>OW121773.1:0-2462740 GCA_933228765.1 Miltochrista miniata
CTAACCTAACCTAACCTAACCTAACCTAACCTAACCTAACCTAACCTAACCTAACCTAACCTAACCTAACCTAACCTAACCTAACCTAACCTAACCTAACCTAACCTAACCTAACCTAACCTAACCTAACCTAACCTAACCTAACCTAACCTAACCTAACCTAACCTAACCTAACCTAACCTAACCTAACCTAACCTAACCTAACCTAACCTAACCTAACCTAACCTAACCTAACCTAACCTAACCTAACCTAACCTAACCTTAAAGCTGCACTAAAAGAAAATACGGAAGCCCAAACAAGACCTACATATGCAAACGTAATCGCCGCCTCACCCCCAATGCAACAGCAAAGACCAGCACTTCACACCATAGTGGTTTCCTCTACCAAAGAGGAAGAAACGGGGGATGAGGTTCTAGAAAGGGTTCGAAAGGCGGTAGATGCTAAGGACGGATGGATCAAAGTCGAAAGGGTCAGGAAAGCAAAGGACAGAAAAATTATCCTCGGTTGCCCGACGGCTGCGGACAGAGACGGCGCGCGAATTAGGCTGGAGAAGGAAAGATTGGTTGTCGAGGACGTCAAAAACAAAGACCCCATGCTCGTCTTGAGGGATGTCCTGAGTGTCAACTCAGACGAGGAGGTACTCGGGGCACTCCGGAAGCAAAACCGGGAGGTTTTTGACGGCCTCGATAAAGGGGACGACCGCCTCGCGGTAAAATTCAGAAGAAGGGCGAGAAACCCCCATACGAATCACATAGTTCTGGCAGTATCACCTAAACTATGGGGGAGGATGACGGCGTTGGGAGCCTTACATGTGGACCTGCAGAGGGTTAGAGTACTGGACCAATCACCGTTGGTTCAGTGCTCACGATGCCTCGGGTATGGCCACATGAGGAGGTTCTGCACGGAGAAAGAAGACGCCTGTAGCCACTGCGGAGGACCGCATTTGAAGTCGCAGTGTGAAGTTTGGGCCATAAACTCAGCACCATCATGCAGAAATTGCATTAAGGCAAAAATAGACCGTGCAGAACACAACGCCTTCAGTCATGAATGCCCTGTCCGTAGACGTTGGGAGTCCTTGGCCAGGTCGACTGTAGCGTATTGCTAAGGGCGGCATGGTGGAGGACTCGGTCTATCGCTTGCTCCAGGCAAACCTGAGAAAGAAGATCTTGGCAAACCAAGAACTGATCATTGAGGCCAAAAACCGGAAAGTCATGGCGGCCCTGATCCAAGAACCACACGTGAAAAAGGAGACCAGAATGATGAGGAGTTACCCAGGCATAAGGATATACCAAAACAACACGCCAGGGGATATGAGGGTCAAGGCAGCAATAGCCATCTTTGACCCACAAATTGATGTCATCCAATATCCCAGTCTCACCACGAACAACATCACAGTGGTGGGACTCAAAACTGGCGCTTGGGAGCTAAACCTCGTCTCCTTTTATCTGGAGCCGGACCAACCTATAGCTCCCTACATAATTAAACTTAAAAACATCGCGGTCAAACTTGGATCGGGGAGACTTATCATGGGGGGGGACGGGAATGCCTGGAACAAGTGGTGGAGCAGCGAGTATACAGACTCCCGAGGAGAATTTATGCTTGAAATGATAGACGAGATGGGCCTCCAGGTGCTCAACACGGGGAACACTCCGACTTTTGACACGATAAGGGGCGGACAGAGATTTAAAAGCCATGTGGACCTCACAATCTGTACGCCAAACATGCTGGACTTGGTGGTGAACTGGAAAGTGGAAGAAAATCTAACCTGCTCGGACCACAACGGAATAACCTTTGGCATTAAACTCAAACGGTCGAGGGGTATGGACGTCACTCGAACCACGCGAATATATAACACGCGGAAAGCGAAATGGAAGGAGTTTGACAAAGAACTATCGGCCCAAAATCAAGTGACTATCGAGAGGGTAAACGCAATAACATCGGTGTCAGAAATAGACAAAACAGTCAACGACTTAAACCATGCCATAGCTGAAGCGTGTCGCAGTGCCATCCCCGAAAAGGCCAAATGCCAAAGGTTATCTGTTCCGTGGTGGAACGACGAACTGGCAAAGTTAAAGAAGGAAGTCACCACCAAGAGGCGTCGTATCGGTTGTGCCGCACTGGTCCGCAGAGCGAGTGTCGTGAACGAGTACCTGGAGTGCAAGGAACGATACGAAACGGAAGTGAAAGATGCAAAAATAGCCTCATGGAAGGATTTCTGCCGCAAACAGGACAGAGAAGGGATGTGGGAAGGCATCTACAGAGTGATTGGACGAACCGCGGGTAGAGCTGAGGACGTACTCCTGGAGGTGAATGGCGTGGCTCAAAATGAAGAGGGATCAGCCCGGCTACTCGCCGAGACCTTCTATCCAGATGACGCGGAAAAAGAGGACACAACAGAGCAGAGGAAAGTCAGAGAAAGCTCGGAGGTCGTGGCCGGGAGATCGTGCGGGGAAACCCGTGACCCTCCGTTCACGATCTTCGAGCTGGACAACGCAGTGCAGTCCTTTAATCCAAAAAAGGCCCCAGGTGCGGATGGATTCACCGCAGATATTTGCAGCCACGCCATCAGAAACAAACCCGAAGTGTTCCTTGCACTGGCAAACAAGTGCCTGACCTTACAGTACTTTCCAAAAATCTGGAAGGAGGCGACAGTGGTCGCATTACGGAAACCGGCAAAGGACAACTATGCCCAACCCAAGTCGTATAGGCCAATAGGGCTCCTCCCAGTGCTGGGTAAGATTCTGGAGAAGATGCTCATGACGAGACTTCGCCACCATCTCCACTCCAGAATCAGCCTAAACCAGTACGGGTTCATGCCGCAAAGGAGCTGCGAAGACGCCCTCTATACCCTAACCCAATTCATCAGGGACAAACTTAAACGCAAGAAAATTATAACACTTATATCTTTGGATATAGAGGGCGCCTTCGACAGCGCCTGGTGGCCCGCCATAAAAATGCGACTTGTGGAAGAAAAATGCCCAGAAGGAATAAGGAAGATGATCAACAGCTACCTGGAAGATCGGTGGGTACACGTCAGGTACGCCGGCAAGGAACACTCCATCAGAACGAGAAAGGGTTGCGTCCAGGGCTCTATCGGCGGACCAATCCTCTGGAATTTGCTGCTGGACCCACTGCTGAAGAGCCTCGAAGCGATGGGCGAACACGTGCAGGCGTTCGCGGATGATGTCGTCCTGGTTTTCTATGGTGATACTGGGGGGGAAATCGAAAGTCGTGCCAATGCCGCTCTTGCACATGTCAAGGCGTGGGGTGACAGGAGTAAATTAAAATTCGCACCACATAAAACAAATGCGATGGTGATAACCAATAAGCTGGTTTATGACACCCCACGACTTGCCATGGGCGGGATCGACATTGACATGACGAACGAAATTAAGATTCTGGGGCTTATAATAGACAAAAAGCTGACATTTAACTCACACGTCGAGAGCGTCTGCAAAAAAGTCACCAACCTCCATAAACAGTTAACCAGGGCGGCAAGGGCGAGTTGGGGGTTACACCCGGAAATCATACATACGATCTACACCGCCACAGTGGAGCCAATAGTTTTGTACGCGGCCAGCGCATGGGCACCAGCTGTCGAGAAGCTGGGCATCAAAAAGAGATTAAACTTTATACAACGTAGTTTTGCACAAAAGATATGCAAAGCATATCGAACGGTCTCCCTCAACGCGGCATTAGTCTTAGCGGGTATACTCCCCCTCGACCTCCGGGTCAAGGAGGCAGCGCGACTGTATAGGGCGAGAAGAGGCGAACAACTGCCGGAGCTGCCCGGGAGGGAGACCGAGCGTATGCTTTCAGTCGCAGAAAATCCACATCCTGCCGAGCATATGCGCCTGCAGTTCATTTGCCTGGGAAACCGTGAACAGCTTGAATCAATCGGACAGTCCGAAGTTAAAATCTACACCGACGGCAGCAAGATTGCGGGCAGGGTCGGGGCCGCACTTTCCTTGTGGAAAGATGGGGCCGAGACAGCTGCTCGCAAACTTGTCCTGCCGTCCTTTTGCACAGTCTACCAGGCGGAACTGCTGGCCATATGCGAGGCAACAAGGATGATCTGCAAACATAGTGCTAAATCCTTTGGGGTGTTCAGCGACTCGACAGCAGCACTCCAGACTGTCGCGAATCCCAATTGTCTCCATCCCCTCGCTGTAGAAGCCCGAAAAAATTTCAGAAAGTGTATTCTGGCAGGCAAATTTATAAATTTGTACTGGATAAAGGCACACGCGGGGATGGAGGGAAATGAGAGGGCCGACGAACTGGCAAAAGAAGCAGCGTTGCGGTCGAGGCGGGCACCGGATTACGACCTGTGCCCGGTCTCGTTCGTCAAGCGAAGTATCCGAATGGATACTCTTGACGAATGGAATCGGCGGTACGAGTCCGGCGACACCGCCTCGATCACAAGGCTCTTCTTCCCAAACGCGGTGGAGGCGTACAGGACTATTAGGAAATTCACTCCCAACAAATTCACAACACAGGTCCTAACAGGGCACGGTGGGTTCTCTGAGTACTTGACTCGTTTCAAGTGCAAGGAGAATCCATCGTGCGCTTGTGACCCCCAAGCGGAGGAAACCATCACCCACCTGCTGGTGGAATGCCCAATATTTGCTAGGCGGAGATATAACATAGAGCAGGAAATTGACACAGCCATTAGGATAGATAATTTTAACACAATAATGGAAAATAAAAGCAGAGATAAATTCCTAAATTTCTGTACAGAAATCTGTAAAATAGTAAACCAAAGAAATAGAGTCGACTAACAAGTGAGTCTACAGTAACATAATATTTTGAGATTATGTTATAATGTACAATAACAATAGTAAAAAGAAAAACTGGTAAATGTATAGAAGTAGAAAGATAAAATAGAGAACTAAGAATAAATAGTAAGAATAATGTAAAAACAAAGAGATTGTTGTACGAGATACAGCCCACTCTGTTGTTACCAAACCTATAGGAATAGAATGTTATACGACTAGTTACCGAATGTAATAGTAATTAAGGAAAATAAGATGTCATTGTAAATACAACTACTAGAACTGTTGGAACTGTAAATCCTAAATAAATAAATTTAAAGAAATAGCTGAAAAAACAATATAAAAAGAACAAAAAATTGTAAAGAAAGAAAGAAGGCAGTGGAGGAAATTTATTTACTACCCTAGTTGTTACCCTAGTTACTATAGCATAAGAAAACAAATAAATAAAGAAATACAGTGAGATTAGCAGGAATCCCACCTGGAAAACAGAGTGAAAGGCAGAATGAAAGAAAGATATAGTATGAAGAATGTATGTGACCATCTAAAAGCGAGAACTAGTATGAAAGGAATAGCATAGGAACGACCCCGAAATATGGACATCGGGGGTATAGATAGGTACACACCCAGCTACCCATGGTAGCCGGGAATAAAAAAAAAAAAAAAAAAAAAAAAAAAAAAAAAAACCTAACCTAACCTAACCTAACCTAACCTAACCTAACCTAACCTAACCTAACCTAACCTAACCTAACCTAACCTAACCTAACCTAACCTAACCTAACCTAACCTAACCTAACCTAACCTAACCTAACCTAACCTAACCTAACCTAACCTAACCTAACCTAACCTAACCTAACCTAACCTAACCTAACCTAACCTAACCTAACCTAACCTAACCTAACCTAACCTAACCTAACCTAACCTAACCTAACCTAACCTAACCTAACCTAACCTAACCTAACCTAACCTAACCTAACCTAACCTAACCTAACCTAACCTAACCTAACCTAACCTAACCTAACCTAACCTAACCTAACCTAACCTAACCTAACCTAACCTAACCTAACCTAACCTAACCTAACCTAACCTAACCTAACCTAACCTAACCTAACCTAACCTAACCTAACCTAACCTAACCTAACCTAACCTAACCTAACCTAACCTAACCTAACCTAACCTAACCTAACCTAACCTAACCTAACCTAACCTAACCTAACCTAACCTAACCTAACCTAACCTAACCTAACCTAACCTAACCTAACCTAACCTAACCTAACCTAACCTAACCTAACCTAACCTAACCTAACCTAACCTAACCTAACCTAACCTAACCTAACCTAACCTAACCTAACCTAACCTAACCTAACCTAACCTAACCTAACCTAACCTAACCTAACCTAACCTAACCTAACCTAACCTAACCTAACCTAACCTAACCTAACCTAACCTAACCTAACCTAACCTAACCTAACCTAACCTAACCTAACCTAACCTAACCTAACCTAACCTAACCTAACCTAACCTAACCTAACCTAACCTAACCTAACCTAACCTAACCTAACCTTTTTTTTTTTTTTTTTTTTTTTTTTTTTTTTACAAGGAGTGATCCGCTTACAGACGAAACACGCTGGCGAGGCGTGTGACAGTGTGAGGGTCGCCCAGCACCTGATCTTGTTGGCACTGGGAATACTCACTAAAACTCCTTGGCACCGATCTGCCCAAGAACAGAGGTGTTTTGGGACCTGAAAACTCACCAAAACACCTCAGGGCTGCTCAGCCTAGCTGAGCTTCCGCGCCGGGGGGAGGATTACCTCGGTGTGCGCCAGGTAATCCACCAGACGTGGTGGCCAGTGCAATGCACACGAGAGGGCCACTCTCGTGTGCTGGCCACCCAAAGGGTTAGAGAGGGTCTGCGACCGGAGCCACTCGCCCTCTCCTTCCCCTCCGCCTACGCCGGATAGGAGCGGCTAGAGCATCCTCCTCCCGCTCCCTCTCCGCAGCCTCCTTCGCTGACATCACGACCTCAGCGAAGTTGGCGATTTCCTCCCAGGCCTCCACGCTGTCGAGCATGGCACGTACCATGCCCGACAACGTGAGACCGCGTCCGTCGATTGCAGAACCCAAAAGATGGCGTTGGGTCTGCCATTCGGAGCACTCCCAGAGTGTGTGCTCCACGGTGTCATCTGGAGCGCCACAGTGCTGACAAATGGGCGACTCCTCACGGCGTGCCACCCGATGCAGGTAGTGACCGAAACATCCGTGTCCGGTCAGTACCTGCACCAGGCGGAAGGTTAGGTCTCCCCACTCGCGTCGGACCCACTTTTCCAGCACCGGTCGGATGGCGTCGATCGTTCGATGGCCAGCGACTGGGCGAGATAGTGTCTCGCCCCACCGACGCAGAGCTTCTCTCCGCGCCTGTGAGCGAACCTCCTCGATCTCCTCGAGGCCAGGCCGCTCACCCCGAGTTCTGGCGTCGACCCGATGCTGATACACTTCTGCAAGCACAAGTGCATCAACATCCCACGGCAGCGTGCCTGCCAAGACACAGGCAGCTCCGTGGCTGACCGTGCGATATGCCCGCACGGCCCGGGTCGCAATCACCCTCTGCGGTTGGCGCAGGAGAGCACGCGTCCGCCGGGAGAGACACCCCGCCCACACCGGGGCTCCATATAGGGCCATCGAACGAAGAACGCCGTGGTATAGACGACGACAAGACCGACCGGGGCCACCCATATTTGGGAGCAAACGACCGAGTGCGGCTGCGGCAGAACACAGCCGGGGAGCTAGGATGTTAAAATGCTCCCCGAAAGTCCATCGGGAGTCCAGTGTGAGACCGAGATATTTCATGTGGGGGGTGACCCGAACATGGACACCCTCCACTCTAACTGAAAGGGACGATGGGGTCCCGCGACGTGGGGGATGGAAAGCCATGGCCCTCGTTTTTGTGAGGGCCACGTCCAACCCCAGCAGCCGTATTCGACGGACCACCATAGACGCGCCGACCGACGCAAGATGGGCTGCGTCGTCCCATTCTCTTGCAGCCGCTGTCACCAAGGTATCGTCCGCAAAACACACGACGTCCATCCTTGGTAACAGCGAGCCGCGAAGAACCCAGTTGTACCCCAGGTTCCATAATAGCGGACCAAGAACGGAACCCTGGGGCACACCTGCCACCACCCTCCAAGGCCGAAGATGTCCTTCCGTATCCTCATATACCACGCTGCGGCTTCTCAGGTAGTCCCTCACCAACCCGCGGAGGTAGATGGGCACCCCGTGAAACCGCAGCGCCTCCTCAATACACTCGTGGGGGATGGCGTTGAAAGCGTTGGCAATGTCCAAGGACACCACCAACACCACCTCCCCACGAGCCGCTGCCGCCTCCGTCCACCCCTTCAGACGGTTGACTGCGTCTGCCGTAGACCGCCCAGTCCGGAAGCCGTACTGGCAGTCCGCCAGGTCGGGTCCCACACTCTCGAGGTGCTCGATGATGCGGGAGGCAAGAATCTTCTCAAAGGCTTTTCCCGCCTCATCGAGCAGCACGATCGGTCGGTAGCCCGCCGGCGAGTCCGCCGGGCGGCCCTCCTTGCGCAGCAGACACAGTCGTCCCACCTTCCATCTGCGGGGAAAACGGAGTTTTCGGATGCAGATGTTCAGCACCGCTCGGAAACGCGCTTCAAGAGGGCCCAGAGCGATGGCCATTACTTTGGCCGGAACTCCATCGGGCCCGGGCGCCTTCTTCTTCAAGTTGAGCCGTTCCTTTACGATGCCGAACTCCGCATCCGAAATCGGTGGCCCATCAGCCCACACCTCAGGGGCAGAACCTGAGGTCGGCATATTTGGCGGCACAAAATCTCCCGTCCCCGGAAACAGAGTTCGGAGAACTCTGTTCAGGAGTGCTGGTTCCATACAGGATGTAGGCGGAACTGGAGCCGCGAGTTTCCGCCTGATCATCCTGTACGGTCGACCCCAGGGGTCACCATCGAGGACGTCCAGGTATCTGTCCCAGGCGTCGGACTTTGCCCTGCAGATGGCAACCCTCAGCGCCCCGCCAGCCTCCTGATAATTGCAACGAAGTCTCTCCTCCTCGCCGGGTTCTCGTCGGGCTCGCCTGCGACAGCGCTGGTACGCACGCCTGGCTCTCAAGCTGGTGGCACGCATCTCGGAGAGTTCCGGCGTCCACCAGTACATTTGCCTCGGGTTACGAGGGCCCGCTCCTCGCTTCGGCATGGCGGAGTCACACACGACGCGAAGATCGTCCGCAAGTAACTCCGCCATGGCGTCGGGATCTTCCGCGATAGAGTCGGGCACCTCGGCCCACGCACGCACCAACGCTGCCTCCTCCGCCACGTCCGACCGGAGCTTCGCGAGCACCCACCCGGGAAAAGGAGAGACACCCGTTGCAGTCCGGAGACGGAGAGAAATCGCCTCCGTTGAGGTAGTGGAGACCTCATATCTGACGTATCTGTGGTCAGATAGAGTCTCCACCCCCTCCTCCACGCGCCAGTCCCTCATGTAGGGAGACAGGGATGCGGAGGCAAAGGTCACGTCCACTCTGGACGTGCCCTGCCACCGCACGCAAGTTGGCGTGTTTCCTGTATTGAGGATTTGGAGCCCCGAGGACAGAACCCAAGACTCCAAATCCTCACCACGCGCGTCAGTAAAAAGGTCTCCCCACCTGCGGGAGTGGGCGTTCAAGTCGCCCGCCACCAACACCGGAGCTGGAGCTGCCCGATGCACTACACCCTCCACCACGGTCAAAAATCCCTCGAAGTCCACACGGTTGCGGTTGGGGGAAAAGTAAAGTGATAACACTAAAATTCCCCCCCAACGAGCCGCAACATAACCCTCCCCTCTTTCGACGAGAGTAAGAGGGGAAGGCGTCACTCCGGACACCATGATCGCCGCGAGGCCATCCGTCGAGCCCACCCACCTTGAAGATGGAGGGACGAGGTTTGGCTCCGAGACGACCACCAAATCAATATCCCACTCAGCCGCCGCCTGGCACAAGAGGTCCTGGGCGCCGGCTGAGCGGTCCACGTTGGCCTGCAGTACACGTCCTATGGATCTAACTGACATTGTTAGTGTCCATAGGCGCGACTGCAGGGGCGGCCGGAGCGGCCGCGGCGCGAGCGAATCCCGATAGTGGGATGAGGCGACCTCTGACCGGGGGAGGGTTGCAGTGCAAGCCTGCCATACGGTGCCCTGAGGGCAGGCCACGATCGGCGCAGATCGCACAATGCGGCGCCAGAGAGCATGAGGAGAGAGTGTGCCCCTCCTGACCGCAGCGATAACATAGGGCACTACGATCCTTCTTTGAGGGGCACAGCACCTGCGGGTGACCCACTCCCATGCATCTGAAGCACCGCATTGGGCGCTGCTCCAGAATCGTGATGGAGGCGCTGCTCCAGCCCACCTCCAAGCGCTGGGCTTTCGCTAGGGTGGCGATTGCATCCACCGGACAATTAACTATTGCCGAGCCCACTCCAGTGAAGCCCAGCGAGATGGTCCCGACTTTAAAAAGATCGGGAGAGCACCCGGATTTTTCGGCCAAGGCCCGACGGAGCTCCTCCTCGGACACTGCGTCGTCCAAACCGGACAGGCGAATGCGTGCCGATTTGGTTGGCCTGGTGACCTTGGCGTCACTACCCAGGGCCTCCCCAATCTTGGCCGCCAGAGTGTCGGCCTGCAACGGCGTCGTTTCCTTTGGGAGCTCTATAATACGAGCTCCCGTGATGCCAGTCCGGAACCTGGCCGCTCCAATACCGAGCGCACCCAGGCTGACAGATGACTTCGCCTTAGCGATGGCGTCCCTGTATGTGACGCCCTCCGCTACCGCTTCGGGCTTAAGGGACACCACCACCGCCAGCGTTTTAGGTGCCTTGGGCAGCCTGGGCTTTTTGGGCTCAGGAGCTTTTTTCGCCGCCTTCTTCTTTCTCTTCAAGACGGTGGTCCAGGAATCTTCCTGAAGGACGGGTTGTTCCATGCTCGATGGCCCCGCAACCTGCTCCACGGCTCGCTTGGCCACCTTCTGAGGTCTGGCCTCTTTCGGCATATTTGCCGGGGGGGCCAGTGTAGTGGGTGCGGTCGCAGCAGAAGCTGTAGTTTGCTTGCCCTTCCCTTTCCCCTTCTTGGTTTCCGCAGCCAACGGCGGTCGGTGGAGCTGTGGTTGCGCTGGCATGAGACGGCCGTCCACCTCAAGGCCCTCCAGACGAGCACTTATTACTGCTCCAACGTGTTCCATAAGAACACGTTGGAGACGGCCCATCATGTCTTCCACGTCCTTCAGGGATATGTTCCCATCAGTTGGCGCTGTTTCTCGGGCTTGTTCCGGTTCCCCAGGGGAAGGGCTCCTGGAACGGCGTCGCCTGCCCTCGGCGAACTCTCTCCTCAGGGCAGACACCTCATCCTGGAGGACAGACAACTGGCCTCGAAGGCGTTTGTTGTCTGCCCTCAGCCGTCTCATCTCATCGCTATCGTTGCGTACGGCCAACGACTGGACGGCCTGAAGTAGCGATGCCGTACGCTGTTTTATCTCTCTGACGCATGTACCCTTCAGATTTTTTGAGACGGTAGCCACCTGGTGCAGGGTACCTGCGTCCTCTTCGGCTCGAGTCAGGAGATCTTCCACAGTTAGGCGCGTTGGAGATCCCTTTTTTGGGGAGCGCCTCGTCGGCTCATGCGTAGTGGTGTAGTCCGATTCGGAGTCCGAGGGCCTTTCTCGGAGTTCCCGCAATGCTCGGCTCTTTCCTACGTTATGGACCGTTCCCCTACCTTTGGTAGAGTGCCGGACCGCCTTCTTCTGCGGGGAATCTTCCTCGTCGCTTCCGTCTTCGGTAAGTCCCGAGGTAAAGAAATAAGAACTTCTCTCTCGTTTCTTACCGGAGGCGGAAAGCTTCTCTACGGGACGGAACGGGGGCCTGAAGCCCGAGTTCCCATCCGACACAAATCCTTCTTCCGACTCCATCGTCCAGTTTAGGGCACTGCCCACAACTGAAACGGATGGAGATAGAATTGTTGTTCTTGCAGGGAATCTGTTTTGACACAGATCCCACTAGCAAGCAAAACAACAAAAGACAACGACAAAACAAACAAAACAAAACCAATCAGAAATCCAAATCGAAAAGCAATCAGAGTCCAGAAAACACGCCAAGTCACTATTCAAAGGCAACACGGAAAATAATTCAAAAACACAGAGAGCAAAGGGAGAGAACACCATCCACTGGCCACTGCGTTACCGCGCACCAAGTGGAATGGGTCTAGTAACGAGGTAAGACACGGTATTTATAAAGAAGCACCGATATTCACCAGAAATGGCCACAAGTTATGTCACAGAGATTTAGTCACCCAACTTGCCACTCCGTTACGGTGGTCAAGTTGGGGTCCAGGGCGGACGACGAGGACGTACTCTAGTAACACTTTGGGCCCCGCCCCAACCTAACCTAACCTAACCTAACCTAACCTAACCTAACCTAACCTAACCTAACCTAACCTAACCTAACCTAACCTAACCTAACCTAACCTAACCTAACCTAACCTAACCTAACCTAACCTAACCTAACCTAACCTAACCTAACCTAACCTAACCTAACCTAACCTAACCTAACCTAACCTAACCTAACCTAACCTAACCTAACCTAACCTAACCTAACCTAACCTAACCTAACCTAACCTAACCTAACCTAACCTAACCTAACCTAACCTTTTTTTTTTTTTTTTTTTTTTTTTTTTTTTTTTTTTTTTTTTTTTTTTTTTTTTTTTTTTACAAGGAGTGATCCGCTTACAGACGAAACACGCTGGCGAGGCGTGTGACAGTGTGAGGGTCGCCCAGCACCTGATGTTGGTGGCACTGGGAATACTCACTAAAACTCCTTGGCACCGATCTGCCCAATCAGAGGTGTTTTGGGACCAAATTATTCACCAAAACACCTCAGGGCTGCCCAGCCTTGCTGAGCTACCGCGCCGGGGGGAGGATTACCTCGGTGTGCGCCAGGTAATCCACCAGACGTGGTGGCCAGTGCAATGCACACGAGAGTGCCACTCTCGTGTGCTGGCCACCCAAAAGGTTAGAGAGGGTCTGCGACCGGAGCCACTCGCCCTCTCCTTCCCCTCCGCCTACGCCGGATGGGAGCGGCTAGAGCATCCTCTTCCCGCTCCCTCTCCGCAGCCTCCTTCGCCGACATGACGTCCTCGGCGAAGTTGGCGATCTCCTCCCAGGCCTCCACACTGTCGAGCATAGCACGTACCATGCCCGACAGTGTGAGGCCGCGTCCATCTATAGCGGCACCCAAAAGAGCGCGTTGGGTCCGCCATGCGGAGCACGCCCACAACGTGTGCTCGGCTGTGTCGTCAGGAGCGCCGCAGTGATGACACGCGGGCGTCTCCTCTCGCTGGGCGACCCGGTGCAGGTAGTGACCGAAACACCCGTGTCCGGTCAATACCTGCACCAGGCGGAAGGTCAGAACTCCCCACTCCCGGCTCACCCACTCCTCCAATAACGGGCGGATGGCGTCAATCGTTCGACGGCCAGCGGTCGGTTGAGAGAGTGCCTCGCCCCACCGACGAAGGGCTTCTCTCCGCGCCTGTGAGCGAACCTGCTCGATCTCCTCGAGACCAGGTCGCTCACCCCGAGTTCTGGCGTCGACCCGATGTTGATACACTTCTGCAAGCACAAGTGCATCAACATCCCACGGCAGCGTGCCTGCTAGGACACAGGCAGCTCCGTGGCTGACCGTGCGATATGCCCGCACGGCCCGGGCCGCAATCACCCTCTGCGGTTGGCGCAGGAGAGCTCGCGTCCTCCGGGAGAGACACTCTGCCCACACCGGGGCACCATACAGGGCCATCGATCGTATGACGCCATGGTACAGTCGGCGACAGGATGCACCGGGACCTCCTACGTTGGGGAGCAGGCGTCCGAGCGCGGCTGCGGCAGAACGCAGCCGCGGAGCGAGGAGTTCCATGTGATTTTCAAAGGTCCATCGGGAGTCCAGCGTCAATCCGAGGTACTTCATGTGGGGGGTGACCTGGACACGAACACCCTCCACACGGACAAAGAGGGACGATGGAGCCTTTCGACGTGGGGGGTGAAAGGGCATGGCCCTCGTTTTGGTGAGGGCCACGTCCAACCCCAGCAACCGTATTCGACGGACCACCATAGACGCGCCGACCGACGCAAGATGCGCTGCGTCCTCCCATTCTTTCGCGGCCGCTGCTACCAAGGTATCGTCCGCAAAACACACGACATCCATCCTTGGCAGCAGCGAGCCGCGAAGCACCCAGTTGTACCCCAGGTTCCACAACAACGGACCAAGAACGGAACCCTGGGGTACACCTGCGACCACCCTCCAGTGCCGGATTCGCCCCTCCGCATCCTCATATACCACGCTGCGGTTTCCGAGGTAGTCCCTGACCAACCTGCGGAGGTAGGTGGGCACCCCGTGAAACCGCAGCGCCTCCTCAATACACTCGTGGGGGATGGCGTTGAAAGCGTTGGCAATGTCCAAGGACACCACCAACACCACCTCCCCACGAGCCGCTGCCGCCTCTGTCCACCCCTTCAGACGGACGACTGCGTCTGCCGTAGACCGCCCTGTCCGGAAGCCGTACTGGCAGTCCGCCAAGTCGGGTCCCACACTCTCGAGGTGCTCGATGATGCGGGAGGCGAGAATCTTCTCAAAAGCTTTTCCCGCCTCATCGAGCAGCACGATCGGTCGGTAGCCCACCGGTGAGTCCGCCGGGCGGCCTTCCTTGCGCAGCAGACACAGTCGTCCCACCTTCCACCTGCTGGGAAAACGCAGCTCTCGGATGCAAGTGTTCAGCACCGCTCGGAAACGCGCTTCAAGAGGGCCCAGAGCGATGGCCATTACTTTGGCCGGAACTCCATCAGGCCCGGGCGCCTTCTTCTTTAGGTTGAGCCGTTCCCTTACGATGCCGAACTCCGCATCCGAGATCGGCGGCCCAGCAGCCCACACCTCAGAGGCAGAATCTGAGGTCGGCATAGTTGGCGGCACAAAGTCTCCCGTCTCCGGAAACAGAGTTCGGAGAACTCTGTTCAGGAGTGCTGGTTCCATACAGGATGTAGGCGGAACTGGAGCCGCGAGTTTCCGCCTGATCATCCTGTACGGTCGACCCCAGGGGTCACCATCGAGGACGTCCAGGTATCTGTCCCAGGCGTCGGACTTTGCCCTACAGATGGCAACCCTCAGCGCCCCGCCAGCCTCCTGATAATTGCAACGAAGTCTCTCCTCCTCGCCGGGTTCTCGTCGGGCTCGCCTGCGACAGCGCTGGTACGCACGCCTGGCTCTCAAGCTGGTGGCACGCATCTCGGAGAGTTCCGGCGTCCACCAGTACATTTGCCTCGGGTTACGAGGGCCCGCTCCTCGCTTCGGCATGGCGGAGTCACACACGACGCGAAGATCGTCCGCAAGTAACTCCGCCATAGCGTCGGGATCTTCCGCGATAGAGTCGGGCACCTCGGCCCACGCACGCACCAACGCTGCCTCCTCCGCCACGTCCGACCGGAGCTTCGCGAGCATCCACCCGGGAAAAGGAGAGACACCCGTTGCAATCTGGAGACGGAGAGAAATCGCCTCCGTTGGGGTAGTGGAGACCTCATATCTGACGTATCTGTGGTCAGATAGAGTCTCCACCCCCTCCTCCACGCGCCAGTCCCTCATGTAGGGAGACAGGGATGCGGAGGCAAAGGTCACGTCGACTCTGGACGTGCCCTGCCACCGCACGCAAGTCGGCGTGTTACCGGTATTGAGGATCTGGAGCCCTGAGGACAGAACCCAGGACTCCAAATCCTCACCTCGCGCGTCCGTAAATAGGTCTCCCCACATGCGGGAGTGGGCGTTCAAGTCGCCCGCCACCAACACTGGACTGGGCGCTGCTCTGTGTATCACACCCTCCAACACGGCCAAGAAACGCCCGAACTCCGCTCGGCTGCGATTAGGAGAGAAGTACAGTGATACCACTGTAATCCCCCCCCATCGCGCCGCAACAAATCCCTCCCCTCGTTCAAATATAGTAAGAGGGGGCGTCACTCCGGCTACCATGACCGCCGCGAGGCCATCCACCGAGCTCATCCACCGCGGGGATAAGGGGATGGAACTCGGCTCCGAGATAATCACCAAGTCGATGTCCCACTCAGCCACCGCCTGACACAAGAGGTCCTGTGCGCTGACTGAGTGGTTCACGTTTGCCTGCAGTACACGTCCTATGGATCTAACTGACATTGTTAGTTTCCATAGGCGCGACTGCAGGGGCGGCCGGAGCGGCCAGGATATTGGAATTCCCTGAGATTGGGAGTGGGAAACGACGGCCCTTAACCGGAGGGGGCTTGCAGTTTAGTCCGGCCATTCGATGTCCCGAGGGCAGGCCACGATCCGCGCAAATGGCACAGTGCGGTGGGGCCGAACAAGAGGCGAGCGTATGCCCTTCCTGACCGCAGCGGTGGCACAATCCACTGCGATCCTTTTTGGAGGGGCACAGTATTTGTGGATGGCCCGTGCCCATGCACCGATGGCACCTCATTGGACGCTGTTCCAGAATTCGGATGGACGCGGAGCTCCAGCCGATTGCCACCCGATGCACGTTCACCAGTGTCGCAACTGCTCCGACTGGGCATGTAACGATCACGGAACCAACGCCCGTGTAGCCCAGTCCAATGCTGCCGACCTTAAACTGGTCGGGAGAACAACCTGATTTTTCTGCCAGGGCCCGACAAATCTCCTCCTGGGATACAGCGTCGTCCAGGCCCGATACGCGTATCTGCGCCGATTTAGTGGGCCTGGTGACCCTGGCGTCATCACCTAGGACCTGTCCAATCCTGGCCGCTAATGTGTCGGCCTGCGCGACCGTGGTCTCCTTTGGGAGCTCTATGATGCGAGCTCCCGTGATGCCGGTTCTAAATTTTGTTGGCCCAATGCCGAGCTCACCCAGGCTCACGGACGCCTTCGCCTTTGCAATGGCATCCTTATAGGTGGCGCCCCCCGCCACCGCTTCTGGCTTCAGGGACACCACCACCGCCAGTGTCTTAGGCTTCTTCGGGAGCCTGGGTTTCTTCGGCTCTGGAGCCTTTGTCTGTGGTTTCTTTTTTGCCTTTTTCTTGACCACAGTTGTCCAGTTTTCTTCGAGCACTGGCTGCTCTTGGTGTGACGGTCCAGCAACTTGTTCTGCAGCTCGAACCGTCTTTTTCTGTCTGGCCTCCTTCGGCATATTTGCCGGAGGGGCAAGAGTTGTGGGTGCGGATGCAGCAGGGGTCACCGTGCGCTTCCCCTTCCCTTTCCCTTTTTCCAATGGTGGTCGGTGGAGCTGGGGTTGGGCAGGCAGGAGGCGTCCATCCACCTCAAGCCCATCCAGACGGGCGCTTATCACGCCCCCAACGTGGTCCATGAGTTCGCGCTGGAGGCGACTCACGAGAACCTCCAGATCCCCCATGGTCACCCCGCGCTCACTTGACTGGACCACGCTTACCTCAACTGGAGCGCTCTCTGGCTCTCTACGTGGGGTGGGGCTCTTTGAGCGGCGTCGCCTGCCTTCGGCGAACTCCCGGCGTAGAGCAGCCACTTCCTCCTGGAGGGCGGACAGTTGACCTCGAAGGCGCTTGTTGTCCGCCCTCAACCGCTTCATTTCATCGCCGTCGTTGCGCCCGGCCAGCGACTGCACGGCCTGAAGCAACGACGCGGTACGCTGCCTTATTTCTCTGACACAGGTACCCTTCAGGTTCTTTGATGTAGAAGCCACCTGATGCAGGGTACCTGCGTCTTCTTCCGCCTGGTTGAGGAGTTCCTCCACCGCTAGAAGCGTCGGGGATCCTTTTCCAGCTCCCTTTTTCGGGGAGTTCCTTTGACTATGCACTATTGTGCAGTCCGATTCCTCGGAATCAGGTCTTTCCCGGAGTTCCCTCAGGGCTCGGGACTTCCCCACATGGTGGATGAATCCCCTACCCCTGGATGACCGCCTCGAGGCCTTCTTATCCGGGGAATCCTCTTCACTCTCTTCGGTAAGTCCCGAGGTGAAAAAGTAGGAGCTCCGCTCCCGTTTCTTACCAGAGGCTGAACGCGTGTCCTCAGGATGGAACCAGGGCACCAGGCGTTCGCCTCCGTCCGAGACAAAACCTTCTCCAGATTCGGACTCCATTGACCAGTTTAGGGCACTGCCCACAACTGAGTCGGATGGAGATAGAATTTTGTCCTGACAACGAAATCTGAAAACAGATTCCGCAGCAGAACAACAACAGCAACCAAACAAATGCAAAAACAAATCCGGAAAACAAAAAGCCAAGTCGTTAGGAGGTAATCAAATGAAAAAGAGACGTTATAACAAATACGCAGAGAAGCAAAACACCACCCACTGGCCACTGCGTTACCGCGCACCAAGTGGAATGGGTCAGCAGAGCACACACAGCAAATCACACACACAGGGAAGAACACTAAGATAGCACTTAATGACATCCGATTCGGCCACTCAAGTTTTGTTACTGAGATTCAGTCACCCAACTTGCCACTCCGTTACGGTGGTCAAGTTGGGGTCCAGGGCGGGCGACGTGGACGCACTCTAGTAACACTTGGGGCCCCGCCCCAACCTAACCTAACCTAACCTAACCTAACCTAACCTAACCTAACCTAACCTAACCTAACCTAACCTAACCTAACCTAACCTAACCTAACCTAACCTAACCTAACCTAACCTAACCTAACCTAACCTAACCTAACCTAACCTAACCTAACCTAACCTAACCTAACCTAACCTAACCTACCAGAGGGAACGCCGGCTGACACGGAGGCGATCCCGCCCGTGTCCGATGCCGAGTTGGGGGCGGCGGTTCTCAAGCTCAGGTTGAGACACCGCGCCCCCGGTCCGGACGGCATCCCAGGGCGGGTCGTCGCCCTGGTCATGCCGGCGTTCGAAGAAGAGACGCTCTCCCTGATGTCGGAGTGTTTGGCGTCGGGTAGAGTCCCGCGAACGTGGAAGACGGGGAAGCTCGTGTTGCTTAAGAAACACGGGCGCCCCGTCGAGTCGCCGTCGGCCTACCGCCCCATTGTTCTGCTCGGCGAGATGAGCAAGCTTTTCGAGCGGGTGCTCGCTGCTCGTCTCGTCGGGCACCTTGAGGGGGCGGGGCCCAATCTCGACGGCGGCCAGTACGGGTTCCGTCGCGGGCGGTCTACCCTGGACGCCATCTCCCGACTCAGGGACAGCGTCCAAGAGGCGGTCGGTCGGGGGGAGGTGTTGTTGGCGGTGTCGCTGGACATCGCGAACGCCTTCAACACCATCCCCTGGCAGACCATCGCCGAGGCGCTGAGGTACCACAACGTCCCGTGGTACCTCAGGCGCGTCCTTGCGGACTATTTCGTGGACCGGGCCATTATCTACCCGGCCCGGTCGGGAATAGTCCGCAAGGAGATGTCGTGCGGTGTTCCACAGGGGTCGGTGCTTGGTCCGCTCCTGTGGAACATCGGCTATGACTGGGTCCTGCGCGGTGCAACTCTTACGGGGGTCGGCGTTATCTGCTACGCCGACGACACCCTCGTCACCGCGCGGGGCCCAGAATTCAGGGACGCGAAAGTTCTGGCCACCGCGGGCGTTGCCCAGGTGGTTAGCCGCATCAGGGCGCTGGGACTCCAGGTGGCTCTCGAAAAGTCCGAGGCCGTGTTTTTCCACGGGCCTCGGCGGGGGCCACCTCGAGATTCCTTCATTGTGGTGAGCGGCACCCCCATCGCTATCGGGGAGACCATGAAGTACCTAGGATTGGTCCTCGATAGTCGATGGGGTTTCGTCGAGCACTTCCGGCGCCTGGCACCCAAACTGGTGTCATACGCCGGAAGGCTGGCGCGGCTGCTCCCCAATAAAGGGGGGCCGGAAAGTGCATGTCGCCGTCTCTACGACGGTGTAGTGCGCTCCAAGGCGCTCTACGGAGCGCCTATTTGGTCGGACGCTCTCTGCGCCAAAACCATCCCCCTGCTGCGGAGGCCGCAGCGGGTGATTGCGCAGAGGGCGGCGCGAGCGTACTGCACCGTCTCTTACGAGGCGGCGTGTCTAATTGGAGGAAGCCCCCCGTGGGATCTCGAGGCTGGAGTCCTCAAGCGTGTCTACGAGGAAAGCGCCCTGGTGCGGAATAATGGAGGTCGCCCACTCCCGGACGAGATCGATCGCTGGAGACAGTCTGCTCGCGACGATCTCTTCCGGAAGTGGGCCATTAGGTTGGCGTGTCCCTCCGCGAGCGCCCGGCTCGTGGGGGCTGTCCGGCCCGTTCTTCGGCCTTGGGTAGAGAGGGCGCACGGTGCGCCGACGTACCACCTCACTCAGCTCCTCACAGGACATGGCTGTTTCGCCAAGTACCTGTGGGAGGTGGTGGGTGTGGAGTCGGACCCCGTGTGCCGTCACTGCCCAAGTGGCGCCGTGGACTCGGCAGATCACACTCTTGCCGAGTGTGCGGCGTGGAGCGGGCCGCGGGTCGCCCTCACGGGCCAAATTGGTATTGATTTGTCGCTGCCGGCCGTGGTGCAAGCCATGGTCGGCAGCCAGGAGTGTTGGGCCGCCGTCACCTCGTTTGCTTGTGAGGTGATGGCGGCCAAGAGAGAAGAGTTGCGGGTGCGGGAGCGCGCTGGACAGACGCTCCCGCCTCGCCGTCCGGTTCGGGGGCGCCGCATGGCAGCGTTCGTGCGCGCCCCCGACTAGTGTTGTTCCGGTGGGTGGTGGTCGGGGGACCTCACCCACCGATGATCGTTTGGCGGAAGGCACCTCCCCGTGTTCCGGAGGTGCCTTAGTGCCCGCCCGCTCGGCCGCTCTCTACCCCCTCTGCTTTCAGAGGGGCGCTCGAGAGTGGTGCGATGCGGGCTTGCTGCTTCTTCAGCTCCTTAGGGAGCTCCGGGGGGCCGACCATCTGGTCCCCCGAGGAGAGCCCCATCCTTACGGGGCATCCCTAGCCGGGTCGACGTTGAATCTTCATCTTCATATCCCTCGGCCCGGCTATAGGGTGAGGAGGAACACCGCGGGGTTTAGTGGGTAGGACGGTCCCTGTTTGGGACCGGTGAGTCCCACACACCGTCCCAGCTACCCCCGTAGCTGGGATGACGGTGCCTAAATGCATTCCCCGCGTCAACAAAAAAAAAAAAAAAAACCTAACCTAACCTAACCTAACCTAACCTAACCTAACCTAACCTAACCTAACCTAACCTAACCTAACCTAACCTAACCTAACCTAACCTAACCTAACCTAACCTAACCTAACCTAACCTAACCTAACCTAACCTAACCTAACCTAACCTAACCTAACCTAACCTAACCTAACCACGGAGTGGTAAGCTTCTGACTTTTGGCCTTTTCGGGCATCGCTTTTCCGCACGCTTCGGCGATAGTCTGGCTGAACTCATCGACTACCTTGTCGATATCATCTTTAGAGCTGATGGAATTTATTCGGTCTCTTGTTAGGTTTCTTATTGTTTTGAGTTCAGTCAGACTTCCCTGGAAATCCTCCCATTTCGCTTTCCGCGTATTAAATTTGCGTGTCGTTCTCATTATGTCAGTGCCCCTCGATCTTTGAAGCCCAATATCAAAAGTCACCCCATTGTGGTCCGAGCTTGTGAGGTTTACTTCCACCTTCCAGTTCCGTATATGGTTTAGCGCACTTGCACTACAGAAGGTAACGTCTACGTGGCTTTGATATCTGGTTGTTCCTCTTATCGTATCAAATGTTGGTGTTCTCCCCGTATTGAGTACCTGGAGGCCCATCCCGTCCACCATCTCCAACAGCGATTTGCCCCTGGGTCGTGTACGCTCACTTCCCCACCACGTGTTCCAGGCATTTCCGTCTCCGCCTATGATTAGCTTTCCCAGCCCCGGTTTGGCTGCGATGCTCTTCAGTTGTCGTAGATATGGCTCGATTGGCTCGCTTGGCTCGAAGTAGAAGGAGGTCAGAGTGAACTTCCATGCGGCGGTTTTGAGGCTCACCACTATGATGTTGTTCGTGGTGAGTTCGGGATATTGGACAACATCTATGTGTGGGTCAAAGACGGCTATTGCCGCTTTGACCCTGTCCCCCCCAGCCGCGTTATTTTGGAAGACTCTGACTCCTGGGTAGCTCCTCATCACCCCAGTCTCTCCTACTGTCCAAGGTTCTTGAATTAAGGCCGCCGTTATCTTACGTTTCGCAGCTTCTACTAGCATCTCATTCTGAGCATCTTTTTGTTTTTGCAGATTTACCTGGAACACGCGGTGCGTAAAGTTTGCTGCCTGGCTGCCCTTAGCAATATGCTACAGCCGATCTTGCCAGGGACTCCCAGCGCCTTCTTACAGGACACTCGTCACTAAAAGCGTTGTGTTCGACTCGATCAATTCTGGCTTTTTTGCAATTTCTGCACGATGGTAGTGCGTTTATAGCCCAGCTGTCACAATTTGCCTTTAGGTGCGGTCCCCCACAATGACAGCACGTTTCTTCAGTTTCAGTACAGAACCTTCTCACGTGACCGTACGCCAGGCAGCGCGAGCACTGCACTAGTGGTGAGTGGTCCGTCACCCTCACCCGCTGTAGGTCAACGTGGAGTGTACCTATGGCTGTCATGTTTCTCCATAACTTAGGTGATACAGTTAGGACTAGGTGGTTTGTGTGGGGGTTCCTCGCCCTCTTTCTAAATCTTACCGAGAGACGCTCGTCCTCCTTGCTGAGGCCGTCAAAAACCTCCCGGTTCTGTTTTTTGAGTGCCCGGAGCACCTCCTCATCGGAGTTTACGCTCATGACATCTCTCAAAACGACCATTGGGTCCTTGTTCTTGACGTCCTCAACTCGGAGCCTCTCCTTCTCGAGTTTTGCACGTGCACTGTCCCTGTCCTGCGCCGTTGGACATCCTAGAATGACCTTTCGGTCCTTAGCCTCGTGGTGGTCCGAGACTCTGGACAAATTAAAGAAGGACGTCACTACAAGGAGGCGGCGTATCAGGTGCGCAGCGCCAAATCGCCGAGACCAAGTCGTAAATGAGTACCTGGAGAGCAGGGAGGTCTACAAGACTGAACTGAAAAGAGCCCAAATAGCGTCCTGGAAGGACTTTTGCTGTAAGCAAGAAAAGGAAGGAATGTGGGAGGGAATTTATAGGGTGATAGGGCGGACCGTGGGTAGGGTCGAGGACGCACTCCTGGAACTGAATGGCGTGGCGCTGGATGAGAAGGGGTCAGCGGAATTGATGGCAAGGACTTTTTACCCGGAAGACCTGTGTGAAGAGGACACGGCTGAGCAAGCACGCATAAGAGAGAGCTCGGTGAAGGTGGCCGGTGGACCGTGCGGGGAACCGCGCGATCCGCCGTTCACCTCATACGAGCTCGAGACAGCGTTCCTGTCCTTCAATCCTAAGAAGGCGCCTGGAGCTGACGGCTTCACCGCGGACATCTGCAGCCACGCCATCAGAAACGAGCCCGAGTGGTTCCTTGGACTCGCAAACAAGTGTCTTGAATTGCACCATTTTCCGAAGACCTGGAAAGAAGCGACGGTCGTGGCGTTACGAAAGCCCGGCAAGGAAAGCTACTCGCAACCTAAGTCCTACCGACCAATAGGCCTCCTTCCGGTGTTGGGGAAGATCCTCGAGAAGATGATTATGTCGAGACTTCGGCACCATCTGCACTCGAGGATCAGCCCCCACCAATACGGGTTTATGCCCCAAAGGAGCACCGAGGACGCCCTCTGTAATTTGATCCAATACATCCGGACGAAGCTGACACAAAAGAAGATAGTTACAGTAGTGTCACTAGATATAGAGGGCGCCTTCGATAGCGCCTGGTGGCCGGCAATTAAGATGCGCCTCGTTGAGGAGGAGTGCCCGGAGGGACTTAGGAGAGTGTTGAACAGCTACTTAAGCGACCGTCGGGTGCATGTAAGATACGCGGGCAAGGAACACACTATCAGAACAAGAAAGGGGTGCGTCCAAGGCTCTATCGGCGGCCCAATTCTGTGGAACCTCCTGTTAGATCCCTTACTTCATAGTCTCGAACGCAGGGGCGAATACGTGCAGGCTTTCGCCGATGATGTCGTCCTGGTCTTTTGTGGCGACACCGGGGGGGAAATAGAGGAACGTGGCAACGCTGCCCTCGAACATGTTAAGACGTGGGGTGACAAAAACAAGTTAAAATTTGCGCCACACAAAACGAACGCAATGGTGGTCACCAGAAAGATGGTGTATGACACACCACGGCTTAGCATGGGCGGGGTCAGCGTTGGCATGAAAAATGAGGTCAAAATCCTTGGCCTCATTATTGATCATAAGCTGACTTTTAACGCGCACGTGGAGAGTATCTGTAGGCGGGTTACAAGCCTCTACAAACAATTGACCAGGGCGGCAAAGGCGAGTTGGGGTCTGCACCCCGAAATTGTACACACCATTTACACAGCGACCGTGGAGCCGATAGTTCTGTACGCGGCTGGCGCGTGGGCACCGGCGGTTGGGAAGCTGGGCATCAAGAAGAGGTTGAACTTTATTCAACGTGGTTTCGCTCAGAAGATATGTAAGGCGTATCGCACGGTCTCCCTCAACGCGGCTTTGGTGCTGGCCGGTATACTCCCCCTTGACCTTCGGGTCAAGGAGGCCGCTTTACTTTATAAGATCCGAAGAGGTGAGACGATGCCAGACCTAGCCGGGAGGGAGGTCGAGCGAATGACCTCGGTTGCGGATGCTCCTCACCCTGCCGAACATATGCGCCTGGAGTTCATTAGCCTGGAGAACAATGAGCAGGATGATCGACAAGATCAGTTCGATATTAAAATCTATACGGACGGCAGCAAGATTGCGGGTAAGGTCGGAGCCGCACTTTCCTTATGGAAAGATGGGGCCGAGACGAGAGCCCGCAAGCTTAGTCTGCCGTCCTATTGTACGGTTTATCAGGCGGAACTCCTGGCCATATGCGAGGCAACGAGGATCATCCAAAAACACAACGCGGTAAACTTCGGGGTGTTCAGCGACTCAACCGCGGCACTCCAGACGGTCGTAAATCCCAGTCGTCTCCATCCCCTGGCGGTAGAAGCCAGGAGAAATATAAGGTCTATTATATTCTCAGGCAAACATATAGTATTGCACTGGGTCAAGGCTCATGCGGGGATGGAGGGGAATGAGAGGGCCGACCGGCTGGCTAAAGAGGCAGCCTTGGGGACGAGGCGGGCACCAGACTATGACCTGTGTCCGATCTCATTCGTCAGGCGGCAGATCCGTATGGACACGCTTGGTGAGTGGAATCGGAGATATGAGTCTGGCGAAACCGCCTCGACCACAAGGCTCTTCTTCCCAAGTGCGGTGGACGCGTACAGGATTATACGGAAATTCACTCCAAGCAAACACACCACACAGGTCCTGACGGGGCACGGTGGGTTCTCGGAGTACTTGACTCGTTTCAAGTGCAAAGGGGACCCATCGTGCCTTTGTGACTCCGAAACCGAGGAGACCATCCCTCACTTACTGGCGGAGTGCCCGGTGTTCTCGAGACCAAGATATAACCTGGAACAGCATATTGACATAGATATAACTGAAACTAATCTCAAAGAGATAATGGCTGGGAAACATAGAAATAGATTCTTAGAGTATTGTGTATATATATGTAAGACTATAAATGAGAGAAACAAGGTAGTTTAATAAGTAACATTACTACAGCATAACATAGGTTATGATGGATGTAAAACAACACTGGAAATTAAAATCAGAAATTGTAACATAGTATTTAAGAATTTAGAAATTAAGAAACTAGATAACATTATGTAATTATAAAAATATGGCCATCCCACAACCCATTTTGGGTAGTAAATTTAAGAAGAATAGATATTAAGAAAAACAGAAATGTAAATTAGAAAAATATAATATATTGTATTAAAAGAGTCAGAAAAGAAGCAGAAGCTGGAAGGAGTGGAGTACAATCATTTACCCAGTAGATTTAAGATAAATACAAGTAAATAAAAATATTTAGAAGAGAGACTAGCAGGCGTCCCACCTGAAAATAGTAAAAGTGGATGGATGTAAGAAAGAAAAGGTATGCAGCATGATAGTGACCGAGAAATTGATAGAACTGGAATGTAATAGTAGTAGTAGGAAAGTCTCCGAAATGTAATATCGGGGGATAGATCAGGTACACACCCAGCTACCCATGGTGGCTGGGCACAAAAAAAAAAAAAAAAAAAAAAAAAAAAAAAAACCTAACCTAACCTAACCTAACCTAACCTAACCTAACCTAACCTAACCTAACCTAACCTAACCTAACCTAACCTAACCTAACCTAACCTAACCTAACCTAACCTAACCTAACCTAACCTAACCTAACCTAACCTAACCTAACCTAACCTAACCTAACCTAACCTAACCTAACCTAACCTAACCTAACCTAACCTAACCTAACCTAACCTAACCTAACCTAACCTAACCTAACCTAACCTAACCTAACCTAACCTAACCTAACCTAACCTAACCTAACCTAACCTAACCTAACCTAACCTAACCTAACCTAACCTAACCTAACCTAACCTAACCTAACCTAACCTAACCTAACCTAACCTAACCTAACCTAACCTAACCTAACCTAACCTAACCTAACCTACGTGGGGATGGAGGGAAACGAGAGGGCGGACCAACTGGCTAAAGAGGCAGCCTTGCGGTCGAGGCGGGCGCCAGATTACGACCTGTGCCCGGTCTCATTCGTGAAGCGAAGTATCCGAATGGATACGCTTGGCGAGTGGGGCCGGCGGTACGAGTCTGGCGACACCGCCTCTATCACAAGGCTCTTCTTCCCGAGTGCGATGGATGCGTACAGCATTATTAGGAAATTCACTCCAAACAGATTCACCACGCAGGTTCTGACAGGGCACGGTGGGTTTTCTGAGTATCTGAATCGCTTCAGATGCAAGGATGACCCATCGTGTGGCTGTGACCCCCAGGTAGAGGAGACCATCCCTCACCTGTTGGTAGAGTGCCCGATCTATGCAAGGCAGAGGTACGATATTGAACAAGAAATTGAAATTACTGTAACACTGGAAAATTTGAAAATTATAATGAAAAGTAAATATAGGGATAAGTTTTTAAACTACTGCACTTTAATCTGTAAAGCAGTAAATCTAAGAAATAAGTCAGAATAAGTGTAACTACAGTAGCATAATTATACAATTATGCTACACTGTATTGTAACAAATAGCAATTAAATATTAGAATGTAAAGTACAGGCAGAATAAATTAGAAACTTTAAATAGGAATAAGATATGAATTAAGAAGATAGTAAATGTAAAGATAACCACAACTCTTTTAATGGTAATTATAAATGTAGAGTTAAGAATGTTAAAACAACAAGAAGAAAGTAAATGTTAATAGTAACGATAAAAATAGAAATAAGCCAAAATTGTTAGCACATAAGAATAGAAATAAAAACTGTAACACAATTGTACTAAAATGTTAAAATGTTAAAAAGAAAAGACAATGAGTAAGATGGAAAATGAAAGGAGGGAGTTATAAAATTATTTACCCGATTTAAAATATAAGAAACAAGAAATAAAGATAAAATTAGCAGTAAGAATAGCAGGCGCCCCACCTGAAAAGAATGCAAGGTTGAATGAAAGAATGAACACGGTATGCGGAATGAAAGTGAACAATTAAAAGCGAGAACTGGTATGAAAGGATTAGTCTAGGAAAGTCTCCGAAAAATGAATATCGGGGGTTAGTAAGGAACACACCCGGCCACCCATGGTGGACGGACAAAAAAAAAAAAAAAAAAAAAAAAAAAAAAAAAAAAAAAAAAAAACCTAACCTAACCTAACCTAACCTAACCTAACCTAACCTAACCTAACCTAACCTTTTTTTTTTTTTTTTTTTTTTTTTTTTTTTTTACAAGGAGTGATCCGCTTACAGACGAAACACGCTGGCGAGGCGTGTGACAGTGTGAGGGTCGCCCAGCACCTGATGTTGGTGGCACTGGGAATACTCACTAAAACTCCTTGGCACCGATCTGCCCAATCAGAGGTGTTTTGGGACCAAATTATTCACCAAAACACCTCAGGGCTGCCCAGCCTTGCTGAGCTACCGCGCCGGGGGGAGGATTACCTCGGTGTGCGCCAGGTAATCCACCAGACGTGGTGGCCAGTGCAATGCACACGAGAGTGCCACTCTCGTGTGCTGGCCACCCAAAAGGTTAGAGAGGGTCTGCGACCGGAGCCACTCGCCCTCTCCTTCCCCTCCGCCTACGCCGGATGGGAGCGGCTAGAGCATCCTCTTCCCGCTCCCTCTCCGCAGCCTCCTTCGCCGACATGACGTCCTCGGCGAAGTTGGCGATCTCCTCCCAGGCCTCCACACTGTCGAGCATAGCACGTACCATGCCCGACAGTGTGAGGCCGCGTCCATCTATAGCGGCACCCAAAAGAGCGCGTTGGGTCCGCCATGCGGAGCACGCCCACAACGTGTGCTCGGCTGTGTCGTCAGGAGCGCCGCAGTGATGACACGCGGGCGTCTCCTCTCGCTGGGCGACCCGGTGCAGGTAGTGACCGAAACACCCGTGTCCGGTCAATACCTGCACCAGGCGGAAGGTCAGAACTCCCCACTCCCGGCTCACCCACTCCTCCAATAACGGGCGGATGGCGTCAATCGTTCGACGGCCAGCGGTCGGTTGAGAGAGTGCCTCGCCCCACCGACGAAGGGCTTCTCTCCGCGCCTGTGAGCGAACCTGCTCGATCTCCTCGAGACCAGGTCGCTCACCCCGAGTTCTGGCGTCGACCCGATGTTGATACACTTCTGCAAGCACAAGTGCATCAACATCCCACGGCAGCGTGCCTGCTAGGACACAGGCAGCTCCGTGGCTGACCGTGCGATATGCCCGCACGGCCCGGGCCGCAATCACCCTCTGCGGTTGGCGCAGGAGAGCTCGCGTCCTCCGGGAGAGACACTCTGCCCACACCGGGGCACCATACAGGGCCATCGATCGTATGACGCCATGGTACAGTCGGCGACAGGATGCACCGGGACCTCCTACGTTGGGGAGCAGGCGTCCGAGCGCGGCTGCGGCAGAACGCAGCCGCGGAGCGAGGAGTTCCATGTGATTTTCAAAGGTCCATCGGGAGTCCAGCGTCAATCCGAGGTACTTCATGTGGGGGGTGACCTGGACACGAACACCCTCCACACGGACAAAGAGGGACGATGGAGCCTTTCGACGTGGGGGGTGAAAGGGCATGGCCCTCGTTTTGGTGAGGGCCACGTCCAACCCCAGCAACCGTATTCGACGGACCACCATAGACGCGCCGACCGACGCAAGATGCGCTGCGTCCTCCCATTCTTTCGCGGCCGCTGCTACCAAGGTATCGTCCGCAAAACACACGACATCCATCCTTGGCAGCAGCGAGCCGCGAAGCACCCAGTTGTACCCCAGGTTCCACAACAACGGACCAAGAACGGAACCCTGGGGTACACCTGCGACCACCCTCCAGTGCCGGATTCGCCCCTCCGCATCCTCATATACCACGCTGCGGTTTCCGAGGTAGTCCCTGACCAACCTGCGGAGGTAGGTGGGCACCCCGTGAAACCGCAGCGCCTCCTCAATACACTCGTGGGGGATGGCGTTGAAAGCGTTGGCAATGTCCAAGGACACCACCAACACCACCTCCCCACGAGCCGCTGCCGCCTCTGTCCACCCCTTCAGACGGACGACTGCGTCTGCCGTAGACCGCCCTGTCCGGAAGCCGTACTGGCAGTCCGCCAAGTCGGGTCCCACACTCTCGAGGTGCTCGATGATGCGGGAGGCGAGAATCTTCTCAAAAGCTTTTCCCGCCTCATCGAGCAGCACGATCGGTCGGTAGCCCACCGGTGAGTCCGCCGGGCGGCCTTCCTTGCGCAGCAGACACAGTCGTCCCACCTTCCACCTGCTGGGAAAACGCAGCTCTCGGATGCAAGTGTTCAGCACCGCTCGGAAACGCGCTTCAAGAGGGCCCAGAGCGATGGCCATTACTTTGGCCGGAACTCCATCAGGCCCGGGCGCCTTCTTCTTTAGGTTGAGCCGTTCCCTTACGATGCCGAACTCCGCATCCGAGATCGGCGGCCCAGCAGCCCACACCTCAGAGGCAGAATCTGAGGTCGGCATAGTTGGCGGCACAAAGTCTCCCGTCTCCGGAAACAGAGTTCGGAGAACTCTGTTCAGGAGTGCTGGTTCCATACAGGATGTAGGCGGAACTGGAGCCGCGAGTTTCCGCCTGATCATCCTGTACGGTCGACCCCAGGGGTCACCATCGAGGACGTCCAGGTATCTGTCCCAGGCGTCGGACTTTGCCCTACAGATGGCAACCCTCAGCGCCCCGCCAGCCTCCTGATAATTGCAACGAAGTCTCTCCTCCTCGCCGGGTTCTCGTCGGGCTCGCCTGCGACAGCGCTGGTACGCACGCCTGGCTCTCAAGCTGGTGGCACGCATCTCGGAGAGTTCCGGCGTCCACCAGTACATTTGCCTCGGGTTACGAGGGCCCGCTCCTCGCTTCGGCATGGCGGAGTCACACACGACGCGAAGATCGTCCGCAAGTAACTCCGCCATAGCGTCGGGATCTTCCGCGATAGAGTCGGGCACCTCGGCCCACGCACGCACCAACGCTGCCTCCTCCGCCACGTCCGACCGGAGCTTCGCGAGCATCCACCCGGGAAAAGGAGAGACACCCGTTGCAATCTGGAGACGGAGAGAAATCGCCTCCGTTGGGGTAGTGGAGACCTCATATCTGACGTATCTGTGGTCAGATAGAGTCTCCACCCCCTCCTCCACGCGCCAGTCCCTCATGTAGGGAGACAGGGATGCGGAGGCAAAGGTCACGTCGACTCTGGACGTGCCCTGCCACCGCACGCAAGTCGGCGTGTTACCGGTATTGAGGATCTGGAGCCCTGAGGACAGAACCCAGGACTCCAAATCCTCACCTCGCGCGTCCGTAAATAGGTCTCCCCACATGCGGGAGTGGGCGTTCAAGTCGCCCGCCACCAACACTGGACTGGGCGCTGCTCTGTGTATCACACCCTCCAACACGGCCAAGAAACGCCCGAACTCCGCTCGGCTGCGATTAGGAGAGAAGTACAGTGATACCACTGTAATCCCCCCCCATCGCGCCGCAACAAATCCCTCCCCTCGTTCAAATATAGTAAGAGGGGGCGTCACTCCGGCTACCATGACCGCCGCGAGGCCATCCACCGAGCTCATCCACCGCGGGGATAAGGGGATGGAACTCGGCTCCGAGATAATCACCAAGTCGATGTCCCACTCAGCCACCGCCTGACACAAGAGGTCCTGTGCGCTGACTGAGTGGTTCACGTTTGCCTGCAGTACACGTCCTATGGATCTAACTGACATTGTTAGTTTCCATAGGCGCGACTGCAGGGGCGGCCGGAGCGGCCAGGATATTGGAATTCCCTGAGATTGGGAGTGGGAAACGACGGCCCTTAACCGGAGGGGGCTTGCAGTTTAGTCCGGCCATTCGATGTCCCGAGGGCAGGCCACGATCCGCGCAAATGGCACAGTGCGGTGGGGCCGAACAAGAGGCGAGCGTATGCCCTTCCTGACCGCAGCGGTGGCACAATCCACTGCGATCCTTTTTGGAGGGGCACAGTATTTGTGGATGGCCCGTGCCCATGCACCGATGGCACCTCATTGGACGCTGTTCCAGAATTCGGATGGACGCGGAGCTCCAGCCGATTGCCACCCGATGCACGTTCACCAGTGTCGCAACTGCTCCGACTGGGCATGTAACGATCACGGAACCAACGCCCGTGTAGCCCAGTCCAATGCTGCCGACCTTAAACTGGTCGGGAGAACAACCTGATTTTTCTGCCAGGGCCCGACAAATCTCCTCCTGGGATACAGCGTCGTCCAGGCCCGATACGCGTATCTGCGCCGATTTAGTGGGCCTGGTGACCCTGGCGTCATCACCTAGGACCTGTCCAATCCTGGCCGCTAATGTGTCGGCCTGCGCGACCGTGGTCTCCTTTGGGAGCTCTATGATGCGAGCTCCCGTGATGCCGGTTCTAAATTTTGTTGGCCCAATGCCGAGCTCACCCAGGCTCACGGACGCCTTCGCCTTTGCAATGGCATCCTTATAGGTGGCGCCCCCCGCCACCGCTTCTGGCTTCAGGGACACCACCACCGCCAGTGTCTTAGGCTTCTTCGGGAGCCTGGGTTTCTTCGGCTCTGGAGCCTTTGTCTGTGGTTTCTTTTTTGCCTTTTTCTTGACCACAGTTGTCCAGTTTTCTTCGAGCACTGGCTGCTCTTGGTGTGACGGTCCAGCAACTTGTTCTGCAGCTCGAACCGTCTTTTTCTGTCTGGCCTCCTTCGGCATATTTGCCGGAGGGGCAAGAGTTGTGGGTGCGGATGCAGCAGGGGTCACCGTGCGCTTCCCCTTCCCTTTCCCTTTTTCCAATGGTGGTCGGTGGAGCTGGGGTTGGGCAGGCAGGAGGCGTCCATCCACCTCAAGCCCATCCAGACGGGCGCTTATCACGCCCCCAACGTGGTCCATGAGTTCGCGCTGGAGGCGACTCACGAGAACCTCCAGATCCCCCATGGTCACCCCGCGCTCACTTGACTGGACCACGCTTACCTCAACTGGAGCGCTCTCTGGCTCTCTACGTGGGGTGGGGCTCTTTGAGCGGCGTCGCCTGCCTTCGGCGAACTCCCGGCGTAGAGCAGCCACTTCCTCCTGGAGGGCGGACAGTTGACCTCGAAGGCGCTTGTTGTCCGCCCTCAACCGCTTCATTTCATCGCCGTCGTTGCGCCCGGCCAGCGACTGCACGGCCTGAAGCAACGACGCGGTACGCTGCCTTATTTCTCTGACACAGGTACCCTTCAGGTTCTTTGATGTAGAAGCCACCTGATGCAGGGTACCTGCGTCTTCTTCCGCCTGGTTGAGGAGTTCCTCCACCGCTAGAAGCGTCGGGGATCCTTTTCCAGCTCCCTTTTTCGGGGAGTTCCTTTGACTATGCACTATTGTGCAGTCCGATTCCTCGGAATCAGGTCTTTCCCGGAGTTCCCTCAGGGCTCGGGACTTCCCCACATGGTGGATGAATCCCCTACCCCTGGATGACCGCCTCGAGGCCTTCTTATCCGGGGAATCCTCTTCACTCTCTTCGGTAAGTCCCGAGGTGAAAAAGTAGGAGCTCCGCTCCCGTTTCTTACCAGAGGCTGAACGCGTGTCCTCAGGATGGAACCAGGGCACCAGGCGTTCGCCTCCGTCCGAGACAAAACCTTCTCCAGATTCGGACTCCATTGACCAGTTTAGGGCACTGCCCACAACTGAGTCGGATGGAGATAGAATTTTGTCCTGACAACGAAATCTGAAAACAGATTCCGCAGCAGAACAACAACAGCAACCAAACAAATGCAAAAACAAATCCGGAAAACAAAAAGCCAAGTCGTTAGGAGGTAATCAAATGAAAAAGAGACGTTATAACAAATACGCAGAGAAGCAAAACACCACCCACTGGCCACTGCGTTACCGCGCACCAAGTGGAATGGGTCAGCAGAGCACACACAGCAAATCACACACACAGGGAAGAACACTAAGATAGCACTTAATGACATCCGATTCGGCCACTCAAGTTTTGTTACTGAGATTCAGTCACCCAACTTGCCACTCCGTTACGGTGGTCAAGTTGGGGTCCAGGGCGGGCGACGTGGACGCACTCTAGTAACACTTGGGGCCCCGCCCCAACCTAACCTAACCTAACCTAACCTAACCTAACCTAACCTAACCTAACCTAACCTAACCTAACCTAACCTAACCTAACCTAACCTAACCTAACCTAACCTAACCTCCAGACGGAACGCCGGCTGACACGGAGGCGATCCCGCCCGTGTCCGATGCCGAGTTAGGGGCGGCGGTTCTCAAGCTCAAGTTGAGACACCGCGCCCCCTGTCCGGACGGCATCCCAGGGCGGGTCGTCGCCCTGGTCATGCCGGCGTTCGAAGAAGAGACGCTCTCCCTGATGTCGGAGTGTTTGGCGTCGGGTAGGGTCCCGCGAACGTGGAAGACGGGGAAGCTCGTGCTGCTTAAGAAGCACGGGCGCCCCGTCGAGTCGCCGTCGGCCTACCGCCCCATTGTTTTGCTCGGCGAGATGAGCAAGCTTTTCGAGCGGGTGCTCGCTGCTCGTCTCGTCGGGCACCTTGAGGGGGCGGGGCCCAACCTCGACGGCGGCCAGTACGGGTTCCGTCGCGGGCGGTCTACCCTAGACGCCATCTCCCGACTCAGGGACAGCGTCGAAGAGGCGGTCGGTCGGGGGGAGGTGTTGTTGGCGGTGTCGCTGGACATCGCGAACGCCTTCAACACCATCCCCTGGCAGACCATCGCCGAGGCGCTGAGGTACCACAAGGTCCCGTGGTACCTCAGGCGCGTCCTTGCGGACTATTTCGTGGACCGGGCCATTATCTACCCGGCCCGGTCGGGAATAGTCCGCAGGGAGATGTCGTGCGGTGTTCCACAGGGGTCGGTGCTTGGTCCGCTCCTGTGGAACATCGGCTATGACTGGGTCCTGCGCGGTGCAACTCTAACGGGGGTCGGCATTATATGCTACGCCGACGACACCCTCGTCACCGCGCGGGGCCCAGAATTCAGGGACGCGAAGGTTCTGGCCACCGCGGGCGTTGCCCAGGTGGTCAGCCGCATCAGGGCGCTGGGACTCCAGGTGGCTCTCGAAAAGTCCGAGGCCGTGTTTTTCCACGGGCCTCGGCGAGGGCCACCTCGAGATTCCTTCATTGTGGTGAGCGGCACCCCCATCGCTATCGGGGAGACCATGAAGTACCTAGGATTGGTCCTCGATAGTCGGTGGGGTTTCGTCGAGCACTTCCGGCGCCTGGCACCAAAACTGGTGTCATACGCCGGAAGGCTGGCGCGGCTGCTCCCCAATAAAGGGGGGCCGGAAAGTGCATGTCGCCGTCTCTATGACGGTGTAGTGCGCTCCAAGGCGCTCTACGGAGCGCCTATTTGGTCGGACGCTCTCTGCGCCAAAACCATCCCCCTGCAGCGGAGGCCGCAGCGGGTGATTGCGCAGAGGGCGGCGCGAGCGTACTGCACCGTCTCTTACGAGGCGGCGTGTCTAATTGGAGGAAGCCCCCCGTGGGACCTCGAGGCTGGAGTCCTCAAACGGGTGTACGAGGAAAGCGCCCTGGTGCGGAGTAATGGAGGTCGCCCACTCCCGGACGAGATCGATCGCTGGAGACAGTCTGCTCGCGACGATCTCTTCCGGAAGTGGGCCAATAGGTTGGTCGTTCCCTCTGCGAGCGCGCGGCTCGTGGGGGCTGTCCGGCCCGTTCTTCGGCCTTGGGTGGAGAGGGCGCACGGTGCGCCGACGTACCACCTCACTCAGCTCCTCACAGGACATGGCTGTTTCGCCAAGTACCTGTGGGAGGTGGTGGGTGTGGAGTCGGACCCCGTGTGCCGTCACTGCCCAAGTGGCGCCGTGGACTCGGCCGAGCACACACTCGCCGAGTGCGCGGCGTGGGACGGGCCGCGAGTCGCCCTCACGGGCCAAATTGGTTTTGATTTGTCGCTGCCGGCTGTGGTGCGAGCCATGGTCGGCAGCCAGGAGTGTTGGGCCGCCGTCACCTCTTTTGCCAATGAGGTGATGGCGGCAAAGAGAGAGGAATTGCGGGTGCGGGAGCGTGCAGGTCAGACGCTCCCGCCTCGCCGTCCGGTTCGGGGGCGCCGCATGGCAGCTTTCGTGCGCGCCCCCGACTAGTGTTGTCCCGGTGGGTGGTGGTCGGGGGACCTCACCCACCGATGATCGTTTGGCGGAAGGCACCTCCCCGTGTTCCGGAGGTGCCTTAGTGCCCGCCCGCTCGGCCGCTCTCTGCCCCCTCTGCTTTCAGAGGGACGTACGAGGGCGGTGCGATGCGGGCTTGTTTTCTTCAGCTCCTTAGGGAGCTCCGGGGGGCCGACCATCTGGTCCCCCGAGGAGAGCCCCAACCCTACGGGGCATCCCTAGCCGGGTCGACGTAGAATCTTCAACTTCATATCCTTCGGCCCGGCTATAGGGTGAGTCGGAACACCGCGGGGTTTAGTGGGTAGGACGGTCCCTTCTTCCGGGACCGGTGAGTCCCACACACCGTCCCAGCTACCCCCGTAGCTGGGATGACGGTGCCTAAATGCATTCCCCGCGTCAACAAAAAAAAAAAAAAAAACCTAACCTAACCTAACCTAACCTAACCTAACCTAACCTAACCTTTTTTTTTTTTTTTTTTTTTTACAAGGAGTGATCCGCTTACAGACGAAACACGCTGGCGAGGCGTGTGACAGTGTGAGGGTCGCCCAGCACCTGATCTTGTTGGCACTGGGAATACTCACTAAAACTCCTTGGCACCGATCTGCCCAAGAACAGAGGTGTTTTGGGACCTGAAAACTCACCAAAACACCTCAGGGCTGCTCAGCCTAGCTGAGCTTCCGCGCCGGGGGGAGGATTACCTCGGTGTGCGCCAGGTAATCCACCAGACGTGGTGGCCAGTGCAATGCACACGAGAGGGCCACTCTCGTGTGCTGGCCACCCAAAGGGTTAGAGAGGGTCTGCGACCGGAGCCACTCGCCCTCTCCTTCCCCTCCGCCTACGCCGGATGGGAGCGGCTAGAGCATCCTCCTCCCGCTCCCTCTCCGCAGCCTCCTTCGCTGACATCACGACCTCAGCGAAGTTGGCGATTTCCTCCCAGGCCTCCACGCTGTCGAGCATGGCACGTACCATGCCCGACAACGTGAGACCGCGTCCGTCGATTGCAGAACCCAAAAGATGGCGTTGGGTCTGCCATTCGGAGCACTCCCAGAGTGTGTGCTCCACGGTGTCATCTGGAGCGCCACAGTGCTGACAAATGGGCGACTCCTCACGGCGTGCCACCCGATGCAGGTAGTGACCGAAACATCCGTGTCCGGTCAGTACCTGCACCAGGCGGAAGGTTAGGTCTCCCCACTCGCGTCGGACCCACTTTTCCAGCACCGGTCGGATGGCGTCGATCGTTCGATGGCCAGCGACTGGGCGAGATAGTGTCTCGCCCCACCGACGCAGAGCTTCTCTCCGCGCCTGTGAGCGAACCTCCTCGATCTCCTCGAGGCCAGGCCGCTCACCCCGAGTTCTGGCGTCGACCCGATGCTGATACACTTCTGCAAGCACAAGTGCATCAACATCCCACGGCAGCGTGCCTGCCAAGACACAGGCAGCTCCGTGGCTGACCGTGCGATATGCCCGCACGGCCCGGGTCGCAATCACCCTCTGCGGTTGGCGCAGGAGAGCACGCGTCCGCCGGGAGAGACACCCCGCCCACACCGGGGCTCCATATAGGGCCATCGAACGAAGAACGCCGTGGTATAGACGACGACAAGACCGACCGGGGCCACCCATATTTGGGAGCAAACGACCGAGTGCGGCTGCGGCAGAACACAGCCGGGGAGCTAGGATGTTAAAATGCTCCCCGAAAGTCCATCGGGAGTCCAGTGTGAGACCGAGATATTTCATGTGGGGGGTGACCCGAACATGGACACCCTCCACTCTAACTGAAAGGGACGATGGGGTCCCGGGACGTGGGGGATGGAAAGCCATGGCCCTCGTTTTTGTGAGGGCCACGTCCAACCCCAGCAGCCGTATTCGACGGACCACCATAGACGCGCCGACCGACGCAAGATGGGCTGCGTCGTCCCATTCTCTTGCAGCCGCTGTCACCAAGGTATCGTCCGCAAAACACACGACGTCCATCCTTGGTAACAGCGAGCCGCGAAGAACCCAGTTGTACCCCAGGTTCCATAATAGCGGACCAAGAACGGAACCCTGGGGCACACCTGCCACCACCCTCCAAGGCCGAAGATGTCCTTCCGTATCCTCATATACCACGCTGCGGCTTCTCAGGTAGTCCCTCACCAACCCGCGGAGGTAGATGGGCACCCCGTGAAACCGCAGCGCCTCCTCAATACACTCGTGGGGGATGGCGTTGAAAGCGTTGGCAATGTCCAAGGACACCACCAACACCACCTCCCCACGAGCCGCTGCCGCCTCCGTCCACCCCTTCAGACGGTTGACTGCGTCTGCCGTAGACCGCCCAGTCCGGAAGCCGTACTGGCAGTCCGCCAGGTCGGGTCCCACACTCTCGAGGTGCTCGATGATGCGGGAGGCAAGAATCTTCTCAAAGGCTTTTCCCGCCTCATCGAGCAGCACGATCGGTCGGTAGCCCGCCGGCGAGTCCGCCGGGCGGCCCTCCTTGCGCAGCAGACACAGTCGTCCCACCTTCCATCTGCGGGGAAAACGGAGTTTTCGGATGCAGATGTTCAGCACCGCTCGGAAACGCGCTTCAAGAGGGCCCAGAGCGATGGCCATTACTTTGGCCGGAACTCCATCGGGCCCGGGCGCCTTCTTCTTCAAGTTGAGCCGTTCCTTTACGATGCCGAACTCCGCATCCGAAATCGGTGGCCCATCAGCCCACACCTCAGGGGCAGAACCTGAGGTCGGCATATTTGGCGGCACAAAATCTCCCGTCCCCGGAAACAGAGTTCGGAGAACTCTGTTCAGGAGTGCTGGTTCCATACAGGATGTAGGCGGAACTGGAGCCGCGAGTTTCCGCCTGATCATCCTGTACGGTCGACCCCAGGGGTCACCATCGAGGACGTCCAGGTATCTGTCCCAGGCGTCGGACTTTGCCCTGCAGATGGCAACCCTCAGCGCCCCGCCAGCCTCCTGATAATTGCAACGAAGTCTCTCCTCCTCGCCGGGTTCTCGTCGGGCTCGCCTGCGACAGCGCTGGTACGCACGCCTGGCTCTCAAGCTGGTGGCACGCATCTCGGAGAGTTCCGGCGTCCACCAGTACATTTGCCTCGGGTTACGAGGGCCCGCTCCTCGCTTCGGCATGGCGGAGTCACACACGACGCGAAGATCGTCCGCAAGTAACTCCGCCATGGCGTCGGGATCTTCCGCGATAGAGTCGGGCACCTCGGCCCACGCACGCACCAACGCTGCCTCCTCCGCCACGTCCGACCGGAGCTTCGCGAGCACCCACCCGGGAAAAGGAGAGACACCCGTTGCAGTCCGGAGACGGAGAGAAATCGCCTCCGTTGAGGTAGTGGAGACCTCATATCTGACGTATCTGTGGTCAGATAGAGTCTCCACCCCCTCCTCCACGCGCCAGTCCCTCATGTAGGGAGACAGGGATGCGGAGGCAAAGGTCACGTCCACTCTGGACGTGCCCTGCCACCGCACGCAAGTTGGCGTGTTTCCTGTATTGAGGATTTGGAGCCCCGAGGACAGAACCCAAGACTCCAAATCCTCACCACGCGCGTCAGTAAAAAGGTCTCCCCACCTGCGGGAGTGGGCGTTCAAGTCGCCCGCCACCAACACCGGAGCTGGAGCTGCCCGATGCACTACACCCTCCACCACGGTCAAAAATCCCTCGAAGTCCACACGGTTGCGGTTGGGGGAAAAGTAAAGTGACAACACTAAAATTCCCCCCCAACGAGCCGCAACATAACCCTCCCCTCTTTCGACGAGAGTAAGAGGGGAAGGCGTCACTCCGGACACCATGATCGCCGCGAGGCCATCCGTCGAGCCCACCCACCTTGAAGATGGAGGGACGAGGTTTGGCTCCGAGACGACCACCAAATCAATATCCCACTCAGCCGCCGCCTGGCACAAGAGGTCCTGGGCGCCGGCTGAGCGGTCCACGTTGGCCTGCAGTACACGTCCTATGGATCTAACTGACATTGTTAGTGTCCATAGGCGCGACTGCAGGGGCGGCCGGAGCGGCCGCGGCGCGAGCGAATCCCGATAGTGGGATGAGGCGACCTCTGACCGGGGGAGGGTTGCAGTGCAAGCCTGCCATACGGTGCCCTGAGGGCAGGCCACGATCGGCGCAGATCGCACAATGCGGCGCCAGAGAGCATGAGGAGAGAGTGTGCCCCTCCTGACCGCAGCGATAACATAGGGCACTACGATCCTTCTTTGAGGGGCACAGCACCTGCGGGTGACCCACTCCCATGCATCTGAAGCACCGCATTGGGCGCTGCTCCAGAATCGTGATGGAGGCGCTGCTCCAGCCCACCTCCAAGCGCTGGGCTTTCGCTAGGGTGGCGATTGCATCCACCGGACAATTAACTATTGCCGAGCCCACTCCAGTGAAGCCCAGCGAGATGGTCCCGACTTTAAAAAGATCGGGAGAGCACCCGGATTTTTCGGCCAAGGCCCGACGGAGCTCCTCCTCGGACACTGCGTCGTCCAAACCGGACAGGCGAATGCGTGCCGATTTGGTTGGCCTGGTGACCTTGGCGTCACTACCCAGGGCCTCCCCAATCTTGGCCGCCAGAGTGTCGGCCTGCAACGGCGTCGTTTCCTTTGGGAGCTCTATAATACGAGCTCCCGTGATGCCAGTCCGGAACCTGGCCGCTCCAATACCGAGCGCACCCAGGCTGACAGATGACTTCGCCTTAGCGATGGCGTCCCTGTATGTGACGCCCTCCGCTACCGCTTCGGGCTTAAGGGACACCACCACCGCCAGCGTTTTAGGTGCCTTGGGCAGCCTGGGCTTTTTGGGCTCAGGAGCTTTTTTCGCCGCCTTCTTCTTTCTCTTCAAGACGGTGGTCCAGGAATCTTCCTGAAGGACGGGTTGTTCCATGCTCGATGGCCCCGCAACCTGCTCCACGGCTCGCTTGGCCACCTTCTGAGGTCTGGCCTCTTTCGGCATATTTGCCGGGGGGGCCAGTGTAGTGGGTGCGGTCGCAGCAGAAGCTGTAGTTTGCTTGCCCTTCCCTTTCCCCTTCTTGGTTTCCGCAGCCAACGGCGGTCGGTGGAGCTGTGGTTGCGCTGGCATGAGACGGCCATCCACCTCAAGGCCCTCCAGACGAGCACTTATTACTGCTCCAACGTGTTCCATAAGAACACGTTGGAGACGGCCCATCATGTCTTCCACGTCCTTCAGGGATATGTTCCCATCAGTTGGCGCTGTTTCTCGGGCTTGTTCCGGTTCCCCAGGGGAAGGGCTCCTGGAACGGCGTCGCCTGCCCTCGGCGAACTCTCTCCTCAGGGCAGACACCTCATCCTGGAGGACAGACAACTGGCCTCGAAGGCGTTTGTTGTCTGCCCTCAGCCGTCTCATCTCATCGCTATCGTTGCGTACGGCCAACGACTGGACGGCCTGAAGTAGCGATGCCGTACGCTGTTTTATCTCTCTGACGCATGTACCCTTCAGATTTTTTGAGACGGTAGCCACCTGGTGCAGGGTACCTGCGTCCTCTTCGGCTCGAGTCAGGAGATCTTCCACAGTTAGGCGCGTTGGAGATCCCTTTTTTGGGGAGCGCCTCGTCGGCTCATGCGTAGTGGTGTAGTCCGATTCGGAGTCCGAGGGCCTTTCTCGGAGTTCCCGCAATGCTCGGCTCTTTCCTACGTTATGGACCGTTCCCCTACCTTTGGTAGAGTGCCGGACCGCCTTCTTCTGCGGGGAATCTTCCTCGTCGCTTCCGTCTTCGGTAAGTCCCGAGGTAAAGAAATAAGAACTTCTCTCTCGTTTCTTACCGGAGGCGGAAAGCTTCTCTACGGGACGGAACGGGGGCCTGAAGCCCGAGTTCCCATCCGACACAAATCCTTCTTCCGACTCCATCGTCCAGTTTAGGGCACTGCCCACAACTGAAACGGATGGAGATAGAATTGTTGTTCTTGCAGGGAATCTGTTTTGACACAGATCCCACTAGCAAGCAAAACAACAAAAGACAACGACAAAACAAACAAAACAAAACCAATCAGAAATCCAAATCGAAAAGCAATCAGAGTCCAGAAAACACGCCAAGTCACTATTCAAAGGCAACACGGAAAATAATTCAAAAACACAGAGAGCAAAGGGAGAGAACACCATCCACTGGCCACTGCGTTACCGCGCACCAAGTGGAATGGGTCTAGTAACGAGGTAAGACACGGTATTTATAAAGAAGCACCGATATTCACCAGAAATGGCCACAAGTTATGTCACAGAGATTTAGTCACCCAACTTGCCACTCCGTTACGGTGGTCAAGTTGGGGTCCAGGGCGGACGACGAGGACGTACTCTAGTAACACTTTGGGCCCCGCCCCACTTTGGGCCCCGCCCCAACCTAACCTAACCTAACCTAACCTAACCTAACCTAACCTAACCTAACCTAACCTAACCTAACCTAACCTAACCTAACCTAACCTAACCTAACCTAACCTAACCTAACCTAACCGACTGGAGTACAGCCCGCCAAGGAGGAGTAAGACCGTTCTGGACGCTGCTCAAGAGCCAGAAACTACAAAGAAGGCCAAAACCATTCCACCCATTGAGCACAGCCCAATCACTGGAAAGTCTTACCCAAACAAAACGGCAGAGGCAAGGGACGCCGCCAAAAAGGCGAAGCATTCACTCGGACTTGCCAAAAACCTGAAGTCCGAAATAAAGACCGACGTCCTACAGTGGATCGACAGGTTAGTGGACATAGTGAGGGACGCAGAAAAAAGGGACTTAGGAGAGAAAATAGAGCAAGCTCACCCACCCACTCAGACAGCCGACATTAACACCCTTGCTGAGAAGATCCAGCAACATTCCGAGCTATTAGCTAGAAACGCGGAACAGATGGAGGAGCTCAAAACAGCCCTCCAGGCAAACACCGACGCGCAGGCCAAGTCATCATATGCCGGTATCGTGGCCACTTCGTCCCGGGTGCAGCAACCAAGACCTACGCTGCACTCGATTGTAGTATCCTCCAGCAAAGAGGAAGAGACGGGGGACGAAGTTCTGGAGAGAATTAGGAAGGCGGTAGACGCCAAAGAGGGGTGGGTGAAGGTAGAGCGTGTCAGAAAAGGCAAGGACAGGAAAGTGATCCTCGGGTGTCCGACTGCGGCGGACAGAGAAGGTGCTCGAAAACGACTGGAGAGGGAGAGTCTGATTGTCGAGGACGTTTTGAACAAGGACCCTATGCTTGTCCTAAGGGATGTCCTGAGCATCAACTCAGATGAGGAGGTGCTCAGGGCTCTTAGGAAGCAGAATCAGGAGGTGTTCGACGGTCTCGGCAAAGAGGACGATAGACTCTCAGTCAAATTTAGGAAGAGAGCTAGAAACCCACACACTTCTCATATTGTGCTCACAGTATCCCCAAAATTATGGGGCAAAATGATGACGCTGGGCACTCTTCGTGTGGACCTGCAGCGGGTGAGGGTGATGGACCAGTCTCCGCTGGTTCAGTGCTCGCGCTGCCTGGGATACGGCCACATGAGGAGGTTTTGCTCAGAAAAGGAGGATGTATGTAGCCACTGCGGGGGTCCCCACTTAAAAACGCAATGCGAAGCATGGTCTGTAAACGCTACACCCTCCTGTAGGAACTGTAAGAGGGCCAAGATGGACAGAACTGAGCACAACGCGTTTAGCAACGAGTGTCCTGTCCGTAAGCGCTGGGAGTCTCTGGCTAGATCGACCATAGCTTATTGCTAAGGGCGGCATGGCGAGAGACTCTGTCTACCACGTGTTCCAAGCGAACCTAAGAAAAAAGACTGCAGCCACGCAGGAACTGCTTATCGAAGCAGGAAAACGCAGGATAACGGCAGCCCTTATCCAGGAACCTCACACTGGTCCGACTGGAGGTATGAGGAGCTACCCAGGGGTGAGGATCTACCAGAGCAGCCCATCTGGCGAGGATAAGGTCAAAGCGGCAATAGCCGTCTTTGACCCGAATATAGACGTGATCCAATACCCGGCCTACACCACTAATAACATCGTAGTGGTGGGTCTGAGGACCAACGCCTGGGGACTCACACTGGTCTCCTTTTACCTCGAGCCGGACCAACCCATAGGTACATACATTAGCAAACTAAAGAGCATTGCGGCTAATCCTGGATTTGGGAGGCTGATTATGGGAGGGGACGGGAACGCCTGGAACAAGTGGTGGAGCAGCGAGCGCACGGACGCCCGAGGGAAGGACATGTTGCAGATGTTGGATGAGATGGGCCTCCAGGTGCTCAACACGGGGAACACTCCCACCTTCGACACCTACAGAAACGGACAACGTTTTAAGAGCCACGTGGACATTACCTTCTGCACTACAAACATGCTCGACTTGGTGGTGAACTGGAAGGTAGAGGAGAACTTGACTAGCTCGGACCACAACGGGATAGCCTTTGGCATTAAACTCCAACGGTCGAGGGGAATGGACGTTAATAGAACAACGCGAAAATATAACACGCGCAAGGCGAAATGGGATGAGTTCGGACAAGAGTTGACTAGGAGCAAGAATGGTAAACATCTAACCATAGATCAAATCCGCACCATCACAACGAAGTCACAGATTGATGAGGCAGTGGGAAAACTCACCGAATCCATCGCCAAAGCGTGTAGCATCGCCATCCCCGAGAAGGCCAAATGCCAAAGGTTGTCCGTCCCGTGGTGGAGTGAAGAGCTAGCCCAAAAGAAGAAGGATGTCACCACCAAGAGGCGTCGCATTAGGTGTGCCGCACCGGTCCGTAGGGCGAGTGTCGTGGCTGAGTACCTGGAGAGTAAGGAAGATTACGAGGTGGCAATCAAAAAGGCTCAGGTTGCGTCATGGAAGGACTTTTGCTGCAAGCAGACTAGAGAGGGGATGTGGGAGGGCATCTACAGGGTTATTGGACGAACCGCGGGTAGAGCTGAGGACGTACTCCTGGAGGTGAATGGCGTGGCTCAGAACGAGGAGGGTTCAGCAAAACTTCTGGCTGAAACATTTTACCCGGGAGATCCAGAAGCAAGCGACACGATTGAACAGAGGATAGTGAGAGAGAGATCGCAAGTGGTGGCCGGGGGGCCGTGTGGTGAACAGCACGACCCACCGTTCACCCTTTTCGAGCTTGAGAATGCAGTCGGATCGTTCAATCCTAAAAAAGCGCCGGGCGCTGACGGGTTCACGGCGGACATCTGTAGCCACGCCATCAGTAACGATCCTGAGTTGTTCTTATGTCTGGTCAACAAGTGCCTTACGCTACAATACTTCCCCAGAAGGTGGAAAGAGGCGACGGTGGTAGCACTTAGGAAACCGGGGAAAGATAGTTACGCCCATCCCAAATCCTACAGGCCAATCGGCCTTCTCCCGGTGCTGGGGAAGATTCTGGAGAAGATGCTTATGTCGAGACTTCGACACCATCTCCACTCCAGAATCAGCCCCCACCAATACGGTTTTATGTCGCAGAGGAGCTGCGAGGACGCCCTCTATACCCTAATCCAGCACATTCGGAGTAAATTGGGACAAAAGAAAATTATCACACTTGTATCCCTGGATATAGAGGGCGCCTTCGACAGCGCCTGGTGGCCTGCTATACGGATGCGACTCGTAGAGGAGAAGTGCCCGGAGGGAGTGAGACGGCTGGTAAACAACTATCTAGAGGACCGGTGGGTGCACGTAAGGTACGCAGGCAGGGAACACTCAACCAGAACAAGAAAGGGGTGCGTCCAGGGCTCTATCGGCGGCCCAATACTCTGGAACTTGCTCCTCGACCCACTGCTCAAAAGTCTGGAGACGATGGGGGAGTACGTGCAGGCGTTTGCGGACGATGTCGTCCTGGTCTTCTGCGGTGACACTGGTCAGGAGATAGAGGGACGGGCCAATGCCGCCCTCGCACATGTCAAGTCGTGGGGTGATAGTAATAAACTAAAATTCGCTCCTCATAAGACCAGTGCTATGGTGATAACTAGGAAGCTGAAATACGACACCCCGCGGCTTGTCATGGGCGGGGTCGACATCGCCATGTCCAGTGAAATTAAAATTCTGGGGCTAACTATTGACGACGGCTTAACCTTCAACGCTCACGTGGAAGCCGTGTGCAAGGAAGTCACCAACATTTATAAACAGTTGACCAGGGCGGCAAGGGCGAGCTGGGGATTGCATCCGGAGGTGATACACACCATCTACACAGCGACCGTGGAACCAATAGTGTTGTACGCGGCTAGCGCTTGGGCACCTGCGGTTGAGAAGCAGTACATTGCGAAAAAGCTGAAATTCATTCAGCGCAGTTTCGCGCAGAAAATCGTCAGAGCATATCGAACGGTCTCCCTCAACGCGGCACTGGTTCTGGCGGGCATACTCCCCCTTGACCTTAGGGTCAAGGAGGTAGCAACTTTATATAGAGCAAGGAGAGGAGAACCACTGCCAGACATTGCCGGGAGGGAGGTCGAGCGAATGCTCTCTTACGCGGACAGTCCTCATCCCGCTGAGCATATGCGCCTGCAGTTCACTAGCCTGGGAAACAGAGAACAGTTTGAGCAAAACAAGGACTTTGAAATCCAAATTTACACCGACGGCAGCAAGATTGCGGGCAGGGTCGGGGCCGCACTTTCCTTATGGAAAGATGGGGTCGAGACAACTGCTCGCAAACTTAGCCTGCCGTCTTATTGCACTGTGTACCAGGCCGAACTGCTGGCCATATGTGAGGCGACGAGGATGGTTATCAAGCACGGAGCAACAGCTTTCGCCGTGTACAGCGACTCAACCGCAGCACTCCAGACGGTCGCGAATCCCAATTGTCTCCATCCCCTCGCTGTTGAAGCCCGACTAAACTACAGAAAAATTGTTCTGGCAGGCAAATCTGTGAATTTGTTCTGGATTAAGGCACACGTGGGGATGGAGGGAAATGAGAGGGCCGACCAACTGGCAAAAGAAGCAGCGTTGCGGTCGAGGCGGGCACCAGACTACGACCTGTGCCCGATTTCGTTCGTCAAGCGATGTATCCGAGCGGGTACACTTGACGAATGGAATCGGAGGTACGAGTCTGGCGACACCGCCTCGATCACAAGGCTCTTCTTCCCGAACGCGGTGGACGCGTACAGCACTGTTCGGAAATTCACACCAGACAAACACACCACACAGGTCCTGACAGGGCACGGTGGGTTCTCCGAGTACTTGACTCGTTTCAAGTGCAAGGAGAGCCCATCGTGCACCTGCGATCCCCAGGTTGAGGAGACCATCCCTCACCTGCTAACGGAATGCCCGGTGTTCTCGAGGTGGAGGTTCAACATCGAACAGGAAATTGACATGGCAATCACTACCGATAACCTAAAAACAATCATGCTAAGTAAATATCGCAATAGCTTTTTAACTTACTGCACAAATATTTGTAAATTGGTAAACGAAAGGAACAAAGATGCATAAAAAGTGTAGCCACAATAGCATAATATTAAGATTATGTTAGCTGTGTCATAACATTGGCAATATATACAAAGGTATAATGTATAGAATAATAGAATAAGTAAGTCAGTAATATAAATAATGAAAGAAAAGTAGTATTAAGTATAAGGATAAGGTAAAACTGTATCAGCGCAGCCCACTCTGCTGCGACAGAGAACTATATATATAAGAAGCCATAGAAACATGTAATAAATAGAAAGTAAGATTAATATTGTGAACTAGTTTGTAAAGCATATAAAAATTGTAAGATAGAAGATAAAAATTGTAAAAAATGAACAGAGGAAAGGAGGTGGAGATAATTACTTATTTACCCGTAGTTAAGAAAAGTAAACAAATAAATAAAGCAATTAGACGCGAGACTAGCAGGCGTCCCACCTGGAAAAGATTATAAGAGACGAATGAAAGAAAGACCAAAGTATGAGGAATGAAAATGCACACTCAAAAGCGAGAACTGGTATGTATGAAATGAGATTAGGAACGTCCCTGAAAGATAAATATCAGGGGGTATTCAGGCACACACCCAGCTACCCATGGTGGCTGGGCAAAAAAAAAAAAAAAAAAAAAAAAAAAAAAAAAAAAAAAAAAAACCTAACCTAACCTAACCTAACCTAACCTAACCACGAGGCACAATGTTTTTAGCAATATATGCCCAGTACGACAGAGATGGGATGGTATAGCGAGAGCATCTACTCAGTATTGCTAAGGGCGAGCCGGGGGTTGTAGCTCCATATAGGGTGTTCCAGGCGAACCTTCAGAAGAAGAAAGTAGCGACGGATGATCTCATGCTTGCAGCTGCAGAGCGCAAAGCCTCGGTCGCTCTCTTGCAGGAACCATACGTGGGGGGAGGAGAGGTGAAGAGGATGAAGGCATACCAGGGCGTCAGGGTCTTCCAGAACGCTGCGCAACGGGGAGGGTATGTGAAGGCGGCCATCGTCGTGTTTGACGCGGCGTTGGACGTCATTCAATACCCGCAACTCACCACCGACAACATCGTGGTGGTGGGGATCCGAACCAGCGCCTGGGAGATCACGCTGGTCTCCTTCTACTCCGAACCAACCTCCCCGCTCGGGCCCTGCTTGGAGCGGCTACAGAGGATAGAGCGTGAGACAGGGTCCCGTCGCCTCATTCTGGGAGGTGACGCCAACGCCTGGAGCCCCTGGTGGGGCAGCTCAACTGAAAACTCGGAAGGCGAGCGGGTGAGAGATGCTCTCGAACAGATGAACCTCCATGTCCTGAACAGTGGAGGGATTCCGACCTTCGATACTGTGCGAGCGGGTGTGAGGTACTGCAGTTTTGTCGACATCACGGCCTGCACGGGCGATTTGCTGGGCCTGATCGACGGCTGGCGGGTTGACGAGGGTCTAGTCAACTCCGACCACAACGGCATAGTTTTTAACATAAACCTAGAGCGAGCCAAAGGTACGCACATCTTGCGTACCACAAGGCTCTTCAATACGAAAAAGGCGGACTGGGATGGCTTCAAGACGAGATTGGCCCGGGAGTTTTCCCGGCGGGGCCTGGGTGCTCGACAGCTGGCAAGTACAGAAGATCTGGAAAGCGCAGCTGCCGAGTACTCAGACTCCGTAGGGGAGGCCTGCAATGAAGCCATCCCAAAGAAACGGAATAAAGAATTAATCACTATGCCGTGGTGGTCGGAGAGGCTCGCCCTGTTGAAGAAGGAGGTCAACACCAAAAGGCGTCGTATCAGGTGTGCAGCCCCCGACCGGCGGGCCCTGGTGATCTCGCAGTACCTGGAATGCAAGGAGACGTATGAATCAGAGGTAAAAAAGGCACAGGTCGAGAGCTGGAAGAATTTCTGCGAAAAACAGGACAGGGAGGGCATCTGGGAGGGGATATACCGAGTGATAGGGAGGGCCACAGCAAGGGAAGAAGACCGACTGCTAATCCAAAATGGAACCTATCTGGACGCTAGGGGATCGGCACAACTCCTCGCCCAGACCTTCTACCCGGAGGACCTGGTCGAGGAGGATACTGAGGCGCATCAGCAGACACGCAGACAAGCGGAAAAGGTTGAAGATGGAGAGGGTCATTGTGACAATGACCCACCTTTTACGGTGGGCGAACTGTTCGATGCGCTTCACAAATTCAACCCGAAAAAAGCACCCGGGGCGGACGGCTTCACGGCCGACATCTGTAGCCACGCCGTCGCTGCCGACCCCTTACTCTTTCTGGAGCTGCTTAATCGGTGCCTCCATCACGGCTACTTTCCTAAAATATGGAAGGAAGCCGTGGTGGTGGTGCTGAAAAAGCCAGGTAAAGACTCGTACACCGTTCCCAAGTCGTACAGACCGATTGGGCTGCTGCCTGTCCTGGGGAAGGTGTACGAGAGGATGCTGGTTTCTCGCCTCAAATACCATCTGTTGCCGAGAATGAGTACTCGCCAGTACGGCTTTATGCCCCAGAAGAGCACCGAAGACGCCCTCTATGACCTAATGGGGCGCATAGTGGCTAAACTCCGTGAAAGGAGGATAGTCACTATGGTGTCCTTGGACATAGAGGGGGCCTTCGACAGCGCCTGGTGGCCTGCCATTAAGGTACGACTGGCGGAGGAAAATTGTCCGGTCAACTTGAGGCGAGTAATCGGCAGCTACCTAAGCGAGAGAAAGGTAAGGGTTAGGTATGCCGGCGAGGAGTGCAGCCGCTCGACGGGCAAAGGGTGCGTCCAGGGATCAATCGGCGGTCCCTTGCTGTGGAACTTGCTTCTGAATCCGATTTTGAATGAGCTGGAGCGAAAGGGTGTTTATGTTCAGGCGTTCGCGGACGATGTGGTGTTGGTCTTCGATGGGGACACGGCTCTGGAAATCGAGGGACACGCCAATGCCTCTCTCGAACGTGTGCGGGAGTGGGGCATCGGAAATAAGCTGAATTTCGCACCGCACAAAACTTGTGCGATGGTAATAACGCGGAGGCTGAAGTACGATGTCCCGCGCCTCAGCATGGGCGGGATAGACATTGGAATGTCCAACGAGATCAAAATCCTGGGGCTCACCATAGATCACGCACTCACCTTTAACACACACGTCTCCAACATATGCAGTAAGGCCATCGCCATCTACCGGAAGCTGGCGCGGATGGCCCGGATCAGCTGGGGGCTTCACCCCGAGGTGATTCGGACGATCTACACAGCGGCCGTGGAGCCGACGATGTTGTACGCAGCCAGTGCTTGGCACACATCGGTGAAAAAGCTTTGTGTCCAAAAACAACTGAACGTGGTACAGCGCGGTTTCGCCCAAAAGCTGTGCAAGGCATATCGCACGGTCTCTCTGAACTCGGCGCTGGTCTTGGCTGGTCTACTCCCTCTGGACCTCAGAGTTCGTGAGGTGGCTTCATTGTATGAGGCCAAGAGAGGGGTGGGCCAGTCATGGCTGGGAGACTGGGAGGTCGAGCGAATGTCCCCAGCAATAGAGGCACCTCACCCCGCGGAGCATGCGTCCTTGGGGTTCACCAGTCTGGTAGACGAGGGGCAGCTGGAGGATGCAAACCGTTTTGAGGTGCGCATCTTCACGGATGGGAGCAAGATTGAGGGCCGAGTCGGCGCTGCCCTATCGTTTTGGAATAGGGAGACCGAAACCAAGGCCCTCAAACTTGCTCTCTCGCCCCATTGCACCGTATACCAGGCCGAGCTCCTGGCGTTATGCAAAGCGGCCAGTGAGATCCTCAGGCGAGGCGCGTCCACGTTCGGAGTCTTCAGCGACAGCAGAGCCGCTCTCTTGACGGTTATAAACCGTCATGCCCTCCATCCCCTGGCAGTGCAAGCCAGAGCCGCAATCCATCTTGGCAGGGCCCAGGGTAAGGAGATATCCTTATTCTGGGTCAAGGCCCACGCAGGATTGGAGGGTAACGAGCGAGCGGATGAACTCGCAAAGGAAGCGGCTCTGAAGTTGAAGAGGGCACCGGACTACGGTCTGTACCCGGTTTCATTCGTGAAGCGTCTCCTACGTCAGGGCACGCTTGACGAATGGAACAAGAGGTACAGAGAGGGCGAGAAGGCCTCCGTTACAAAGCTTTTTCTCCCATGTGCAGTGGAAGCGTACAGCATCGTCCGCAAGATGGCGATCGCCGGCCCCACGACCCAGCTGTTGACAGGGCACGGTGGGTTCGCCGCATACTTGACACGATTCAAGTGTAAGGAGGACCCATCGTGCGCCTGTGAGCCGGGCGTCGATGAGACGGTCGTTCATATTTTGCTGGACTGCCCCATACACGCGTTAGACCGCTTTAATCTGGAGACAGACACTGGGGTAAGGGTTACAGCGGAAAACCTGCCACATGTTATTAAAATGCACAGAGACAAATTCTTAAAGTATGCCCATAAAATTATAAGAATTGTTAACATAAGAAATGGCACAACAAATATTGTTTAGGTATATTATAATAATATAGGCTGATAACAATAAATGAAAATGTTAAAACAAGAAATGTCACACGCTATTATGTCTATGACTTTTAGTTGATAAGCATATCATTTAGAAAAGCGAAGTGGCAATATAGAAAATAGTCAATTATTATACCATGTAAAATAGATTTCTTTGTAAACAATAGGATAACAAATTTAGAGTAAGATATAATAATAGATATGTAAAATAAAATATGTAACAAAATCGTAGTAAATAAAATATATATAAAATATGGCAAATGTAAAACACAATAAGTAAGATAAGATGTAATAGTAATAGAAAACTTTTTGGCTTTTTAATAAATATACAACTTCACCCTATACCCCCACCCAAACGGATGATACCCCATTTCCCAAGAATGAAAGGCTGGTATGAAAGTGCGAGAGGCATAAAAGCGTGACGGGTATGGTACTAGAGGAATGAGAATGAAAGAGGATAGAATTAAGATTTAGATAGTTACATAAAAGAATGAAAGGTCGGGAAAGCGTGGAAGTACGAGAAGCATACGTGCGAGAACTGGAATGAAAAAGAGAATTTGGGTGAAAGAGGAAATAGATTAGATAGGTTCGAGATGACGGGGGACCGGGGTGCTAAACCCGATTGATGACAGAAGTGACGGAGGCCGCTATAGGCGAGTCACTGGCGGAGCGAAGTCTCTCGCTGAAGTGCCCCTGCCCCCCGTCATCTCTTGAAGTAGTTAAGAGAGCCCCGCGGGGCTAGAGCTCACTAATATATTTAGCTAGTTAAACTACACTGTAAATTAGGCTCTGCCCACGGTAGAGATGTCAGAAAAAAAAAAAAAAAAAAAAAAAAAAAAAAAAAAAAAAAAAAAAAAAAAAAAAAAAAAAAAAAAAAAAAAAAAAAAAAAAAAAAAAAAAAAAAAAAAAAAAAAAAAAAAAAAAAAAAACCTAACCTAACCTAACCTAACCTAACCTAACCTAACCTAACCTAACCTAACCTAACCTAACCTAACCTAACCTAACCTAGGTGTCCAAAGGACGCATGTGCGTCCTCGCGCTGCTGGGAGACGCTGCAGTGATCGGGGTGTACTGTCCGCCCAGGAAGACCCGTGCTCAATTTGAGCAGTTACTCATTGAGCTCGGGGCTCTTGTGGCGGAAGCACACCCCACCCCGCTCATCGTCGTCGGGGACTTCAACGCCCACTCTACGGCGTGGGGATCTCCGGCGACGGACTTGCGGGGGGAGTTGTTGGAGGATTGGGCGGTGTCCATGGGTCTGGTGCTGCTGAACCAGGGGGCGGTCCACACGTACGTGGGGGACAATGGCAACAGGTCCATTGTTGACCTGTCCTTCGCCAGTTCTGACCTGGCGAACCACGTACGTGGGTGGAGGGTGGTCACGGAGGTGGAGACGATGTCGGACCACCGGTACGTACGGTTCGATATCGTCTCCCCCGCCCTGAGGACCCAGGATCGTCCCCTGGCCGGTGAGGGCCCACGGTGGCGGTTAAAATCGCTTAACCGGGAGCTGGCAGAAGAGGCGGCCATCGTCGAGCGATGGGCCGCGTTTGGTGGAAGTCCGGACGTAGACGCGAGGTCGGAGCGGTTATCTGAGGCTCTGACTCGCGTCTGCGATGCGGCGATGCGGAGGGCAGGATCAGTTCACCCGCGGCGGCGGGTGTACTGGTGGAACGATGATCTGGAGGAGCTGCGTGCTGCTAGTCACGCAGCCCAGCGTCGGTACACCCGCTACCGCGGTCGAAGGAATGGAAACCCTGTCCTCATGGAGGAGTTGCGCGCCGCATACCGGGATGCCCGAGCGGCCCTTCGCTCGGCAATCAAGGCCGCCAAAGACGAGTCGTGGAAGGTGTGGCTCGAGACTTTGAACGGAGATCCGTGGGGGCGCCCGTATAAGGCCGTGAGCGACAAACTCCGGCCTTATGCGCCCCCGCTCACCAGGTCTCTCGAGCCCACCTTCGTGAATGAAGTTGTCAGCTCCCTCTTCCCTGCGCGGGAAGAGTGGGTCCCGCCGAGTATGGCGGCACCAGACGGAACGCCGGCTGACACGGAGGCGATCCCGCCCGTGTCCGATGCCGAGTTGGGGGCGGCTGTTCTCAAGCTCAAGTTGAGACACCGCGCCCCCGGACCGGACGGCATCCCAGGGCGGGTCGTCGCCCTGGTCATGCCGGCGTTCGAAGAAGAGACGCTCTCCCTGATGTCGGAGTGTTTGGCGTCGGGTAGAGTCCCGCGAACGTGGAAGACGGGGAAGCTCGTGCTGCTCAGGAAGCATGGGCGCCCCGTCGAGTCGCCGTCGGCCTACCGCCCCATTGTTTTGCTCGGCGAGATGAGCAAGCTTTTCGAGCGGGTGCTCGCTGCTCGTCTCGTCGGGCACCTTGAGGGGGCGGGGCCCAATCTCGACGGCGGCCAGTACGGGTTCCGTCGCGGGCGGTCTACCCTGGACGCCATCTCCCGACTCAGGGACAGCGTCCTAGAGGCGGTCGGTCGGGGGGAGGTGTTGTTGGCGGTGTCGCTGGACATCGCGAACGCCTTCAACACCATCCCCTGGCAGACCATCGCCGAGGCGCTGAGGTACCACAACGTCCCGTGGTACCTCAGGCGCGTCCTTGCGGACTATTTCGTGGACCGGGCCATTATCTACCCGGCCCGGTCGGGAATAGTCCGCAAGGAGATGTCGTGCGGTGTTCCACAGGGGTCGGTGCTTGGTCCGCTCCTGTGGAACATCGGCTATGACTGGGTCCTGCGCGGTGCAACTCTTACGGGAGTCGGCATTATTTGTTACGCCGACGACACCCTCGTCACCGCGCGGGGCCCAGAATTCAGGGACGCGAAGGTTCTGGCCACCGCGGGCGTTGCCCAGGTGGTCAGCCGCATCAGGGCGCTGGGACTCCAGGTGGCTCTCGAAAAGTCCGAGGCCGTGTTTTTCCACGGGCCTCGGCGGGGGCCACCTCGAGATTCCTTCATTGTGGTGAGCGGCACCCCCATCGCTATCGGGGAGACCATGAAGTACCTAGGATTGGTCCTCGATAGTCGATGGGGTTTCGTCGAGCACTTCCGGCGCCTGGCACCCAAACTGGTGTCATACGCCGGAAGGCTGGCGCGGCTGCTCCCCAATAAAGGGGGGCCGGAAAGTGCATGTCGCCGTCTCTACGACGGTGTAGTGCGCTCCAAGGCGCTCTACGGAGCGCCTATTTGGTCGGACGCTCTCTGCGCCAAAACCATCCCCCTGCTGCGGAGACCGCAGCAGGTGATTGCGCAGAGGGCGGCGCGAGCGTACTGCACCGTTTCTTACGAGGCGGCGTGTCTAATTGGAGGAAGCCCCCCGTGGGATCTCGAGGCTGGAGTCCTAAAGCGTGTCTACGAGGAAAGCGCCCTGGTGCGGATAAATGGAGGTCGCCCGCTCCCGGACGAGATCGATCGCTGGAGACAGTCTGCTCGCGACGATCTCTTCCGGAAGTGGGCCAATCGGTTGGTAAGTCCCTCCGCGAGCGCGCGGCTCGTGGGGGCTGTCCGGCCCGTTCTTCGGCCTTGGGTAGAGAGGGCGCACGGTGCGCCGACGTACCACCTCACTCAGCTCCTCACAGGACATGGCTGTTTCGCCAAGTACCTGTGGGAGGTGGTGGGTGTGGAGTCGGACCCCGTGTGTCGTCACTGCCCAAGTGGCGCCGTGGACTCGGCTGAGCACACACTCGCCGAGTGCGCGGCGTGGGACGGGCCGCGTGTCGCCCTCACGGGCCGTGTTGAAAATGATTTGTCGCTGCCGGCCGTGGTGCGAGCCATGGTCGGCAGCCAGGAGTGCTGGGCCGCCGTCACCTCTTTTGCCAATGAGGTGATGGCGGTAAAGAGAGAGGAATTGCGGGTGCGGGAGCGTGCAGGTCTAACGCTCCCGCCTCGCCGTCCGGTTCGGGGGCGCCGCATGGCAGCTTTCGTGCGCGCCCCCGACTAGTGTTGTTCCAGTGGGTGGTGGTCGGGGGACCTCACCCACCGATGATCGTTTGGCGGAAGGCACCTCCCCGTGTTCCGGAGGTGCCTTAGTGCCCGCCCGCTCGGCCGCTCTCTGCCCCCTCTGCTTTCAGAGGGACGTTCGAGGGCGGTGCGATGCGGGCTTGTATTTCGTCAGCTCCTTAGGGAGCTCCGGGGGGCCGACCATCTGGTCCCCCCGAGGAGAGCCCCAACTCTACGGGGCATCCCTAGCCGGGTCGATGTAGAATCTACTTTTCATATCCCTCGGCCCGGCTATAGGGTGAGTCGGAACACCGCGGGGTTTAGTGGGTAGGACGGTCCCTTCTTCCGGGACCGGTGAGTCCCACACACCGTCCCAGCTACCCCCGTAGCTGGGATGACGGTGCCTAAATGCATTCCCCGCGTCAACAAAAAAAAAAAAAACCTAACCTAACCTAACCTGGGGAGCCCGTTGCTACAGGGGAGCCCGTTGCTACAGGGGAGCCCGTTGCTACAGAGGAAACCGGTCGTGGCGGTGGGCCGGTCTAAACCACCGCCGTTCTTGATTATGTTCGCACATTAAGTAAGTCGAACTATAGAAGGATTATGATTCATAAGAGGTTTAAACAGAAATAAATGTTCAAGCAATTCAATGATGAAATCGAGAAGTTCTTTCTCAACACCACTCTAGTAGCTACTTTGTCTCCCTTTTTGGGGTGCTAGGTCGGGAAACCTCCTCGTGAGCTTGGACCGGTTTCCTATCCCTTCGGGCTATATGCCCGGGGGGAGTGGCAACTGGACCAAGACGGTGCATCCTGGATAGTCGGCTAACAGGCGCAGCGCTGGAGTCTGCTGCCCCTGTAAGTCGATGAACCAATATCCCGACAACCGACCCCATGACGAAGGGGGTCGTGGGTATGGCGGGCCTGCTAGGCCTGCGGTTGCGGCGTTCACCGCCGTGACAATTGTGGCGTCCGCTCCCGGCTACGGCCGGTAGAAGCGCTATCGTTCGTCGGTCTTTCCGACCGAAGCTGACCCCATTGCACGAGGGGGTCGTAGTATGGCGAGCCTTCAAGGTCCGCGGGGTTGCGACAGCTCCTGGATACCCAGTAGAAGCGTCGCAACCATATTTGTGAAGTTCGCTCCCGGCTGCGGCCGGTTGGAGCAAGTTGCTGTATGTCAGTGGCCGCATGTGCGGGTGTTCTGCCTGTGCGGCTGTTTCCGCCTGTACGGCAGCCTGTCTGTGCGGCAGTTAAGCCCCTCGGCACACAGCAGCTTGGGCGGCTGCTTGAGTGTGGGCTTCTGCTCGCCTGTACGGCTGGTCCGTCTGTGCGGCCGTTCCGCCTGTGCAGCCCGTTCGCCTGTGCGGCCGCTCCATACAGCAGTAGTAGGGGTGTGCCATCCTTTAACATCTTGGCAAGCTGACCCCATTGCACGAGGGGGTTGTAGTATGGCGGGCCTGCTAGGCCTGCGGTTGCGGCGTTCACCGCCGTGACAATTGTGGCGTCCGCTCCCGGCTACGGCCGGTAGAAGCGCTATCGTTCGTCGGTCTTTCCGACCGAAGCTGACCCCATTGCACGAGGGGGTCGTGGAATGGCGGGCCTTCAAGGCCCGCGGTATTGTGAATACGCGAGGTATGCTCCCGGCTGCGGCCGGTTGGAGCATGTTGCTGTGCGGCAGCGGCCGCATGTGCGGTTGTTCCGCCTGTGCGGCTGATTTCGCCTGTACGGCAGCCGTATGTATGTGCGGCAGTTAAGCCCCTCGGCACGCGGCAGCTTGGGCGGCTGCTGCGTGTGGGCTTCTGCCTGCCTGTACGGCTGGTCCGTCTGTGCGGCCGTTCCGCCTGTGCGGCCCTTCCGCCTGTGCGACCGCTCCGCACAGCATCGGTTTTTGGCCGTGGGCGTGAGGTCGGGGGACCCCGCCCATTGACGGCCATATGGCGGAAGACACCTCCCCGTGTTCCGGAGGTGCCTTAATGCCCGCCCGCTCGGCCGCTCTCTGCCCTCTCTGCTTTCAGAGGGGCACTCGAGAGTGGTGCGATGCGGGCTTGTTTCTTCAGCTCCTTAGGGAGCTCCGGGGGGCAGACCATCTGGCCCCCCGAGGAGAGCCCCAACCCTACGGGGCATCCCTAGCCGGGTCGACGTAGAATCTTCAACTTCATATCCTTCGGCCCGGCTATAGGGTGAGTCGGAACACCGCGGGGTTTAGTGGGTAGGACGGTCCCTTCTTCCGGGACCGGTGAGTCCCACACACCGTCCCAGCTACCCCCGTAGCTGGGATGACGGTGCCTAAATGCATTCCCCGCGTCAACAAAAAAAAAAAAAAAAACCTAACCTAACCTAACCTACGGAGGCGATCCCGCCCGTGTCCGATGCCGAGTTGGGGGCGGCTGTTCTCAAACTCAGGATGAGACACCGCGCCCCCGGGCCGGACGGCATCCCAGGGCGGGTCGTCGCCTTGGTCATGCCGGCGTTCGAAGAAGAGACGCTCTCCCTGATGTCGGAGTGTTTAGCGTCGGGTAGAGTCCCGCGAACGTGGAAGACGGGGAAGCTCGTGCTGCTTAAGAAGCACGGGCGCCCCGTCGAGTCGCCGTCGGCCTACCGCCCCATTGTTCTGCTCGGCGAGATGAGCAAGCTTTTCGAGCGGGTGCTCGCTGCTCGTCTCGTCGGGCACCTTGAGGGGGCGGGGCCCAACCTCGACGGCGGCCAGTACGGGTTCCGTCGCGGGCGGTCTACCCTGGACGCCATCTCCCGACTCAGGGACAGCGTCCAAGAGGCGGTCGGTCGGGGGGAGGTGTTGTTGGCGGTGTCGCTGGACATCGCGAACGCCTTCAACACCATCCCCTGGCAGACCATCGCCGAGGCGCTGAGGTACCACAAGGTCCCGTGGTACCTCAGGCGCGTCCTTGCGGACTACTTCGTGGACCGGGCCATCATCTACCCGGCCCGGTCGGGAATAGTCCGCAAGGAGATGTCGTGTGGTGTTCCACAGGGGTCGGTGCTTGGTCCGCTCCTGTGGAACATCGGCTATGACTGGGTCCTGCGCGGTGCAACTCTTACGGGGGTCGGCGTTATCTGCTACGCCGACGACACCCTCGTCACCGCGCGGGGCCCAGAATTCAGGGACGCGAAGGTTCTGGCCACCGCGGGCGTTGCCCAGGTGGTCAGCCGCATCAGGGCGCTGGGACTCCAGGTGGCTCTCGAAAAGTCCGAGGCCGTGTTTTTCCACGGGCCTCGGCGGGGGCCACCTCGAGATTCCTTCATTGTGGTGAGCGGCACCCCCATCGCTATCGGGGAGACCATGAAGTACCTAGGATTGGTCCTCGATAGTCGATGGGGTTTCGTCGAGCACTTCCGGCGCCTGGCACCCAAACTGGTGTCATACGCCGGAAGGCTGGCGCGGCTGCTCCCCAATAAAGGGGGGCCGGAAAGTGCATGTCGCCGTCTCTACGACGGTGTAGTGCGCTCAAAGGCGCTCTACGGAGCGCCTATTTGGTCGGACGCTCTCTGCGCCAAAACCATCCCCCTGCTGCGGAGGCCGCAGCGGGTGATTGCGCAGAGGGCGGCGCGAGCGTACTGCACCGTCTCTTACGAGGCGGCGTGTCTAATTGGAGGAAGCCCCCCGTGGGATCTCGAGGCTGGAGTCCTCAAGCGTGTCTACGAGGAAAGCGCCCTGGTGCGGAATAATGGAGGTCGCCCACTCCCGGACGAGATCGATCGCTGGAGACAGTCTGCTCGCGACGATCTCTTCCGGAAGTGGGCCATTAGGTTGGCGTGTCCCTCCGCGAGCGCGCGGCTCGTGGGGGCTGTCCGGCCCGTTCTTCGGCCTTGGGTAGAGAGGGCGCACGGTGCGCCGACGTACCACCTCACTCAGCTCCTCACAGGACATGGCTGTTTCGCCAAGTACCTGTGGGAGGTGGTGGGTGTGGAGTCGGACCCCGTGTGCCGTCACTGCCCAAGTGGCGCCGTGGACTCGGCAGAGCACACGCTTGCCGAGTGCGCGGCGTGGGACGGGCCGCGTGTCGCCCTCACGGGCCGTGTTGGTGTTGATTGGTCGCTGCCGGCTGTGGTGCGAGCCATGGTCGGCAGCCAGGAGTGTTGGGCCGCCGTCACCTCTTTTGCCAATGAGGTGATGGCGGCAAAGAGAGAAGAGCTGCGGGTGCGGGAGCGTGCTGGACTGACGCTCCCGCCCCGTCGTCCGGTTCGGGGGCGACGCATGGCAGCGTTCGTGCGCGGCCCCGACTAGTGTTGTTCCGGTGGGTGGTGGTCGGGGGACCTCACCCACCGATGATCGTTTGGCGGAAGGCACCTCCCCGTGTTCCGGAGGTGCCTTAGTGCCCGCCCGCTCGGCCGCTCTCTGCCCCCTCTGCTTCCAGAGGGACGTACGAGGGCGGTGCGATGCGGGCTTGTTTTCTTCAGCTCCTTAGGGAGCTCCGGGGGGCCGACCATCTTGCCCCCCCGAGGAGAGCCCCAACCCTACGGGGCATCCCTAGCCGGGTCGACGTAGAATCTTCATCTTCATATCCCTCGGCCCGGCTATAGGGTGAGTCGGAACACCGCGGGGTTTAGTGGGTAGGACGGTCCCTGTTTCCGGGACCGGTGAGTCCCACACACCGTCCCAGCTACCCCCGTAGCTGGGATGACGGTGCCTAAACGCATTCCCCGCGTCAACAAAAAAAAAAAAAAAAAAACCTAACCTAACCTAACCTAACCTAACCTAACCTGGGGCGGGGCCCCAAGTGTTGTGTGAATACGTCCACGTCGTCCGCCCTGGACCCCAACTTGACCACCGTAACGGAGTGGCAAGTTGGGTGACCGAATTTCCACAACTGGACTTGAGGCCATAAAATTGTTATTGATATCTGTTTTCAACATGGATAAATCGAAATCGAAAAATGATGATGAGGGTGACACGAGAGTGTCGAGGCCCGGGACTCCAACCCCGGGCGGGAGGGAATTGCGGGTGTCGTTGTCGCGCTGCGACACCCGCAATTCGCTCTCGGAAAGCGCGATCAAATGCGACTGGCAGCGGCTGTCGGACTCCGATAGCAGCTGCCAGTCGATGATGACGGTTTCTTCCCGTCCCTCCCCGACTCCCAGGTTGTGGCAGCGCAAGCGCTGCAACAGTAAAAGCCCTGGGGAGTCGGGGAGCGACGGTGAGGAGTCGGCTGGCCCCAGCACCATCAGGGGCCAGCCCGGTAAAAGAGGGCGTGGGCGCCCTCCAACGACCGGCCAGTATGTCGGCCTGGCTCAGGCTCGAGCTAGCTACGCTGCGGCCAAGGAGCGCGAGCTTGAGCTCCAGGCGGAGGAGGAGCTCGCTCGGGACGCTTTCCAGGCCGAAGAGGAGGAACGTCTGAAGCGGGAGGAGCGGCGATGCTCCTTCCTCCGGAAATCTCCGACGCTGGAGGAGGCGTCGACGTCGGCAGCTGCTCCGGTTCTCAGGTGCGAGCAGCTGTCGAAGGCGGTAGAGGAGGCGGTGAAGGCGATCGATACGATCGCCTACAAATCCTCCCGCCTGAAGGGCCAGAGTGTCCAGGGCCTGCGGAGTGCCGCCGGGTCGATTCTGGAACACATGCGAGAGATGGCCTCCCTCAAGTGTAGCGACGAGGTCATGCGCTTGAAGGGAGAGCTCGCGGCCGTGCGGGGCCAGATGGAGGAATTGAGGCGCCAGTTGAGCGCCGCTCCAACACCGTCGGCGGGGCTGTCGCGTGATGAGGTGCTGTACCTCATCGACGCGCGCCGCGCCGGCTTCGAGGATCGGCTGCTCCCGGCGCCTCGGTTGCGTCCTCCGCTTGCGGCGGATGCACGCAATGCTGCCCGCGCGGCCGGTGCTCCGGCACCCGGCGGTGCACCTGTTGCCCTCTCAACGGGCCCTTCCGTCGGCGCTTCGGCGCCCACGCGCTCAAAGCGCAAGGCCGCTGGCGCCTCTGCCGCCGCGCCTCTACCTGCCGTCCCCTCCACATCTGAGGTGGAGGTGACGGAACCTGTTGCGGCCGTTCCGTCGGCCTCTTCCTCTTCTCCCCCAACTCAGGGGAAGAAGGGGAACCGAAAGAAGAGGAGCGCTGCGGCGCGTGAGGTGGAGGCGACGCGCAGAGAGCGCCAGTCGGCCTTAACTCAACCGGCCCCGGCTTCCACGTCTCAGTCCCAAACTGAGACGTGGAACAACGTCGTCAAGCGGCCTAAGAATAAGGCGAAATCGGCGCCCGCTAATGCGTCCGCTGGGGCGCCCGCGAAGCCAGGCGCAAGGAGGAGCGCCCCGAATCTCCGCGCACCGCGAACCGCAGCGGTGGTTATTACCCTGCAGCGGGAAGCGGAGGTTCGGGGCGTTACATACGCCGAAAAACTTGCCGAGGCTGAGAGGTCAATCGACCTCAAAAGCCTCGGCATCGACGGCCTGCGCTTCCGCACTGCAGCCACCGGGGGACGTATCCTCGAGGTGGCTGGTGCGGAGAGGAGCGCCAAAGCGGACGCATTGGCTGAAAAATTAAGATCGTCCCTCGGCGACGACGTTCGCGTCGCCAGACCGGAGAAGTGCGCGGAGTTGCGCATCTCTGGTCTTGGCGACGCCGCAACCAAGGAGGTCGTGGCGCGGGTGGTGGCGGAAGTTGGAGGGTGCGCCGCCACCAGCGTCACCGTTGGCGAAATTACCCGCCAGGCAACAAGGGAGGGCACGGCGTGGGTCAAGTGCCCGGTTGCGGCGGCCAAGCTAATCACAGATGGCCGCCCTCTAACAATTGGATGGACCCGCGTTCGTGCGGTCCTTTTGGACCCCAGGCCGCAGCGATGCTTCCGCTGCCTGGATGTGGGGCACGTGGGGGCCAGGTGTGCTGCGGGAGTTGACCGCAGCGCCCTGTGCTTCCGCTGCGGGCAGCCCGGCCACAAGGCGGCCGGCTGCGCCGCGGATCCGCACTGCCCCGTGTGTGCGGCGGCGGGAGAGACCGCTGCGCACCGCCTGGGCGCCAAGGCTTGCCTGGCGGCGTCAAAAAAGCGGCGTCGTCGCCGAGGAGGAGTCGGTGGGAAGCGGGTCGGGCCGGTCGCGGACCCCGCTCCCACCCAAACTGAGGAGGTTATGGACACCACCCAATCTTAAATGTCCACATTCTCGGTCCTGCAGGCCAACGTCAGGCACTGCGCTGCGGCCCAGGATGTTTTGATCCAGTCCGTAGCGCAGTGGCAGACGACCGTGGCTGTAGTCGCCGAACCGTACGCGGTTCGTGCCCGTGATGATTGGGCCAGCGACCGCGACGGTGGAGTGGCTATCGTCTCCCAGCGGGGCGCCTTCGATAAGGTGTCCAAAGGACGAATGTGCGTCCTCGCGCTGCTGGGAGACGCTGCAGTGATCGGGGTGTACTGTCCGCCCAGGAAGACCCGTGCTCAATTTGAGCAGTTACTCGTTGAGCTCGGGGCTCTTGTGGCGGAAGCACACCCCACCCCGCTCATCGTCGTCGGGGATTTCAACGCCCACTCTACGGCGTGGGGATCTCCGGCGACGGACTTGCGGGGGGAGTTGTTGGAGGATTGGGCGGTGTCCATGGATCTGGTGCTGCTGAACCAGGGGACGGTCCCCACGTACGTGGGGGAGACTGGGAACAGGTCCATCGTGGACCTGTCCTTTGCCAGTTCTGGCCTGGCGAACCACGTACGTGGCTGGAGGGTGGTCACGGAGGTGGAGACGATGTCGGACCACCGGTATGTCCGATTTGATATCGTCTCCCCCGCCCTGAGGACCCACGATCGTCCCCTGGCCGGTGAGGGCCCACGGTGGCGCTTAAAAACGCTGAACCGGGAGCTGGCAGAAGAGGCGGCCATCGTCGAGCGATGGGCCGCGTTTGGCGGAAACCCGAGCGTGGACGCGAGGTCGGAGCGGTTGTCCGAGGCTCTGACCCGCGTCTGCGATGCGGCGATGCGGAGGGCAGGATCAGTTCACCCGCGGCGGCGGGTGTACTGGTGGAACGACGACCTGGAGGGGCTGCGTGCTGCTAGTCACGCAGCCCAGCGTCGGTACACCCGCTACCGCGGTCGAAGGAACGGAAACCCTGTCCTCATGGAGGAGTTGCGCGCCGCATACCGGGACGCCCGAGCGGCCCTTCGCTCGGCAATCAAGGCCGCCAAAGATGAGTCGTGGAAGGTGTGGCTCGAGACGTTGAATGGAGATCCGTGGGGGCGCCCGTATAAGGCCGTGAGCGACAAACTCCGGCCTTATGCGCCCCCGCTTACCAGGTCTCTCGAGCCCACCTTCGTGAATGTAGTCGTCAGCTCCCTCTTCCCTGCGCGGGAAGAGTGGGTCCCACCGAATATGGCAGCACCAGAGGGAACGCCGGCTGACACGGAGGCGATCCCGCCCGTGTCCGATGCCGAGTTGGGGGCGGCTGTTCTCAAACTCAAGATGAGACACCGCGCCCCCGGGCCGGACGGCATCCCAGGGCGGGTCGTCGCCCTGGTCATGCCGGCGTTCGAAGAAGAGACGCTCTCCCTGATGTCGGAGTGTTTGGCGTCGGGTAGAGTCCCGCGAACGTGGAAGACGGGGAAGCTCGTGCTGCTTAAGAAGCACGGGCGCCCCGTTGAGTCGCCGTCGGCCTACCGCCCCATTGTTCTGCTCGGCGAGATGAGCAAGCTTTTCGAGCGGGTGCTCGCTGCTCGTCTCGTCGGGCACCTTGAGGGGGCGGGGCCCAACCTCGACGGCGGCCAGTACGGGTTCCGTCGCGGGCGGTCTACCCTGGACGCCATCTCCCGACTCAGGGACAGCGTCCAAGAGGCGGTCGGTCGGGGGGAGGTGTTGTTGGCGGTGTCGCTGGACATCGCGAACGCCTTCAACACCATCCCCTGGCAGACCATCGCCGAGGCGCTGAGGTACCACAACGTCCCGTGGTACCTCAGGCGCGTCCTTGCGGACTATTTCGTGGACCGGGCCATTATCTACCCGGCCCGGTCGGGAATAGTCCGCAAGGAGATGTCGTGCGGTGTTCCACAGGGGTCGGTGCTTGGTCCGCTCCTGTGGAACATCGGCTATGACTGGGTCCTGCGCGGTGCAACTCTTACGGGGGTCGGCGTTATCTGCTACGCCGACGACACCCTCGTCACCGCGCGGGGCCCAGAATTCAGGGACGCGAAGGTTCTGGCCACCGCGGGCGTTGCCCAGGTGGTCAGCCGCATCAGGGCGCTGGGACTCCAGGTGGCTCTCGAAAAGTCCGAGGCCGTGTTTTTCCACGGGCCTCGGCGGGGGCCACCTCGAGATTCCTTCATTGTGGTGAGCGGCACCCCCATCGCTATCGGGGAGACCATGAAGTACCTAGGATTGGTCCTCGATAGTCGATGGGGTTTCGTCGAGCACTTCCGGCGCCTGGCACCCAAACTGGTGTCATACGCCGGAAGGCTGGCGCGGCTGCTCCCCAATAAAGGGGGGCCGGAAAGTGCATGTCGCCGTCTCTACGACGGTGTAGTGCGCTCCAAGGCGCTCTACGGAGCGCCTATTTGGTCGGACGCTCTCTGCGCCAAAACCATCCCCCTGCTGCGGAGGCCGCAGCGGGTGATTGCGCAGAGGGCGGCGCGAGCGTACTGCACCGTCTCTTACGAGGCGGCGTGTTTGATTGGCGGGAGCCCCCCTTGGGATCTCGAGGCTGGAGTCCTCAAGCGCGTGTACGAGGAAAGCGCCCTGGTGCGGATGAATGGAGGTCGCCCACTTCCGGACGAGATCGATCGCTGGAGACAGTCTGCTCGCGACGATCTCTTCCGGAAGTGGGCCAATAGGTTGGAGTGTCCCTCCGCGAGCGTGCGGCTCGTGGGGGCTGTCCGGCCCGTTCTTCGGCCTTGGGTAGAGAGGGCGCACGGTGCGCCGACGTACTACCTCACTCAGCTCCTCACAGGACATGGCTGTTTCGCCAAGTACCTGTGGGAGGTGGTGGGTGTGGAGTCGGACCCCGTGTGCCGTCACTGCTCAAGTGGCGCCGTGGACTCGGCTGAGCACACACTCGCCGAGTGCGCGGCGTGGGACGGGCCGCGTGTAGCCCTCACGGGCCAAGTCGGAAATAATTTGTCGCTGCCGGCCGTGGTGCGAGCCATGGTCGGTAGCCAGGAGTGTTGGGCCGCTGTCACCTCTTTTGCCAATGAGGTGATGGCGGTCAAGAGAGAGGAGCTGCGGGTGCGGGAGCGTGCAGGTCAAACGCTCCCGCCTCGTCGTCCGGTTCGGGGGCGTCGCATGGCTCAGTTCATGCGCGCTCCCGACTAGTGTTGTGCCGGTGGGTGGTGGTCGGGGGACCTCACCCACCGATGATCGTTTGGCGGAAGGCACCTCCCCGTGTTCCGGAGGTGCCTTAGTGCCCGCCCGCTCGGCCGCTCTCTGCCCCCTCTGCTTTCAGAGGGACGTTCGAGGGCGGTGCGATGCGGGCTCGTCTTTTCGTCAGCTCCTTAGGGAGCTCCGGGGGGCCGACCATCTGGTCCCCCGAGGAGAGCCCCAACCCTACGGGGCATCCCTAGCCGGGTCGATGTAGAATCTACTTTTCATATCCCTCGGCCCGGCTATAGGGTGAGTCGGAGCACCGCGGGGTTTAGTGGGTAGGACGGTCCCTTCTTCCGGGACCGGTGAGTCCCACACACCGTCCCAGCTGCCCCCGTGGCTGGGATGACGGTGCCTAAATGCATTCCCCGCGTCAACAAAAAAAAAAAAAACCTAACCTAACCTAACCTAACCTAACCTAACCTAACCTAACCGGAGATCCGTGGGGGCGCCCGTATAAGGCCGTGAGCGACAAACTCCGGCCTTATGCGCCCCCGCTTACCAGGTCTCTCGAGCCCACCTTCGTGACAGAGATCGTCAGCTCCCTCTTCCCTGCGCGGGAAGAGTGGGTCCCGCCGAGTATGGCAGCACCAGATGGAACGCCGGCTGACACGGAGGCGATCCCGCCAGTGTCCGATGCCGAGTTGGGGGCGGCGGTTCTCAAGCTCAAGTTGAGACACCGCGCCCCCGGACCGGACGGCATCCCGGGGCGGGTCGTCGCCCTGGTCATGCCGGCGTTCGAAGAAGAGACGCTCTCCCTGATGTCGGAGTGTTTGGCGTCGGGTAGAGTCCCGCGAACGTGGAAGACGGGGAAGCTCGTGCTGCTTAAGAAGCACGGGCGCCCCGTCGAGTCGCCGTCGGCCTACCGCCCCATTGTTCTGCTCGGCGAGATGAGCAAGCTTTTCGAGCGGGTGCTCGCTGCTCGTCTCGTCGGGCACCTTGAGGGGGCGGGGCCCAATCTCGACGGCGGCCAGTACGGGTTCCGTCGCGGGCGGTCTACCCTGGACGCCATCTCCCGACTCAGGGACAGCGTCCAAGAGGCGGTCGGTCGGGGGGAGGTGTTGTTGGCGGTGTCGCTGGACATCGCGAACGCCTTCAACACCATCCCCTGGCAGACCATCGCCGAGGCGCTGAGGTACCACAATGTCCCGTGGTACCTCAGGCGCGTCCTTGCGGACTATTTCGTGGACCGGGCCATTATCTACCCGGCCCGGTCGGGAATAGTCCGCAAGGAGATGTCGTGCGGTGTTCCGCAGGGGTCGGTGCTTGGTCCGCTCCTGTGGAACATCGGCTACGACTGGGTCCTGCGCGGTGCCACGCTCAGGGGCGTCGGTATTTTGTGTTACGCCGACGACACCCTTGTCACCGCGCGGGGCCCAGAGTTCCGGGACGCGAAGGTTCTGGCCACCGCGGGCGTTGCCCAGGTGGTCAGCCGCATCAGGGCGCTGGGACTCCAGGTGGCTCTCGATAAGTCCGAGGCCGTGTTCTTCCACGGGCCTCGTCGGGGGCCACCTCGAGATTCCGCCATTGTGGTGAGCGGCACCCCCATCGCTATCGGGGAGACCATGAAGTACCTAGGATTGGTCCTCGATAGCCGATGGGGTTTCGTCGAGCACTTCCGGCGCCTGGCACCCAAACTGGTGTCATACGCCGGAAGGCTGGCGCGGCTGCTCCCCAATAAAGGGGGGCCGGAAAGTGCATGTCGCCGTCTCTACGACGGTGTAGTGCGCTCCAAGGCGCTCTACGGAGCGCCTATTTGGTCGGACGCTCTCTGCGCCAAAACCATCCCCCTGCTGCGGAGACCGCAGCGGGTGATTGCGCAGAGGGCGGCGCGAGCGTACTGCACCGTCTCTTACGAGGCGGCGTGTTTGATTGGCGGGAGCCCCCCTTGGGATCTCGAGGCTGGAGTCCTCAAGCGCGTTTACGACGAAAGCGCCCTGGTGCGGATAAATGGAGGTCGCCCACTCCCGGACGAGATCGATCGCTGGAGACAGTCTGCTCGCGACGATCTCTTCCGGAAGTGGGCCAATAGGTTGGAGTGTCCCTCCGCGAGCGTGCGGCTCGTGGGGGCTGTCCGGCCCGTTCTTCGGCCTTGGGTAGAGAGGGCGCACGGTGCGCCGACGTACCACCTCACTCAGCTCCTCACAGGACATGGCTGTTTCGCCAAGTACCTGTGGGAGGTGGTGGGTGTGGAGTCGGACCCCGTGTGCCGTCACTGCCCAAGTGGCGCCGTGGACTCGGCTGAGCACACACTCGCCGAGTGCGCGGCGTGGGACGGGCCGCGTGTCGCCCTCACGGGCCGTGTTGGATTGGATTTGTCGCTGCCGGCTGTGGTGCGAGCCATGGCCGGCAGCCAGGAGTGTTGGGCCGCCGTCACCTCTTTTGCCAATGAGGTGATGGCGGCAAAGAGAGAGGAGCTGCGGGTGCGGGAGCGTGCAGGTCAAACGCTCCCGCCTCGCCGTCCGGTTCGGGGGCGCCGCATGGCAGCTTTCGTGCGCGCCCCCGACTAGTGTTGTCCCGGTGGGTGGTGGTCGGGGGACCCCACCCACCGATGATCGCTTGGCGGAAGGCACCTCCCCGTGTTCCGGAGGTGCCTTATTGCCCGCCCGCTCGGCTGCTCTCAACCCCCTCTGCTTACAGAGGGGCGCTCGAGAGTGGTGCGATGCGGGCTGGTTTCTTCAGCTCCTTAGGGAGCTCCGGGGGGCAGACCATCTGGCCCCCCGAGGAGAGCCCCAACCCTACGGGGCATCCCTAGCCGGGTCGACGTAGAATCTTCAACTTCATATCCTTCGGCCCGGCTATAGGGTGAGTCGGAACACCGCGGGGTTTAGTGGGTAGGACGGTCCCTTTTTCCGGGACCGGTGAGTCCCACACACCGTCCCAGCTACCCCCGTAGCTGGGATGACGGTGCCTAAATGCATTCCCCGCGTTAACAAAAAAAAAAAAAAAAAACCTAACCTAACCTAACCTAACCTAACCCTGGAAGGAAGCGACAGTCGTGGCTTTGCGAAAACCCGGCAAGGATAGCTACTCGAAGCCGAAGTCCTATCGCCCGATAGGCCTCCTCCCCGTGCTGGGGAAGATCCTCGAGAAGATGATTATGTCGAGACTTCGACACCATCTGCACTCGAGGATCAGCCCCAACCAATACGGGTTCATGGCCCAGAGGAGCACCGAGGACGCCCTCTGTACCCTGATCCAGCGCATCAGGACGAAGTTGGACCAGAAAAAGATTGTTACTGTGGTGTCCCTGGATATAGAGGGCGCCTTCGATAGTGCATGGTGGCCAGCCATAAAGGTGCGGCTCGTCGAGGAGGAGTGCCCCGAGGGACTTCGGAGAGTCTTGGGTAGCTATATGAGCGACCGAGTGGTGCATGTGAGGTATGCGGGAAAGGAGCAAACAACTAGAACAAGAAAGGGCTGCGTCCAGGGCTCTATCGGCGGCCCAATCCTCTGGAATCTCCTCCTGGATCCGCTTCTGCATAGTCTGGAGACGAGGGGCGAATACGTGCAGGCCTTCGCCGACGATGTCGTCCTGGTATTCGATGGGGATACTGGGGAGGAAATCGCGGAACGTGCCAATGCCGCTCTCGAACATGTTAAGGCGTGGGGTGATAGGAACAAATTAAAATTTGCACCCCAAAAAACAAACGCGATGGTGATCACCAGGAAAATGAAGTTTGACACACCACGGCTTAGCATGGGCGGGATCGACATTGGCATGAAAACCGAGGTCAAAATTCTTGGCCTGATCATTGACCACAAGTTAACTTTTAAGGCTCACGTGGAGAGCGTGTGTAGGAGAGTGACTAGCCTCCACAAACAATTGGCCAGGGCGGCAAAGGCGAGCTGGGGCCTGCACCCAGAGATAATACATACAATTTACACTGCCACAATAGAACCTATAGTGATGTATGCGGCCGGCGCCTGGGCGCAGGCGGTTGGGAAGCAGTGCATCCGAAAGAGACTGAATTTCATACAGCGTAGCTTTGCGCAGAAAATTTGCAAAGCATATCGCACGGTCTCCCTCGAATCGGCCTTGGTACTGGCGGGTATACTCCCCCTTGATCTTCGGGTCAAGGAGGCAGCGCTGTTATACAGAATCAGACGAGGCGATCATATACCAGACCTGGCCGGGAGGGAGATCGAGCGAATGCTTTCTGTGGCGGAGAATCCTCACCCTGCCGAGCATATGCGCCTGGAGTTCGTAAATGTCGAAAACAACGAGCAAGTGCAACAAAACCACTGCGAAGTAGAATTATACACAGACGGCAGCAAGATTGCGGGTAAGGTCGGAGCCGCACTTTCCGTGTGGAAAGATGGGGCCGAGGTTAGGACCCGCAAGCTTGGACTGCCGTCCTATTGTACGGTGTATCAGGCGGAACTCCTGGCCATATGTGAGGCAACGAGGATAATCCAGAAACATAGCGCTACAGTCTTTGGGGTGTTCAGTGACTCAACCGCGGCACTCCAGACGGTCGCGAATCCCAATTGTCTCCATCCCCTCGCTGTTGAAGCCCGGCAAAACATTAGGAAAAGTTTCCTAACAGGCAAATCTGTGTATTTGCACTGGATTAAGGCACACGTGGGGATGGAGGGAAATGAGAGGGCCGACCAACTGGCTAAGGAGGCGGCTTTGGGGTCGAGGCGGGCACCGGACTATGACCTGTGTCCTGTCTCATTCGTCAAGCGCCAAATCCGCATGGACACGCTTGGCGAATGGAACAGGAGATACGAGTCCAGTGACAACGCCTCGATCACAAAGCTCTTCTTCCCGAACGCGGTGGACGCATACAGCACTACCAGGAAATTCACCCCAAATAGATACACCACGCAGATGTTGACGGGACATGGTGGGTTCTCCGAGTACTTGACCCGATTCAAGTGCAAGGAGGACCCATCATGTTCCTGTGATTCCGAAACCGAGGAGACCATCCCTCACCTACTGGCGGACTGCCCGGTGTTCTCCAGACAGAGATACAACGTAGAGCAACAGATAGGAATGAGCGTAACATTAGATAATTTAAAGAATATAATAGCTGGTAAACACAGAAACAGATTTTTAGAATATTGTACAGATATATGTAAGATAGTAAACAATAGAAATAAGGTTGATTAATAAATATAGTTACAGCAGCATAACGTAGGTTATCCTGCCGGTAATAGAACAATAGTTTTAAGAAAACTGGAAATTGTAGTACGATAGATATTAAGTAATAAAAAATGTAATAAGAAAATAGTAAATTCAAACGGAAATAAAAGAAGGATATACATCAGTAAGAAAAGTTGGAAACCATTGTATAATGAGAGAAATTTTGGAAAGGAGCGGTGTTCATTTATTTAACCTAGTAGAAATAAGTAATATACAGATAATAAAGCTAAATTAGAAGAGAGAATAGCAGGCGTCCCACCTGAAAATAGAATATAAGGATGTGCGAAAGAAAGAAAAAGTATGCGGCATGACTGAATAGACCAGAGAACTAGTGAGAACTGGAATGAATCTTTAGTGTAGGAAAGTCTCCGAAATGTAAATATCGGGGGATAGATTAGGTACACACCCAGCTATCCATGGTAGCTGGGCATAAAAAAAAAAAAAAAAAAAAAAAAAAAAAAAAAAAAAAAAAAAAACCTAACCTAACCTAACCTAACCTAACCTAACCTAACCTAACCTAACCTAACCTAACCTAACCTAACCTAACCTAACCTAACCTAACCTGGGGCGGGGCCCCAAGTGTTGTTCGTTTACGTCCACGTCGTCCGCCCTGGACCCCAACTTGACCACCGTAACGGAGTGGCAAGTTGGGTGACCGAATTTCGAACAGCTGGACTTGAGGCCAAAAGAATTTGATTTGATCATGGATGCGAATACGAGTAATCCTAATGCGAGTGACGCGAAAGTGTCGAGGCCCGGGACTCCAACCCCGGGCGAGAAGGAGCTGCGGGTGTCGCTGTCGCGCTGCGATGCGACCCCGCAGGCTTCTGGTAGCATCAAATGCGACTGGCAGCGGCTGTCGGACTCCGATAGCAGCTGCCAGTCGATGATGACGGTTTCTTCCCGTCCCTCCTCGACTCCCAGGTTGTGGCAGCGCAAGCGCTGCAACAGTAAAAGCCCTGGGGAGTCGGAGAGCGACGGTGAGGAGTCGGCTGGCCCCAGCACCATCAGGGGCCAGCCCGGTAAAAGAGGGCGTGGGCGCCCTCCAACGACGGGCCAGTATGTCGGCCTGGCTCAGGCTCGAGCTAGCTACGCTGCGGCCAAGGAGCGCGAGCTTGAGCTCCAGGCGGAGGAAGAGCTCGCTCGGGACGCTTTCCAGGCCGAAGAGGAGGAGCGTCTGAAGCGGGAGGAGCGGCGATGCTCCTTCCTCCGGAAATCCCCGACGCTGGAGAAGGAGGTGTCGACGTCGGCAGCTGCTCCGGTATTGCGGTGCGAGCAGCTGTCGAAGGCGGTAGAGGAGGCGGTGAAGGCGATCGATACGATCGCCTACAAATCCTCCCGCCTGAAGGGCCAGAGCGTCCAGGGCCTGCGGAGTGCCGCTGGATCGATCCTGGAGCATATGCGAGAGATGGCCTCCCTCAAGTGCAGCGACGAGGTCATGCGCTTGAAGGGAGAACTCGCGGCCGTGCGTGGCCAGATGGAGGAATTGAGGCGCCAGTTGAGCGCCGCTCCAACACCGTCGGCGGGGCTGTCGCGTGATGAGGTGCTGTACCTCATCGACGCGCGCCGCGCCGGCTTCGAGGATCGGCTGCTCCCGGCGCCTCGGTTGCGTCCTCCGCTTGCGGCGGATGCACGCAACGCTGCCCGCGCGGCCGGTGCTCCGGCACCCGGCGGTGCACCTGTTGCCCTCTCAACGGGCCCTTCCGTCGGCGCTTCGGCGCCCACGCGCTCAAAGCGCAAGGCCGCTGGCGCCTCTGCCGCCGCGCCTCTACCTGCCGTCCCCTCCACATCTGAGGTGGAGGTGACGGAAACTGTCGTGGCCGTTCCGTCGGCCTCTTCTTCTTCTCTCCCAGCTCAGGGAGAGAAGAAGAACAGGAAGAAGAGGAAGAGCGCTGCGGCGCGTGAGGTGGAGGCGACGCGCCGAGAGCGTCAGTCGGCCTTGACTCAACCGGCCCCGGCTTCCACGTCTCAGTCTCAAACTGAGACGTGGAACAACGTTGTCAAGCGGAAGAAGAAACCCGCTAATGCGCCCGCTAGGGCACCCGCGAAGACAGGCGCAAAGAAGAGCGCCCCGAATCTCCGCGCACCGCGAACCGCAGCAGTGGTTATAACGCTGCAGCGGGAAGCGGAGGTTCGTGGCGTGACTTACGCCGAAAAACTTGCCGAGGCTGAGAGGTCAATCGACCTCAAAAGCCTCGGCATCGACGGCCTGCGCTTCCGCACTGCAGCCACCGGGGGACGTATCCTCGAGGTGGCTGGTGCGGAGAGGAGTGCCAAAGCGGACGCATTGGCGGAAAAATTAAGGGCGTCCCTCGGCGACGACGTTCGTGTCGCCAGGCCGGAGAAGTGCGCGGAGCTGCGCATCTCCGGTCTGGGCGATTCAGCAACCAAGGAGGTTGTGGCGCGGGTGGTGGCGGACGTTGGAGGTTGCGCCATCACCAGCGTCGTTGTTGGTTCTATTGTCCGCCAGGCAAGCAGAGAGGGCACGGCGTGGGTGAAGTGCCCCGTCGCGGCTGCCAAACTAGTTACGGATGGCCGCGCCCTAGTCATCGGTTGGACCCGCGTCCGTGCGGTCCTTTTGGAGTCCAGGCCGCAGCGGTGCTTCCGCTGCCTGGATGTGGGGCACGTGGGGGCCAGGTGTGCTGCGGGAGTTGACCGCAGCGCCCTGTGCTTCCGCTGCGGGCAGCCCGGCCACAAAGCGGCCGGCTGCGCCGCGGATCCGCACTGTCCCGTGTGTGCGGCGGCGGGAGAGACCGCTGCGCACCGCCTGGGCGCCAAGGCTTGCCTGGCGGCGTCAAAGAAGCGGCGTCGTCGCCGAGGAGGAGTCGGTGGGAGGCGGGTCGGGCCGGTTGCGGACCCCGCTCCCACCCAAGCTGAGGAGGTTATGGACACCGCTCAATCCTAGATGTCCACATTCTCGGTCCTGCAGGCCAACGTCAGGCACTGCGCTGCGGCCCAGGATGTTTTGATCCAGTCCGTAGCGCAGTGGCAGACGACCGTGGCTGTAGTCGCCGAACCGTACGCGGTTCGTGCCCGTGATGATTGGGCCAGCGACCGCGACGGTGAAGTGGCTATCGTCTCCCAGCGGGGCGCCTTTGATAAGGTGTCCAAAGGACGAATGTGCGTCCTCGCGCTGCTGGGAGACGCTGCAGTGATCGGGGTGTACTGTCCGCCCAGGAAGACCCGTGCTCAATTTGAGCAGTTACTCGCTGAGCTCGGGGCTCTTGTGGCGGAAGCACACCCCACCCCGCTCATCGTCGTCGGGGACTTCAACGCCCACTCTACGGCGTGGGGATCTCCGGCGACGGACTTGCGGGGGGAGTTGTTGGAGGATTGGGCGGTGTCCATGGATCTGGTGCTGCTAAATCAGGGGACGGTCCCCACGTACGTGGGGGAGAACGGGAACACGTCCATCGTGGACGTGTCCTTCGCCAGTTCTGGTCTGGCGAACCACGTACGTGGCTGGAGGGTGGTAACGGAGGTGGAGACGATGTCGGACCACCGGTATGTCCGGTTCGATATCGTCTCCCCCGCCCTGAGGGCTCAGGACCGTCCCCTGGCCGGTGAGGGCCCACGGTGGCGACTGAAATCGCTTAACCGGGAGCTGGCGGAAGAGGCGGCCATCGTCGAGCGATGGGCCGCGTTTGGCGGAAACCCGGACGTAGACGCGAGGTCGGAGCGGTTGTCCGAGGCTCTGACCCGCGTCTGCGATGCGGCGATGCGGAGGGCAGGATCAGTTCACCCGCGGCGGCGGGTGTACTGGTGGAACGACGACCTGGAGGGGCTGCGTGCTGCTAGTCACGCAGCCCAGCGTCGGTACACCCGCTACCGCGGTCGAAGGAACGGAAACCCTGTCCTCATGGAGGAGTTGCGCGCCGCATACCGGGACGCCCGAGCGGCCCTTCGCTCGGCAATCAAGGCCGCCAAAGATGAGTCGTGGAAGGTGTGGCTCGAGACGTTGAATGGAGATCCGTGGGGGCGCCCGTATAAGGCCGTGAGCGACAAACTCCGGCCTTATGCGCCCCCGCTTACCAGGTCTCTCGAGCCCACCTTCGTAAATGAAGTAGTCAGCTCCCTCTTCCCTGCGCGGGAAGAGTGGGTCCCGCCGAGTATGGCAGCACCAGAGGGAACGCCGGCTGACACGGAGGCGATCCCGCCCGTGTCCGATGCCGAGTTGGGGGCGGCGGTTCTCAAGCTCAAGTTGAGACACCGCGCCCCCGGTCCGGACGGCATCCCAGGGCGGGTCGTCGCCCTGGTCATGCCGGCGTTCGAAGAGGAGACGCTCTCCCTGATGTCGGAGTGTATGGCGTCGGGTAGGGTCCCGCGAACGTGGAAGACGGGGAAGCTCGTGCTGATCAAGAAGCACCGGCGCCCCGTCGAGTCGCCGTCGGCCTACCGCCCTATTGTTTTGCTCGGCGAGATGAGCAAGCTTTTCGAGCGGGTGCTCGCTGCTCGTCTCGTCGGGCACCTTGAGGGGGCGGGGCCCAACCTCGACGGCGGCCAGTACGGGTTCCGTCGCGGGCGGTCTACCCTAGACGCCATCTCCCGACTCAGGGACAGCGTCGAAGAGGCGGTCGGTCGGGGGGAGGTGTTGTTGGCGGTGTCGCTGGACATCGCGAACGCCTTCAACACCATCCCCTGGCAGACCATCGCCGAGGCGCTGAGGTACCACAACGTCCCGTGGTACCTCAGGCGCGTCCTTGCGGACTATTTCGTGGACCGGGCCATTATCTACCCGGCCCGGTCGGGAATAGTCCGCAAGGAGATGTCGTGCGGTGTTCCACAGGGGTCGGTGCTTGGTCCGCTCCTGTGGAACATCGGCTATGACTGGGTCCTGCGCGGTGCAACTCTTACGGGGGTCGGCATTATATGCTACGCCGACGACACCCTCGTCACCGCGCGGGGCCCAGAATTCAGGGACGCGAAGGTTCTGGCCACCGCGGGCGTTGCCCAGGTGGTCAGCCGCATCAGGGCGCTGGGACTCCAGGTGGCTCTCGAAAAGTCCGAGGCCGTGTTTTTCCACGGGCCTCGGCGGGGGCCACCTCGAGATTCCTTCATTGTGGTGAGCGGCACCCCCATCGCTATCGGGGAGACCATGAAGTACCTAGGATTGGTCCTCGATAGTCGATGGGGTTTCGTCGAGCACTTCCGGCGCCTGGCACCAAAACTGGTGTCATACGCCGGAAGGCTGGCGCGGCTGCTCCCCAATAAAGGGGGGCCGGAAAGTTCATGTCGCCGTCTCTACGACGGTGTAGTGCGCTCCAAGGCGCTCTACGGAGCGCCCATTTGGGCGGATGCTCTCTGCGCCAAAACCATCCCCCTGCTGCGGAGACCGCAGCGGGTGATTGCGCAGAGGGCTGCGAGAGCGTACTGCACCGTCTCCTACGAGGCGGCGTGTCTGATTGGCGGAAGCCCCCCGTGGGATCTCGAGGCTGGAGTCCTCACTCGCGTGTACAATGAAAGCGCCCTGGTGCGGATTAATGGAGGTCGCCCACTCCCGGACGAGATCGATCGCTGGAGACAGTCTGCTCGCGACGATCTCTTCCGGAAGTGGGCCAATAGATTGGTTGTTCCCTCTGCGAGCGCGCGGCTCGTGGGGGCTGTCCGGCCCGTTCTTCGGCCTTGGGTAGAGAGGGCGCACGGTGCGCCGACGTACCACCTCACTCAGCTCCTCACAGGACATGGCTGTTTCGCCAAGTACCTGTGGGAGGTGGTGGGTGTGGAGTCGGACCCCGTGTGCCGTCACTGCTCAAGTGGCGCCGTGGACTCGGCTGAGCACACACTCGCCGAGTGCGCGGCGTGGGACGGGCCGCGTGTCGCCCTCACGGGCCGTGTTGGAAATAATTTGTCGCTGCCGGCCGTGGTGCAAGCCATGGTCGGCAGCCAGGAATGTTGGGCCGCCGTCACCTCGTTTGCTTGTGAGGTGATGGCGGCAAAGAGAGAGGAGCTGCGAGTTCGGGAGCGTGCAGGTCTAACGCTCCCGCCTCGCCGTCCGGTTCGGGGGCGCCGCATGGCAGCTTTCGTGCGCGCCCCCGACTAGTGCTGTTCCGGTGGGTGGTGGTCGGGGGACCTCACCCACCGATGATCGTTTGGCGGAAGGCACCTCCTCGTGTTCCGGAGGTGCCTTAGTGCCCGCCCGCTCGGCCGCTCTCTGCCCCCTCTGCTTTCAGAGGGACGTTCGAGGGCGGTGCGATGCGGGCTTGTCTTTCTTCAGCTCCTTAGGGAGCTCCGGGGGCCGACCATCTGGTCCCCCGAGGAGAGCCCCAACCTTACGGGGCATCCCTAGCCGGGTCGATGTAGAATCTACTTTTCATATCCCTCGGCCCGGCTATAGGGTGAGTCGGAACACCGCGGGGTTTAGTGGGTAGGACGGTCCCTGTTTCCGGGACCGGTGAGTCCCACACACCGTCCCAGCTACCCCCGTAGCTGGGATGACGGTGCCTAAATGCATTCCCCGCGTCAACAAAAAAAAAAAAAAAAACAAAAAAAAAAAAAAAAAAAAAAACCTAACCTAACCTAGGGGCGGGGCGGGGCCCCAAGTGTCGATAGCATACGTCCACGTCGTCCGCCCTGGACCCCAACTTGACCACCGTAACGGAGTGGCAAGTTGGGTGACCGAACTGCATCGACTGTACTTGTGGCCATAAAATCTTGTTATCAGTGTTTCATCATGAGTGAAATAAGGAATTGCGATGAAGAGTGTGACGCGAAAGTGTCGAGGCCCGGGACTCCAACCCCGGGCGAGAGGGAGCTGCGGGTGTCGCTGTCGCGCTGCGATACGACCCCGCAGGCTTCTGGAAGAATCAAACGCGACTGGCAGCGGCTATCGGACTCCGACAGCAGCTGCCAGTCGATGATAACGGTTTCCTCCCGTCCCTCCCCGACTCCCAGGTTGTGGCAGCGCAAGCGCTGCAACAGTAAAAGCCCTGGGGAGTCGGGCAGCGACGGTGAGGAGTCGGCTGGCCCCAGCACCATCAGGGGCCAGCCCGTAAAAAGAGGGCGTGGGCGCCCTCCAACGACGGGCCAGTACGTTGGCCTGGCCAAAGCCAGGGCCAACTATATTGCGGCCCAGGAGCGCGAGCTCGAACTCCAAGCGGAGGAAGAGCTCGCGCAGGCCGCACACGAAGCGTCGGAGGAGCGTCGGCGGCGGGAGGAGAGGCGACTCTCCTTCCTCCGCAAATCCCCGACGATGGAGGAAACGTCGACGTCGGTAGCTGCTCCGGTATTGCGGTGCGAGCAGCTGTCGAAGGCGGTAGAGGAGGCGGTGAAGGCGATCGATACGATCGCCTACAAATCCTCCCGCCTGAAGGGCCAGAGTGTCCAGGGCCTGCGGAGTGCCGCCGGGTCGATTCTGGAACATATGCGAGAGATGGCCTCCCTCAAGTGTAGCGACGAGGTCATGCGCTTGAAGGGAGAGCTCGCGGCCGTGCGGGGCCAGATGGAGGAATTGAGGCGCCAGTTGAGCGCCGCTCCAACACCGTCGGCGGGGCTGTCGCGTGATGAGGTGCTGTACCTCATCGACGCGCGCCGCGCCGGCTTCGAGGATCGGCTGCTCCCGGCGCCTCGGTTGCGTCCTCCCCTCGCGGCAGACGAACGCAACGCTGCCCGCATGGCCGGTGCTCCGGCACCTGGCGGTGCAACTGTCGCCCAGTCATCGGGCCCTTCCGTCGGCGCTTCGGCGCCCGCGCGCTTAAAGCGCAAGGCCGCTGGCGCCTCTGCCGCCGCGCCTCTACCTGCCGTCCCCTCCACATCTGTGGTGGAGGTGACGGATTCTGTCGTGGCCGTTCCGTCGGCCTCTTCTTCTTCTCTCCCAGCTCAGGGGGAGAAGAAGAACAGGAAGAAGAAGAAGAGCGCTGCGGCGCGTGAGGTGGAGGCGACGCGCCGAGAGCGTCAGCCGGCCTCAACGCAAGTTCCGGCCTCCACGTCTCAGTCCCAAACTGAGACGTGGAATGAGGTTGTAAAGCGGCCGAAAAAGAAGAAGGCGGCATCGACGCCCGCCAATGCGCCCGCTAAGACGCCCTCAAAGTCAAGCGGAAAGAGGAGCGCCCCGAACCTGCGCGCACCGCGAACTGCAGCGGTGGTCATCACGCTGCAGCGAGAAGCGGAGGGGCGGGGCGTAACTTACGCGGAAAAGCTTGCCGAGGCTGAGAGGTCAATCGACCTCAAAAGCCTCGGTATCGAGGGTTTGCGTTTCCGCACCGCGGTCACCGGGGGTCGCATCCTCGAGGTGGCGGGTGCGGATAGGGGCGCCAAGGCGGACGCATTGGCGGCCAAATTAAGGGAATCCCTCGGCGACGACGTTCGCGTCGCCAGGCCGGAGAAGTGCGCGGAGTTGCGCATCTCCGGCCTCGGCGACGCCGCAACAAAAGAGGTCGTGGCGCGGGTGGTGGCGGAAGTTGGAGGTTGTGCCGCCACCAGCGTCACCGTTGGTGAGATTACCCGCCAGGCAGCAAGGGAGGGCACGGCGTGGGTAAAGTGCCCAGTCGCGGCGGCCAAACTTATAACAGATGGCCGCCCTCTAACAATTGGATGGACCCGCGTCCGTGCGGTCCTTCTGGACTCCAGGCCGCAGCGGTGCTTCCGCTGCCTGGATGTGGGGCATGTGGGGGCCAGGTGTGCTGCGGGAGTTGACCGCAGCGCCCTGTGCTTCCGCTGCGGGCAGCCCGGCCACAAAGCGGCCGGCTGCAGCGCAGATCCGCATTGCCCCGTGTGTGCGGCGGCGGGAGAGGCCGCTGCGCACCGCCTGGGCGCCAAGGCTTGCCTGGCGGCGTCGAAAAAGCGGCGTCGTCGCCGAGGAGGAGTCGGTGGGAAGCGGGTCGGGCCGGTTGCGGACCCCGCTCCCACCCAAGCTGAGGAGGTTATGGACACCGCTCAATCCTAGATGTCCACATTCTCGGTCCTGCAGGCCAACGTCAGGCACTGCGCTGCGGCCCAGGATGTTTTGATCCAGTCCGTAGCGCAGTGGCAGACGACCGTGGCTGTAGTCGCCGAACCGTACGCGGTTCGTGCCCGTGATGATTGGGCCAGCGACCGCGACGGTGAAGTGGCTATCGTCTCCCAGCGGGGCGCCTTTGATAGGGTGTCCCAAGGACGAATGTGCGTCCTCGCGCTGCTGGGAGACGCTGCAGTGATCGGGGTGTACTGTCCGCCCAGGAAGACCCGTGCTCAATTTGAGCAGTTACTCGTTGAGCTCGGGGCTCTTGTGGCGGAAGCACACCCCACCCCGCTCATCGTCGTCGGGGACTTCAACGCCCACTCTACGGCGTGGGGATCTCCGGCGACGGACTTGCGGGGGGAGTTGTTGGAGGATTGGGCGGTGTCCATGGATCTGGTGTTGCTGAACCAGGGGGCGGTCCACACGTACGTGGGGGACAATGGCAACAGGTCCATTGTTGACCTGTCCTTTGCCAGTTCTGGCCTGGCGAACCACGTACGTGGCTGGAGGGTGGTCACGGAGGTGGAGACGATGTCGGACCACCGGTATGTCCGATTTGATATCGTCTTCCCCGCCCTGAGGACCCACGATCGTCCCCTGGCCGGTGAGGGCCCACGGTGGCGCTTAAACACGCTGAACCGGGAGCTGGCAGAAGAGGCGGCCATCGTCGAGCGATGGGCCGCGTTTGGCGGAAACCCGAGCGTGGACGCGAGGTCGGAGCGGTTATCTGAGGCTCTGACTCGCGTCTGCGATGCGGCGATGCGAAGGGCAGGGTCTGTCCAGCCGCGGCGGCGGGTGTATTGGTGGAACGACAACCTTGAAGGGCTGCGTGCTGCTAGTCACGCAGCCCAACGAAGATACACCCGCTACCGCGGTCGTAGGGCCGGAAACCCTGTCCTCGTGGAGGAGTTGCGCGCCGCATACCGGGACGCCCGAGCGGCCCTTCGCTCGGCGATCAAGGCCGCCAAAGACGAGTCGTGGAAGGTGTGGCTCGAGACTTTAAATGGAGATCCGTGGGGGCGCCCGTATAAGGTCGTGAGCGACAAACTCCGGCCTTATGCGCCCCCGCTCACTAGGTCTCTCGAGCCCACCTTCACTAGTGAAGTTGTCAGCTCCCTCTTCCCTGCGCGGGAAGAGTGGGTCCCGCCGTGTATGGCGGCACCAGATGGAACGCCGGCTGACACGGAGGCGATCCAGCCCGTGTCCGATGCCGAGTTAGGGGCAGCGGTTCTCAAACTCAAGATGAGACACCGCGCCCCCGGTCCGGACGGCATCCCAGGGCGGGTCGTCGCCCTGGTCATGCCGGCGTTCGAAGAAGAGACGCTCTCCCTGATGTCGGAGTGTTTGGCGTCGGGTAGAGTCCCGCGAACGTGGAAGACGGGGAAGCTCGTGCTGCTCAGGAAGCACGGGCGCCCCGTCGAGTCGCCGTCGGCCTACCGCCCCATTGTTCTGCTCGGCGAGATGAGCAAGCTTTTCGAGCGGGTGCTCGCTGCTCGTCTCGTCGGGCACCTTGAGGGGGCGGGGCCCAACCTTGACGACGGCCAGTACGGGTTCCGTCGCGGGCGGTCTACCCTGGACGCCATCTCCCGACTCAGGGACAGCGTCCAAGAGGCGGTCGGTCGGGGGGAGGTGTTGTTGGCGGTGTCGCTGGACATCGCGAACGCCTTCAACACCATCCCCTGGCAGACCATCGCCGAGGCGCTGAGGTACCACAAGGTCCCGTGGTACCTCAGGCGCGTCCTTGCGGACTATTTCGTGGACCGGGCCATTATCTACCCGGCCCGGTCGGGAATAGTCCGCAAGGAGATGTCGTGCGGTGTTCCACAGGGGTCGGTGCTTGGTCCGCTCCTGTGGAACATCGGCTATGACTGGGTCCTGCGCGGTGCAACTCTTACGGGGGTCGGCATTATATGCTACGCCGACGACACCCTCGTCACCGCGCGGGGCCCAGAATTCAGGGACGCGAAGGTCCTGGCCACCGCGGGCGTTGCCCAGGTGGTCAGCCGCATCAGGGCGCTGGGACTCCAGGTGGCCCTCGAAAAGTCCGAGGCCGTGTTTTTCCACGGGCCTCGGCGGGGGCCACCTCGAGATTCCTTCATTGTGGTGAGCGGCACCCCCATCGCTATCGGGGAGACCATGAAGTATCTAGGATTGGTCCTCGATAGTCGATGGGGTTTCGTCGAGCACTTCCGGCGCCTGGCACCCAAACTGGTGTCATACGCCGGAAGGCTGGCGCGGCTGCTCCCCAATAAAGGGGGGCCGGAAAGTGCATGTCGCCGTCTCTACGACGGTGTAGTGCGCTCCAAGGCGCTCTACGGAGCGCCTATTTGGTCGGACGCTCTCTGCGCCAAAACCATCCCCCTGCTGCGGAGACCGCAGCGGGTGATTGCGCAGAGGGCGGCGCGAGCGTACTGCACCGTCTCTTACGAGGCGGCGTGTTTGATTGGCGGGAGCCCCCCTTGGGATCTCGAGGCTGGAGTCCTCAAGCGCGTTTACGACGAAAGCGCCCTGGTGCGGATAGATGGAGGTCGCCCACTCCCGGACGAGATCGATCGCTGGAGACAGTCTGCTCGCGACGATCTCTTCCGGAAGTGGGCCATTAGGTTGGCGTGTCCCTCCGCGAGCGCGCGGCTCGTGGGGGCTGTCCGGCCCGTTCTTCGGCCTTGGGTAGAGAGGGCGCACGGTGCCCCGACGTACCACCTCACTCAGCTCCTCACAGGACATGGCTGTTTCGCCAAGTACCTGTGGGAGGTGGTGGGTGTGGAGTCGGACCCCGTGTGCCGTCACTGCCCAAGTGGCGCCGTGGACTCGGCAGAGCACACACTCGCCGAGTGCGCGGCGTGGGACGGGCCGCGTGTCGCCCTCACGGGCCGTGTTGGTCTTGATTTGTCGCTGCCGGCTGTGGTGCTAGCCATGGTCGGCAGCCAGGAGTGTTGGGCCGCCGTCACCTCTTTTGCTAATGAGGTGATGGCGGCAAAGAGAGAGGAGCTGCGGGTGCGGGAGCGTGCAGGTCAAACGCTCCCGCCTCGCCGTCCGGTTCGGGGGCGCCGCATGGCAGCGTTCGTGCGCGCCCCCGACTAGTGTTGTCCCGGTGGGTGGTGGTCGGGGGACCTCACCCACCGATGATCGTTTGGCGGAAGGCACCTCCTCGTGTTCCGGAGGTGCCTTAGTGCCCGCCCGCTCGGCCGCTCTCTGCCCCCTCTGCTTCCAGAGGGACGTTCGAGGGCGGTGCGATGCGGGCTTGTCTTTTCGTCAGCTCTTTAGGGAGCTCCGGGGGGCCGACCATCTGGTCCCCCGAGGAGAGCCCCAACCCTACGGGGCATCCCTAGCCGGGTCGATGTAGAATCTACTTTTCATATCCCTCGGCCCGGCTATAGGGTGAGTCGGAACACCGCGGGGTTTAGTGGGTAGGACGGTCCCTTTTTCCGGGACCGGTGAGTCCCACACACCGTCCCAGCTACCCCCGTAGCTGGGATGACGGTGCCTAAACGCATTCCCCGCGTCAACAAAAAAAAAAAAAAAAAACCTAACCTAGGGGCGGGGCCCCAAGTGTTGTTCGTTTACGTCCGCGTCGTCCGCCCTGGACCCCAACTTGACCACCGTAACGGAGTGGCAAGTTGGGTGACCGAATTTCGAACAGCTGGACTTGTGGCCATAATTGTGATCGATTTTTCATTATGAATGCGAAAAAGGAAAGTGATGCGGGAAGTGACACGAAAGTGTCGAGGCCCGGGACTCCAACCCCGGGCGGGAGGGAATTGCGGGTGTCGTTGTCGCGCTGCGACACCCGCAATTCGCCTTCGCAAAGCGCGATCAAATGCGACTGGCAGCGGCTGTCGGACTCCGATAGCAGCTGCCAGTCGATGATAACGGTTTCCTCCCGTCCCTCCCCGACTCCCAGGTTGTGGCAGCGCAAGCGCTGCAACAGTAAAAGCCCTGGGGAGTCGGGCAGCGACGGTGAGGAGTCGGCTGGCCCCAGCACCATCAGGGGCCAGCCCGGTAAAAGAGGGCGTGGGCGCCCTCCAACGACGGGCCAGTATGTCGGCCTGGCTCAGGCTCGAGCTAGCTACGCTGCGGCCAAGGAGCGCGAGCTTGAGCTCCGGGCGGAGGAGGAGCTCGCTCGGGACGCTTTTCAGGCCGAAGAGGAGGAGCGTCTGAAGCGGGAGGAGCGGCGATGCTCCTTCCTCCGGAAATCCCCGACGCTGGAGGAGGCGTCGACGTCGGCAGCTGCTCCTGTCCTTAGGTGCGAGCAGCTGTCGAAGGCGGTAGAGGAGGCGGTGAAGGCGATCGATACGATCGCCTACAAATCCTCCCGCCTGAAGGGCCAGAGTGTCCAGGGCCTGCGGAGTGCCGCCGGGTCGATTCTGGAACATATGCGAGAGATGGCCTCCCTCAAGTGTAGCGACGAGGTCATGCGCTTGAAGGGAGAGCTCGCGGCCGTGCGGGGCCAGATGGAGGAATTGAGGCGCCAGTTGAGCGCCGCTCCAACACCGTCGGCGGGGCTGTCGCGTGATGAGGTGCTGTACCTCATCGACGCGCGCCGCGCCGGCTTCGAGGATCGGCTGCTCCCGGCGCCTCGGTTGCGTCCTCCGCTCGCGGCGGATGCACGCAACGCTGCCCGCGCGGCCGGTGCTCCGGCACCCGGCGGTGCACCTGTTGCCCTCTCATTGGGCCCTTCCGTCGGCGCTTCGGCGCCCACGCGCTCAAAGCGCAAGGCCGCTGGCGCCTCTGCCGCCGCGCCTCTACCTGCCGTCCCCTCCACATCTGAGGTGGAGGTGACGGAACCTGTCGCGGCCGTTCCGTCGGCCTCTTCCTCTTCTCCCCCAACTCAGGGGAAGAAGGGGAACAGAAAGAAGAGGAGCGCTGCGGCGCGTGAGGTGGAGGCGACGCGCCGGGAGCGCCAGACGACCTCCACCCAGATGCCTGCTTCCACGTCTCAGTCCCAAACTGAGACGTGGACCAACATTGTTAGGCGGCCGAAGAAGACGGCATCGACGCACGCCAATGCGCCCGCTAAGGCGCCCGTTAAAAGAAGCGCCCCGAATCTCCGCGCACCGCGAACTGCAGCAGTGGTGATAACGCTGCAGCGGGAAGCGGAGGGGCGGGGCGTAACCTACGCCGAAAAACTTGCCGAGGCTGAGAGGTCGATCGACCTCAAAAGCCTCGGCATCGACGGGCTGCGCTTCCGCACAGCGGCCACCGGGGGACGTATCCTCGAGGTCGCGGGTGCGGATAGAGGCGCAAAAGCGGACGCATTGGCGTCGAAATTAAGGGCGACCCTTGGTGACGACGTCCGCATCGCCAGGCCGGAGAAGTGCGCGGAGCTGCGCATCTCCGGCCTCGGCGATTCAGCGACGAAGGAGGTTGTGGCGCGGGTGGTGGCGGACGTTGGAGGTTGCGCCATCACCAGCGTCGTTGTCGGGGCTATCGTCCGCCAGGCAAGCAGAGAGGGTACGGCGTGGGTGAAGTGCCCCGTCGCGGCGGCCAAACTTTTAACTGATGGCCGCCCCGTAGTGATCGGTTGGACCCGCGTCCGTGCGGTCCTTTTGGAGTCCAGGCCGCAGCGGTGCTTCCGCTGCCTGGATGTGGGGCACGTGGGGGCCAGGTGTGCTGCGGGAGTTGACCGCAGCGCCCTGTGCTTCCGCTGCGGGCAGTCCGGCCACAAGGCGGCCGGCTGCGCCGCGGAACCGCACTGCCCCGTGTGTGCGGCGGCGGGAGAGACCGCTGCGCACCGCCTGGGCGCCAAGGCTTGCCTGGCGGCGTCAAAAAAGCGGCGTCGTCGCCGAGGAGGAGTCGGTGGGAAGCGGGTCGGGCCGGTCGCGGACCCCGCTCCCACCCAAACTGAGGAGGTTATGGACACCACCCAATCTTAAATGTCCACATTCTCGGTCCTGCAGGCCAACGTCAGGCACTGCGCTGCGGCCCAGGATGTTTTGATCCAGTCCGTAGCGCAGTGGCAGACGACCGTGGCTGTAGTCGCCGAACCGTACGCGGTTCGTGCCCGTGATGATTGGGCCAGCGACCGCGACGGTGGAGTGGCTATCGTCTCCCAGCGGGGCGCCTTTGATAAGGTGTCCAAAGGACGAATGTGCGTCCTCGCGCTGCTGGGAGACGCTGCAGTGATCGGGGTGTACTGTCCGCCCAGGAAGACCCGTGCTCAATTTGAGCAGTTACTCGTTGAGCTCGGGGCTCTTGTGGCGGAAGCACACCCCACCCCGCTCATCGTCGTCGGGGACTTCAACGCCCACTCTACGGCGTGGGGATCTCCGGCGACGGACTTGCGGGGGGAGTTGTTGGAGGATTGGGCGGTGTCCATGGATCTGGTGCTGCTGAACCAGGGGACGGTCCCCACGTACGTGGGGGAGACTGGGAACAGGTCCATCGTGGACCTGTCCTTTGCCAGTTCTGGCCTGGCGAACCACGTACGTGGCTGGAGGGTGGTCACGGAGGTGGAGACGATGTCGGACCACCGGTATGTCCGATTTGATATCGTCTCCCCCGCCCTGAGGACCCACGATCGTCCCCTGGCCGGTGAGGGCCCACGGTGGCGCTTAAAAACGCTGAACCGGGAGCTGGCAGAAGAGGCGGCCATCGTCGAGCGATGGGCCGCGTTTGGCGGAAACCCGAGCGTGGACGCGAGGTCGGAGCGGTTATCTGAGGCTCTGACTCGCGTCTGCGATGCGGCGATGCGAAGGGCAGGGTCTGTCCAGCCGCGGCGGCGGGTGTATTGGTGGAACGACAACCTTGAAGGGCTGCGTGCTGCTAGTCACGCAGCCCAACGAAGATACACCCGCTACCGCGGTCGTAGGGCCGGAAACCCTGTCCTCGTGGAGGAGTTGCGCGCCGCATACCGGGACGCCCGAGCGGCCCTTCGCTCGGCGATCAAGGCCGCCAAAGACGAGTCGTGGAAGGTGTGGCTCGAGACTTTAAATGGAGATCCGTGGGGGCGCCCGTATAAGGTCGTGAGCGACAAACTCCGGCCTTATGCGCCCCCGCTCACTAGGTCTCTCGAGCCCACCTTCACTAGTGAAGTTGTCAGCTCCCTCTTCCCTGCGCGGGAAGAGTGGGTCCCGCCGTGTATGGCGGCACCAGATGGAACGCCGGCTGACACGGAGGCGATCCCGCCCGTGTCCGATGCCGAGTTAGGGGCAGCGGTTCTCAAACTCAAGATGAGACACCGCGCCCCCGGTCCGGACGGCATCCCAGGGCGGGTCGTCGCCCTGGTCATGCCGGCGTTCGAAGAAGAGACGCTCTCCCTGATGTCGGAGTGTTTGGCGTCGGGTAGAGTCCCGCGAACGTGGAAGACGGGGAAGCTCGTGCTGCTCAGGAAGCACGGGCGCCCCGTCGAGTCGCCGTCGGCCTACCGCCCCATTGTTCTGCTCGGCGAGATGAGCAAGCTTTTCGAGCGGGTGCTCGCTGCTCGTCTCGTCGGGCACCTTGAGGGGGCGGGGCCCAACCTCGACGGCGGCCAGTACGGGTTCCGTCGCGGGCGGTCTACCCTGGACGCCATCTCCCGACTCAGGGACAGCGTCCAAGAGGCGGTCGGTCGGGGGGAGGTGTTGTTGGCGGTGTCGCTGGACATCGCGAACGCCTTCAACACCATCCCCTGGCAGACCATCGCCGAGGCGCTGAGGTACCACAAGGTCCCGTGGTACCTCAGGCGCGTCCTTGCGGACTACTTCGTGGACCGGGCCATCATCTACCCGGCCCGGTCGGGAATAGTCCGCAAGGAAATGTCGTGCGGTGTTCCACAGGGGTCGGTGCTTGGTCCGCTCCTGTGGAACATCGGCTATGACTGGGTCCTGCGCGGTGCAACTCTTACGGGAGTCGGCATTATTTGCTACGCCGACGACACCCTCGTCACCGCGCGGGGCCCAGAATTCAGGGACGCGAAGGTTCTGGCCACCGCGGGCGTTGCTCAGGTGGTCAGCCGCATCAGGGCGCTGGGACTCCAGGTGGCTCTCGATAAGTCCGAGGCCGTGTTCTTCTACGGGCCTCGTCGGGGGCCACCTCGAGATTCCGCCATTGTGGTGAGCGGCACCCCCATCGCTATCGGGGAGACCATGAAGTACCTAGGATTGGTCCTCGATAGCCGATGGGGTTTCGTCGAGCACTTCCGGCGCCTGGCACCCAAACTAGTGTCATACGCCGGAAGGCTGGCGCGGCTGCTCCCCAATAAAGGGGGGCCGGAAAGTGCATGTCGCCGTCTCTACGACGGTGTAGTGCGCTCCAAGGCGCTCTACGGAGCGCCTATTTGGTCGGACGCTCTCTGCGCCAAAACCATCCCCCTGCTGCGGAGACCGCAGCGGGTGATTGCGCAGAGGGCGGCGCGAGCGTACTGCACCGTCTCTTACGAGGCGGCGTGTTTGATTGGCGGGAGCCCCCCTTGGGATCTCGAGGCTGGAGTCCTCAAGCGCGTTTACGACGAAAGCGCCCTGGTGCGGATAAATGGAGGTCGCCCACTCCCGGACGAGATCGATCGCTGGAGACAGTCTGCTCGCGACGATCTCTTCCGGAAGTGGGCCATTAGGTTGGCGTGTCCCTCCGCGAGCGCGCGGCTCGTGGGGGCTGTCCGGCCCGTTCTTCGGCCTTGGGTAGAGAGGGCGCACGGTGCCCCGACGTACCACCTCACTCAGCTCCTCACAGGACATGGCTGTTTCGCCAAGTACCTGTGGGAGGTGGTGGGTGTGGAGTCGGACCCCGTGTGCCGTCACTGCCCAAGTGGCGCCGTGGACTCGGCTGAGCACACACTCGCCGAGTGCGCGGCGTGGGGCGGGCCGCGTGTCGCCCTCACGGGCCGTGTGGGATTGGATTTGTCGCTGCCGGCTGTGGTGCGAGCCATGGCCGGCAGCCAAGAGTGTTGGGCCGCCGTCACCTCTTTTGCCAATGAGGTGATGGCGGCAAAGAGAGAGGAATTGCGGGTGCGGGAGCGTGCAGGTCAAACGCTCCCGCCTCGCCGTCCGGTTCGGGGGCGCCGCATGGCAGCTTTCGTGCGCGCCCCCGACTAGTGTTGTTCCGGTGGGTGGTGGTCGGGGGACCTCACCCACCGATGATCGTTTGGCGGAAGGCACCTCCCCGTGTTCCGGAGGTGCCTTAGTGCCCGCCCGCTCGGCCGCTCTCTGCCCCCTCTGCTTTCAGAGGGATGTTCGAGGGCGGTGCGATGCGGGCTCGTCTTTTCTTCAGCTCCTTAGGGAGCTCCGGGGGGCCGACCATCTTGCCCCCCCGAGGAGAGCCCCAACCCTACGGGGCATCCCTAGCCGGGTCGACGTAGAATCTTCATCTTCATATCCCTCGGCCCGGCTATAGGGTGAGTCGGAACACCGCGGGGTTTAGTGGGTAGGACGGTCCCTGTTTCCGGGACCGGTGAGTCCCACACACCGTCCCAGCTACCCCCGTAGCTGGGATGACGGTGCCTAAATGCATTCCCCGCGTCAACAAAAAAAAAAAAAAAAAAAAAAAAAAACCTAACCTAACCTAACCTAACCTAACCTAACCTAACCTAACCTAACCTAACCTAACCTAACCTAACCTAACCTAACCTAACCTAACCTAACCTAACCTAACCTAACCTAACCTAACCTAACCTAACCTAACCTAACCTAACCTAACCTAACCTAACCTTTTTTTTTTTTAAAATGGCACCGAACTGCCCTAACGGAGGTGATTTGGGACCTGTAAACTCAACCAAACCACCTCTGGGCTACTCAGCCTTGCTGAGCTGCCGCGCCGGTGGAGGATTACCTCGGTGTGCGCCAGGTAATCCCCAGACGTGGTGACCAGTGCAATGCACACAAGAGTGCCACTCTCGTGTGCTGGCCAACCTCGGGCTAGAGAAGGTCCGCGGCCGGAGCCGCTCGCCTTCTTCTACCCCTGCGTCTGCGTCGGATGGGAGCGGCCAGAGCATCCTCTTCCCGCTCCCTTTCCGCAGCCTCTTTCGCCGAAATGACTATTTCGGCGAAGTTGGCAACTGCCTCCCAAACCTCCGCGCTGCCGAGCATAGCAGTTACTAATGTCGGCAGCGCGAGGTTAGCCCCATTGAGCTTCGCGCTCAATTCCCGGCGCTCGTCTCGCCACGCCGGGCACACAGCTAGTGTGTGCTCGGCTGTGTCGTCAGGAGCGCCGCAGTGATGGCACGCCGGCGTCTCCTCGCGCTGGGCGACCCGGTGCAGGTAGTGACCGAAACACCCGTGTCCGGTCAATATCTGCACCAGGCGATAGGTGAGTTCCCCATCTTGGCGGCTCACCCACTCCTCCAGCACCGGACGAATCGCCTCGATTGTCCGGTGGCCAGCATCAGGGGACGTCAGCGCCTCCTCCCAGCGCCGCATCGCCTCTCTCCGCGCCTGTGAACGAACCTGCTCGACTTCCTCGAGGTCAGGTCGCTCACCCCTCACTCTGGCATCGACCCTCAGTCGGTGCACCTCCGCCAGTACCGGTGCCTCAATCGACCACGGGAGAGTGCCCGCTAGGACGCAGGCCGCTCCGTGGCTGACCGTCCGGTAAGCCCGCACCGCCCGGGTCGCGATCGCCCTTTGAGGTTGGCGCAGAAGAGCCCGCGTATGGCGTGTTAGGCAGTCTGCCCATACTGGGGCCCCGTACATCGCCATCGACCGCATCACACCGTGATACAGTCGACGGCATGCCGAGCCCGGCCCTCCAACATTTGGGAGAAGGCGACCAAGTGATCGCGCAGCAGCGCACAATTTAGGAGCGAGGAGCTCGAAATGCTTGCAAAAGCTCCATCGCGGGTCGAGGGTTAGGCCGAGGTATTTAATGTTTGCCTCGACTTGTATCTGCGTGCCGTCAACGAGAACCTTGAGCCCTGTGGGGACCCTCCGACGTGGCGTGTGAAAGTGCATGGCCCTTGTTTTATCCAGGGCCACTTTCAGCCCTAACATGCGAATGCGCCGGACAACCATGGAGGTGCCGACCGACGCAAGGTGGACTGCATCCTCCCAGTCTCTAGCCGCTGCCGCCACGAGAGTGTCGTCTGCAAAACAGACGACGATCATTCTCGGCAGCAGTGAGCCACGGAGAACCCAGTTATACCCCAGGTTCCATAGTAGTGGGCCTAACACGGAGCCCTGGGGTACACCCGCCGACACCCTCCATGATTGAATCCGGCCCGCAGGATCCTCATACAGGACGTATCTGTTCTTTAGATACCCGCTGATCAGAACACGCAGATATGGAGGCACTTCGTGAAAGCGGAGTGCTTCCTCTATGCATTCGTGGGGGATGGTGTTGAATGCGTTGGCTATGTCCAAGGACACACCCAACACCACCTCCCCACGTGCCGTTGCATTATTTGCCCACTGTTTGAGGCGACTGACCGCATCGGCGGTTGACCGCCCAGTTCGGAAGCCGTATTGGTTATCGGCCAAGTCCGGTCCCACACCCTCGAGGTGCCCGATGATTCGGGAGGCAAGGATTTTCTCGAAGGCCTTCCCCGCCTCATCGAGCAGCACTATCGGACGATAACCCGCCGGCGAATCCGCTGGACGACCTTCCTTCCTCAGCAGGCACAGTCGCCCCATTTTCCATCTGCCAGGGAAACAGACTTTTGCGATGCAGAGGTCGACTACCGCACGGAAACGCTCCTCCAGAGGGCCCAGGGCGATAGCCATGACTTTGGCTGGGACTCCATCTGGCCCTGGTGCCTTATTCTTCTGGCGGAGCAGTTCCCGTACGATACCGAACTCTGCATCCGACACTGGCGGCCCATTAGCCCACCCCTCCGAGGCAGAATCGGAGGGCGGCATTCTGGGGGGCACGAAGACTCCGGGGTCGGGGAACAGGGTCATCAGAACTGCACGCAAAACTGATGGCTCCATGTCGGAAGTCGACGGAGCTGGGGATGACAGTTTCCGCCCTATTACCCTATACGGTCGGCCCCAGGGGTCGCGGTCGAGAACCGCCAGGTAACGGTTCCAAGCGTCCTCTTTAGCCTGGCATATGGCGGATCTGAGGGCTTTGTGGACGTCCTTGTATGCTTGGTGAAGCCGTTGCTCCTCACCAGGCTCTCTGCGGGCGCGCCGGCGGCAGCGCTGGTACGCACGCCTTGCCCTTGTACTGGCAGCACGCAGATCGGATATTTCCTGCGTCCACCAGTACACTTGGCCTCGGTGATGAGGGCCCGCCCGCCGTTTTGGCATGGCGGAGTTACACACGACCCTCATGTCATCAGCAAGTAACTCCGCCATGGCATCGGGATCCTCTGAGATAGTTTGGGGCACCTCAGCCCACGCACGCACCATCGCCGCCTCCTCAGCCACATCCGGCTGGAGCTGCTTTTGGACCCATCCAGGGAATTTGGATACGCCCGTCGTCGTCCGGAAGCGGAGAGGAGGAACCCCTGTTGGTGTGGTGGAGACCTCGTATCTGACATACCTGTGGTCAGATAGGGTCTCCGGGTCCTCCATTACTCGCCAGTCCCGTATGCAGGGAGCCAGCGATGCGGTGGCAAAGGTCACATCAACTCTTGACGTGCCCTGCCACCGCACACAAGTTGGGGTGTTTCCAACGTTAAGGATCTGAAGCCCCAGGGACAGAACCCAGGACTCCAGATCCCTACCCCGGGCGTCTGTGTGCCAGTCCCCCCAACATAGGGAGTGGGCGTTAAGATCGCCCGCCACCAGCACCGGGCTGGGCGCCGCTCTGCGCACCACACCCTCCACCACGTCCAAGAACCGCCCGAACTCCACTCGGCTGCGGTTAGGGGAGAAGTACAGCGATACTACTGTAATCCCCCCCCAACGCGCCGCAACAAATCCCTCCCCTCGTTCAGAGAGAGAAAGAGGGGGCGTCACTCCGGCCACCATGACCGCCGCGAGGCCATCCACCGAACCCACCCACCGTGGGGATAAAGGAATTAAGTTTGGCTCCGAAACGATCACTAGATCGATGTCCCACTCAGCCACCGCCTGACACAAGAGGTCCTGTGCGCCGACTGAGTGGTCCACATTCGCCTGCAGTACACGACCTATGGATCTAACTGACATTGGTAGTGTCCATAGGCGCGACTGCAGGGGTGGCCGGAGCGGCCACTGTTTTGGAGGTCCCAGAGAGTGGGAGACGACGGCCCTTGACCGGGGGAGGCTTACAGTTCATCCCGGCCATCCGGTGTCCTGAGGGTAGGCCACGATCCGCACAAATGGCACAGTGCGGTGGGGCCGAACAGGAGGTGAGGGTGTGCCCCTCCTGACCGCAGCGGTAGCACAATCCACTGCGATCCTTTTTGGAGGGGCACAATATTTGCGGGTGGCCCGTACCCATGCACCGGTGGCACCGCATTGGACGCTGTTCCAGGATACGGATTGATGCGTCGCTCCAGCCAATGGCCACCCGGTGCGCATTCGTCAGCGCTGCAACTGCTGCCACTGGGCAAGAGACTATGGCTGAGCCTACGCCCGTGTAGCCTACTCCAATATTGCCGACTTTAAATTGGTCGGGCGGACACCCTGACTTCTCCGCCAGGGCCCGACAAATCTCCTCCTGAGATACTGCGTCGTCCAGGCCCGATACGCGAATTTGCGCCAATTTGGTGGGCCTGGTGACCCTGGCGTCGTCACCTAGGGCCTGTCCGATCTTGGCCGCTAAGGTGTCAGCCTGTGCGATCGTGGTCTCTTTTGGGAGCTCTATTATACGAGCTCCCGTGATGCCAGTTCGAAACTTGGTTGGCCCAATGCCGAGCTCACCCAAGTTCACTGATGCCTTCGCCTTGGCAATGGCATCCCTGTAGGTGGCGCCCTCCGCCACCGCTTCGGGCTTCAGGGACACCACCACCGCCAGTGTCTTCGGCGGCTTTGGGAGCCTGGTCTTCTTTTTCTCTGGAGTCTTGGTCGCCGGTTTCTTCTTTCCTTTCTTCTTGACGACGGTCGTCCAGCTTGCTTCGAGCACTGGCTGCTCCTGGTGTGATGGTCCGGCGACCTGTTCGGCGGCTCGGACCATCTTTATTTGTCTGGCCTCCTTTGGCATATTTGCCGGAGGGGCCAGAGTTGTGGGTACGGTTGCAGCAGGGGTCGCGGTGCGCTTCCCCTTCCCTTTCCCCTTATTGTATTCTGTTGCTAACGGCGGTCGGTGGAGTTGAGGTTGGGCTGGCAGGAGGCGTCCGTCTACCTCAAGCCCATCCAGTCGGGCGCTTATGACGCCCCCCACATGGTCCATCAGCTCCCGCTGGAGGCGACTCACGAGACCTTCCAGGTCTCCCATGGTCACCCCACGGTCATTGGATTGAACCGCGCTAACTGGAGCAGGCTCCGGCTCTTTGAGTGGCGTGGGGCTCTTTGAGCGGCGTCGCCTGCCTTCGGCGAACTCCCGGCGTAGGGCAGCCACTTCTTCTTGGAGGGCGGACAGCTGACCTCGAAGGCGTTTGTTATCCGCCCTCAACCGCCTCATCTCTTCGCTGTCGTTGCGCCCGGCCAGCGACTTCACAGCTTCAAGCAGCGACGCGGTGCGCTGCCTTATTTCTCTGACGCAGGTACCCTTCAGGTTCTTTGATGTAGAGGCCACCTGGTGCAGGGTACCTGCGTCCTCTTCCGCCTGGTTGAGGAGTTCCTCCACTGCTGACAGCGTCGAGGATCCTTTTCCGAGTCCCCTTTTCGGGGAGTGTCTTTGTTCCTGCAGCACCATGCAGTCGGATTCCGAGTCTTCTGGTCCATCCCTGAGCTCCCTCAGGGCTCGGGACATCCCCACATGGTGGACAGATCCCCTTCCCCTGGATGACCGCCTCTGGGCCTTCTTCTCCGGGGAATCATCATTATCACTTCCGTCTTCGGTGAGTCCCGAGGTGAAGAAATAGGAGCTTCGCTCCCGTTTCTTTCCGAAGGCGGAACGCTTCTCCCCAAGATGAAATGGGGGCATTAAGCGTTCATTACCGTCCGAGACGAAACCTTCTGCGGATTCTGAATCCATTGACCAATTGAGGGCACTGCCCACAACCGAGTCAGATGGAGATCGAATTTTTTGCCTCTCAGGGAATCTGTTTGTTACAGACTCCACTTACAGGCAACACGAAACAAGGATTGAAACAACACAAGTCAAGACAAAACAAATCAAACAAAACAAATCAACACAAAACAATATCCAAATCGAAGAGAAAATCAAGATACCAAAAACACGCCGAGTTGTTGATCAAAGGGAATTAGGAAAAGCAATTTCGATGAAATCAAATTTCCGAGAGCAGAGAGAAGAACACCATCCACTGGCCACTGCGTTACCGCGCACCAAGTGGAATGGGTCAACAAAGCACAAACAGCAAAGCTCACACAGGGAAAAAGACACTAAGAAGACACTTAATGACTGCCGATTTGGCCGCTCAAGTTTCGTTACTGAGATTCAGTCACCCAACTTGCCACTCCGTTACGGTGGTCAAGTTGGGGTCCAGGGCGGGCGACGTGGACGCACTCGAGTAACACTTGGGGCCCCGCCCCAACCTAACCTAACCTAACCTAACCTAACCTAACCTAACCTAACCTAACCTAACCTAACCTAACCTAACCTAACCTAACCTAACCTAACCTAACCTAACCTAACCTAACCTAACCTAACCTAACCGGGGCATAGAACTGTTGGAGATGATAGACGAGATGGGCCTCCAGGTGCTCAACACGGGCAGCATACCAACCTTCGACACAATTAGAGGTACGACGAGGTTCACAAGCCACGTTGACGTCACAATGTGTAGTGAGAGTTTATTGAACCACGTCGTGAATTGGAGGGTTGAAGAGAACTTGACAAAGTCGGACCACAATGGAATCACCTTCGGAATAAAACTCACGAGATCGAGAGGGACAAACATAGCGAGAACAACACGCATCTACAATACCCGAAAGGCCAACTGGGATGAGTTTCGGGGGAGCATGGCTGAGCTCAAGATGAGGGAAAACTTGAAAGTCGACAGGGTGAACGCCATTATGACAAAAGCCGACATTGACGACGTTGTCGAGGGCTACAGCCGGGTCATCACCGGGGCATGCAACGGTACCATCCCAGAAAAGCCCAAACACCAGAGGCTTTCGATTCCATGGTGGTCCGAAGAATTGGCCAAACTTAAAAAAGACGTCACCACGAAGAGGCGGCGCATAAGATGCGCAGCACATATACGTCGAGATGCTGTCGTGCGAGAGTACCTGGAGAGCAAGGAGAATTACGAGACTGAGATTAAGAAAGCCCAGATATCTTCGTGGAAGAGCTTCTGTTGCAAACAGGATAGGGAGGGGATGTGGGAGGGGATTTATAGAGTAATCGGACGAACCGCTGGTAGAGCCGAGGACACACTTCTGGAGGTAAATGGCGTGGCGCTGGACGAGAAAGGTTCGGCAGAACTATTGGCGAAGACTTTTTACCCGGAGGATCGAGAAGAAGAGGACACGGCAGAGCAGAAGCAAGTAAGGGAGAGCTCTGTGGTGGTGGCGGGGGGACCGTGCGGGGAACCGCACGATCCCCCTTTCACCCCCTACGAGCTCGAAACAGCGGTCCGGTCCTTCAATCCGAAGAAGGCGCCCGGAGCTGATGGCTTCACCGCCGACATCTGCAGCCACGCCATAAACACTGAACCGGAATGGTTCCTTGGACTCGCAAACAAGTGCCTCACACTGCACTATTTTCCGAAGGCCTGGAAAGAAGCGACGGTTGTGGCGTTACGTAAGCCGGGCAAAGAAAGCTACTCGCAACCTAAGTCTTACCGACCGATAGGCCTCCTTCCGGTGTTGGGGAAGATCCTCGAGAAGATGATTATGTCGAGACTTCGACACCATCTTCACTCGAGGATCAGCCCCCACCAACACGGGTTTATGCCGCAGAGGAGCACCGAGGACGCCCTCTGTAACCTGATCCAGAACATCCGGACAAAACTCGATCAAAAACTAATCGTAACCATAGTGTCGCTGGATATAGAGGGCGCCTTCGACAGCGCCTGGTGGCCGGCCATCAAAATGCGGCTCGTCGAGGAGGAGTGCCCGGAAGGACTTAGGAGAGTGTTAAACAGCTACATGACTGACCGTCGGGTGCATGTGAGGTACGCGGGCAAGGAGCACACTGCGAGTACTTGGAAGGGCTGTGTGCAGGGCTCTATCGGCGGTCCGATGCTCTGGAATCTCCTCCTGGATCCACTGCTACATGGTCTTGAGAAGAGGGGGGATTACGTACAGGCCTTCGCCGATGACGTCGTCCTGGTCTTTTGCGGGGAAACGGGAAGCGATATTGAGAGGCGTGCCAACGCCACCCTCGAATATGTTAAGTCGTGGGGTGACAAAAATAAGTTAAAGTTCGCACCACAGAAGACACACGCGATGGTGATAACCAGAAAGATGGTGTATGACACACCACGGCTTGGCATGGGCGGGGTTGACGTTGGCATTAAACACGAACTTAAAATCCTAGGCCTCACCATTGACGACAAGCTTACATTTAACTCCCACGTTAAAAATATCTGCACTAAAGTTACCAATCTCCACAAGCAATTGACCAGGGCGGCAAAGGCGAGTTGGGGTCTGCATCCCGAAATTATACGAACAATATATACAGCGACCGTGGAACCTATAGTACTGTACGCGGCTGCCGCATGGGCACCTGCGGTTGGGAAGCTGTGCATCAAGAAGAGGCTTAATTTTATACAGCGCAGTTTCGCTCAAAAGATCTGTAAGGCGTATCGCACGGTCTCCCTCAACGCGGCTTTGGTACTGGCCGGTATACTGCCCCTTGACCTTCGGGTCAAGGAGGCCGCTTTATTATACAGCATTCGAAGAGGCGAAACAATACCAGACCTGGCCGGGAGGGAGATCGAGCGAATGTCTTCTGTCGCGGAGAGTCCTCACCCTGCCGAACATATGAGCTTGGAGTTCATAACCCATGATAATATTGAATTAGACAACCAATTTGACGTAAAGATCTACACAGACGGCAGCAAGATTGCGGGTAAAGTCGGAGCCGCACTTTCTTTTTGGAAAGATGGGGCCGAGACGAAAGCCCGCAAGCTTGGTCTGCCGTCATATTGTACAGTTTATCAGGCGGAACTCCTGGCCATATGCGAGGCAACGAGGATGATCCGAAGACACAACGCGACAAGCTTCGGGGTGTACAGCGACTCAACCGCGGCACTCCAGACGGTCATAAATCCCAGTCGCCTCCATCCCCTGGCGGTAGAGGCCAGGAAAAATATAAACGAAATTATTTTCTCAGGCAAACGTTTAAGCTTGCACTGGGTCAAGGCTCATGCGGGGATGGAGGGGAATGAGAGGGCTGACCAGCTGGCCAAAGAGGCAGCCTTGGGGACGAGGCGGGCACCAGACTATGACCTGTGTCCGATCTCATTCGTCAAGCGGCAGATCCGTATGGACACGCTTGGCGAGTGGAATCGGAGATACGAGTCTGGCGAAACCGCCTCGACCACAAGGCTCTTCTTCCCAAACGCGGTGGACGCGTACAGTATTGTACGGAAATTCACTCCAAGCAAACACACCACACAGGTCCTGACAGGGCACGGTGGGTTCTCGGAGTACTTGACTCGTTTCAAGTGCAAAGGGGACCCATCGTGCCTTTGTGACTCCGAAACCGAGGAGACCATCCCTCATTTACTGGCGGAGTGCCCGGTGTTCTCGAGACCAAGATATAACCTGGAACAGAGTATAGATATTAATATAACCAAAACAAATTTCAAAGAGATAATGGCTGGGAAACATAGAAATAAATTCTTGGATTATTGTGTATATATATGTCAGACTATAAACGATAGAAATAAGGTAGTATAATAAGTAACATCACTACAACATAACATTGGTTATGCTGGTTGTGAAACAACATTGGAAATAAAACAAAGAAACTGTAACATAGTATTTAAGAATTTAGAAATTAAGAAACTAGATAACATTAGGCAATTATAGAAATATGGCCATCCCACAACCCATTTTGGGTAGTAAGCTTAAAGAAAAATAGACACTAAGAAAAACAGAACTGTAAATTAGAAAAATAAATATTGTATTAAAAGAGTAAGAAAAGAAGCAGAAGTTGGAAGGAGTGGAGTATAATCATTTACCCAGTAGATATAAGATAAATACAAGTAAATAAAAATATTTAGAAGAGAGAATAGCAGGCGTCCCACCTGGAAATAATAAAAGTGGATGGATGTAAGAAAGAAAAGGTATGCAGAATGATAGTGACCGAGAAATTGATAGAACTGGAATGTAATAGTAGTAGTAGGAAAGTCTCCGAAATGTAATATCGGGGGATAGATTAGGTACACACCCAGCTACCCATGGTGGCTGGGCATAAAAAAAAAAAAAAAAAAAAAAACCTAACCTAACCTAACCTAACCTAACCTAACCTAACCTAACCTAACCTAACCTAACCTAACCTAACCTATAACCTAACCTAACCTAACCTAACCTAACCTAACCTAACCTAACCTAACCTAACCTAACCTGGGGTGCTAGGTCGGGAAACCTCCTCGTGAGCTTGGACCGGTTTCCTATCCCTTCGGGCTATATGCCCGGGGGGAGTGGCAACTGGACCAAGACGGTGCATCCTGGATAGTCGGCTAACAGGCGCAGCGCTGGAGTCTGCTGCCCCTGTAAGTCGATGAACCAATATCCCGACAATCGACCCCATGGCGAAGGGGGTCGTGGTATGGTGGGCCTGCTAGGCCTGCGGTTGCGGCGTTCACCGCCGTAACAAATGGCGTCCGCTCCCGGCTACGGCCGGTAGAAGCGCTTTTGTTCGTCGGTCTTTCCGACCGAAGCTGACCCCATTGCACGAGGGGGTCGTGGTATGGCGGGCCTGCAAGGCCCGCGGTGTTGCGACAGCTCCCGGATACCCGGTGGAAGCGTCGCAACTTTGTTGGCGAGGTTTGCTCCCGGCTGCGGCCGGTTGGAGCCAGTTTGCTGTTCGGCTGCGGCCGCATATGCGGCTGTTCCGCCTGTGCGGCTGATTTCGCCTGTACGGCAGTCGTATGTATGTGCGGCAGTTAAGCCCCTCGGCACGCGGCAGCTTGAGATGCTGCGTGTGGGCTTCTGCCTGCCTGTACGACTGGTCCGTCTGTGCGGCCGTTCCGCCTGTGCGGCCCTTCCGCCTGTGCGGCCGCTCCGTACAGCAGAAGTAGGGGTGTGCCATCCTTCCACATCTTGGCAAGCTGACCCCATTGCACGAGGGGGTCGAAGTTCGGTGGGCCTGCTAGGCCCATGGTGTTACCGCGCATCTGCGGCGGTTCTGGCCGTCATTTGACGGAGTTGACCCCATTGCACGAGGGGGTCGTAGTATGGCGGGCCTTCAAGGCCTGCGGTGTACACGCGAGGTATGCTCCCGGCTGCGGCCGGTTTGAGCGAGGTGCTGTGCGGCAGTGGCCGCATATGCGGCTGTTCCGCCTGTGCGGCTGTTTCCGCCTGTACGGCAGCCTGTCTGTGCGGCAGTTAAGCCCCTCGGCACACAGCAGCTTGGGCGGCTGCTTGAGTGTGGGCTTCTGCTCCGCCTGTACGGCTGGTCCGTCTGTGCGGCTGTTCCGACTGTGCGGCCCTTCCGCCTGTGCGGCCGCTCCGTACAGCATCAGTAGGGGCCTGTCACTGCCGATCGTGGTGCAAGTCATGGTCGGCAGTCAGGCGTGCCGATTCGCAATCGATTCGGCGGGAGGCACACTGCGCAGGGGAGCGGGAGTAATGAAAAATACTCCCGCTTCGCCGTGCAGTTCGGGGGCGCCGCGGTAAGGAGTCACTGCGCGCCCCCCCTGAATACTTGTTGGCCGTGGGCGTAAGGTCGGGGGACCCCGCCCATTGACGGCCATATGGCGGAAGGCACCTCCCCGTGTTCCGGAGGTGCCCTTAGTGCCCGCCCGCTCGGCCGCTCTCTACCCCCTCTGCTTGCAGAAGGGCGCTCGAGAGTGGTGCGATGCGGGCTTGTTTTCTTCAGCTCCTTAGGGAGCTCTGGGGGGCCGACCATCTGGTCCCCCGAGGAGAGCCCCAACCTTACGGGGCATCCCTAGCCGGGTCGACGTTGAATCTACATTTTCATATCCCTCGGCCCGGCTATAGGGTGAGTCGGAACACCGCGGGGTTTAGTGGGTAGGACGGTCCCTTCTTCCGGGACCGGTGAGTCCCACACACCGTCCCAGCTACCCCCGTACCTGGGATGACGGTGCCTAAATGCATTCCCCGCGTCAACAAAAAAAAAAAACCTAACCTAACCTAACCTAACCTAACCTAACCTAACCTAACCTAACCTAACCTAACCTAACCTAACCTAACCTAACCGTATTCGGTAGTTAGTATACTTAGTGAACCTTACTTGCTGATAGCGGTTATCATACGTTGATCGTTTCGTCTCATCGAGTCCTACACGAATATATACTTGTTTTGAGAATTTCTAGTTCTAATTTTGGTTTTTTAACCGATTTTCGTAGATTGTTCGTTTCTAAGGGACTCGCAGTCTTTCAGCTGCTATTCCTTAGCCATACTTCACCAACCTGCTGATATTTTCATCTGGAATTGTTTGCGTGGTCTTCCCGCGCCGTACGGTACCGCTTTTGTGGTTCTGAAACAAAATTTCATTATAAAACAGACAGTCATACAGTTAAAAATAGTCATTTTCAGCTAAAAATACATATAAATTCAAGTCTTTTTCAAAATTTTCTATCAGAGGTAATAGCCTATCATATATCAAGGAGTGCGCCGTCGCTATACGCAGCTGGCGGAGCCTATTTGGTACTGATAAAACCCAAACCCATATCACCAGACCCCTATTAGTGCAGTAAAAATCATCCAAATTTGCTTTTCCCTGAAAATTTTTGTGTTTCCTAAATAAAATTGCAGCATTTTCTTAGCCACAATTGTGCGCTGTCGCGCCACGAATCCATTGGCACATCGGTCGTATCTCTGAGGCAAGTGGTACTCGACTTATAAGCGTTTTTGTCATTTCGGGGCCGCCGTAGGTACGTCTAGAAAGTTTACCTCAGGCGTGCATTTTCCTATACATTCGTATTCGGTAGTTAGTATACTTAGTGAACCTTACTTGCTGATAGCGGTTATCATACGTTGATCGTTTCGTCTCATCGAGTCCTACACGAATATATACTTGTTTTGAGAATTTCTAGTTCTAATTTTGGTTTTTTAACCGATTTTCGTAGATTGTTCGTTTCTAAGGGACTCGCAGTCTTTCAGCTGCTATTCCTTAGCCATACTTCACCAACCTGCTGATATTTTCATCTGGAATTGTTTGCGTGGTCTTCCCGCGCCGTACGGTACCGCTTTTGTGGTTCTGAAACAAAATTTCATTATAAAACAGACAGTCATACAGTTAAAAATAGTCATTTTCAGCTAAAAATACATATAAATTCAAGTCTTTTTCAAAATTTTCTATCAGAGGTAATAGCCTATCATATATCAAGGAGTGCGCCGTCGCTATACGCAGCTGGCGGAGCCTATTTGGTACTGATAAAACCCAAACCCATATCACCAGACCCCTATTAGTGCAGTAAAAATCATCCAAATTTGCTTTTCCCTGAAAATTTTTGTGTTTCCTAAATAAAATTGCAGCATTTTCTTAGCCACAATTGTGCGCTGTCGCGCCACGAATCCATTGGCACATCGGTCGTATCTCTGAGGCAAGTGGTACTCGACTTATAAGCGTTTTTGTCATTTCGGGGCCGCCGTAGGTACGTCTAGAAAGTTTACCTCAGGCGTGCATTTTCCTATACATTCGTATTCGGTAGTTAGTATACTTAGTGAACCTTACTTGCTGATAGCGGTTATCATACGTTGATCGTTTCGTCTCATCGAGTCCTACACGAATATATACTTGTTTTGAGAATTTCTAGTTCTAATTTTGGTTTTTTAACCGATTTTCGTAGATTGTTCGTTTCTAAGGGACTCGCAGTCTTTCAGCTGCTATTCCTTAGCCATACTTCACCAACCTGCTGATATTTTCATCTGGAATTGTTTGCGTGGTCTTCCCGCGCCGTACGGTACCGCTTTTGTGGTTCTGAAACAAAATTTCATTATAAAACAGACAGTCATACAGTTAAAAATAGTCATTTTCAGCTAAAAATACATATAAATTCAAGTCTTTTTCAAAATTTTCTATCAGAGGTAATAGCCTATCATATATCAAGGAGTGCGCCGTCGCTATACGCAGCTGGCGGAGCCTATTTGGTACTGATAAAACCCAAACCCATATCACCAGACCCCTATTAGTGCAGTAAAAATCATCCAAATTTGCTTTTCCCTGAAAATTTTTGTGTTTCCTAAATAAAATTGCAGCATTTTCTTAGCCACAATTGTGCGCTGTCGCGCCACGAATCCATTGGCACATCGGTCGTATCTCTGAGGCAAGTGGTACTCGACTTATAAGCGTTTTTGTCATTTCGGGGCCGCCGTAGGTACGTCTAGAAAGTTTACCTCAGGCGTGCATTTTCCTATACATTCGTATTCGGTAGTTAGTATACTTAGTGAACCTTACTTGCTGATAGCGGTTATCATACGTTGATCGTTTCGTCTCATCGAGTCCTACACGAATATATACTTGTTTTGAGAATTTCTAGTTCTAATTTTGGTTTTTTAACCGATTTTCGTAGATTGTTCGTTTCTAAGGGACTCGCAGTCTTTCAGCTGCTATTCCTTAGCCATACTTCACCAACCTGCTGATATTTTCATCTGGAATTGTTTGCGTGGTCTTCCCGCGCCGTACGGTACCGCTTTTGTGGTTCTGAAACAAAATTTCATTATAAAACAGACAGTCATACAGTTAAAAATAGTCATTTTCAGCTAAAAATACATATAAATTCAAGTCTTTTTCAAAATTTTCTATCAGAGGTAATAGCCTATCATATATCAAGGAGTGCGCCGTCGCTATACGCAGCTGGCGGAGCCTATTTGGTACTGATAAAACCCAAACCCATATCACCAGACCCCTATTAGTGCAGTAAAAATCATCCAAATTTGCTTTTCCCTGAAAATTTTTGTGTTTCCTAAATAAAATTGCAGCATTTTCTTAGCCACAATTGTGCGCTGTCGCGCCACGAATCCATTGGCACATCGGTCGTATCTCTGAGGCAAGTGGTACTCGACTTATAAGCGTTTTTGTCATTTCGGGGCCGCCGTAGGTACGTCTAGAAAGTTTACCTCAGGCGTGCATTTTCCTATACATTCGTATTCGGTAGTTAGTATACTTAGTGAACCTTACTTGCTGATAGCGGTTATCATACGTTGATCGTTTCGTCTCATCGAGTCCTACACGAATATATACTTGTTTTGAGAATTTCTAGTTCTAATTTTGGTTTTTTAACCGATTTTCGTAGATTGTTCGTTTCTAAGGGACTCGCAGTCTTTCAGCTGCTATTCCTTAGCCATACTTCACCAACCTGCTGATATTTTCATCTGGAATTGTTTGCGTGGTCTTCCCGCGCCGTACGGTACCGCTTTTGTGGTTCTGAAACAAAATTTCATTATAAAACAGACAGTCATACAGTTAAAAATAGTCATTTTCAGCTAAAAATACATATAAATTCAAGTCTTTTTCAAAATTTTCTATCAGAGGTAATAGCCTATCATATATCAAGGAGTGCGCCGTCGCTATACGCAGCTGGCGGAGCCTATTTGGTACTGATAAAACCCAAACCCATATCACCAGACCCCTATTAGTGCAGTAAAAATCATCCAAATTTGCTTTTCCCTGAAAATTTTTGTGTTTCCTAAATAAAATTGCAGCATTTTCTTAGCCACAATTGTGCGCTGTCGCGCCACGAATCCATTGGCACATCGGTCGTATCTCTGAGGCAAGTGGTACTCGACTTATAAGCGTTTTTGTCATTTCGGGGCCGCCGTAGGTACGTCTAGAAAGTTTACCTCAGGCGTGCATTTTCCTATACATTCGTATTCGGTAGTTAGTATACTTAGTGAACCTTACTTGCTGATAGCGGTTATCATACGTTGATCGTTTCGTCTCATCGAGTCCTACACGAATATATACTTGTTTTGAGAATTTCTAGTTCTAATTTTGGTTTTTTAACCGATTTTCGTAGATTGTTCGTTTCTAAGGGACTCGCAGTCTTTCAGCTGCTATTCCTTAGCCATACTTCACCAACCTGCTGATATTTTCATCTGGAATTGTTTGCGTGGTCTTCCCGCGCCGTACGGTACCGCTTTTGTGGTTCTGAAACAAAATTTCATTATAAAACAGACAGTCATACAGTTAAAAATAGTCATTTTCAGCTAAAAATACATATAAATTCAAGTCTTTTTCAAAATTTTCTATCAGAGGTAATAGCCTATCATATATCAAGGAGTGCGCCGTCGCTATACGCAGCTGGCGGAGCCTATTTGGTACTGATAAAACCCAAACCCATATCACCAGACCCCTATTAGTGCAGTAAAAATCATCCAAATTTGCTTTTCCCTGAAAATTTTTGTGTTTCCTAAATAAAATTGCAGCATTTTCTTAGCCACAATTGTGCGCTGTCGCGCCACGAATCCATTGGCACATCGGTCGTATCTCTGAGGCAAGTGGTACTCGACTTATAAGCGTTTTTGTCATTTCGGGGCCGCCGTAGGTACGTCTAGAAAGTTTACCTCAGGCGTGCATTTTCCTATACATTCGTATTCGGTAGTTAGTATACTTAGTGAACCTTACTTGCTGATAGCGGTTATCATACGTTGATCGTTTCGTCTCATCGAGTCCTACACGAATATATACTTGTTTTGAGAATTTCTAGTTCTAATTTTGGTTTTTTAACCGATTTTCGTAGATTGTTCGTTTCTAAGGGACTCGCAGTCTTTCAGCTGCTATTCCTTAGCCATACTTCACCAACCTGCTGATATTTTCATCTGGAATTGTTTGCGTGGTCTTCCCGCGCCGTACGGTACCGCTTTTGTGGTTCTGAAACAAAATTTCATTATAAAACAGACAGTCATACAGTTAAAAATAGTCATTTTCAGCTAAAAATACATATAAATTCAAGTCTTTTTCAAAATTTTCTATCAGAGGTAATAGCCTATCATATATCAAGGAGTGCGCCGTCGCTATACGCAGCTGGCGGAGCCTATTTGGTACTGATAAAACCCAAACCCATATCACCAGACCCCTATTAGTGCAGTAAAAATCATCCAAATTTGCTTTTCCCTGAAAATTTTTGTGTTTCCTAAATAAAATTGCAGCATTTTCTTAGCCACAATTGTGCGCTGTCGCGCCACGAATCCATTGGCACATCGGTCGTATCTCTGAGGCAAGTGGTACTCGACTTATAAGCGTTTTTGTCATTTCGGGGCCGCCGTAGGTACGTCTAGAAAGTTTACCTCAGGCGTGCATTTTCCTATACATTCGTATTCGGTAGTTAGTATACTTAGTGAACCTTACTTGCTGATAGCGGTTATCATACGTTGATCGTTTCGTCTCATCGAGTCCTACACGAATATATACTTGTTTTGAGAATTTCTAGTTCTAATTTTGGTTTTTTAACCGATTTTCGTAGATTGTTCGTTTCTAAGGGACTCGCAGTCTTTCAGCTGCTATTCCTTAGCCATACTTCACCAACCTGCTGATATTTTCATCTGGAATTGTTTGCGTGGTCTTCCCGCGCCGTACGGTACCGCTTTTGTGGTTCTGAAACAAAATTTCATTATAAAACAGACAGTCATACAGTTAAAAATAGTCATTTTCAGCTAAAAATACATATAAATTCAAGTCTTTTTCAAAATTTTCTATCAGAGGTAATAGCCTATCATATATCAAGGAGTGCGCCGTCGCTATACGCAGCTGGCGGAGCCTATTTGGTACTGATAAAACCCAAACCCATATCACCAGACCCCTATTAGTGCAGTAAAAATCATCCAAATTTGCTTTTCCCTGAAAATTTTTGTGTTTCCTAAATAAAATTGCAGCATTTTCTTAGCCACAATTGTGCGCTGTCGCGCCACGAATCCATTGGCACATCGGTCGTATCTCTGAGGCAAGTGGTACTCGACTTATAAGCGTTTTTGTCATTTCGGGGCCGCCGTAGGTACGTCTAGAAAGTTTACCTCAGGCGTGCATTTTCCTATACATTCGTATTCGGTAGTTAGTATACTTAGTGAACCTTACTTGCTGATAGCGGTTATCATACGTTGATCGTTTCGTCTCATCGAGTCCTACACGAATATATACTTGTTTTGAGAATTTCTAGTTCTAATTTTGGTTTTTTAACCGATTTTCGTAGATTGTTCGTTTCTAAGGGACTCGCAGTCTTTCAGCTGCTATTCCTTAGCCATACTTCACCAACCTGCTGATATTTTCATCTGGAATTGTTTGCGTGGTCTTCCCGCGCCGTACGGTACCGCTTTTGTGGTTCTGAAACAAAATTTCATTATAAAACAGACAGTCATACAGTTAAAAATAGTCATTTTCAGCTAAAAATACATATAAATTCAAGTCTTTTTCAAAATTTTCTATCAGAGGTAATAGCCTATCATATATCAAGGAGTGCGCCGTCGCTATACGCAGCTGGCGGAGCCTATTTGGTACTGATAAAACCCAAACCCATATCACCAGACCCCTATTAGTGCAGTAAAAATCATCCAAATTTGCTTTTCCCTGAAAATTTTTGTGTTTCCTAAATAAAATTGCAGCATTTTCTTAGCCACAATTGTGCGCTGTCGCGCCACGAATCCATTGGCACATCGGTCGTATCTCTGAGGCAAGTGGTACTCGACTTATAAGCGTTTTTGTCATTTCGGGGCCGCCGTAGGTACGTCTAGAAAGTTTACCTCAGGCGTGCATTTTCCTATACATTCGTATTCGGTAGTTAGTATACTTAGTGAACCTTACTTGCTGATAGCGGTTATCATACGTTGATCGTTTCGTCTCATCGAGTCCTACACGAATATATACTTGTTTTGAGAATTTCTAGTTCTAATTTTGGTTTTTTAACCGATTTTCGTAGATTGTTCGTTTCTAAGGGACTCGCAGTCTTTCAGCTGCTATTCCTTAGCCATACTTCACCAACCTGCTGATATTTTCATCTGGAATTGTTTGCGTGGTCTTCCCGCGCCGTACGGTACCGCTTTTGTGGTTCTGAAACAAAATTTCATTATAAAACAGACAGTCATACAGTTAAAAATAGTCATTTTCAGCTAAAAATACATATAAATTCAAGTCTTTTTCAAAATTTTCTATCAGAGGTAATAGCCTATCATATATCAAGGAGTGCGCCGTCGCTATACGCAGCTGGCGGAGCCTATTTGGTACTGATAAAACCCAAACCCATATCACCAGACCCCTATTAGTGCAGTAAAAATCATCCAAATTTGCTTTTCCCTGAAAATTTTTGTGTTTCCTAAATAAAATTGCAGCATTTTCTTAGCCACAATTGTGCGCTGTCGCGCCACGAATCCATTGGCACATCGGTCGTATCTCTGAGGCAAGTGGTACTCGACTTATAAGCGTTTTTGTCATTTCGGGGCCGCCGTAGGTACGTCTAGAAAGTTTACCTCAGGCGTGCATTTTCCTATACATTCGTATTCGGTAGTTAGTATACTTAGTGAACCTTACTTGCTGATAGCGGTTATCATACGTTGATCGTTTCGTCTCATCGAGTCCTACACGAATATATACTTGTTTTGAGAATTTCTAGTTCTAATTTTGGTTTTTTAACCGATTTTCGTAGATTGTTCGTTTCTAAGGGACTCGCAGTCTTTCAGCTGCTATTCCTTAGCCATACTTCACCAACCTGCTGATATTTTCATCTGGAATTGTTTGCGTGGTCTTCCCGCGCCGTACGGTACCGCTTTTGTGGTTCTGAAACAAAATTTCATTATAAAACAGACAGTCATACAGTTAAAAATAGTCATTTTCAGCTAAAAATACATATAAATTCAAGTCTTTTTCAAAATTTTCTATCAGAGGTAATAGCCTATCATATATCAAGGAGTGCGCCGTCGCTATACGCAGCTGGCGGAGCCTATTTGGTACTGATAAAACCCAAACCCATATCACCAGACCCCTATTAGTGCAGTAAAAATCATCCAAATTTGCTTTTCCCTGAAAATTTTTGTGTTTCCTAAATAAAATTGCAGCATTTTCTTAGCCACAATTGTGCGCTGTCGCGCCACGAATCCATTGGCACATCGGTCGTATCTCTGAGGCAAGTGGTACTCGACTTATAAGCGTTTTTGTCATTTCGGGGCCGCCGTAGGTACGTCTAGAAAGTTTACCTCAGGCGTGCATTTTCCTATACATTCGTATTCGGTAGTTAGTATACTTAGTGAACCTTACTTGCTGATAGCGGTTATCATACGTTGATCGTTTCGTCTCATCGAGTCCTACACGAATATATACTTGTTTTGAGAATTTCTAGTTCTAATTTTGGTTTTTTAACCGATTTTCGTAGATTGTTCGTTTCTAAGGGACTCGCAGTCTTTCAGCTGCTATTCCTTAGCCATACTTCACCAACCTGCTGATATTTTCATCTGGAATTGTTTGCGTGGTCTTCCCGCGCCGTACGGTACCGCTTTTGTGGTTCTGAAACAAAATTTCATTATAAAACAGACAGTCATACAGTTAAAAATAGTCATTTTCAGCTAAAAATACATATAAATTCAAGTCTTTTTCAAAATTTTCTATCAGAGGTAATAGCCTATCATATATCAAGGAGTGCGCCGTCGCTATACGCAGCTGGCGGAGCCTATTTGGTACTGATAAAACCCAAACCCATATCACCAGACCCCTATTAGTGCAGTAAAAATCATCCAAATTTGCTTTTCCCTGAAAATTTTTGTGTTTCCTAAATAAAATTGCAGCATTTTCTTAGCCACAATTGTGCGCTGTCGCGCCACGAATCCATTGGCACATCGGTCGTATCTCTGAGGCAAGTGGTACTCGACTTATAAGCGTTTTTGTCATTTCGGGGCCGCCGTAGGTACGTCTAGAAAGTTTACCTCAGGCGTGCATTTTCCTATACATTCGTATTCGGTAGTTAGTATACTTAGTGAACCTTACTTGCTGATAGCGGTTATCATACGTTGATCGTTTCGTCTCATCGAGTCCTACACGAATATATACTTGTTTTGAGAATTTCTAGTTCTAATTTTGGTTTTTTAACCGATTTTCGTAGATTGTTCGTTTCTAAGGGACTCGCAGTCTTTCAGCTGCTATTCCTTAGCCATACTTCACCAACCTGCTGATATTTTCATCTGGAATTGTTTGCGTGGTCTTCCCGCGCCGTACGGTACCGCTTTTGTGGTTCTGAAACAAAATTTCATTATAAAACAGACAGTCATACAGTTAAAAATAGTCATTTTCAGCTAAAAATACATATAAATTCAAGTCTTTTTCAAAATTTTCTATCAGAGGTAATAGCCTATCATATATCAAGGAGTGCGCCGTCGCTATACGCAGCTGGCGGAGCCTATTTGGTACTGATAAAACCCAAACCCATATCACCAGACCCCTATTAGTGCAGTAAAAATCATCCAAATTTGCTTTTCCCTGAAAATTTTTGTGTTTCCTAAATAAAATTGCAGCATTTTCTTAGCCACAATTGTGCGCTGTCGCGCCACGAATCCATTGGCACATCGGTCGTATCTCTGAGGCAAGTGGTACTCGACTTATAAGCGTTTTTGTCATTTCGGGGCCGCCGTAGGTACGTCTAGAAAGTTTACCTCAGGCGTGCATTTTCCTATACATTCGTATTCGGTAGTTAGTATACTTAGTGAACCTTACTTGCTGATAGCGGTTATCATACGTTGATCGTTTCGTCTCATCGAGTCCTACACGAATATATACTTGTTTTGAGAATTTCTAGTTCTAATTTTGGTTTTTTAACCGATTTTCGTAGATTGTTCGTTTCTAAGGGACTCGCAGTCTTTCAGCTGCTATTCCTTAGCCATACTTCACCAACCTGCTGATATTTTCATCTGGAATTGTTTGCGTGGTCTTCCCGCGCCGTACGGTACCGCTTTTGTGGTTCTGAAACAAAATTTCATTATAAAACAGACAGTCATACAGTTAAAAATAGTCATTTTCAGCTAAAAATACATATAAATTCAAGTCTTTTTCAAAATTTTCTATCAGAGGTAATAGCCTATCATATATCAAGGAGTGCGCCGTCGCTATACGCAGCTGGCGGAGCCTATTTGGTACTGATAAAACCCAAACCCATATCACCAGACCCCTATTAGTGCAGTAAAAATCATCCAAATTTGCTTTTCCCTGAAAATTTTTGTGTTTCCTAAATAAAATTGCAGCATTTTCTTAGCCACAATTGTGCGCTGTCGCGCCACGAATCCATTGGCACATCGGTCGTATCTCTGAGGCAAGTGGTACTCGACTTATAAGCGTTTTTGTCATTTCGGGGCCGCCGTAGGTACGTCTAGAAAGTTTACCTCAGGCGTGCATTTTCCTATACATTCGTATTCGGTAGTTAGTATACTTAGTGAACCTTACTTGCTGATAGCGGTTATCATACGTTGATCGTTTCGTCTCATCGAGTCCTACACGAATATATACTTGTTTTGAGAATTTCTAGTTCTAATTTTGGTTTTTTAACCGATTTTCGTAGATTGTTCGTTTCTAAGGGACTCGCAGTCTTTCAGCTGCTATTCCTTAGCCATACTTCACCAACCTGCTGATATTTTCATCTGGAATTGTTTGCGTGGTCTTCCCGCGCCGTACGGTACCGCTTTTGTGGTTCTGAAACAAAATTTCATTATAAAACAGACAGTCATACAGTTAAAAATAGTCATTTTCAGCTAAAAATACATATAAATTCAAGTCTTTTTCAAAATTTTCTATCAGAGGTAATAGCCTATCATATATCAAGGAGTGCGCCGTCGCTATACGCAGCTGGCGGAGCCTATTTGGTACTGATAAAACCCAAACCCATATCACCAGACCCCTATTAGTGCAGTAAAAATCATCCAAATTTGCTTTTCCCTGAAAATTTTTGTGTTTCCTAAATAAAATTGCAGCATTTTCTTAGCCACAATTGTGCGCTGTCGCGCCACGAATCCATTGGCACATCGGTCGTATCTCTGAGGCAAGTGGTACTCGACTTATAAGCGTTTTTGTCATTTCGGGGCCGCCGTAGGTACGTCTAGAAAGTTTACCTCAGGCGTGCATTTTCCTATACATTCGTATTCGGTAGTTAGTATACTTAGTGAACCTTACTTGCTGATAGCGGTTATCATACGTTGATCGTTTCGTCTCATCGAGTCCTACACGAATATATACTTGTTTTGAGAATTTCTAGTTCTAATTTTGGTTTTTTAACCGATTTTCGTAGATTGTTCGTTTCTAAGGGACTCGCAGTCTTTCAGCTGCTATTCCTTAGCCATACTTCACCAACCTGCTGATATTTTCATCTGGAATTGTTTGCGTGGTCTTCCCGCGCCGTACGGTACCGCTTTTGTGGTTCTGAAACAAAATTTCATTATAAAACAGACAGTCATACAGTTAAAAATAGTCATTTTCAGCTAAAAATACATATAAATTCAAGTCTTTTTCAAAATTTTCTATCAGAGGTAATAGCCTATCATATATCAAGGAGTGCGCCGTCGCTATACGCAGCTGGCGGAGCCTATTTGGTACTGATAAAACCCAAACCCATATCACCAGACCCCTATTAGTGCAGTAAAAATCATCCAAATTTGCTTTTCCCTGAAAATTTTTGTGTTTCCTAAATAAAATTGCAGCATTTTCTTAGCCACAATTGTGCGCTGTCGCGCCACGAATCCATTGGCACATCGGTCGTATCTCTGAGGCAAGTGGTACTCGACTTATAAGCGTTTTTGTCATTTCGGGGCCGCCGTAGGTACGTCTAGAAAGTTTACCTCAGGCGTGCATTTTCCTATACATTCGTATTCGGTAGTTAGTATACTTAGTGAACCTTACTTGCTGATAGCGGTTATCATACGTTGATCGTTTCGTCTCATCGAGTCCTACACGAATATATACTTGTTTTGAGAATTTCTAGTTCTAATTTTGGTTTTTTAACCGATTTTCGTAGATTGTTCGTTTCTAAGGGACTCGCAGTCTTTCAGCTGCTATTCCTTAGCCATACTTCACCAACCTGCTGATATTTTCATCTGGAATTGTTTGCGTGGTCTTCCCGCGCCGTACGGTACCGCTTTTGTGGTTCTGAAACAAAATTTCATTATAAAACAGACAGTCATACAGTTAAAAATAGTCATTTTCAGCTAAAAATACATATAAATTCAAGTCTTTTTCAAAATTTTCTATCAGAGGTAATAGCCTATCATATATCAAGGAGTGCGCCGTCGCTATACGCAGCTGGCGGAGCCTATTTGGTACTGATAAAACCCAAACCCATATCACCAGACCCCTATTAGTGCAGTAAAAATCATCCAAATTTGCTTTTCCCTGAAAATTTTTGTGTTTCCTAAATAAAATTGCAGCATTTTCTTAGCCACAATTGTGCGCTGTCGCGCCACGAATCCATTGGCACATCGGTCGTATCTCTGAGGCAAGTGGTACTCGACTTATAAGCGTTTTTGTCATTTCGGGGCCGCCGTAGGTACGTCTAGAAAGTTTACCTCAGGCGTGCATTTTCCTATACATTCGTATTCGGTAGTTAGTATACTTAGTGAACCTTACTTGCTGATAGCGGTTATCATACGTTGATCGTTTCGTCTCATCGAGTCCTACACGAATATATACTTGTTTTGAGAATTTCTAGTTCTAATTTTGGTTTTTTAACCGATTTTCGTAGATTGTTCGTTTCTAAGGGACTCGCAGTCTTTCAGCTGCTATTCCTTAGCCATACTTCACCAACCTGCTGATATTTTCATCTGGAATTGTTTGCGTGGTCTTCCCGCGCCGTACGGTACCGCTTTTGTGGTTCTGAAACAAAATTTCATTATAAAACAGACAGTCATACAGTTAAAAATAGTCATTTTCAGCTAAAAATACATATAAATTCAAGTCTTTTTCAAAATTTTCTATCAGAGGTAATAGCCTATCATATATCAAGGAGTGCGCCGTCGCTATACGCAGCTGGCGGAGCCTATTTGGTACTGATAAAACCCAAACCCATATCACCAGACCCCTATTAGTGCAGTAAAAATCATCCAAATTTGCTTTTCCCTGAAAATTTTTGTGTTTCCTAAATAAAATTGCAGCATTTTCTTAGCCACAATTGTGCGCTGTCGCGCCACGAATCCATTGGCACATCGGTCGTATCTCTGAGGCAAGTGGTACTCGACTTATAAGCGTTTTTGTCATTTCGGGGCCGCCGTAGGTACGTCTAGAAAGTTTACCTCAGGCGTGCATTTTCCTATACATTCGTATTCGGTAGTTAGTATACTTAGTGAACCTTACTTGCTGATAGCGGTTATCATACGTTGATCGTTTCGTCTCATCGAGTCCTACACGAATATATACTTGTTTTGAGAATTTCTAGTTCTAATTTTGGTTTTTTAACCGATTTTCGTAGATTGTTCGTTTCTAAGGGACTCGCAGTCTTTCAGCTGCTATTCCTTAGCCATACTTCACCAACCTGCTGATATTTTCATCTGGAATTGTTTGCGTGGTCTTCCCGCGCCGTACGGTACCGCTTTTGTGGTTCTGAAACAAAATTTCATTATAAAACAGACAGTCATACAGTTAAAAATAGTCATTTTCAGCTAAAAATACATATAAATTCAAGTCTTTTTCAAAATTTTCTATCAGAGGTAATAGCCTATCATATATCAAGGAGTGCGCCGTCGCTATACGCAGCTGGCGGAGCCTATTTGGTACTGATAAAACCCAAACCCATATCACCAGACCCCTATTAGTGCAGTAAAAATCATCCAAATTTGCTTTTCCCTGAAAATTTTTGTGTTTCCTAAATAAAATTGCAGCATTTTCTTAGCCACAATTGTGCGCTGTCGCGCCACGAATCCATTGGCACATCGGTCGTATCTCTGAGGCAAGTGGTACTCGACTTATAAGCGTTTTTGTCATTTCGGGGCCGCCGTAGGTACGTCTAGAAAGTTTACCTCAGGCGTGCATTTTCCTATACATTCGTATTCGGTAGTTAGTATACTTAGTGAACCTTACTTGCTGATAGCGGTTATCATACGTTGATCGTTTCGTCTCATCGAGTCCTACACGAATATATACTTGTTTTGAGAATTTCTAGTTCTAATTTTGGTTTTTTAACCGATTTTCGTAGATTGTTCGTTTCTAAGGGACTCGCAGTCTTTCAGCTGCTATTCCTTAGCCATACTTCACCAACCTGCTGATATTTTCATCTGGAATTGTTTGCGTGGTCTTCCCGCGCCGTACGGTACCGCTTTTGTGGTTCTGAAACAAAATTTCATTATAAAACAGACAGTCATACAGTTAAAAATAGTCATTTTCAGCTAAAAATACATATAAATTCAAGTCTTTTTCAAAATTTTCTATCAGAGGTAATAGCCTATCATATATCAAGGAGTGCGCCGTCGCTATACGCAGCTGGCGGAGCCTATTTGGTACTGATAAAACCCAAACCCATATCACCAGACCCCTATTAGTGCAGTAAAAATCATCCAAATTTGCTTTTCCCTGAAAATTTTTGTGTTTCCTAAATAAAATTGCAGCATTTTCTTAGCCACAATTGTGCGCTGTCGCGCCACGAATCCATTGGCACATCGGTCGTATCTCTGAGGCAAGTGGTACTCGACTTATAAGCGTTTTTGTCATTTCGGGGCCGCCGTAGGTACGTCTAGAAAGTTTACCTCAGGCGTGCATTTTCCTATACATTCGTATTCGGTAGTTAGTATACTTAGTGAACCTTACTTGCTGATAGCGGTTATCATACGTTGATCGTTTCGTCTCATCGAGTCCTACACGAATATATACTTGTTTTGAGAATTTCTAGTTCTAATTTTGGTTTTTTAACCGATTTTCGTAGATTGTTCGTTTCTAAGGGACTCGCAGTCTTTCAGCTGCTATTCCTTAGCCATACTTCACCAACCTGCTGATATTTTCATCTGGAATTGTTTGCGTGGTCTTCCCGCGCCGTACGGTACCGCTTTTGTGGTTCTGAAACAAAATTTCATTATAAAACAGACAGTCATACAGTTAAAAATAGTCATTTTCAGCTAAAAATACATATAAATTCAAGTCTTTTTCAAAATTTTCTATCAGAGGTAATAGCCTATCATATATCAAGGAGTGCGCCGTCGCTATACGCAGCTGGCGGAGCCTATTTGGTACTGATAAAACCCAAACCCATATCACCAGACCCCTATTAGTGCAGTAAAAATCATCCAAATTTGCTTTTCCCTGAAAATTTTTGTGTTTCCTAAATAAAATTGCAGCATTTTCTTAGCCACAATTGTGCGCTGTCGCGCCACGAATCCATTGGCACATCGGTCGTATCTCTGAGGCAAGTGGTACTCGACTTATAAGCGTTTTTGTCATTTCGGGGCCGCCGTAGGTACGTCTAGAAAGTTTACCTCAGGCGTGCATTTTCCTATACATTCGTATTCGGTAGTTAGTATACTTAGTGAACCTTACTTGCTGATAGCGGTTATCATACGTTGATCGTTTCGTCTCATCGAGTCCTACACGAATATATACTTGTTTTGAGAATTTCTAGTTCTAATTTTGGTTTTTTAACCGATTTTCGTAGATTGTTCGTTTCTAAGGGACTCGCAGTCTTTCAGCTGCTATTCCTTAGCCATACTTCACCAACCTGCTGATATTTTCATCTGGAATTGTTTGCGTGGTCTTCCCGCGCCGTACGGTACCGCTTTTGTGGTTCTGAAACAAAATTTCATTATAAAACAGACAGTCATACAGTTAAAAATAGTCATTTTCAGCTAAAAATACATATAAATTCAAGTCTTTTTCAAAATTTTCTATCAGAGGTAATAGCCTATCATATATCAAGGAGTGCGCCGTCGCTATACGCAGCTGGCGGAGCCTATTTGGTACTGATAAAACCCAAACCCATATCACCAGACCCCTATTAGTGCAGTAAAAATCATCCAAATTTGCTTTTCCCTGAAAATTTTTGTGTTTCCTAAATAAAATTGCAGCATTTTCTTAGCCACAATTGTGCGCTGTCGCGCCACGAATCCATTGGCACATCGGTCGTATCTCTGAGGCAAGTGGTACTCGACTTATAAGCGTTTTTGTCATTTCGGGGCCGCCGTAGGTACGTCTAGAAAGTTTACCTCAGGCGTGCATTTTCCTATACATTCGTATTCGGTAGTTAGTATACTTAGTGAACCTTACTTGCTGATAGCGGTTATCATACGTTGATCGTTTCGTCTCATCGAGTCCTACACGAATATATACTTGTTTTGAGAATTTCTAGTTCTAATTTTGGTTTTTTAACCGATTTTCGTAGATTGTTCGTTTCTAAGGGACTCGCAGTCTTTCAGCTGCTATTCCTTAGCCATACTTCACCAACCTGCTGATATTTTCATCTGGAATTGTTTGCGTGGTCTTCCCGCGCCGTACGGTACCGCTTTTGTGGTTCTGAAACAAAATTTCATTATAAAACAGACAGTCATACAGTTAAAAATAGTCATTTTCAGCTAAAAATACATATAAATTCAAGTCTTTTTCAAAATTTTCTATCAGAGGTAATAGCCTATCATATATCAAGGAGTGCGCCGTCGCTATACGCAGCTGGCGGAGCCTATTTGGTACTGATAAAACCCAAACCCATATCACCAGACCCCTATTAGTGCAGTAAAAATCATCCAAATTTGCTTTTCCCTGAAAATTTTTGTGTTTCCTAAATAAAATTGCAGCATTTTCTTAGCCACAATTGTGCGCTGTCGCGCCACGAATCCATTGGCACATCGGTCGTATCTCTGAGGCAAGTGGTACTCGACTTATAAGCGTTTTTGTCATTTCGGGGCCGCCGTAGGTACGTCTAGAAAGTTTACCTCAGGCGTGCATTTTCCTATACATTCGTATTCGGTAGTTAGTATACTTAGTGAACCTTACTTGCTGATAGCGGTTATCATACGTTGATCGTTTCGTCTCATCGAGTCCTACACGAATATATACTTGTTTTGAGAATTTCTAGTTCTAATTTTGGTTTTTTAACCGATTTTCGTAGATTGTTCGTTTCTAAGGGACTCGCAGTCTTTCAGCTGCTATTCCTTAGCCATACTTCACCAACCTGCTGATATTTTCATCTGGAATTGTTTGCGTGGTCTTCCCGCGCCGTACGGTACCGCTTTTGTGGTTCTGAAACAAAATTTCATTATAAAACAGACAGTCATACAGTTAAAAATAGTCATTTTCAGCTAAAAATACATATAAATTCAAGTCTTTTTCAAAATTTTCTATCAGAGGTAATAGCCTATCATATATCAAGGAGTGCGCCGTCGCTATACGCAGCTGGCGGAGCCTATTTGGTACTGATAAAACCCAAACCCATATCACCAGACCCCTATTAGTGCAGTAAAAATCATCCAAATTTGCTTTTCCCTGAAAATTTTTGTGTTTCCTAAATAAAATTGCAGCATTTTCTTAGCCACAATTGTGCGCTGTCGCGCCACGAATCCATTGGCACATCGGTCGTATCTCTGAGGCAAGTGGTACTCGACTTATAAGCGTTTTTGTCATTTCGGGGCCGCCGTAGGTACGTCTAGAAAGTTTACCTCAGGCGTGCATTTTCCTATACATTCGTATTCGGTAGTTAGTATACTTAGTGAACCTTACTTGCTGATAGCGGTTATCATACGTTGATCGTTTCGTCTCATCGAGTCCTACACGAATATATACTTGTTTTGAGAATTTCTAGTTCTAATTTTGGTTTTTTAACCGATTTTCGTAGATTGTTCGTTTCTAAGGGACTCGCAGTCTTTCAGCTGCTATTCCTTAGCCATACTTCACCAACCTGCTGATATTTTCATCTGGAATTGTTTGCGTGGTCTTCCCGCGCCGTACGGTACCGCTTTTGTGGTTCTGAAACAAAATTTCATTATAAAACAGACAGTCATACAGTTAAAAATAGTCATTTTCAGCTAAAAATACATATAAATTCAAGTCTTTTTCAAAATTTTCTATCAGAGGTAATAGCCTATCATATATCAAGGAGTGCGCCGTCGCTATACGCAGCTGGCGGAGCCTATTTGGTACTGATAAAACCCAAACCCATATCACCAGACCCCTATTAGTGCAGTAAAAATCATCCAAATTTGCTTTTCCCTGAAAATTTTTGTGTTTCCTAAATAAAATTGCAGCATTTTCTTAGCCACAATTGTGCGCTGTCGCGCCACGAATCCATTGGCACATCGGTCGTATCTCTGAGGCAAGTGGTACTCGACTTATAAGCGTTTTTGTCATTTCGGGGCCGCCGTAGGTACGTCTAGAAAGTTTACCTCAGGCGTGCATTTTCCTATACATTCGTATTCGGTAGTTAGTATACTTAGTGAACCTTACTTGCTGATAGCGGTTATCATACGTTGATCGTTTCGTCTCATCGAGTCCTACACGAATATATACTTGTTTTGAGAATTTCTAGTTCTAATTTTGGTTTTTTAACCGATTTTCGTAGATTGTTCGTTTCTAAGGGACTCGCAGTCTTTCAGCTGCTATTCCTTAGCCATACTTCACCAACCTGCTGATATTTTCATCTGGAATTGTTTGCGTGGTCTTCCCGCGCCGTACGGTACCGCTTTTGTGGTTCTGAAACAAAATTTCATTATAAAACAGACAGTCATACAGTTAAAAATAGTCATTTTCAGCTAAAAATACATATAAATTCAAGTCTTTTTCAAAATTTTCTATCAGAGGTAATAGCCTATCATATATCAAGGAGTGCGCCGTCGCTATACGCAGCTGGCGGAGCCTATTTGGTACTGATAAAACCCAAACCCATATCACCAGACCCCTATTAGTGCAGTAAAAATCATCCAAATTTGCTTTTCCCTGAAAATTTTTGTGTTTCCTAAATAAAATTGCAGCATTTTCTTAGCCACAATTGTGCGCTGTCGCGCCACGAATCCATTGGCACATCGGTCGTATCTCTGAGGCAAGTGGTACTCGACTTATAAGCGTTTTTGTCATTTCGGGGCCGCCGTAGGTACGTCTAGAAAGTTTACCTCAGGCGTGCATTTTCCTATACATTCGTATTCGGTAGTTAGTATACTTAGTGAACCTTACTTGCTGATAGCGGTTATCATACGTTGATCGTTTCGTCTCATCGAGTCCTACACGAATATATACTTGTTTTGAGAATTTCTAGTTCTAATTTTGGTTTTTTAACCGATTTTCGTAGATTGTTCGTTTCTAAGGGACTCGCAGTCTTTCAGCTGCTATTCCTTAGCCATACTTCACCAACCTGCTGATATTTTCATCTGGAATTGTTTGCGTGGTCTTCCCGCGCCGTACGGTACCGCTTTTGTGGTTCTGAAACAAAATTTCATTATAAAACAGACAGTCATACAGTTAAAAATAGTCATTTTCAGCTAAAAATACATATAAATTCAAGTCTTTTTCAAAATTTTCTATCAGAGGTAATAGCCTATCATATATCAAGGAGTGCGCCGTCGCTATACGCAGCTGGCGGAGCCTATTTGGTACTGATAAAACCCAAACCCATATCACCAGACCCCTATTAGTGCAGTAAAAATCATCCAAATTTGCTTTTCCCTGAAAATTTTTGTGTTTCCTAAATAAAATTGCAGCATTTTCTTAGCCACAATTGTGCGCTGTCGCGCCACGAATCCATTGGCACATCGGTCGTATCTCTGAGGCAAGTGGTACTCGACTTATAAGCGTTTTTGTCATTTCGGGGCCGCCGTAGGTACGTCTAGAAAGTTTACCTCAGGCGTGCATTTTCCTATACATTCGTATTCGGTAGTTAGTATACTTAGTGAACCTTACTTGCTGATAGCGGTTATCATACGTTGATCGTTTCGTCTCATCGAGTCCTACACGAATATATACTTGTTTTGAGAATTTCTAGTTCTAATTTTGGTTTTTTAACCGATTTTCGTAGATTGTTCGTTTCTAAGGGACTCGCAGTCTTTCAGCTGCTATTCCTTAGCCATACTTCACCAACCTGCTGATATTTTCATCTGGAATTGTTTGCGTGGTCTTCCCGCGCCGTACGGTACCGCTTTTGTGGTTCTGAAACAAAATTTCATTATAAAACAGACAGTCATACAGTTAAAAATAGTCATTTTCAGCTAAAAATACATATAAATTCAAGTCTTTTTCAAAATTTTCTATCAGAGGTAATAGCCTATCATATATCAAGGAGTGCGCCGTCGCTATACGCAGCTGGCGGAGCCTATTTGGTACTGATAAAACCCAAACCCATATCACCAGACCCCTATTAGTGCAGTAAAAATCATCCAAATTTGCTTTTCCCTGAAAATTTTTGTGTTTCCTAAATAAAATTGCAGCATTTTCTTAGCCACAATTGTGCGCTGTCGCGCCACGAATCCATTGGCACATCGGTCGTATCTCTGAGGCAAGTGGTACTCGACTTATAAGCGTTTTTGTCATTTCGGGGCCGCCGTAGGTACGTCTAGAAAGTTTACCTCAGGCGTGCATTTTCCTATACATTCGTATTCGGTAGTTAGTATACTTAGTGAACCTTACTTGCTGATAGCGGTTATCATACGTTGATCGTTTCGTCTCATCGAGTCCTACACGAATATATACTTGTTTTGAGAATTTCTAGTTCTAATTTTGGTTTTTTAACCGATTTTCGTAGATTGTTCGTTTCTAAGGGACTCGCAGTCTTTCAGCTGCTATTCCTTAGCCATACTTCACCAACCTGCTGATATTTTCATCTGGAATTGTTTGCGTGGTCTTCCCGCGCCGTACGGTACCGCTTTTGTGGTTCTGAAACAAAATTTCATTATAAAACAGACAGTCATACAGTTAAAAATAGTCATTTTCAGCTAAAAATACATATAAATTCAAGTCTTTTTCAAAATTTTCTATCAGAGGTAATAGCCTATCATATATCAAGGAGTGCGCCGTCGCTATACGCAGCTGGCGGAGCCTATTTGGTACTGATAAAACCCAAACCCATATCACCAGACCCCTATTAGTGCAGTAAAAATCATCCAAATTTGCTTTTCCCTGAAAATTTTTGTGTTTCCTAAATAAAATTGCAGCATTTTCTTAGCCACAATTGTGCGCTGTCGCGCCACGAATCCATTGGCACATCGGTCGTATCTCTGAGGCAAGTGGTACTCGACTTATAAGCGTTTTTGTCATTTCGGGGCCGCCGTAGGTACGTCTAGAAAGTTTACCTCAGGCGTGCATTTTCCTATACATTCGTATTCGGTAGTTAGTATACTTAGTGAACCTTACTTGCTGATAGCGGTTATCATACGTTGATCGTTTCGTCTCATCGAGTCCTACACGAATATATACTTGTTTTGAGAATTTCTAGTTCTAATTTTGGTTTTTTAACCGATTTTCGTAGATTGTTCGTTTCTAAGGGACTCGCAGTCTTTCAGCTGCTATTCCTTAGCCATACTTCACCAACCTGCTGATATTTTCATCTGGAATTGTTTGCGTGGTCTTCCCGCGCCGTACGGTACCGCTTTTGTGGTTCTGAAACAAAATTTCATTATAAAACAGACAGTCATACAGTTAAAAATAGTCATTTTCAGCTAAAAATACATATAAATTCAAGTCTTTTTCAAAATTTTCTATCAGAGGTAATAGCCTATCATATATCAAGGAGTGCGCCGTCGCTATACGCAGCTGGCGGAGCCTATTTGGTACTGATAAAACCCAAACCCATATCACCAGACCCCTATTAGTGCAGTAAAAATCATCCAAATTTGCTTTTCCCTGAAAATTTTTGTGTTTCCTAAATAAAATTGCAGCATTTTCTTAGCCACAATTGTGCGCTGTCGCGCCACGAATCCATTGGCACATCGGTCGTATCTCTGAGGCAAGTGGTACTCGACTTATAAGCGTTTTTGTCATTTCGGGGCCGCCGTAGGTACGTCTAGAAAGTTTACCTCAGGCGTGCATTTTCCTATACATTCGTATTCGGTAGTTAGTATACTTAGTGAACCTTACTTGCTGATAGCGGTTATCATACGTTGATCGTTTCGTCTCATCGAGTCCTACACGAATATATACTTGTTTTGAGAATTTCTAGTTCTAATTTTGGTTTTTTAACCGATTTTCGTAGATTGTTCGTTTCTAAGGGACTCGCAGTCTTTCAGCTGCTATTCCTTAGCCATACTTCACCAACCTGCTGATATTTTCATCTGGAATTGTTTGCGTGGTCTTCCCGCGCCGTACGGTACCGCTTTTGTGGTTCTGAAACAAAATTTCATTATAAAACAGACAGTCATACAGTTAAAAATAGTCATTTTCAGCTAAAAATACATATAAATTCAAGTCTTTTTCAAAATTTTCTATCAGAGGTAATAGCCTATCATATATCAAGGAGTGCGCCGTCGCTATACGCAGCTGGCGGAGCCTATTTGGTACTGATAAAACCCAAACCCATATCACCAGACCCCTATTAGTGCAGTAAAAATCATCCAAATTTGCTTTTCCCTGAAAATTTTTGTGTTTCCTAAATAAAATTGCAGCATTTTCTTAGCCACAATTGTGCGCTGTCGCGCCACGAATCCATTGGCACATCGGTCGTATCTCTGAGGCAAGTGGTACTCGACTTATAAGCGTTTTTGTCATTTCGGGGCCGCCGTAGGTACGTCTAGAAAGTTTACCTCAGGCGTGCATTTTCCTATACATTCGTATTCGGTAGTTAGTATACTTAGTGAACCTTACTTGCTGATAGCGGTTATCATACGTTGATCGTTTCGTCTCATCGAGTCCTACACGAATATATACTTGTTTTGAGAATTTCTAGTTCTAATTTTGGTTTTTTAACCGATTTTCGTAGATTGTTCGTTTCTAAGGGACTCGCAGTCTTTCAGCTGCTATTCCTTAGCCATACTTCACCAACCTGCTGATATTTTCATCTGGAATTGTTTGCGTGGTCTTCCCGCGCCGTACGGTACCGCTTTTGTGGTTCTGAAACAAAATTTCATTATAAAACAGACAGTCATACAGTTAAAAATAGTCATTTTCAGCTAAAAATACATATAAATTCAAGTCTTTTTCAAAATTTTCTATCAGAGGTAATAGCCTATCATATATCAAGGAGTGCGCCGTCGCTATACGCAGCTGGCGGAGCCTATTTGGTACTGATAAAACCCAAACCCATATCACCAGACCCCTATTAGTGCAGTAAAAATCATCCAAATTTGCTTTTCCCTGAAAATTTTTGTGTTTCCTAAATAAAATTGCAGCATTTTCTTAGCCACAATTGTGCGCTGTCGCGCCACGAATCCATTGGCACATCGGTCGTATCTCTGAGGCAAGTGGTACTCGACTTATAAGCGTTTTTGTCATTTTGCGGGCCCGCCCGCCCACCCTTAATTTACAGGTTAACCACATAGGTTCGGTCTGAACATTTTCGACCAAAAATTTTTTATTTAGTATTTAACATTTCTTGGTTGTCGCCATTAAGTGGGTGGTCTTTCACTTATCCACTCCCAGCGAGAAACTAACAAACCCATCTAAGAAAGTGAAACTTGGAAATGTCACTGTGTAGAACCCCTGTAAAGAATTTAACAAGAAATTTTTCAGAATCACCCTCAAGTCAACCCACACGACGGCCCACGCCTCCTATTGGGCCGTACACTTGTACCGATAACCCACTGGAAATTTCTGACGAGGGAGAAAGCAACTCGACCACTATAGTCGCGTCGCTCAAAGGTACCCAACTTCACTCCTCTCTTGAGGCAGTTGATGACGGCACATTCCGCACTTTTGTGCTGAATCAAATAAAGGCTGCCAGACAACTCCTTATTGAGGGGAAGAGCCTTAAAAAGGAGAATAAGGCAGATATTTTAAAAATCTTTGAAAGCATCATATATTATCAAAGTTCTACCCCTACATCAACTACTTTGACTGGCGACTTCGCGGATAGCTTGAAGTGTACCATCGCGACAGAAGTCAGCAAGTGTTTCAAAACCGAGTTTCAAGACCGAATCGCAGCACTCCAAGCTGAAATAAGCTCGTTAAACACAAAACTAGACCTTACACACAAAACTAACAACAACAAGCAAAATCCAACAGTTAACTCACACAAAGAACACACACCTACATCCAAACACATCCAAACAACAAATAAAAGTTATAAACCATCCATCATCGTCGCAACCACACAAGAGGTCACTAACGCAGCCGACACATTACACATCTGGCACGATAAAATCCAGTTTACAGACACACACTTCGCACCCATAAAAACTTCACTCACCAGCAACAACAAAATAAAAGTTACGCTAGATAACGAGTCACAACGACAAATCACTCTAGAAAAAATTGCCAAAGCGGGAAACTGCTTCACAGCACAACCTGTGAAACAGTTACAGCCTATGCTTATACTCAAAGGCATACACAAAAACACAAACACAGAACACCTCACAGAAACAATCAGAACACAGAACGACATACTTAAAAGTTTACCTGAAGAACAGTACCACCTAGAATTTAAATTTAAACGCAACAACAAAAGTCCTCACCTTTATAACGCCGTACTCTTGACCAACCCAGCCACATTTACACTACTCCAAAACACCAACAGACTGAACGTAAGTCACCAGAAGGTATTCTTTGAAACATTTATACCGCTGATCCAGTGCTATAAGTGTCTCCAATTCGGACACACTCGCAAGTTGTGCAACAACAACCTCACAAATTGCTCACACTGCGGAGAGCCACACTCGTACAAAGACTGTCCACACAAAAACGATAGCGACAAAACCAATTGCCACAATTGTTCCAAAAAACAAAGCAACTCACGAACGAATAACAACCTCCACACCCACAGTGCCACCTCCACACTCTGCCCAATAATTCAATACAAACTTAACGATCTGAAAGCTAGAACCAAATATGAACCAGATTCCACACAGGCGACATTGCAACACACACAACACTAACGGACTCACTTCACACACAGATCACGCACGCTCCAACATAAACCCGCACACACAAACACCTTCCCGTTTTCTACAGATTAACCTGGCAAGAGCACGCAACACGTACCACGAACTAATCACATACACACAAAATAATGAAGTAGACATAATATTAGTAAACGAACCATACACCGGCAAAACAGGTATCTTCAAAGACATTCCCGCCTACGACACTCACCAGTTCCCATCACAGGATCCCAAAAAACAGCCAGTCAAAGCCCTTATTCTCACCAAGAAAAATACACTATCATGTTTAGGTAAAACCGAATACTCTAACACGGACATAGCATGCATTCAAATACGCAACACTAACGGCAAACATTACTACATCACAACCTGCTACATAACACCGAAACTCGATAACTTAAACATAATGAGCAAACTCGACTACCTCCTCACCAATACGCCCGGGGCAACACACATTATAGGCGGTGACTTCAACGGATGGCACACGCAATGGGGATCCAAAACTAACAACAAAAGAGGCAATGACATATACAATTCCATAATACTAAGACACAATCTCACCATCCACAACCAAACACACACACCAACATTCTCAACCATCACACACGGCATACAACGCTCCTCTTACATCGACCTCACACTTTCTAACAAAATGAACAACACATTAATTACAGAATGGAACAATCACACAGACATATGCCCATCATCAGACCACACAGCCATCACATTCAAACTACGCAGCGACCAACACAATTTTACCAAAAACAAAACAGCCACCACTTTTAGATATAACACCGGACAAATAAAATGGGAACTAATCAACGACAAACTCAAAAAAGAAATAGATACAACACTCTCACCAATAGCAATATCCAGCATTAACACTGCCACCCCCTCACAACTCGACAACATTATACACAGTATTACTATGTCCATCACCAGGGCATGCGACAAAATATTGCCCGGCAAAGCACAATTCAAATCGCGAGCCCCCTGGTGGACCGATCAACTCGAGGAGATCAAACGAAAACTCATCCAAAACCACCGTGAAATTGCACACATGGCACGCAGACACACATCAATCCCAGACACACTTCTCGAAATCAGAAACACCCTCAAAAAAGAATACTCAGATGCAATCAGACACACCTCAACCAAACACTTCAAAGAATTCTGCAACACACAAGGCACAGACGATGTCTGGTCAATCACCAACAAAATCATACAAACCAGAGCACTCACTAAACCACCGACCACACTATTAAAACCAGACGGCACATACACAATCAGCCCTACAGACACGGCACAAACTTTACTCAATCATTTTTTCCCCGATGACACACCGGACACTACTACACGACAAAAACACATCCGCTCTATAGCAAACACACCACCTAACACCCAGGACGACCCACCATTTACAACAAATGAAATACAACATTGCATCAGCACCTTCAATCACAAAAAATCTCCTGGACCAGATCACCTCACTTCCGACATCTGCCAACACTTCATCAACCACTTCCCTAACATCTTCACCGATATAGCCAATAGATGCCTGCAACTTCACTATTTTCCCAAACCTTGGAAAACTGCAATCATTAAAACAATACCCAAGCACAACCAAAACAGTAACAGCACATCCTCATATCGTCCCATCGGATTGATAAACATCTTTGGAAAACTACTAGAAAAACTAATCATCAACAGAATAACTCACCACACTTACACAACTGGAAACAACTGCACCAAACAATACGGTTTCAAAACACAGACTTCCACTACTCACGCAATAAATGCAGCCCTGAACATCATAAATGCTTGCAAACAAAGACGGGAACAAGTAATCGCCATTTCACTAGACATAAAAGCCGCTTTCGACAACGCCTGGTGGCCCGCCATTTTTCTCAGACTAAAAGAAATAGACTGTCCAAAAAACCTATACCAAACTCTACTAAATTACACTGAACACAGAACTGTACACATGAACCTCGCTGATACCGCCGTACACAAACACATGACGAAAGGCTGCGTACAGGGCTCTGTGTGTGGCCCAACCATGTGGAACTTGCTCCTGGAGTCTCTCCTTAACACACAACTACCATCCAACTGCCACATACAAGCGTACGCAGATGATATCATACTCATCACACACGCCAAAGACACAAACACACTCTGCAACATCACACAACACGCACTCGACACCATCACCACATGGGGCACAGAGCACAAGCTGGACTTTGGACACCACAAAACACAAGCCATAGCATTCACTTCAAAAGCAAAAAACACCGCAATAGCACTTAACGGCCACCAACTCACATTTTCCTCACAAATAAAATACCTCGGTTTAATCATTGACGACAAACTAAAATTTATCAAACACGTAGAACACATTACCAATAAAATAAAAAACATTTACAATAAACTCTCACAATACATCAGACCCACATGGGGAATCAACCCAGAAAACGTTCGCATCATTTACCAACACGTCATCCAACCCATCATCACCTACGCCGCTAGCATATGGGCACCCACTGCCACAAAATACAAACACACACACAACAAACTTCTATCAACACAGCGCATATTTGCCATCAAAATAGTACAAGGTTTCAGAACGTTGCGGACAGCGACAGCGATCTCGCTCGCGAAACTGGCGCCACTACCGCAAAAAGTCCTGGAAATGGCAGACAACGAACACGCACGAGTAACAGGATACTCCACACACCTACAAACCTCAAGCGACATCACAATAGAAGCACCAGCACCCCCCACACTACAATTACACCCTTCAGCTAGAGAAGGCATATCCTTCAGTAGCATCTCAACCACAGCAGAACACACCACATTCCTCACAGCCACACCAAATACATGGCACATTTACACTGATGGGAGCAAACACGAACACAAAGTAGGAGCAGCCTTTGTAGCAATACACAACACTACTGACAAAACATACACCAAAAAATACAAGTTACACGACCTATGCTCACCTTTCCAAGCCGAACTCCTCGCGATTGCCAAAGCAACCGAGTGGCTTACTTCCACACCCACACCCCGCACCAACTCTGCACACATCATCTCCGACTGTAAATCCGCCCTCCTAGAACTCTCCAACCCCAACACCACAAACCCTCTCGCACTACAAACACTAAAAATCATAGCACATACTAAAACATTAAACCTTAAACTCACCTTCCACTGGGTGAAAAGCCATATCGGTATTCAGGGCAACGAACTCGCCGATACGGCAGCCAAATCAGCGGCCCACATCCACCGTAGTCCATCATACACAAGAATACCTATCAGTCATATCAAACTCCAAAACAGAAGACGCACGGACGAACAGGCAACTACATACTACACCGAAGTCAGCCCACACACTCTCACTCTCCTCCCAACACATGATCAAGCACTTCATTTTCTCAATACATTCGGCACCGACTTCCAAACTACACAACTACTCACCGGTCACGGATACCACAAAACATACTTACACCGATTCAAAATCACTACTGACGACAAATGCCCATGTGACAACGACACACCACAGACTCTCACCCACCTCATCGAATTCTGCCCCAGATTCCACACGACCAGACACAACCACACCATGACCGCATACAACATCACACAACCATACAACCTTACACAAATTATTAAAAAGACAAGCACTATCGACACATACAGACAACACATACACAACATCATTAACAATTTAAAAACCTTCAACACACCTCCACAAATGACAAACAGAACACCTGCACCATCATAAGTGGCGTAACAATAACGCTAGCAAATTAGTACCAGTAACTGTATATATATTATAAAAAGGAAAAAAAAAAAAAAAAAAAATTAAAAATAAATAAATAAAAAAAAAAAAACAACAAAACAAAAAAAAAAAACAAAAAAAAAAACATAAAAAAAAGAACAAAACAAAAAAAATAAAAAAAAAAAAACAAAAGAATATGATGTATAGTTAGTAGTAAGAATAACACTTTTCCCTTTTCCCCATCTCTTCAGATCGTGAAGCTGTGAGCATCCCTTAGCCCAGCTTTTCGAAATCTAAGAAACTCAACCATCTAACAAAGAGGAAAAAAAAAAAAAACCTAACCTAACCTAACCTAACCTAACCTAACCTAACCTAACCTAACCTAACCTAACCTAACCTAACCTAACCTAACCTAACCTAACCTGGGGCGGGGCCCCAAGTGTCGATAGCATACGTCCACGTCGTCCGCCCTGGACCCCAACTTGACCACCGTAACGGAGTGGCAAGTTGGGTGACCGAACTGCATCGACTGTACTTGTGGCCATAAAATCTTGTTATCAGTGTTTCATCATGAGTGAAATAAGGAATTGCGATGAAGAGTGTGACGCGAAAGTGTCGAGGCCCGGGACTCCAACCCCGGGCGAGAGGGAGCTGCGGGTGTCGCTGTCGCGCTGCGATACGACCCCGCAGGCTTCTGGAAGAATCAAACGCGACTGGCAGCGGCTATCGGACTCCGACAGCAGCTGCCAGTCGATGATAACGGTTTCCTCCCGTCCCTCCCCGACTCCCAGGTTGTGGCAGCGCAAGCGCTGCAACAGTAAAAGCCCTGGGGAGTCGGGCAGCGACGGTGAGGAGTCGGCTGGCCCCAGCACCATCAGGGGCCAGCCCGTAAAAAGAGGGCGTGGGCGCCCTCCAACGACGGGCCAGTACGTTGGCCTGGCCAAAGCCAGGGCCAACTATATTGCGGCCCAGGAGCGCGAGCTCGAACTCCAAGCGGAGGAAGAGCTCGCGCAGGCCGCACACGAAGCGTCGGAGGAGCGTCGGCGGCGGGAGGAGAGGCGACTCTCCTTCCTCCGCAAATCCCCGACGATGGAGGAAACGTCGACGTCGGTAGCTGCTCCGGTATTGCGGTGCGAGCAGCTGTCGAAGGCGGTAGAGGAGGCGGTGAAGGCGATCGATACGATCGCCTACAAATCCTCCCGCCTGAAGGGCCAGAGTGTCCAGGGCCTGCGGAGTGCCGCCGGGTCGATTCTGGAACATATGCGAGAGATGGCCTCCCTCAAGTGTAGCGACGAGGTCATGCGCTTGAAGGGAGAGCTCGCGGCCGTGCGGGGCCAGATGGAGGAATTGAGGCGCCAGTTGAGCGCCGCTCCAACACCGTCGGCGGGGCTGTCGCGTGATGAGGTGCTGTACCTCATCGACGCGCGCCGCGCCGGCTTCGAGGATCGGCTGCTCCCGGCGCCTCGGTTGCGTCCTCCCCTCGCGGCAGACGAACGCAACGCTGCCCGCATGGCCGGTGCTCCGGCACCTGGCGGTGCAACTGTCGCCCAGTCATCGGGCCCTTCCGTCGGCGCTTCGGCGCCCGCGCGCTTAAAGCGCAAGGCCGCTGGCGCCTCTGCCGCCGCGCCTCTACCTGCCGTCCCCTCCACATCTGTGGTGGAGGTGACGGATTCTGTCGTGGCCGTTCCGTCGGCCTCTTCTTCTTCTCTCCCAGCTCAGGGGGAGAAGAAGAACAGGAAGAAGAAGAAGAGCGCTGCGGCGCGTGAGGTGGAGGCGACGCGCCGAGAGCGTCAGCCGGCCTCAACGCAAGTTCCGGCCTCCACGTCTCAGTCCCAAACTGAGACGTGGAATGAGGTTGTAAAGCGGCCGAAAAAGAAGAAGGCGGCATCGACGCCCGCCAATGCGCCCGCTAAGACGCCCTCAAAGTCAAGCGGAAAGAGGAGCGCCCCGAACCTGCGCGCACCGCGAACTGCAGCGGTGGTCATCACGCTGCAGCGAGAAGCGGAGGGGCGGGGCGTAACTTACGCGGAAAAGCTTGCCGAGGCTGAGAGGTCAATCGACCTCAAAAGCCTCGGTATCGAGGGTTTGCGTTTCCGCACCGCGGTCACCGGGGGTCGCATCCTCGAGGTGGCGGGTGCGGATAGGGGCGCCAAGGCGGACGCATTGGCGGCCAAATTAAGGGAATCCCTCGGCGACGACGTTCGCGTCGCCAGGCCGGAGAAGTGCGCGGAGTTGCGCATCTCCGGCCTCGGCGACGCCGCAACAAAAGAGGTCGTGGCGCGGGTGGTGGCGGAAGTTGGAGGTTGTGCCGCCACCAGCGTCACCGTTGGTGAGATTACCCGCCAGGCAGCAAGGGAGGGCACGGCGTGGGTAAAGTGCCCAGTCGCGGCGGCCAAACTTATAACAGATGGCCGCCCTCTAACAATTGGATGGACCCGCGTCCGTGCGGTCCTTCTGGACTCCAGGCCGCAGCGGTGCTTCCGCTGCCTGGATGTGGGGCATGTGGGGGCCAGGTGTGCTGCGGGAGTTGACCGCAGCGCCCTGTGCTTCCGCTGCGGGCAGCCCGGCCACAAAGCGGCCGGCTGCAGCGCAGATCCGCATTGCCCCGTGTGTGCGGCGGCGGGAGAGGCCGCTGCGCACCGCCTGGGCGCCAAGGCTTGCCTGGCGGCGTCGAAAAAGCGGCGTCGTCGCCGAGGAGGAGTCGGTGGGAAGCGGGTCGGGCCGGTTGCGGACCCCGCTCCCACCCAAGCTGAGGAGGTTATGGACACCGCTCAATCCTAGATGTCCACATTCTCGGTCCTGCAGGCCAACGTCAGGCACTGCGCTGCGGCCCAGGATGTTTTGATCCAGTCCGTAGCGCAGTGGCAGACGACCGTGGCTGTAGTCGCCGAACCGTACGCGGTTCGTGCCCGTGATGATTGGGCCAGCGACCGCGACGGTGAAGTGGCTATCGTCTCCCAGCGGGGCGCCTTTGATAGGGTGTCCCAAGGACGAATGTGCGTCCTCGCGCTGCTGGGAGACGCTGCAGTGATCGGGGTGTACTGTCCGCCCAGGAAGACCCGTGCTCAATTTGAGCAGTTACTCGTTGAGCTCGGGGCTCTTGTGGCGGAAGCACACCCCACCCCGCTCATCGTCGTCGGGGACTTCAACGCCCACTCTACGGCGTGGGGATCTCCGGCGACGGACTTGCGGGGGGAGTTGTTGGAGGATTGGGCGGTGTCCATGGATCTGGTGTTGCTGAACCAGGGGGCGGTCCACACGTACGTGGGGGACAATGGCAACAGGTCCATTGTTGACCTGTCCTTTGCCAGTTCTGGCCTGGCGAACCACGTACGTGGCTGGAGGGTGGTCACGGAGGTGGAGACGATGTCGGACCACCGGTATGTCCGATTTGATATCGTCTTCCCCGCCCTGAGGACCCACGATCGTCCCCTGGCCGGTGAGGGCCCACGGTGGCGCTTAAACACGCTGAACCGGGAGCTGGCAGAAGAGGCGGCCATCGTCGAGCGATGGGCCGCGTTTGGCGGAAACCCGAGCGTGGACGCGAGGTCGGAGCGGTTATCTGAGGCTCTGACTCGCGTCTGCGATGCGGCGATGCGAAGGGCAGGGTCTGTCCAGCCGCGGCGGCGGGTGTATTGGTGGAACGACAACCTTGAAGGGCTGCGTGCTGCTAGTCACGCAGCCCAACGAAGATACACCCGCTACCGCGGTCGTAGGGCCGGAAACCCTGTCCTCGTGGAGGAGTTGCGCGCCGCATACCGGGACGCCCGAGCGGCCCTTCGCTCGGCGATCAAGGCCGCCAAAGACGAGTCGTGGAAGGTGTGGCTCGAGACTTTAAATGGAGATCCGTGGGGGCGCCCGTATAAGGTCGTGAGCGACAAACTCCGGCCTTATGCGCCCCCGCTCACTAGGTCTCTCGAGCCCACCTTCACTAGTGAAGTTGTCAGCTCCCTCTTCCCTGCGCGGGAAGAGTGGGTCCCGCCGTGTATGGCGGCACCAGATGGAACGCCGGCTGACACGGAGGCGATCCAGCCCGTGTCCGATGCCGAGTTAGGGGCAGCGGTTCTCAAACTCAAGATGAGACACCGCGCCCCCGGTCCGGACGGCATCCCAGGGCGGGTCGTCGCCCTGGTCATGCCGGCGTTCGAAGAAGAGACGCTCTCCCTGATGTCGGAGTGTTTGGCGTCGGGTAGAGTCCCGCGAACGTGGAAGACGGGGAAGCTCGTGCTGCTCAGGAAGCACGGGCGCCCCGTCGAGTCGCCGTCGGCCTACCGCCCCATTGTTCTGCTCGGCGAGATGAGCAAGCTTTTCGAGCGGGTGCTCGCTGCTCGTCTCGTCGGGCACCTTGAGGGGGCGGGGCCCAACCTTGACGACGGCCAGTACGGGTTCCGTCGCGGGCGGTCTACCCTGGACGCCATCTCCCGACTCAGGGACAGCGTCCAAGAGGCGGTCGGTCGGGGGGAGGTGTTGTTGGCGGTGTCGCTGGACATCGCGAACGCCTTCAACACCATCCCCTGGCAGACCATCGCCGAGGCGCTGAGGTACCACAAGGTCCCGTGGTACCTCAGGCGCGTCCTTGCGGACTATTTCGTGGACCGGGCCATTATCTACCCGGCCCGGTCGGGAATAGTCCGCAAGGAGATGTCGTGCGGTGTTCCACAGGGGTCGGTGCTTGGTCCGCTCCTGTGGAACATCGGCTATGACTGGGTCCTGCGCGGTGCAACTCTTACGGGGGTCGGCATTATATGCTACGCCGACGACACCCTCGTCACCGCGCGGGGCCCAGAATTCAGGGACGCGAAGGTCCTGGCCACCGCGGGCGTTGCCCAGGTGGTCAGCCGCATCAGGGCGCTGGGACTCCAGGTGGCCCTCGAAAAGTCCGAGGCCGTGTTTTTCCACGGGCCTCGGCGGGGGCCACCTCGAGATTCCTTCATTGTGGTGAGCGGCACCCCCATCGCTATCGGGGAGACCATGAAGTATCTAGGATTGGTCCTCGATAGTCGATGGGGTTTCGTCGAGCACTTCCGGCGCCTGGCACCCAAACTGGTGTCATACGCCGGAAGGCTGGCGCGGCTGCTCCCCAATAAAGGGGGGCCGGAAAGTGCATGTCGCCGTCTCTACGACGGTGTAGTGCGCTCCAAGGCGCTCTACGGAGCGCCTATTTGGTCGGACGCTCTCTGCGCCAAAACCATCCCCCTGCTGCGGAGACCGCAGCGGGTGATTGCGCAGAGGGCGGCGCGAGCGTACTGCACCGTCTCTTACGAGGCGGCGTGTTTGATTGGCGGGAGCCCCCCTTGGGATCTCGAGGCTGGAGTCCTCAAGCGCGTTTACGACGAAAGCGCCCTGGTGCGGATAGATGGAGGTCGCCCACTCCCGGACGAGATCGATCGCTGGAGACAGTCTGCTCGCGACGATCTCTTCCGGAAGTGGGCCATTAGGTTGGCGTGTCCCTCCGCGAGCGCGCGGCTCGTGGGGGCTGTCCGGCCCGTTCTTCGGCCTTGGGTAGAGAGGGCGCACGGTGCCCCGACGTACCACCTCACTCAGCTCCTCACAGGACATGGCTGTTTCGCCAAGTACCTGTGGGAGGTGGTGGGTGTGGAGTCGGACCCCGTGTGCCGTCACTGCCCAAGTGGCGCCGTGGACTCGGCAGAGCACACACTCGCCGAGTGCGCGGCGTGGGACGGGCCGCGTGTCGCCCTCACGGGCCGTGTTGGTCTTGATTTGTCGCTGCCGGCTGTGGTGCTAGCCATGGTCGGCAGCCAGGAGTGTTGGGCCGCCGTCACCTCTTTTGCTAATGAGGTGATGGCGGCAAAGAGAGAGGAGCTGCGGGTGCGGGAGCGTGCAGGTCAAACGCTCCCGCCTCGCCGTCCGGTTCGGGGGCGCCGCATGGCAGCGTTCGTGCGCGCCCCCGACTAGTGTTGTCCCGGTGGGTGGTGGTCGGGGGACCTCACCCACCGATGATCGTTTGGCGGAAGGCACCTCCTCGTGTTCCGGAGGTGCCTTAGTGCCCGCCCGCTCGGCCGCTCTCTGCCCCCTCTGCTTCCAGAGGGACGTTCGAGGGCGGTGCGATGCGGGCTTGTCTTTTCGTCAGCTCTTTAGGGAGCTCCGGGGGGCCGACCATCTGGTCCCCCGAGGAGAGCCCCAACCCTACGGGGCATCCCTAGCCGGGTCGATGTAGAATCTACTTTTCATATCCCTCGGCCCGGCTATAGGGTGAGTCGGAACACCGCGGGGTTTAGTGGGTAGGACGGTCCCTTTTTCCGGGACCGGTGAGTCCCACACACCGTCCCAGCTACCCCCGTAGCTGGGATGACGGTGCCTAAACGCATTCCCCGCGTCAACAAAAAAAAAAAAAAACCTAACCTAACCTAACCTGGGGCGGGGCCCCAAGTGTCGATTGCATACGTCCTCGTCGTCCGCCCTGGACCCCAACTTGACCACCGTAACGGAGTGGCAAGTTGGGTGACCGAACTGCATCGACTGCACTTGTGGCCATAATTGTGATCAATCAATATGAATGCGAAAAATGAAAAGGATGAGGGAAGTGACACGAAAGTGTCGAGGCCCGGGACTCCAACCCCGGGCGGAAGGGAATTGCGGGTGTCGCTGTCGCGCTGCGATACCCGCAATTCGCCTTCGCAAAGCGCGATCAAATGCGACTGGCAGCGGCTGTCGGACTCCGATAGCAGCTGCCAGTCGATGATAACGGTTTCCTCCCGTCCCTCCCCGACTCCCAGGTTGTGGCAGCGCAAGCGCTGCAACAGTAAAAGCCCTGGGGAGTCGGGCAGCGACGGTGAGGAGTCGGCTGGCCCCAGCACCGTCAGGGGCCAGCCCGTAAAAAGAGGGCGTGGGCGCCCTCCAACGACGGGCCAATATGTTGGCTTGGCCCAAGCCAGGGCCAACTACATCGCGGCCCAGGAGCGCGAGCTCGAGCTCCAGGCGGAGGAAGAGCTCGCGCGGGACGAATTTCGGGAAAAGGAGGAGGAACGTCTGAGGCAGGAGGAGACGCGACGTTCCTTCCTCCGAAAATCCCCGACGCTGGAGGAGGCGTCGACGTCGGCAGCTGCTCCTGTCCTTAGGTGCGAGCAGCTGTCGAAGGCGGTAGAGGAGGCGGTGAAGGCGATCGATACGATCGCCTACAAATCCTCCCGCCTGAAGGGCCAGAGCGTCCAGGGCCTGCGGAGTGCCGCCGGGTCAATTCTGGAACACATGCGAGAAATGGCCTCCCTCAAGTGTAGCGAAGAGGTCATGCGCCTGAAGGGAGAGCTCGTGGCCGTGCGGGCCCAAATGGAGGAAATGAGGCGCCAGTTGAGCGCCGCTCCAACACCGTCGGCGGGGCTGTCGCGTGATGAGGTGCTGTTCCTCATCGACGCGCGCCGCGCCGGCTTTGAGGATCGGCTGCTCCCGGCGCCTCGGTTGCGTCCTCCCCTAGCGGCGGACGCACGCAACGCTGCCCGCATGGCCGGTGCTCCAGCACCTGGCGGTGCACCTGTCGCCCAGTCAACGGGCCCTTCCGTCGGCGCTTCGGCGCCCACGCGCTCAAAGCGCAAGGCCGCTGGCGCCTCTGCCGCCGCGCCTCTGCCTGCCGTCCCCTCCACATCTGAGGTGGAGGTGACGGAAACTGTCGTGGCCGTTCCGCCGGCCTCTTCTTCTTCTCTCCCAGCTCAGGGGGAGAAGAAGAACAGGAGGAAGAAGAAGAGCGCTGCGGCGCGTGAGGTAGAGGCGACGCGCCGAGAGCGTCAGTCGGCCTTAAGCCAACCGGCCCCGGCTTCCACGTCTCAGTCCCAAACTGAGACGTGGAACAATGTTGTTAAGCGGCCGAAGAAACCCGCTAATGCGCCCGCTAGGGCACCCGCGAAGCCAGGCGCAAAGAAGAAGAGCGCCCCGAATCTCCGCTCACCGCGAACCGCAGCGGTGGTTATTACGCTGCAGCGGGAAGCGGAGGTTCGGGGCGTGACATACGCCGAAAAGCTTGCCGAGGCTGAGAGGTCAATCGACCTCAAAAGCCTCGGCATCGACGGCTTGCGCTTCCGCACTGCAGCCACCGGGGGACGTATCCTCGAGGTGGCTGGTGCGGAGAGGAGCGCCAAAGCGGACGCATTAGCGGAAAAACTAAGGGCGTCCCTCGGCGACGACGTTCGTGTCGCCAGGCCGGAGAAGTGCGCGGAGCTGCGCATCTCCGGCCTCGGCGATTCAGCGACGAAGGAGGTTGTGGCGCGGGTGGTGGCGGACGTTGGAGGTTGCGCCATCACCAGCGTCGTTGTCGGGGCTATCGTCCGCCAGGCAAGCAGAGAGGGTACGGCGTGGGTAAAGTGCCCCGTCGCGGCGGCCAAACTTTTAACTGATGGCCGCCCCGTAGTGATCGGTTGGACCCGCGTCCGTGCGGTCCTTTTGGAGTCCAGGCCGCAGCGGTGCTTCCGCTGCCTGGATGTGGGGCACGTGGGGGCCAGGTGTGCTGCGGGAGTTGACCGCAGCGCCCTGTGCTTCCGCTGCGGGCAGCCCGGCCACAAAGCGGCCGGCTGCGCCGCGGAACCGCACTGCCCCGTGTGTGCGGCGGCGGGAGAGACCGCTGCGCACCGCCTGGGCGCCAAGGCTTGCCTGGCGGCGTCAAAAAAGCGGCGTCGTCGCCGAGGAGGAGTCGGTGGGAAGCGGGTCGGGCCGGTCGCGGACCCCGCTCCCACCCAAACTGAGGAGGTTATGGACACCACCCAATCTTAAATGTCCACATTCTCGGTCCTGCAGGCCAACGTCAGGCACTGCGCTGCGGCCCAGGATGTTTTGATCCAGTCCGTAGCGCAGTGGCAGACGACCGTGGCTGTAGTCGCCGAACCGTACGCGGTTCGTGCCCGTGATGATTGGGCCAGCGACCGCGACGGTGGAGTGGCTATCGTCTCCCAGCGGGGCGCCTTTGATAGGGTGTCCCAAGGACGAATGTGCGTCCTCGCGCTGCTGGGAGACGCTGCAGTGATCGGGGTGTACTGTCCGCCCAGGAAGACCCGTGCTCAATTCGAGCAGTTACTCGTTGAGCTCGGGGCTCTTGTGGCGGAAGCACACCCCACCCCGCTCATCGTCGTCGGGGACTTCAACGCCCACTCTACGGCGTGGGGATCTCCGGCGACGGACTTGCGGGGGGAGTTGTTGGAGGATTGGGCGGTGTCCATGGATCTGGTGCTGCTAAATCAGGGGACGGTCCCCACGTACGTGGGGGAGAACGGGAACACGTCCATCGTGGACGTGTCCTTCGCCAGTTCTGGCCTGGCGAACCACGTACGTGGCTGGAGGGTGGTAACGGAGGTGGAGACGATGTCGGACCACCGGTATGTCCGGTTCGATATCGTCTCCCCCGCCCTGAGGGCTCAGGATCGTCCCCTGGCCGGTGAGGGCCCACGGTGGCGACTAAAGACGCTTAACCGGGAGCTGGCGGAAGAGGCGGCCATCGTCGAGCGATGGGCCGCGTTCGGCGGAAGCCCGGACGTGGACGCGAGGTCGGAGCGGTTATCGGGGGCTCTGACTCGCGTCTGCGATGCGGCGATGCGGAGGGCAGGATCAGTTCACCCGCGGCGGCGGGTGTATTGGTGGAACGACGACCTGGAGGGGCTGCGTGCTGCTAGCCACGCAGCCCAGCGTCGGTACACCCGCTACCGCGGTCGAAGGAACGGAAACCCTGTCCTCATGGAGGAGTTGCGCGCCGCATACCGGGACGCCCGAGCGGCCCTTCGCTCGGCAATCAAGGCCGCCAAAGATGAGTCGTGGAAGGTGTGGCTCGAGACGTTAAATGGAGATCCGTGGGGGCGCCCGTATAAGGTCGTGAGCGACAAACTCCGGCCTTATGCGCCCCCGCTCACTAGGTCTCTCGAGCCCACCTTCACTAGTGAAGTAGTCAGCTCCCTCTTCCCTGCGCGGGAAGAGTGGGTCCCGCCGTGTATGGCGGCACCAGATGGAACGCCGGCTGACACGGAGGCGATCCCGCCCGTGTCCGATGCCGAGTTAGGGGCAGCGGTTCTCAAACTCAGGATGAGACACCGCGCCCCCGGTCCGGACGGCATCCCAGGGCGGGTCGTCGCCCTGGTCATGCCGGCGTTCGAAGAAGAGACGCTCTCCCTGATGTCGGAGTGTTTGGCGTCGGGTAGAGTCCCGCGAACGTGGAAGACGGGGAAGCTCGTGCTGCTCAGAAAGCACGGGCGCCCCGTCGAGTCGCCGTCGGCCTACCGCCCTATTGTTTTGCTCGGCGAGATGAGCAAGCTTTTCGAGCGGGTGCTCGCTGCTCGTCTCGTCGGCCACCTTGAGGGGGCGGGGCCCAACCTCGACGGCGGCCAGTACGGGTTCCGTCGCGGGCGGTCTACCCTGGACGCCATCTCCCGACTCAGGGACAGCGTCCAAGAGGCGGTCGGTCGGGGGGAGGTGTTGTTGGCGGTGTCGCTGGACATCGCGAACGCCTTCAACACCATCCCCTGGCAGACCATCGCCGAGGCGCTGAGGTACCACAACGTCCCGTGGTACCTCAGGCGCGTCCTTGCGGACTATTTCGTGGACCGGGCCATTATCTACCCGGCCCGGTCGGGAATGGTCCGCAAGGAGATGTCGTGCGGTGTTCCACAGGGGTCGGTGCTTGGTCCGCTCCTGTGGAACATCGGCTATGACTGGGTCCTGCGCGGTGCAACTCTTACGGGGGTCGGCATTATTTGCTACGCCGACGACACCCTCGTCACCGCGCGGGGCCCAGAATTCAGGGACGCGAAGGTTCTGGCCACCGCGGGCGTTGCCCAGGTGGTCAGCCGCATCAGGGCGCTGGGACTCCAGGTGGCTCTCGAAAAGTCCGAGGCCGTGTTTTTCTACGGGCCTCGGCGGGGGCCACCTCGAGGTTCCAACATTGTGGTGAGCGGCACCCCCATCGCTATCGGGGAGACCATGAAGTACCTAGGATTGGTCCTCGATAGTCGGTGGGGTTTCGTCGAGCACTTCCGGCGCCTGGCACCAAAACTGGTGTCATACGCCGGAAGGCTGGCGCGGCTGCTCCCCAATAAAGGGGGGCCGGAAAGTGCATGTCGCCGTCTCTATGACGGTGTAGTGCGCTCCAAGGCGCTCTACGGAGCGCCTATTTGGTCGGACGCTCTCTGCGCCAAAACCATCCCCCTGCTGCGGAGGCCGCAGCGGGTGATTGCGCAGAGGGCGGCGCGAGCGTACTGCACCGTCTCTTACGAGGCGGCGTGTCTAATTGGAGGAAGCCCCCCGTGGGACCTCGAGGCTGGAGTCCTCAAACGTGTGTACGAGGAAAGCGCCCTGGTGCGGAGTAATGGAGGTCGCCCACTCCCGGACGAGATCGATCGCTGGAGACAGTCTGCTCGCGACGATCTCTTCCGGAAGTGGGCCAGTAGATTGGTTGTTCCCTCTGCGAGCGCGCGGCTCGTGGGGGCTGTCCGGCCCGTTCTTCGGCCTTGGGTAGAGAGGGCGCACGGTGCGCCGACGTACCACCTCACTCAGCTCCTCACAGGACATGGCTGTTTCGCCAAGTACCTGTGGGAGGTGGTGGGTGTGGAGTCGGACCCCGTGTGCCGTCACTGCCCAAGTGGCGCCGTGGACTCGGCAGAGCACACACTCGCCGAGTGCGCGGCATGGGACGGGCCGCGTCTCGCCCTCACGGGCCGTGTTGGGTTTGATTTGTCGCTGCCGGCTGTGGTGCGAGCCATGGCCGGCAGCCAAGAGTGCTGGGCCGCCGTCACCTCGTTTGCTTGTGAGGTGATGGCGGCCAAGAGAGAGGAGCTGCGGGTGCGGGAGCGTGCAGGTCAAACGCTCCCGCCTCGCCGTCCGGTTCGGGGGCGCCGCATGGCAGCTTTCGTGCGCGCTCCCGACTAGTGTTGTCCCGGTGGGTGGTGGTCGGGGGACCTCACCCACCGATGATCGTTTGGCGGAAGGTACCTCCCCGTGTTCCGGAGGTGCCTTAGTGCCCGCCCGCTCGGCCGCTCTCTACCCCCTCTGCTTTCAGAGGGGCGCTCGAGAGTGGTGCGATGCGGGCTTGTCTTTTCGTCAGCTCCTTAGGGAGCTCCGGGGGGCCGACCATCTGGTCCCCCGAGGAGAGCCCCAACCTTACGGGGCATCCCTAGCCGGGTCGATGTAGAATCTACTTTTCATATCCCTCGGCCCGGCTATAGGGTGAGTCGGAACACCGCGGGGTTTAGTGGGTAGGACGGTCCCTGTTTCCGGGACCGGTGAGTCCCACACACCGTCCCAGCTACCCCCGTAGCTGGGATGACGGTGCCTAAATGCATTCCCCGCGTCAACAAAAAAAAAAAAAAAAACCTAACCTAACCTAACCTAACCTAACCTAACCTTTTTTTTTTTTTTTTTTTTTTTTTTACAAGGAGTGATCCGCTTACAGACGAAACACGCTGGCGAGGCGTGTGACAGTGTGAGGGTCGCCCAGCACCTGATCTTGTTGGCACTGGGAATACTCACTAAAACTCCTTGGCACCGATCTGCCCAAGAACAGAGGTGTTTTGGGACCTGAAAACTCACCAAAACACCTCAGGGCTGCTCAGCCTTGCTGAGCTACCGCGCCGGGGGGAGGATTACCTCGGTGTGCGCCAGGTAATCCACCAGACGTGGTGGCCAGTGCAATGCACACGAGAGGGCCACTCTCGTGTGCTGGCCACCCAAAGGGTTAGAGAGGGTCTGCGACCGGAGCCACTCGCCCTCTCCTTCCCCTCCGCCTACGCCGGATGGGAGCGGCTAGAGCATCCTCCTCCCGCTCCCTCTCCGCAGCCTCCTTCGCTGACATCACGACCTCAGCGAAGTTGGCGATTTCTTCCCAGGCCTCCACGCTGTCGAGCATGGCACGTACCATGCCCGACAGCGTGAGACCGCGTCCGTCGATTGCAGAACCCAAAAGATGGCGCTGGGTCTGCCATTCGGAGCACTCCCAGAGTGTGTGCTCCATGGTGTCATCGGGAGCGCCGCAGTGGTGGCACATTGGCGTCTCCTCACGTTGGGCAACTCGGTGCAGGTAGTGCCCGAAACATCCGTGTCCGGTCAATACCTGCACCAGGCGGAAGGTCAGAACTCCCCACTCCCGGCTCACCCACTCCTCCAATACCGGTCGGATGGCGTCAATCGTCCGATGGCCAGCGGTCGGTTGAGAGAGTGCCTCAACCCATCGACGAAGAGCTTCTGCCCGCGCCTGTGAGCGGACCTCTTCGATCTCCTCAAGACCAGGCCGCTCACCCCGCATTCTGGTGTCGACCCGATGCCGATACACCTCTGCGAGCACAAGTGCATCGACATCCCACGGCAGCGTACCCGCTAAAACACAGGCAGCTCCGTGGCTGACCGTGCGATATGCTCGCACGGCCCGGGCCGCAATCACTCTCTGCGGTTGGCGCAGGAGAGCCCGCGTCTGCCGAGAGAGACACTCTGCCCACACCGGGGCTCCATATAGGGCCATCGAGCGTATGACGCCATGGTACAACCGGCGACAGGACGCACCGGGACCCCCTACATTGGGGAGCAGGCGTCCGAGCGCGGCTGCGGCAGAACACAGCCGGGGAGCGAGAAGTTCCATATGCCGCCGAAAGGTCCATCGGGAGTCCAACGTCAGCCCGAGGTACTTCATGTGGGGGGTGACCTGAACACGGACACCCTCCACACGAACAAATAGAGATGACGGAGTCCTTCGACGCGGGGGGTGAAAAGTCATGGCCCTCGTTTTTGTGAGGGCCACGTCCAGCCCCAGTAACCGGATTCGTCGGACCACCATAGAGGTGCCGACCGACGCCAGGTGTGCGGCGTCCTCCCATTCTCTTGCAGCCGCTGCCACCAAGGTGTCGTCCGCGAAGCACACGACATTCATCCTTGGCAGCAGCGAGCCGCGAAGCACCCAGTTGTACCCCAGGTTCCACAACAACGGACCGAGAACAGAACCCTGGGGTACACCTGCGACAACCCTCCAATGCCGAATTTGGCCCTGTGCGTCTTCGTACATGACACTGCGATTCGTCATGTAGTCCCTCACCAAGGTGCGTATGTAGATGGGCACCCCGTGGAATCGCAGTGCCTCCTCTATGCATTCGTGGGGGATGGTGTTGAATGCATTGGCTATATCCAATGATACCACCAACACCACCTCCCCACGCGTCGTCGCTTGTTCCGTCCAGCTTTTGAGATGGCTGACTGCGTCAATTGTGGATCGTCCGGCTCGAAAACCGTATTGGCAGTCAGCCAACTCCGGCCCCACACTCTCGAGGTGCTCGATGATGCGGGAGGCGAGAATTTTCTCGAAGGCCTTTCCCGCCTCATCGAGCAACACAAGCGGCCGATAACCTGCCGGCGAGTCTGCTGGGCGACCCTCCTTCCGCAGCAGGCAAAGACGCCCCACCTTCCACCTGCTGGGAAAACGGGCTTTCCGGATGCAGATATCCAGCACCGCTCGGAAACGCTCCTCCAGAGGGCCCAGAGCGACAGCCATGACTTTGGCTGGCACTCCGTCGGGCCCGGGCGCCTTGTTCTTCTTACGAAGACGTTCCCTTACGGCGCTGAACTCCGCGTCTGTAACTGGTGACCCATCAGCCCACCCCTCCGAGGCAGAATCGGAGGTCGGCATTCGCGGGGGCACAAAATCTCCCGTGTTCGGGAATAGAGCCCGGAGGATGCTGCTCAGGAGCGTCGGCTCCATGCATGATGTAGGCGGAGTTGGACCTGCGAACTTCCGCCTAATGGATCGGTACGGTCGACCCCAGGGATCATCGTCGAGGATCCTTACGTACCGATCCCACGCGTCCACCTTCGCCTTAAAGATTGTGGTCCTCAATGTGCCATGGGCCTCCTTGTACTCCTGTCGGAGCCTTTCTTCCTCACCGGGCTCTCTCCTGGTACGCCTGCGACAGCGCTGATACGCGCGCCTGGCTCTCATACTGGCGGCACGCAGGTCGGAGAGTTCCTGCGTCCACCAGTACACTTGCCTTGGGTTCCGAGGGCCCGTCCGCTGCTTTGGCATGGCGGAGTCACATACGACCCGCATATCATCCGCGAATAACTCCGCCATACCGTCGGGATCGTTGGCAATCAAATCGGGCACCTCGGCCCACGCTCGTATCAACGCTGCCTCCTCCGCCACATCTGACCGCATATGGGCAAGTGCCCATTTCGGGAACAACTGGTGACCCACCCCCGAGTACAGCCGAAGAGGGAGACCCCGTGCTGAGATCTCGAATTGAATGTATCGATGGTCAGACAGGGTCTCCGCGTCTTCGACAACCCTCCAGTCCCTGACGCAGGCCGCCAGTGGTGCGGTGGCAAAGGTCACATCTATGACGGACGTGCCCTGCCACCGCACGCATGTTGGAGTGCTTCCCGTGTTGAGGGTCTGGAGCCCCAGGGACAGAACCCAAGACTCCAGGTCCCCACCCCTCGGGTTAAGCACTGATGACCCCCATGCCGCTGATTTGGCGTTAAAGTCACCAGCCACGAGCACTGGATCAGGAGTTGCCCGCCTGACCACGCCTTCCAGCACTGCCAGGTATCGCTGGAACTCGGCTCGGCTGCGGTTTGGCGAAAAGTATGTGGCGACCACCATGACACCTCCCCATCTCGCCGCAACGTACCCCTCGCCCCTCTCAGCCATGACGAGAGGGGGAGGCGCCACACCAGCCACCATAATTGCCGCGAGACCATCAGTGGCTACGACACATCCGGAGGGCAGGGAAGCCACACACGGCTCCGACACCAACACCAAATCTATGTCCCCCTCAGCCGTCGCCTGAAACAAAAGGTTCTGGGCGGCAGCTGAGCGGTTCATATTTGCCTGGAGCACACGTCCCATGGATCTAACTGGCATTGATAGTTTCCATGGGAGTGACTTCAGGAGCGGCCTGACTGGCCGTATTTCGAACGGCCGCCCCCAGTATTGGGAGACGGCGACCTTTGACCGGGGGAGGGTTGCAGTTAACCCCGGCCATGCGATGACTGGACGGTAGTCCGCGGTCGGCACAAATCGCGCAACGCGGCTCAGCTGAGCAGGAAGACAACGTATGCCCCTCCTGTCCACAACGGTGGCAAAGCGTGCTGCGGTCCTTTTTGGAGGGACATAACACCTGTGGGTGGCCCACCCCCATGCATCTGAAGCAACGCATTGGGCGCTGCTCCAAGACGCGGATGGAGGCATGGCTCCAGCCTATGGCCACACGTTGGGCGCTTGCCAGCGCGGCAATTGCTCCCACAGGGCAAGACACAATGGCCGAGCCAACACCCGTGTAGCCCAGCGCTATGGTGCCGACCTTAAACTGGTCGGGCGGACACCCGGACTTTTCCGCCAAGGCTTGGCATATTTCTGCCTCGGTAACAGCATCATCGAGGCCGGAGACTCTTATTTGCGCCGTCTTGGTGGGTCTCGTTACCTTAGCATCGTTGCCCAAGGCCTCTCCGATCCTGGCAGCCAGTGTGTCTGCTTGGGTAGCAGTAGTCTCCTTTGGGAGCTCGATAATTCGAGCTCCTGTGATGCCCGTCCGAAATTTAGCAGGGCCGATTCCCAGCGCACCCAGGCTCACCGATGCCTTCGCCTTGGCGATGGCATCCCTATACGTGGCGCCCTCCGCCACAGCCTCGGGTTTGAGGGATACCACTACCGCCAAAGTTTTAGGCACCTTTGGGAGTCTGGGTTTCTTGGGTTTCTTGGGCTCCGGAGGCTTGGCCGCTGTCTTCTTCTTCTTCGGTTTCTTTGCCACCGTTGTCCAAGCTTCATGGAGCACTACTGGCTGCTCCTGGTTTGAAGGCCCTGCCACTTGCTCCGTGGCTCGTACCATCTTCTTTGCTCGGGCCTCCTTCGGCATGTTTGCCGGGGGGGTCAAGGTGGTGGGGGCAGCTGGGTCATCACTGGGCTTCTGGTTTTTATCGTTTCGTCTGGGTGCCGCCGCCAGTGGTGGCCGGTGGAGTTCAGGTTGCGCTGGCAAGAGACGGCCATCCACCTCAAGGCCCTCCAGACGAGCACTTATTACTGCTCCAACGTGTTCCATAAGAACACGTTGGAGACGACCCATCATATCCTCAATGTTGTTCATTGATATGGTCCCATCAGCCGGCGCCATTTCTCGGGTCGGTTCCGTTCTTCCGAGGGAAGGGCTCCTGGAACGGCGTCGCCTGCCTTCGGCGAACTCCTTCCTCAGGGCAGCCACCTCATTCTGGAGGACAGACAACTGGCCTCGAAGGCGTTTGTTGTCTGCCCTCAGCCGTCTCATCTCGTCACTGTCGTTGCGTACGGCCAACGACTGGACGGCCTGAAGTAGCGATGCCGTACGCTGTTTAATCTCCCTGACGCAGGTACCCTTCAGGTTTTTTGAGACAGTAGCCACCTGGTGCAGGGTACCTGCGTCCTCTTCGGCTCGAGTCAGGAGGTCTTCCACAGTAAGAAGCGTTGGAGATCCCTTTTTTGGGGAGCGCCTCGTCGACTCATGCGCAGTGTAGTCCGATTCGGAGTCCGAGGGCCTTTCTCGGAGTTCCCGCAACGCTCGGCTCTTTCCCACATTATGGACCGTTCCCCTACCTTTGGTAGAGTGCCGGACCGCCTTCTTCTGCGGGGAATCTTCCTCGTCGCTTCCGTCTTCGGTAAGTCCCGAGGTAAAGAAATAAGAACTTCTTTCTCGTTTCTTACCGGAGGCATAAAGCTTCTCTACGGGACGGAACGGGGGCCTGAAGCCTGAGTTCCCATCCGACACAAACCCATCAGCTGATTCTGACTCCATCGTCCAGTTTAGGGCACTGCCCACAACTGAAACGGATGGAGATAGAATAATTATTCTTGCAGGGAATCTGTTTTGACACAGATCCCACTAGCAAGCAAAGCAACACAAGACAAGGACAAAACAAAACAAAACCAAACAGAAAACCAAATCGAAAATCAATCAGAGTCCAGAAAAAAAAAAAACACGCCAGGTCAATATTCAAAGGCAACACGGAAAATAATTCAAAGCACAGAGAGCAAAGGGAGAGAACACCATCCACTGGCCACTGCGTTACCGCGCACCAAGTGGAATGGGTCTAGGTACAAGGTAAAGCACGGTATTTACAGCGAAGCACCGATATTCACCAAAAATGGCCACAAGTTACGTCACAGAGATTTAGTCACCCAACTTGCCACTCCGTTACGGTGGTCAAGTTGGGGTCCAGGGCGGACGACGAGGACGTACTCTAGTAACACTTGGGGCCCCGCCCCAACCTAACCTAACCTAACCTAACCTAACCTAACCTAACCTAACCTAACCTAACCTAACCTAACCTAACCTAACCTAACCTAACCTAACCTAACCTAACCTAACCTAACCTAACCTAACCTAACCCCAGTCACATTCCGACCCCCGAGCAGTAAGCAGCGTTTTTTAACCGCTCCGTACTTAAAAAATTCAAAGTTGTGGGTTTTTTCAATTGTACACCCGAGTGCCATATATCAAAAGTTTTGTCTCGACGCGGCGCATCTTTTGGCGTAACGTGTGCCAGCCGCACGACGCGGGTGAAAAAGTTATTGTGGATTTTCGACAAAATTAAGGTTATTTGTGAAAAAATAGTGAAGAAAAAGTGCTATAAAAGAGTGATCTGTGAAGGGATTGCAGTGCGCTATATATCGGCAGGTGCGCCCCAGCTGCCCGCATCTACCGGCGAAATCGGTTTTTCCGAAAAGCTCCTGGTTTTTCCGGGAAAACCGAAAAACCGAATTCAGCACGTGGGCGTGGCCGCACGTGGTACGTGAAGGAGAAGACCTAGCAGCACCAACTCTTGCAGTCCTGAAGGAGGTACCCAACTATTCACATTTTAAGAAAAAACCGATTTTTTGGCTGGATAGTTTCTAATTATTTTTAATTAGAAAATTCAAAATTTGACTTTTATAACTCGAGAACGGAGAGCAGCATCGAAATTCCGCTACTGCAGTTAGTTGCGCGCTCGTGAGTTTAGCAGAATAAGACTATAAAATAAATTTTTGGACATTTTTTGGAAGACTGGTAATTAAAAAACCGAAATTTAGTGAAAATTGTGAAAATTAGTAGGAAATTTTTTAAATCTGTATATATTTTGTATGTGACTGTTAGACATTAAGTTTTTATATTTTTTAAGATTTTTTGTGTATTTTTATCTCTATTCGTTCGGGAGCTATTGATTTTAATGTATTTTTATCAAATAATTCAGTAAATAATAATAAATTAACTTTTTTAACATCAGGACCGGTTTTAGACAACATATTTTATCTTATAATAACCCAAATTGGGGTCCTCTAGGTCTAAAACTAAAGAATTCACGCGAAAACCGACGGTTTCCGCCATTTTGTTTTTATTTTTAAAATTTTCAATCCTGCATAGCTCCCAAACGAAAAGGCTTAGCGCTGCGTGGTTTTCAGGGTTAAGAAGCCCGGGCGAAGGACTTTCACCCTATACCGGTTTGGAGGCGATTGGAGAGAAATTTTTATTTCTGCTCCAAACCCCTCCAGGAGGGTACCCGGCGAGGCGCTCAAGCCACCAACGAAAGTCCGAACGTTCTACGACAAACGGTCGCCGAGTTACAGCTGTTTTAATTTCGGTTTTGACAGTTCGGCGGCCATTTTGTTTTTCTTAGAACGCCTGTAACTACGCAGTGCTTCGTCGTAGAAAGTTGCGGATTTGATATTCGGCCTCAGGGGGTCGATATCTACCTGCCTCCTGAATTTCAGGGACATTGGAGCACAAAATTTTCAGGGTGCTGAAAACCAGCTGGTGTGATAGAGGGGGTCGAGCCGAGCAGAATAAACCCCACTTTGACTATTCTGCGACGTCTGGGACCGGAGGTACAGGCGATCAAAGTTCGACTTTGACAGCTCGGCCGCCATTTTGAAAAACTTTGATCGCCTGTAGTTTTGGAACGGGGCGTCGTAGGAGGGTCTGGGTTTTTCTGGGCGGCTCGGCGGCCTCTCCCACATCCTTCTGGGGGGGTCACGGGGGAATAGGGGGGCTAAAAATTTTTTGGCTAAAAAAGGCTACCAGAGGGTAGATCTCGGCGCGCTCTCCAAGAATAACCCCAACACGAGTGGGATCGGCCCAGCGGTTCCGGAGTTACAGGAGTTTTTAGAAATTCGGCCGCCATCTTGAAAAATTTTGCAACCCTGTAGCATCGGAACCCCTTGGGCTAGCGACGCCGTGCTTGGGGTCTTCTGAAAGGGCTCGGCGAGGGCTACCAACTGGGCCTCTCTGCACGACTCTAGCTAGAGCGTGTAGAGTTTGGGGACGAAATTTATACCTTTTCGGCAAAAATCGTTCGGGGAAGTTCTGGTTTTCGGCAAATTTAGGCTACGGGAGGCTCATAGGGCAGGTACCGCAGCTTTCTGCATAACTCTGCTCATATAGTGGACAAGAAATTGTAAATATTGCGATTTTAATTATTTTAAGCCCCTATTGGCATTTTAGTTAGTTAATTTAAGTTTATATACATTTATTTGACTTGTGCCCTATTGGCACGCTTCGACAGTAGCTGTGCTACGTACTACAGTACAAATCCTGGTTTGGAAAACACTTAAACGGGACTTCGGGTTTGGTTGTGGCTGCATACACACACCACTTTACTTACATTACACACACATACCTAGGTGCGCACACATCACTGACACATACACAGAAACACATAAATCCATAGATCTCCTACACTTACATACACATACACACACTAACACACAGCTCGGTGTGGGGCCCCTGATCCGGCAAACAAAGTACCACGTCAAGAGTGATAGAGAAACTCGTTCTAGATATAGTACCGTAGACTAAATTCAAACTAGTGACAAAGCATCCCAATTAGAACCTATTGTTCTTACTAAATTAGTAACTTATTCTATTATTATTTATAAATTTAATTAATTGACGAGCACCTTTCCATTATTAAAAATGTTTGGACATAGAACTCCCGCTAAAAGACCTACTGTTTCACCGAGATCCCCCGTCGAGACAGAGAACTCCCCAGTGGAGAGGTGGCCCTTGGGACCAGTAAGGAGGAGCGTCGACGCCCTGGAAACCCGTGAGGCAGTGCAGCCTAAACCCCTGTCACTGTCTCAAAGACCTAGGGAGGCGCCGACAGCACGACAGCCGCTTCTCGTCCCAGGGCCTCAGAGTAGATTTTTAAAAGCAACCGATAGCATTGGTATAATTAGGGAACAATTAGCGGGGTCCAAGAATTTGAAGCGGGAGATAAAAAGCGAAATAGAGGAGCATTCAAACTTTTTATATAAAATCATAAAAGCCTACGAAGAAGACAGAAAAAGCGGCAAAAAGAACGAGGTTAGATTGAATGAGGTAAGAATGAGTGAGAGTAAGAGCGTGAGTGCGACAGGCTCCAATGAGGAGATCTTAAGAAAGATGGAGAAGAATGAAAGGATTTTGAGTGAAAATAATCGTATAATGAAAGAATTGAAAGAGAAGATTGAAAAACAGGATGAAAGAGAGAGTGTGAAAGAGAGCTTGGTGAAAGAAAATAGGAAAATTATGACAGAAGTGAAAGAGAAACTAGTGCAACAGGATGAAAGAGAGAAAGAGCGAGAGAGGAGGGGATCAACCACATACGCCGGAGCGGCGGGAGGCCATAGGGGCCAACAGTTTCCAGAGCCGACGGCGCTGCACTCTGTGGTTGTAACCTCAGAGAATGACAAAGATACGGGAGAGCAAGTGATAGAACGTTTGAGGAAGATCGCGAATGAAGATGAAGGATGGGTAAAGGTTGAAAGGGTGAGAAAGGCGAAGGACAGAAGGGTAATTATAGGTTACAAGACGAAGGATGAAAGGGAGAGGGCACAGCAGAGGCTCGGGGGGCAAGGCCTCTGCGTAGAGCCAATGGCAAATAAGGACCCGCTGCTGATTATGTACGGCGTCCTAAAAATCCATAAGGATGAAGACCTGCTCGAAAAGATCAGGTTGCGAAACCGTGAGGTTTTCGACAGCCTGATCCCAGAGCAGGTCAGGATGGCCGTACTGTACCGTAGGACAGCGCGGAACCCCCTTACATGCCACGTGGTGCTCAGAGTCTCCCCTGCAGTTTGGACCCGGGCCCTGAGCGCAGGGAGGCTGCATGTGGATCTGCAACCCGTGAGGGTTGAAGATCAAACTCCATTAATGCAGTGCTCCCTGTGCCTAGGGTACGGACACAGCAGGCGCCACTGCAAGATGGCAGAGCCCACCTGCAGTCATTGCGGTGGGACTCATTTGAGGGCGCAATGCCCTGAATATGCCGTCGGGTCGCAGCCGTCTTGCTGCAACTGCAGAAGGGAGAGGCTGGGCAACACGAGACATAGTGTCTATGATGGCTCGTGCCCAGTGAAAGGAAAGTGGGATCAGATAGCGAGGGCGTCCATCCAGTACTGCTGAGGGCACCCCGGCAAATAGGCCCCCATACAGGTTTTTGCAGGCTAACCTCCAGAAGAAGGCGCAGGCTACAAAGGACCTCATGATCGAGGCCACCAGGCTTAGGGCTGCGGTTGCTCTAGTGCAGGAGCCTTACGTGGGCTCGATGAGGGGAATGGGAGCATACCAGGGCGCCAGGGTCTTCCAGAACACTGGGCAAGGAGAAGGGACTGTTAAGGCGGCCATCGTCGTGTTTGACGCGACGCTGGACGTCTTGCAGTACCCGCAACTCACCACAGACCATGTGTGTGTGGTGGGGATCCGGACCAGTGCCTGGGAGATCACCCTGGTGTCCTATTACTGCGAACCGAGGGCACCCCTGGAGCCCTGCCTGGAGCGACTGCTGAAGGTGAAGCACGAGCTCGGAGGCCGGCGCCTTCTTCTTGGAGGAGACGCCAATGCAAAAAGTACCTGGTGGGGGCATCAGTTTCAAGATGAGAGGGGAGGGTTACTGATGGACGTCCTCGATCAGATGGACCTCCATGTTCTGAATAGCGGAAGTATTCCAACTTTCGACACGTATAGGGGCGGAAGGAGGTTCCACAGCTACATAGACGTAACATCTTGCACGGGAGACATGCTCCCCCTGACCGACGGCTGGAGGGTTGACACAGGGCTAGTCAACTCCGACCACAACTGCATAGTGTTTAATGTCCACCTAGAGCGAGCCAGTGGTACGCAGATACAGCGTACCACTAGGCTCTATAACACCAAAAAGGCTGATTGGGATGGCTTTAAGACGAAGCTGGCGCAGGAACTCTCTCTGCGGGGCCTGGCTGCTCGGCGGCTCGCAAGTACAGAAGATCTGGAAAGCGCAGTCGTCGAGTACTCATGCTCAGTGGGGGGGGCCTGCGGGGGAGCCATCCCAAAAAAGCGCAACAGTCAAAAAATCACTATGCCGTGGTGGTCGGAGAGGCTCGCCACCCTGAAAAGGGAAGTCAACACCAAAAGGCGTCGGATCAGAAACGCAGCGCCGGATCGACGGCAACTAGTAGTTGTGGAATACCTAGAATGCAAGGAGATGTATGAATCAGAAGTAAAAAAGGCACAGGTCGAAAGTTGGAAGAACTTCTGTGGAAAGCAGGACAGGGAGGGCGTCTGGGAGGGGATATACAGGGTAATCGGGAGGGCCACAGTGAGGGAAGAAGATCGACTGCTAACCCACGAGGGGACCTTTTTGGACGCTAGGGGCTCAGCACAACTCCTCGCTCGAACCTTCTACCCGGAGGATCGAGTCGAGGAGGACACTGAAGCGCATCGACAGATACGCGAAACCGCCGTAAAATACATAGATGGTCATAATGATGATGACCCACCTTTTACGGTGGGCGAACTGATCGATGCGCTTCAGAGATTCAACCCGAAGAAAGCGCCGGGAGTGGACGGCTTTACAGCCGACATCTGTTCCCGAGCCATCGAGACCGATCCGTCACTCTTCTTGAAGCTGCTGAATCAGTGCCTCCATCACGGCTACTTTCCTAAGATATGGAAGGAAGCCGTGGTGGTGGTGCTGAAGAAGCCAGGCAAGGACTCGTACGCCGTTCCCAAATCGTACAGGCCTATAGGCCTGTTACCGGTTTTGGGAAAGGTGTACGAGAGGATGGTGATTACTCGACTCAAGTACCACCTATTGCCGCGTATGAGCACTCGCCAGTACGGCTTTATGCCCCAGAAAAGCACCGAAGACGCCCTCTATGACCTAATGGGACACATAGTGGCTAAACTCCGTGAAAAGAGGATAGTCACTATGGTGTCTTTGGACATAGAGGGGGCCTTCGATAGCGCCTGGTGGCCGGCTATAAAAGTACGGCTGGCGGAAGAAAAGTGCCCGGCAAACTTGAGGCGAGTAATCAGCAGCTACCTTAGCGAGAGGAGAGTGAGGGTTCGGTACGCCGGTGAGGAGCATAGTCGCTCCACCGACAAAGGGTGCGTCCAGGGGTCGATCGGGGGTCCCTTGCTGTGGAATTTGCTTTTAGACCCACTTTTGAAAGGACTGGAGCGGATGGGCGTGTATGTGCAGGCGTTTGCGGACGACGTGGTGCTCGTGTTCGACGGAGATTCAGCTCTAGAAATCGAGGGACACGCCAATGCCTCTCTCGAACATGTGCGGGAGTGGGGCATCGGAAATAAGCTGAAATTCGCACCGCACAAAACCAGTGCGATGGTTATCACGCGGAGGCTAAAGTACGATGTCCCACGCCTTAGCATGGGCGGGATAGACATTGGCATGTCCAAAGAGATCAAAATCCTAGGGCTGACCATTGACAGGGCACTCACTTTCAACACACACATTACAAACGTATGCAAAAAGGCGATCGGCATCTACCGGAAGCTGGCGCGGATGGCCCGGATCAGCTGGGGGCTTCACCCCGAGGTGATCCGGACGATCTACGTCGCGGCCGTGGAGCCGACGATACTGTACGCCGCCAGTGCTTGGCACGCATCGGCAGAGAAGCTTGGAGTCCAAAAGCAGCTGAACGTGGTACAGCGCGGATTCGCCCAAAAGCTGTGTAAGGCATACCGCACGGTCTCCCTGAACTCGGCGCTGGTCCTGGCTGGTCTGCTCCCTCTGGACCTCAGACTTCATGAGGTGGCCTCGTTATACGAGGCCAAGAGAGGAGTGGGCCAGTCATGGCTGGGAGACAGGGAGGTCGAGCGCATGTCTCCAGCGATTGAGGCTCCTCACCCCGCGGAGCATCCGCCATTGGGGTTCACCAGTCTGGTAGACGAGGGGCAGCTGGAGGATGCGAATCATTTTGAGATTCGCATCTTCACGGACGGGAGCAAGATTGAGGGCCGTGTCGGTGCCGCGCTATCATTTTGGGATAGCCGGGCCGAAATTAAGGCCCTCAAACTTGCTCTGTCGCCCCATTGCACCGTCTATCAGGCCGAGCTCCTGGCGTTATGCAAAGCGGCCAGTGAGGCCCTCAGGCGAGGCGCGTCCACGTTTGGCATCTTCAGTGATAGCAGAGCCGCTCTCCTGACGGTCATAAACCGTCATGCTCTTCACCCCCTGGCGGTTGAAGCCCGAGCCGCCATTCACCAAGGCATGGCCCAGGGTAAGGAAATCTCCTTATTCTGGGTCAAGGCTCACGCGGGGTTGGAGGGCAATGAGCGAGCCGACCAGCTCGCCAAGGAGGCGGCTCTGAGGCTGAAGAGAGCACCGGACTACGGACTGTGCCCTGTTTCATTCGTGAAGCGTGCCCTCAGGCAGGACACGCTTGGCGAGTGGAACAAGAGGTACAGTGAGGGCGAGCAGGCCTCCGTCACCAAGCTTTTCTTCCCATGCGCAGTGGAGGCATACAGTGTCGTCCGGAAGATGACGATCGCCGGCACCACAACCCAACTGCTGACGGGGCACGGTGGGTTTTCCGAATACTTGACCCGTTTCAAGTGTAAGGGGGACCCATCGTGCGCCTGTGAGCCTGGGGTGGACGAAAATGTGGTCCACCTGCTTATAGATTGTCCCATCCACGCGCTTGACAGAGTGGATCTAGAGGCAGCAACAAACCTGAAATTAAATATTGAAAATTTACCCATTTTTGTAAAACAACACAGAGAAAGATTTATACAATACAGTCAGAAAATTATAAAAATTGTAAATAGAAGGAATAAGTAGGGATACTTTTGTTCACCAGTATTATTGTCAATATTGCACTGTAACAAAAGAACATAGATAGTAAGAAAATGAAAGAAACCAGCTGTATTTGTAAATTAAGAAATAACGTATTGTTAATAATAAGTATTTGGCAGATAAATTAGACACGCAGAACATAGAAATTATTAGTATTAAGAAATTAAACTTTAAGATCAACATGTTTAGAAGATAGCACATTAATGTATAATTATTATATAAGAGATTTAAAATAAATAAGTTAAAATATTGTTATGTAAAAAATTAGACCTAACACAAAATTGTAAAAATAGTAGATAGAAGTTTTTCTTTTGAAATTAAAATTAAAACCATACGGGGCAAGAAGCCCCCAAGACTACACACAAACCCCATCCCAAGGTATGATACCCCACATCCCCAGAATGAAAGGCCATCGTGAAAGTGCGAGAGGCATAAAAGCGTGACGAGTATGGTACTAGAGGAATAAGAATGAAAGACGATAGTTTTTAAGGATTAGCTAGTTTAGATAAAAGAATGAAAGGTCGGGAAAGCGTGAAAGTGCGAGAGGCATAAAAGCGAGAACTGGAATGATAAAGAGAATATGGGTGAAAGAGGATTAGTTTAGATAGGTTCGAGATGCCGGGGGCCTGGGGGCACTACCCATGATGGAGGTAGAAACGGCCGGCGACGCAGTGGCTCGGTGCGGATGGGCTCACGAAGGTGCGCCCAAATGTACCGGCACTGCAGCTTGCCGAGGCCACATTTTAGCACTTAAGACACGGGCTTATGTGTCCCCGCCCCCCGACATCTCTTGAAGTAGGTCAAGAAGCCCCGCGGGGCTAGTACATATGATTAATTAGCTAGACAGAAACTGTATAGATAGGCTTTGCCCATGGCAGAGGTGCAGAAAAAAAAAAAAAAAAAAAAAAAAAAAAAAAAAAAAAAAAAAAAAAAAAAAAAAAAAAAAAACCTAACCTAACCTAACCTAACCTAACCTAACCTAACCTAACCTAACCTAACCTAACCTAACCTAACCTAACCTAACCTAACCTAACCTCCGAGGGGCGGGGCCCCAAGTGTTGTTCGTTTACGTCCACGTCGTCCGCCCTGGACCCCAACTTGACCACCGTAACGGAGTGGCAAGTTGGGTGACCGAATTTCGAACAGCTGGACTTGAGGCCAAAAGAATTTGATTTGATCATGGATGCGAATACGAGTAATTCTAATGCGAGTGACGCGAAAGTGTCGAGGCCCGGGACTCCAACCCCGGGCGAGAAGGAGCTGCGGGTGTCGCTGTCGCGCTGCGATGCGACCCCGCAGGCTTCTGGTAGCATCAAATGCGACTGGCAGCGGCTGTCGGACTCCGATAGCAGCTGCCAGTCGATGATGACGGTTTCTTCCCGTCCCTCCCCGACTCCCAGGTTGTGGCAGCGCAAGCGCTGCAACAGTAAAAGCCCTGGGGAGTCGGAGAGCGACGGTGAGGAGTCGGCTGGCCCCAGCACCATCAGGGGCCAGCCCGGTAAAAGAGGGCGTGGGCGCCCTCCAACGACGGGCCAGTATGTCGGCCTGGCTCAGGCTCGAGCTAGCTACGTTGCGGCCAAGGAGCGCGAGCTTGAGCTCCAGGCGGAGGAGGAGCTCGCTCGGGACGCTTTCCAGGCCGAAGAGGAGGAGCGTCTGAAGCGGGAGGAGCGGCGATGCTCCTTCCTCCGGAAATCCCCGACGCTGGAGAAGGAGGTGTCGACGTCGGCAGCTGCTCCGGTATTGCGGTGCGAGCAGCTGTCGAAGGCGGTAGAGGAGGCGGTGAAGGCGATCGATACGATCGCCTACAAATCCTCCCGCCTGAAGGGCCAGAGCGTCCAGGGCCTGCGGAGTGCCGCTGGATCGATCCTGGAGCATATGCGAGAGATGGCCTCCCTCAAGTGCAGCGACGAGGTCATGCGCTTGAAGGGAGAACTCGCGGCCGTGCGTGGCCAGATGGAGGAATTGAGGCGCCAGTTGAGCGCCGCTCCAACACCGTCGGCGGGGCTGTCGCGTGATGAGGTGCTGTACCTCATCGACGCGCGCCGCGCCGGCTTCGAGGATCGGCTGCTCCCGGCGCCTCGGTTGCGTCCTCCGCTTGCGGCGGATGCACGCAACGCTGCCCGCGCGGCCGGTGCTCCGGCACCCGGCGGTGCACCTCTTGCCCTCTCAACGGGCCCTTCCGTCGGCGCTTCGGCGCCCACGCGCTCAAAGCGCAAGGCCGCTGGCGCCTCTGCCGCCGCGCCTCTACCTGCCGTCCCCTCCACATCTGAGGTGGAGGTGACGGAAACTGTCGTGGTCGTTCCGTCGGCCTCTTCTTCTTCTCTCCCAGCTCAGGGAGAGAAGAAGAACAGGAAGAAGAAGAAGAGCGCTGCGGCGCGTGAGGTGGAGGCGACGCGCCGAGAGCGTCAGTCGGCCTTGACTCAACCGGCCCCGGCTTCCACGTCTCAGTCTCAAACTGAGACGTGGAACAACGTTGTCAAGCGGAAGAAGAAACCCGCTAATGCGCCCGCTAGGGCACCCGCGAAGACAGGCGCAAAGAAGAGCGCCCCGAATCTCCGCGCACCGCGAACCGCAGCAGTGGTTATAACACTGCAGCGGGAAGCGGAGGTTCGTGGCGTGACTTACGCCGAAAAACTTGCCGAGGCTGAGAGGTCAATCGACCTCAAAAGCCTCGGCATCGACGGCCTGCGCTTCCGCACTGCAGCCACCGGGGGACGTATCCTCGAGGTGGCTGGTGCGGAGAGGAGTGCCAAAGCGGACGCATTGGCGGAAAAATTAAGGGCGTCCCTCGGCGACGACGTTCGTGTCGCCAGGCCGGAGAAGTGCGCGGAGCTGCGCATCTCCGGTCTGGGCGATTCAGCAACCAAGGAGGTTGTGGCGCGGGTGGTGGCGGACGTTGGAGGTTGCGCCATCACCAGCGTCGTTGTTGGTTCTATTGTCCGCCAGGCAAGCAGAGAGGGCACGGCGTGGGTGAAGTGCCCCGTCGCGGCTGCCAAACTAGTTACGGATGGCCGCGCCCTAGTCATCGGTTGGACCCGCGTCCGTGCGGTCCTTTTGGAGTCCAGGCCGCAGCGGTGCTTCCGCTGCCTGGATGTGGGGCACGTGGGGGCCAGGTGTGCTGCGGGAGTTGACCGCAGCGCCCTGTGCTTCCGCTGCGGGCAGCCCGGCCACAAAGCGGCCGGCTGCGCCGCGGATCCGCACTGCCCCGTGTGTGCGGCGGCGGGAGAGACCGCTGCGCACCGCCTGGGCGCCAAGGCTTGCCTGGCGGCGTCAAAGAAGCGGCGTCGTCGCCGAGGAGGAGTCGGTGGGAGGCGGGTCGGGCCGGTTGCGGACCCCGCTCCCACCCAAGCTGAGGAGGTTATGGACACCGCTCAATCCTAGATGTCCACATTCTCGGTCCTGCAGGCCAACGTCAGGCACTGCGCTGCGGCCCAGGATGTTTTGATCCAGTCCGTAGCGCAGTGGCAGACGACCGTGGCTGTAGTCGCCGAACCGTACGCGGTTCGTGCCCGCGATGATTGGGCCAGCGACCGCGACGGTGAAGTGGCTATCGTCTCCCAGCGGGGCGCCTTTGATAAGGTGTCCAAAGGACGAATGTGCGTCCTCGCGCTGCTGGGAGACGCTGCAGTGATCGGGGTGTACTGTCCGCCCAGGAAGACCCGTGCTCAATTTGAGCAGTTACTCGTTGAGCTCGGGGCTCTTGTGGCGGAAGCACACCCCACCCCGCTCATCGTAGTCGGGGACTTCAACGCCCACTCTACGGCGTGGGGATCTCCGGCGACGGACTTGCGGGGGGAGTTGTTGGAGGATTGGGCGGTGTCCATGGATCTGGTGCTGCTAAATCAGGGGACGGTCCCCACGTACGTGGGGGAGAACGGGAACACGTCCATCGTGGACGTGTCCTTCGCCAGTTCTGGTCTGGCGAACCACGTACGTGGCTGGAGGGTGGTAATGGAGGTGGAGACGATGTCGGACCACCGGTATGTCCGGTTCGATATCGTCTCCCCCGCCCTGAGGGCTCAGGACCGTCCCCTGGCCGGTGAGGGCCCACGGTGGCGACTGAAATCGCTTAACCGGGAGCTGGCGGAAGAGGCGGCCATCGTCGAGCGATGGGCCGCGTTTGGCGGAAACCCGGACGTAGACGCGAGGTCGGAGCGGTTGTCCGAGGCTCTGACCCGCGTCTGCGATGCGGCGATGCGGAGGGCAGGATCAGTTCACCCGCGGCGGCGGGTGTACTGGTGGAACGACGACCTGGAGGGGCTGCGTGCTGCTAGTCATGCAGCCCAGCGTCGGTACACCCGCTACCGCGGCCGAAGGAACGGAAACCCTGTCCTCATGGAGGAGTTGCGCGCCGCATACCGGGACGCCCGAGCGGCCCTTCGCTCGGCAATTAAGGCCGCCAAAGATGAGTCGTGGAAGGTGTGGCTCGAGACGTTGAATGGAGATCCGTGGGGGCGCCCGTATAAGGCCGTGAGCGACAAACTCCGGCCTTATGCGCCCCCGCTTACCAGGTCTCTCGAGCCCACCTTCGTAACAGAGATCGTCAGCTCCCTCTTCCCTGCGCGGGAAGAGTGGGTCCCGCCGAGTATGGCAGCACCAGACAGAACGCCGGCTGACATGGAGGCGATCCCGCCCGTGTCCGATGCCGAGTTAGGGGCGGCGGTTCTCAAGCTCAAGTTGAGACACCGCGCCCCTGGTCCGGACGGCATCCCAGGGCGGGTCGTCGCCCTGGTCATGCCGGCGTTCGAAGAAGAGACGCTCTCCCTGATGTCGGAGTGTTTGGCGTCGGGTAGGGTCCCGCGAACGTGGAAGACGGGGAAGCTCGTGCTGATCAAGAAGCACGGGCGCCCCGTCGAGTCGCCGTCGGCCTACCGCCCTATTGTTCTGCTCGGCGAGATGAGCAAGCTTTTCGAGCGGGTGCTCGCTGCTCGTCTCGTCGGGCACCTTGAGGGGGCGGGGCCCAACCTCGACGGCGGCCAGTACGGGTTCCGTCGCGGGCGGTCTACCCTAGACGCCATCTCCCGACTCAGGGACAGCGTCCAAGAGGCGGTCGGTCGGGGGGAGGTGTTGTTGGCGGTGTCGCTGGACATCGCGAACGCCTTCAACACCATCCCCTGGCAGACCATCGCCGAGGCGCTGAGGTACCACAAGGTCCCGTGGTACCTCAGGCGCGTCCTTGCGGACTATTTCGTGGACCGGGCCATTATCTACCCGGCCCGGTCGGGAATAGTCCGCAGGGAGATGTCGTGCGGTGTTCCACAGGGGTCGGTGCTTGGTCCGCTCCTGTGGAACATCGGCTATGACTGGGTCCTGCGCGGTGCAACTCTTACGGGGGTCGGTATTTTGTGTTACGCCGACGACACCCTCGTCACCGCGCGGGGCCCAGAATTCAGGGACGCGAAGGTTCTGGCCACCGCGGGCGTTGCCCAGGTGGTCAGCCGCATCAGGGCGCTGGGACTCCAGGTGGCTCTCGATAAGTCCGAGGCCGTGTTTTTCCACGGGCCTCGTCGGGGGCCACCTCGAGATTCCGCCATTGTGGTGAGCGGCACCCCCATCGCTATCGGGGAGACCATGAAGTATCTAGGATTGGTCCTCGATAGTCGATGGGGTTTCGTCGAGCACTTCCGGCGCCTGGCACCCAAACTGGTGTCATACGCCGGAAGGCTGGCGCGGCTGCTCCCCAATAAAGGGGGGCCGGAAAGTGCATGTCGCCGTCTCTACGACGGTGTAGTGCGCTCCAAGGCGCTCTACGGAGCGCCTATTTGGTCGGACGCTCTCTGCGCCAAAACCATCCCCCTGCTGCGGAGACCGCAGCGGGTGATTGCGCAGAGGGCGGCGCGAGCGTACTGCACCGTCTCTTACGAGGCGGCGTGTTTGATTGGCGGGAGCCCCCCTTGGGATCTCGAGGCTGGAGTCCTCAAGCGCGTTTACAACGAAAGCGCCCTGGTGCGGATAAATGGAGGTCGCCCACTCCCGGACGAGATCGATCGCTGGAGACAATCTGCTCGCGACGATCTCTTCCGGAAGTGGGCCAATAGATTGGTGTGTCCCTCCGCGAGTGTGCGGCTCGTGGGGGCTGTCCGGCCTGTTCTTCGGCCTTGGGTGGAGAGGGCGCACGGTGCGCCGACGTACCACCTCACTCAGCTCCTCACAGGACATGGCTGTTTCGCCAAGTACCTGTGGGAGGTGGTGGGTGTGGAGTCGGACCCCGTGTGCCGTCACTGCCCAAGTGGCGCCGTGGACTCGGCAGAGCACACACTCGTCGAGTGCGCGGCGTGGGACGGGCCGCGTGTCGCCCTCACGGGCCATGTTGGATTGGATTTGTCGCTGCCGGCTGTGGTGCGAGCCATGGTCGGCAGCCAAGAGTGCTGGGCCGCCGTCACCTCGTTTGCTTGTGAGGTGATGGCGGCCAAGAGAGAGGAGCTGCGGGTGCGGGAGCGTGCAGGTCAAACGCTCCCGCCTCGCCGTCCGGTTCGGGGGCGCCGCATGGCGGCGTTCGTGCGCGCCCCCGACTAGTGTTGTTCCGGTGGGTGGTGGTCGGGGGACCTCACCCACCGATGATCGTTTGGCGGAAGGTACCTCCCCGTGTTCCGGAGGTGCCTTAGTGCCCGCCCGCTCGGCCGCTCTCTGCCCCCTCTGCTTTCAGAGGGACGTTCGAGGGCGGTGCGATGCGGGCTTGTTTGTTTCTTCAGCTCCTTAGGGAGCTCCGGGGGGCAGACCATCTGGCCCCCCGAGGAGAGCCCCAACCCTACGGGGCATCCCTAGCCGGGTCGACGTAGAATCTTCAACCTCATATCCTTCGGCCCGGCTATAGGGTGAGTCGGAACACCGCGGGGTTTAGTGGGTAGGACGGTCCCTTCTTCCGGGACCGGTGAGTCCCACACACCGTCCCAGCTACCCCCGTAGCTGGGATGACGGTGCCTAAACGCATTCCCCGCGTCAACAAAAAAAAAAAAAAAAAACCTAACCTCCGAGGCGCTGAGGTACCACAATGTCCCGTGGTACCTCAGGCGCGTCCTTGCGGACTATTTCGTGGACCGGGCAATTATCTACCCGGCCCGGTCGGGAATAGTCCGCAAGGAGATGTCGTGCGGTGTTCCGCAGGGGTCGGTGCTTGGTCCGCTCCTGTGGAACATCGGCTACGACTGGGTCCTGCGCGGTGCCACGCTCAGGGGCGTCGGTATTTTGTGTTACGCCGACGACACCCTTGTCACCGCGCGGGGCCCAGAGTTCCGGGACGCGAAGGTTCTGGCCACCGCGGGCGTTGCCCAGGTGGTCAGCCGCATCAGGGCGCTGGGACTCCAGGTGGCTCTCGATAAGTCCGAGGCCGTGTTCTTCCACGGGCCTCGTCGGGGGCCACCTCGAGATTCCGCCATTGTGGTGAGCGGCACCCCCATCGCTATCGGGGAGACCATGAAGTACCTAGGATTGGTCCTCGATAGCCGATGGGGTTTCGTCGAGCACTTCCGGCGCCTGGCACCCAAACTGGTGTCATACGCCGGAAGGCTGGCGCGGCTGCTCCCCAATAAAGGGGGGCCGGAAAGTGCATGTCGCCGTCTCTACGACGGTGTAGTGCGCTCCAAGGCGCTCTACGGAGCGCCTATTTGGTCGGACGCTCTCTGCGCCAAAACCATCCCCCTGCTGCGGAGACCGCAGCGGGTGATTGCGCAGAGGGCGGCGCGAGCGTACTGCACCGTCTCTTACGAGGCGGCGTGTTTGATTGGCGGGAGCCCCCCTTGGGATCTCGAGGCTGGAGTCCTCAAGCGCGTTTACGACGAAAGCGCCCTGGTGCGGATAAATGGAGGTCGCCCACTCCCGGACGAGATCGATCGCTGGAGACAGTCTGCTCGCGACGATCTCTTCCGGAAGTGGGCCAATAGGTTGGAGTGTCCCTCCGCGAGCGTGCGGCTCGTGGGGGCTGTCCGGCCCGTTCTTCGGCCTTGGGTAGAGAGGGCGCACGGTGCGCCGACGTACCACCTCACTCAGCTCCTCACAGGACATGGCTGTTTCGCCAAGTACCTGTGGGAGGTGGTGGGTGTGGAGTCGGACCCCGTGTGCCGTCACTGCCCAAGTGGCGCCGTGGACTCGGCTGAGCACACACTCGCCGAGTGCGCGGCGTGGGACGGGCCGCGTGTTGCCCTCACGGGCCAAGTCGGAAATGATTTGTCGCTGCCGGCCGTGGTGCGAGCCATGGTCGGCAGCCAGGAGTGTTGGGCCGCCGTCACCTCTTTTGCCAATGAGGTGATGGCGGCAAAGAGAGAAGAGCTGCGGGTGCGGGAGCGTGCTGGTGAGACGCTCCCGCCTCGCCGTCCGGTTAGGGGGCGCCGCATGGCAGCTTTCATGCGCGCCCCCGACTAGTGTTGTTCCGGTGGGTGGTGGTCGGGGGACCTCACCCACCGATGATCGTTTGGCGGAAGGCACCTCCAAGTGTTCCGGAGGTGCCTTAGTGCCCGCCCGCTCGGCCGCTCTCTGCCCTCTCTGCTTTCAGAGGGACGTTCGAGGGCGGTGCGATGCGGGCTTGTCTTTCTTCAGCTCCTTAGGGAGCTCCGGGGGCCGACCATCTGGTCCCCCGAGGAGAGCCCCAACCTTACGGGGCATCCCTAGCCGGGTCGATGTAGAATCTGCTCTTCATATCCCTCGGCCCGGCTATAGGGTGAGGAGGAACACCGCGGGGTTTAGTGGGTAGGACGGTCCCTGTTTGGGACCGGTGAGTCCCACACACCGTCCCAGCTACCCCCGTAGCTGGGATGACGGTGCCTAAATGCATTCCCCGCGTCAACAAAAAAAAAAAAAAAAAAAAAAAAAAAAAAAAAAAAAAAAAAAAAAAAAAAAAAAAAAAACCTAACCTAACCTAACCTAACCTAACCTAACCTAACCTAACCTAACCTAACCTAACCTAACCTAACCTAACCTAAACGACGTTCGCATCGCCAGGCCGGAGAAGTGCGCGGAGTTGCGCATCTCCGGCCTCGGCGACGCTGCAACAAAAGAGGTCGTGGCGCGGGTGGTGGCGGAAGTTGGAGGTTGCGCCGCCACCAGCGTCACCGTTGGCGAGATTACCCGCCAGGCGAGCAGGGAGGGCACGGCGTGGGTCAAGTGCCCGGTCGCAGCGGCCAAACAAATCACAGATGGCCGCGCCCTCGTCATCGGCTGGACCCGCGTCCGTGCGGTCCTTTTGGACTCCAGGCCGCAGCGGTGCTTCCGCTGCTTGGATGTGGGGCATGTGGGGGCCAGGTGTGCTGCGGGAGTTGACCGCAGCGCCCTGTGCTTCATCTGCGGGCAGCCCGGCCACATAGCGGCCGGCTGCAACGCAGATCCGCATTGCCCCGTGTGTGCGGCGGCGGGAGAGGCCGCTGCGCACCGCCTGGGTGCCAAGGCTTGCCTGGCGGCGTCTAAGAAACGGCGTCGTCGCCGAGGAGGAGTCGGTGGGAGGCGGGTCGGGCCGGTCGCGGACCCCGCTCCCACCCAATCTGAGGAGGTTATGGACACCGCTCAGTCTTAAATGTCCAATTTCTCGGTCCTGCAGGCCAACGTCAGGCACTGCGCTGCGGCCCAGGATATTTTGATCCAGTCCGTAGCGCAGTGGCAGACGACCGTGGCTGTAGTCGCCGAACCGTACGCGGTTCGGGCCCGCGATGATTGGGCCAGCGACCGCGACGGTGAGGTGGCTGTCGTCTCCCAGCGGGGCGCCTTTGATAGGGTGTCCCAAGGACGAATGTGCGTCCTCGCGCTGCTGGGAGACGCTGCAGTGATCGGGGTGTACTGTCCGCCCAGGAAGACCCGTGCTCAATTTGAGCAGTTACTCGTTGAGCTCGGGGCTCTTGTGGCGGAAGCACACCCCACCCCGCTCATCGTCGTCGGGGACTTCAACGCCCACTCTACGGCGTGGGGATCTCCGGCGACGGACTTGCGGGGTGAGTTATTGGAGGACTGGGCGGTGTCCATGGATCTGGTGCTGCTGAACCAGGGGACGGTCCCCACGTACGTGGGGGAGACTGGGAACAGGTCCATCGTGGACCTGTCCTTTGCCAGTTCTGGCCTGGCGAACCACGTACGTGGCTGGAGGGTGGTCACGGAGGTGGAGACGATGTCGGACCACCGGTATGTCCGATTTGATATCGTCTCCCCCGCCCTGAGGACCCACGATCGTCCCCTGGCCGGTGAGGGCCCACGGTGGCGCTTAAAAACGCTGAACCGGGAGCTGGCAGAAGAGGCGGCCATCGTCGAGCGATGGGCCGCGTTTGGCGGAAACCCGAGCGTGGACGCGAGGTCGGAGCGGTTATCTGAGGCTCTGACTCGCGTCTGCGATGCGGCGATGCGAAGGGCAGGGTCTGTCCAGCCGCGGCGGCGGGTGTATTGGTGGAACGACAACCTTGAAGGGCTGCGTGCTGCTAGTCACGCAGCCCAACGAAGATACACCCGCTACCGCGGTCGTAGGGCCGGAAACCCTGTCCTCGTGGAGGAGTTGCGCGCCGCATACCGGGACGCCCGAGCGGCCCTTCGCTCGGCGATCAAGGCCGCCAAAGACGAGTCGTGGAAGGTGTGGCTCGAGACTTTAAATGGAGATCCGTGGGGGCGCCCGTATAAGGTCGTGAGCGACAAACTCCGGCCTTATGCGCCCCCGCTCACTAGGTCTCTCGAGCCCGCCTTCACTAGTGAAGTTGTCAGCTCCCTCTTCCCTGCGCGGGAAGAGTGGGTCCCGCCGTGTATGGCGGCACCAGATGGAACGCCGGCTGATACGGAGGCGATCCCGCCCGTGTCCGATGCCGAGTTAGGGGCAGCGGTTCTCAAACTCAAGATGAGACACCGCGCCCCCGGTCCGGACGGCATCCCAGGGCGGGTCGTCGCCCTGGTCATGCCGGCGTTCGAAGAAGAGACGCTCTCCCTGATGTCGGAGTGTTTGGCGTCGGGTAGAGTCCCGCGAACGTGGAAGACGGGGAAGCTCGTGCTGCTCAAAAAGCACGGGCGCCCCGTCGAGTCGCCGTCGGCCTACCGCCCTATTGTTTTGCTCGGCGAGATGAGCAAGCTTTTCGAGCGGGTGCTCGCTGCTCGTCTCGTCGGGCACCTTGAGGGGGCGGGGCCCAACCTCGACGGCGGCCAGTACGGGTTCCGTCGCGGGCGGTCTACCCTGGACGCCATCTCCCGACTCAGGGACAGCGTCCAAGAGGCGGTCGGTCGGGGGGAGGTGTTGTTGGCGGTGTCGCTGGACATCGCGAACGCCTTCAACACCATCCCCTGGCAGACCATCGCCGAGGCGCTGAGGTACCACAACGTCCCGTGGTACCTCAGGCGCGTCCTTGCGGACTATTTCGTGGACCGGGCCATTATCTACCCGGCCCGGTCGGGAATAGTCCGCAAGGAGATGTCGTGCGGTGTTCCACAGGGGTCGGTGCTTGGTCCGCTCCTGTGGAACATCGGCTATGACTGGGTCCTGCGCGGTGCAACTCTTACGGGGGTCGGCATTATTTGCTACGCCGACGACACCCTCGTCACCGCGCGGGGCCCAGAATTCAGGGACGCGAAGGTTCTGGCCACCGCGGGCGTTGCCCAGGTGGTCAGCCGCATCAGGGCGCTGGGACTCCAGGTGGCTCTCGAAAAGTCCGAGGCCGTGTTTTTCTACGGGCCTCGGCGGGGGCCACCTCGAGGTTCCAACATTGTGGTGAGCGGCACCCCCATCGCTATCGGGGAGACCATGAAGTACCTAGGATTGGTCCTCGATAGTCGGTGGGGTTTCGTCGAGCACTTCCGGCGCCTGGCACCAAAACTGGTGTCATACGCCGGAAGGCTGGCGCGGCTGCTCCCCAATAAAGGGGGGCCGGAAAGTGCATGTCGCCGTCTCTATGACGGTGTAGTGCGCTCCAAGGCGCTCTACGGAGCGCCTATTTGGTCGGACGCTCTCTGCGCCAAAACCATCCCCCTGCTGCGGAGGCCGCAGCGGGTGATTGCGCAGAGGGCGGCGCGAGCGTACTGCACCGTCTCTTACGAGGCGGCGTGTCTAATTGGAGGAAGCCCCCCGTGGGACCTCGAGGCTGGAGTCCTCAAACGTGTGTACGAGGAAAGCGCCCTGGTGCGGAGTAATGGAGGTCGCCCGCTCCCGGACGAGATCGATCGCTGGAGACAGTCTGCTCGCGACGATCTCTTCCGGAAGTGGGCCAGTAGATTGGTTGTTCCCTCTGCGAGCGCGCGGCTCGTGGGGGCTGTCCGGCCCGTTCTTCGGCCTTGGGTAGAGAGGGCGCACGGTGCGCCGACGTACCACCTCACTCAGCTCCTCACAGGACATGGCTGTTTCGCCAAGTACCTGTGGGAGGTGGTGGGTGTGGAGTCGGACCCCGTGTGCCGTCACTGCTCAAGTGGCGCCGTGGACTCGGCTGAGCACACACTCGCCGAGTGCGCGGCGTGGGACGGGCCGCGTGTCGCCCTCACGGGCCGTGTTGGAAATAATTTGTCGCTGCCGGCCGTGGTGCGAGCCATGGTCGGCAGCCAGGAATGTTGGGCCGCCGTCACCTCGTTTGCTTGTGAGGTGATGGCGGCAAAGAGAGAGGAGCTGCGGGTGCGGGAGCGTGCAGGTCTAACGCTCCCGCCTCGCCGTCCGGTTCGGGGGCGCCGCATGGCAGCTTTCGTGCGCGCCCCCGACTAGTGTTGTTCTGGTGGGTGGTGGTCGGGGGACCTCACCCACCGATGATCGTTTGGCGGAAGGCACCTCCTCGTGTTCCGGAGGTGCCTTAGTGCCCGCCCGCTCGGCCGCTCTCTGCCCCCTCTGCTTTCAGAGGGACGTTCGAGGGCGGTGCGATGCGGGCTTGTCTTTCTTCAGCTCCTTAGGGAGCTCCGGGGGCCGACCATCTGGTCCCCCGAGGAGAGCCCCAACCTTACGGGGCATCCCTAGCCGGGTCGATGTAGAATCTACTTTTCATATCCCTCGGCCCGGCTATAGGGTGAGTCGGAACACCGCGGGGTTTAGTGGGTAGGACGGTCCCTGTTTTCGGGACCGGTGAGTCCCACACACCGTCCCAGCTACCCCCGTAGCTGGGATGACGGTGCCTAAATGCATTCCCCGCGTCAACAAAAAAAAAAAAAAAAACCTAACCTAACCTAACCTAACCTAACCTTTTTTTTTTTTTTTTTTTTTTTTTTTTTTTTTTTTTTTTTTTTTTTTTTTTTTTTTTTTTTTTTTTTTACAAGGAGTGATCCGCTTACAGACGAAACACGCTGGCGAGGCGTGTGACAGTGTGAGGGTCGCCCAGCACCTGATCTTGTTGGCACTGGGAATACTCACTAAAACTCCTTGGCACCGATATGCCCAAGAACAGAGGTGTTTTGGGACCTGAAAACTCACCAAAACACCTCAGGGCTGCTCAGCCTAGCTGAGCTTCCGCGCCGGGGGGAGGATTACCTCGGTGTGCGCCAGGTAATCCACCAGACGTGGTGGCCAGTGCAATGCACACGAGAGGGCCACTCTCGTGTGCTGGCCACCCAAAGGGTTAGAGAGGGTCTGCGACCGGAGCCACTCGCCCTCTCCTTCCCCTCCGCCTACGCCGGATGGGAGCGGCTAGAGCATCCTCCTCCCGCTCCCTCTCCGCAGCCTCCTTCGCTGACATCACGACCTCAGCGAAGTTGGCGATTTCCTCCCAGGCCTCCACGCTGTCGAGCATGGCACGTACCATGCCCGACAACGTGAGACCGCGTCCGTCGATTGCAGAACCCAAAAGATGGCGTTGGGTCTGCCATTCGGAGCACTCCCAGAGTGTGTGCTCCACGGTGTCATCTGGAGCGCCACAGTGCTGACAAATGGGCGACTCCTCACGGCGTGCCACCCGATGCAGGTAGTGACCGAAACATCCGTGTCCGGTCAGTACCTGCACCAGGCGGAAGGTTAGGTCTCCCCACTCGCGTCGGACCCACTTTTCCAGCACCGGTCGGATGGCGTCGATCGTTCGATGGCCAGCGACTGGGCGAGATAGTGTCTCGCCCCACCGACGCAGAGCTTCTCTCCGCGCCTGTGAGCGAACCTCCTCGATCTCCTCGAGGCCAGGCCGCTCACCCCGAGTTCTGGCGTCGACCCGATGCTGATACACTTCTGCAAGCACAAGTGCATCAACATCCCACGGCAGCGTGCCTGCCAAGACACAGGCAGCTCCGTGGCTGACCGTGCGATATGCCCGCACGGCCCGGGTCGCAATCACCCTCTGCGGTTGGCGCAGGAGAGCACGCGTCCGCCGGGAGAGACACCCCGCCCACACCGGGGCTCCATATAGGGCCATCGAACGAAGAACGCCGTGGTATAGACGACGACAAGACCGACCGGGGCCACCCATATTTGGGAGCAAACGACCGAGTGCGGCTGCGGCAGAACACAGCCGGGGAGCTAGGATGTTAAAATGCTCCCCGAAAGTCCATCGGGAGTCCAGTGTGAGACCGAGATATTTCATGTGGGGGGTGACCCGAACATGGACACCCTCCACTCTAACTGAAAGGGACGATGGGGTCCCGCGACGTGGGGGATGGAAAGCCATGGCCCTCGTTTTTGTGAGGGCCACGTCCAACCCCAGCAGCCGTATTCGACGGACCACCATAGACGCGCCGACCGACGCAAGATGGGCTGCGTCGTCCCATTCTCTTGCAGCCGCTGTCACCAAGGTATCGTCCGCAAAACACACGACGTCCATCCTTGGTAACAGCGAGCCGCGAAGAACCCAGTTGTACCCCAGGTTCCATAATAGCGGACCAAGAACGGAACCCTGGGGCACACCTGCCACCACCCTCCAATGCCGAAGATGTCCTTCCGTATCCTCATATACCACGCTGCGGCTTCTCAGGTAGTCCCTCACCAACCCGCGGAGGTAGATGGGCACCCCGTGAAACCGCAGCGCCTCCTCAATACACTCGTGGGGGATGGCGTTGAAAGCGTTGGCAATGTCCAAGGACACCACCAACACCACCTCCCCACGAGCCGCTGCCGCCTCCGTCCACCCCTTCAGACGGTTGACTGCGTCTGCCGTAGACCGCCCAGTCCGGAAGCCGTACTGGCAGTCCGCCAGGTCGGGTCCCACACTCTCGAGGTGCTCGATGATGCGGGAGGCAAGAATCTTCTCAAAGGCTTTTCCCGCCTCATCGAGCAGCACGATCGGTCGGTAGCCCGCCGGCGAGTCCGCCGGGCGGCCCTCCTTGCGCAGCAGACACAGTCGTCCCACCTTCCATCTGCGGGGAAAACGGAGTTTTCGGATGCAGATGTTCAGCACCGCTCGGAAACGCGCTTCAAGAGGGCCCAGAGCGATGGCCATTACTTTGGCCGGAACTCCATCGGGCCCGGGCGCCTTCTTCTTCAAGTTGAGCCGTTCCTTTACGATGCCGAACTCCGCATCCGAAATCGGTGGCCCATCAGCCCACACCTCAGGGGCAGAACCTGAGGTCGGCATATTTGGCGGCACAAAATCTCCCGTCCCCGGAAACAGAGTTCGGAGAACTCTGTTCAGGAGTGCTGGTTCCATACAGGATGTAGGCGGAACTGGAGCCGCGAGTTTCCGCCTGATCATCCTGTACGGTCGACCCCAGGGGTCACCATCGAGGACGTCCAGGTATCTGTCCCAGGCGTCGGACTTTGCCCTGCAGATGGCAACCCTCAGCGCCCCGCCAGCCTCCTGATAATTGCAACGAAGTCTCTCCTCCTCGCCGGGTTCTCGTCGGGCTCGCCTGCGACAGCGCTGGTACGCACGCCTGGCTCTCAAGCTGGTGGCACGCATCTCGGAGAGTTCCGGCGTCCACCAGTACATTTGCCTCGGGTTACGAGGGCCCGCTCCTCGCTTCGGCATGGCGGAGTCACACACGACGCGAAGATCGTCCGCAAGTAACTCCGCCATGGCGTCGGGATCTTCCGCGATAGAGTCGGGCACCTCGGCCCACGCACGCACCAACGCTGCCTCCTCCGCCACGTCCGACCGGAGCTTCGCGAGCACCCACCCGGGAAAAGGAGAGACACCCGTTGCAGTCCGGAGACGGAGAGAAATCGCCTCCGTTGAGGTAGTGGAGACCTCATATCTGACGTATCTGTGGTCAGATAGAGTCTCCACCCCCTCCTCCACGCGCCAGTCCCTCATGTAGGGAGACAGGGATGCGGAGGCAAAGGTCACGTCCACTCTGGACGTGCCCTGCCACCGCACGCAAGTTGGCGTGTTTCCTGTATTGAGGATTTGGAGCCCCGAGGACAGAACCCAAGACTCCAAATCCTCACCACGCGCGTCAGTAAAAAGGTCTCCCCACCTGCGGGAGTGGGCGTTCAAGTCGCCCGCCACCAACACCGGAGCTGGAGCTGCCCGATGCACTACACCCTCCACCACGGTCAAAAATCCCTCGAAGTCCACACGGTTGCGGTTGGGGGAAAAGTAAAGTGACAACACTAAAATTCCCCCCCAACGAGCCGCAACATAACCCTCCCCTCTTTCGACGAGAGTAAGAGGGGAAGGCGTCACTCCGGACACCATGATCGCCGCGAGGCCATCCGTCGAGCCCATCCACCTTGAAGATGGAGGGACGAGGTTTGGCTCCGAGACGACCACCAAATCAATATCCCACTCAGCCGCCGCCTGGCACAAGAGGTCCTGGGCGCCGGCTGAGCGGTCCACGTTGGCCTGCAGTACACGTCCTATGGATCTAACTGACATTGTTAGTGTCCATAGGCGCGACTGCAGGGGCGGCCGGAGCGGCCGCGGCGCGAGCGAATCCCGATAGTGGGATGAGGCGACCTCTGACCGGGGGAGGGTTGCAGTGCAAGCCTGCCATACGGTGCCCTGAGGGCAGGCCACGATCGGCGCAGATCGCACAATGCGGCGCCAGAGAGCATGAGGAGAGAGTGTGCCCCTCCTGACCGCAGCGATAACATAGGGCACTACGATCCTTCTTTGAGGGGCACAGCACCTGCGGGTGACCCACTCCCATGCATCTGAAGCACCGCATTGGGCGCTGCTCCAGAATCGTGATGGAGGCGCTGCTCCAGCCCACCTCCAAGCGCTGGGCTTTCGCTAGGGTGGCGATTGCATCCACCGGACAATTAACTATTGCCGAGCCCACTCCAGTGAAGCCCAGCGAGATGGTCCCGACTTTAAAAAGATCGGGAGAGCACCCGGATTTTTCGGCCAAGGCCCGACGGAGCTCCTCCTCGGACACTGCGTCGTCCAAACCGGACAGGCGAATGCGTGCCGATTTGGTTGGCCTGGTGACCTTGGCGTCACTACCCAGGGCCTCCCCAATCTTGGCCGCCAGAGTGTCGGCCTGCAACGGCGTCGTTTCCTTTGGGAGCTCTATAATACGAGCTCCCGTGATGCCAGTCCGGAACCTGGCCGCTCCAATACCGAGCGCACCCAGGCTGACAGATGACTTCGCCTTAGCGATGGCGTCCCTGTATGTGACGCCCTCCGCTACCGCTTCGGGCTTAAGGGACACCACCACCGCCAGCGTTTTAGGTGCCTTGGGCAGCCTGGGCTTTTTGGGCTCAGGAGCTTTTTTCGCCGCCTTCTTCTTTCTCTTCAAGACGGTGGTCCAGGAATCTTCCTGAAGGACGGGTTGTTCCATGCTCGATGGCCCCGCAACCTGCTCCACGGCTCGCTTGGCCACCTTCTGAGGTCTGGCCTCTTTCGGCATATTTGCCGGGGGGGCCAGTGTAGTGGGTGCGGTCGCAGCAGAAGCTGTAGTTTGCTTGCCCTTCCCTTTCCCCTTCTTGGTTTCCGCAGCCAACGGCGGTCGGTGGAGCTGTGGTTGCGCTGGCATGAGACGGCCGTCCACCTCAAGGCCCTCCAGACGAGCACTTATTACTGCTCCAACGTGTTCCATAAGAACACGTTGGAGACGGCCCATCATGTCTTCCACGTCCTTCAGGGATATGTTCCCATCAGTTGGCGCTGTTTCTCGGGCTTGTTCCGGTTCCCCAGGGGAAGGGCTCCTGGAACGGCGTCGCCTGCCCTCGGCGAACTCTCTCCTCAGGGCAGACACCTCATCCTGGAGGACAGACAACTGGCCTCGAAGGCGTTTGTTGTCTGCCCTCAGCCGTCTCATCTCATCGCTATCGTTGCGTACGGCCAACGACTGGACGGCCTGAAGTAGCGATGCCGTACGCTGTTTTATCTCTCTGACGCATGTACCCTTCAGATTTTTTGAGACGGTAGCCACCTGGTGCAGGGTACCTGCGTCCTCTTCGGCTCGAGTCAGGAGATCTTCCACAGTTAGGCGCGTTGGAGATCCCTTTTTTGGGGAGCGCCTCGTCGGCTCATGCGTAGTGGTGTAGTCCGATTCGGAGTCCGAGGGCCTTTCTCGGAGTTCCCGCAATGCTCGGCTCTTTCCTACGTTATGGACCGTTCCCCTACCTTTGGTAGAGTGCCGGACCGCCTTCTTCTGCGGGGAATCTTCCTCGTCGCTTCCGTCTTCGGTAAGTCCCGAGGTAAAGAAATAAGAACTTCTCTCTCGTTTCTTACCGGAGGCGGAAAGCTTCTCTACGGGACGGAACGGGGGCCTGAAGCCCGAGTTCCCATCCGACACAAATCCTTCTTCCGACTCCATCGTCCAGTTTAGGGCACTGCCCACAACTGAAACGGATGGAGATAGAATTGTTGTTCTTGCAGGGAATCTGTTTTGGCACAGATCCCACTAGCAAGCAAAACAACAAAAGACAACGACAAAACAAACAAAACAAAACCAATCAGAAATCCAAATCGAAAAGCAATCAGAGTCCAGAAAACACGCCAAGTCACTATTCAAAGGCAACACGGAAAATAATTCAAAAACACAGAGAGCAAAGGGAGAGAACACCATCCACTGGCCACTGCGTTACCGCGCACCAAGTGGAATGGGTCTAGTAACGAGGTGGTCGGGGGGAGGTGTTGTTGGCGGTGTCGCTGGACATCGCGAACGCCTTCAACACCATCCCCTGGCAGACCATCGCCGAGGCGCTGAGGTACCACAACGTTCCGTGGTACCTCAGGCGCGTCCTTGCGGACTATTTCGTGGACCGGGCCATCATTTACCCGGCCCGGTCGGGAATAGTCCGCAAGGAGATGTCGTGCGGTGTTCCACAGGGGTCGGTGCTTGGTCCGCTCCTGTGGAACATCGGCTATGACTGGGTCCTGCGCGGTGCAACTCTTACGGGGGTCGGCATTATATGCTACGCCGACGACACCCTCGTCACCGCGCGGGGCCCAGAATTCAGGGACGCGAAGGTCCTGGCCACCGCGGGCGTTGCCCAGGTGGTCAGCCGCATCAGGGCGCTGGGACTCCAGGTGGCCCTCGAAAAGTCCGAGGCCGTGTTTTTCCACGGGCCTCGGCGGGGGCCACCTCGAGATTCCTTCATTGTGGTGAGCGGCACCCCCATCGCTATCGGGGAGACCATGAAGTATCTAGGATTGGTCCTCGATAGCCGATGGGGTTTCGTCGAGCACTTCCGGCGCCTGGCACCCAAACTGGTGTCATACGCCGGAAGGCTGGCGCGGCTGCTCCCCAATAAAGGGGGGCCGGAAAGTGCATGTCGCCGTCTCTACGACGGTGTAGTGCGCTCCACCTTGCCCCATCCAAGCCTGAGAAAACAGATCGCATACGGAACGATCAAAAACCAAAGCGAGGACGACAACATCACTGACGCAGTAAAAATATACACAGATGGCTCAAAGATCGAAGGAAAAGTGGGGGCAGCGCTCACCATAAGAAATGAAGGCGTAGAGGGGCGTTGCTTCAAACTGAAGCTGGCAGACTACTGCAGCGTTTACCAGGCTGAACTCTTAGCGATTCTGGAAGCCGTGAAGCAAGCCAGTAAATCTAAACACACGACAGCAACCATACTCAGCGACTCCAGAGCTGCGCTGGACGCCCTGAGCTGTCGCACTACAAGCAACCCTCTCGTCGCCGAAATACAGGACCACATAATTAACTCACCAACAACTGAGTTCCGATTCTATTGGGTCAAAGCCCACGAGGGAATCACCGGCAACGAGAGAGCTGATGAGCTCGCTAAAGAGGCAGCGCTGCGGTTGAAAACAGCTCCAAAATATGACGCGTTCCCACTTTCCTATGCGCGCCGAAACATCAGAGAGGAAACCATAGGAGAGTGGCAGTGTAGATACGAGTCAGCTGATGCCGGAGCCGTCACAAGGGCACTCTTCCCTGACGTAGCAAAGGCCTACAGAATCCTCAAGACAGAGCAAACCACAAATCTCAGGACACAGCTCTTTACCGGACACTGTGGCCTAAAGCAATATTTACACCGCTTCAAAATTGTGAGCAGTCCATCCTGCACCTGTGACGACAGCACTGAAGAAGACATATGGCACATTCTGACAATATGTCCAAAATATGGACTAGCGCGCCAAGAGTGTGAATGGGCCATGCAAACTAACTTCAATAAGGACAACATCAAAACTCTGCTTGAAGACAAGAACCTGAGAGGCGTATTCCTGGAATTTGCTGAAAAGGTGCTCGGGCGGGCAGTAAGGGCAAATGGCTCAACAATAAAACTACCCAACTCCTAGCAATACAGCAATTTATTATAACATGTATAGCGATATAACAATCTACAAATATGTATGTATCTACGTATATATATAAATTATAAATTATAATAACCCTAGAAATAAATAACATAGTATAAACAAATAAATAAACCGAATATATGCATATGTTCATGACCATAACAATATAATCGGTAAATAATAAACCAAATCTAAGAAATAAAAAACACAGTAAATAGTAATACACAAGACTATTAACAAAATTAATTTAACAACTAAGTTATATTTATCAAACTAACTAGGAATAATTTTATAATATACAGAAACAAATGTTGTTGCATTTAATAGCAACAGTATGAAACAGGCCCTCCCAACAATGGGGGGGTGGAAAAAAAAAAAAAAAAAAAAAAAAAAAAAAAAAAAAAAACCTAACCTAACCTAACCTAACCTAACCTAACCTAACCTAACCGGGGTGCTAGGTCGGGAAACCTCCTCGTGAGCTTGGACCGGTTTCCTATCCCTTCGGGCTATATGCCCGGGGGGAGTGGCAACTGGACCAAGACGGTGCATCCTGGATAGTCGGCTAACAGGCGCAGCGCTGGAGTCTGCTGCCCCTGTAAGTCGATGAACCAATATCCCGACAACCGACCCCATGGCGAAGGGGGTCGTGGTATGGTGGGCCTGCTAGGCCTGCGGTTGCGGCGTTCACCGCCGTAACAAACGGCGTCCGCTCCCGGCTACGGCCGGTAGAAGCGCTTTGTTCGTCGGTCTTTCCGACCGAAGCCGACCCCATTGCACGAGGGGGTCGTGGTATGGCGGGCCTGCAAGGCCCGCGGTGTTGCGACAGCTCCCGGATACCCGGTGGAAGCGTCGCAACTTTCTTGGCGAGGTATGCTCCCGGCTGCGGCCGGTTGGAGCAAGTTGCTGTGCGGCAGCGGCCGCATGTGCGGCTGTTCCGCCTGTGCGGCTGATTTCGCCTGTACGGCAGTCGTATGTATGTGCGGCAGTTAAGCCCCTCGGCACGCGGCAGCTTGAGATGCTGCGTGTGGGCTTCTGCCTGCCTGTACGACTGGTCCGTCTGTGCGGCCGTTCCGCCTGTGCGGCCCTTCCGTCCGTGCGGCCGCTCCGTGCAGCATTGGTCGGGGTGTGCGTTACGGCGCATCTGCGACGTTTCTCGCCGTCATTTGACGGAGTTGACCCCATTGCACGAGGGGGTCGTGGAATGGCGGGCCTTCAAGGCCCGCGTCTACGCGAGGTATGCTCCCGGCTGCGGCCGGTTAGAGCGAGTTTGCTGTGTGGCAGTGGCCGCATATGCGGCTGATCCGCCTGTGCGGCTGATTTCGCCTGTACGGCAGCTGTATGTATGTGCGGCAGTTAAGCCCCTCGGCACGCGGCAGCTTGGGCAGCTGCTGCGTGTGGGCTTCTGCCTGCCTGTACGGCTGGTCCGTCTGTGCGGCCGTTCCGCCTGTGCGGCCCTTCCGCCTGTGCGACCGCTCCGCACAGCATCAGTTTTTGGCCGTGGGCGTAAGGTCGGGGGACCGCGCCCGTTGACGGCCATATGGCGGAAGGCATCTCCCCGTGTTCCGGAGGTGCCTTAAGTGCCCGCCCGCTCGGCCGCTCTCTACCCCCTCTGCTTGCAGAAGGGCGCTCGAGAGTGGTGCGATGCGGGCTTGTTTTCTTCAGCTCCTTAGGGAGCTCTGGGGGGCCGACCATCTGGTCCCCCGAGGAGAGCCCCAACTCTACGGGGCATCCCTAGCCGGGTCGACGTAGAATCTAATTTTCATATCCCTCGGCCCGGCTATAGGGTGAGACGGAACACCGCGGGGTTTAGTGGGTAGGACGGTCCCTTCTTCCGGGACCGGTGAGTCCCACACACCGTCCCAGCTACCCCCGTAGCTGGGATGACGGTGCCTAAATGCATTCCCCGCGTCAACAAAAAAAAAAAAAAAAAAAAAAAACCTAACCTAACCTAACCTTGGCTGTAGTCGCCGAACCGTACGCGGTTCGTGCCCGCGATGATTGGGCTAGCGACCGCGACGGTGAGGTGGCTATCGTCTCCCAGCGGGGCGCCTTTGACAGGGTGTCAAAAGGACGAATGTGCGTCCTCGCGCTGCTGGGAGACGCTGCAGTGATCGGGGTGTACTGTCCGCCCAGGAAGACCCGTGCTCAATTTGAGCAGTTACTCGTTGAGCTCGGGGCTCTTGTGGCGGAAGCACACCCCACCCCGCTCATCGTCGTCGGGGACTTCAACGCCCACTCTACGGCGTGGGGATCTCCGGCGACGGACTTGCGGGGGGAGTTGTTGGAGGATTGGGCGGTGTCCATGGATCTGGTGCTGCTAAATCAGGGGACGGTCCCCACGTACGTGGGGGAGAACGGGAACACGTCCATCGTGGACGTGTCCTTCGCCAGTTCTGGCCTGGCGAACCACGTACGTGGCTGGAGGGTGGTAACGGAGGTGGAGACGATGTCGGACCACCGGTATGTCCGGTTCGATATCGTCTCCCCCGCCCTGAGGACCCAGGATCGTCCCCTGGCCGGTGAGGGCCCACGGTGGCGGTTAAAGACGCTGAACCGGGAGCTGGCAAAAGAGGCGGCCATCGTCGAGCGATGGGCCGTGTTTGGCGGGAGCCCGGACGTGGACGCGAGGTCGGAGCGGTTGTCCGAGGCTCTGACTCGCGTCTGCGATGCGGCGATGCGGAGGGCAGGATCAGTTCACCCGCGGCGGCGGGTGTATTGGTGGAACGACGACCTGGAGGGGCTGCGTGCTGCTAGCCACGCAGCCCAGCGTCGGTACACCCGCTACCGCGGTCGAAGGAACGGAAACCCTGTCCTCATGGAGGAGTTGCGCGCCGCATACCGGGACGCCCGAGCGGCCCTTCGCTCGGCAATCAAGGCCGCCAAAGATGAGTCGTGGAAGGTGTGGCTCGAGACGTTAAATGGAGATCCGTGGGGGCGCCCGTATAAGGCCGTGAGCGACAAACTCCGGCCTTATGCGCCCCCGCTTACTAGGTCTCTCGAGCCCACCTTCGTGAATGTAGTCGTCAGCTCCCTCTTCCCTGCGCGGGAAGAGTGGGTCCCACCGTGTATGGCAGCACCAGAGGGAACGCCGGCTGACACGGAGGCGATCCCGCCCGTGTCCGATGCCGAGTTGGGGGCGGCGGTTCTCAAGCTCAAGTTGAGACACCGCGCCCCCGGTCCGGACGGCATCCCAGGGCGGGTCGTCGCCCTGGTCATGCCGGCGTTCGAAGAAGAGACGCTCTCCCTGATGTCGGAGTGTTTGGCGTCGGGTAGAGTCCCGCGAACGTGGAAGACGGGGAAGCTCGTGCTGCTTAAGAAGCACGGGCGCCCCGTCGAGTCGCCGTCGGCCTACCGCCCCATTGTTCTGCTCGGCGAGATGAGCAAGCTTTTCGAGCGGGTGCTCGCTGCTCGTCTCGTCGGGCACCTTGAGGGGGCGGGGCCCAACCTCGACGGCGGCCAGTACGGGTTCCGTCGCGGGCGGTCTACCCTGGACGCCATCTCCCGACTCAGGGACAGCGTCCAAGAGGCGGTCGGTCGGGGGGAGGTGTTGTTGGCGGTGTCGCTGGACATCGCGAACGCCTTCAACACCATCCCCTGGCAGACCATCGCCGAAGCGCTGAGGTACCACAATGTCCCGTGGTACCTCAGGCGCGTCCTTGCGGACTATTTCGTGGACCGGGCCATCATCTACCCGGCCCGGTCGGGAATGGTCCGCAAGGAGATGTCGTGCGGTGTTCCACAGGGGTCGGTTCTGGGTCCGCTCCTGTGGAACATCGGCTATGACTGGGTCCTGCGCGGTGCAACTCTTACGGGGGTCGGCGTTATCTGCTACGCCGACGACACCCTCGTCACCGCGCGGGGCCCAGAATTTAGGGACGCGAAGGTTCTGGCCACCGCGGGCGTTGCCCAGGTGGTCAGCCGCATCAGGGCGCTGGGACTCCAGGTGGCTCTCGAAAAGTCCGAGGCCGTGTTTTTCCACGGGCCTCGGCGGGGGCCACCTCGAGATTCCTTTATTGTGGTGAGCGGCACCCCCATCGCTATCGGGGAGACCATGAAGTACCTAGGATTGGTCCTCGATAGTCGGTGGGGTTTCGTCGAGCACTTCCGGCGCCTGGCACCCAAACTGGTGTCATACGCCGGAAGGCTGGCGCGGCTGCTCCCCAATAAAGGGGGGCCGGAAAGTGCATGTCGCCGTCTCTACGACGGTGTAGTGCGCTCCAAGGCGCTCTACGGAGCGCCTATTTGGTCGGACGCTCTCTGCGCCAAAACCATCCCCCTGCTGCGGAGACCGCAGCGGGTGATTGCGCAGAGGGCGGCGCGAGCGTACTGCACCGTCTCTTACGAGGCGGCGTGTTTAATTGGCGGGAGCCCCCCTTGGGATCTCGAGGCTGGAGTCCTCAAGCGTGTCTACGAGGAAAGCGCCCTGGTGCGGATAAATGGAGGTCGCCCACTCCCGGACGAGATCGATCGCTGGAGACAGTCTGCTCGCGACGATCTCTTCCGGAATTGGGCCAATAGGTTGGTGTGTCCCTCCGCGAGTGTGCGGCTCGTGGGGGCTGTCCGGCCCGTTCTTCGGCCTTGGGTGGAGAGGGCGCACGGTGCGCCGACGTACCACCTCACTCAGCTCCTCACAGGACATGGCTGTTTCGCCAAGTACCTGTGGGAGGTGGTGGGTGTGGAGTCGGACCCCGTGTGCCGTCACTGCTCAAGTGGCGCCGTGGACTCGGCAGAGCACACACTCGCCGAGTGCGCGGCGTGGGACGGGCCGCGTGTCGCCCTCACGGGCCAAGTTGGCAATGATTTGTCGCTGCCGGCCGTGGTGCGAGCCATGGTCGGCAGCCAGGAGTGTTGGGCCGCTGTCACCTCGTTTGCTTGTGAGGTGATGGCGGCCAAGAGAGAGGAGCTGCGGGTGCGGGAGCGTGCAGGACAAACGCTCCCGCCTCGCCGTCCGGTTCGGGGGCGCCGCATGGCAGCTTTCGTGCGCGCCCCCGACTAGTGTTGTTCCGGTGGGTGGTGGTCGGGGGACCTCACCCACCGATGATCGTTTGGCGGAAGGCACCTCCCCGTGTTCCGGAGGTGCCTTAGTGCCCGCCCGCTCGGCCGCTCTCTGCCCCCTCTGCTTCCAGAGGGACGTACGAGGGCGGTGCGATGCGGGCTTGCTTTTTTCTTCAGCTCCTTAGGGAGCTCCGGGGGGCCGACCATCTGGCCCCCCGAGGAGAGCCCCCAACCCTACGGGGCATCCCTAGCCGGGTCGACGTAGAATCTTCAACTTCATATCCTTCGGCCCGGCTATAGGGTGAGTCGGAACACCGCGGGGTTTAGTGGGTAGGACGGTCCCTTCTTCCGGGACCGGTGAGTCCCACACACCGTCCCAGCTACCCCCGTAGCTGGGATGACGGTGCCTAAATGCATTCCCCGCGTCAACAAAAAAAAAAAAAAAAACCTAACCTAACCTCCATGAAGTACCTAGGATTGGTCCTCGATAGTCGATGGGGTTTCGTCGAGCACTTCCGGCGCCTGGCACCCAAACTGGTGTCATACGCCGGAAGGCTGGCGCGGCTGCTCCCCAATAAAGGGGGGCCGGAAAGTGCATTTCGCCGTCTCTACGACGGTGTAGTGCGCTCCAAGGCGCTCTACGGAGCGCCTATTTGGTCGGACGCTCTCTGCGCCAAAACCATCCCCCTGCTGCGGAGACCGCAGCGGGTGATTGCGCAGAGGGCGGCGCGAGCGTACTGCACCGTCTCTTACGAGGCGGCGTGTTTGATTGGCGGGAGCCCCCCTTGGGATCTCGAGGCTGGAGTCCTCAAGCGCGTTTATGACGAAAGCGCCCTGGTGCGGATAAATGGAGGTCGCCCACTCCCGGACGAGATCGATCGCTGGAGACAGTCTGCTCGCGACGATCTCTTCCGGAAGTGGGCCAATAGGATTGAGTGTCCCTCTGCGAGCGTGCGGCTCGTGGGGGCTGTCCGGCCCGTTCTTCGGCCTTGGGTAGAGAGGGCGCACGGTGCGCCGACGTACCACCTCACTCAGCTCCTCACAGGACATGGCTGTTTCGCCAAGTACCTGTGGGAGGTGGTGGGTGTGGAGTCGGACCCCGTGTGCCGTCACTGCCCAAGTGGCGCCGTGGACTCGGCAGAGCACACACTCGCCGAGTGCGCGGCGTGGGACGGGCCGCGAGTCGCCCTCACGGGCCAAATTGGTTTTGATTTGTCGCTGCCGGCTGTGGTGCGAGCCATGGTCGGCAGCCAGGAGTGTTGGGCCGCCGTCACCTCTTTTGCCAATGAGGTGATGGCGGCAAAGAGAGAGGAATTGCGGGTGCGGGAGCGTGCAGGTCAGACGCTCCCGCCTCGCCGTCCGGTTCGGGGGCGCCGCATGGCAGCTTTCGTGCGCGCCCCCGACTAGTGTTGTCCCGGTGGGTGGTGGTCGGGGGACCTCACCCACCGATGATCGTTTGGCGGAAGGCACCTCCCCGTGTTCCGGAGGTGCCTTAGTGCCCGCCCGCTCGGCCGCTCTCTGCCCCCTCTGCTTTCAGAGGGACGTACGAGGGCGGTGCGATGCGGGCTTGTTTTCTTCAGCTCCTTAGGGAGCTCCGGGGGGCCGACCATCTGGTCCCCCGAGGAGAGCCCCAACCCTACGGGGCATCCCTAGCCGGGTCGACGTAGAATCTTCAACTTCATATCCTTCGGCCCGGCTATAGGGTGAGTCGGAACACCGCGGGGTTTAGTGGGTAGGACGGTCCCTTCTTCCGGGACCGGTGAGTCCCACACACCGTCCCAGCTACCCCCGTAGCTGGGATGACGGTGCCTAAATGCATTCCCCGCGTCAACAAAAAAAAAAAAAAAAAAAACCTAACCTAACCTTCGCCCACTCCCGGACGAGATCGATCGCTGGAGACAGTCTGCTCGCGACGATCTCTTCCGGAAGTGGGCCATTAGGTTGGCGTGTCCCTCTGCGAGCGCGCGGCTCGTGGGGGCTGTCCGGCCCGTTCTTCGGCCTTGGGTAGAGAGGGCGCACGGTGCGCCGACGTACCACCTCACTCAGCTCCTCACAGGACATGGCTGTTTCGCCAAGTACCTGTGGGAGGTGGTGGGTGTGGAGTCGGACTCCGTGTGCCGTCACTGCCCAAGTGGCGCCGTGGACTCGGCGGAGCACACACTCGCCGAGTGCGCGGCGTGGGACGGGCCGCGAGTCGCCCTCACGGGCCAAATTGGTTTTGACTTGTCGCTGCCGGCTGTGGTGCGAGCCATGGTCGGTAGCCAGGAGTGTTGGGCCGCCGTCACCTCTTTTGCCAATGAGGTGATGGCGGCAAAGAGAGAGGAGCTGCGGGTGCGGGAGCGTGCAGGTCAAACGCTCCCGCCTCGCCGTCCGGTTCGGGGGCGCCGCATGGCAGCTTTCGTGCGCGCCCCCGACTAGTGTTGTCCCGGTGGGTGGTGGTCGGGGGACCTCACCCACCGATGATCGTTTGGCGGAAGGCACCTCCCCGTGTTCCGGAGGTGCCTTAGTGCCCGCCCGCTCGGCCGCTCTCTACCCCCTCTGCTTTCAGAGGGGCGCTCGAGAGTGGTGCGATGCGGGCTTGCTGCTTCTTCAGCTCCTTAGGGAGCTCCGGGGGGCCGACCATCTGGTCCCCCGAGGAGAGCCCCATCCTTACGGGGCATCCCTAGCCGGGTCGATGTAGAATCTACTTTTCATATCCCTCGGCCCGGCTATAGGGTGAGTCGGAACACCGCGGGGTTTAGTGGGTAGGACGGTCCCTTCTTCCGGGACCGGTGAGTCCCACACACCGTCCCAGCTACCCCCGTAGCTGGGATGACGGTGCCTAAATGCATTCCCCGCGTCAACAAAAAAAAAAAAAAAAAACCTAACCTAACCTAACCTAACCTAACCTAACCTGGGGCGGGGCCCCAAGTGTTGTTCGTTTACGTCCACGTCGTCCGCCCTGGACCCCAACTTGACCACCGTAACGGAGTGGCAAGTTGGGTGACCGAATTTCGAACAGCTGGACTTGAGGCCATTAGAATTTCGAAGAATTTTGTGTATCATGGATGCGAAAAAAAGTGATTGTGAAGGTGACGCGAAGGCGTCGAGGCCCGGGACTCCAACCCCGGGCGGGAGGGAGTTGCGGGTGTCGTTGTCGCGCTGCGACACCCGCAATTCGCTCTCGGAAAGCGCGATCAAATGCGACTGGCAGCGGCTGTCGGACTCCGATAGCAGCTGCCAGTCGATGATGACGGTTTCTTCCCGTCCCTCCCCGACTCCCAGGTTGTGGCAGCGCAAGCGCTGCAACAGTAAAAGCCCTGGGGAGTCGGGCAGCGACGGTGAGGAGTCGGCTGGCCCCAGCACCATCAGGGGCCAGCCCGGTAAAAGAGGGCGTGGGCGCCCTCCAACGACCGGCCAGTATGTTGGCCTAGCCCAAGCCAGGGCCAACTATATTGCGGCCCAGGAGCGCGAGCTCGAGCTCCAAGCGGAGGAAGAGCTCGCGCAGGCCGCACACGAAGCGTCGGAGGAGCGTCGGCGGCGGGAGGAGAGGCGACTCTCCTTCCTCCGCAAATCCCCGACGATGGAGAAGGAGGCGTCGACGTCGGCAGCTGCTCCGGTATTGCGGTGCGAGCAGCTGTCGAAGGCGGTAGAGGAGGCGGTGAAGGCGATCGATACGATCGCCTACAAATCCTCCCGCCTGAAGGGCCAGAGCGTCCAGGGCCTGCGGAGTGCCGCCGGGTCAATACTGGAGCACATGAGGGAGATGGCCTCCCTTAAGTGCAATGACGAAATCATGCGCCTTAAGGGAGAGCTCGCGGCCGTGCGTGGCCAGATGGAGGAAATGAGGCGCCAGTTGAGCGCCGCTCCAACACCGTCGGCGGGGCTGTCGCGTGATGAGGTGCTGTACCTCATCGACGCGCGCCGCGCCGGCTTCGAGGATCGGCTGCTACCGGCGCCTCGGTTGCGTCCTCCCCTAGCGGCGGACGCACGCAACGCTGCCCGCATGGCCGGTGCTCCAGCACCTGGCGGTGCACCTGTCGCCCAGTCAACGGGCCCTTCTGTCGGCGCTTCGGCGCCCACGCGCTCAAAGCGCAAGGCCGCTGGCGCCTCTGCCGCCGCGCCTCTACCTGCCGTCCCCTCCACATCTGAGGTGGACGTGACGGAACCTGTTGCGGCCGTTCCGTCGGCCTCTTCCTCTTCTCCCCCTACTCAGGGGAAGAAGGGGAACCGAAAGAAGAGGAGCGCTGCGGCGCGTGAGGTGGAGGCGACGCGCAGAGAGCGCCAGTCGGCCTTAACTCAACCGGCCCCGGCTTCCACGTCTCAGTCCCAAACTGAGACGTGGAACAACGTCGTCAAGCGGCCGAAGAAACCCGCTAATGCGCCCGCTAGGGCACCCGCGAAGACAGGCGCAAAGAGGAGCGCCCCGAATCTCCGCGCACCGCGAACCGCAGCAGTGGTTATAACGCTGCAGCGGGAAGCGGAGGTACGGGGCGTTACTTACGCCGAAAAACTTGCCGAGGCTGAGAGGTCAATCGACCTCAAAAGCCTCGGCATCGACGGCTTGCGCTTCCGCACTGCAGCCACCGGGGGACGTATCCTCGAGGTGGCTGGTGCGGAGAGGAGCGCCAAAGCGGACGCATTAGCGGAAAAACTAAGGGCGTCCCTCGGCGACGACGTTCGTGTCGCCAGGCCGGAGAAGTGCGCGGAGCTGCGCATCTCCGGTCTCGGCGATTCAGCGACGAAGGAGGTTGTGGCGCGGGTGGTGGCAGAAGTTGGCGGTTGTGCCGCCACCAGCGTCGTTGTCGGGGCTATCTTCCGCCAGGCAAGCAGAGAAGGCACGGCGTGGGTGAAGTGCCCCGTCGCGGCGGCCAAACTTTTAACTGATGGCCGCGCCGTAGTGATTGGTTGGACCCGCGTCCGTGCGGTGCTTTTGGAGTCCAGGCCGCAGCGGTGCTTCCGCTGCCTAGATGTGGGGCACGTGGGAGCCAGGTGTGCTGCGGGAGTTGACCGCAGCGCCCTGTGCTTCCGCTGCGGGCAGCCCGGCCACAAAGCGGCCGGCTGCGCCGCAGATCCGCACTGCCCCGTGTGTGCGGCGGCGGGAGAGGCCGCTGCGCACCGCCTGGGCGCCAAGGCTTGCCTGGCGGCGTCGAAAAAGCGGCGTCGTCGCCGAGGAGGAGTCGGTGGGAAGCGGGTCGGGCCGGTCGCGGACCCCGCTCCCACCCAAGCTGAGGAGGTTATGGACACCGCTCAATCCTAGATGTCCACATTCTCGGTCCTGCAGGCCAACGTCAGGCACTGCGCTGCGGCCCAGGATGTTTTGATCCAGTCCGTAGCGCAGTGGCAGACGACCGTGGCTGTAGTCGCCGAACCGTACGCGGTTCGTGCCCGTGATGATTGGGCCAGCGACCGCGACGGTGAAGTGGCTATCGTCTCCCAGCGGGGCGCCTTTGATAGGGTGTCCCAAGGACGAATGTGCGTCCTCGCGCTGCTGGGAGACGCTGCAGTGATCGGGGTGTACTGTCCGCCCAGGAAGACCCGTGCTCAATTTGAGCAGTTACTCGTTGAGCTCGGGGCTCTTGTGGCGGAAGCACACCCCACCCCGCTCATCGTCGTCGGGGACTTCAACGCCCACTCTACGGCGTGGGGATCTCCGGCGACGGACTTGCGGGGGGAGTTGTTGGAGGATTGGGCGGTGTCCATGGATCTGGTGTTGCTGAACCAGGGGGCGGTCCACACGTACGTGGGGGACAATGGCAACAGGTCCATTGTTGACCTGTCCTTTGCCAGTTCTGGCCTGGCGAACCACGTACGTGGCTGGAGGGTGGTCACGGAGGTGGAGACGATGTCGGACCACCGGTATGTCCGATTTGATATCGTCTCCCCCGCCCTGAGGACCCACGATCGTCCCCTGGCCGGTGAGGGCCCACGGTGGCGCTTAAACACGCTGAACCGGGAGCTGGCAGAAGAGGCGGCCATCGTCGAGCGATGGGCCGCGTTTGGCGGAAACCCGAGCGTGGACGCGAGGTCGGAGCGGTTATCTGAGGCTCTGACTCGCGTCTGCGATGCGGCGATGCGAAGGGCAGGGTCTGTCCAGCCGCGGCGGCGGGTGTATTGGTGGAACGACAACCTTGAAGGGCTGCGTGCTGCTAGTCACGCAGCCCAACGAAGATACACCCGCTACCGCGGTCGCAGGGCCGGAAACCCTGTCCTCGTGGAGGAGTTGCGCGCCGCATACCGGGACGCCCGAGCGGCCCTTCGCTCGGCGATCAAGGCCGCCAAAGACGAGTCGTGGAAGGTGTGGCTCGAGACTTTAAATGGAGATCCGTGGGGGCGCCCGTATAAGGCCGTGAGCGACAAACTCCGGCCTTATGCGCCCCCGCTCACTAGGTCTCTCGAGCCCACCTTCACTAGTGAAGTTGTCAGCTCCCTCTTCCCTGCGCGGGAAGAGTGGGTCCCGCCGTGTATGGCGGCACCAGATGGAACGCCGGCTGACACGGAGGCGATTCCGCCCGTGTCCGATGCCGAGTTAGGGGCAGCGGTTCTCAAACTCAAGATGAGACACCGCGCCCCCGGTCCGGACGGCATCCTAGGGCGGGTCGTCGCCCTGGTCATGCCGGCGTTCGAAGAAGAGACGCTCTCCCTGATGTCGGAGTGTTTGGCGTCGGGTAGAGTCCCGCGGACGTGGAAGACCGGGAAGCTCGTGCTGCTTAAGAAGCACGGGCGCCCCGTCGAGTCACCGTCGGCCTACCGCCCCATTGTTCTGCTCGGCGAGATAAGCAAGCTTTTCGAGCGGGTGCTCGCTGCTCGTCTCGTCGGGCACCTTGAGGGGGCGGGGCCCAACCTCGACGGCGGCCAGTACGGGTTCCGTCGCGGGCGGTCTACCCTGGACGCCATCTCCCGACTCAGGGACAGCGTCCAAGAGGCGGTCGGTCGGGGGGAGGTGTTGTTGGCGGTGTCGCTGGACATCGCGAACGCCTTCAACACCATCCCCTGGCAGACCATCGCCGAGGCGCTGAGGTACCACAACGTCCCGTGGTACCTCAGGCGCGTCCTTGCGGACTACTTCGTGGACCGGGCCATCATCTACCCGGCCCGGTCGGGAATAGTCCGCAAGGAGATGTCGTGCGGTGTTCCACAGGGGTCGGTGCTTGGTCCGCTCCTGTGGAACATCGGCTATGACTGGGTCCTGCGCGGTGCAACTCTTACGGGGGTCGGCGTTATCTGCTACGCCGACGACACCCTCGTCACCGCGCGGGGCCCAGAATTCAGGGACGCGAAGGTTCTGGCCACCGCGGGCGTTGCCCAGGTGGTCAGCCGCATCAGGGCGCTGGGACTCCAGGTGGCTCTCGAAAAGTCCGAGGCCGTGTTTTTCCACGGGCCTAGGCGGGGGCCACCTCGAGATTCCTTCATTGTGGTGAGCGGCACCCCCATCGCTATCGGGGAGACCATGAAGTACCTAGGAGTGGTCCTCGATAGTCGATGGGGTTTCGTCGAGCACTTCCGGCGCCTGGCACCCAAACTGGTGTCATACGCCGGAAGGCTGGCGCGGCTGCTCCCCAATAAAGGGGGGCCGGAAAGTGCATGTCGCCGTCTCTACGACGGTGTAGTGCGCTCCAAGGCGCTCTACGGAGCGCCTATTTGGTCGGACGCTCTCTGCGCCAAAACCATCCCCCTGCTGCGGAGGCCGCAGCGGGTGATTGCGCAGAGGGCGGCGCGAGCGTACTGCACCGTCTCTTACGAGGCGGCGTGTCTAATTGGAGGAAGCCCCCCGTGGGATCTCGAGGCTGGAGTCCTCAAGCGTGTCTACGAGGAAAGCGCCCTGGTGCGGAATAATGGAGGTCGCCCACTCCCGGACGAGATCGATCGCTGGAGACAGTCTGCTCGCGACGATCTCTTCCGGAAGTGGGCCATTAGGTTGGCGTGTCCCTCCGCGAGCGCGCGGCTCGTGGGGGCTGTCCGGCCCGTTCTTCGGCCTTGGGTAGAGAGGGCGCACGGTGCGCCGACGTACCACCTCACTCAGCTCCTCACAGGACATGGCTGTTTCGCCAAGTACCTGTGGGAGGTGGTGGGTGTGGAGTCGGACCCCGTGTGCCGTCACTGCCCAAGTGGCGCCGTGGACTCGGCAGAGCACACGCTCGTCGAGTGCGCGGCGTGGGACGGGCCGCGTGTCGCCCTCACGGGCCGTGTTGGTGTTGATTTGTCGCTGCCGGCTGTGGTGCGAGCCATGGTCGGCAGCCAGGAGTGTTGGGCTGCCGTCACCTCTTTTGCCAATGAGGTGATGGCGGCAAAGAGAGAAGAGCTGCGGGTGCGGGAGCGTGCTGGACTGACGCTCCCGCCCCGTCGTCCGGTTCGGGGGCGCCGCATGGCAGCGTTCGTGCGCGCCCCCGACTAGTGTTGTCCCGGTGGGTGGTGGTCGGGGGACCTCACCCACCGATGATCGTTTGGCGGAAGGCACCTCCTCGTGTTCCGGAGGTGCCTTAGTGCCCGCCCGCTCGGCCGCTCTCTGCCCCCTCTGCTTCCAGAGGGACGTTCGAGGGCGGTGCGATGCGGGCTTGTCTTTTCGTCAGCTCTTTAGGGAGCTCCGGGGGGCCGACCATCTGGTCCCCCGAGGAGAGCCCCAACCCTACGGGGCATCCCTAGCCGGGTCGATGTAGAATCTACTTTTCATATCCCTCGGCCCGGCTATAGGGTGAGTCGGAACACCGCGGGGTTTAGTGGGTAGGACGGTCCCTTTTTCCGGGACCGGTGAGTCCCACACACCGTCCCAGCTACCCCCGTAGCTGGGATGACGGTGCCTAAACGCATTCCCCGCGTCAACAAAAAAAAAAAAAAACCTAACCTAACCTAACCTAACCTAACCTAACCTAACCTAACCTAACCTAACCTTTTTTTTTTACAAGGAGTGATCCGCTTACAGACGAAACACGCTGGCGAGGCGTGTGACAGTGTGAGGGTCGCCCAGCACCTGATCTTGTTGGCACTGGGAATACTCACTAAAACTCCTTGGCACCGATCTGCCCAAGAACAGAGGTGTTTTGGGACCTGAAAACTCACCAAAACACCTCAGGGCTGCTCAGCCTAGCTGAGCTACCGCGCCGGGGGGAGGATTACCTCGGTGTGCGCCAGGTAATCCACCAGACGTGGTGGCCAGTGCAATGCACACGAGAGGGCCACTCTCGTGTGCTGGCCACCCAAAGGGTTAGAGAGGGTCTGCGACCGGAGCCACTCGCCCTCTCCTTCCCCTCCGCCTACGCCGGATGGGAGCGGCTAGAGCATCCTCCTCCCGCTCCCTCTCCGCAGCCTCCTTCGCTGACATCACGACCTCAGCGAAGTTGGCGATTTCCTCCCAGGCCTCCACGCTGTCGAGCATGGCACGTACCATGCCCGACAACGTGAGACCGCGTCCGTCGATTGCAGAACCCAAAAGATGGCGTTGGGTCTGCCATTCGGAGCACTCCCAGAGTGTGTGCTCCACGGTGTCATCTGGAGCGCCACAGTGCTGACAAATGGGCGACTCCTCACGGCGTGCCACCCGATGCAGGTAGTGACCGAAACATCCGTGTCCGGTCAGTACCTGCACCAGGCGGAAGGTTAGGTCTCCCCACTCGCGTCGGACCCACTTTTCCAGCACCGGTCGGATGGCGTCGATCGTTCGATGGCCAGCGACTGGGCGAGATAGTGTCTCGCCCCACCGACGCAGAGCTTCTCTCCGCGCCTGTGAGCGAACCTCCTCGATCTCCTCGAGGCCAGGCCGCTCACCCCGAGTTCTGGCGTCGACCCGATGCTGATACACTTTTGCAAGCACAAGTGCATCAACATCCCACGGCAGCGTGCCTGCCAAGACACAGGCAGCTCCGTGGCTGACCGTGCGATATGCCCGCACGGCCCGGGTCGCAATCACCCTCTGCGGTTGGCGCAGAAGAGCACGCGTCCGCCGGGAGAGACACCCCGCCCACACCGGGGCTCCATATAGGGCCATCGAACGAAGAACGCCGTAGTATAGACGACGACAAGACCGACCGGGGCCACCCATATTAGGGAGCAAACGACCGAGGGCGGCTGCGGCAGAACACAGCCGGGGAGCTAGGATGTTAAAATGCTCCCCGAAAGTCCATCGGGAGTCCAGTGTGAGGCCGAGATATTTCATGTGGGGGGTGACCCGAATATGGACACCCTCCACTCGTACTGAAAGGGACGATGGGGTCCCGCGACGTGGGGGATGGAAAGCCATGGCCCTCGTTTTTGTGAGGGCCACGTCCAACCCCAGCAGCCGTATTCGACGGACCACCATAGACGCGCCGACCGACGCAAGATGGGCTGCGTCGTCCCATTCTCTTGCAGCCGCTGTCACCAAGGTATCGTCCGCAAAACACACGACGTCCATCCTTGGTAACAGCGAGCCGCGAAGAACCCAGTTGTACCCCAGGTTCCACAACAACGGACCGAGAACGGAACCCTGGGGTACACCTGCCACCACCCTCCAAGGCCGAATCTGTCCTTGAGCGTCCTCATACACGACGCTACGGTTCCTCAGGTAGTCCTTTACTAGATAGCGGAGGTAGGTAGGCACCCTGTGGAATCGTAGCGCCTCCTCAATACACTCGTGGGGGATGGCGTTAAAAGCGTTGGCAATGTCCAAGGACACCACCAACACCACCTCCCCACGAGCCGTTGCTGCTTCTGTCCACCTCTTCAGACGGCTTATTGCGTCTGATGTAGACCGCCCGGTTCGGAAGCCGTACTGGCAGTCGACCAAGTCGGGTCCCACACTCTCGAGGTGCTCGATGATGCGGGAAGCGAGAATTTTCTCAAAAGCTTTTCCCGCCTCATCGAGCAGCACGATTGGTCGGTAACCCGCCGGTGAATCCGCCGGGCGGCCCTCCTTCCGCAGCAGACAGAGGCGTCCCACCTTCCATCTGCTGGGAAAACGAACTTTTTGGATGCAGATGTTCAGCACCGCTCGGAAACGCGCTTCAAGAGGGCCCAGAGCGATGGCCAATACTTTGGCCGGAACTCCATCGGGCCCGGGCGCCTTCTTCTTCAAATTGAGCCGTTCCCTTACGACACCGAACTCTGCATCCGAGATGGGTGGCCCATCAGCCCACACCTCCGAGGCAAAATCGGAGGTCGGCATAGTTGGAGGCACAAAGTCTTCTTCCGTCTCCGGGAATAGAGTCTGGAGAACTCGGTTTAGGAGCGCCGTTTCCATACAGGATATAGGCGGAGCTGGAGCTGCGAGTTTCCGCCTGATTATCCTGTACGGTCGGCCCCAAGGGTCACCATTGAGGACGTCCAGGAATCGGTCCCAGGCTTCGGACTTAGCCCTGCGGATGGCCACCCTCAGAGCACCGTGGGCCTCCTGGTACACGTGACGGAGTCCCTCCTCCTCACCGGGTTCTCTCCGGGCTCGCCTGCGACAGCGTTGGTAAGCGCGCCTGGCTCTCAGACTGGTGGCACGCATATCGGAAAGTTCCGGCGTCCACCAGTACATTTGCCTCGGGTTTCGAGGACCCGCTCCTCGCTTCGGCATGGCAGAGTCACACACGGCGCGTAAGTCATCCGCAAGTAACTCCGCCATGGCGTCGGGATCTTCTGCGATGGAGTCGGGCACCTCGGCCCACGCTCGTACCAACGCTGCCTCCTCCGCCACGTCCGACCGGAGCTTTGCCAGCACCCACCCGGGAAAAGGAGAGACACCCGCTGCTTCCCAGAGACGGAGAGAAATAGCCGCCGTTGGGGTGGTGGAGACCTCATATCGGACGTATCTGTGGTCAGATAGAGTCTCCACCCCCCCCACCACGCGCCAGTCCCTAATGTAGGGAGACAGGGGTGCGGAGGCAAAGGTCACGTCCACTCTGGACGTGCCCTGCCACCGCACGCAAGTTGGCGTGTTTCCGGTATTGAGGATCTGGAGCCCTGAGGACAGAACCCATGCCTCCAGATCCTCACCTCGCGCATCTGTATAGTAGTCTCCCCACATACGGGAGTGGGCGTTCAAATCGCCCGCCACGAGCACCGGAATCGGGGCTGCCCGGTGAACCACACCCTCCACCATGGTCAGGAATCTCTCAAATACAATACGGTTGCGGTTGGGGGAAAAGTACAAGGACAATACTAAGATTCCCCCCCAACGCGCTGCAACATATCCCTCCCCTCTTTCGACAAGGGTAAGAGGAGAGGGCGACACTCCGGACACCATGATCGCCGCGAGACCATCCGTCGAGCCCAACCATCTTGAAGATGGAGGGACGAGGTTTGGCTCCGAGACGACCACCAGATCAATGTCCCACTCAGCCGCCGCCTGGCACAAGAGATCCTGGGCGCCGGCTGAGCGGTCCACGTTTGCCTGCAGTACACGTCCTATGGATCTAACTGGCATTGTTAGTGTCCATAGGCGCGACTGCAGGGGCGGCCGGAGCGGCCGTGATATTGGAATTCCCTGAGATTGGGAGTGGGAAACGACGGCCCTTAACCGGAGGGGGCTTGCAGTTTAGTCCGGCCATTCGATGTCCCGAGGGCAGGCCACGATCCGCGCAAATGGCACAGTGCGGTGGGGCCGAACAAGAGGCGAGCGTATGCCCTTCCTGACCGCAGCGGTGGCACAATCCACTGCGATCCTTCTTGGAGGGGCACAGTATTTGTGGATGGCCCGTGCCCATGCACCGATGGCACCTCATTGGACGCTGTTCCAGAATTTTGATGGACGCGGAGCTCCAGCCGATTGCCACCCGATGCACGTTCACCAGTGTCGCAACTGCTCCGACTGGGCATGTAACGATCACGGACCCAACGCCCGTGTAGCCCAGTCCAATGCTGCCGACCTTAAACTGGTCGGGAGGACAACCTGATTTTTCTGCCAGGGCCCGACAAATCTCCTCCTGGGATACAGCGTCGTCCAGGCCCGATACGCGTATCTGCGCCGATTTAGTGGGCCTGGTGACCCTGGCGTCATCACCTAGGACCTGTCCAATCCTGGCCGCTAATGTGTCGGCCTGCGCGACCGTGGTCTCCTTTGGGAGCTCTATGATGCGAGCTCCCGTGATGCCGGTTCTAAATTTTGTTGGCCCAATGCCGAGCTCACCCAGGCTCACGGACGCCTTCGCCTTTGCAATGGCATCCTTATAGGTGGCGCCCCCCGCCACCGCTTCTGGCTTCAGGGACACCACCACCGCCAGTGTCTTAGGCTTCTTCGGGAGCCTGGGTTTCTTCGGCTCTGGAGCCTTTGTCTGTGGTTTCTTTTTTGCCTTTTTCTTGACCACAGTTGTCCAGTTTTCTTCGAGCACTGGCTGCTCCTGGTGTGACGGTCCAGCTACTTGTTCTGCAGCTCGAACCGTCTTTTTCTGTCTGGCCTCCTTCGGCATATTTGCCGGAGGGGCCAGAGTTGTGGGTGCGGATGCAGCAGGGGTCACCGTGCGCTTCCCCTTCCCTTTCCCTTTTTCCAATGGTGGTCGGTGGAGCTGGGGTTGGGCAGGCAGGAGGCGTCCATCCACCTCAAGCCCATCCAGACGGGCGCTTATCACGCCCCCAACGTGGTCCATGAGTTCGCGCTGGAGGCGACTCACGAGAACCTCCAGATCCCCCATGGTCACCCCGCGCTCACTTGACTGGACCACGCTTACCTCAACTGGAGCGCTCTCTGGCTCTCTACGTGGGGTGGGGCTCTTTGAGCGGCGTCGCCTGCCTTCGGCGAACTCCCGGCGTAGAGCAGCCACTTCCTCCTGGAGGGCGGACAGTTGACCTCGAAGGCGCTTGTTGTCCGCCCTCAACCGCTTCATTTCATCGCCGTCGTTGCGCCCGGCCAGCGACTGCACGGCCTGAAGCAACGACGCGGTGCGCTGCCTTATTTCTCTGACACAGGTACCCTTCAGGTTCTTTGATGTAGAAGCCACCTGGTGCAGGGTACCTGCGTCTTCTTCCGCCTGGTTGAGGAGTTCCTCCACCGCTAGCAGCGTCGGGGATCCTTTTCCAACTCCCTTTTTCGGGGAGTTCCTTTGACTATGCACTATTGTGCAGTCTGATTCCTCGGAGTCAGGTCTTTCCCGGAGTTCCCTCAGGGCTCGGGACTTCCCCACATGGTGGATGAATCCCCTACCCCTGGATGACCGCCTCGAGGCCTTCTTATCCGGGGAATCCTCTTCACTCTCTTCGGTAAGTCCCGAGGTGAAAAAGTAGGAGCTCCGCTCCCGTTTCTTACCAGAGGCTGAACGCGTGTCCTCAGGATGGAACCAGGGCACCAGGCGTTCGCCTCCGTCCGAGACAAAACCTTCTCCAGATTCAGACTCCATTGACCAGTTTAGGGCACTGCCCACAACTGAGTCGGATGGAGATAGAATTTTGTCCTGACAACGAAATCTGAAAACAGATTCCGCAGCAGAACAACAACAGCAACCAAACAAATGCAAAAACAAATCCGGAAAACAAAAAGCCAAGTCGTTAGGAGGTAATCAAATGAAAAAGAGACGTTATAACAAATACGCAGAGAAGCAAAACACCACCCACTGGCCACTGCGTTACCGCGCACCAAGTGGAATGGGTCAGCAGAGCACACACAGCAAATCACACACACAGGGAAGAACACTAAGATAGCACTTAATGACATCCGATTCGGCCACTCAAGTTTTGTTACTGAGATTCAGTCACCCAACTTGCCACTCCGTTACGGTGGTCAAGTTGGGGTCCAGGGCGGGCGACGTGGACGCACTCTAGTAACACTTGGGGCCCCGCCCCAACCTAACCTAACCTAACCTAACCTAACCTAACCTAACCTAACCTAACCTAACCTAACCTAACCTAACCTAACCTGGGGCGGGGCCCCAAGTGTTGTTCGTTTACGTCCACGTCGTCCGCCCTGGACCCCAACTTGACCACCGTAACGGAGTGGCAAGTTGGGTGACCGAATTTCGAACAGCTGGACTTGCGGCCATAAAAACTTTGAAGGATTTTGTTGAGCATGGATGCGAAAACTAAGAGTGAAGATGAGAGTGACGCGAAGGCGTCGAGGCCCGGGACTCCAACCCCGGGCGGGAGGGAATTGCGGGTGTCGTTGTCGCGCTGCGACACCCGCAATCCGCTCTCGGAAAGCGCGATTAAATGCGACTGGCAGCGGCTGTCGGACTCCGATAGCAGCTGCCAGTCAATGATGACGGTTTCCTCCCGTCCCTCCCCGACTCCCAGGTTGTGGCAGCGCAAGCGCTGCAACAGTAAAAGCCCTGGGGAGTCGGGCAGCGACGGTGAGGAGTCGGCTGGCCCCAGCACCATCAGGGGCCAGCCCGGTAAAAGAGGGCGTGGGCGCCCTCCAACGACCGGCCAGTATGTTGGCCTAGCCCAAGCCAGGGCAAACTATATTGCGGCCCAGGAACGCGAGCTCGAGCTCCAAGCGGAGGAAGAGCTCGCGCGGGACGAATTCCGGGCGAAGGAGGAGGAACGTCTGAGGCAGGAGGAGACGCGACGTTCCTTCCTCCGAAAATCCCCGACGCTGGAGGAGGCGTCGACGTCGGCAGCTGCTCCTGTCCTTAGGTGCGAGCAGCTGTCGAAGGCGGTAGAGGAGGCGGTGAAGGCGATCGATACGATCGCCTTCAAATCCTCCCGCCTGAAGGGCCAGAGCGTCCAGGGCCTGCGGAGTGCCGCCGGGTCGATCCTGGAGCATATGCGAGAGATGGCCTCCCTCAAGTGCAGCGACGAGGTCATGCGCTTGAAGGGAGAACTCGCGGCCGTGCGTGGCCAGATGGAGGAATTGAGGCGCCAGTTGAGCGCCGCTCCAACACCGTCGGCGGGGCTGTCGCGTGATGAGGTGCTGTACCTCATCGACGCGCGCCGCGCCGGCTTTGAGGATCGGCTGCTCCCGGCGCCTCGGTTGCGTCCTCCGCTCGCGGCGGATGCACGCAACGATGCCCGCATGGCCGGTGCTCCAGCACCTGGCGGTGCACCTGTCGCCCAGTCAACGGGCCCTTCCGTCGGCGCCTCGGCGCCCACACGCTCAAAGCGCAAGGCCGCTGGCGCCTCTGCCGCCGCGCCTCTACCTGCCGTCCCCTCCACATCTGTGGTGGAGGTGACGGAATCTGTTGTGGCCGTTCCGCCGGCCTCTTCTTCTTCTCCCACAAAGGGGAAGAAGAACAAAAAGACAAGGAGGAGCGCCGCGGCGCGTGAAGTGGAGGCGACGCGCAGAGAGCGCCAGTCGGCCTCAACCCAACCGGCCCCGGCTTCCACGTCTCAGTCCCAAACTGAGACGTGGAACAACGTCGTCAAGCGGCCGAAGAAACCCGCTAATGCGCCCGCTAGGGCACCCGCGAAGCCAGGCGCAAAGAAGAGCGCCCCGAATCTCCGCTCACCGCGAACCGCAGCGGTGGTTATTACGCTGCAGCGGGAGGCGGAGGTTCGGGGCGTGACATACGCCGAAAAGCTTGCCGAGGCTGAGAGGTCAATCGACCTTAAAAGCCTCGGCATCGACGGCCTGCGCTTCCGCACTGCAGCCACCGGGGGACGTATCCTCGAGGTGGCTGGTGCGGAGAGGAGCGCGAAAGCGGACGCATTAGCGGAAAAACTAAGGCAGTCCCTCGGCGACGACGTCCGTATCGCCAGGCCGGAGAAGTGCGCGGAGCTGCGCATCTCCGGTCTCGGCGATTCAGCGACGAAGGAGGTTGTGGCGCGGGTGGTGGCGGACGTTGGAGGTTGCGCCATCACCAGCGTCGTTGTCGGGGCTATCGTCCGCCAGGCAAGCAGAGAAGGCACGGCGTGGGTGAAGTGCCCCGTCGCGGCGGCCAAACTTTTAACTGATGGCCGCCCCGTAGTGATTGGTTGGACCCGCGTCCGTGCGGTGCTTTTGGAGTCCAGGCCGCAGCGATGCTTCCGCTGCCTAGATGTGGGGCACGTGGGGGCCAGGTGTGCTGCGGGAGTTGACCGCAGCGCCCTGTGCTTCCGCTGCGGGCAGCCCGGCCACAAGGCGGCCGGCTGCGCCGCGGAACCGCACTGCCCCGTGTGTGCGGCGGCAGGAGAGACCGCTGCGCACTGCCTGGGCGCCAAGGCTTGCCTGGCGGCGTCAAAAAAGCGGCGTCGTCGCCGAGGAGGAGTCGGTGGGAAGCGGGTCGGGCCGGTCGCGGACCCCGCTCCCACCCAAACTGAGGAGGTTATGGACACCACCCAATCTTAAATGTCCACATTCTCGGTCCTGCAGGCCAACGTCAGGCACTGCGCTGCGGCCCAGGATGTTTTGATCCAGTCCGTAGCGCAGTGGCAGACGACCGTGGCTGTAGTCGCCGAACCGTACGCGGTTCGTGCCCGTGATGATTGGGCCAGCGACCGCGACGGTGGAGTGGCTATCGTCTCCCAGCGGGGCGCCTTCGATAAGGTGTCCAAAGGACGAATGTGCGTCCTCGCGCTGCTGGGAGACGCTGCAGTGATCGGGGTGTACTGTCCGCCCAGGAAGACCCGTGCTCAATTTGAGCAGTTACTCGTTGAGCTCGGGGCTCTTGTGGCGGAAGCACACCCCACCCCGCTCATCGTCGTCGGGGACTTCAACGCCCACTCTACGGCGTGGGGATCTCCGGCGACGGACTTGCGGGGGGAGTTGTTGGAGGATTGGGCGGTGTCCATGGATCTGGTGTTGCTGAACCAGGGGACGGTCCCCACGTACGTGGGGGAGAACGGGAACACGTCCATCGTGGACGTGTCCTTCGCCAGTTCTGGCCTGGCGAACCACGTACGTGGCTGGAGGGTGGTCACGGAGGTGGAGACGATGTCGGACCACCGGTATGTCCGATTTGATATCGTCTCCCCCGCCCTGAGGACCCACGATCGTCCCCTGGCCGGTGAGGGCCCACGGTGGCGCTTAAAAACGCTGAACCGGGAGCTGGCAGAAGAGGCGGCCATCGTCGAGCGATGGGCCGCGTTTGGCGGAAACCCGAGCGTGGACGCGAGGTCAGAGCGGTTATCTGAGGCTCTGACTCGCGTCTGCGATGCGGCGATGCGAAGGGCAGGGTCTGTCCAGCCGCGGCGGCGGGTGTATTGGTGGAACGACAACCTTGAAGGGCTGCGTGCTGCTAGTCACGCAGCCCAACGAAGATACACCCGCTACCGCGGTCGTAGGGCCGGAAACCTTGTCCTCGTGGAGGAGTTGCGCGCCGCATACCGGGACGCCCGAGCGGCCCTTCGCTCGGCGATCAAGGCCGCCAAAGACGAGTCGTGGAAGGTGTGGCTCGAGACTTTAAATGGAGATCCGTGGGGGCGCCCGTATAAGGTCGTGAGCGACAAACTCCGGCCTTATGCGCCCCCGCTCACTAGGTCTCTCGAGCCCACCTTCACTAGTGAAGTTGTCAGCTCCCTCTTCCCTGCGCGGGAAGAGTGGGTCCCGCCGTGTATGGCAGCACCAGATGGAACGCCGGCTGACACGGAGGCGATCCCGTCCGTGTCCGATGCCGAGTTAGGGGCAGCGGTTCTCAAACTCAAGATGAGACACCGCGCCCCCGGTCCGGACGGCATCCCAGGGCGGGTCGTCGCCCTGGTCATGCCGGCGTTCGAAGAAGAGACGCTCTCCCTGATGTCGGAGTGTTTGGCGTCGGGTAGAGTCCCGCGAACGTGGAAGACGGGGAAGCTCGTGCTGCTTAAGAAGCACGGGCGCCCCGTCGAGTCGCCGTCGGCCTACCGCCCCATTGTTCTGCTCGGCGAGATGAGCAAGCTTTTCGAGCGGGTGCTCGCTGCTCGTCTCGTCGGGCACCTTGAGGGGGCGGGGCCCAACCTCGACGGCGGCCAGTACGGGTTTCGTCGCGGGCGGTCTACCCTGGACGCCATCTCCCGACTCAGGGACAGCGTCCAAGAGGCGGTCGGTCGGGGGGAGGTGTTGTTGGCGGTGTCGCTGGACATCGCGAACGCCTTCAACACCATCCCCTGGCAGACCATCGCCGAGGCGCTGAGGTACCACAAGGTCCCGTGGTACCTCAGGCGCGTCCTTGCGGACTACTTCGTGGACCGGGCCATCATCTACCCGGCCCGGTCGGGAATAGTCCGCAAGGAGATGTCGTGCGGTGTTCCACAGGGGTCGGTGCTTGGTCCGCTCCTGTGGAATATCGGCTATGACTGGGTCCTGCGCGGTGCAACTCTTACGGGGGTCGGCGTTATCTGCTACGCCGACGACACCCTCGTCACCGCGCGGGGCCCAGAGTTCAGGGACGCGAAGGTTCTGGCCACTGCGGGCGTTGCCCAGGTGGTCAGCCGCATCAGGGCGCTGGGACTCCAGGTGGCTCTCGAAAAGTCCGAGGCCGTGTTTTTCTACGGGCCTCGGCGGGGGCCACCTCGAGGTTCCAACATTGTGGTGAGCGGCACCCCCATCGCTATCGGGGAGACCATGAAATACCTAGGATTGGTCCTCGATAGTCGGTGGGGTTTCGTCGAGCACTTCCGGCGCCTGGCACCAAAACTGGTGTCATACGCCGGAAGGCTGGCGCGGCTGCTCCCCAATAAAGGGGGGCCGGAAAGTGCATGTCGCCGTCTCTATGACGGTGTAGTGCGCTCCAAGGCGCTCTACGGAGCGCCTATTTGGTCGGACGCTCTCTGCGCCAAAACCATCCCCCTGCTGCGGAGGCCGCAGCGGGTGATTGCGCAGAGGGCGGCGCGAGCGTACTGCACCGTCTCTTACGAGGCGGCGTGTTTGATTGGAGGAAGCCCCCCATGGGATCTCGAGGCTGGAGTCCTCAAGCGTGTCTACGAGGAAAGCGCCCTGGTGCGGATAAATGGAGGTCGCCCGCTCCCGGACGAGATCGATCGCTGGAGACAGTCTGCTCGCGACGATCTCTTCCGGAAGTGGGCCATTAGGTTGGCGTGTCCCTCTGCGAGCGCGCGGCTCGTGGGGGCTGTCCGGCCCGTTCTTCGGCCTTGGGTAGAGAGGTCGCACGGTGCGCCGACGTACCACCTCACTCAGCTCCTCACAGGACATGGCTGTTTTGCCAAGTACCTGTGGGAGGTGGTGGGTGTGGAGTCGGACCCCGTGTGCCGTCACTGCCCAAGTGGCGCCGTGGACTCGGCAGAGCACACACTCGCCGAGTGCGCGGCGTGGGACGGGCCGCGTGTCGCCCTCACGGGCCATATTGGATTGGATTTGTCGCTGCCGGCTGTGGTGAGAGCCATGGCCGGCAGCCAAGAGTGTTGGGCCGCCGTCACCTCGTTTGCTTGTGAGGTGATGGCGGCCAAGAGAGAAGAGTTGCGGGTGCGGGAGCGCGCTGGACAGACGCTCCCGCCTCGTCGTCCGGTTCGGGGGCGCCGCATGGCAGCTTTCGTGCGCGCCCCCGACTAGTGTTGTCCCGGTGGGTGGTGGTCGGGGGACCTCACCCACCGATGATCGTTTGGCGGAAGGTACCTCCCCGTGTTCCGGAGGTGCCTTAGAGCCCGCCCGCTCGGCCGCTCTCTACCCCCTCTGCTTTCAGAGGGGCGCTCGAGAGTGGTGCGATGCGGGCTTGTGATTTCTTCAGCTCCTTAGGGAGCTCCGGGGGGCAGACCATCTGGCCCCCCGAGGAGAGCCCCAACCTTACGGGGCATCCCTAGCCGGGTCGACGTTGAATCTTAATTTTCATATCCCTCGGCCCGGCTATAGGGTGAGTCGGAACACCGCGGGGTTTAGTGGGTAGGACGGTCCCTGTTTCCGGGACCGGTGAGTCCCACACACCGTCCCAGCTACCCCCGTAGCTGGGATGACGGTGCCTAAACGCATTCCCCGCGTCAACAAAAAAAAAAACCTAACCTAACCTAACCTAACCTAACCTAACCTAACCTAACCTAACCTAACCTAACCTAACCTAACCTAACCTAACCTGGGGTGCTAGGTCGGGGAACCTCCTCGTGAGCTTGGACCGGTTTCCTATCCCTTCGGGCTATATGCCCGGGGGGAGTGGCGACTGGACCAAGACGGTGCATCCTGGATAGTCGGCTAACAGGCGCAGCGCTGGAGTCTGCTGCCCCTGTAAGTCGATGAACCAATATCCCGACAACCGACCCCATGACGAAGGGGGTCGTGGTATGGTGGGCCTGCTAGGCCTGCGGTTGCGGCGTTCACTGCCGTAACAAATGGCGTCCGCTCCCGGCTACGGCCGGTAGAAGCGCTTTTGTTCGTCGGTCTTTCCGACCGAAGCCGACCCCATTGCACGAGGGGGTCGTGGTATGGCGGGCCTGCAAGGCCCGCGGTGTTGCGACAGCTCCCGGATACCCGGTGGAAGCGTCGCAACTTTCTTGGCGAGGTTTGCTCCCGGCTGCGGCCGGTTGGAGCAAGTTGCTGTGCGGCAGCGGCCGCATGTGCGGCTGTTCCGCCTGTGCGGCTGATTTCGCCTGTACGGCAGTCGTATGTATGTGCGGCAGTTAAGCCCCTCGGCACGCGGCAGCTTGAGATGCTGCGTGTGGGCTTCTGCCTGCCTGTACGACTGGTCCGTCTGTGCGGCCGTTCCGCCTGTGCGGCCCTTCCGTCCGTGCGGCCGCTCCGTGCAGCATTGGTCGGGGTGTGTGTTACGGCGCATCTGCGACGTTTCTTGCCGTCATTTGACGGAGTTGACCCCATTGCACGAGGGGGTCGTGGAATGGCGGGCCTTCAAGGCCCGCGTTTACGCGAGGTATGCTCCCGGCTGCGGCCGGTTAGAGCGAGTTTGCTGTGTGGCAGTGGCCGCATATGCGGCTGTTCCGCCTGTGCGGCTGATTTCGCCTGTACGGCAGCTGTATGTATGTGCGGCAGTTAAGCCCCTCGGCACGCGGCAGCTTGGGCGGCTGCTGCGTGTGGGCTTCTGCCTGCCTGTACGGCTGGTCCGTCTGTGCGGCCGTTCCGCCTGTGCGGCCCTTCCGCCTGTGTGACCGCTCCGCACAGCATCAGTTTTTGGCCGTGGGCGTAAGGTCGGGGGACCGCGCCCATTGACGGCCATATGGCGGAAGACACCTCCCCGTGTTCCGTAGGTGTCTTTAGTGCCCGCCCGCTCGGCCGCTCTCTACCCCTTCTGCTTGCAGAAGGGCGCTCGAGAGTGGTGCGATGCGGGCTTGTTTTCTTCAGCTCCTTAGGGAGCTCTGGGGGGCCGACCATCTGGTCCCCCGAGGAGAGCCCCAACCCTACGGGGCATCCCTAGCCGGGTCGACGTAGAATCTCTTTTTCATATCCATCGGCCCGGCTATAGGGTGAGTCGGAACACCGCGGGGTTTAGTGGGTAGGACGGTCCCTGTTTCCGGGACCGGTGAGTCCCACACACCGTCCCAGCTACCCCCGTAGCTGGGATGACGGTGCCTAAATGCATTCCCCGCGTCAACAAAAAAAAAAAAAAAAAACCTAACCTAACCTAACCTAACCTAACCTAACCTAACCTAACCTAACCTTTTTTTTTTTTTTTTTTTTTTTTTTTTTTTTACAAGGAGTGATCCGCTTACAGACGAAACACGCTGGCGAGGCGTGTGACAGTGTGAGGGTCGCCCAGCACCTGATGTTGGTGGCACTGGGAATACTCACTAAAACTCCTTGGCACCGATCTGCCCAATCAGAGGTGTTTTGGGACCAGTTTATTCACCAAAACACCTCAGGGCTGAACCTAACCTAACCTAACCTAACCTTTTTTTTTTTTTTTTTTTTTTTTTTTTTTTTACAAGGAGTGATCCGCTTACAGACGAAACACGCTGGCGAGGCGTGTGACAGTGTGAGGGTCGCCCAGCACCTGATGTTGGTGGCACTGGGAATACTCACTAAAACTCCTTGGCACCGATCTGCCCAATCAGAGGTGTTTTGGGACCAAATTATTCACCAAAACACCTCAGGGCTGCTCAGCCTCGCTGAGCTACCGCGCCGGGGGGAGGATTACCTCGGTGTGCGCCAGGTAATCCACCAGACGTGGTGGCCAGTGCAATGCACACGAGAGTGCTACTCTCGTGTGCTGGCCACCCAAAGGGTTAGAGAGGGTCTGCGACCGGAGCCACTCGCCTTCTCCTTCCCCTCCGCCTACGCCGGATGGGAGCGGCTAGAGCATCCTCTTCCCGCTCCCTCTCCGCAGCCTCCTTCGCCGAAATGACATCTTCGGCGAAGTTAGCTATCTCCTGCCAGGCCTCCTCGCTGTCGAGCATAGCACGTACCATGCCCGACAGCGTGAGACCGCGTCCGTCAATCGCGACACTTAATTGTTGGCGTTGGACTTGCCATGCGGAGCACTCCCAAAGCGTGTGCTCAGCCGTGTCGTCTGGAGCGCCACAATGATGACAGCCGGGCGACTCCTCTCGGCGCGCCACCCGATGCAGGTAGTGACCGAAACATCCGTGTCCCGTCAGTACCTGCACCAGGCGGAAAGTGAGGTCTCCCCATTGTCGTCGGACCCACTTCTCCAGTACCGGGCGAATAGCATCGATTGTTCGATGGCCAGCGACCGGGCGAGACAGTGTCTCGCCCCACCGACGCAGAGCTTCTCTCCGCGCCTGTGAGCGAACCTGCTCGATCTCCTCGAGACCAGGTCGCTCACCCCGAATCCTGGCGTCGACCCGATGCCGATACACTTCTGCAAGCACAAGTGCATCGACATCCCACGGCAGCGTGCCTGCTAAGACACAGGCAGCTCCGTGGCTGACCGTGCGATATGCGCGCACGGCCCGGGTCGCAATCACCCTCTGCGGTTGGCGCAAGAGAGCCCGCGTCCGCCGGGAGAGACACCCTGCCCACACCGGGGCTCCATATAGGGCCATCGAACGGATGACGCTGTGGTATAGCCGACGACAGGATGAACCAGGGCCACCAACATTGGGGAGCAGGCGACCAAGCGCGGCTGCGGCAGAACACAGCCGTGGAGCGAGGAGTTCCATATGCTTCTGAAACGTCCAACGCGAGTCCAAGGTCAACCCGAGGTATTTCATATGGGGGGTGACTTGGACATGGACACCCTCCACTCGAACAGAAAGGGACGAAGGGGTCCCGCGACGTGGGGGATGGAAGGCCATGGCCCTCGTTTTTGTGAGGGCCACGTCCAGCCCCAATAGGCGGATTCGTCGAACCACCATAGACGAGCCGACCGACGCAAGGTGTGCTGCGTCCTCCCAGTCTTTTGCAGCCGCTGCCACCAAGGTGTCGTCCGCAAAACACACGACATCCATCCTTGGCAGCAGCGAGCCGCGAAGAACCCAGTTGTACCCCAGGTTCCACAACAACGGACCGAGAACGGAACCCTGGGGTACACCTGCCACCACCCTCCAACGTCGAATTTGTCTTCGAGCGTCCTCATACACGACGCTACGGTTCCTTAGGTAGTCCTTCACCAAGTGGCGAAGGTAGATGGGCACCCTGTGGAACCGCAGCGCCTGATCAATACACTCGTGAGGAATGGCGTTAAAAGCGTTGGCAATGTCCAAGGACACCACCAACACCACCTCCCCACGAGCCGTTGCCGCCTCTGTCCACCCTTTAAGACGGCTGACTGCGTCTGCTGTAGACCGCCCGGTTCGGAAGCCGTATTGACAGTCGGCTAAGTCAGGTCCCACATTTTCGAGGTGCTCGATGACGCGGGAGGCGAGAATTTTCTCAAAAGCTTTCCCCGCCTCATCGAGCAGCACGATCGGTCGGTAGCCCGCCGGCGAATCCGCCGGGCGGCCTTCTTTACGCAGCAGACAAAGGCGTCCCACCTTCCATCTGCCGGGGAAACAAGTCTTTTTGATGCAGAGATTCAGCACCGCTCGGAAACGCGCTTCAAGTGGACCCAGGGCGATGGCCAATACTTTGGCCGGAACTCCATCAGGCCCGGGTGCCTTCTTTTTCAAATTGAGCCGTTCCCTTACGATGCCGAACTCCGCATCCGTGATCAGTGGCCCATCAGCCCACACCTCCGAGGCAGAATCGGAGGTCGGCATATTGGGGGGCACAAAGTCTCCCGTCTCCGGAAATAGAGCCTGGAGAACTCTGCCCAGGAGCGCCGGTTCCATACAGGACGTGGGCGGAGCTGGAGCCGCGAGTTTCCGCCTGATTGTCCTGTACGGTCGACCCCAAGGGTCACCATTGAGGACATCCAGAAATCTCTCCCATGCATCGGATTTTGCCCTGCAGATGGCAACCCTCAACGCCCCGTGAGCCTCCTGATACTCACAACGGAGCCTCTCCTCCTCACCGGGTTCTCTCCGGGCTCGCCTGCGACAACGCTGGTACGCTCGTCTGGCTCTCAAGCTGGTGGCACGCATAGCGGAGAGTTCCGGCGTCCACCAGTATACTTGCCTCGGGTTACGAGGCCCCGCTCCTCGCTTCGGCATGGCGGAGTCACACACGACGCGTAAGTCATCCGCGAGTAACTCCACCATTGCATCGGGATCTTCTGCGATGGAGTCGGGCACCTCGGCCCACGCTCGTACCAACGCTGCCTCCTCCGCCACGTCCGGCCGGAGCTTTGCGAGCACCCATCCGGGAAAAGGAGAGACACCCGTTGTCCAGAGACGAAGAGAAACCGAAGCCGCCGGGGTGGTGGAGACTTCATATCTGACGTATCTGTGGTCAGATAGAGTCTCCATCCCCTCCACCACGCGCCAGTCCCTTATGTAGGGAGACAGGGGTGCGGAGGCAAAGGTAACATCCACTCTGGACGTACCCTGCCACCGCACGCAAGTTGGCGTGTTACCGGTATTGAGGATCTGGAGCCCTGAGGACAGAACCCAGGACTCCAAATCCTCACCCCGCGCGTCTGTGTAACGGTCTCCCCACCTGCGGGAGTGCGCGTTTAAGTCGCCCGCTACCAACACCGGGTTTGGAGCTGCCCGGTGAACTACGCCCTCCACAACGGTCAGGAATCGTTCAAAATCAACCCGGTTGCGGTTGGGGGAAAAGTATAAAGATACTACTAAAATTCCCCCCCAACGCGCTGCAACATATCCCTCCCCTCTTTCAACGACAGTAAGAGGGGAAGGCGACACTCCGGACACCATGATCGCCGCGAGGCCATCCGTCGAGCCCACCCACCTTGAAGATGGAGGGACGAGATTTGGCTCCGAGACGACCACCAAATCAATGTCCCACTCAGCCGCCGCCTGGCACAAGAGGTCCTGGGCGCCGGCTGAGCGGTCCACGTTCGCCTGCAGTACACGTCCTATGGATCTAACTGGCATTGTTAGTGTCCATAGGCGCGACTGCAGGGGCGGCCGGAGCGGCCGCGGAGCGAGCGGATCCCGAGAGTGGGATGAGACGACCCCTGACTGGAGGAGGATTGCAGTGCAATCCTGCCATGCGGTGCCCAGAGGGCAGGCCACGATCCGAGCATATCGCACAACGCGGCGCCGAAGAACACGAGGAGAGGGTGTGCCCCTCCTGACCACATCGATAACACAGGGAGCTGCGATCCTTTTTTGAGGGGCACAGCACCTGCGGGTGACCCACTCCCATGCATCTAAAGCACCGCATTGGGCGCTGCTCTAGAATTTGGATCGAGGCGCTGCTCCAACCCACTTCCAGTCGCTGTATTTTTGCCAGGGTAGCAACGGCGTCTATGGGACAATTAACAATGGCCGAGCCCACTCCAGTGAAGCCCGGCGAGATAGTGCCGACCTTGAATTGATCGGGAGGGCACCCAGATTTTTCGGCCAAGGCCCGGCGCAGTTCCTCCTCGGACACTGCATCGTCCAAACCGGACAGGCGAATGCGTGCCGATTTGGTTGGCCTGGTGACCTTGGCGTCACTACCCAGGGCCTCCCCGATCTTGGCCGCCAGAGTATCGGCCTGCGATGCCGTGGTTTCCTTTGGGAGCTCTATGATACGAGCTCCCGTGATGCCGGTCCGGAACCTGGCCGCTCCAATGCCGAGCGCACCCAGGCTGACTGACGACTTCGCCTTAGCGATGGCATCCCTGTATGTGACGCCCTCCGCTACCGCTTCAGGCTTAAGGGACACCACCACTGCCAGCTTTTTAGGCGCCTTGGGCAGCCTGGGCTTTTTAGGCTCAGGAGCTTTGGCCGCCTTCTTCTTTCTTGGTTTCTTGAGGACTGTTGTCCAGGATTCCTCCTGGAGTACTGGCTGTTCCGTGTGCGATGGCCCCGCCACTTGCTCCACGGCACGCTTGGCCACCTTTTGTGGTCTGGCCTCTTTCGGCATATTTGCTGGAGGAGTCAGGGTTGTGGGTGCTGCAGGATTTCCTGGACGCTTCGTCTTCTTGGATGGCACCGACAGCGGAGGCCGGTGAAGCTGGGGTTGGGCGGGCAGAAGGCGGCCGTCTACCTCGAGGCTCTCCAGCCGAGCGCTTATAACGCCTCCCACGTGGTCCATCAGGACACGTTGGAGGCGCCCCATCATTTCCTCCATGGTTTTGATGGAAATGGCCGCATCAGAAGGCACCAATTCTTGGTTACGTTCCCTGGAACCGGGAACTGTCAGGACAGGGGAGGGGCTTCTGGAACGGCGTCGCCTGCCCTCGGAGAACTCTCGTCTTAGGGCAGCTACCTCTTCCTGGAGAGCAGTCAACTGGCCTCGCAGGCGTTTGTTGTCCGCCCTCAGCCGCCTCATTTCTTCGTTCTCGTTTCGTCCAGCCAGCGACTGGACGGCTTGGAGCAACGATGCTGTGCGCTGCTTTATCTCCTTGACGCAGGTACCTTTCAGGTTTTTGGAGATGGAGGCCACCCGATTTAGGGTACCTGCGTCCTCTTCCGCTCGGTTAACCAGGTCCTCCACCGCCAGCAGCGTCGGAGAACCCTGTCCCGTGGTCTTCTTTGGAGACCGCCTTGTCGGCTCTTCTACTGTGGAGTACTCCGACTCAGTGTCCGACGGTCCATCACGGAGTTCCCGCATGGCTCGGGACTTGCCCACGTTGTGGACAGTTCCCCTTCCTCTAGCCGATTGCCTTACCGACTTCCTCTGCGGGGAATCCTCTTCACTCGGGCCCTCGGTAGCTCCCGAGGTGATCAAACGGGAGCTCCGATCCCGTTTTTTACCTAAGGTGGTAGAACGCCTGAAGCTCAGCTGAAAGCAAGCATCAGGGGGCAGCATACGTCCCTTTCTTCCGGAGACAGAACCATCCGCGGATTCAGAATCCATCGTCCAGTTGAGGGCACTGCCCACAACTGAATCAGATGGAGACTGAATTTTTGTGTCTTGAAGCGAGTGCGGAATCTGAGAGCAGATTCCGCAACAAGACGGTGACAACAACCAATTACAAAATGCAAGAACAATCCGGAAAACAAAGCCAAGTCGTTAGAAAAAATCAAATGCAAGACAGAAAACAAGACAGGTACGTAGAGGAGCAAAACACCACCCACTGGCCACTGCGTTACCGCGCACCAAGTGGAATGGGTCAGCAAAAAACACAAGCAGGAGAAAAGCACTCAGATAGCACTTAACAGCTTCCAAACTGGCCACTCAAGTATCGTTGCAGATATTCAGTCACCCAACTTGCCACTCCGTTACGGTGGTCAAGTTGGGGTCCAGGGCGGACGACGAGGACGTAATCTAGCAACACTTGGGCCCCGCCCCAACCTAACCTAACCTAACCTAACCTAACCTAACCTAACCTAACCTAACCTAACCTAACCTAACCTAACCTAACCTAACCTAACCTAACCTAACCTAACCTAACCTAACCTAACCTAACTCCAAAATTTTTCCTAACTTAATACCTATTAAACGAACCTAACCCCACTAAACCTCCTTAATAATGGACATCGGAACAAAAAACAGAAAAGAAGGAAAAACGATAGGTTACTTTAACGCGCATAACCGACGACTAAAAAGTGTTGTACTTTTACTAATGAAACTCGCAAAATCACAAAAATCGATTTTCTCAAAAACCTTACTTAACCTAACCTAACTCCAAAATTTTTCCTAACTTAATACCTATTAAACGAACCTAACCCCACTAAACCTCCTTAATAATGGACATCGGAACAAAAAACAGAAAAGAAGGAAAAACGATAGGTTACTTTAACGCGCATAACCGACGACTAAAAAGTGTTGTACTTTTACTAATGAAACTCGCAAAATCACAAAAATCGATTTTCTCAAAAACCTTACTTAACCTAACCTAACTCCAAAATTTTTCCTAACTTAATACCTATTAAACGAACCTAACCCCACTAAACGTTCTTAATAATGGACATCAGAACATAAAAAAACAAAAAAAAGGGAAAAACGATAGGTTACTTTAACGCGCATAACCGACGACTAAAAAGTGTTGTACTTTTACTAATGAAACTCGAAAATCACAAAAATCGATTTTCTCAAAAACCTTACTTAACCTAACCTAACCCCAAATTTTTTCCTAACTTAATACCTATTAAACGAACCTAACCCCACTAAACCTCCTTAATAATGGACATCGGAACAACAAACAAAAAAAAGGAAAAACGATAGGTTACTTTAACGCGCATAACCGCCGACTAAAAAGTGTTGTACTTTTACTAATGAAACTCGAAAATCACAAAATTCGATTTTCTCAAAAACCTTACTTAACCTAACCTAACCCCAAATTTTTTCCTAACTTAATACCTATTAAACGAACCTAACCCCACTAAACCTCCTTAATAATGGACATCGGAACAAAAAACAGAAAAGAAGGAAAAACGATAGGTTACTTTAACGCGCATAACCGACGACTAAAAAGTGTTGTACTTTTACTAATGAAACTCGCAAAATCACAAAAATCGATTTTCTCAAAAACCTTACTTAACCTAACCTAACTCCAAAATTTTTCCTAACTTAATACCTATTAAACGAACCTAACCCCACTAAACGTTCTTAATAATGGACATCAGAACATAAAAAAACAAAAAAAAGGGAAAAACGATAGGTTACTTTAACGCGCATAACCGACGACTAAAAAGTGTTGTACTTTTACTAATGAAACTCGAAAATCACAAAAATCGATTTTCTCAAAAACCTTACTTAACCTAACCTAACCCCAAATTTTTTCCTAACTTAATACCTATTAAACGAACCTAACCCCACTAAACCTCCTTAATAATGGACATCGGAACAACAAACAAAAAAAAGGAAAAACGATAGGTTACTTTAACGCGCATAACCGCCGACTAAAAAGTGTTGTACTTTTACTAATGAAACTCGAAAATCACAAAATTCGATTTTCTCAAAAACCTTACTTAACCTAACCTAACCCCAAATTTTTTCCTAACTTAATACCTATTAAACGAACCTAACCCCACTAAACCTCCTTAATAATCAACATCAGAACAAAAAAAAGAAAAGAAGGAAAAACGATAGGTCACTTTAACGCGCATAACCGACGACTAAAAAGTGTTGTAAGTACTTTTACTAATGAAACTCGCAAAATCACAAAAATCGATTTTCTCAAAAACCTTACTTAACCTTACCTAACTCCAAAATTTTTCCTAACTTAATACCTATTAAACGAACCTAAACCCACTAAACGTTCTTAATAATGGACATCAGATTATAAAAAAACAAAAAAAAGGGAAAAACGATAGGTTACTTTAACGCGCATAACCGACGACTAAAAAGTGTTGTACTTTTACTAATGAAACTCGAAAATCACAAAAATCGATTTTCTCAAAAACCTTACTTAACCTAACCTAACCCCAAATTTTTTCCTAACTTAATACCTATTAAACGAACCTAACCCCACTAAACCTCCTTAATAATCAACATCAGAACAAAAAAAAGAAAAGATGGAAAAACGATAGGTCACTTTAATGCGCATAACCGACGACTAAAAAGTGTTGTAAGTACTTTTACTAATGAAACTCGCAAAATCACAAAAATCGATTTTCTCAAAAACCTTACTTAACCTTACCTAACTCCAAAATTTTTCCTAACTTAATACCTATTAAACGAACCTAAACCCACTAAACGTTCTTAATAATGGACATCAGAACATAAAAAAAACAAAAAAAAGGAAAAACGATAGGTCACTTTAACGCGCATAACCGACGACTAAAAAGTGTTGTACTTTTCCTAATGAAACTCGAAAATCACAAAAATTGATTTTCTCAAAAACCTTACTTAACCTAACCTAACTCCAAAATTTTTCCTAACTTAATACCTATTAAACGAACCTAACCCCACTAAACCTTCTTAATAGTGGACATCGGAACAAAAAAACAAAAAAAAGGTAAAACGATAGGTCACTTTAACGCGCATAACCGACGACTAAAAAGTGTTGTACTTTTACTATTTAAACTCGAAAATCACAAAAATCGATTTTCTCAAAAACCTTACTTAACCTAACCTAACCCTAAAAATTTTCCTAACTTAATGCCTATTAAACGAACCTAATCCCCCTAAACCTCCTTAATAATGGACATCGGAACAAAAAACAGAAAAGAAGGAAAAACGATAGGTTACTTTAACGCGCATAACCGACGACTAAAAAGTGTTGTACTTTTACTAATGAAACTCGCAAAATTACAAAAATCGATTTTCTCAAAAACCTTACTTAACCTAACCTAACTCCAAAATTTTTCCTAACTTAATACCTATTAAACGAACCTAACCCCACTAAACCTCCTTAATAATGGACATCGGAACAACAAACAAAAAAAAGGAAAAACGATAGGTTACTTTAACGCGCATAACCGCCGACTAAAAAGTGTTGTACTTTTACTAATGAAACTCGCAAAATCACAAAAATCGATTTTCTCAAAAACCTTACTTAACCTAACCTAACTCCAAAATTTTTCCTAACTTAATACCTATTAAACGAACCTAACCCCACTAAACCTCCTTAATAATGGACATCGGAACAAAAAACAGAAAAGAAGGAAAAACGATAGGTTACTTTAACGCGCATAACCGACGACTAAAAAGTGTTGTACTTTTACTAATGAAACTCGCAAAATCACAAAAATCGATTTTCTCAAAAACCTTACTTAACCTAACCTAACTCCAAAATTTTTCCTAACTTAATACCTATTAAACGAACCTAACCCCACTAAACGTTCTTAATAATGGACATCAGAACATAAAAAAACAAAAAAAAGGGAAAAACGATAGGTTACTTTAACGCGCATAACCGACGACTAAAAAGTGTTGTACTTTTACTAATGAAACTCGAAAATCACAAAAATCGATTTTCTCAAAAACCTTACTTAACCTAACCTAACCCCAAATTTTTTCCTAACTTAATACCTATTAAACGAACCTAACCCCACTAAACCTCCTTAATAATGGACATCGGAACAACAAACAAAAAAAAGGAAAAACGATAGGTTACTTTAACGCGCATAACCGCCGACTAAAAAGTGTTGTACTTTTACTAATGAAACTCGAAAATCACAAAATTCGATTTTCTCAAAAACCTTACTTAACCTAACCTAACCCCAAATTTTTTCCTAACTTAATACCTATTAAACGAACCTAACCCCACTAAACCTCCTTAATAATCAACATCAGAACAAAAAAAAGAAAAGAAGGAAAAACGATAGGTCACTTTAACGCGCATAACCGACGACTAAAAAGTGTTGTAAGTACTTTTACTAATGAAACTCGCAAAATCACAAAAATCGATTTTCTCAAAAACCTTACTTAACCTTACCTAACTCCAAAATTTTTCCTAACTTAATACCTATTAAACGAACCTAAACCCACTAAACGTTCTTAATAATGGACATCAGATTATAAAAAAACAAAAAAAAGGGAAAAACGATAGGTTACTTTAACGCGCATAACCGACGACTAAAAAGTGTTGTACTTTTACTAATGAAACTCGAAAATCACAAAAATCGATTTTCTCAAAAACCTTACTTAACCTAACCTAACCCCAAATTTTTTCCTAACTTAATACCTATTAAACGAACCTAACCCCACTAAACCTCCTTAATAATCAACATCAGAACAAAAAAAAGAAAAGATGGAAAAACGATAGGTCACTTTAATGCGCATAACCGACGACTAAAAAGTGTTGTAAGTACTTTTACTAATGAAACTCGCAAAATCACAAAAATCGATTTTCTCAAAAACCTTACTTAACCTTACCTAACTCCAAAATTTTTCCTAACTTAATACCTATTAAACGAACCTAAACCCACTAAACGTTCTTAATAATGGACATCAGAACATAAAAAAAACAAAAAAAAGGAAAAACGATAGGTCACTTTAACGCGCATAACCGACGACTAAAAAGTGTTGTACTTTTACTAATGAAACTCGAAAATCACAAAAATTGATTTTCTCAAAAACCTTACTTAACCTAACCTAACTCCAAAATTTTTCCTAACTTAATACCTATTAAACGAACCTAACCCCACTAAACCTTCTTAATAGTGGACATCGGAACAAAAAAACAAAAAAAAGGTAAAACGATAGGTCACTTTAACGCGCATAACCGACGACTAAAAAGTGTTGTACTTTTACTATTTAAACTCGAAAATCACAAAAATCGATTTTCTCAAAAACCTTACTTAACCTAACCTAACCCTAAAAATTTTCCTAACTTAATGCCTATTAAACGAACCTAATCCCCCTAAACCTCCTTAATAATGGACATCGGAACAAAAAACAGAAAAGAAGGAAAAACGATAGGTTACTTTAACGCGCATAACCGACGACTAAAAAGTGTTGTACTTTTACTAATGAAACTCGCAAAATTACAAAAATCGATTTTCTCAAAAACCTTACTTAACCTAACCTAACTCCAAAATTTTTCCTAACTTAATACCTATTAAACGAACCTAACCCCACTAAACCTCCTTAATAATGGACATCGGAACAACAAACAAAAAAAAGGAAAAACGATAGGTTACTTTAACGCGCATAACCGCCGACTAAAAAGTGTTGTACTTTTACTAATGAAACTCGAAAATCACAGAAATCGATTTTCTCAAAAACCTTACTTAACCTAACCTAACCCCAAATTTTTTCCTAACTTAATACCTATTAAACCGAATCTAACCCCACTAAACCTCCTTAATAATGAACATCAGAACAAAAAAAAAAAAAGAAGGAAAAACGATAGGTCACTTTAACGCGCATAACCGACGACTAAAAAGTGTTGTAAATACTTTTACTAATGAAACTCGCAAAATCACAAAATCGATTTTCTCAAAAACCTTACTTAACCTAACCTAATTCCAAAATTTTTCCTAACTTAATACCTATTAAACCGAATCTAACCCCACTAAACCTCCTTAATAATGAACATCAGAACAAAAAAAAAGAAAAGAAGGAAAAACGATAGGTCACTTTAACGCGCATAACCGACGACTAAAAAGTGTTGTAAATACTTTTACTAATGAAACTCGCAAAATCACAAAAATCGATTTTCTCAAAAACCTTACTTAACCTAACCTAACTCCAAAATTTTTCCTAACTTAATACCTATTAAACGAACCTAACCCCACTAAACCTCCTTAATAATGGACATCGGAACAACAAACAGAAAAGAAGGAAAAACGATAGGTTACTTTAACGCGCATAACCGATGACTAAAAAGTGTTGTACTTTTACTAATGAAACTCGCAAAATCACAAAAATCGATTTTCTCAAAAACCTTACTTAACCTAACCTAATTCCAAAATTTTTCCTAACTTAATACCTATTAAACCGAATCTAACCCCACTAAACCTCCTTAATAATGAACATCAGAACAAAAAAAAAGAAAAGAAGGAAAAACGATAGGTCACTTTAACGCGCATAACCGACGACTAAAAAGTGTTGTACTTTTACTATTGAAACTCGCAAAATCACAAAAATCGATTTTCTCAAAAACCTTACTTAACCTAACCTAACTCCAAAATTTTTCCTAACTTAATACCTATTAAACGAACCTAACCCCACTAAACCTCCTTAATAATGGACATCGGAACAAAAAACAGAAAAGAAGGAAAAACGATAGGTTACTTTAACGCGCATAACCGACGACTAAAAAGTGTTGTACTTTTACTAATGAAACTCGCAAAATCACAAAAATCGATTTTCTCAAAAACCTTACTTAACCTAACCTAACTCCAAAATTTTTCCTAACTTAATACCTATTAAACGAACCTAACCCCACTAAACGTTCTTAATAATGGACATCAGAACATAAAAAAACAAAAAAAAGGGAAAAACGATAGGTTACTTTAACGCGCATAACCGACGACTAAAAAGTGTTGTACTTTTACTAATGAAACTCGAAAATCACAAAAATCGATTTTCTCAAAAACCTTACTTAACCTAACCTAACCCCAAATTTTTTCCTAACTTAATACCTATTAAACGAACCTAACCCCACTAAACCTCCTTAATAATGGACATCGGAACAACAAACAAAAAAAAGGAAAAACGATAGGTTACTTTAACGCGCATAACCGCCGACTAAAAAGTGTTGTACTTTTACTAATGAAACTCGAAAATCACAAAATTCGATTTTCTCAAAAACCTTACTTAACCTAACCTAACCCCAAATTTTTTCCAAACTTAATACCTATTAAACGAACCTAACCCCACTAAACCTCCTTAATAATCAACATCAGAACAAAAAAAAGAAAAGAAGGAAAAACGATAGGTCACTTTAACGCGCATAACCGACGACTAAAAAGTGTTGTAAGTACTTTTACTAATGAAACTCGCAAAATCACAAAAATCGATTTTCTCAAAAACCTTACTTAACCTTACCTAACTCCAAAATTTTTCCTAACTTAATACCTATTAAACGAACCTAAACCCACTAAACGTTCTTAATAATGGACATCAGATTATAAAAAAACAAAAAAAAGGGAAAAACGATAGGTTACTTTAACGCGCATAACCGACGACTAAAAAGTGTTGTACTTTTACTAATGAAACTCGAAAATCACAAAAATCGATTTTCTCAAAAACCTTACTTAACCTAACCTAACCCCAAATTTTTTCCTAACTTAATACCTATTAAACGAACCTAACCCCACTAAACCTCCTTAATAATCAACATCAGAACAAAAAAAAGAAAAGATGGAAAAACGATAGGTCACTTTAATGCGCATAACCGACGACTAAAAAGTGTTGTAAGTACTTTTACTAATGAAACTCGCAAAATCACAAAAATCGATTTTCTCAAAAACCTTACTTAACCTTACCTAACTCCAAAATTTTTCCTAACTTAATACCTATTAAACGAACCTAAACCCACTAAACGTTCTTAATAATGGACATCAGAACATAAAAAAAACAAAAAAAAGGAAAAACGATAGGTCACTTTAACGCGCATAACCGACGACTAAAAAGTGTTGTACTTTTACTAATGAAACTCGAAAATCACAAAAATTGATTTTCTCAAAAACCTTACTTAACCTAACCTAACTCCAAAATTTTTCCTAACTTAATACCTATTAAACGAACCTAACCCCACTAAACCTTCTTAATAGTGGACATCGGAACAAAAAAACAAAAAAAAGGTAAAACGATAGGTCACTTTAACGCGCATAACCGACGACTAAAAAGTGTTGTACTTTTACTATTTAAACTCGAAAATCACAAAAATCGATTTTCTCAAAAACCTTACTTAACCTAACCTAACCCTAAAAATTTTCCTAACTTAATGCCTATTAAACGAACCTAATCCCCCTAAACCTCCTTAATAATGGACATCGGAACAAAAAACAGAAAAGAAGGAAAAACGATAGGTTACTTTAACGCGCATAACCGACGACTAAAAAGTGTTGTACTTTTACTAATGAAACTCGCAAAATTACAAAAATCGATTTTCTCAAAAACCTTACTTAACCTAACCTAACTCCAAAATTTTTCCTAACTTAATACCTATTAAACGAACCTAACCCCACTAAACCTCCTTAATAATGGACATCGGAACAACAAACAAAAAAAAGGAAAAACGATAGGTTACTTTAACGCGCATAACCGCCGACTAAAAAGTGTTGTACTTTTACTAATGAAACTCGAAAATCACAGAAATCGATTTTCTCAAAAACCTTACTTAACCTAACCTAACCCCAAATTTTTTCCTAACTTAATACCTATTAAACCGAATCTAACCCCACTAAACCTCCTTAATAATGAACATCAGAACAAAAAAAAAAAAAAGAAGGAAAAACGATAGGTCACTTTAACGCGCATAACCGACGACTAAAAAGTGTTGTAAATACTTTTACTAATGAAACTCGCAAAATCACAAAATCGATTTTCTCAAAAACCTTACTTAACCTAACCTAATTCCAAAATTTTTCCTAACTTAATACCTATTAAACGAACCTAACCCCACTAAACCTCCTTAATAATCAACATCAGAACAAAAAAAAGAAAAGATGGAAAAACGATAGGTCACTTTAATGCGCATAACCGACGACTAAAAAGTGTTGTAAGTACTTTTACTAATGAAACTCGCAAAATCACAAAAATCGATTTTCTCAAAAACCTTACTTAACCTTACCTAACTCCAAAATTTTTCCTAACTTAATACCTATTAAACGAACCTAAACCCACTAAACGTTCTTAATAATGGACATCAGAACATAAAAAAAACAAAAAAAAGGAAAAACGATAGGTCACTTTAACGCGCATAACCGACGACTAAAAAGTGTTGTACTTTTACTAATGAAACTCGAAAATCACAAAAATTGATTTTCTCAAAAACCTTACTTAACCTAACCTAACTCCAAAATTTTTCCTAACTTAATACCTATTAAACGAACCTAACCCCACTAAACCTTCTTAATAGTGGACATCGGAACAAAAAAACAAAAAAAAGGTAAAACGATAGGTCACTTTAACGCGCATAACCGACGACTAAAAAGTGTTGTACTTTTACTATTTAAACTCGAAAATCACAAAAATCGATTTTCTCAAAAACCTTACTTAACCTAACCTAACCCTAAAAATTTTCCTAACTTAATGCCTATTAAACGAACCTAATCCCCCTAAACCTCCTTAATAATGGACATCGGAACAAAAAACAGAAAAGAAGGAAAAACGATAGGTTACTTTAACGCGCATAACCGCCGACTAAAAAGTGTTGTACTTTTACTAATGAAACTCGAAAATCACAGAAATCGATTTTCTCAAAAACCTTACTTAACCTAACCTAACCCCAAATTTTTTCCTAACTTAATACCTATTAAACCGAATCTAACCCCACTAAACCTCCTTAATAATGAACATCAGAACAAAAAAAAAAAAAAGAAGGAAAAACGATAGGTCACTTTAACGCGCATAACCGACGACTAAAAAGTGTTGTAAATACTTTTACTAATGAAACTCGCAAAATCACAAAATCGATTTTCTCAAAAACCTTACTTAACCTAACCTAATTCCAAAATTTTTCCTAACTTAATACCTATTAAACCGAATCTAACCCCACTAAACCTCCTTAATAATGAACATCAGAACAAAAAAAAAGAAAAGAAGGAAAAACGATAGGTCACTTTAACGCGCATAACCGACGACTAAAAAGTGTTGTAAATACTTTTACTAATGAAACTCGCAAAATCACAAAAATCGATTTTCTCAAAAACCTTACTTAACCTAACCTAACTCCAAAATTTTTCCTAACTTAATACCTATTAAACGAACCTAACCCCACTAAACCTCCTTAATAATGGACATCGGAACAACAAACAGAAAAGAAGGAAAAACGATAGGTTACTTTAACGCGCATAACCGACGACTAAAAAGTGTTGTACTTTTACTAATGAAACTCGCAAAATCACAAAAATCGATTTTCTCAAAAACCTTACTTAACCTAACCTAATTCCAAAATTTTTCCTAACTTAATACCTATTAAACCGAATCTAACCCCACTAAACCTCCTTAATAATGAACATCAGAACAAAAAAAAAGAAAAGAAGGAAAAACGATAGGTCACTTTAACGCGCATAACCGACGACTAAAAAGTGTTGTACTTTTACTATTGAAACTCGCAAAATCACAAAAATCGATTTTCTCAAAAACCTTACTTAACCTAACCTAACTCCAAAATTTTTCCTAACTTAATACCTATTAAACGAACCTAACCCCACTAAACCTCCTTAATAATGGACATCGGAACAAAAAACAGAAAAGAAGGAAAAACGATAGGTTACTTTAACGCGCATAACCGACGACTAAAAAGTGTTGTACTTTTACTAATGAAACTCGCAAAATCACAAAAATCGATTTACTCAAAAACCTTACTTAACCTAACCTAACTCCAAAATTTTTCCTAACTTAATACCTATTAAACGAACCTAACCCCACTAAACGTTCTTAATAATGGACATCAGAACATAAAAAAACAAAAAAAAGGGAAAAACGATAGGTTACTTTAACGCGCATAACCGACGACTAAAAAGTGTTGTACTTTTACTAATGAAACTCGAAAATCACAAAAATCGATTTTCTCAAAAACCTTACTTAACCTAACCTAACCCCAAATTTTTTCCTAACTTAATACCTATTAAACGAACCTAACCCCACTAAACCTCCTTAATAATGGACATCGGAACAACAAACAAAAAAAAGGAAAAACGATAGGTTACTTTAACGCGCATAACCGCCGACTAAAAAGTGTTGTACTTTTACTAATGAAACTCGAAAATCACAAAATTCGATTTTCTCAAAAACCTTACTTAACCTAACCTAACCCCAAATTTTTTCCAAACTTAATACCTATTAAACGAACCTAACCCCACTAAACCTCCTTAATAATCAACATCAGAACAAAAAAAAGAAAAGAAGGAAAAACGATAGGTCACTTTAACGCGCATAACCGACGACTAAAAAGTGTTGTAAGTACTTTTACTAATGAAACTCGCAAAATCACAAAAATCGATTTTCTCAAAAACCTTACTTAACCTTACCTAACTCCAAAATTTTTCCTAACTTAATACCTATTAAACGAACCTAAACCCACTAAACGTTCTTAATAATGGACATCAGATTATAAAAAAACAAAAAAAAAGGGAAAAACGATAGGTTACTTTAACGCGCATAACCGACGACTAAAAAGTGTTGTACTTTTACTAATGAAACTCGAAAATCACAAAAATCGATTTTCTCAAAAACCTTACTTAACCTAACCTAACCCCAAATTTTTTCCTAACTTAATACCTATTAAACGAACCTAACCCCACTAAACCTCCTTAATAATCAACATCAGAACAAAAAAAAGAAAAGATGGAAAAACGATAGGTCACTTTAATGCGCATAACCGACGACTAAAAAGTGTTGTAAGTACTTTTACTAATGAAACTCGCAAAATCACAAAAATCGATTTTCTCAAAAACCTTACTTAACCTTACCTAACTCCAAAATTTTTCCTAACTTAATACCTATTAAACGAACCTAAACCCACTAAACGTTCTTAATAATGGACATCAGAACATAAAAAAAACAAAAAAAAGGAAAAACGATAGGTCACTTTAACGCGCATAACCGACGACTAAAAAGTGTTGTACTTTTACTAATGAAACTCGAAAATCACAAAAATTGATTTTCTCAAAAACCTTACTTAACCTAACCTAACTCCAAAATTTTTCCTAACTTAATACCTATTAAACGAACCTAACCCCACTAAACCTTCTTAATAGTGGACATCGGAACAAAAAAACAAAAAAAAGGTAAAACGATAGGTCACTTTAACGCGCATAACCGACGACTAAAAAGTGTTGTACTTTTACTATTTAAACTCGAAAATCACAAAAATCGATTTTCTCAAAAACCTTACTTAACCTAACCTAACCCTAAAAATTTTCCTAACTTAATGCCTATTAAACGAACCTAATCCCCCTAAACCTCCTTAATAATGGACATCGGAACAAAAAACAGAAAAGAAGGAAAAACGATAGGTTACTTTAACGCGCATAACCGACGACTAAAAAGTGTTGTACTTTTACTAATGAAACTCGCAAAATCACAAAAATCGATTTTCTCAAAAACCTTACTTAACCTATCCTAATTCCAAAATTTTTCCTAACTTAATACCTATTAAACCGAATCTAACCCCACTAAACCTCCTTAATAATGAACATCAGAACAAAAAAAAAGAAAAGAAGGAAAAACGATAGGTCACTTTAACGCGCATAACCGACGACTAAAAAGTGTTGTACTTTTACTATTGAAACTCGCAAAATCACAAAAATCGATTTTCTCAAAAACCTTACTTAACCTAACCTAACTCCAAAATTTTTCCTAACTTAATACCTATTAAACGAACCTAACCCCACTAAACCTCCTTAATAATGGACATCGGAACAAAAAACAGAAAAGAAGGAAAAACGATAGGTTACTTTAACGCGCATAACCGACGACTAAAAAGTGTTGTACTTTTACTAATGAAACTCGCAAAATCACAAAAATCGATTTACTCAAAAACCTTACTTAACCTAACCTAACTCCAAAATTTTTCCTAACTTAATACCTATTAAACGAACCTAACCCCACTAAACGTTCTTAATAATGGACATCAGAACATAAAAAAACAAAAAAAAGGGAAAAACGATAGGTTACTTTAACGCGCATAACCGACGACTAAAAAGTGTTGTACTTTTACTAATGAAACTCGAAAATCACAAAAATCGATTTTCTCAAAAACCTTACTTAACCTAACCTAACCCCAAATTTTTTCCTAACTTAATACCTATTAAACGAACCTAACCCCACTAAACCTCCTTAATAATGGACATCGGAACAACAAACAAAAAAAAGGAAAAACGATAGGTTACTTTAACGCGCATAACCGCCGACTAAAAAGTGTTGTACTTTTACTAATGAAACTCGAAAATCACAAAATTCGATTTTCTCAAAAACCTTACTTAACCTAACCTAACCCCAAATTTTTTCCAAACTTAATACCTATTAAACGAACCTAACCCCACTAAACCTCCTTAATAATCAACATCAGAACAAAAAAAAGAAAAGAAGGAAAAACGATAGGTCACTTTAACGCGCATAACCGACGACTAAAAAGTGTTGTAAGTACTTTTACTAATGAAACTCGCAAAATCACAAAAATCGATTTTCTCAAAAACCTTACTTAACCTTACCTAACTCCAAAATTTTTCCTAACTTAATACCTATTAAACGAACCTAAACCCACTAAACGTTCTTAATAATGGACATCAGATTATAAAAAAACAAAAAAAAGGGAAAAACGATAGGTTACTTTAACGCGCATAACCGACGACTAAAAAGTGTTGTACTTTTACTAATGAAACTCGAAAATCACAAAAATCGATTTTCTCAAAAACCTTACTTAACCTAACCTAACCCCAAATTTTTTCCTAACTTAATACCTATTAAACGAACCTAACCCCACTAAACCTCCTTAATAATCAACATCAGAACAAAAAAAAGAAAAGATGGAAAAACGATAGGTCACTTTAATGCGCATAACCGACGACTAAAAAGTGTTGTAAGTACTTTTACTAATGAAACTCGCAAAATCACAAAAATCGATTTTCTCAAAAACCTTACTTAACCTTACCTAACTCCAAAATTTTTCCTAACTTAATACCTATTAAACGAACCTAAACCCACTAAACGTTCTTAATAATGGACATCAGAACATAAAAAAAACAAAAAAAAGGAAAAACGATAGGTCACTTTAACGCGCATAACCGACGACTAAAAAGTGTTGTACTTTTACTAATGAAACTCGAAAATCACAAAAATTGATTTTCTCAAAAACCTTACTTAACCTAACCTAACTCCAAAATTTTTCCTAACTTAATACCTATTAAACGAACCTAACCCCACTAAACCTTCTTAATAGTGGACATCGGAACAAAAAAACAAAAAAAAGGTAAAACGATAGGTCACTTTAACGCGCATAACCGACGACTAAAAAGTGTTGTACTTTTACTATTTAAACTCGAAAATCACAAAAATCGATTTTCTCAAAAACCTTACTTAACCTAACCTAACCCTAAAAATTTTCCTAACTTAATGCCTATTAAACGAACCTAATCCCCCTAAACCTCCTTAATAATGGACATCGGAACAAAAAACAGAAAAGAAGGAAAAACGATAGGTTACTTTAACGCGCATAACCGACGACTAAAAAGTGTTGTACTTTTACTAATGAAACTCGCAAAATTACAAAAATCGATTTTCTCAAAAACCTTACTTAACCTAACCTAACTCCAAAATTTTTCCTAACTTAATACCTATTAAACGAACCTAACCCCACTAAACCTCCTTAATAATGGACATCGGAACAACAAACAAAAAAAAGGAAAAACGATAGGTTACTTTAACGCGCATAACCGCCGACTAAAAAGTGTTGTACTTTTACTAATGAAACTCGAAAATCACAGAAATCGATTTTCTCAAAAACCTTACTTAACCTAACCTAACCCCAAATTTTTTCCTAACTTAATACCTATTAAACCGAATCTAACCCCACTAAACCTCCTTAATAATGAACATCAGAACAAAAAAAAAAAAAAGAAGGAAAAACGATAGGTCACTTTAACGCGCATAACCGACGACTAAAAAGTGTTGTAAATACTTTTACTAATGAAACTCGCAAAATCACAAAATCGATTTTCTCAAAAACCTTACTTAACCTAACCTAATTCCAAAATTTTTCCTAACTTAATACCTATTAAACCGAATCTAACCCCACTAAACCTCCTTAATAATGAACATCAGAACAAAAAAAAAGAAAAGAAGGAAAAACGATAGGTCACTTTAACGCGCATAACCGACGACTAAAAAGTGTTGTACTTTTACTATTGAAACTCGCAAAATCACAAAAATCGATTTTCTCAAAAACCTTACTTAACCTAACCTAACTCCAAAATTTTTCCTAACTTAATACCTATTAAACGAACCTAACCCCACTAAACCTCCTTAATAATGGACATCGGAACAAAAAACAGAAAAGAAGGAAAAACGATAGGTTACTTTAACGCGCATAACCGACGACTAAAAAGTGTTGTACTTTTACTAATGAAACTCGAAAATCACAAAATTCGATTTTCTCAAAAACCTTACTTAACCTAACCTAACCCCAAATTTTTTCCTAACTTAATACCTATTAAACGAACCTAACCCCACTAAACCTCCTTAATAATCAACATCAGAACAAAAAAAAGAAAAGAAGGAAAAACGATAGGTCACTTTAACGCGCATAACCGACGACTAAAAAGTGTTGTAAGTACTTTTACTAATGAAACTCGCAAAATCACAGAAATCGATTTTCTCAAAAACCTTACTTAACCTTACCTAACTCCAAAATTTTTCCTAACTTAATACCTATTAAACGAACCTAACCCCACTAAACGTTCTTAATAATGGACATCAGAATATAAAAAAACAAAAAAAAGGGAAAAACGATAGGTTACTTTAACGCGCATAACCGACGACTAAAAAGTGTTGTACTTTTACTAATGAAACTCGAAAATCACAAAAATCGATTTTCTCAAAAACCTTACTTAACCTAACCTAACCCCAAATTTTTTCCTAACTTAATACCTATTAAACGAACCTAACCCCACTAAACCTCCTTAATAATCAACATCAGAACAAAAAAAAGAAAAGATGGAAAAACGATAGGTCACTTTAATGCGCATAACCGACGACTAAAAAGTGTTGTAAGTACTTTTACTAATGAAACTCGCAAAATCACAAAAATCGATTTTCTCAAAAACCTTACTTAACCTTACCTAACTCCAAAATTTTTCCTAACTTAATACCTATTAAACGAACCTAAACCCACTAAACGTTCTTAATAATGGACATCAGAACATAAAAAAAACAAAAAAAAGGAAAAACGATAGGTCACTTTAACGCGCATAACCGACGACTAAAAAGTGTTGTACTTTTACTAATGAAACTCGAAAATCACAAAAATTGATTTTCTCAAAAACCTTACTTAACCTAACCTAACTCCAAAATTTTTCCTAACTTAATACCTATTAAACGAACCTAATCCCCCTAAACCTCCTTAATAATGGACATCGGAACAAAAAACAGAAAAGAAGGAAAAACGATAGGTTACTTTAACGCGCATAACCGCCGACTAAAAAGTGTTGTACTTTTACTAATGAAACTCGAAAATCACAGAAATCGATTTTCTCAAAAACCTTACTTAACCTAACCTAACCCCAAATTTTTTCCTAACTTAATACCTATTAAACGAACCTAACCCCACTAAACCTCCTTAATAATCAACATCAGAACAAAAAAAAGAAAAGAAGGAAAAACGATAGGTCACTTTAACGCGCATAACCGACGACTAAAAAGTGTTGTAAGTACTTTTACTAATGAAACTCGCAAAATCACAAAAATCGATTTTCTCAAAAACCTTACTTAACCTTACCTAACTCCAAAATTTTTCCTAACTTAATACCTATTAAACGAACCTAAACCCACTAAACGTTCTTAATAATGGACATCAGAACATAAAAAAAAAACAAAAAAAAGGAAAAACGATACGGTCACTTTAACGCGCATAACCGACGACTAAAAAGTGTTGTACTTTTACTAATGAAACTTGAAAATCACAAAAATTGATTTTCTCAAAAACCTTACTTAACCTAACCTAACTCCAAAATTTTTCCTAACTTAATACCTATTAAACGAACCTAACCCCACTAAACCTTCTTAATAGTGGACATCGGAACAAAAAAACAAAAAAAAGGTAAAACGATAGGTCACTTTAACGCGAATAACCGACGACTAAAAAGTGTTGTACTTTTACTATTGAAACTCGAAAATCACAAAAATCGATTTTCTCAAAAACCTTACTTAACCTAACCTAACCCTAAAATTTTTCCTAACTTAATACCTATTAAACGAACCTAACCCCACTAAACCTCCTTAATAATGGACATCGGAACAAAAAACAGAAAAGAAGGAAAAACGATAGGTTACTTTAACGCGCATAACCGACGACTAAAAAGTGTTGTACTTTTACTAATGAAACTCGCAAAATCACAAAAATCGATTTTCTCAAAAACCTTACTTAACCTAACCTAACTCCAAAATTTTTCCTAACTTAATACCTATTAAACGAACCTAACCCCACTAAACCTCCTTAATAATGGACATCGGAACAACAAACAGAAAAGAAGGAAAAACGATAGGTTACTTTAACGCGCATAACCGACGACTAAAAAGTGTTGTACTTTTACTAATGAAACTCGCAAAATCACAAAAATCGATTTTCTCAAAAACCTTACTTAACCTAACCTAATTCCAAAATTTTTCCTAACTTAATACCTATTAAACCGAATCTAACCCCACTAAACCTCCTTAATAATGAACATCAGAACAAAAAAAAAGAAAAGAAGGAAAAACGATAGGTCACTTTAACGCGCATAACCGACGACTAAAAAGTGTTGTACTTTTACTATTGAAACTCGCAAAATCACAAAAATCGATTTTCTCAAAAACCTTACTTAACCTAACCTAACTCCAAAATTTTTCCTAACTTAATACCTATTAAACGAACCTAACCCCACTAAACCTCCTTAATAATGGACATCGGAACAAAAAACAGAAAAGAAGGAAAAACGATAGGTTACTTTAACGCGCATAACCGACGACTAAAAAGTGTTGTACTTTTACTAATGAAACTCGCAAAATCACAAAAATCGATTTTCTCAAAAACCTTACTTAACCTAACCTAACTCCAAAATTTTTCCTAACTTAATACCTATTAAACGAACCTAACCCCACTAAACGTTCTTAATAATGGACATCAGAACATAAAAAAACAAAAAAAAGGGAAAAACGATAGGTTACTTTAACGCGCATAACCGACGACTAAAAAGTGTTGTACTTTTACTAATGAAACTCGAAAATCACAAAAATCGATTTTCTCAAAAACCTTACTTAACCTAACCTAACCCCAAATTTTTTCCTAACTTAATACCTATTAAACGAACCTAACCCCACTAAACCTCCTTAATAATGGACATCGGAACAACAAACAAAAAAAAGGAAAAACGATAGGTTACTTTAACGCGCATAACCGCCGACTAAAAAGTGTTGTACTTTTACTAATGAAACTCGAAAATCACAAAATTCGATTTTCTCAAAAACCTTACTTAACCTAACCTAACCCCAAATTTTTTCCTAACTTAATACCTATTAAATGAACCTAACCCCACTAAACCTCCTTAATAATCAACATCAGAACAAAAAAAAGAAAAGAAGGAAAAACGATAGGTCACTTTAACGCGCATAACCGACGACTAAAAAGTGTTGTAAGTACTTTTACTAATGAAACTCGCAAAATCACAAAAATCGATTTTCTCAAAAACCTTACTTAACCTTACCTAACTCCAAAATTTTTCCTAACTTAATACCTATTAAACGAACCTAAACCCACTAAACGTTCTTAATAATGGACATCAGAACATAAAAAAACAAAAAAAAGGGAAAAACGATAGGTTACTTTAACGCGCATAACCGACGACTAAAAAGTGTTGTACTTTTACTAATGAAACTCGAAAATCACAAAAATCGATTTTCTCAAAAACCTTACTTAACCTAACCTAACTCCAAAATTTTTCCTAACTTAATACCTATTAAACGAACCTAACCCCACTAAACCTTCTTAATAGTGGACATCGGAACAAAAAAACAAAAAAAAGGTAAAACGATAGGTCACTTTAACGCGCATAACCGACGACTAAAAAGTGTTGTACTTTTACTATTTAAACTCGAAAATCACAAAAATCGATTTTCTCAAAAACCTTACTTAACCTAACCTAACCCTAAAAATTTTCCTAACTTAATGCCTATTAAACGAACCTAATCCCCCTAAACCTCCTTAATAATGGACATCGGAACAAAAAACAGAAAAGAAGGAAAAACGATAGGTTACTTTAACGCGCATAACCGACGACTAAAAAGTGTTGTACTTTTACTAATGAAACTCGCAAAATTACAAAAATCGATTTTCTCAAAAACCTTACTTAACCTAACCTAACTCCAAAATTTTTCCTAACTTAATACCTATTAAACGAACCTAACCCCACTAAACCTCCTTAATAATGGACATCGGAACAACAAACAAAAAAAAGGAAAAACGATAGGTTACTTTAACGCGCATAACCGCCGACTAAAAAGTGTTGTACTTTTACTAATGAAACTCGAAAATCACAGAAATCGATTTTCTCAAAAACCTTACTTAACCTAACCTAACCCCAAATTTTTTCCTAACTTAATACCTATTAAACCGAACCTAACCCCACTAAACCTCCTTAATAATGGACATCGGAACAAAAAACAGAAAAGAAGGAAAAACGATAGGTTACTTTAACGCGCATAACCGACGACTAAAAAGTGTTGTACTTTTACTAATGAAACTCGCAAAATCACAAAAATCGATTTTCTCAAAAACCTTACTTAACCTAACCTAACTCCAAAATTTTTCCTAACTTAATACCTATTAAACGAACCTAACCCCACTAAACCTCCTTAATAATGGACATCGGAACAACAAACAGAAAAGAAGGAAAAACGATAGGTTACTTTAACGCGCATAACCGACGACTAAAAAGTGTTGTACTTTTACTAATGAAACTCGCAAAATCACAAAAATCGATTTTCTCAAAAACCTTACTTAACCTAACCTAATTCCAAAATTTTTCCTAACTTAATACCTATTAAACCGAATCTAACCCCACTAAACCTCCTTAATAATGAACATCAGAACAAAAAAAAAGAAAAGAAGGAAAAACGATAGGTCACTTTAACGCGCATAACCGACGACTAAAAAGTGTTGTACTTTTACTAATGAAACTCGCAAAATTACAAAAATCGATTTTCTCAAAAACCTTACTTAACCTAACCTAACTCCAAAATTTTTCCTAACTTAATACCTATTAAACGAACCTAACCCCACTAAACCTCCTTAATAATGGACATCGGAACAACAAACAAAAAAAAGGAAAAACGATAGGTTACTTTAACGCGCATAACCGCCGACTAAAAAGTGTTGTACTTTTACTAATGAAACTCGAAAATCACAGAAATCGATTTTCTCAAAAACCTTACTTAACCTAACCTAACCCCAAATTTTTTCCTAACTTAATACCTATTAAACCGAACCTAACCCCACTAAACCTCCTTAATAATGGACATCGGAACAAAAAACAGAAAAGAAGGAAAAACGATAGGTTACTTTAACGCGCATAACCGACGACTAAAAAGTGTTGTACTTTTACTAATGAAACTCGCAAAATCACAAAAATCGATTTTCTCAAAAACCTTACTTAACCTAACCTAACTCCAAAATTTTTCCTAACTTAATACCTATTAAACGAACCTAACCCCACTAAACCTCCTTAATAATGGACATCGGAACAACAAACAGAAAAGAAGGAAAAACGATAGGTTACTTTAACGCGCATAACCGACGACTAAAAAGTGTTGTACTTTTACTAATGAAACTCGCAAAATCACAAAAATCGATTTTCTCAAAAACCTTACTTAACCTAACCTAATTCCAAAATTTTTCCTAACTTAATACCTATTAAACCGAATCTAACCCCACTAAACCTCCTTAATAATGAACATCAGAACAAAAAAAAAGAAAAGAAGGAAAAACGATAGGTCACTTTAACGCGCATAACCGACGACTAAAAAGTGTTGTACTTTTACTATTGAAACTCGCAAAATCACAAAAATCGATTTTCTCAAAAACCTTACTTAACCTAACCTAACTCCAAAATTTTTCCTAACTTAATACCTATTAAACGAACCTAACCCCACTAAACCTCCTTAATAATGGACATCGGAACAAAAAACAGAAAAGAAGGAAAAACGATAGGTTACTTTAACGCGCATAACCGACGACTAAAAAGTGTTGTACTTTTACTAATGAAACTCGCAAAATCACAAAAATCGATTTTCTCAAAAACCTTACTTAACCTAACCTAACTCCAAAATTTTTCCTAACTTAATACCTATTAAACGAACCTAACCCCACTAAACGTTCTTAATAATGGACATCAGAACATAAAAAAACAAAAAAAAGGGAAAAACGATAGGTTACTTTAACGCGCATAACCGACGACTAAAAAGTGTTGTACTTTTACTAATGAAACTCGAAAATCACAAAAATCGATTTTCTCAAAAACCTTACTTAACCTAACCTAACCCCAAATTTTTTCCTAACTTAATACCTATTAAACGAACCTAACCCCACTAAACCTCCTTAATAATGGACATCGGAACAACAAACAAAAAAAAGGAAAAACGATAGGTTACTTTAACGCGCATAACCGCCGACTAAAAAGTGTTGTACTTTTACTAATGAAACTCGAAAATCACAAAATTCGATTTTCTCAAAAACCTTACTTAACCTAACCTAACCCCAAATTTTTTCCTAACTTAATACCTATTAAATGAACCTAACCCCACTAAACCTCCTTAATAATCAACATCAGAACAAAAAAAAGAAAAGAAGGAAAAACGATAGGTCACTTTAACGCGCATAACCGACGACTAAAAAGTGTTGTAAGTACTTTTACTAATGAAACTCGCAAAATCACAAAAATCGATTTTCTCAAAAACCTTACTTAACCTTACCTAACTCCAAAATTTTTCCTAACTTAATACCTATTAAACGAACCTAAACCCACTAAACGTTCTTAATAATGGACATCAGAACATAAAAAAACAAAAAAAAGGGAAAAACGATAGGTTACTTTAACGCGCATAACCGACGACTAAAAAGTGTTGTACTTTTACTAATGAAACTCGAAAATCACAAAAATCGATTTTCTCAAAAACCTTACTTAACCTAACCTAACTCCAAAATTTTTCCTAACTTAATACCTATTAAACGAACCTAACCCCACTAAACCTTCTTAATAGTGGACATCGGAACAAAAAAACAAAAAAAAGGTAAAACGATAGGTCACTTTAACGCGCATAACCGACGACTAAAAAGTGTTGTACTTTTACTATTTAAACTCGAAAATCACAAAAATCGATTTTCTCAAAAACCTTACTTAACCTAACCTAACCCTAAAAATTTTCCTAACTTAATGCCTATTAAACGAACCTAATCCCCCTAAACCTCCTTAATAATGGACATCGGAACAAAAAACAGAAAAGAAGGAAAAACGATAGGTTACTTTAACGCGCATAACCGACGACTAAAAAGTGTTGTACTTTTACTAATGAAACTCGCAAAATTACAAAAATCGATTTTCTCAAAAACCTTACTTAACCTAACCTAACTCCAAAATTTTTCCTAACTTAATACCTATTAAACGAACCTAACCCCACTAAACCTCCTTAATAATGGACATCGGAACAACAAACAAAAAAAAGGAAAAACGATAGGTTACTTTAACGCGCATAACCGCCGACTAAAAAGTGTTGTACTTTTACTAATGAAACTCGAAAATCACAGAAATCGATTTTCTCAAAAACCTTACTTAACCTAACCTAACCCCAAATTTTTTCCTAACTTAATACCTATTAAACCGAATCTAACCCCACTAAACCTCCTCAATAATGAACATCAGAACAAAAAAAAAAAAAAGAAGGAAAAACGATAGGTCACTTTAACGCGCATAACCGACGACTAAAAAGTGTTGTAAATACTTTTACTAATGAAACTCGCAAAATCACAAAAATCGATTTTCTCAAAAACCTTACTTAACCTAACCTAAATCCAAAATTTTTCCTAACTTAATACCTATTAAACCGAATCTAACCCCACTAAACCTCCTTAATAATGAACATCAGAACAAAAAAAAAGAAAAGAAGGAAAAACGATAGGTCACTTTAACGCGCATAACCGACGACTAAAAAGTGTTGTAAATACTTTTACTAATGAAACTCGCAAAATCACAAAAATCGATTTTCTCAAAAACCTTACTTAACCTTACCTAACTCCAAAATTTTTCCTAACTTAATACCTATTAAACGAACCTAACCCCACTAAATGTTCTTAATAATGGACATCAGAACATAAAAAAACAAAAAAAAGGAAAAACGATAGGTCACTTTAACGCGCATAACCGACGACTAAAAAGTGTTGTACTTTTACTAATGAAACAAGAAAATCACAAAAATCGATTTTCTCAAAAACCTTACTTAACCTAACCTAACTCCAAAATTTTTCCTAACTTAATACCTATTAAACGAACCTAAACCCATTAAACCTCCTTAATAATGGACATCGGAACAAAAAACAGAAAAGAAGGAAAAACGATAGGTTACTTTAACGCGCATAACCGACGACTAAAAAGTGTTGTACTTTTACTAATGAAACTAGCAAAATCACAAAAATCGATTTTCTCAAAAACCTTACTTAACCTAACCTAACACTAAAATTTTTCCTAACTTAATACCTATTAAACGAACCTAACCCCACTAAACCTCCTTAATAATGGACATCGGAACAAAAAACAGAAAAGAAGGAAAAACGATAGGTTACTCTAACGCGCATAACCGACGACTAAAAAGTGTTGTACTTTTACTAATGAAACTCGAAAATCACAAAAATCGATTTTCTCAAAAACCTTACTTAACCTAACCTAACTCCAAAATTTTTCCTAACTTAATACCTATTAAACGAACCTAACCCCACTAAACCTCCTTAATAATGGACATCGGAACAACAAACAAAAAAAAGGAAAAACGATAGGTTACTTTAACGCGCATAACCGCCGACTAAAAAGTGTTGTACTTTTACTAATGAAACTCGAAAATCACAAAAATCGATTTTCTCAAAAACCTTACTTAACCTAACCTAACCCCAAATTTTTTCCTAACTTAATACCTATTAAACGAACCTAACCCCACTAAACCTCCTTAATAATCAACATCAGAACAAAAAAAAGAAAAGAAGGAAAAACGATAGGTCACTTTAATGCGCATAACCGACGACTAAAAAGTGTTGTAAGTACTTTTACTAATGAAACTCGCAAAATCACAAAAATCGATTTTCTCAAAAACCTTACTTAACCTTACCTAACTCCAAAATTTTTCCTAACTTAATACCTATTAAACGAACCTAAACCCACTAAACGTTCTTAATAATGGACATCAGAACATAAAAAAAAAACAAAAAAAAAGGAAAAACGATAGGTCACTTTAACGCGCATAACCGACGACTAAAAAGTGTTGTACTTTTACTAATGAAACTCGAAAATCACAAAAATTGATTTTCTCAAAAACCTTACTTAACCTAACCTAACTCCAAAATTTTTCCTAACTTAATACCTATTAAACGAACCTAACCCCACTAAACCTTCTTAATAGTGGACATCGGAACAAAAAAACAAAAAAAAGGTAAAACGATAGGTCACTTTAACGCGCATAATCGACAACTAAAAAGTGTTGTACTTTTACTATTTAAACTCGAAAATCACAAAAATCGATTTTCTCAAAAACCTTACTTAACCTAACCTAACCCTAAAATTTTTCCTAACTTAATGCCTATTAAACGAACCTAATCCCCCTAAACCTCCTTAATAATGGACATCGGAACAAAAAACAGAAAAGAAGGAAAAACGATAGGTTACTTTAACGCGCATAACCGACGACTAAAAAGTGTTGTACTTTTACTAATGAAACTCGCAAAATCACAAAAATCGATTTTCTCAAAAACCTTACTTAACCTAACCTAACTCCAAAATTTTTCCTAACTTAATACCTATTAAACGAACCTAACCCCACTAAACCTCCTTAATAATGGACATCGGAACAACAAACAAAAAAAAGGAAAAACGATAGGTTACTTTAACGCGCATAACCGCCGACTAAAAAGTGTTGTACTTTTACTAATGAAACTCGAAAATCACAAAAATCGATTTTCTCAAAAACCTTACTTAACCTAACCTAACCCCAAATTTTTTCCTAACTTAATACCTATTAAACGAACCTAACCCCACTAAACCTCCTTAATAATCAACATCAGAACAAAAAAAAGAAAAGAAGGAAAAACGATAGGTCACTTTAATGCGCATAACCGACGACTAAAAAGTGTTGTAAGTACTTTTACTAATGAAACTCGCAAAATCACAAAAATCGATTTTCTCAAAAACCTTACTTAACCTTACCTAACTCCAAAATTTTTCCTAACTTAATACCTATTAAACGAACCTAAACCCACTAAACGTTCTTAATAATGGACATCAGAACATAAAAAAAAAACAAAAAAAAAGGAAAAACGATAGGTCACTTTAACGCGCATAACCGACGACTAAAAAGTGTTGTACTTTTACTAATGAAACTCGAAAATCACAAAAATTGATTTTCTCAAAAACCTTACTTAACCTAACCTAACTCCAAAATTTTTCCTAACTTAATACCTATTAAACGAACCTAACCCCACTAAACCTTCTTAATAGTGGACATCGGAACAAAAAAACAAAAAAAAGGTAAAACGATAGGTCACTTTAACGCGCATAATCGACAACTAAAAAGTGTTGTACTTTTACTAATTAAACTCGAAAATCACAAAAATCGATTTTCTCAAAAACCTTACTTAACCTAACCTAACCCTAAAATTTTTCCTAACTTAATGCCTATTAAACGAACCTAATCCCCCTAAACCTCCTTAATAATGGACATCGGAACAAAAAACAGAAAAGAAGGAAAAACGATAGGTTACTTTAACGCGCATAACCGACGACTAAAAAGTGTTGTACTTTTACTAATGAAACTCGCAAAATCACAAAAATCGATTTTCTCAAAAACCTTACTTAACCTAACCTAACTCCAAAATTTTTCCTAACTTAATACCTATTAAACGAACCTAACCCCACTAAACCTCCTTAATAATGGACATCGGAACAACAAACAAAAAAAAGGAAAAACGATAGGTTACTTTAACGCGCATAACCGCCGACTAAAAAGTGTTGTACTTTTACTAATGAAACTCGAAAATCACACAAATCGATTTTCTCAAAAACCTTACTTAACCTAACCTAACCCCAAATTTTTTCCTAACTTAATACCTATTAAACGAACCTAACCCCACTAAACCTCCTTAATAATCAACATCAGAACAAAAAAAAGAAAAGAAGGAAAAACGATAGGTCACTTTAACGCGCATAACCGACGACTAAAAAGTGTTGTAAGTACTTTTACTAATGAAACTCGCAAAATCACAAAAATCGATTTTCTCAAAAACCATACCTAACTCCAAAATTTTTCCTAACTTAATACCTATTAAACGAACCTAAACCCACTAAACGTTCTTAATAATGGACATCAGAACATAAAAAAAAAACAAAAAAAAGGAAAAACGATACGGTCACTTTAACGCGCATAACCGACGACTAAAAAGTGTTGTACTTTTACTAATGAAACTTGAAAATCACAAAAATTGATTTTCTCAAAAACCTTACTTAACCTAACCTAACTCCAAAATTTTTCCTAACTTAATACCTATTAAACGAACCTAACCCCACTAAACCTTCTTAATAGTGGACATCGGAACAAAAAAACAAAAAAAAGGTAAAACGATAGGTCACTTTAACGCGCATAACCGACGACTAAAAAGTGTTGTACTTTTACTATTGAAACTCGAAAATCACAAAAATCGATTTTCTCAAAAACCTTACTTAACCTAACCTAACCCTAAAATTTTTCCTAACTTAATACCTATTAAACGAACCTAACCCCACTAAACCTCCTTAATAATGGACATCGGAACAAAAAACAGAAAAGAAGGAAAAACGATAGGTTACTTTAACGCGCATAACCGACGACTAAAAAGTGTTGTACTTTTACTAATGAAACTCGCAAAATCACAAAAATCGATTTTCTCAAAAACCTTACTTAACCTAACCTAACTCCAAAATTTTTCCTAACTTAATACCTATTAAACGAACCTAACCCCACTAAACCTCCTTAATAATGGACATCGGAACAACAAACAGAAAAGAAGGAAAAACGATAGGTTACTTTAACGCGCATAACCGACGACTAAAAAGTGTTGTACTTTTACTAATGAAACTCGCAAAATCACAAAAATCGATTTTCTCAAAAACCTTACTTAACCTAACCTAATTCCAAAATTTTTCCTAACTTAATACCTATTAAACCGAATCTAACCCCACTAAACCTCCTTAATAATGAACATCAGAACAAAAAAAAAGAAAAGAAGGAAAAACGATAGGTCACTTTAACGCGCATAACCGACACAAAAATCGATTTTCTCAAAAACCTTACTTAACCTTACCTAACTCCAAAATTTTTCCTAACTTAATACCTATTAAACGAACCTAACCCCACTAAACGTTCTTAATAATGGACATCAGAACATAAAAAAACAAAAAAAAGTAAAAACGATAGGTCACTTTAACGCGCATAACCGACGACTAAAAAGTGTTGTACTTTTACTAATGAAACAAGAAAATCACAAAAATCGATTTTCTCAAAAACCTTACTTAACCTAACCTAACTCCAAAATTTTTCCTAACTTAATGCCTATTAAACGAACCTAAACCCATTAAACCTCCTTAATAATGGACATCGGAACAAAAAACAGAAAAGAAGGAAAAACGATAGGTTACTTTAACGCGCATAACCGACGACTAAAAAGTGTTGTACTTTTACTAATGAAACTCGCAAAATCACAAAAATCGATTTTCTCAAAAACCTTACTTAACCTAACCTAACTCCAAAATTTTTCCTAACTTAATACCTATTAAACGAACCTAACCCCACTAAACCTCCTTAATAATGGACATCGGAACAACAAACAAAAAAAAGGAAAAACGATAGGTTACTTTAACGCGCATAACCGCCGACTAAAAAGTGTTGTACTTTTACTAATGAAACTCGAAAATCACAAAAATCGATTTTCTCAAAAACCTTACTTAACCTAACCTAACCCCAAATTTTTTCCTAACTTAATACCTATTAAACGAACCTAACCCCACTTAACCTCCTTAATAATCAACATCAGAACAAAAAAAAGAAAAGAAGGAAAAACGATAGGTCACTTTAACGCGCATAACCGACGACTAAAAAGTGTTGTAAGTACTTTTACTAATGAAACTCGCAAAATCACAAAAATCGATTTTCTCAAAAACCTTACTTAACCTAACCTAACTCCAAAATTTTTCCTAACTTAATATCTATTAAACGAACCTAACCCCACTAAACCTCCTTAATAATGGACATCGGAACAAAAACAGAAAAAATAGGAAAAACGACAGGTTACTTTAACGCGCATAACCGACGACTAAAAAATGTTGTACTTTTACTAATGAAACTCGCAAAATCACAGAAAAACGATTTTCTCAAAAACCTTACTTAACCTAACCTAACTCCAAAATTTTTCCTAACTTAATACCTATTAAACGAACCTAACCCCACTAAACGTCCTTAATAATGGACATCGGAACAAAAAAACAGAAAAGAAGGAAAAACGATAGGTTACTTTAACGCGCATAACCGACGACTAAAAAGTGTTGTACTTTACTAATGAAACTCGCAAAATCACAAAAATCGATTTTCTCAAAAACCTTACTTAACCTAACCTAACTCCAAAATTTTTCCTAACTTAATATCTATTAAACGAACCTAACCCCACTAAACCTCCTAAATAATGGACATCGGAACAAAAACAGAAAAAATAGGAAAAACGACAGGTTACTTTAACGCGCATAACCGACGACTAAAAAATGTTGTACTTTTACTAATGAAACTCGCAAAATCACAGAAAAACGATTTTCTCAAAAACCTTACTTAACCTAACCTAACTCCAAAATTTTTCCTAACTTAATACCTATTAAACGAACCTAAACCCACTAAACGTCCTTAATAATGGACATCGGAACAAAAAAACAGAAAAGAAGGAAAAACGATAGGTTACTTTAACGCGCATAACCGACGACTAAAAAGTGTAGTACTTTTACTAATGAAACTCGCAAAATCACAAAAATCGATTTTCTCAAAAACCTTACTTAACCTAACCTCACTCCAAAATTTTTCCTAACTTAATATCTATTAAACGAACCTAACCCCACTAAACCTCCTTAATAATGGACATCGGAACAAAAACAGAAAAAATAGGAAAAACGACAGGTTACTTTAATGCGCATAACCGACGACTAAAAAATGTTGTACTTTTACTAATGAAACTCGCAAAACCACAAAAATCGATTTTCTCAAAAACCTTACCTAACCTAGCCTAACTCTAAAATTTCGCCTAACTTAATACCTATTAAAACGAATCTAACCCCACTAAACCTCCTTAATAATCAACATCAGAACAAAAAAAAGAAAAGAAGGAAAAACGATAGGTCACTTTAACGTGCATAACCGACGACTAAAAAGTGTTGTAAGTACTTTTACTAATGAATCTCGCAAAATCACAAAAATCGATTTTCTCAAAAACATTACTTTACCTAACCTAACTCCAAAATTTTTCCTAACTTAATACCTATTAAACGAACCTAACCCCACTAAACCTTCTTAATAATGGACATCAGAACAAAAAACAGAAAAGAAGGAAAAACGATAGGTTACTTTAACGCGCATAACCGACGACTAAAAAGTGTTGTACTTTTACTAATGAAACTCGCAAAATCACAAAAATCGATTTTCTCAAAAACCTTACTTAACCTAACCTAACTCCAAAATTTTTCCTAACTTAATACCTATTAACCTAACCTAACCCCACTAAACCTCCTTAATAATGGACATCGGAACAAAAAACATAAAAGAAGGAAAACCGATAGGTTACTTTAACGCGCATAACCGACGACTAAAAAGTGTTGTACTTTTACTAATGAAACTCGCAAAATCACAAATATCGATTTTCTCAAAAACCTTACTTAACCTAACCTAATTCTAAAATTTCGCCTAACTTAATACCTATTAAAACTAACCTAACCCCACTAAACCTCCTTAATATTATACGGTTTATAATTTCAAATATCGTTTAGATTGAACCGTAGTTTAAGAATATTATAATTAGTCAAAGTTCCGTGAATTTGGTCAGTCGGTCACTCATTGGCTGATCGATCAACCAAACTCTGAGGCACTTCTAGCTGACATAGAATCTTCGAATTTAGAATGAAATTAGCTTTAATCTTGATAAATCTCGTAGGATTCAGCCTGCGTTTGCAATGTAAGTGAAAAAATTGGGTTATTCCGATCTGTCCCCCCGATCTGTCCCCCCAGGGGGACAGATAGGAAAAATTAGTTCGATCTGTCCCCATTTTACTAAGAAGGGGACAGATCAAACTCTATGTACTCCTCAGCGGTTTCATCTGTCCCCCTTCCACTAATATGGGGACAGATCAAACTCTTTTTGTCCTGTTTGTCCCCATATAAAATATAATTATTAATTTATAAGAAATTAAACATTATATTAAATTAAAGGCCCCGTTTGGCGACGGGGTCCCGTGTTGCAACGGGTTAGTCAAAATGTCATGACCCCAATGCATCCCGAGGGTGTCGTAAGAGGCGACTAAGGGAAATTTTTGCAAAAAGATCCATTGCGTAGAGAAGGAAAACTCGAAATGAAACCCGGTTGTCAGCAAAATGACAATCGTTAAGCCAGGGTGAAGGCCTTATAGGCAGCTTGCAAAATCTTAACTGCGGGTCGCGGTGACCTGCGCCTGTCCATTTCAACACGGCAATTGTGCGTGTGGTGCTCATTTTGCGTTTTGTACATTCTGCTTCGGAGGGAACAGGCTCACCATCTATTACGTGTGTGATAAACCTATAAGGTGAAATGTGGGCGTATACTATGCCTCTGCCTACCCTTTCGAGGATAAAGGCATGACTAATCATCTGTATTTAAATTAACTATTAATTTAGCATCTATTAGTATAGTCATATTCACATAAATTACAGTAGGTGTTAATATAATAACAACCAGTCTTCTATTTTGTCATAATTCCTAAAAATACAACATACATACATACATAACATCACGCCTGTCTCCCAACATGCTTCTCCTGCCACACCCAACTTTCATTACAAGCACTCCCCTATGTACAGCCATCCTTGCCTTTTTAGACACGTAAAAATACAAACAATAACAATATTATCTCTATCAGCAAAACAAGGTTCTAGAACTATACTTATTAAAAAAACTACTAATACTTATTAATAAACTTAATAATAAACGACTAATAATAAAATTTATAATACTTACTAATAAACTAATAATAAACTTTATGCCTATGGTGTTAGAGGTAATCTTTCAAAATTACTAGAGTCATACCTTACAAATTGCAAACAAATCATAGTAATTAATCAAATATGCAATAGAGCAAATACAGAAGTTTTGTACAAGTCTGACACCAGAACGATAAAGTTCGGCGTACCCTAGGGAAGCATACTTGGTCCACTCTTATTCATCATTTACATTAACGACTTCCCATCAGCTACCAAATTTCCCATGATTATGTATGCTGATGACAGCACTGTGGTATTTAATAATAATCATTTTGACATCAACACTATTAACAATACTATTACCTCTCTGATTGCATGGCTGCAGGCACATAATCTTAATGTAAATTTAGAAAAAACAAATATGATGAACTTCTGTCAAAGGGGAAGCACAAAGAAATTTGAATTGAAGCATAATGACAAAGAAATTAAACATGTCTCACGAGAAGTTTTTGGGTCTTCAGATTGAGAGTACATTACAATGGAATCATCAAATTGAGTTGGTGTGTAACAGGGTAAACCAGTATGATGCATATGCCCTGTACAATCTGTACATGTTGGGTAAAACTGTCAATAGGGAAACTATCACGCGCTGGTTGCATCCACTTTGATAGGTGGAATTATATTTTGGAGAAATGCAACTGGTAGGGATTCCGATCTTAAAGCACAAAAACGTTGCATTCGCTCAATCTGTAATATCGCCAGCGCAGTTTCTTGTAAGCCGCATTTTGTAACATTGGGAATACTTCCTGTACTATGCATGTATATATTGGAGACAGAACGTTTGTAAGGCGAAACTGGGATAAATTCTCAGTAGTAACGAGCAGTCGTAGAGCTGATAACCTATACCTGCTCACAGCTAAAACAGCCCTGCTACGCAAGAGTATATTTGCAATGGCTCCTAAACTATACAACAAGCTGCCGAAAGATATTAAGTCTCTGAAAAGTTATGAAATATTTAAAAATAAACTTAATTTGTTCATATTAAGTAAGGCCTATTACTCTGTTGAAGAATATTTAGTGGATAAAATAACATAACTTATTGACATCTTAAACCATAGATAACATAATTATATTTTAATTTTTGTTTTTTGACCTTTTGAGATTTTTAATTATTGACAACTGTCTGTGATGGTGACTAGTTCTGACTTGTGATTTTTAGACTTTTTCTTTTAATATTGATATCTTGCGGATTGTGTTGGCTGGATATATGAAATGATTGTATTAAATGCTAATGAATTTAAATGATTTGCGATTCTATGTATGTATTTTGTATAATTTTGTTTTGAAATGCCTATGTAGTAATTGACATTTTACGTTGTTGACAACTGTCTGTAATACTATTATTTTGTATAACTGTGTTTAATTGCACTATTTGTACACCACGCTGTGTGGTAGGACATAAAGAACTTAACAATTATTTTTAAGACCTGTGAAGTACCTATGTTTCACAAATAAATAAATGATTATGATTATGAGAATAGATTATAGTCTGAAATAATACATATTTTGTTTTCAATCTGTTCAGAAATCCATCGAAATATACATCAAAAATATTTTAATTATTCAGCCGTTTGGGTGGAGTAAGGTGACAAACATACGTACGGAACAATTAAATTAGTATATTGAAGATTTATTTAGAAGTAATCAAATGATTATAAACCCGAATCAGTATTTAATAATAATAATAATGAATACTTTATTGTACACCATTAATCATCAAATTACAGACATTAAGTATCAACTAATGTACAATGGGCGGCCTTATCGCTAACAGCAATACCTATACTTAATGGGTGGCAAAACTTAAAAATTACTTAATTTTATTTTATTGGGGACAAACAGGAAAAAAGTAGTTTCATCTGTCACCCTTCCGCTAATAGGGGGACAGATGAAACCGTTGATTAGTGAATAAGGTTCGAGCTGTCCCCTCCTTGCTCAAAGGGGGACAGATCGAACTTTTTTGTCCTATCTGTCCCCCCGAGGGGACAGACCGGGGGGACAGATCGGAATAACCCAAAAAATGGGTTATTCCGATCTGTCCCCCCGATCTGTCCCCCCAGGGGGACAGATAGGAAAAATTAGTTCGATCTGTCCCCATTTTACTAAGAAGGGGACAGATCAAACTCTATGTACTCCTCAGCGGTTTCATCTGTCCCCCTTCCACTAATATGGGGACAGATCAAACTCTTTTTGTCCTGTTTGTCCCCATATAAAATATAATTATTAATTTATAAGAAATTAAACATTATATTAAATTAAAGGCCCCGTTTGGCGACGGGGTCCCGTGTTGCAACGGGTTAGTCAAAATGTCATGACCCCAATACATCCCGAGGGTGTCGTAAGAGGCGACTAAGGGAAATTTTTGCAAAAAGATCCATTGCGTAGAGAAGGAAAACTCGAAATGAAACCCGGTTGTCAGCAAAATGACAATCGTTAAGCCAGGGTGAAGGCCTTATAGGCAGCTTGCAAAATCTTAACTGCGGGTCGCGGTGACCTGCGCCTGTCCATTTCAACACGGCAATTGTGCGTGTGGTGCTCATTTTGCGTTTTGTACATTCTGCTTCGGAGGGAACAGGCTCACCATCTATTACGTGTGTGATAAACCTATAAGGTGAAATGTGGGCGTATACTATGCCTCTGCCTACCCTTTCGAGGATAAAGGCATGACTAATCATCTGTATTTAAATTAACTATTAATTTAGCATCTATTAGTATAGTCATATTCACATAAATTACAGTAGGTGTTAATATAATAACAACCAGTCTTCTATTTTGTCATAATTCCTAAAAATACAACATACATACATACATAACATCACGCCTGTCTCCCAACATGCTTCTCCTGCCACACCCAACTTTCATTACAAGCACTCCCCTATGTACAGCCATCCTTGCCTTTTTAGACACGTAAAAATACAAACAATAACAATATTATCTCTATCAGCAAAACAAGGTTCTAGAACTATACTTATTAAAAAAACTACTAATACTTATTAATAAACTTAATAATAAACGACTAATAATAAAATTTATAATACTTACTAATAAACTAATAATAAACTTTATGCCTATGGTGTTAGAGGTAATCTTTCAAAATTACTAGAGTCATACCTTACAAATTGCAAACAAATCATAGTAATTAATCAAATATGCAATAGAGCAAATACAGAAGTTTTGTACAAGTCTGACACCAGAACGATAAAGTTCGGCGTACCCTAGGGAAGCATACTTGGTCCACTCTTATTCATCATTTACATTAACGACTTCCCATCAGCTACCAAATTTCCCATGATTATGTATGCTGATGACAGCACTGTGGTATTTAATAATAATCATTTTGACATCAACACTATTAACAATACTATTACCTCTCTGATTGCATGGCTGCAGGCACATAATCTTAATGTAAATTTAGAAAAAACAAATATGATGAACTTCTGTCAAAGGGGAAGCACAAAGAAATTTGAATTGAAGCATAATGACAAAGAAATTAAACATGTCTCACGAGAAGTTTTTGGGTCTTCAGATTGAGAGTACATTACAATGGAATCATCAAATTGAGTTGGTGTGTAACAGGGTAAACCAGTATGATGCATATGCCCTGTACAATCTGTACATGTTGGGTAAAACTGTCAATAGGGAAACTATCACGCGCTGGTTGCATCCACTTTGATAGGTGGAATTATATTTTGGAGAAATGCAACTGGTAGGGATTCCGATCTTAAAGCACAAAAACGTTGCATTCGCTCAATCTGTAATATCGCCAGCGCAGTTTCTTGTAAGCCGCATTTTGTAACATTGGGAATACTTCCTGTACTATGCATGTATATATTGGAGACAGAACGTTTGTAAGGCGAAACTGGGATAAATTCTCAGTAGTAACGAGCAGTCGTAGAGCTGATAACCTATACCTGCTCACAGCTAAAACAGCCCTGCTACGCAAGAGTATATTTGCAATGGCTCCTAAACTATACAACAAGCTGCCGAAAGATATTAAGTCTCTGAAAAGTTATGAAATATTTAAAAATAAACTTAATTTGTTCATATTAAGTAAGGCCTATTACTCTGTTGAAGAATATTTAGTGGATAAAATAACATAACTTATTGACATCTTAAACCATAGATAACATAATTATATTTTAATTTTTGTTTTTTGACCTTTTGAGATTTTTAATTATTGACAACTGTCTGTGATGGTGACTAGTTCTGACTTGTGATTTTTAGACTTTTTCTTTTAATATTGATATCTTGCAGATTGTGTTGGCTGGATATATGAAATGATTGTATTAAATGCTAATGAATTTAAATGATTTGCGATTCTATGTATGTATTTTGTATAATTTTGTTTTGAAATGCCTATGTAGTAATTGACATTTTACGTTGTTGACAACTGTCTGTAATACTATTATTTTGTATAACTGTGTTTAATTGCACTATTTGTACACCACGCTGTGTGGTAGGACATAAAGAACTTAACAATTATTTTTAAGACCTGTGAAGTACCTATGTTTCACAAATAAATAAATGATTATGATTATGAGAATAGATTATAGTCTGAAATAATACATATTTTGTTTTCAATCTGTTCAGAAATCCATCGAAATATACATCAAAAATATTTTAATTATTCAGCCGTTTGGGTGGAGTAAGGTGACAAACATACGTACGGAACAATTAAATTAGTATATTGAAGATTTATTTAGAAGTAATCAAATGATTATAAACCCGAATCAGTATTTAATAATAATAATAATGAATACTTTATTGTACACCATTAATCATCAAATTACAGACATTAAGTATCAACTAATGTACAATGGGCGGCCTTATCGCTAACAGCAATACCTATACTTAATGGGTGGCAAAACTTAAAAATTACTTAATTTTATTTTATTGGGGACAAACAGGAAAAAAGTAGTTTCATCTGTCACCCTTCCGCTAATAGGGGGACAGATGAAACCGTTGATTAGTGAATAAGGTTCGAGCTGTCCCCTCCTTGCTCAAAGGGGGACAGATCGAACTTTTTTGTCCTATCTGTCCCCCCGAGGGGACAGACCGGGGGGACAGATCGGAATAACCCAAAAATTTAAATTATTTACGACATCACATTAGAAACTTCAAAAATAACAGTATTTCTCCACTATTTAATGGATGTTATTATACATATAAACCTTCCTCTTGAATCACTCTATCTATTAAAAAAACCGCGTCAAAATCCGTTGCGTAGTTTAGAAGATTTAAGCGTACAAAGGGACATAGGGACAGAGAAAGCGACTTTGTTTTATACTAGGTATGTAATGTACTGATTTACATGAAATTAAAAATAGAAGTGCGGCCCCGCCCCGCGGACTCAGTGTTCTGAAAACGATCACTGTAGTAAACAACATTTACAGTGGCCGGTTATGGATGGGTCACCATCTCGTGACCGCTTTGTGACATTTATTATTTAGGAGTGTCCGTGCTTCGGAAGGCACGTTAAGCCGTTGGTCCCGGTTGCCAGTAAAATGGCAGTCGTTAAGCCAAGTTGAAGGCCTTTAAAGGCGGCTTGAAAAATTTCAACACCAGGCAGTCACAACCTGCGCCTGTCCATTTCAACACGACAATACGACTCACCACCTATTACGTGGGACAAAGTCCAAAAAGGTGAAATGTACTCGGTGATCTGGGGAGACTCCCAAACTGAATGTCGGAGTAGAGTAGTGTCGGGATTAAGTTGTTTTGATCTAAAAATTTGTCGAAATTAAGTCGTATCGGAGTTTCATGTTGTCGAAGTAAAATCTTTTCGTAGAAGGATTTGTCGAAATTCAGTTTGGGAGTCATCTGGGGAAACTACGCTGCACCCTCTTAATTTATACAGTAGGTGTATAAGATTAACTACAACATTAATTTGCCGTTAATGCAAATAGTAAAAAATAACAATAGCAAGAGATACAAAATATTTTCGTTTAACGTAATTATGTTAATTTAGTGTAAAGTGCTAAGACAAGTCTAGATGTGATAACCACATGACCACTGCTAAGGCATTTAGTCATAATACTGATTGGAAGTGGTCAAAAGCAACGTTTCATAGCTTTGAAGATTGGATGGTTTGTGATCATCATAGAAATCGGAGACCAATCAGAGATCTCCGGCTCTGGCACCCGATTAAGCATCTGGCGCCGGCGCCGGCGGAGAGCTCTGCTCGCTACAAAAAAGGGAGGCGTCGTTGTGGCGATAAGTTTTACACTTATGTGGGGATCGCCGAGGGCCATAATTATCATTTATTTAGGCTACTAGCTGATGCGCGCGGCTTCGCCCGCGTGAAATTTGGTTCCCGTTCCCGCTTCCCGTGGGAACATTTTCCCGGGATAAAAAGTAGCCTATGTGTTATTCCAGACTATATTCTATCCCTGTACCAAATTTCAGCCAGATCCATTCAGCCGTTAGAGCGTGATTGAGTAACAAACATCCAAACATCTTCACAAACTTTCACATTTATAATATTAGTAGGATTATTTGGGATGACCGGAACGAAAATTTTCACAAAACTACAGGAGGCATCGTAACCTGATTTCTTCTGATTACCAGCCAGCCCCATAATCCATGAATTTTTAAAAGTGTGTGTGTGTGATAGCGCCTGGTACGCTGTTCGTACTAATCGTGACTAATTATCAAGTTTCTTAGAACAGGTATTATTTTGAGGCGGCAATACTTGGCACAGTGACAAAACCTGATCGTACGATGTTTGTTTACTAAGCGTATCTCAATGAGTGGGCCACGAGGGAGGTGTGGCAATAACAACGAATCGCACGGCCATCAGATAATATTCGCCAGCGCAACGTGCGCCGTGCCGACGTGTGTCGTCGTCAGAGTAGTCTATTTATGTCGCGTGTCGCAGCTTGCATAGAAAAACAACAAAACATGTTTTCATAACAAACTAATGCATATTTTGTCTGACAGTGAATAAATCTATAAAACCGTCGTATTTTATCGTCTTTAGCTCAGTTTGTAATATAAAACGGGGCCAGGAGGTACTAGTCTGTAAAAAAATCCTGCTTACTGATTGTATAGTGAGTGACAGTGAACATTAACGTAACGTATTTTATTTTGTCGTGACGATATTATTGTTTCGCCATTATCTAGGAGTGAATTTGGTTCAAAAAAGTTAGTGTTAGAAAAAAATACACAACTATCAGATCGTATGACGAGTCGGCTGTTTAGAAATTTTGAAGAAAAATAAAAACCAAGGGTTCTTTCATAAGGTGAAGTGACACAATAATCTCTCTAACTTTTATAGCTTGGTAAATCGATATTGGGTATCGAGCTTTGAAAATATTTCTTAATTCCAATCGAAATAAATAAGTTCGCGCACTTTTGCGTGTATCAGAACGCTACTTGTTTTGATTTCCTCCTGTTGGCAGCACTGCTAACTGACAGATCATACGATTTGACGTCATACTCGTCTTGCTCGCCTGTCATTGATTTATTTATATTTTTGCAAGTGCGAAATATTTACTTTCGTCAAGGTTTTAGACAAAAATCTTGTGTTACGTCCTAGTAGCAGTATGTAACTAGTGTTCAACGCAGATAAAATTGTCAGTAATTATGAAAAACTTCCGTGTTAAATAATAGTAGTGTATTTTATATTATTACTTGAAATTTGTGCTGTTATAAAAGTGAAGATGTCTTCGTTGGGTAGTCAGTGGCGTATGATCAGACACTATCTGTCGCTGAGCAACCTCCACAGCGAGGTAGAGAAGTTAATACAGAAGATCAAGCCCGCGTCGCCTGAGCAGTGGGACAGTGAGTACACCGTCGATAGAATGTTTTAAAAAGTTAGATTTCTCTGCGGCCGTTGACCTCTGTCCCTGCAAAATTTGCAGCATTGTAGAGTGCAAGGAGTTCCATTGCATCTGTGATTATAAGATAATATAAGTACTAAGTATTTTTAGTCTCTATTCTTCTCCATCTCAACATTTTCATGGTCCTTTCCAACTCATAGCTAAACTTGGAGCTTGATGTTGCTTTTATTGACTGCTAGGAGCAGTTACAATTTGGTATTTAATTTAAGCATCGTTGAAAGCAAAGTGCCATCTAACCACCGAGCTGTAAAAGGCACTGGCTTAACTTTAGATTGTCCTCCCACGAGTTTGGGGTTCATATTTTTTTAACACAAAGCTAATATTATTAGAAGCCGCCACACGAAGTTTTAACTTGCGGAGATTAATGGTTAACGAGAAAAAAAATAATGAAAATCATAAAAATTCACCAAAAATTGTCACTTTTGACCACAGAATACCTACACTCTCAATGCTTTTGACATTCGGCTCGTCATTAAACGTTTCGTTTTACATATGGTTTACGCACTAAAATGTTTAACTTCATTTAATAATGAAATAAATAGGTATATTCAGTGACTACGTAAAATTTTATGCATATTTTATTATAATACATATATTTCGTTGACATAAATTAATGCTATTACTTAAATGTATTCTGACAATAATTTACCGACTATTGCCGCTATGTAAAATTAAACGTAAAACGCCGTCGACGAGCTGTCACTGTCACTGTCTGACAGTTATATTTTTTTTTGTAATACTTATTTTATGGCCTTTAACTTCAGCCTTTTAGCCAAACTATTGTTGATTATCCAACTACTGTTGGTTAGGTTAGGTTGGAACTGTGACCATTGACGCGCGACGGCGAGCGAGCGAAGCGAGCGTGCCGCGGTAGCGGCCGCCGAGCGCCAGAGGTGTCCTTTATAATATTATTATAACAATTTCAGACCAAGAAAATGCGAAAGTTAGGTTATAATATAAAAAAAATCGTAACTCAAAAAGGGGGGGCGTCCGCAACTTTTCCTTCAAGGGGGGGGTTCTACACCCCCTCCCCCCTCCCCCCCACCACCTCCCAGCCCTTAAATCGTGGGAGGACAATCCGAAGTCCTACCAAAGGCACCTGCAGCCGAGCCTAGTCTGTCCATCAGCAGGTGCCCTGGCTTGAGTTTAGGTTGGGCCTTCTGGTGAAGCTGGTAGAACTTTAGTCTACTTGCAATACCATTATTTGCTATTTTTATTACTATGTTATTTGTAATTGATTTTCTTATAACAGTGTGTGTTGGTGGTTTATTTACGCATGTAGCTCACGCTTGTATTCTTTCTGTCCTCTATATAGATCTGATCAACAAGTTTGAGAAGGTGGTGTCGGACCAGGTAGTAGCCTCTAAGGAGGTGACAGTGGAGAGGCCGCATGCAGGCACCAGCACTGTCTCCAAGCCAACAAGTGAAACTGACATAAAAGTGACAGACAGTGAGCTCAAAGATGAGAAACAAAAAGCAGCCGCTCCCGTGGCTGAGAGCATGACGATGGAGAACCTGTGGCAGGGCCTGAAGTTGAAGAAGGATGTGCAGCTGGGCAAGATAACAGCGCCCTCGTGGAAGTCCGGCAGAGAAGCTGTGTCTAAGGTGAGTTTAACCATTTCGCAAAAAACAAAAATTTGCAGGTATACAATTCCGTTACAATAGTTATTAACTGACCATTGTTACTTTTAGTATCTTTTAGTATGATTTATACAATCTTCTATACATGGTATTAAAATAAATAAGCTCTGTTTGTTTGTTTAGATCTTTTAAAGTAAGACTACCTACTCAATGAATTTTGATGCAATTTTAGCAAACAAGTGATTCAAGAGGAAGATTTATAATTACATGTATGTTACATCATATTACAGTGCAAAGCATAAGATTAAAAGATTTGGACATCCTTCCGAGGGACAACCTCAGGCTGTTGGGCGTTGCGTGAGGTTTTTTAGTCGGTAAGAGTCCGGCATAACATCCTCTGAGGATTGTCCCTTACATAAAAAAAATTGCGTGTACTTAGTGTACACACGTAAGAAGTGAAACTTCTTCATAAACTTAATTTTCACCTCACCTTAAATTAAGTCAAAAAGTACAAAAGTACAAAAGTCCAAAAGTCCAAAAGTCCAAAAGTCCAAAAGTCCAAAAGTCCAAAAGTCCAAAAGTCCAAAAGTCCAAAAGTCCAAAAGTCCAAAAGTCCAAAAGTCCAAAAGTCCAAAGTCCAAAGTCCAAAAGGCCAAAAGTCCAAAAGTCCCAAAGTCCCAAGGTCTCAAGGTCCCAAAATCCCAAAGTCCCAAAGTCCCAAAGTCCCAAAGTCCCAAAGTCCCAAAGTCCCAAAGTCCCAAAGTCCCAAAAAGTCCCAAACTCCCAAAGTCCCAAACTCCCAAAGTCCCAAAGTCCCAAAGTCCCAAAGTCCCAAAGTCCCAAAGTCCCAAAGTCCCAAAGTCCCAAAGTCCCAAAGTCCCAAAGTCCCAAAGTCCCAAAGTCCCAAAGTCCCAAAGTCCCAAAGTCCCAAAGTCCCAAAGTCCCAAAGTCCCAAAGTCCCAAAGTCCCAAAGTCCCAAAGTCCCAAAGTCCCAAAGTCCCAAAGTCCCAAAGTCCCAAAGTCCCAAAGTCCCAAAGTCCCAAAGTCCCAAAGTCCCAAAGTCCCAAAGTCCCAAAGTCCCAAAGTCCCAAAGTCCCAAATTCCCAAAGTCCCAAAGTCCCAAAGTCCCAAAGTCCCAAAGTCCCAAAGTCCCAAAGTCCCAAAGTCTCAAAGTCCCAAAGTCCCAAAGTCCCAAAGTCCCGAAGTCCCAAAGTTCAAAAGTCCAAAAGTCACAAAGACCCAAAGTACCAAGGTCCCATCCAAAAGTACCAAGGTCCCATCCAAAAGTCCAAAAGCCTAAAAGTCCAAAAGTCCCAAAGTCCCAAAGTCCCAAAGTCCCAAAGTCCCAAAGTCCCAAAGTCCCAAAGTCCCAAAGTCCCAAAGTCCCAAAGTCCCAAAGTTCCAAAGTCCCAAAGACCCAAAGTACCAAGATCCCATCCAAAAGTCCAAAAGTCCCAAAGTCCCAAAGGCCAAAAGTCCAAAAGTCCAAAAGTCCAAAAGTCCAAAAGTCCAAAAGTCCAAAAGTCCAAAAGTCCAAAAGTCCAAAAGTCCAAAAGTCCAAAAGTCCAAAAGTCCAAAAGTCCAAAAGTCCAAAAGTCCAAAAGTCCAAAAGTCCAAAAGTCCAAAAGTCCCAAAGACCCAAAGTACCAAGGTCCCATCCAAAAGTCCAAAAGTCCAAAAGTCCCAAAGTCCCAAAGTCCCAAAGTCCCAAAGTCCCAAAGTCCCAAAGTCCCAAAGTTCCAAAGTCCCAAAGACCCAAAGTACCAAGGTCCCATCCAAAAGTCCAAAAGTCCAAAAGTCAAAAAGTTCAAAAGTTCAAAAGTTCAAAAGTTCAAAAGTCCCAAAGTCTCAAAGTTCCAAAGACCCAAAGTACCAATGTCCCATCCAAAAGTCCAAAAGTCCAAAAGCCCAAAAGTCAAAAAGTCCAAAAACCCTTAAATGACATGCTATCCCTGGATAAAGTACTCTTAATTCGAATCCACCGTGGTGAGGAACAGAACAAAGATGGCGCGTAACCAAAAATCGTGACGTGACGTGACGTGACGTGACGCATATTTTTTTCCAACGCCGATAAAGAAGTTTCACTTCAAAAAATGTGATGTCAATACAAATGTTAATGAAGTGAAACGGTCAATCAGCTCAGCTTCATTTATAATGTACTTTTTAAAACTATAGATGGCAGTCTCTTGTTAACCTGCAAGTATTGTTCGCAGAGACATTTAAGTCTCTGCGAACAATACTTGCAGGTGGCAACATAAAGTATTGTTTGCACAGAACTTAAAGTTAACAAGAGACTATGTTCATTTATTTCACTTTGTTTTTAATGTGAGGGAAAATCCTTCATGGATGTTATGCCGGACTCCTACCGTAGCAGCCTACGGTTGGGAGCCCCGGGTAAGCCCTCGGAAGGATGTCCCAGGAGAATCATTTATTTCCCTTATAATAAGGAAAGACTGTCAGTTTCCTGAACATGAAATCAATAACTGAGAAATTGTTTCAAAATGATATATTTCATCCTTGCACCCCGGCCCCTGACAGGGTGTTTATCCCCACATTCTGCATCCAAAGCACTCATTAATGAAATGGCAAGGTCCAATTCGTCTCGGTTGTGAAATGAGCTGCTTATCTACCAAATGTGTACATCATGAGATTCTTCAGAAGGGGACCGTAATGATGTCTGCCTCTCCTAGTGTTACAATAAGTAAATGTGCTGAAATACATAATACATTATAGGGCGTGCTGGTTAAACAAGGTCGATATGCGCGGTCGCTGCCGCGGCCCACTTTTCGCTCGACGTGACGCGACGATCCAAACATGACTGCGTCGCTTCCGCGTCGTATTTATTGTTGTGATACTCATCACCTGATGTTACACAACGCTTTCTGCGCCGCAAGTGTTATCGTCGCGGCCTTCGCGCCGCGTGGGGCCTTATTATCACAATAACATTCTAATCTTACGGTGCATATCAAAACTGTCTATTTACACGCCTTGAGAACACCTCCGACATTATAACTGTTTAATTAGGGCTGCCATAGGCTGATTTGATTGATACTTTATGGTTGACGTTGACGCGTATTATCAGACCCGGCATGTAACGCATTTTAGAATTCTTCAGTGTAGAGTAGGTAGTTTCTAACTTTCGTAGTTAAAGTACCTATCAGTCAATGGAGCTCCCCTCCGACTATACATATAAGTATTAAATAGGTTCTGCTGCTCAGCATTACCTACACCCACCATTGCCACCACTCGGGTACTATGTTCCAGATTTGTGTAGGACTGTTGAGTACTGACCTGTGGTCCACCTCTAAGGGGTAGTAGCACTGATATCAAGTTTTTTTACTGGCAGATCGTTTCTACATAGTCAGTAGCTTACGACTGACTATGTAGAAATGAGCTGCTACGGTATGTGAAGTATGAACCCCTCGGTTGCAGCCGACCATCGCGTCGCGGACGGCGTACGTGGTGAGCGCGATAGGCGCGGCGCGCTCGGTGGAGAGTGCGCTGCGTCGCACCGAGCGGCTCGTCGAACACCTCTACGAGTATCCCGAGGCGAGGGACTACGCCATCAAGGTACGACCACACGTAGTCGTAGTGTTTACCCTGACTGCGCATTACATTACAAGCTATCGCATACATAAATACCAAGTTTTCGTACCTACCATTACCATACCTATTGGCCAGCGATACTGCTACAAACAACATCACTTCTGTTTATACATTTGTGTATGAATAGATTTTTGACATAACTCTATGTACTGGGTGCAATTGCTACTTGGCACCTGAACATGTAATTCAATTTAAAATCTAAAAAGCCACTATTCTGTATAGCCCAAACATTAAATAAGGAATTAACATTGAATTGGAGTTGCAGTTGAGTCTCCCGCAGATCATGATCGATTAGCGGTAAAACAGGCAGTTAGGTCGCCCGTCTGGCCACCCGTATAGTTTTGCCGTCCCCACAAGGAAATAATAAAGCCTGCAGATTACTCGATGCAGCTACAAATACACCAAAGTAACAGTACACAAAATTTCTGATCAATCGGACCTGCGAATTATAGTAAAATCCCTCCAACATTCAGGAAGTGAGTTTATAGTCTCCAAAATATATAGTTAAAAACCATTTTAATCGACTTTCGAACAAAAGGAGTCGCTTTAAAATCGGTGTGTCCGTTCGGGAAGTGACCTTAGACATAGATGTCGTCACAGAATAGAGCAGGTTCGTTTAACCAGTGCGTGCGTGTGTATGTACCTACAGGAAGGTGCTGTGCGCGCGCTGCTGGGCGTGCGGCGCGTGGCCCCGCGCGACGCGCCGCTCGCGCAGGACATACAGGGCGCCGCCGACGAGGTGCGTACCCACACACACACACACACACACACACACACACACATACACATACATACACGATACCTATCACCCCTCACACCTAATGGTGCCTTCAAATTAGAGGCGCGAAGAAGCGCCACCACCAGTTTTCATACAATATTTAGAAGCGCCGTTGCAGCGCCACTGACGCGCCACAACTGCGCTTCTAAAAACTGTATGAAAACTAAAGGCGGCGCGTCTGGCGCGCCACTGCGGCGCTTCCTCGCGCCTATAATTTGAAGGTGCCCTAAGTGTAGGTATGCGTTTACCTCGTTTTCTCCCTGGGTAAATCTATTTATGAAATGTTTGTTTCTTTTCACCCTCTATTTGTATTTCATACCGTCAAAGCCTACATGATAGTTAACTCCTTTCAAAGAATCCAATTCACACCAATTCGTTGACCTACCGACCAGTATCTGAGAGTGCGACGTGGTGGGTTGCAGGCGCTCGCGCTAGTGGGGTACTGCGGGCCGCCCAAGTGGGCCGGCGCCAACGTCCTCGCGCTGGACGGCGGCGGCATCCGCGGCCTCATCGCCATCGAGATATTACGCGCGCTCGAGAAGCTGACGGGGCGCCGCGTGCACGAGCTGTTCGACCTGGTGGTGGGCGTGAGCACGGGCGCCATCATAGCGGCAGTGGTGGCGGGCGGGGGACAGAGCGGCGCCTCCTTGGCTGAGGCGCAGCGGCTGTACATCGCCCTGTCACGCGACATGTTCGGCGGCACGTCGCGGCTGGGCGGCGCCAGTCGGCTGGTGTGGACGCACTCGTACTACGACACGGGCGCCTGGGAGAAGATGCTGCAGGACCACCTGCGCGACTGCACGCTGGCGCACTGCAGCCGACACGACATGCCCAAGGTATACACTACTCACAGGCCTCTAACTGAATGTTGGACTGTGGCGAGCAGGACGACAGCGACAGCGCCAAAATTGATCTGAGCGGCCAAATCAATCGCTCATGTCACAGTGACGAATTGTTGTATTTGTTGACGATTCCGGATACTTTTTATTATATTTCAAGAACTACGAAGTCCGATTCAGAAAGTATCTACAAATAAAAAGTATTTTTTTGGGAAAAAATCTAAATACAAAGAAGAATGGCACCGCTGCCCGCGCAGCGCTGTCGTCCTTCTCTCATCCAGTTCACTTCAATAAGAATCCAAGCGTTAGATCGCGCCGCTCGCCGCTGACGTCCAGTTAGAGACCTAAGTAACTTAAATGAGTTTGCAATTTAGTTAGGTACACATTTTTGTGCCTACTGGAAAAAAAAACAAGTCGTCACGGGATGCCTGAAAATGTTAAACAAGATTTTGTATCCATATATTTCGTAATCATTAATTCAAAATCCAACTGTCACTGAAAACGTTAGACATTTTTGATGTGAGACATCTATTTATTTCACAATTTATGTACACACATGTAGTATACAGAGATGTACTTAGTTAGGAAAAAAAGACACTACAAGAAATCTCCTCCATTTAAATAAAAAAGATTGTTATTTTCCCTTCAGTAAACGGATTTGCCTCGCCAAGAACTATTATCAAATACGCGGTCCTGTGCCTTTCGCATTCAGTCCCAGCCTGCGACCTTTACTAGGTCGTCGGTCCATCTAGCGGGTGGACGTCCTACCCTACGCTTACCGAGTAGCGGTCTCCAACTCTCCACTCTAGAACTCGTTTGCTTCATCGGCCGTCGGTTCTTCTACATAAGTGGCCAGCCCATTGCCACTTTAATGTGCTTCTTCTGCGAGCTATATCGACCACTCTGGTTTTTCGCCGAATAACTTAAATTTCGGAGTTTATCCCTCAGAGATATTCCAAGCATGGCTCGCTCCACAGCTCGCTGTGCAACTTTGAAGGCATAGACTAGCACCACCGTGTGTCCACGTCCCGGCACCGTATGTCATAATTGGTAGGACGCACTGGTAATAGACTTTCATCTTCAGGCACTGCGGTATAGGCGAATTGAAAACTCGCCGTAGCTTGCTGAACGCTGCCCAGCCCAAACGGATCCTTCTAGCGATTTCCTTGTCCAGTCTGCTCTTGTCTAACGCGTTAACGGTTATTTTCGATTTACATTATATTTATTCCTATGTATTATATAAACACGGAAATTGAATTAGGTAATGAATTTTTCTATTGCATTCATAAAGTTTCGATTTAATTTGGATTTCACTCAGACTCAACGCTCCACATTAGCCAGGCGTCTCGTGACGATTCACAATGTTTGTACCGGGCAAAACACTTGAAATTGTTACACTACTATGTTTATCGACACCTTGAAACAGAATTCCTATTTCGACTACGATTTTTTATTTATTTATTTATTTTATTTATTGTATACTTTATTGTACGCCAAAGTAGTATAACAATTAAGAAACTTAATACAAAAGGAAGCAATACAATGGGCGGCCTTATTGCTTAAAGCAATTTCTGCCAGGCAACCTTTGGATGGAGAAATATGTTGGCAGTAGCAAATTGGAAGTTGTTGGCGTATAATTTATTAGATATATTTCTATGAATAAGTAACACATAAATTTCAAGAGGTAAGCAGATAAATATTTACTAAGTATCGGTGCACTAGAGACAGTGTGTGACGGGCGTGTGTGGTGCGCAGCTGGCGATAGTGTCGTGCGTGGTGAACGCGGGGTCGCGCCTGTCGCCCTTCCTGTTCCGCGGCTACCGCGCCGGGTACCGCGTGCGCTCCGTGTTCCCCGGCACGGCGCGCGCGCGCCTGTGGCAGGCCGTGCGCGCGTCCGCCGCCGCGCCCACCTACTTCGCGGAGTTCCGCCTGGGCGGCCTGCTGCACCAGGACGGCGGCATCGTCGTCAACAACCCCGCCGGCGTGGGCGTGCACGAGGCGCGCCTCGTGTTCGGCGCCGACGAGCTGTCCCGCGGCTGCGTCATCTCGCTGGGCACCGGTCGGGCGCTGTCCCCGCACGCCGACTACCGCCTGCTGTCCCGCTTGGACGGCGGAGGCGCCGCGCCCGAGCCGCCCGCGACCTCGTGGCGCGACAAGTTCAACAAGATACTGGACTCTGCCACCGACACCGAGGGTATGTCACACCACACTACACACTACCCACTTCACACTCTGTAATACCACATTTCTCTTACCTTACTCAGTCACCGGCAAAAGTATTTTTGAAACGAAATGTTCATGTCTAGCGCATCTTTTTACTGAATGAGCAAAAACACTCGAAATCGTGACACTGTTACGGTTACTATTAGTACTTATTGCCCCGATGGTGTAGGTGGTAGCTAATGTGAACACCATTACTGTGGTCTTGCTATCAAATTCCAAGCCAGAACAAACATTTGTGTTCGTATATCCGCAACAGGGCATAAATAAGAAATACAAATGGCCCGAACATCGAACCTTGTGGGACGCTCTGAAAATCCCTATCGTGTTCCATTACCGCCCTCGAGACTTCTATTATATGAAGTCAAAAATGAATATCTTGCTACTTATCATGCTTACGTAATCATGATTTTTTTACCTGATCCTAATCAATGTATCATGTTAGATACAATCAAAAGCCTTAGTCAAATCGCCCAGTTCGTTATTGTCACTGCGTTACTGCGCAGGTGTGCACCTCCTGCTGAACGACCTGCTGCCGGCGGACAACTACTTCCGCTTCAACCCGCCGCTCATGGAGCAGTGCGCCATGGACGAGATCGACGAGGCCAAGATCGAGCGCCTGCTCACCGACACCGCCGCCTACATCAGGTCAGTGTACACCGTTACATACAGTTAACACACCGGGACTCTGTTCGCGTCATCTCTAGCTCGCTATCGAGGCGGACGAATTGAAAAATTCTTATCCTGGGAGCACCTACGTCATAGTATCTTCTCAATTCTCATATTTGCTGTTCGTTCGCCGGTCCATGCGATGGAACGTCACAAAGTATACATTTTGAAAAATCTCTCTTAATCTTTGCAACACAAAAGAAAACTAGTGTTTAAAGTTTATGTTTGTATGCTACGGCAAAAGCCTCTTACACAACTAGTTCCCTCTTCCTCAGACGCAACCACCACAAGCTGGAGCGCGCGGCGGCGCAGCTCACGCGGCCGCGCGCCCTCTCGCGGCGCCTCGCCGACGCGCTCAGTGCGCGCGCACACCGCGCCGGCTCGCTGTGAGCGACGCAACCACCACAAGCTGGAGCGCGCGGCGGCGCAGCTCACGCGGCCGCGCGCCCTCTCGCGGCGCCTCGCCGACGCGCTCAGTGCGCGCGCACACCGCGCCGGCTCGCTGTGAGCGACGCAACCACCACAAGCTGGAGCGCGCGGCGGCGCAGCTCACGCGGCCGCGCGCCCTCTCGCGGCGCCTCGCCGACGCGCTCAGTGCGCGCGCACACCGCGCCGGCTCGCTGTGAGCGACGCAACCACCACAAGCTGGAGCGCGCGGCGGCGCAGCTCACGCGGCCGCGCGCCCTCTCGCGGCGCCTCGCCGACGCGCTCAGTGCGCGCGCACACCGCGCCGGCTCGCTGTGAGCGACGCAACCACCACAAGCTGGAGCGCGCGGCGGCGCAGCTCACGCGGCCGCGCGCCCTCTCGCGGCGCCTCGCCGACGCGCTCAGTGCGCGCGCACACCGCGCCGGCTCGCTGTGAGCGACGCAACCACCACAAGCTGGAGCGCGCGGCGGCGCAGCTCACGCGGCCGCGCGCCCTCTCGCGGCGCCTCGCCGACGCGCTCAGTGCGCGCGCACACCGCGCCGGCTCGCTGTGAGCGACGCAACCACCACAAGCTGGAGCGCGCGGCGGCGCAGCTCACGCGGCCGCGCGCCCTCTCGCGGCGCCTCGCCGACGCGCTCAGTGCGCGCGCACACCGCGCCGGGCTCGCCACCCCCGCCGGCTCGCTGTGAGCACCACTAGTGCTGTGTGGGCTTCTCCAGGGAGGCCACCTCGGGCCTGGACTGTGCAGAGGGACTTGTTGTGACTTCCACATATCGCTAGTGCTGTTGTGTGAACGTACTACACCTGGCGCTGGGGACTACGGGCTCCTGACTGAGGACTGTCAAGTGTTGTGAGTTTGACATATTATATCAACACTATGTAGTGCTATCTGTTGTGTGAACGTACTACTGAGGACTTCTCCAGGGAGGCAAATCTGACCTTGACTGTATGTTTGTAACTATACCAGCATTACAGTAGTGCTATCTGTTGTGTGAACGTACCACACCTGGCGCTAGGGACTACGGGCTCTCCCAGGGAGACCACTCGGACCTGGACTCAGCTGTGACATAAACCAACACGACCTCTGACTTTGATCTGGAGGGGACTTTCCCCTCTGTCAATGCATACTCTAAATGATACAACAAATATGTAATGTGTGATGTGTCTTATATTATCAAATGACTGTTTAGTGTATGTGTAAGTTCTATGATTGCTTTTTATAGTGGTGTTTATGAATACGAATTCCCTCACAACATATGACAGACAGTTATGTGTGGAATAAAAACATAAAGGCCTCCCTTTACTGGAGGTCGTGTTGCTCTATGTTGTAACCGCTGAGTGTCGATTGTTATGTTTTTAGCATTTATGATTGAGTACTTATTTATGTAGAGATGCATCGTGTGTACTTGTATATTAGTTAGCTAAATCGTTCGTTTCGTGCAATCTGACAAAAGCTCACGTTGAAAAAGGGGCACCTCTCAAAGATACCCATCCCTGAGTACCTTATCTAGTGATATTATTGTTTAATTCGTGTAGGAAGTTAGTTATTTACCTTAAAGCCTATGAGTTTGTAAAAAGAAATTATTATGTAGGTACATAGAGAATTGACTGCATTTCACTGTGTTAAATGTGGTAATGTATATAACTCAAATTTATTAAAGTAAGCGTCTAGTTGTAAATTTACAATGGCACGTGTGCTAACTGTCACGTCGATATCATTATTGACCAACTCGGAGAAAGAGACTGAACAGATCATACAAATCCATCTTTAAAATGGTGGTGAATTAACTGAAAATGTACTTGTTTGATGAGGCAGTCAGCACGTGTGTCATTATTGTACATAGATACAGAGAGACCGGGCCACCACACATTCGACTGACACCGCTCCGGACGACACGTTTCTGGTCACGTTTGTTGTCGAGCCAATGGCTGGCTAGTTGCCACCAATGTTGTGCATGAATCAATAGGTGTCTATATAGTCGTGTGTGTATAGAACGGTGGCGATGGATCTGGCGACATTCGACGCTGGCTTCGTCGTAAAGTCGGAGCTACGCTGTCTAATGTCGTGAGATTTGACCGTTGTGTTAAAAGTAGTGATCTAGTCAAATTGTTAACGACTGTGCAGTCAAAGCACGTAAATGTAACCGAACTAACCCTGGTTTAAACATGACTGACAGGGGAACCAACCATTTTATTTTCTTCATGAAGTAGAGCTCTCGCGACCAACGTATTTCCACACCAACTTTGACTCTCTTTCGTACTCATACTTTATATTTTTTCTCTCGTTTATTTCCTTTTCTGTATTCAGTCAGTAATTTCTATCTCTTGTGGACTCTTCTTAGAGAAGACTTAATCTCTACTTAGCAACTATTTAGTTTCCCCGAATGCGACAGAGGCTGCGAGCTTGGTGGGAACCGACTGTGGTTGTGCTGTGTTCATACATTGGTAAATTCTAAGACTATGGTTCATTTCATTTCATACAGTCAGTAGTTGGTTACCTACTATATTTTAAAGTGATTCATTCAAACGTAGTACATAGAAGTAACGTGCATCCCGAGTGACCAACCAAACAATCAAAAGCTACTTAAAAAGAGTTTTATAGACCTATGTACCTAAATATACCGTACTTTATATAATTGTTACCAGTTAGATACATTTTATGTGACCGAATTTCATACGTTATGTAATAAAGAGATGAAAAATAAATGAATGTAATTCAAATTAAACGTTTTATTTGGCTCTCATCCCGTCTTGAAGAAGAACCGATGTAACCTGAAAGTTGTAACACTAAGATGATCAGTGTTACTCACCAACTAGCGCGAGGTAGCTATGCAGAGAACTCTATCCCAGGGCGCCTTATTTCTAAGTTTCCAGTCTGTGTGCAAGGGTAGGCTAGGGCTCTCACGAAAACAGACAATAGGGTGTACACACATATATTTACTAAGTACACAGAGATACACAGAGACACACAGAGAGCTTATTCACTGATAGACACAAATATCACAGGTACACAGAAGTAAAGTCAGGGCTCAGGTATTAATACTACTAGGCTACACATAAGTAGTGGATTTACTGGCCTGCAGAGTGAGCTGAGTGAGAGTGACTGCCTGTTGTTACTGCCAGGTGATGACGGCAGATACCTCTCACATGAGAAGCTCGTGTAGTCCGCACTTCCACGTTGTCGTACCACGTGCAGCCCACTAACTTATAGGTGCGGCACCAAATATCTCATCCGGCAACTAGCCCCGTAGTAAAAAACCCTGTCATGAAAGAAACGACAGATTAAGATCTTGGCTGCGCGACAGACGACAATCGACCCGCTTTGCAAAAGAAGAAGTGACTCACCAGTTTTCTGGGTAAAATGTAGCAAGATGCAATGCAGCAACCCAATCACAGCCCGTTAGGCCACGCGAGGTAACAAATAATCGCGCTTGAGCGAAAAACTGATTCGCGGCACAGTCTCAGAGCAAAAGCCAAAGGACCTCCAACTACCCCAAAGCAGGTCTCGGTCAAAAGTCCTGTCTTTCACGAAAAATCTTAACAAAACCCGTTCCTTTAAATGCGAAACGCTTCGTCACCGAACTTATGACATCCTGTCATTCTGACAGCAGAAATGTCACCACTGACAACCGATTAAAAAAAGATAACTCGATAAGGCTGCTTTCACATCCTAAATACTGCATCTATAGAAAATAAATGCTACAACCACCCCCCCTTTAATAGTATTTCCTGCGGATATGACACGCTGGAAATACACAATAAAGAAAACAGAAAAGTACTGACTAATAAACAAAGACAACCAGCTAGGTCCTTCAAACACCAGCTGACTACGACCATTACAATACCAAAGAAAGATCCTCCTATGTACCTAACTAGACACTGACTCGTGTACCGGTTAGGCTAAGTAACTAGAGTCTAATGCCCTTCATAGAAAACGAATGCTCCCTTTACTCACTGCCGATACCCTAACACTACCCAAGCTCTCAGGATAATGTAGAGTACTAAGAAGCGAATGAGAGAAAAACGCTCGGTGCGGTGCATAGAAGAAACTACAACGTGACAATTTAAAGTCACGTACACATATAGAAATACAAACAAAAGATTAAAATAGTCTTACATAATGATCACATAGCACTGGTTTAATAAACTAGAGAAACAGTGCTATGTAGTTACGTTAGGTATTGGAGACTGCTCCTCCTGATACTTCAGGATGTCCTTGATATGGTACTCCCCAAGATCCTTACCGTCCAGATCTGACAGCCTATATACTAAAGGGGATCGCTTAGCAGTCACCACACATTTAAGGAACTTAGGAGCTAGCTTAGCAGTAAAATTCTTGGCCTTGTTGGACAGGTAGAACGTGCGTTTGTAAACTATCTGTCCCACTTTCAGCTCTACATGCCTTTTTCTGAGGTTGTAATACTTTTCATTACGCTGGTGGGCAACGTTCAAATGTTTCCTCACCTGGTCGTAAATGCGTTGTATTTCTCTCAGCTTGACACCGAAGGCTGATGGATCGTCTACAGAGACTGAAGTAGGATGGCACGCGATATCTGTCTGCCTGTACAGCACTCCATCCCCAATAAATTCCCTACCATGTACCAAAAAGTAAGGGGTGAAACGAGTTGCTTCGTTAACTGCAGTGTTTAAAGCACACTGTATCTCAACCAAGAACTGATCCCAAGACTTGTGTTGTGACTTCACATAGCATGAGATCGCTTGAACCACATTGCGAATAGCTCGTTCCGCCTGATTAGTTTGGGCATGATACCTAGGGTTATAATATATATTAGGTACATTGTATTTAGCTAACAGATCCTTAAATGGCTTACTCACAAACTGAGGGCCATTATCCATGTAAATAGTCTTGCAGACTCCGTGCACGAGAAACACACTCTTCTCTATGAACCTCGCGACTACAGCGCCTGTGGCAACCCGAACAGGGCACAACATGACGTATTTGCTAAAGTAGTCGGAGACCACGATCAGGTGTACGTTTCTATTGCTCGAAGTGGGAAAGGGACCAAGCAGATCTACAGAGATAGCTTCGAATGGCTTCGAAACCCGCTTCGGGCTACCCATTAGGCCGGGACGAGACGTATTTACGGGTTTGTACTGCTTGCATGTTTCGCAATTCCCAACATATTCTTTGACGTCCTCGTACATCTTGGGCCAGTAATAATTTAGGGCTAACCTTTTATGCGTCTTCCAAACGCCACCATGGGCACTAAGTGTGTCATCGAGGTACTTAGAGAGCAGGGGCAAGCGATCCTCCTGAGGTACCACCAGCTTCCAGTCAAAGTCTGAAGTCAAAGAATATTTATTTTTAGTTAACCTATATAGAAGGTTGTCACGAATGTCATAATTTGGTGACTTCCTAGGGTTCTTCCGAACACTATTCATGGTGTGGTCATACCACGGGTCTTTAGTGGGTACTGCATCGAGGGAATCAATTTTGATACGAGACAGAGCATCAGGTACAACGTGGTCTTTACCTTTTCGATGCTCTATGTCAAAATCGAATTGACTGAGCCTCATGCTCCAACGTGCTAGACGACCCGTGGGATTTTTTAGCTTATGGAACCACAGAAGAGATGAATGATCCGTGACGACCGTACATTTTTGGCCTTCGACGTACTGTCGAAATTGTTCCAAAGCGAAAATCACGGCCAGAAGTTCTCGCTCAGTTGTGCTGTAGTTCACCTCGTTCTTGTTGAGAGAACGGCTACAGTAGGCGATAGGGTGCTCAACACCATCGTGAGTTTGTGTCAGTACAGCAGCAACTGAGTAAGCTGACGCGTCACTAAGAATGCGGAAGGGCATCTCAAAGTTAGGCATTTTTAATATAGGGGCAGAAACCAAGGCTGACTTTAGCAGGTTAAAGGACTGTTCAGCCTCAGGGGTCCATTCGAACTTAAGGTTCGTAGAAGTGAGTTTGCACAGAGGTTTACTAATCTTCGAGAAGTTGTTAACAAAGCGACGATACCAGCCGGCCATTCCCAGAAATCTCTTAACCTCCTTAGGGTTAGAAGGGGTGGGATAGTTGAGGATAACCTCAACTTTACCCGGGTCTGTCCGTAAGCCATGTTTGTCCACATAATACCCCAGGTATTTGAGTTCACTCCGACAAAGGTGGGATTATTTCATATTAATAGTTAGGCCAGCATCCTTGAGTTGCTGATAGACTCTATGTAAGAGCTCTACATGCTCCTCAAAGGTGCTGGACACACAGACTATGTCATCCTGAAACGCAAATACCTTGTTGTCGAACTCGGGACCAAACAGACGGTCCATGAGGCGTTGCATCGTGGCACTGGCACCGACAAGACCGAAGCACATGGAATTGTAATGGAACAATCCTCTCCGGGGAACCGTAAAAGCAGTCTTCTCAGCAGACTGGAGTGAGTCGAATGGAATCTGCCAGTAGGCCGCACTCAGATCTACAGAGGTTAAATACTTAGCATTATTAAGATGGTCTAAGATTTGATTGATATAGGGTAAGGGGTAGGCGTCACTCTTAGACACAGAGTTCAGCTTGCGAGAGTCCAAGCACAATCTGAGGTCGCCGTTCACCTTCTCCACCATGACCACTGGAGAGTTCCAGGCGGACTGAGACGGGGACACTACTCCCATCTCCAGCATTCGGTCCAGCTCGGCTTCCAGGGCCTTCTGCTTAAGGGGAGAGAGCGGATAATAACGCTGCTTGATCGGCTTGCTGTCACCAGTGTCAATGACATGGTGCACAAGTGAGGTCCGACCTAAACCCACCTTATCAGTGTTCAACGAGTCGAACTTTTCAATGACCTCGTTGATTACACACCTTTGTTTAGTTGTCAGGTTGTCGTAATCCTCGAGGCCACCGTTAAGGGACACAGACTCTATAGGATTATTATCACTAAAGCTATCAAGACTAATATTTTGTAAAATTAACTTATCACTTAACTTAAATTGTTGCCAGAAATCCACTCCAAATATCATGGAGGTGGTTATACCTGGGACAACATAGAACTTGACAACTCGGATAACCGAATTGTACTCAATTGGCAAAGAGATACAACCCAGACATTGCAAGTGAGTGCTGTCTGCAGTTGTAATACGAAAAGTAGGATTGATACTCACAAGATCAAAACCCAGTTCCAAGAAGATGCGGTGCGCTCCCTTACCTAGTATAGAGCAGGAGGCACCGGAATCTAGAAGGCCTAAGACATTTAAATTTAAAACCTTAACAACTAGATACGGTCTAATGTCACTATCCCGTTTAGGAAACAGGACCTTATCAGAAATAGACTCAGATACAGAGTGATGCACAGAGTTCCTAATAAGGCCCTGGCCTACGCGTTTTTTGACTTGCTAGTACAGTGTGAGCAGTCTGGGGTCTTGACTCCTTTGAGACCACACCGGATCCAGAAACAAGAAGACCTTACCATAAGACGGGGTTAAAATACTTATAGTTACATGAGGGTACACCACGTACAGTTCGCGCCAAATAACTATTCGTCTATGAAGTTCGTTCGTTCACGCCGCAATTATGCAATAAACTACTGCTGAGGCGGGAGGAGCACCCGCCCCGCCTCCCCTGTGCAGTAGCACAGTATAAAAGAGAACTACTAACTACTATGATATGTCGGCTGTGGCAGTAGTTTCCCCTGTGATACCTAGTATTGTATAATTGCGGTGCGAACGAACGAACTTCATAGACGCAAACTTATTCGGCGACAGCTGTAGGCAGATATAATATATGTGTGAGATAACATTATTATGAGTACTAGTACTAAGCTAAGGTGACCGGCTACCAGGGCACAGGGGCTTATTCCACTTTTCGCCGTTGACAATCCCAGTTAATGGGGATTATTGAACTTTTTGTTCACATTCCCCGTTGACGCAAAAAAATATTTAATCGGGATTAGTGAACTAAAAAGTTCACTAATCCCCATCATGATAAATTCCATTAGAACTAAAAAGTTCAATAATCCCCATTACACACGTCAAAAATAAAATGCGCAGAAATCAATCGCAGAATGTCAAGTTCGCAGAATGTCCCATTCGCAAAATGTCAAGTTCGCAGAATGTCTTATTCCCAGAATGTCAAGTTCGCAGAATGTCCAATATTCATCATAACGTTGTCACCACTAATTGGTGGGGGATTTATGGGACATTTTGGTGTTAAACGGTTATAAAAAAAAGTCGAGGTTTTAACCATAATAAGTAAATGGTTAACACCGAGTACCTCGACTTGGATAGGTTAGGTTAGGTTAGCTCCCGCCTTAGCCTTCGTGGTTATTTTTTTTATAACCATTCAACACCAACATCTATATATATAAAAATCAATGCCACTTTTCGTTGTAATTTTATAACTCGAGATCGGGCGCACCTATCCAAATCAAATGTTTAGGCTTTGTTCGGACTATTTAGTAGATGGTTTATGTGAAGTTTGCACCAAATCGGTTGAGCGGTTCTTGATTTATCACGCAAACGAAGTTGCGCGGGTCAGCTAGTGTCCTATAAATCCCCCACCAATTAGTGGTGACAGACAACGCTATGATGAATATTGGACATTCTGCGAATTGGACATTCTGCGAACTTAACATTCTGCAATTCATTTCTGCGCATTTTATTTTTAATGTGTGTAATGGGGATTATTGAACTTTTAGTTCTAATGGAATTTATCATGATGGGGATTAGTGAACTTTTTAGTTCACTAATCCCCATTAAATGAAATTTTTGCGTCAACGGGGAATAGTGAACAAAAAGTTCAATAATCCTCATCAACGGGGATTGCCAACGGGGAAAAGTGGAATAAACCGGCACAGGGAGCCACGGCAAGGCACGAGCTGTTTGATACCAGTGTATCTACTTGCACGACGGGCTAGCAACACGAAGGAGAAATATTTAAGTTGTTGGTGGGGTTACATCATCCTGGATTTAACCTAGACATGTAATGATTGACTGGGGTCCGCTATATTGACTGGCAGTCAATATAGCGGACCCCATTCTCTTGCAGGTAGGGTTCAATCAATTCATATCTATATTGGCAGACATCGAAAGCATCGTTTTGTCGGAATTGTTAGGTGTGACTGCCCCCGTACCTCGTCCGTCGGTCAGCCGGTGAGGTTGTCGTGGGTTCCCGCGACCACCTCACTGGGCATATTTATACCGGTTTTACCCGTTGGTCACCCAGATCGATGGTTACTCCTGGGCCACCATACCATGTTCACTAATATATTACCTCACCTGCTATTTATGAGTCTTTATCCTGTTAACGATGGGGGGGCTTTATAATTTGAGTACTACAGAGATGAATAATTAGGGTTAGATCTAGGTTGTTGACAGGTCCTTGAACTATGAGCACATGTAGCTCTATTCTCCATTTTTGGAAATTGTAGCTATCATAATACGAATAATAAAGGATTCTCACACGACTTTTACATTGTACATCTATTATATAAAAATAAGTCGGGTTTTCCTTCCTGACGCTATAACTTTAGAACGCACAATCCGATTTCCACGGTTTTGCATTCGTTGGAAAGGTCTCGGGCTCCGTGAGGTTTATAGCAAAGAAAATTCAGCAAAATTTCACATACAGCGCCATCGCGGGCGAAGCTGCGGGCATCAGCTAGTTACTTATAGATTTCCGGTTGTTCCTCTAAAACTTTTTTCACCTTTCGACGTTTCGGCTACCTACCTATAGTGCAACAGCTGTGGTCACGAGTAGAGTCTAGTCGACCACGGCTGTCGCGCGTTTTAAACTCGTAATCTATAATGTACCTAAATAACAAAAGCTTCGATTTCGATATAGGTACTTACCTAAAAATCGTTATTTTGAACATTTAATAGCCTTGGATATTCTCTCATTGGTAGCGAAAATAAGTAAACCAAATATAGGTAACTTGCCAAGGATTAGATTGGCATTACATACATGTAAGAAACTTATTACTCAATCTTTCCTATATTGAAGTAACGCAACATATCGAGGCTCTATTGTAGCAAGTGGGTAAATAATTGACCTACCATAAGGTGCACTAATCAATGTCGAACGCATCGCATGGGTGCATTACAAAATGATGACACAACAGTGTCTCAAATCATGGCGAAGAGCGGCGAGGACAACGACGCGCGTCTCGTCACGTAACTAGCGGGACTCTGACTGGTTGGAGCACTTTCACTTTGTCTACAAACACCGTGTCGTAGTTCGCTTTTGACCTGGAGCTTTGCTTGTAATATCTACAAGTATTACTAGTACATACTTACCTAACCCATTTTTCCCATCAACCACCAATTAGTGTTAGATGCGGTCGTGCGACTGCGTGTCATTAGCATTCAACCGGTGCTTTCCCTTCCACGCCGCGGCCCCGATCGCGCCGAGCCGCTCGGCTGGAGCCACTTACACTTGCTATGCTAGTGTTGGAACTCGTAGCCGACGGCTCGCACGTGAACAAACGTCTACACCCTGTAGTTGTTTAGTGTCGGAACCGTGACATATTTTAGTGGCCATTAGTAGGTCAATCACATCGGAGATGGAGTGTCTCAGATACATTCTAGCGATGGTTAGTTGTTGTCCCTACTTGGTTACCTGACTGTGTGATTGTGTTGTGTAATGTGTTGTGTAAGTGGCCGTGTATGTTGTGTGCTACAAACAAGGATTTAACTGCGAGGTTTCAAGCTAACCCAAATTATACTTGCCTCGATATCTACCTATAGGTAGGACTCGGTAACATGCGTAGTTAGAACTCAGGACGTGTGTGAAATGCCATGAAAGTTGAGGAGGAGCCACCTATGTTCTTAAAACTAAAAAAATCAATGTACCTACGTCTACAGAACTCCTGTCTTAATTGCGTGAGCAACGTCTATCTCCGTTTCAAGCATTCGCCTACTACATGTACATAGAGCAACACGGCAATACGCGGATGGAACTTGTGGAGGTCGTATTGCTCTGTGACTCGCCTATATCCAAAGCCCAATAAAAATACCTTATAATACCTAGATGATAGACCTATCATAACAGCTAGACACGGGCGAAGGCTAGATCAACAGTCGGCACTCGTAGGCCATTTGAGGGGAGTTGCTGGCAAGCACAAGCTACGATATTTTTTTATGTTTAACACTGCGCCTGATCCTTTGAATTGCAGTAAGTACCTACATAGGTACTATAGACGTTATACTTACCTGCATTGCAGAAAAAAATATAGACTCACCTAACTATTTGAAGAAGCCCATAAATCCGAAATTGGTTGCAAAAATAACAGCAGGAAGTTCATTTTACAACTTGCATTTACGCCGAAGAAGCCTCTTTATGGAACCTTGCCGACTGAATCAACACACACCCTGGGACGGTTACCGGTTACGATCTAATGTAGGGCAGTGGCTTGTGATCCACCATAGTGGTGGACTGGTTACGATTGAAAGGAATCTTTTATTTCAAAGGCTGTAGCTGACGTAGGCATTAGCAAAGTAAAAAGCCCATTTAGACGGAAAGATTACAGAGAGGGGTCTTAATTTGGTTAGTTTAGAAACGTTGATCACCCGGCCAGTCACGGGCGATGCGTGCTTAAACTGGAGATGAAAAAAAAATGTAAACTATTTAAAGACGTTAGATGGATGGGTGTTACTTATACCAGTTCTTAGCAGAGGCCGGAGTTGTACGGGGCGAGGCTCTCCATCCGCCAGTGGTGTAAAGGTGATGCCATCTGTGTGAGGAACGTAAGGAATGAGGCAACGAATGACAAACCTAAAAGTTCCACACGAGTTGCTTTTCACTAAAAATGTGTGTCAATTCCTGTTACGCTCGTACGATTCCCTCCTGAATTTAATTGAGTGTTTAATGTGAAATATGGAATGTTCCAGCTAGCGCTGCTGATGTCCATGCTGCTGTCGGCAGACGGAACCATCCCGCAGCCCCGAGCGCCCAACTTCCAGTACTTCGAAAGGTAACTTATCTTATCCGTTTATCATAAAGACGTGAATTGCATAATTTTAATGTGAATGTGGCAAAAGTCAGCTGAAAGGTATCTAAAATATACATATTGTACATAACGGTATTTCGTCACGGGGTAGCCACCCACAAAAATGCATATTTATTTAATACGAGTGGGCCACACAGCAGGACCTTACTGACGCTTGCTGAACCATTCTGTTTCAATTTCGGATACAAATGAAAGATGTATTGTATAGTAGAGACAGAGACGTAGGAATTGCGACCAGCTTCTAATTATAGGCGTACTGCGTATAACCGGACCACGACAATTGGAGCACCTGACAAACGTTATGGTCTGAGTGCCTGTGAAATCCAGAGCCAGATCTCCGTCATTGTACAAAAGCTTGTAAAAAACTTTGTCAGCTAAGACTCCCAACACACGATGGGCCATCGTGAAGTTGGGTTATCGTGGCTGTAAGTCTATGAATGACCATCACGGTTTAAACGATGTAAAGTTACCAACCGATAGTATGTACTTCAACTTGTGTATGTTGTGTTGCAGACCGAACTACCGCTACCCGTACTACGACGAGAACGGCAAGGGCAAGCTGCTGTACGGGTACGGCGGGCCCGAGCTCTACCAGTACAAGAGTTACTCGCCGCTCGAGGGCATCTACTAGACTAGATCACTAGACCAATCACTGTCTCCTCCCACAATGTTACCCTTCCGCACCCTCGTCCTCGCCCGTCTCCCGTCCTTCGTCATTTAGGTTCTTTTACAAATAGCGCAGACGAGTAAGCGTCTTTTTATTTATGCATTGTTTGGCGGAGACCTATGTCGCTCCCCGTCTGCGATTTACGTCCATTCTGTGTTTCCAGCGCCATACAACTGCGTGTGTAAATAGTTTTGTATGTTGATATTATAATTTACTTTAAATTAAATAGTTAAGATGTTTGTAATTGTTTAATTTAAATCCCATGGACAAACGTACCTAGGTACACCCAGGTACTTACCATATACTTTTCGGTTTACTAAAAAACCCTAAAAAGTTGGTGAAATATAAACATTACGTGCATCAATATAGCGCTTTTCTATACCTCGTTTACTATGTAGTCAAGCAGATAAGTCAACAATGTTACCAATGAGGTAGTAATAATGTCGAGTTGATCGTCGCATCCTTGAGCTGGGTTAGCTCATCAAATAAACACATATTTGCGTTCAAACAAGTATAATAATATTGTATTAGAATATCAATGTTAGAGTGAGGACGACGTACGGAGCCCTCTGTCTGCTCTGTACACAATAGCACTCGACTGTGAGCCATGGCGCACAAACTACTTGTGGTATTAGTGAGTGTGTTCCTGTGTTGCGACTGTGTCTTCATCTACTCCAGTTTCTGGGCACCGCTGTTCGATCGCAGGATACTTCGCTACAGAGTAGACGTGCCCTTTGACCCTAACACGGGGAGATCAGCCCGTGGACGATACGAGAACGAATACGGCTACAGGGGGGAGAGACTTATCGCCGCATTAGGCAACGGTGTAGAGAGTGGAGCCTATGGTGACAACCACAAGGTAAGGTGGCGTTAATTTTAAGTGAATCCCCTACTAATACTATAAATGCGAAAGTAACTCTGTCTGTCTGTCTGTTATGCTTTCACGCCTAAACCGCTGAAGCGAATAGATGTAAATTTCGTATACTTAGAGATAGTTTGAGTTAATTGGGAAGGACATAGGCTACTTCTTTTACCAACTACGCAAAAAGTAGGTAATGATTTTACGCGACAACGATTTCTACGTGGACAAAGCCACAGGGAACAGCTAGTTGAATGATCAAAAAATAGATACAAATTGAGAACCTCCTCCTTTTGAAGTTGGTTGTAAAAGGATGCTGCTTTCATTGACCAAATGACATAAAAATTTAATTTTAAGACAGGATTTAAGATCTTCAACGAACCTGAACTGCCACTGTTACACAAACCTCTGCCCCCTCATAATTGAATTTGAATTGATGTGATAACACACACACAGGGACAGGCGCTCTGAGTGTCACTTAGAGCAGACCACGGGCGAGATACAAGAAGCAACCAAGATTTTAAACCTCAGGCGAAAACTTCACCTGAAATATCTGTGTCTAATCCCTTCTACCTACGATGAAAGTAGTTGTCTGTCTGTCACGTCTAAACTGCGGAAGCGATTTAAAAAAAATTTGGTATAGAGATAGTTTGAGTCTCTAATCTACTTTTTAACTGACTATCATTACCCAAAAGGAGGGTAATGATTTTATTCCATTGATAGTGACTTCCATGTGGACAAAGTCACGAGGAACAGCTAGTATTTATTAGAAAACAAGTTGAAAATTATTTCTGTTATGAGTTTGTACATATGGGTGTACAATGTGTACATAAAATTAAAGATAATAGTACCTATTACATAATTAAATGTAAACTTTGTGTATCCTCAGATATATGACAATGTGAAGTTGTACTACACTTGACCTCACAACAACGGTTACTACTTCAGACTCGCTCACCATATGTACATGATTAATTGAAGAAATTTAGCGTCTGAGAATAAAATCACAAAAATATTTGAAAAATATTATTTAATTCTTAATCCTTACCCTAACTTATCATACAGTGGCCACGAATGATCTAGTGTTATATCCTGCGCTTTTGTGTGCTAATGTATAGAACATTGTTGCCTCGGATGAATGCATCACCATACTTGTTCTTGAGTTGGCCGTTCACATACTCCTCAGTTTGTTCCAGTGCTATGTTCATGTACCCGTCCAAACAGGCTAACACTCCTGTAAACAATAATAAAATAAGTTAAACAACAAAAATCTGACAGTTTTTTAGGGGGCACCTTGTGGTTCGAAGCAGAGTTGGTCATTTAGTCATTAAGTACCAAACAAAGTAAGTCTTACTCCATTTAGGAATGAGGAACTGCTCTCATAATACTTGGCAGTACTTAGTGACAAAATAGAGGAATTTCAAATATCATATTTAACACAATGTTAAGTAAGTACAGCATTATGAATAACATGAACTCATAAAAACATTGAAGGTTAATATAGCTTCGGCATTATCAATAGCCGTTTCAATATCACCATTTACTACTTAAGTACAAGTACCTGCTTAGGACCTAGCAAGTAGCAGGTAGTAAACATCGAGTGCAGGACCACTCATTTGTAATAGTTATCGTAAGTTATTCTAAAATAAATAGTCGGCAGAAATGCATTAACTAACCTCTGTAGTCGACGCCACTATTCAGTTTCACAACGACCGGCCGCCCGTGAATTTGCTGGATGAACGACGACAATGCTTCTTTACGACTCATTGCTTAGTTTTTGTATTTTACAAGTTTAACAAAACTTAATTATGATCGACAAAACCAACAATAACAACTTTGTTTTTTTTTTTAATTTTTCGTTCGTTTTTCGTACATGGTACGCTAAGGCAATTGAGACCATACTGCCTAGTCACAAAATTATTGCAGCAAAGTCCTCATTCTCTAGGTCAAGCACAGTACAGCTCTAAATCAGAGTCAGTCATTCTTGTCTGTATTTAGCTAAGCTACTAGTCAGTATACTGAGTTATTGTCCCAGAAAAGCAGTGGGAACTTTACTGTAGCTACCTTTCTATGGAGTTTTATTGAAGAGACACAAAAAAGTCACGATTCAGCACCACTTGTTGGAAGCGAATGTTCGATTCCATGCATTAAGGTTGACTGAGGCATCACAGGAAGTATACTAAACATCCACAGGTTATGGCTACCTACCTGCTTTTTAAATGTTACAAAACGCTCAGAAAGCCTCTAAACAGTCATGACTTAACGAATAATATATCGGTAGGTCTGGTAGCCAGCCCAGGACCAATAGTTCGACGCTCCTGAAGACCAGAAACGCTCGTAAATGGAAATATCACTAACAATCACCCATACGAAATCAATGAACTAATTTCATGTACTTACCTACCTATAAATGTAGGTATTCCTTCCTGGCCTGAAGTAATCCCAGAAGAAATCGGGGACACTAAAGAATGTAAAACAGACTTATCTTTCCTTTATCTCATGGCAGCGCTTTCTACATCACATGCTAAAAAAAATATAAGGTTTCTATGTGCGTGTAACCTTTACGCGCGATTGAAGTAAAACTTCTTTGCCATTGACGGCATAACACTGAAATGATTAAATTTTAACTTAAATAATAATTATCATATTATAATTTAATTATATTTATTATTCAAATGTTTTACAAAAATTATTTAAATGTTATATTCATTCATTCGAATTTTGAATAGCGGAAACTACACAGACTATGTGTAGTTTCCGCTATTCAAAATTCGAATAGTAAGCGTTACTTCCGTCAGAAAAAAAAACTGAGTTCAACCTAGTGGCGCCTAAAGTTTTACTTCAAAAAAATTGTAGCTGATGCAGTGGCTAATGAATGAATGAGTGCAGTCACCAAGACCAATGAAGCAGTTTAACCCGATCTTAGGGTTAAACTGCTTCATTGGTCTAGAGGTAGAAATGTGCGACTGGGGATCACGAGGTCGTGGGTCCGATTCCCACCAGAGACAAAATAGTGCATGAATCATAATAAATTGTTTGTCTCGAGTCTGGGTGTTTCTATGCATGATAAGTATGTATGTAAAGTATATACTTAAGTATTAACATTTGTGGTCTGATACCCATAGCACAAGCAGATTAGTCCTAGCTTACTTTGAAAACACAAAATGTCTGTGAATTATTTAATTTTGAATATCATTGGTACTTGAAATCTTTATTAAACAGCTAGGTCTGGGTACTTGTTTAATGTTGCCAATATAAAAAAAAAGAGACAGTTCTTTAATAACTTAAAATATATTTAATTCTAAATTACATTATACAATTCTACGTTTTCTCCTTGGGCTCTAGGGAGGTCCACACATATCCTGAGTAGTCATGAACTTCATTATCGGTGAGGGGGTACGGGCTGTTGCTGGCTTTGTAATAGTCAGATGGAGCATGCATCACAAACTCCATTACTTCTAGTTTGCGAGGAAGGTCCTCCTCGGGTCCTGTGGACAAAGAGAAAAATATCTATAATATACTGAGCGTGTTTTTAATAATAAGTTAAGTAATGCAATCTAGCACTACCTATTAAGGAAAGGGCAGGATCCATCCAATCTAACAAGGAACACTGACTGCCTATTGGTGGTGCAGTTATAAGTGTTCTGGGCATGCTGAAGTACAAGGAAATAGGAATCCAGGGTCAGAACAAGTATTTGTGTATCAGTAGTCAAGATAACTAAATAATAAAACTACTATAGTCTACTGAGAATAAAAAAGTCACACTAGTTCCGCCACGGAACTACTGAGAATAAAAATGTCCCAGTAGATCACCCTTAACTACTGAAGCGATTTTAAGGAATTTTAATGATTTGAGACACAGAAGATGACCACATAATCAGGGGATGTGCACAACCCACAAATCAATAGGCAATGATAGAAAGTACTCAAATAACATAAGTAATTAATGCAATATAATACCAATAATATATGTGGCCGGATCAAAGCCTTTTTCAGGGGGCGGGCTGGCCTTGGTAGGCAGGAGCCATGTGACAACTGCACTCTTCTCACAGTACTGGTCAGTCAAGAATCCTCGGATCTGTGCATAGTAGGTTCCACCGTCGAGATCAGTCATTGATACTATGTCACCAATCTGCAAGTTTATTGTTAATTTATTAACTACTTATACATAAATATCATTTGCAATCTATTAGCCATAACCTAAGGGACTTATAAGACAAACCAAATCTGATAGTTACCTGCATGTAACTGCCCTTATAAAATATAGATTCACTAGTGACCACTGTGGCTGTGGCGGTCGGTGCTCGCAATGGTTGTCGCTTGAATATGCTGCGACGCCCACGGCCACGCGCTGTCGTCGCCTTGCCAGCCGGCGGTCCAGGCGTCTTGGTCTTATAGCGAGTCGCGCGGGTACTCTTTCGCGTTCCTTTGCCCGTAGCTTTAGCGGGCGTCGTTTCGCCTTCACTCTTACCATTCTTACTATCCTCATCTTTATCGTCCTTCTTGTCGTCTACATCTGCTTTCTCTGAGGCATCACCTTTATCTTCTTTGCTGGCAGTGTTCGCTAGATGACACTCGTTACATATTTGTCCATTCTCAGCGCTTCGCCACAGCAAGGAATCGTCTGAACTACACTGAACACATATTGGTTTCGGCATCTTGTTATATGTAACGTAGCCAAGAGTACCTCAGATGCAAAGGCAATTAAAACAGCATATTAATCATTCAGAAATATTTCTCTTACTGTTTTTAAATATAAATACAAACAACAAATCAAACAAATAGGGCTTGCGGCTTGGCATTGTATGAATATGACAACTGACATTGACACATGACAGTTACTTTTTAATATTAGCTGTTCTTCACGAACGAAGCTAAAGTAAAAAACCATGCCATTTAGTAATTGGTTTTTAATAGTTTTTAGGGCTCCTTAATTTTTAAAAATATTAAGCTCTCCAAATTGACGTCACCAGTCTGATGAAAGTCATGGTGCATCTAGCGATTGGGGTCACACTCACGAGTAAGACTTCCGACAGTCTGTCTATCACCAGGCTGCACGGTGGTCCAAGCGCCGAACAAGCGCGGTCATTAATACCTTACTTTATCAAATTTGTTAAATGGGATTTTTTCTGAGGGTAAATAATAAAAGAAATACTTCACGAATGTACATTAATGCTTTATTTACATAATTTAATACATAATATACAGTAAACTGTACAATATGGTACTGCTTAGTAATAAATTAAATACTCAACATTTGAGATTTATTCTCCCTCGTCGGAAATATATCTGAATATGATATCAACGCCGTTCGTAAAGGGGTTATCGGTAAATATAATATTTTTTTATATATATTTACAAACGTAATCATGAAAATGAAAAAATGTTTTATTTGTATCACAATTTACAGTGAGTTGTTCAATGGACGTCTTCTTTTAGGCATAACAATGCCTGTAATAGAAAACGTCGCTCCATCCACATACTACAAACTATGTTAACATCAGGAATTATTTAATAGACCAGAAAGAAAGCTCAGGCTTGGTAGGCCCAGCAATGGCTGTACCAGAGTAAATTATTAGCTAATAACTTATATACATACTAGACAAACTAGCTACTTAGAGAAGGTAATATCTTACTAAATTAGGAACAATGTTTACACAAATAGGATTTTCAAAATAGGTACAATGTGTAAAAGTAGTTACATCATAAACAATTTTAACGGTCACGGCATATAGGCTAGAAGCCCAGCAATGCCTGTGCCGTATACAATATTAATCATAACCATAACCACAACTAAGCTAAATCGTAGTGATTTAACAACAACAAACCTAATTTCAATTTAAACTAAATTCTTTATTAATTTAAAACCTACCTCGACATAACGCTCTTTTTCTTACCAGTTTCCGAAGTTTCCGAAGACCAGTAATGAATGTGTCTGAGCTGAGTAAAAGTCTGTTAAATAAGTCTGTATACGTAAGTACCTACTCGTGACATTTTTTCTGAAAGCCTTATGTATAATATGTATGTATTTAAAAGTATATAAGTATTAATATCCGTGGTCTGATACCCATAACACAAGCAGGTTATTCCTAGCTTACTTTGGGATCAGATACCGTTGTGTGAAATGTCCGTGAATATTTATTTATTTATTTATTTATTTATTTAATTTTTGTTGTTAGATTCTGCTGGCTCTTCGGATAATTACCCTGTTAGATAATAAAACCTACTGTGCTACTTCATTACCATGGATGAGGACTTAGTGAACGGAAGCTGGGAGATTATACCACGGATATTCTTGAATCAAAAGTCAAGCGGTTTGCTAAGAATATTCATTAAATTTATTCGAATTTATATTCAGTGTTGCTAGTATTGATAAGTGAATTCACAGCAGAGTCATCTACTTGTGATAATTCTGAAAAACTTCTACGTTTCGAGAGCTTAGACAAATTTAAAAATCTTTCCTGGAATGTCCGCGTTCGGAAGATGGCCCGGGCTGGTTCGCGTTTTCTTGAATGCACTTCTCATTACCCCTTACTAATTTGAAACATTCAATTTAATTGAACCAATCTGAGTCATTTTGCCAAAATTTTGATTCACTTCTAGAGACAACTTTTCAAAATCTATCATGTCTTTAACATAAACTGAGTATTTACTATCTAAGTTCCTAATTTCTACATTTTCGCCCTCTACCAGAAAAGCTAGAATAGTTACTAACACGTGTTGATGTTTTTGAGGAATAGCTCTAGCCATGGCAGACCAAATCTCAAAAAAATGCATCCTTGAGAAAGTACATTTAATCGAAGTTCCTGAAAAAAAAACATTAATAATTAACATGTGTTTCGTAGACAAGCCTACGCAGTCGTAGAGCCTATATAGCAACTAAAGATGCAAAAGGGCGCAGAAAAACCTTTTATATTTTCAAAATAGACAGTTCGATCTTTAATATAAGATATGTGAGAGTATTCGATTATGGTTGAATTTTTTTGTAGGTCTATGTGAAGTCAACTATAACACACAAATTTGGTAGAAATACTGTGTGGCGTAGCACGTAAAAATACGTCATAATAAGTAAAACAAAACTTAAAAATATAGCTAATAAGTAATAACATACCTTGATCTAGGAAATCCATTTCATAAACGCCCCTCAAAAACCATGCAGTTCCGAAAATTCAGTTACACAAACAGCAGTGCTAATGAGTTACTGATAAGGCGAGCGCAACGTAATGATGTGTTCACTTCAGAGAGGTCGAGAAATAAGTGATAATTAGGTAAAATGGGTGACATATTTGTATTTTAGGGTAGCTTGTCTATCGGTTAAACATTATATATAATTAAATTGGGGTAATTGATGACGAAATTTTAGCATTTATGACCTATTGGCGGAACCACCGTGGGCTGTAGGGAACCTATCTCAGGAACTGTGATATCTAGAGTGCTGAAAATTTCACAGATAATGTATTTCTATTGCCGCCATAACATAACATCAAATGCTAAAATCAGAAAAAAGGGGGGAATTTAGGGTCCCATACAACAAACGTGATTTTTGCCGTTTTAGGTACGGAACCCTTTAGGAGTCTAGGCGCAAGTTCGTCTCGCTCTTGGCCGTTTTTTATTTCAATTTTGTATTATTTGTCCTACTGTCGATATTCAAGTGACAGCCGAATACCTGTGCTGCTCAGCCTCTCAGTCAGCATAGTGACATGCAGGATATACAACGTCTCTAATGTGGACCAACCCCGTTTCACGCCACACAATATGTCCGTCTGTATATGCCAGACTGCACTAATCCCCACCTCACTAAATTAATTTGTATTGAAAAATAAGTATGTATTTAGAATCATATAAGCAAGTTTTCTGTTTCTATGTTTCTTTATCTATGTAATCAATCAATCATCAATCAATATCAATACAAATAATAAAATCGTAACTGTCTGTTTGTCTGTACGTTTGTGCACGCTAATCTCAGCAACCGCTTAACCGATTGCAATGCGGTTTTCTTTATTGCGTTGCGGTTTGCTCCACTTAACATTAGTGTTTGTTTCATGTCTATCGAGATAATCACGGGGCACTGTCGCCTGAACAGGCACCTGACAGTAATAGGAGTCAAAGACGATCCCATATGCCCGGAATGCTTGGAGGAAGAAGAGACCAGTCTCCACCTACTGGCTGAGTGCCCCATGTACTCTCTAAGCAGATGGGAGACTATGGGCACGGACAGACTGAACACAGAGGATCTGGAACTTCTAAAGGTGGATCAGATAGTTCGATTCTGCAAGGACACTGGAAGATTTAACGGGGCGCCGTGAAGAATGCTGGGATACCCAACCTAATCCCAGAGCGGTGGATGGGGAAATGGACGAAATGGGCAGCAGAACAGGCGGTCGGATCGTCCGCTCGGCATGGCCGGCGTCCCCCGCAAGAAAATAATAATAATTGTTTCATGTCAATCGGTTCATAAGTAAAAAAGTTATATCAATCATAAGAATCACATATATAAATGCAGCGTACGAAGTCGCAGGCAACAGCTAGTATATATTAAGCTTGTACTATAATAGTTCAAGCTTATTATATATTAGCTTAATATGGACTAGATGACGTTACGTGATAATTTTAATGTCCAAAAATATTGATTTTGTTTATATTTAATTAGCTGTTCCCAAGGCTTCGTCCGCCTAGAAGTTGTTATCGCCTAAAATCATCACCCTCCCTTTGCGTCGGTTAAAAAGCAGCCTATGTCCTTGCCAGAGACTCACCCTACCGTTATCCCAAATTTCATCTGAATCGCTTGAGCGATTCAGACGTGAAAGCGTAACAGACGGACAGACAGACTGAGTTACTTCCGCATTGCTATTATTAGGTTATTATTAGTAGGTAGTGATTTTCTGCTATCTACCTCTCTAGTATGGACACAAGCACTTCGTGGAATGCATTTGGGCGCTTGCAGCTTGTAGGAGCTACATCGAGGCAACTGGGGCTGCTGCACCCAAATGGAGTGTGTAGAACCAGACTATTCAGATGCTACGAGTCGCAGGGTGTGACTGAGGTTAGCTCACAGCGACTCGGCAAAGTGATGTAGCTCTCGTCAGAGGACATACAACATAACCTCGATCCAGATTGATTGTAAAATGATTCGTTTGTTTCATCGTATGTAAGTTGTGTTAAATTAATCCCACCAAAAACATCCCTGTTGAAAAGGAGGCCAAGTTCCTATAGGCTAATTGTTTGCCTAAAAAAGGGTTGAAATCCAATCCAATGCCAAGTTTAGATGTACTTTAAAATCGATCATAATCATCTTCATCAACAGCCTAATCCACTGGTAAACATTCCCAAGACTCGCCACCACACTCAGACCTCCACCTTTCGAATCCAGCCATTACCCACCACCGCATTCACGTCAACGGTCCATCTGGCCGAAATTCACTTTACCATACACCCAACTTAAAATATGGTGTAGTTGTGAAAATACGGTACCTACTTGGTTAAAAATATCTAAAATAATGATACTTGTAAATTAGAACTTGGCAGGGTTTCGTGGAGTACGTAACACTTGATTAATTGTATAATTAAAATTATGTATATAATTAAATTAACCTGCCAAGTTCAAAGTAACATTATTTTAGATATTTTTATGCAATAAACATTTAATAAAAAAAAAAAAACTGCCGTGCGCTTAGAAAGTGTGTTCCAATTTTGAAAAAATATTTTTTGGGCGTCGTACATACCCAAAAGGTAAAACAGGACCATATTATTACTCCGATGTGCGTCTGTCTAGTGACGGCAGACAATCTTATGACTCACCCACGTGAAGTGGTCTGGTAGGTAACCGTTACCTATGAACGTTTTGAATGCCAGAGGCGCTACACCCGCGCTGCCAAACCCTGCAAGATACTTTTAATCTAAGACCCCTTTAGAAGAACCGCAGACTGTGTATACTACACAATTTTCTATTTATATACACTGTATAGTATACTCAAGGGAGGTTGAAATAAAAATGTAGGACATTCACACACAACATCATATAGCCCAAACTAAGCTATAAGCTTGTGCTATGGGATCTAGACGACTGATAGACATACTTATATATTTCTAAATACATACATATTATACATAGAAAACACCCAAACTCCGAAACAAACATTTGTGGGTCACACAAATATTTGGACCGATCTGGGAATCGAACCCAGGACCTCCAGCGCCGCAGGCGGTATCACTACCGACTACGCCACAGAGGCAGTCCCTAGGCATATAAGCGGTGGCCCACTACTCCCACTAGGCTACTACTAGAGACACTAGGTGGGGCAAAGTGGAACTACTCTTTTCAATATCCAGAAGACTGACAAAATGAAATAAGTACGCACATCCATATACAAACATCTCGTATAATTTCTTTACCGATTTTGCTCCGATATAGTGGTAAAATAAAATGCAGATATATTTTAAATCTAAGGCACCACTTTTCCTTCCGAGGGCTTACCCGGGACTCCCGGCCGTAGACAGTTGTAGGGCATCGTGTGGTTTTACTGGTTTTAGTTGGTAGGAGTCCGGCATAGCATCCATGTAGGATTTTCACACGTAAAAAAAGGCACCACTTTTGTCAAAAATAAGCGTATAATCTATTACGCGTGAGTATTGGCGTGACATATTGGGCTAAACGGTGTCGGCGGCACATGAATCATTGTAAACGGAGACATTTGCATAAAATCGGTGTTTCGAACAGTTTATGGGCGATATTGTACCGCGAGTCGCGTGCCGCGCGCCTCCCCGTGTGCTCAATACTGTAAGCTCTGATTTTAAAGCCGTTATCTCACAAGTGCGATAATGGATGGCACCATTAACGTGATGGTAACGTACTACTACCGCAATGCGGATTTGCGATTATTACTAATGTAGGTAATTATATTCTACTGGATACCAATACCATATTGCTCCAATACTTTTGAGCCAGACCGTATTATGGCTCTATTCTAGTCCGATTAGAATTGTCAAAAAGAGTTGCTCGTAAAGTACCAACTTCAAGAGTATTAAAGTAACTATTTTTTTTTTAAAACTGTAACAATTAAGAAACAGCAAGGTAATTAAAACACATATTTTTCTAAAAGTTCATTTCGACCATTTGTAAAAATACTAAAATAGATCATCAATTTTGTTGTGTTAAATACATAGTTGTTTGAAGGGGTTGTAACATCCCAGCAGTGTACTGTCTGAACCATACCTGTGAGACGACGCCTTTAACGGCTGAAAAACGGCCTTTATTTACAGATAGCGACAATTAATTTATAGGAGCTGAGTGCAAAGTTACTGTGTTCGTGATAACGCACGTACGTGCAATAAAAGTGTACAGTGAATATCCGTCTCTATGTTTGTTATAATTCACTAACTGACATTATCAAACGTAAAATAGTGTTACATTATGAATACGAACCAGGTGGTTCGTAGCGTGTGTACCAGGTGGTTGTAGGTTATGGAGAACACTTTCATCACGTGATGAAAGTGTTCTCCATAACCTACGCACTTTTGCAACACTAGGAGCGCTACACTCGCGCTGCCGACTCTGCAATTTATGAAAAACATTTGATGATCCCATTTTGAAGAACCACAACTGCCCTTTTAAATAACTTAAGCGTATGCACCGAGATTAACGCTTGTGTGACAATTATGATATTTATGTATCCACCCAAACGCTTCCCGTCGTACTCATACACCCAGGTGGTCTGGGCACGGTGGACGGTGGGAAAGAACCGAGATTTTATTCAGATGCATTTCAGCACGTTAATCGTTGCCACCGTAGCAGGGACTCCTTGTTTGAGACTTTCAGTATAAAGAAGGGGTTGTAGACTGATAATAAGCATTTATTAAAGAAATAATCACACCTTTATGGTACAATAGTTTATTTATGTTGTTCGTCGTGTAGTGAATAAGTTAATTAACATCTACGGAATGTGCGCCTTCTAACTACTATGAGAGTGCCGCAAACCACATACCTACTGACACATGTCGTGTACCTATTTGTTATAAGGATTTATTTCATTAATTACCATTACGGGGACATTTTTGGGTAGGTATTTATAGAAAATGTTACACCAACAAGGAGTATTATTTCATGTTCGCACAAAATGTTCGCCAAAGTAAGAATTTCTTTTATTTTACAGTAATGTAAAAAAAAAAAGAAATTCTTACTTTAATAAATTAAAATAATTATGTAATTAAAATATACAAAAATAATCCGCTAGAATAAAAGTCAGGTACCTACTGGTAATGATCTCGAGTAACTCGTGATCGGTGTCGTAGTGACATTTCAAAAATAACGAAAATAAAATTAGGTTACAGGTATTATTGAATGATAATTGCAGTTAACGGTTTAGTGGTTTGGCGGCACCCTCAAACAACACACAACATAATTTTATTAATACTCATTAAAGCCATTAAATGCACAATCACATCTTTACATTGAGAACTTTACTTATCGGTTATATTGTCAAAGGAAAACATAATCCTCATTTTGTCACAGTCGGATAAAAGAAGTAGTGTAGCGCAGTAGCTCTTAATCTATTACTGAATGCATTGTAAGAGCTAGATTATGTGAGTTACATGTCATTGGAAACCAATTTGTTCCTGGTTATTCATAATAGATTAAAGTACATCGGCAAGAATGTTTTAACACACAAATACTTACAATCTAAATTAACTTATGTTCATTTATACAGTTTTTATTTAAAATAACAGTCATAATTATCTCGGAAATTATCGTATAACACTGAGTTCATAGCAATACCTCCATGTAACACACGACACGTGCAATGTGAAAATTATTTATGATATATTTTTGCAGAAATGTTTTATGAAGTTTTGTAATTAACTAACAACTACCTACTACACTCATTTAGTAACCATTAGGTACTGCTTTTCTGAAATAAATAAAATCTTATAGAGCGGCCCTGTATACTTATCCCCTTTGCCGACTGTACTATTACTGTATTGTATAGTATAGACTGTTGCTAGAACTTGCTTGTCTGCAGCTTAGTAAAAAAAGAACAAAATAGCGGAGTCAGCGGAGTCGCCACTGTGCACTGTTACGGGCAATCTGTTGGAAAATGATTGTAATGATTAAAGAAATTAATTTAGTAAGTACCTCCTTCATTTATTAACTGCCTTATGTGACATTTTTGCCAGTGTGCATCACGCGTCAGTTACAGCAAGAAATATTTAGTAGTCAACCAAAATATTACGGAACGCATGTTACAAAGATGTATACTTAGTCTAGAGGCAAAAATCAAGAGTAACTGTGAGAGAAAATGTGACCTCTGCATGCAATATTATTTGCTCAATGCATCGTCTGTTTCTCCTCTATTACAGCTGCCTGTATGTTTTGTTTCAAACCACAATCAATAAAATGCTCACTTGCAGTAGTTCAAATTATACCACACCATACTACCATTTTTTTGCCACATCAGTATTCTCTCGGTTTTCAGCATCTCTAGTTTGTAGTAAGACCAGTCTCACATTATCATTCTCTATCAAGCTCACACGTTTTGTGTGCAGTTAATCCGTAACTTAGCTCAGTACCAGCACAGGGATGGAAACATTTTTATTTAGTATTTACGAGATTTTCAGAAACTGGGAGAACGGGAGCTCGCTAAGATTCAAACTCTCTATAAATAAACAGTTTTTTAAGAATCCTTTTCCTTTGCAACGAGTTATACAAGTGCGAACGATTAAGTATCAACATTATATATACACATTATGGTTTCGCCGCGTCAACTAGTCACTGGCACAGTTCAAGGGCACTCAGCACTCAGCACTCAGTTGCAGACGTGCAGGTCGGTGCGCGTGACGCAGGTGTCGCAGCGCACGCGGCAGCACCACTGGAAGCGGCAGCGGCACGCGCTCTCCGCCACGCGCCGCGCCGTGCTGTAGCCGCGCCCGCAGCACAGCGACTCGCAGCCGTCCTCGCCGCGCGACGTCCTGTTGCAGAGGCGGTGGTGCGTGCCCAGCGAGCCGGCCGCCGCGTCCGCCTCGCAGTACGACGGCGAGCGCTCCAGGAACACCAGGTCCGCCTTGCGCGCCGCGCGCGTCAGCGACGACGTGTGCTTGTGGCGCCGCACCACCTGCGGGGAAACGTACTGTTATACGAGAGTCTAGAAATAGCTTTTTAAAAAAAAACACTTTTAATTGTCACAGTTAATATAATGAGAAACACAGATTTAGTACTTGATACAGTGGGGTGTAAGTATAGGGGTTCCGACCCGTACCGAGATTCAGAGCCAACTGCCGATCGGCCGGCGTGTATGGACTGTGTGTCCGAGCCCTGATGCTAGTTCAGCAAGGCAGGGATGCTGGTCAGCATATTAGCTGGGTATAACAGCCCCCCGAGGAAGACTGAAGTTCGAGGGAAATATCGAAGTTCAGAGGGTTAGACAACGTCTCTCAACCGAGGTAATGGTACAGGTGAATCTGGGCATTGGTCATTGTCATCGTCGGTGGAAGTCGGATTCCCTTTAACAATGTTTGACTTATATCTAGAGCAGATCTTAAATAACTTAAATACTATGAATGATATTACGACTATAGAAATGAAAGAAGTGAATACAAAGTAATGGGTCTGGTACTTTACAATTGTAGGCTTTTCTTCTATTATCTTATCTAACTCTGATAAAATCTTATTACTGTGGTTATACAAATCTAAATCACTTAGATCTATGTCCTGTAACGTGGTAGAGAGCACATTATTTGACAGGTTATTCATTTTAACAATTGTCTTACAACAAGGGTCATTTATAATACTAAAATCTAAATTAGGGCTAGGAATACTAATATTAATTGCATTGGTGTACGGGATGAGTCGTGAGTTTTTAGTGTAAACTGTGCACTCGTTTGGAATAAGTAGGACACCAGTGCCGACTATTATCATTTCACGAAGTTCTGAGAGACCGCACTCAAGTGAAATTTTGTTTGGCTGGGATTGCACAAAGATCCATTGATTATTGGCAATCGGTTTCCAAATGTCTAGATCGCCAGATATGGTCACTATTTTGCACTGAGTTGGCACTGCACTTATGGTTTTGGTTAACAGTTCACTTTCACACGTAGGATTTCCATTCGTCAGTAGAACCATGGGAATTTCACACAGGAAGAACTCAGAGCTTACAACCTTACACTTATCTAAATTATCTAAATTACAAAAGTTCAACTTATTTCTAGAAATAGCGATATAAGGATTTGAAGGAGATATAAAACTATATGTCGCCACACCGAGAATTACTAATTATTAAAATCTATTTGATTATAAATAGATTAAAACCATTACAATGAGCAACTTTACTGATACCTTACTATTTTGTGATATAAGGTTCGAATAGAAATAGTTGTAGAATTTATTAACACTGATTTGTATAACTTGATGTAGTGTTGAACTAATTAGGTTACCTAAGTGTTATGTGACTATGTAGGTTCGTAAGAACCTACAATAAAGACTATTGTTAAATTCTTATTGACAATTAATACGAATATTGTCGACATTTAAAAATGTTTTTAATCAAAACAGGATTTTTGTTATTCCTATAGTTCCGGCAATGTTCATTTTACTGAGAATGAATTAATCTTTGTATTTTAACGATTTCATTCAATTTAACAGTTTGTTTGACTAATTAAATTAATAACTTTATTTCTCAAAAATAAATTGAACCACATTTCTTTGATTTAAAAAGAAAACATTAAATATCAAGCCACGTGTTTTGTGAGAACAATTTGAGTGGCGGGGATTTATAAATAGACAGTGGTTGTGGCCGAGGGCTCACTTTGTTGCTGGAATTTGGAGAGAAAACATTGTGAGTAGATTCTATGTTGGTTTTAATTTGGATTAAAAATTATGTTGTAATAACCTAATGGAAATTAAAAGAGTGGCCGGAGTTTTATTGCCAGGTTCTTTTTTCTCCAGCTCTACCTATTGCGTTGCGAATCTGGCAGTAAATGTAGATTGTGACTTACATGAATAAAGATTTTTCATTTCATTTGATTTTATTTCATTGGTGTTCCATTTGCTTGTTTTGATTACTGTGTTTCGGAAATAAATACCGCCTAAGTATTTATTTCACTGTTATTTAACTAGATATCCATCTATAAGTGTAATAAAGCATAAAGCAGACCCGATGACCTACTCCAGGTCAGCGGGCCTGCGCTTTTTAAAAACAGCTGCCGCATGTCTACTCCGACATCAGAAGTGGGATCACTACCTACAAAATACTGTGCGAGACTATTTATTTTTCAGGATCTTTGCTACGAAGATTGTGTACCAGTTTACCAACGCGCCGCACGCGGTTACGGGCGCGCCGGCGTGTTCCGCGGCTGTGCGAGAGCCTGGTGCTAGTAAGTCCTCCACCAGCACCGTCACACAGCTACAACAGCAAAGGGGTAATGTACCACCCGAATTTTATTTTAATATGATCACAGTGAAGTAATGTATGAGTGATCGCCTGTCGAAACAACAAAAGAAAATTATGATTAAGTACCGATGTGTTTCTACCCTCATATGACCTAGGCGGTAACGTCGCGTTGGCGACTGCAAATTGATGTAATCATGTTTTTTTTTTTTTGTTTGTTTCAAACTAACTATGTTATCAAGTGACTACGATATACGTATGAAAATAACTAGACTGCTGAAGGGCCGCGCTAACATAGTTTGACAACTGGCTAGTTACCGCGTCCACGGTGAGGCCACCATAAGCTAGTCTGCCAGCTTAGTGGTTACGAAATTGCGATGCAGTAGCAGCGATGATAGGTTATGTTACCTCTTCTATATTATGTAAGCGTTCAAACGCGAATTGATCACAACCACCACCGAAACTGTTAAAATATTCCATTGATAGTGGAAACGCTTCTTACTGTAATTTTTGTAGTAAGTCCGGTCATACCTCTCGTGAGTGACGTTTTAAAGCTACTACAACAGATTCGGATAAACGTACGGTTGAAAGAAACTTGTGTTCCCAATGCGACAATAACCCGGCCAACGCAACGGTTATACGAACAAACTTATAGTACTTGAATTTAATTCATTTTGATCAAAAGCCGTTTACACATTTGGTACCTGCTATCGCCGCGAAAAGCACATAACCTATAATATGAACTCTGTTCTTAACTAGTCCAGCTTGAACACAATGCGTGTGAGGATAGGTAAGGTAATTAATAATACCATCTTTGATAGTGGGGTTAAGCGCTTGTTAATTCGTGAGTCAATCTCATACAATTTGCCGGAAAACCATCTTAAGTCTGTCTAGATTCTAGATAATAGAATTAACGTAGAAATTGAATGTCACATTTCACAAGATTATTACTTCAGACGTGTTGGTAGGTTCAAATCTATTTTTATTAGATAGCATAAGGTAACCTTGATACCGAAGATGACTTAAAAACACCCAGAAAAATAAAATTACCTCTTGAGTTCAGACAATGACCACAAAGGTAGTATAGCGTAGGTTTGTATAGATGACGTTATCAGTACATATTTTTCTGATATCTGTGGTAAATACCGTAGGTTTTCTCTCCAAGCTCTGTCACTAGAGCAGTAACTATTTACTAATCTGTGCTTAGAGTCTTAATATCATTCCGTTAACCAGGATTTCCAATCCTCATAGAATAATGCCTTTTCTTTTAACGGTCAATTGAGTATGCTAAAAATTTAGTACAGAACGGTCAAGTGCGTCCTAGCCCTAAAAAGGTTAAGCGTAAAAACTCTGGTACCGACAATAAATGCTAAACAAATTCGTCTATTCAGTTGTCGCGCTGAATACTCCCGCTCGTTCATACCAAATATCGCTCCTGCTGTGGCTTCTCTTAATGAACTGACTATCTAAGGCGCTAAGTGGCAATGGACCCATGTTCATGAGGAAGCATGGCATAGAATATTTCTAGGAAAAGAACCTAGCGAATTGCTTCCTTGGCTGGGCCTTGACTTCGGGTCAATCCTTATTCAAATCAATATGGGTCGGCAGCACATAGTGGCTTTTTTTTTTAGTATGCACACGACCGATGCGATGTAGAAACTAGATAAGTATCACTCGAGCGAACTCGAGATTTTGGTGGTAGTACGAGCGGTCAAACGTTTTAACTATTACTTGTATGGACGCCATTTCAAGATGATTATACGGTATCCCGACTGCGACGCGCTTTAAGCCTCGAAGCACAAGGAAGACTTGCTGTCTCACATCCATAATGGTATATTCGCAAAAATTTGAATTTGAAATAAATACAGGAAGGGCGAGCGGATGCAGCATGCCGATATTGTTAAACTGAAATACCTTTAACAGGCAAAGTCTTGAATAACAGTTTGATTAATGATTATTCATCTGAATAAACAGTAAACAACGTCGAGATAGTTACGTACATACTATCATAGACGGTTTCCACTGAGATGAGACCGTCCAGGGATGTTATCTGCAAGAAAATGTCAAGATAGGTATCTGAAAAGCGAGACCCAATCTTGGGTAGGTACACAACGGTTGACTGTTGTACCTAAATCTTTCCAAAGAAGCTTTAGTAATTAATACCTTAAGACTCGTCATAAAATTATGGAAGTTACTATTTTGAAAAAATTAGCACCGTTAAAGATTTTTTCACCGTTAACATTAGGACAATTGCATCTTTTTCAGGACCTCGAATGTTTAGATCAACGCAAGTTCACTTGCGCTCTATTAGCAAACCGACCGTGCCATTCGAAGCTATACCTACACGTCGACGTATCGAGTAAGCCAGGCACTTCAGATGAACAGGAACGTGTAACCTTCACAGTAGACCCCTATGCATATTCCCCCACCGCTAGGTGAGGCCGCAGTGGTAACTGTAGGTCTGTCTGGAGTCCTGGGGTCATCCTTCCGAGAGCTTACCCGGGGCTCCCAACCGTAGGCATATTAGGTAGGAAACGTGTGGTTTTTAGTCGGTAGGAGTCCGGCATGGCATTCATGTAGGATTCCCTCTTTAAAAATACTCCTATACAAAGTAAGTTCTGTTACGCTATACAAACTACAAAGGCGAGCATTGAACCTTGGTGGCCCAAACAAGTATTTCATCTCTTCCTAGCCCCAAAACAAGTAATTATAAACGATGTCCCTGTATAGTAGCCACAGGTATCATTAGGGCTAATAGTCTTATCATGATAAGGGATTACGAGACTTCAAATTCGCACACCGCATCAGAAAGTCCGAACTGCAGGCGTAGCTCCTCTTATTTCAGTGCCAAAACTGTTTACCAGCGGAATTGCCTAATTTGGTCAACCACTGAAGTACCTAGTTTGAAACTTCTTGAATGGCACGTACAACATCGACACAGACATCTACTAAAGATAAGGCGAGATTTGACAGGAATCGTGCAAAAAAAAAAAACAGTTTTTACAGAGGCATCTTTGTTTAAGTTTACAGCGTTCTCGACAACGGCCGCTGTCTTCTAAAGGAAGCATTAGGACATCATAGACGGGCGCTAAAGGTCCCCACAATCAACAGCGGGGCGCCCAAAACCTCGTGGTGAGCTACAGCTTAGGTTAGGTCATCTGGCGCATTGGCGCTGACGCTGACGGCACCGCACCCAGCGAGTACTTGATTCTCAGAAACCACAAATTGAAAAATCTGGTGAGGTATTTTCATTTTAGTTTCTTCAGTCTAATCGGTATTAAAATGCTAGCTGAATTATTAGACAAATGATGCTATTGGGACGTGGAGTCACCAAATTAGCTAATAAAATATTTAAATGAAAAGATGCTATTGGGGCGTGGAGTCGCCAATAAGCCACTAATATCCCTATCCTGAATCATATTATTTATTTATTATTTGTATTAAGCCACAAAAAGTGGATATCCCAATCCTGAAAGAATAGTGGTCCCCTGTGTAACACGGCGTACAAGACCGCTTAGGGCACAGCATCGACCTTACCAACATCCCCTAGGGCCCCTGTCTTTGACAGCATCGACCTCTCCCCTACATATCCTTACCCGTATATAAAAAAAAAAAAAAAAAATACTGTTGTCATGTGGAATGAGCAGTAAGAACCACTAAAAGTGGATATCCCAATCCTGAAAGAATAATGGTCCCCTGTGTAACACGGCGTACAAGACCGCTTAGGGCACAGCATCGACCCTACCAACATCCCCTAGGGCCCCTGTCTTTGACAGCATCGACCTCTCCCCTACATATCCTTACCCGTATATAAAAAAAATAAAAAATAAATAAATACTGTTGTCATGTGGAATGAGCAGTAAGAACCACTAAAAGTGGATATCCCAATCCTGAAAGAATAATGGTCCCCTGTGTAACACGGCGTACAAGACCGCTTAGGGCACAGCATCGACCCTACCAACATCCCCTAGGGCCCCTGTCTTTGACAGCATCGACCTCTCCCCTACAAATCCTTCCCTGTGTATAAAAAAAAAAAATCTGTTGCCATGTATTTACATGTGCGCAGTACCGTGTGTTGTGGCGTCATTTGGGAGAGGCCTACGTCCAGCAGTGGACTGATATAGGCTGATTTGATTCATTGATTGATGTGGATCGCAGTAGTAGCACTCAGTGAGCGCATCATAACCAGCTCACCGTCTTCATTAACTATGAGCGGTGACACTCTACATGCTACCACGATGTAAAGCCGCCTCTACACATAGGCCAGCGCATCGCCAACGCGCTGGCGGTGCGCTTGCCAACGCGCTTGTGAGTTCATCCACACATTGGAAGGTCGTTCCAGGTCGTTCAGTATGGTTTGGTTCGGGCCAATGTGCGGACGGATTCAAAATGGATGTTGAGTCGCTAACAGCTGCAGCTGTATATTTATTCACAGCTTATAATTACTTTGTAAATGTGTACTCGTTACTCATGTTCGCCATTTCGTCAAGTTAGGTGTTAATTCGCCGTAAAAAGAAAACGTGCACTATGATCGCTGCTCCGGACAAACTCATCGCGCGGCCAATGTGTGGATGGTGCGCCAAGCTTGCGATAAGTATCCTTTGACGTTGCCGACACCGCGCGGCAAGCTCGCAAGCGCGCCAGCCAACGTTCAAATACCTACCGCCAATGCGCCAACGCCCGTTCTACACATTGGGCCAGTGGCAGGGCCAGCGCGCTTGCCAACGCGTTGGCCTATGTGTAGAGGCGGCATAAGGTTATGACCAATGGAATTATATTTGCTTAACCAAGTTTTTCTGGTTTGCGTGTACTGTAGAACTACCAAGCCTCAGCTTTTAATATTTATTTTGCAGATCTAGACCTTACCACACGATGCAGAGCACGCATCGCCGATCAGTATGGCCGTGTCGCCACACCGAGAATTACTAATTATTAAAATCTATTTGATTATAAATAGATTAAAACCATTACAATGAGCAACTTTACTGATACCTTACTATTTTGTGATATAAGGTTCGAATAGAAATAGTTGTAGAATTTATTAACACTGATTTGTATAACTTGATGTAGTGTTGAACTAATTAGGTTACCTAAGTGTTATGTGACTATGTAGGTTCGTAAGAACCTACAATAAAGACTATTGTTAAATTCTTATTGACAATTAATACGAATATTGTCGACATTTAAAAATGTTTTTAATCAAAACAGGATTTTTGTTATTCCTATAGTTCCGGCAATGTTCATTTTACTGAGAATGAATTAATCTTTGTATTTTAACGATTTCATTCAATTTAACAGTTTGTTTGACTAATTAAATTAATAACTTTATTTCTCAAAAATAAATTGAACCACATTTCTTTGATTTAAAAAGAAAACATTAAATATCAAGCCACGTGTTTTGTGAGAACAATTTGCGTGGCGGGGATTTATAAATAGACAGTGGTTGTGGCCGAGGGCTCACTTTGTTGCTGGAATTTGGAGAGAAAACATTGTGAGTAGATTCTATGTTGGTTTTAATTTGGATTAAAAATTATGTTGTAATAACCTAATGGAAATTAAAAGAGTGGCCGGAGTTTTATTGCCAGGTTCTTTTTTCTCCAGCTCTACCTATTGCGTTGCGAATCTGGCAGTAAATGTAGATTGTGACTTACATGAATAAAGATTTTTCATTTCATTTGATTTTATTTCATTGGTGTTCCATTTGCTTGTTTTGATTACTGTGTTTCGGAAATAAATACCGCCTAAGTATTTATTTCACTGTTATTTAACTAGATATCCATCTATAAGTGTAATAAAGCATAAAGCAGACCCGATGACCTACTCCAGGTCAGCGGGCCTGCGCTTTTTAAAAACAGCTGCCGCATGTCTACTCCGACATATATGTACCAGAGTTGTTTACTCCGTGGGGAGTAGGTAGACCCATCGTGTGATATAAATTAAAATCGTCATTAGTGACTAAAGGTATTTGTAACACAAATACTAACTTATAATTATAATAGTAGCAATTAACCTTAGATATACTTAATATAAGGTGAATATTGTCAATATTTAATGAAATTGGTATTCCAGTGTCCCTTGGTAAGTGTCTGTCATTAGTTATCAATTCTTGGTATAATTGAAACGGGGTCAGTATACTGGGATATAGAATGTTTTGACTGCTTAATACAATAGCGTTCATTATATCTTCTAACTGAAACGACAATGTAAGTAAGGAACTATCGAGGCTCGCAAATATGGAGTAGACTTCTGTTTCGATTATTAAATAATTTGATATTTCTGTGAGGTTACTTATTTGTTTTAATATAGTATTTAGTGAGCTAATAAGAATGTTTTCGTTGTGTTTTATTTTATTAATTGTTTGTTTGAAGGATTCTAGCGTGGAAGTGGTAATTAAAATATTTTCTTTCATTAGTTCGGCGATTTTCTTTTGGTCCGTTTGAACTAATTCAATAGCTGAGTCATATTTCGACGCGTCGTCCTCGTCAAGAGTACCGAAGACGTGTTTGAAGATAGTACCAATACCACCAAACCATGCTGATCGTTTATTACGTTTTGGAACTAAGTGGGAAATAGAGTAGTATTCGCGCTGAATGTCGTTGTATCGTAATGTTAATGGTGATAGTTTATTCTCACAGTATGAGTCATTGGTTTTTTGACACATAATTTTAGTTGACTTTAAAATTTCCTTCAAATTGAATAAATGTGGATCTATATAGGAAATATCTATGTAATTAACTACATTTAAATCGGCTTTTATTATCTTTAGTTTGCCTATGCTATCGAAGTAAATTCCAGAGTTAGAAGGATACGGCTTGATAAGGTCTGGATGCGCAACGGCTGAGGCGCTGAAAAGAAAATAGGAATAATTAAGTAATTCCTCTAAATTAGTACTTGTATTTGCAGACATCATAAAATTGTATTCTTAAGTAATGAAAATTGTTTTTATGAAGATTGTATTCTTAAGTAATCTATGCAAGTTGTACTATCAAAATATTATCTTATTTTGTCGTTGAAGAGGGACATTGAATGACTTGATGATAGTAATCGCATATTTTGATAGATTAAGTGGAAATTAGTAGAAAAAATAGTATATTACTGATCATTTAACCTTGTCGATGTATAATTAGAAGAAGTGGACGGCTGCGAAACTTCTGCGGGTTTAATTTCATCGAAATGATGCGTTATGTGCCTTCTGTTGATTAAGAGTGTGACTGTGTGGTTGTTGTTGACCTTAATAATTTTGTATGGTCCTTTCCAAATAGGGGACAAAGCTTTCCGGAGTCGTAAATGGTTTTTAAGGTAAACGTAGTCGCCTACTTTGTATTGCGGAGGACTTCTAGTATGTGTGTCATAATAAGTTTTTGAATTGTTTTTTGATTTCAATATATTTTCCAAAGCTTTCTCTCGTGTGTATCTGAATTTGTGTTGTAACATTCGGATGTAATCGGAATATGTAGTACCGGAACTACTTTCGAATACAGAGTTTGGTATAAATGGTTTGTGTCCAAAAATGAGTTCGAATCGACTGAATTTAGTAGTGGTATGAATCGTCGTATTGTACTAGAGCATAGCAGTGTATACGTATGTTGGCCAATTGTCCTGATTGTCATTCACGAAAGATTTTAAATACTCTTTCAGAGTAGAGTGGCTGCGTTCTAACGCACCTTGAGTTTGAGGATGGTAGGGTGATGACCACAATTGCTTTATTTTCAGAAACTGGCAAGTGGTTTTAAAAAGATCCGAAGTAAAGTTAGTACCTTGGTCCGTCAGGATTGATTTAGGAATTCCGAAAAGAGAGATGAAGTGGATCAGGCAATCCGCTGATTCTTCAGCAGTTGTGCTGCGTAAGGGGTAAGCTACAGAGTATTTGGTAAGATCATCTTGGAGGGTAAGTATATATTTAAGTTTGCCAGTGCCGGATTCAGGGAGTGGTCCTACTATATCCAATGACACTCTTTGAAATGGGGTGGTTGACGTGGTAGTGATTTCCATGGGAGCTCTGTTTACTCTCCTTAGAGCTTTATTTTCTTGGCATGGTTTGCATTTTTTAACGTAATCTTCTATGTCTCCTCTCATTCCTTTCCAGAAGAATTGTTCTCTAATTCTGTTGAACATGCGCGACGAGCCTAGATGACCGGCTACAGGGATGTCATGATTTTCACGGAGGATTTTAGGTCTTTCACTCAATGTTGGATAAATGGTTTTATTTAAGTAAATATGTATTGGTATTCTAGTGTTATGGAAAACATAGGTAAGTATGTTATAAATTTTAGTATAAGAAAGCCTGTCAAAAGGATTTTTAAAGTCGGAAATTGCAATGTTCGTGACGAGCCCTGATTGCAAGATATTATTTCTGATTCGTTTAAGACTATCGTATATAACAGGGTAAGAGGACTCATCGAAATGGTGTACTTTAGTGAAAAGTAAGAAGATATCTTTATCACCATGTTTGGTTTGGAGTGACGAATTTATTTCCTTTTCGGAATTTATGAGCTCGTCTTTATTTGGGTTTTCGTGTAGGATTTCGGAAACGTAAGGGTTTGACTCATCTAGATCTATGGATGTAGGAATTATAATAGTTTTAAAGGGGGATTTCAATAGGTTTTCATTATGTTCTTGAAGCTGAGTGTTAAAAGTCATTTCCTTGTTACTTATTGACTTCAGGAATTGGGAGTAGTCATCGTTATTCGTGTTTAGGTTAGTTTGTGTATCAGATTCTGGTGAAGGAATTTCAAGGTTTTCGAAGTCAAGGTTAAGGTCCGAACTGTGAGGACTTAATTCTAAGGGACCTAAATCTATGAGGTTTGGTTCTTGATTTTGCACCAGTGGAATGTCTGGGGCAGAGCTAGGACCAGGAACAGGGTCTAGGTAAGGGTTAGCAATAGGCTTAGTAATAGGTTTAGCAATAGGTTTAGTAATAGGTTCAGTAATAGGTTTAGTAATAGGTTTAGCAATAGGTTTAGTAATAGGTTTAGTAATCGATTTTGGATTCGGGTTCGTTTCTTGAGTTGGTATTAGAAAGTCGTCACAGTCAAAGGTAGAAGGAATATGAGATGGTAGATTTAAGAAGGGGTCTTCCAATGGATAATCTGGTAGGGTGTTAGTAGGATCTAGTGATGGAGTTTCGGAAAGTGGCTGATTGCCATCGATTGGATTTACTGGAAAGCGAGACAGCGCGTCGGCGTTGACGTTTATCTTCCCTTTTTTATGAACTATGTCGTAGTCAAACTCTTCTAGTTTTAGGCGCCAGCGAACTAGTCTTGAACCAGGGTCTTTACAATTGAATAACCACTGTAGTGGTTTATGATCTGTGACTATTGTGAATCTGTGCCCATAAAGGTAAGGACGAAAGGCTTTTGTGCCGAAGACTATGGCAAGACACTCCTTTTCCGTTACGCTTTAATTGCATTCGGCCTTGTTTAGAGTTCGAGAGGCATATGCTATTGGGCAGTCCTTTCCTATTTGTCCTTGTGATAGAATAGCTGATACAGCGTAGTTCGAAGCATCGCAAGTAAGTACAAATGGTTTAGTAAAATCTGGATAGGCTAGAATCGGTGAGGTTGTGAGTTTACGTCGTAAAGTTTCGAAAGCAAGTTGTTGTTTATTTTCCCAATTAAAAGTTGTATCTTTTTTGAGAAGTGAGGTAAGTGGTTTAGCTAATTTAGAAAAATCTGAGATGAAACGTCGGTAATATGATACTAGTCCGAGGAATGATTTTACATCTTTTGGGCACTTAGGTATCGGGAATTCAGTGATAGCTTTAATTTTTTCAGGGTTTGGTTTGACGCCTTCATTATTTATAATATGTCCAAGATACGCAACTTCTTTGCGTAGAAATTCGCATTTTTCAGGTTGTAATTTGAGATTGTATCTGCGGAGTCTATCGAATACAGCGGCAAGATTTTTTATACTTGTGGAAAGATCTGGTGCGTAAACTACAATATCGTCTAGGTAAACAAAACACCTAGATCCTTGGAGGCCAGAGAGGCATGTGTTCATTAATTTTTGAAATGTCGACGGTGCATTCTTGAGGCCAAAGGGCATCCTGTTGAATTGAAAATGACCTTGAGGAATTGAAAAAGCAGTTTTTGCAGCGTCTTGTGAAGAGATAGGAATTTGGTGAAACCCGGATGCAAGGTCTAGGGTCGTGAAGTATTGGCTTTTCCCGAGTTGGTCTAGTATTTCCGTTATTTGTGGGATTGGATACGTTTCACCTATGGTGACGTCATTAAGTTTCCTATAATCTATCACGACTCTCCATTTTTTTTGGCCAGAGGCATCTAGTTTTTTAGGGACTACCCAGATTGGCGAGGACCACGGTGAGTCAGATGGCGTTACTATGTTCTGATCTAGCATCTTGTTAATTTGGCTTTCTATTTCCCGTTTATGACATTCTGGGAATCTATATGATTTGGTTTGAATTGGAATATCTGTGGTTGTTTTAATCTTATGTTCGGCGGCTGTAGTAAAGGTAAGTTGTTCGTTAGGAAGGTGGAAAATGTCAGAATAATCCGAGCAGATTTGTAACAGTTCATCTACTTCTTCTTTGTTGAGATGGGATATTCTAAGTTCTTTTAGGACTTCGTTTGTTCTATCTAGAGTATTTGAATTTGGTACTGATACAGGCAGGGTTGTGCAAGATTGGGAATCTAATTCTTCTAAGGTAAGGTTAAGGTTGGAGTGGATAGTAGCCGGGTTTTCTGATGTGTTAACGACGGTTAAATTAATACGATTATTTTCTTTCACACCTACTATACAGTTGGCAATTAGTAATGAATCGGAAATATGCTGATCTAGGATAATTCCTTCTTGGATGTAGGGATTACTAACCGTGCATTCAATTACTGCTTCTGTACGAGGGGGTATAGTATAGAGTGGTTCAGAGAAATTTAAGTTAATAAAGTCATTTCCTATGCGTAAGACGCGTTTGTGGTAATCGACCTGGCATGCAAAGTTCTTGAGCAGATCATTGCCTATTTTGCCATCGTGGCTTAGGCTTATATCTTCAACGACATGGAATTCGTGTAGTCTTGTGGTTGTTTGGAAAATGGGCATTCTGAAACTCCCAAGAGTTGGAGTGACGCTGTCACCTGGGTCGATTCCTTTGAGAGTTATTGTAACGTTGCTCAGTTTCGGAATTTTGGACATGGAATTCAATTTTAATAAGCTGATACATGAACCAGTATCTACTAAAAATGATAGGGGCCTAGCTGAAACAGGGGTTTGGAGAACCACATGGGGTAAGTATCGTTTTTCTGAATTTTTATTTATTTCGTATATGATAACTTTGCTTTCTTTTTGTTTCAGATATTGGGAAGATGCTGATGATTTAGGAATAAAAGAAGATGGGGCGGTTTCAGAGTAACTTGAGTTCATAAATTTTGTAGGTGTAGTAAGGTTCCTTGGTGTTAAAGGGTTAAAGGATTTGTGGAAGGTGGGAGGTTCAGTAGGTTTAAATGAAGCAGGGAGGTTTTGTTTGGACACGGGGCATTGATGTGAAACCGCGGATTTGGAGAGTTGGATATGGAGGAGTTATGTGAAATGGAAATTTTGATAGGTTTATGGGATATAGTAGGAACATTGGATACGGTGGGTACAGTGGGTACAGTGGATGCAGTAGGCATATCCGAGTTTACGATTGACGGGTATTGCGAATGCAGTGGATACAGTGAGCGAGGTTTACATTGGGGTACAGTGGATACGGTGGATACAGTGGGTACAGTGGATACAGTGGGAATACCCGGATTTACATTTGAGGGGTATTGTGAATTCGGTGGACGCCGAGTGCGGGAGTTGCATTGGGATACAGTGGAAACGGTGGATGCAGTGGGTACAGTGGATACAGTGGGAATACCCGGGTTTACAATTGACGGGTATTGTGAATTCAGGGGAAGTCGAGTGCGGGAGTTGCATTGGGATACAGTGGAATCAGTGGGTATACCCGGATTTACAATTGACGGGTATTGTGAATGCAGTGGATACAGTGAGCAGGGTTTGCATTTGGGTACAGTGGATACGGTGTATACAGTGGGTACAGTGGATGCAGTGGGAATACCCGGATTTACATTTGACGGGTATTGGGAATTCAGTGGATACAGAGTGCGAGAGTTACGTTGGGACACAGTGGATACAGTGGGTTTGGTACCGTTTTTGAGTTTGTAGGGGTAATTTCCCGGGCGATACCTCTCAGGAAATTTTACTCGTTTAAATAGTTGTTGTCAACTTCGTCGACTCCCTTATCTTCTGGGTAGTCAACGGTAAATGTTCAACGTGGTGCTTGGGAGGTGTTTTGTGATGAAGTATTTGGGCGGAATGATGGAGCAGAGGGGTTGGTTTGATTTCGGTTGTTGTTATATTGCCTTTTTCGGCAGTTGTCAATAGTGTGCCCTATGTTTTTGCAATACCGGCAGATTGAGTCTTTTGTAAATATTTTCCTTGGCGAAAATTGTCGAGGACTTGGTATATTTGTAGGATTTGTAGGACGATAGGTCTGTGACGGGACTTCGCGTCGGGGTAAGAACCTGGATCTGTCATTGCTATCGTAATTTGTTTGTGTTGGTTTTTTGTATGATGCTGATAGGATTTTTTCCTCTGCTACGGCGAAACCAACGGCCGCATTCAAGGAGTCAGGGTTACGGCAGCGCACTATTTGCGACAATCGGGGATGCAATCCAATTACAAAGGTATGTAAGGCAAGGTCCTCCATACCTGCTACGCGACCTGTCATCTCCGATTTCTTTTTTATTGATACCTTTATCTCCGTAAGCAATTTAGATAGTAGAGTCTCTATTTTAAGGGCAAATTGATTAACCGACTCGTTAGCTCCTTGCTTAGACTCCTATAGTTCCGATAGGAGGTGTGTGTAGTGCTTACGGTCACCGAACTGTTGTTTTAGAAATTCGATTAATTGTTCAAAAGATTCGAATTCTTTAATGCTGCATGTACTCTCGGCCCTCTCTGTTAGTTGACTTAGTATATATTTGAATAGTATGGGCTTTTGGGATTTGTTCGCCAAGTCGTATGCGCTTTGGCAATTAGAAATAAAGGGGTTCAATTTGTCCCTGGAACCATCGAATGGTTTAATGAATTTTAGTAAGACATTTAATTCAATTTTTACCTCCATGTCTGTTAATAATGCAGATCCACCGGGAACACTGGTTACCTTTTCAGCTTTTTGCATTTTTTCTGGTTCACCTTTGCTAGTCATTATAAATTTTCAAAACAAAACAAACACACAAAATAAAAAGTACAAAGTAAAATAATGAAACACAATAGTAAAATTAATTTCAAGAAGCCGTCTCCACACTATAGAACTCCTTTGACGCTGTGAGCTTATCGCGGTAACGTAGACCGGATGGTTAACATAAACAATCGTTGGTCTTAACACTAACTTCGACTTGAATTTGGCAACGAAATGTAGACATACAAAAAAAATGTGTATTTCAAAGTAGAAGATGACTTGGTAATGGCTCTGAGTTCTTTGTTGTATTTTCTGTAAAATTGTTTTTAGCGCTCAAGGTGAATATTGAACTTTCACTCACGAAAAGAAGGCGATTAGTAGCAGGAACATGGTATACACTGGTTCAGTGAACAAGCTGCAGCAAGAACGCGGCGAGCAGGTTGCGGCAGGAACACGGCGAGCCACCTGCAGCAGGAACACGGCGAGCAGACGCGATCTTTCCGCGTTCTGAGTCGTTTGATATAATATTTTTCTCACTGTTTTCTCCACAGCACAGATACTTTATACACTATTAGTGTCAGAGGCACTTTCTTAGATTTATGCAATCAATATCAATCAATACATATAATAAAATCGTAACAGGTCGCTGTCTGTACATGGAAGATAAATAAGAAAAAATATTATAGGGGGGCTTTATGAACGCAATAGAACCCAAAACAATGATTTTTAGAATTTTTGTCTGTTTGTCTGTATGTCTGTATGTCTGTATGTCTGTATATCTGTTTGTCTGTACGGTTGTGCACGCTAATCTCAGCAACCGCTCAACCGATTGCAATGCGGTTTTTTTTATTGTGTTGAGGTTTGCTCCAGTTAACATTTAGCGTTTGTTTTATGTAAATCGGTTTAGAAATAAAAGAGTTATAACTCTTTTAAGAATTAGATATTTTGAAAATTTTAATTGTAGGGGTTTCTTTGAATGTGAGTGAACCTAAACTGGCGTGTTGGCTTAATCATAAAAGAGCTTAATGATTAAGACTATTTTTAAACAATTCAGTCCGCGCCGAAGGCGTGGACTGAATTGTTTTAAAATAGACTTAATCATTAAGTTCTTTTATGATTAAGCAAACAGGGCAGTTTCAGACGCTGCTTTATGGCTCTGATGAAGAAATACCTTTCCTTTCATACACCTTATGTGACGTAAACGAAGTTGCGGGCTCAGCTAGTAAAATAATATATGTGTAAAATTTCACCACAGCACTTTGAAGGTTTTTCGGGAGCGTATTTGGGTAAAAGGGGATTTTCGCATCCCACCGCTGCCACCAAAATGTTATACGAGAGTCTAGAAATAGCTTTTTAAAAAAAAACACTTTTAATTGTCACAGTTAATATAATGAGAAACACAGATTTAGTACTTGATACAGTGGGGTGTAAGTATAGGGGTTCCGACCCGTACCGAGATTCAGAGCCAACTGCCGATCGGCCGGCGTGTATGGACTGTGTGTCCGAGCCCTGATGCTAGTTCAGCAAGGCAGGGATGCTGGTCAGCATAACCCCATACATTAGCTGGGTATAACAGTACGAACATCGAGTGATAGGAGCTTAGGTACCAACCCGCTGCTAGTACCACTGTGCGGGGACCTCGGAACAGTGTGTCATAAACTCATTACTGCATTTTGTTCCAAGTAATTACCTTGATACACGAAGTGAGTTTACAAGATACAAACCAGCGCGTTTACAAGCTGTCTGCAAACTCGCTCCTTGTCATCAAGCTTTTTACAATGTGATTTTAATTATCTCATTGGATATCACTCGCTAGGTTTGAAACTCGCCAACAAGCATCTTGTAAATTGGCTCAGCGTCATCGAGGCTTAATAGATGGTGAGCCTATTGCCGTGTTGAGATTAGCAAATGCAAGTTGTCAATGACTACTCACTGTTGAAATTCTCAACTTCAACTTGGTTTAACATGAGAACCATGTTACGTACTACCGTACTTACCATGAGCGTCCTGGCACCGGCCTGCAGCGCCACGAGCTTGGCGCGGTCGAGGCGCACGCGCAGCGCGGCGGCGGCGGCGCGGAAGGGCGGCAGAGCGCGCCAGCACGTGCGCACGGCGCAGGAGCCCGACACGCCGTGGCACTTGCACTCGCGCCGCACCGCCTCCTTCACTACCTGCACCACACCACACGAAGCTTGAATAGGGTGTACGACATGCAATATAGGGCAACGCTCACGTTCTACAAAAAGGTGGGCTAGGATTCTCGACCATGCAACGTGAATGCGTAGTCGGAAATTTAGTGGTGAAACGTCATATTCTGTCCCGTATTTAGAAACAACAAATCATGAAACAAAAGGCGTATAGTCGGGAATCGTGCCACTCTGGATACAACCAAACCTCATACAACAAAATATTAATCGCATGAAACCTTAACAAAACATAAAAAATCCGTTTAGTAACTAGGTAATAAAAATAATCGGTGTCGTGATCCGGCCCTGATGTTCCGTGAACTCTAGTGACTCCTGAACTGAACAAGACCAAGAGCAAATACTAGTTCCGGTTTAACAATACAACACTATCCGCTGACAGGACAGCTCCTTACCGTAGAGTCCGTAGAGTACCTAAAACCAAAACTACTTTGGAATAGAGAGAAAATTTGCCGTATTTGCGCAACCCATTTCCACTGTATAATTTGCCCATTTATCGCTTAGGCTAAGGTCATAGACCATACTGCCTAAAAGTTAAAATTACACCTTGTTTCAAACCAGTGTTTATATTATATTGAAACCAAGTTACGTATTGTTTTAAAAAAGAAATATTTGATTTCTAAGTATTATTATTTATTTCGAAAATTAACGCCATCTAGTCAGATCAATACAATACATTTTTATAAATAATGCAGCACACCATACAGAGATGGCGCCACCTAAAATGTGAAATGTCATTCCTTCTCGAAATCTCGAAATGATACCCGGTTGCCCTGTTGTCAGTTAAATGACAATCATTAAGCCCGGTTCCGTAATGCGCCTTGCATTTTAACCCGTCAATAGGATCACCACCTATTACGTGGGATATAAAACTATATGGTGAAATGTGGGCGTATAGTCACGCCTCTATCCCCGAAGGGGTAGGCAGAGGCATACCTCTGCCTACCCTTTCGGAGATAAAGACGTGACTACATGTATGTGTGTCATTCCTTCTGAGTTTCCTCGCCCTGGACGAAACCAACAGCGCCGTCGCTTAATAGCATAGCAACTAACACGATAGCGACCTCGACACTTTGTGAGTACCTAAGGTCCGAAACTAGTACCAATATTCATCAGCGTGTTGGACCATCTCATTAATTTGTATTATAAATCCCACTAAGCGATCGACCGGTCGCGGTTGTTGGTTAAATCGATCTTGCCACGAAAAAAATATTAATAGGATTTGAAAAAATATGTAGGTTAGGTAACTTGTACATAATTTTGCAACTGTATCTATCATTTAAACCGAGCAAAAAGTAGGTAAATAATAGATCATCTAGGGGTTCGTCAGTAAACATTAGTTCTTGGGTCTAATTAAGTTATAACTAATGGAATCAGGCGTTCCATGGCGGAAATCCATCCTAGAACGATAATAAAGGAGGGGAGGGAGAGGAACCCGCCTCACACCCTCGATTCGTCAATCCTAACGTACAACAGTCAAGGATAACCACAACTAATTGTATGGGAGGAATGACGAACCGAACTCCTCAGGAAAGGAATTTTGGATGTGGTATAGTAAAAATTACCTGTAGCCTCCAGATTTTTGGTACTGGTGACTACTCCGCTTAACAATTTTAAAATTTTACCAAAAATCTGGAGGTTAGGTTTCCCCCCTTCCCCTCCTTTTATTATCTAATTAAGCTAGCCGCCGCTGCTGTTAAAATAAAGGACTCTGAATATGTACTACTTCGGTTACCACTACTTCGGTTACCAATTATGTACATAGGGAGTTCACTCAGAACTGCACATTAAGCAAATTAACAGCGCTAACGGCAATCGCTCACCGTCGCTACAACATTAATGGCAGGCAAATAAAAATGAAAGAATCAATAATGATATGAATACGTTGTAACGGATGCTTCAGCGGCGAGTCATTGCGACTGCATTTTGTGCAGTTAATCGTACCAGTGGCAGTGTAGACTCTGAAGTAAAGGCTCAAAGTAGAAATAAAAGTGTAACACAGCTCGGGGCGAGCCCGCCCGGTTGTCGGCAGTGAACCAGTGAGTCGTAAACGTGAATGTGCGGGTAATGAGACAGTGCGGTGGTTCCGCACAACACCCAGGGCTACAGCGGCGGCTAATGGAGAGGTGCACGAATTGTAATGTTGTTATTGAGGCGCCATTAGCGGACTGGCTCCGAGTGGCCGTAATGTGTGTTGTTATGAGTATGGTTAAGGGATATTCGTAGAACGAACTGCAGGCAGCTCTGTGTACTTATTTCTTTGCCCACCGTTCCTCTGCCTGCTTTTGAATTTGTACATTTAAAGGTATATTCAAAGCATTCAGTTCGTAGGTATTTCATTCATTTCATTACCTACTACCACAGATTATATAATATACTAGCTGATGCCCGCAGCTTCGCCCGCGTAGAATTTGTTCCTTTTCCCGCTTCCCGTATTTTATCCCCCTGGGGGTAAAATTTATCAAAATCCTTTCTTAGCGGATGCCTACGTCATAACATTTACCTGAATGCGAAACCCGATCCGTCTAGTGGTTTGGGCTGTGCGTTGATAGATCACTATGTCAGTCAGTCAGTCACCTTTGAGTTATATATATTTAGATTCTATACTACTACTCGCACGTTACACACTTCTTATTTGCTAGGTTAACAGAACGCTCTTCTTTAGTCACGATCTCAAGTATCGTCGGGGCCTAGTATAGATAGGTCACATACAGGTACAAGAGGTAGTCACCTTGCGTCCGACGCGGTTGTTGTGCAGGTTCATGAGCGCGCGCGCGTCGCGCTCCAGCTCGCGCGCGTCGAGGAAGCGCCGCGCCAGCCGCGCGCCGTACGCCTCCGAGCCGCAGCCGCCCCACTCGAACTGCTCCGACGTCGCCCCACCGCCGCCGCCGCGACGGCTGCGTAATACAAACAACATTATATTGAAGAAGCTAAAGCTAAGTCTCACTTTCTGGGCACGGTGGCGTTCTTTGAGCGTCTCGTCCCCTAGCTTGCGCCCGCACAGTATCGATGCTGCATCGCCAGTGCTGAGCAGTCATGGAACGCTGGTTTATGGTGCAAAGTTTTTCCGAACAAGTGACGTGTCGCAAGGGTTCCTCGCCAGCCTTACGTCAACGCGACGCTGCACGGTGGAGTTAGTCGACGACACCCAAGAACAACTATCCTGGGGTATTCCTTACTGCTACCTAACTTAAAGAAGCCTAATGTATCTTTGGTGAACATGCAGACGCATTTTCTATGTCACATTGCAGTTTAAAGTACGTACCGGGTGGCGGTGCACTGGCAGGCGGGCAGGTCGCCGCGCGCGCACGCCGCGCTCAGCGCGTGCGTCACGCCCGCGGAGGTGATGGCGTACGTGAAGGCTGCCTCGCGGCTCGCTGGAACACACCGACATACGTACTGGGTTATTGAACGTTAGTGGAGAATCACGACTGCTGATAGGTGGCCAAACAGCGTGGCTTCACGACATTCAAGACTTCTTCTATTTTTGATCCCCTTGAATTTGAATGTCCTGTCACATTGATAGGATAACAAAAATTTCATAAAAAGTGGGTACAAGACTTAAAATAATGATACTATTACGCGTTAACCAAGTTATATTGGTCAAAAATAGTAGCAAAATAATATTGGGTAGACGTTTATAGTAGAGGATCCTTCTTACGTAGTGAGTGACCCATAATAGGATATAATTAGAGGCGAGGGTGCTTTAATATCCCGTAGTGTAATACCTAACTACTTAAGACTTGTATGAACATAAAATCGCACATAAGTATTGGCAGCACCGCGGTAAATGTCTGTCCGCCTCCCACAGCACACTGTAGGCGGTTAGATTTATGTTGATGAGATGCTACTCACGTAAACATTTCTCTTTTCAATAATTCATTGAAATTCTATCAAATGTAAATAATCGAGTCTATTAAGGTACTGATAGGTGCTGACTGCGACGCGCGACGACATTGATTGAAGTATTGCTTAATAAATGACACATAATGTCCATAAACGGGATACTTTACATTCGCCGATGCGGTACCGATATATTTGCGTAAATAGAAGTTGCTTCTAAGTTATACAATAGATATAGAATTAATATACTTAGGTGTATATTAATTTCATTACTCAACTATGTCCCTAGGTCAGTAAATACCTATGGTTCTCTATAATTATGGTACATGCATAACCCAACGCGTAATGTCAGCGAAGCACAACGTATTAAACTTGTATACTAGATCATAGTAATAATATAGAAATCGGATGTGCAGACCCCTGACTATATTTCAGGCGGCACTCATGAGCGAGGGTACAAACCTCACATACCGCAAAATATCAATTCCGTTGCACAGCTGCAGGAGATGCTAGATGCCTTATCGATGGCATTAGAAACGATAACAAAGTAGGAATATTAGCAATACAAGATAGTGTGGAGCTGATTGCTGGCGTATTCGATCGAACAGTTATGTTAGGTTAGATGCAGTGGAAAACGAATAACTATATATATGTATATGTTAGGGCTAAAAGGAGGTGTAAACTGCTATCATTCACACCTTTAGCATTAACATATACTATACTAGCTGCCCCGCGCAACTTCGTTTGCGTGATAAATGAAGAACCGCTCAACCGATTTTGTGCAAACTTCACATAAACCATCTACTATATAGTCTGAACAAAGCCTAAACATTTGGTTTGGATAGGTGAGCCCGTTATCGAGTTATAAAATTACAACGAAAAGTGGCATTGACTTTTATATATATAGATACATATAGTTAGATATGTAGGTCATAATTAACTTAAATTCATCGCTGATGTTGTTTTATTGCATGAAACTTATAGGCCATATTTGCAAAGTTGGGATAAATAAAATGTCCTTACACGAACAGGTATAATGTGTGAATCACGATTCCATTGATCTAAACTATCTACCAGCAAATGGGACTACAAATTAGAAATGTAGACTCTCACGAAAAGTCTAATGACAGTAGGTTTTATCAGAGGTGAGTGTAAAAGGTTATCACGCAAACGAAAGTGCCCTACGGTACTGGGACATGGCACAGCTGGAAACGTTATTAATAGTTTATTCGTGGTTATAGTGGGATGCCACTGAGAAACGGCTTTCACTGTAAATACTGTCATCTTCAGGAAAACTTTGGTAAAAACAATCTTTTCAATGTTGTTACTTTTATTATTTAGAAACGTTATCACACTAGTTTTGTACTCATTAGGAAAATATCAACCACACCATTCGAAACACAGCTCTTTGGCAATTGGGACTATTCCTACCTACCCGCAAATCTCATAAATCCTAGATCTTCAGTAATAACTACGATCAGAAAAGTTACGGCGGTCGCAAAACTCCGCTCCCGTAAACTCCCAGGCTGATATTGTCTAGTCCCAGTTGCTTCCTAAGCATTTGCTTCAGAACCCAAGTTCAGTATTCTCACCTCTTCTTTCTCTACATTCTTCATATTCGGCACTCAAGAAGTCAATTATAAACGAGGATTTGAGCCTCAACCGCGTCGAAACAAGATTTTTTGGGTCTACTTGTCCTGCTGACATGGGGAAGTCTGCACAAGTGCACAGTAAGACACCACGTATTCAGATGGTCTTTCTTAAACCGAGACCCCGTATAAGACGACCAGCTTGTAAACAATCAAATCTTTATGCCACAAGAAACGGGCCTTTGCCAAACGCATCGAGTTTTTCCCCATCCCCAAGTCTTTTTCCAAGTCTTCGTCGACCTTACATACAATCCACAACTAGTTTGTTCCAACTGCTATCGGCTTATTTTACGGGGTTTTATATGGCGTATCCATTGACACTTTAACGCACTTGTTCTGGAAATTGACGAAAATGATGCTTCTCATGAGGTCACTTATCCATCTCAGCATGTTTATCTCATCAACACGTGCCGCTCTTATCGGCGTCTCTGCACCCCCCAAACAGACAATATTATTTTAACCTACGCTTAAAATGTAGCTCCAATCGTTGACTGTCACCTTGGTATAAACCTGTATTGTATTGCTATTCTATAAACACGTTAAATGATTGTGACAGCGGACACTTAGCAAATGCACTGATAACTCGCGTACGATAACGACCAGCTTCTGGGGAACTGATTACCATATTGTCGACTGAACGGTCTTGTCGGGGAAACACTGCAATTGACACTAGATACTTACATTAAATAACTTTATCTTTGGTCAGATTAGGGCAAGACCGGCTGCTCTTTATCCCGTTATTAAGTTACAATGGGAAATGGGGACGGAAATAAAATTCAGCGCGGGTGGCGACAATTTTTTTATCAGATAGGTACGGTAATCTTGCACTGTTAACATTTTGTTCGCTCACCCTTTGCTCAAATAAATAAAATTCATAACTATTTAAACAAGATAGTCTTGTGAGAAAATTTATGAGACAGGCACACAAATATTTACGATGAATTTCATGAAAGTCGTAAATTAACGTCGAATATCGCAACACGTAGGATGCGCCGGCGCCAGTGCCGCGCACAATCACACGCACACCCGTCCGAGGCTTAACTCAATTAATGAAGCGCACAAAAGGAAACCCTTACCGCAGTAAGTTCCGATCTATAGAATAGTACAAGTACTTAAAGGCATGCGAAGCTGACACACCAACGGAGATACAAATATGCGGTGAAGTTACTGAAGTTCTTTACAGTAAACGATTTTGCATTATTTTAAAACACGACTAATAATTGTAAATAATCGTGTTTTGAAATAATGCAAATGATAATAGATGAAATCTTTTAGCATATTTCTAACGCAATACGTCTATGCGTAATGTTTACTGGTGAAATGTCATTTGTCTCAAATTAGAAACGGCAAAAAATGAGACAAACTTTTTGCCTGTACTTTTACCTTTTTCAAAATCGGTTTAGTAGTTAAGGCGTGAAGCTGTAGCAAACAGATAAGTTACTTTCGTATTATTAGTAGGGTTCTTATAGACTAGGGTTGTTTTAAAATTGAGGCGTTTGTAGTAACATCTTACTACCCCCACATTTTTAAGTCGTGGTCACCTATGTAACGACAGCGTCACGACTATTGTGTTGCATCGTGAGTAGTGTGTTGTAAAGTGAGTGATCGTTAGGGCGCGCTCGTCAATTAGTTGTCGAGTGTAAATCACACCCATCGATGTTGCACTTTAGGGGTGGCAAACATGTTAAGCGTAATTTTTGAGTAATCTTTTACGGGACTTCTGGGAATATCCTTCCTAGGACTCTCTGCCGTATCCTTCCAGGATAGCTTCCATGAGGATTTCTACACAAACAAAAAGTCCTTTTAAATACCTACTGTTAGTTTTTGCTGTTATTTGGTCTCCCTATTTTTAAAACAGACGCCACTGTGTTACTGGCAAGGCATACCCTCTGATACATAACTACGCGATTAGTATAAAATTAACGCAGCTAAGAAATAATAATATTGCTGTTCATTGATTTATAAAATGTCAATTACCAAATTAATTCACACGATAACACATTTTCATTCAAATTAGATTAGGTACAGGTTTTTAGGGTTCCGTATTCAAAGGATAAAAACTGGACCCTATTACTGAGACTACACTGTACATAGTCACATAACTGTATTTCAGAAACCGTGATAACTAGAGAGCTAAAATTTTTCTGTTAAATAAGAATAAATAAATTTTAAGTAGCGCTCCCATACAACAAACTTGATTTTTTTACTCCGAAAGTCCGACTTGCACTTATGAAAATATGCATTAATTAATGAATGTGGTCTGTGTGTCAGCCCTGGCGGCAGGGGCAGAGCGTGCAATCCGCAGCGCGAGCGCAAATCTGTTTTTATTTGCTGTTTGGATCATGTCCATGTCAGTATCTAAAAGTGTACTGCTTTATGGAAACATGGGATTTATGTCGGAATTTATTTTAATTCTTTAAAATATTTAGCTGTAGAATTAAAATAAATTCCGACATAATACATTTTAAATTGTATCCGTTTATAGCAGCGAATTTTGATGTCAATCAATCAATCAAATCAGCATTTAGCAGTTCACTGCTGGACATAGGCCTCTCCCAGTTCGCGCCACAAGTGCGTGCGAAATGCGCGCAATTTTATATTGACAACTATCAATACACTCATAATATCTTATTTAATTCTACTATAATATTATAAATGTGAAAGTTTGTGAAGATGTTTGGATGTTTGTTACTCAATCACGCTCTAAGTGCTGAACAGATTAAGTTGAAATTTGGTACAGGGATGGATAATTACCTGGAATAACACATAGGCTACTTTTAATCCCGGGAATATGTTACCATGGGAAGCGGGAACGGGTAACAAGTTTCACGCGGGCGAAGCCGCGCGGAATCATCTAGTATACATTAAAGTTCCTTTTATTATCAAAATATGCTAATTCCTTTTTATATAGCTCATAAATCCTGAACACTTTTTTACAATTTCATAAGCACATTAATTATCATTATCTAAATGGCGCCACTCACTGAGCCACACATTTGTCACACGAAATGGCAGTAGTTCCATCCAGATACAGATCAGGCACTATTAGCTATTATTATTCAATAACGATTCATTATTGTAATAGTATGAATAGTCATTATGTATTATCGTTGATAGTTGCTGGGCACGTGTTGAGTTAGTAGATTAGTATTTGAACATACATACATATGGTCACGCCTATATCCCCGAAGGGGTAGGCAGAGGCATATTATTATACGCCCACATTTCACCTTTTTTTAAAATGTCCCACGTAATATGTGGTGAGCCGTATTGCCGTGTTGAGATGGACAGGCGCAGGTTGTGACTGCCTGCTGTTGAAATTTTACAAGCCGCCTAAAAAGGTCTTCAACTTGGCTTAACGACTGCCATTTTACTGGCAACTAGGACCAACGGTTTAACGTGACTTCCGAAGCACGGAAACGCTCAAATAAATGTCACAAAGTGGTCACATGGATGGGCTCCCATCCAAGGACTGGCCATAGGGAAAGTTGCTTACTGTAGTGATCGTTTACAGAACACTGAGTCCGCTGGGCCACGTGCGCTTCGTATTTGAAACAAAGCACGACAGCCTGTTCGCTCTAAGTGTGCCGCTCAGCTTGCTTCCATACTACGCCTCTACACCAGCTTCTACGCCAGCGGCAAACTTGGAGCGAACGGGTAGTAGGTACATATACAATCACGCCTGTATTCTCGAGGGGGTATGCAGAAGTGAATTCCACCGCCACCACATGCACTATGAAAGCGGTTTTGTTGGTTGCATGTAATAGAGGACAAGTCTTACTGAAGTCCGCGGGGCACTTTTTTTTGGAAAATATTTTACGGTGTGAAAGTGACATCTTTGTTATCTATAGTTTTATTAATAGTAATTTATGAAAGTAGTACGATTTGTATCGAAAAGAAAATGGTGGAATAAAATGATAGATTCTGTAAAACACTAGATATAAAAATTACTGGTTTTACGTAGATCTTATAGCGCTAATACAGGCTCATTTCCAGGTAATTATGTAAATTAGGTTTACAGGCATGTTAGCGATATCGCTAAACGATCATGTCATTAAGTAGATATATGGCGATGTTAAGAGATGTGCACGGAGATAAGCCTAATTATTTAGAGATGTAACTATAAAGATGCTGCGGCACGGTCGCCAGGTGAAGGTACACTAAATTTGAATTATTATGTTGGTAAGCGTAGAAACTGTGACACTGAGTAATAAAAGTAAGTCCAATTTTTCAAGTTCGTCTTTGCTCGAAAGAAAATTGGATTGACGGAGGTGGTCACCACAGAGTACATTTGATGGTGACTACCCACTGTTAATAATCTTCATACCGCCATAAGGTCTACAACCCGACTTAAAGACTGTCACTGGCAACTGGGATCAACGGCTTAACGTACCTTACGAAGTACGAAAATGCTCGCAAATAGAAAAGTCGCAAAGTGATCACCCATCCAAGGAACAGACACAGAACGAGACACCGAAAGCTGTATTAGTTTGAGGTTATCGTTAGTCGAACACTCACTGTGGCTAATTCTAAGATATCTGAATTTCCGTAAAAACGTAAGTAACGACCGTGGTTGAAAGAACACGAGGTAGCGTAAGTTGGGGTATTACTGTATACGTAGCAGTCTTACAAACAAAATAAATGTAGGGTCACGAGATTATCATTATTGTAGGGTCATTTCACGAGGTAACTTTGTTCACCGCCAGCAGTCCTTCAACTTGCTACGTCTTGTATGAGTTAATGTAATTCGTACAAACATATTAGTGACAACTACATAACAAAACAACCATCCAAACAAATAGAAACAACGGGGAACAAGTCAATAAAACTGATTGATATCCTCGTAGCTGATGTTTAACAAAACGTAATATAATAGTACTTCATAGTTTAACTGCACATACAGTAATTACACGCCGAGTAGACGGCTGGCTGTGATTTATGTGCAATTGACTCGTGCGCAGAGTCTCTTGGTGTATGAACTACAGCCTTCTTCAGGGTTCCAGCAGTTCCGGAGTGTAACGCATACTGGAGACAATCAATGCAACTTGACAACTCTGTTGAAATGTAAATGAATTTAGTTTCAAGTGTGCGGACTTTGTTTGCACAGTGTGCGTACACGAGAGACTTGTCATGACGCATTGAAAGTCTACGGGACGCATAACGCCACGCCATGTATCAAAGACGAATCTAATCGTTTACAAAAGTTGCCACGTCATTTCCCACCGAGTCACGTTGGGCGGCAACGGTTGGCTCTACCTTGTCTCTTTCTCTGTTCATTCTGATGTCGTATATTAATACAAGCTTAGGTACAGATCTAAGCTGGTTATCTACAAAGATATTGCAATAGAGTATAATTATGTCATGTGGTCGGAAATGAGGGGGTCTCCAGGCTACGACCAACGCCTGGAGCGCGGTGTGGGCTTGTTTGATTGAGGGTGGCTTTGGTTATCTCTATCAAACCGGGCGGCGGACACGTACGGCGTTGCGTGGCTTTGCTGCATTGCCGAAAATTTGTGCTCTTTCTTCTACGTTCTATGCGTGCGTCATATGTGGTATCAAGAAGTAGGTACGTACCCAGCGGCATGACGTGTCCGAAGTGGTGCGTGTCGCCCACGCCGGAGCAGTTCCAGCGCCTCCCCGCCAGCTGATAGCGGCACTCGGCGTACGCCATCCTACGGGGAGAGAATCAGATCTTACAATTGTCTTAGATATGAAGAGCTTGTATCTCCTGTTAACTCACGGGAGTCCCTGACTGCATGCAGTGCAACCTCCGTAAAGATTAAAAAAAAATAAGAACGAAGTCTCGCTGACTCAATGTGTGTTCTGTAAACGATTTACCCTGGTAAGCATCTTTCGCTATACTGAGGATATGGGAGATCACTTTCGAGAAAGCAACCCTTTCTCTTGTACTCGTGGACAGCGCTCTCGCCACTGACATCCAGTTTGAGGCCTTAGTGTCTCCGTTTAGTTAGTGATGTGGTGTGGTGTACCTGAGTCCGTCGCCGATGGCGGCCACGGCGGCGGGCGCGGCGCGGCAGATGGCGCGCTGTCGCTCCGTGAGGCCGGCGGCGCGCGCGCACACCAGCGCCGCGCCCAGCGACCCACCCCCGCCACCGCCCCCGCCCGCACCCAAGCACACACTGCAACAAACAGACGTAGCTATCAGCAAAGATAATATAATAGTATCAAATACCAATAGGCAACTCCCCGCCTCTCACTGAACAAGCTTCCCCACCCCCGCCAGTCCCGCGACGCAGCTGTCATTATAGTTGGCGGATGTCGTGAGGGAACATTTCATGCTTAGCCTAATATGTCACACGCACACGTTCAAGCTCTGTATGATGACAGAATTGAAAATGAATCATTTTTGTATGAAGTTTCCGCCCTGTGCTATCAGTCAACTGGACTGGATTGGTACAGTGGATAAATACAGTCCATTACTTAACTGGATCATAATATACTCCTACACAACCATTTAAAAGAGGTTAGATAGAAGAAAAGGAACAACAATATGTCCAATCCGGCTCGAAGGACCAAAATATGTTGGAATCGACCACTTGTATAATACGTTAATTACTTGAGTTAACCTTTAGGTTTAGTTGTTTGAGTCGCGCGTAATTGTTGTAAGTTAAAGCATGCAAATGAGCACGCGTTACGGTTGTTTTGTGACGGCTCAAGAGTTTGTTAGTTAAGCGCATAATATTCGTATTAATCTGCTGTACAAGCATTATTAGCTCGTACAGCGTGTTTATTATTTAATGTGTAATCTCAAGCACAAGAAAATGTTCACACAGTTCCAGTGGCACTGGGTTTTAATCGAAAGAGTGCCGTGGGGAAAGATAGACTCTGTACCTGTACTAAACAGACGGCTTGGAGGGACCAGAGTAAAGGCAGCAGGACAAGCTATCGGAGAATTTCTACGTCCAGCAGTAAACTGCGAAAGGACAAAGAGAAAAAAAACGAATATAGTGTCTGCAGTGTCGTTACTATTATCTACAGTTTAGGGGCATCAATTTCATGTTTACCAATACGCCCTGCAATACCTAATTATATCGACATGAATGAAATGCGTTAGCGCATTGTTGTTCGACGATGTGATACAAACGATTCGCCACCGAGCCGTGGTTCCGCCGTGACTGCCCGTGACACATCACACAGGCTCGCTGAATGTCGCGGAAATCGCAATTATACACAGAACAGAAAATACACCGGCGATGTTTCCTGTGTCGCCGAAATTATGGCAATTTCAATGTCCGAAGGCTTTTGTGTACCATATGGTGTAGCTAATTACATATTTGGGTGAATACAGCTAATTGTCTGTACATAATTTAAGGTACATTGGTTTATGTGGACATAGTTATATTGTTAACTAACATAAAGACCTGAGATAGCATCTATTGCCCATAGTACGGTTAAGTTGCAGATTGGGACAGATTTTGGCTATTTCTAAGAGAACGTTATATTCCCGAAGACGTGACCCAATTTTTTTCTCAAATCACTAGTGCAAGCGTGCACTAGATCGCAGAGCGATTCATAATTTTACTATCGTTATTTTGATCAAACGAATTCTTGACTATTATGGATATAGCTGTCAAAGATGTACTGCGTGGAGATGTTTGACTGTTACAGTATTGCAATACCTGTCAAAAGCTATCGCTGTTGCACTGGATCGATGCGTAACTATAAGCAAGTAACGAGGCGCATTGGCGAGTTGATGCTGAGGGCAGAAAGCAATAAAAATAATTGATGTATGAAGAAGTCTCAATCGCCACAGAAACACCAGCGAGCTCGTGTAAGTTAATTAAAATGGCAATTTTAATGTTTATTGATACTGCAAATGAAGCAATGGTATTAACAGTGTCCAGTTAGAAACGACTTTAAGAGGAGACACGGTGAATATATTTCATGCGCGCTACTTTTGCTAGAAGAATTACGTCCGCAATTTACTGTTCGTTTATGTCTGTGTGTCAGATTACGGATTAGGTTATTAATTTATACTCGATGAATATAACTACATTATAGCATGTATTAGCTACTTAAAATTTAATAAAATTGAAAGTACCACTATCCCTGTCCCGTAATGATACAAACTACTAAGTCCTTACTTGCCCACAATGCTTCTCTTAAAATATCTTCAAGGGTCTTTAAATGAGAGCGATTTTGAGGGTAAGTATTAAAATTCTTTCGGGCTATGATAGTACCTAGTGCTCAATCTTTAATATCGTCATGACTTTCTATCAGAGAAGTGAATCATTTTAAAGAGTTTACGAGCAGTATCGGCTCTGGAGCTGTAGATGTGTGTGTGCTGTCTGTTCCAGCGCACGGTCGTCTCAACAGTACTCATTATACAAGTTTAATTAAAACTATATTATTGCCTCACTACTATTTAGTACGTTTTGTTTCAATTAATATGCAAATTGAACATTTTCCATTTTTACTTTATAGTTGTTAAAGCTCATAAAGCGCAGATGAGGAACGCGCCTAACGAGGGAACGGCTCGTAAATAAGGCCGCGGCCACATTAAACTGTTGGATGTTATTACTGTAAGGAAAGTGCGCAGGTTATGATCGACCGGACACGTCTGTGATAATGACATCAATACTACTGACATTTATACGGTATGTAAGGTGATTACGCCTAGACGGTAGCGCGGTTCTATGGTAGATGATGGGTATTGTCATTCTTCACCATGAAAACTATTGTACCGTGATGCAAGATCGCATCGTTCTACCTACTATAGTGTCGATATCTTGTACGTCACGTAAATGCGATAGTTTTGTCAAAAGATACCCACTGACACACAAAACTGTGTGTGAGGGCGCACGTACTATTCAGGATGGGTCAAGAATGGTTTAAGTGGAAGAGCCCTTCGGAACATGCACTGTGGTAGATTAAGTAAAAGGCAGCCAAGGAGGCGAGAACTCTAGTTAATTCGTAAAAAGTTAATTTAAGTAGTGGTAGCCAGTGGTAGGTAGTGGGCTTTTTAGATTTGTAATATGAAATTAATGTCCGTGCAAGCCACGTTGGTTCCAATTTCAGTATTGCGATAAGTCAACTTGATGGTCTGATGAGACATTTGAATAATGTACTGCCTATTACGTGTAATAAAATATAACTGGAGACATGTGGGCGTATAATAAACCTCTGCCCAACCCTTCAGGAAATGTATAGTATTAATATGGCCAGGAAAGTGTCTGCAAAAAACTGTGCGCTCTCTTATACAACCTATAATCACATATAATAAGGAAAATGGTACACACGTCCATCACAGTCATTACCTCCAACAAGTCGTGCGTCTGCGCAAGCTTTTCATTGGCCGCCATTTATTTATTCGATTTCACCCGTCACTACTCGAAACTGCCAATCAATATTGCTTTCCCACACTGCTCAGTAAATCACACCGGTAATACACATAACTACATTTCCTATCAGTATAAAATCTTCCTTATGCCTTTAAAAATAAAGTTGAAATTACTATTGACTGTGCACTGTGTGGTGCCGGCACGTTTCATTAATACGTCAGCGGTAATATGTCGCGCCAATTAGCGATAAGTCGCGACTTGTGGCGCCCACGCTGTCTGCCCGCCGACAAGCTGACAATGCGGACAATACCTTATTAATTAAGAAAACAAACCGTGACAGATGTATTGTACGTAGTGTTTTGTTAGAAAACGTGTTAATTTGTGAGTTCGCTTCGAGAGTGATAGCTCGCATTATTTGTGGAAGACGAAGTCGCCCTCTGGCTGGCGTGCCACCGCGCACCGTGTAAACATTACGTTTAGCGTCGGGGTGTGATCTCGGGGTTTGTGTACAAGTCGTTTTGTGTGAATCGGGTGCTAATTGTCGACAGGGATACTCTAAAGGTGTTGAGGGGTTTAGTTAAATGAAGTTTTTCCCTGGTGTTTAGCTGCAACTGAATGCAGAGGACATCATTACCTCTGACTAAGAGACTGTTCAATAACCCGAAGAGTTATTGACGTATGTGCTTCTTCTTTATCAGTGTGTTTCCAGTTGATGATGCAATTAAGAATGTCAGCATCGAAGTTACAGTGGAAAATACAACAGACTTGGTACCTACTGATAACTTTTAATGCCAATACGGTGCCACAGAAGCGCTCGTGGCCCCACGGACTCAGTGTTCTTTAAACGATCACTGCAGTATACAACATTTACTGTGGCCGGTCATGGATGTGATGTGACCATCACATGACCACTTTGTGACATTTGCAAGCGTTTCTTTGCTGCGGAAGGCATGTTAAGCCGTTGGTCGCGGTTGCCAGTAAAATGGCAGTCGTCAAGCCAAGTTGAAAGCCTTTAAGGGCGGCTTGCATGGCGTGGGCGCAACAGCGCCAGGTCCTCGTGGTGGGTCTGGACGCGGACACCCTCTCGCTCGAGACCATGGTGCGAGCCATGATCTCCAGCCGGAGTAAGTGGGACTGCGCCGCCTCTTTCTGCGAGCAGGCCATGCTCGTGAAAGAGACGGCGGCGGCGGCGGGGCGGGAACGGGAGAGAACTATCCCACCCGAGTTCCGCAGTCGGCGGTTTGGGCGACGCCGACGTATCTTCGCCGAGGACTATCGGCCTCCATGACCGGGGGCCTGAGGACGGTGAGAGGGTTACTCACCGTCCTTACAGAAGCAAGCTCATGACGGCAGCGTGACGTTAGGAACTCAAGCACGCCCCCCTTAGAAGCGGGATCACACCCTAAACCCCCTCAAAGACGGGATAGCACCCGAACCACCCCCTGGGCGAGGCCGCAGTGGCGGCAGTGGGTCTGTTGGGAGTCCTGGGACATCCTTCCGAGGGCTTACCCGAGGCTCCCAACCATAGGCTGTTGGGCGTAACGTGAGGTTTTTTAGTCGGTAGGAGGTCCGGCATAACATCCATGAGGATAATTCCTCACGTTGAAAAAAATAAAGGTAGGCTTGAAAAATTTCAACAGTCCATATCAACAACAAGGAAAAAGCAGTGACTATATATCTGTCCAACATCCTGCTCTATGAGCGATCTCAATGAAGCCACCGACAGTGCGGTTGAGATGACAGATTTATCGATTATGTTTGGAGTAGTTTACATCGGCAGTCACCTAAAACTGTCCGGGATTCAAACCTATACGTCTCGAGGTATTCCCACAGAGCTGCCCGACAGTGACCGGCCAGACGTATACACCAATCACCGGCCCTCATCGCAGTCATACTTTCTAATTCAAATAACATAACTAACATTCGATTAGTTATTTATCGATAACATTAATAGTTAATACTAAACCGCTCTGCGGACGAGTTTCAAATTGTTCTAATAAATGCCGATATTAATGTGGGCACGTTTATAAATGAGTAGCTTTCATCACATTTTACTAATGAAGAACGACGCTGCACATGCAGCAATAACGGGCAGGGTATACTTATCTGAATTGCATTACAAGCAAAACTCAAACATTCAGTTTGTAATCAGTAATCAACTAATCAGTAACCAGTATTAATTTTGCATAAAATCGGTATGGTTTATTATCAGGGTTCACGATTATCAATTTTAAAGAGTTTATTTTATAATAGCTCGCCAAATTGACGTCGCCACCAGTCCGATGGTAAGCCGTGGCGCATCAGCGATTGGGGGCCAGTCTTACAGTCCGTAAGACTTTAAAGACTTTCGAGTAGGTATATTTTTTTATACAGGTTTTTATACAAGGTGGCAGACAAGCATACGGCCCAACAGATGTACTGGTAGTCACCGAGGCCTAAGTAATATATGGACGTTTGCAACACCGGAGGCGCTACACTCGCGCTGCCGACCCCGTAAAAACCTTCTAAGACCCCTTTTGAAGAACCCCATGCTGTAGGTGTTTGGGAAAACCGAGACAGGGAGGTCAATCCACAATCTAAGCATATCTTGGAAAAACCAGCCAAATGCGATTCATACTCTCACAGGAAGGGTTAAGAAATCACGTGTTGTGTATATATACATACATATGGTCACGCTTTTTATCGCCGAAGGGGTAGGCAGAGGCATATTTTATGCCCACATTTCATCTTTTTAGAACTTGTCCCACGTAATAGGTGGTGAGCCGTATTGCCGTGTTGAGATGGACAGGCGCAGGTTTTGACTGCCTGCTGTTTTTATTCAAGCCTTATTAGCCTTATATCAAGTATTTTTCAAGCCGCCCGAAGAGGCCTTCGACTATGTGACTATGTTCGTATATGAGCCCTTAAATATGTATTTTATTTTGTATTATAGTGGCAACTCTGTAATAAGGTCCCGTTTTTATCCTTCGGGCACCTACGGAATCCTAAAAATAGAAATCGCTGTTTAAAGTCAAACAACTATAAACTCAGAAACAAATATGGCTTACTAGGGATACTTTCATCAAAGATAATATAATAGTACTTTACATAGAACAAGTTGTAGGGGCAAGTTGTCAATTTATGACAAACGTGATAATAGCTGTCTGTCTAGCACCCACGGAGCGATGTCGCGATGGTATCGCGCGACACTCGTCCAGCGGGCAGGAGACATAGCCGGCCTGCGGCACTGCTTGCTGTATCATAGAGTGTATCTTTAGAGTTTCATTGTAAATTTAATATGTTAAGGTAGACAATATAGAAAATTACCATTTAAACCTATACATACATACATATAATCACGCCTTTATCCCTGAAGGGGTAGCAAGAGGCATAGTATACGCCCACACTTCACCTTATAGTTTTATGTCCCATGTAATAGGTGGTGAGGGTGAGCCTATTGCTGTGTTAAAGTGGACAGGCGCAGGTCCCCGCGACATGCAGTTGAAATTTTTCAAAACCGCCCATAAGGTCTTCAACTTGGCTTAAAGATTGTCATTTTACTGACAACCGGGTTTCATTTCGAGTTTGCCTTCTCTACGCAATGGATCTTTTTGCTAAAGGTTTCCTTAGTCGCCTTGTACGACACCCTCGAGATGTATAGGGGTGGCGACATTTGGTACTCTTACCCGTCGTAACACGGGAGTCGGGACCCCGTCGCCACACGCCACCTTAAACCTTAAACCTTTACCTATATTTAATTTAAACCTTAAACCTTTACCTATATTTCCTTAAACCTTTACCTATATTTAATTTTATTGAATTGAATTAAGACTCAAATCTTTCAATACGAAAAGAATTTTAGTTGTCATTGAGGCATTTGTCAGCGAGTGACACACAGACCTAAATACTGTCGTGCATCACAAACGAAAGGTCAAAAACAGTCATAGCATCCTTGAGTCAGTTTTTGGTTTGACCCACTATTCGAAGTGCACACTTTAGTAATAAACTCGGTTACGTCCGCACAGGCAGGCGGCTTGCTTGGCGCCTAGAGCCTAGCGAGTCACCTAGCGAGTAGCTTAGTAAAACAAACATACTTGAAACTTGAAACATACGCCAAGCAAGCCGCCGACCTGTGCGGACGTAACCTTAGGAATTGTTTGCTAAGATGCCCACGGCTATGTTTTAACTTCGCACCGTTCGCCACAGACAGGGAGTTCATCCTCTCACACTCTGCATCCGGAGAGTTCGAGTTCGAGGTAAGATCCGAAAGAGGTTTTCTTCCGCGAATGCTTAGATTGTGAAATGATCTCCCTGCGTCGGTTCTTTCAAACGCCTGCAGTATGGTGGGGTCTTTGAAGGTTTTTACACACAGTTTGCAACACTAGAAGCGCCACACTCATGCTGTGAGCGTAGTTGTGACGCCTGTGGTGTTTGAAACATCCATAGGCTGCGGTGTATGTACATTTGGCGGGCCGTATGCTTATCTGCCACTTTAGTGGTATAAATAAAATAACAATTGATTTCAATATCCTTTAGTTACCTTTAGTAGCGGGAAAACTTGAAATTTGTATAAAAATATAGTTTCTGTTGGAGGAACGAACTGTCTGTATGTAACAGGTAATGAATCAGGATGGTATGCCGTATGCGTGTGCGCACGACGCGACCGACGAACTACATTTATTTCATGTTTATCGAACAAATTTGTATTACAGATAGATCTTAAATTAAGTTACTTATTACTCGTACTACGACCTCGGACCGAGCGGGAGGAATGTCGGCCCGTTTCTGTGTTGTATGCTTGTATGCGACGACATAGCTAATGAAACTATTAGTAATGGAACGGAGGATCTTTATGTTTATTGTTATAGGGTATTAGAACTGACCTTTCGACAGAAATTTGTTGTTTAAGGTGGAGGTTTAATTTTTTTAAAGTTTCTTAGAGGACTCACCTAGGAACTTTAAAAATGGCTGAAACCTTTGACTTCATAATGTCAAGTTTCCGTTGGTAAAAGGAACGCTATAGTTTCCATTTCGCCATATCGATTCAAGTGGATAAATTATCGCTGAGGACGCTGAGTGGGCTGCTCACCGTCCTTACAGAAGCAGGCCCATGACGACAGCGTGACACGCACGGCACGCACAGACGCGGAATAGCGCCCGAACCACCCCCTAGGCGAGTCCGCCGTGGTAGCCGTAGGTCTGTTGGGAGTCCTGGGACATCCTTCCGAGGGCTTACCCGGGGCTCCCAACTATAGGTTGTTGGGCGTTACGTGAGGTTTTTTAGTCGGTAGGAGTCCGGCATAGCAATTATGAAGGATTTTCCCTCACGTTAAAAAAATAAAAATATAAAGAAGTGAATAAATTAAAGTGCAAGTGGATAATTTACAGCATTTGGTTGAAATTTTGCTATCTGTACTTGAGACTCTAGAGTACAATTTAATAGGGCGACGATATTTTTATTACCAGAACTGCCCAAGAAAGGAGGGTAATGTTTTTTAGATTCCTTTCTAAGCCCTTGAGGAAGTATTTAGGTGGACGACAATTAATTTCCACATATTCTACAAGTTACCTCATAGCGGTATGTTTGTCCTTTACAAAGTCATAAATCTTTAAAGACAGCGTGGGGGTTATGGGTTCTGCCGACCAATCAACACATAGTAATCACATACCAATCAGTAGTGCGGTATGTCGATACGTTGTGTAAACGTTCCGTGAGTGGGTTCCGCATAGCATCTATCTAATTTATTGACAAGTTCGGAATAGTTGTGAGTTGTTATTAGGGAGATTAAATTAGGCTTCTACTCGTAGGAACTTGGAGGCGTGGTTTATGGATTTCGTAAAAAACATTTTCCTGTTCAGCTAGCCAATTTGAACTCCCTATAGAATGGTTTTACGAGTAGGTAGCTTATAAATAGGTTGTTGTAATAAGGAAGACTATAATGGATTCTTAGAAAGGCGTGGACCCATGATACCGTGGGTCCCTCGTTCAATGGTTTAGTGCTAGATACTTTCCTGTTTTGATGGACAGTTTAGCAGCAATGAAATGTTTTATTATAGTTCAATTTAGAAATTGATGGCCGTAGTTGCAATAAAAGAATTGCATTGTCATCTGTGGTACCATTCATATTGCATCAAAAGATTCATTGCGTAGAGAAGGAAAACTGGAAATGAAACCCGGTTGTCAGTAAAATGACAATCGTTAAGCCAAGTTGAAGGCCTTATCGCACAACACAGCATCAGGCTCACCACCTATTACGTGGGACATAAAACTATAAGGCGATAAGTGGGCGTAACTATGCCTCTGCCTACCCCTTCGGGGATAAAGGCGTGACTATTATGTATGTATGTGGTACCATGGTACATCTTTTATTTGGAGAAATGGCACAATAATAAATTTAAAAACAACATTAATTTGTTGTCTGACTAGGTAACACCCTGAGTCTCGATCGCGAGATTTTGTTTACATGTACCCAGGATACGAGTATTTAAGCTCAGATCGGAACACCAAGACTCATCAGGACCATTCTCTAAATTCTAGCTATGCGTCAGTGGCCCTTCATGTTTGGACGTAATCGTAGCCTGCAACTAGTCAGTGACGTCATAGTGACTCTATTATTTCGTCGGAACTACTTAATTAAAGTAGTACAGAAACAAAACCGCAGTATTCTAAAACACTAAACTGTGACCGCAGACACCCGACACCTCTCACACAGGAGCCGGTGGCCACACAATACACGCGGCTACTGTTTCCAACAGATTACATTTCCTAGGGACTGTACTACGTGTTACGACACAGAGACGGTCATTACACGGAGTTTAAAGAGAGGAATTTTAAGCTGAGAGGCCCGTGATCACTGGCCCATGGGCGCGAGGTGACGTGGAATGGATTTATCCTAAAGCAAGGCTACATTTTTAGAAGATCTACTTAATAAAGTCGCGGGGAACAGTTGTACTAGATGTTCTCGCGCATTATCCTCTTATTGCGTAGTCGGTTAAAAGGTAGCCTATGTCCTTCCCTCGAACTCAAACTATCTCTATACCAAATTTTATCAAAAATTGGTTCAGCGGTTTAGGTGTGAATACGTAACAGACAGACAGAGTTTCTTTCGCGTTTATAATATTAGTAAGGATTACAGTTGTATGAGTTACGACAAATCACCCTACACATTAAAAACAGAAGCTTCCAACAATGATCTGGATCCAAGGCAAAGTCAGGGTTCAAGGCTAGTCGTTATTAAAACATTACATAACTTAGAACAGCCAGTGATTTATATCATTTCGGAACTCGATACATTATCATAAGAACTATATATTTCCAATAATCGGATCTCATTAACGTGCCTCGAGTGATTTATGTGCGCTCCGCCGCCGTGTCGTGTCGTGGTCGTGTCGTACTCGTCCTGTTCGGATGAGTGTTTATTTTTTTATTTCTGTGGGTACAATGTAAATTGAGGAAGTAGAGTCACACAATAGCTATTATTTTAGAAGTGTCCGAAATGAAATAGTTGATATTACGATATTGTCCATACACAAATCACAATAATAACATCAAACTACCTATTTTATTTTATTCGTCAGATTTCCACAGGGTTTTTACTAAAAAACTGCAAATAAATAACATTGGTTGTATGGAAGTCCATTTTGTACGAAACTCTAAAACCACAGAGAGGTATAATATAAAAATGTGTAAGACAAGTTGGTCTAGTCTTTTGAATTTATTGACAGAAATTATGTTAAACTTTAGGGACCTGCGCCAGACATCTCACGCAAGCCTTACGGGGCGTCTACTAGCCTACTAGTAGGAGGTATGTACCCCCTAATAGACGACACTAATCGCCTACAAATGAGGTAATGTTGCATGTCACCTCTGGGCGGGGGCACCTGAATATCAGCTTTGTCCATTTGACTCGGTGCAGAGGCGAGCTGTGAGAGTTGTCAACGATCCTTTACTGACAGGTGGTGTTGAACCTCTTTGCGACAGGAGAGACTTTGCCTCCTTATGCGTGTTCTACCGCCTGTACAATGGTATCTGCTCTGAGGAATTGTTTGACATGATGCCCACGGCTACGTTCTATCATCGCACTGCTCGCCATAGACTGGGATTTCATCCTCACACCCTACGTCCGGAGCGTTCGAGCACGGTTAGATCCGATAGGGGATTTCTTCCGCGCACGCTTAGGTTGTGGAATGATCTTCCTGCCTCGGTTTTCCCAAACGCCTACAGTATGGGGTTCTTCAAAAGGGGTCTAAGAAGGTTTTTACAGGGTCGGCAGCGCGAGTGTGGCGCCTCTGGTGTTGCAAACGTTCATAGGCTGCGGTGACCACCAGTCCTCCTGGTGGGCCGTATGCTTGTCTGCCACCTTAGTGGTATATAAAAAAAAAAAAAAAAAAAAAATGTAACGACGAGATAATTTAGTGAGGTGCGCGCGCGCCCGCCGCCCGGCCCGACCGGAGCGGAGCGGAGCGGAGCGCCACCTTCGAGCAAGTAATAGAGTAGACGAGCCTACGTCATACAGCACGAACTCAAAAAGTGAGACTGGTTCACACACAAAGATATTGTAGCAACGACACGACATCGACACATACATTCTTTTTTCGAATTAACACACAAACTCTACCCGCTTTTACACTTCGGGAACGCACAGGAAGGCATCTTGCGTAAAATGTCTTATCTTTTTTGTTTATCGAGAGGGAAAATTCTTCACGGATGATATGCCGGACTCCTACCGACTTAAAAACCTCTCGTAACGCCCAACAGCCTACGGTTGGGAGCCCTGGGTAAGATTGGGAGCCACGGGTAAGGTTGGGAGCCCCGGGTAAAAATGTCTTATTTTGACACGTGTTTCACCTTCGGAACAATAACACCGACTACGACCACTTTAACGTCTTCAAAACTAGTGTATGGATGGGCCGGTCTATACTATTACTTGGTCGAAGGGCACACAAAGATACAAGCTACGATTTATTATACCAACACTCGACATTAAGAACTATATTAATCTGTACGTAGGTCGATCAGTCTTCAGCCGTCGTCTTTTTCTATGTACTAAGGTGGAAGACAGGGTTTTAGTCTAACTGATGGTTGTTTACCTTAGCCTTTGGATGTTTGCAGCACCAGAGGTGCAAGTTGTGACTAATCACTAGGAAATTTGGAAATTTACGAGCCGCCCATAAAGCCTTGAACTTGGCTTGAAGGCTGTCTTGTTTCTGATAACAGGGATATGCGATGATAAAGTTGTATAACTGAGAAATTTTTGTGGGGAAAACGTTTCAACAGCGGGCAGTAAATATGCGTAAAGGCTCACCACTTATTACGAGGGACAAAATCTAGTTGAGAAATGCAGCCGTATGCGATTGCCTACGGCTTCAGGGATAAAGGCGTGAAAATATACAAGTATGTTTCCATGTAAGATTGCTGCCTATGTTAATTCCGAAACGGAATCACTACGATAAATACTAAGTACATAAATAATTATAATCTCAGTATATAAAGACATCACGTAATATAATAAATAAAGTTATGTATCTACTAACACTTAATCAACTCCGACATGTTTGTTTCATTGTAGTTTATCTGTACTCGTATCTACAAAGTGGCCCTTATTGCCACTTTATAGATACCACTACATACCTGTTGTATAATACCATTAAAGTAATAAGCAGCTCGGCTCCATATTCATTGGATTATACTTGAGTACATCTGTAGTAAGATGATATATCTAATTGTAATGATATTGGGCGTGGCATCTCAATGCTTCACAAAACGTATTCATTCCTATTTGAGATAAACCGACGTTTGCTTCGGAACTTTAAGTAGGATTTTAAATTAAATCATCTTATTACGTTTTTTACTTTCATCACCGTACCGAAGTGAATGCCTTACTATCGAGATCGCTCCTTTATGCAAATGTAAATGTTATACTTTGTTAAATGGGTGTATTTAAATGGTGTTTCAAAGACGGTAAGATCAATGGACGCTCAGTGGTCTTGCCGTCTTTGAGATACCATTTAATCTGTGATTTGTCGTATGAGCAGAGTTTAATGTTTTAGTAGCCTATTTCAGATAAGTAAGTACTTTAGAAGAGAGATTTTATGCGTTTTTAATAACAGTCTTTAAGGGTTAATACCTTGGGATTTGTAGTCGGAACATTCCAATATCATCAAGCTATTTTTGTCTGATAGTTGTCCTATCTAGAGACCCCACGAAACGGTCACAACAAGTTAGGGAAGCAGAATCATATTATTTACCCACATTTTCCTTTACCATGTGTTTTGGTCTCATGTTGTAAAACGCTTATAAATGAAATGTGACAAGATGATCAGCTATTGATCAGCTAAAACGAATGATACAGAATACCGAATCTCCAGGAATACTCCGAAACTTGTGTTCCATAGAATCAGCTGTATGTATACCCACATGAATGAAATTACTTCACACTGTTATACGGCGACATCATTGTCTGACGTGCTGCAGACCATGACATATTGTCTGCGGCGACACACCGAGCGTCATGCTCGGCCACAGGCTGATGACACACCGGCTCACTCGCATTGATGGCGCGACTCATTTCCTGACACGAATTGGTTGGCAGTTCAACACAATCGGTAATTTGCTAATGAAGTCATAATAAAAAGATGGAAGCCTGCGGAGCGCGCGCTGTGGAACGTGATTGCACCGGGGCCTGCTGGTCTCAGGCGTATCAGTTAATCCTTGTACCCCGAGGGCTTACCCGTGGCTCCCGACCATAGGCAGTAGTAAGGCACGTGTCGGTTAGAGTCCAGCATAGCATCCATGAGGGATTATTACACGTAAAAAAAGGTGTTATCAGTTATCTCTGGCGCCTAATGCGTCTTCTTAAAAACCCAACGATGAAGCGAATATACACGGCATCAGAGCATAAAATAATGAATTACGATAATTACGTGTCCACAGTAAGTACACAGTACCATTTACTCAATGCTGAAGTTGTAAATTGGCTAATTTATAATCGCTGCAACTTTGGGCTGTGCGCAGAATGGAGGGCTGGGCGATTCAATATAACTTGGCGAATTTATTAAGTGAGCGGACTTTTAGTTGACGGTTATATAATTTACGGCCTATTACCTATCTATCTTTAACTAGTTATCTAAATCACTACTGTCAGTCAAGATTCTATTCGTATTCAAATTATAATCGAATTCAAATGTCCACATTTCCTTTTACCACAGCCACGGTAGTTCCTTCGATATTTAGGTAAGCCGGTAAGGTATGTAGATTTTGGCCGTTAGGAATGCATTTAGTAGGAGCCTCATATTGCAGGTTCGCGTAAAATGTGACTCATCGAGGATAATTGTTATTATCAACTGCTAATTTTACTTTTAAGAAGATTTTTCTATGTGTAGAAAATGCCGACTCCGATTTCCACCGACAAAAAATAACTACTACGGTCGGAAGAATAATCCCAGAACGCACGACACATTTTAAAAGGGGATAAAAATAATTTGCCTTTTTAAAACTCATCTCAAATATTATATTTGTTTTGTAAATCGCTGCCGCTTGCGCCTTGTGTGCGCCGCGTCCGGGACACGGAGAAAAAACCAAACATTTCGCAGTAATGGTGAATGTCAGATAACTTATTGCAGTAACTGAGAAATATAAAGATGTAACAGAGGCGTGGTTCTATATCCATTTCCTTGAAGAAAGGTATTCCTTTCCTCAAGAAAATGGATAAAGAGCAAGAAGTAGGTACCTTTATTTATTTATTTATTATCCTTTATTTAGAAGTTCTAAACAAGACACTGCTTGGCAGCGAATAAATTAGCCTGGTGCATTACGTGCTTATATCTCTTTCCTAGTACTTAGAACTCGGGTAAAGGAGCTTCGGCAAATCTCGGGGGCCAAACCAACGTCACTTTAAAAATTATGCACGTTTTTAACTCTGGGAGACTGACGCAGACAGGACTTGCGAAGTATAAACGCAGTCGCTCCCAACGGCTTCGAACTGAATTCAATTGGGACTTGACCCTTTCAGTCATCATCTTGGAAAATTAATAAATCATTCTACAGCTTTACCTCCCACTCGTCACACCTTTGTACCTGAATGGTTATGCAAAGACATAAAAGTGACTCCGTAGTCGCAGTCGGTCGATTCTATTCGTTACTCAGAAAGCTATTGTCAAAAATTTAATCCTTTGAGTTCGAACTAGTAACCATATGATAGTCCGCTACAACAATTCCAAATCCACCGCCAAGATCCTGTTTACAGCACATTCCTTCCCACCGCCCCGCTCGTGGGAAGCTAATTACAAACCCGCACAGATCTCGGCGTGTACTTATCGCGCTCATTAGTACCTCGTACTATCAGTTATTACTAATACTTATTGCTCTTAAGGTAAGAGTACACTGAGCGATGATAGAGGTACTTTGTAAAGTTACTAGTAAGATAGTCTGAATTGGTGTTTATTGACTTAAGGAAGCTCCCACACGAGCGAGCATTGTTTGAGTTTTCTCGATCGCCCGCATACCCAGTAAAGGGCTGTATACGCAAGCTATAAAATCGCAACGATTACAATAACTGAGAGATATGAGAGATGAAAGACGAGACTATAAGATCGCCCCTAAGACCTCAAACTGAATAGCGGGGAGCAGGCGACGGGCGGCGGCGGCGTCGACTAATCAGTTCAGACAAATTCAGTGTTAATACAATTAAATTGTGGAATGTAAGTGCAAGTGTGTGTTTCAATAATGTATTACAACAAGTTCCATCAAGTGCCGACAATCGAGAGTATAAATGATATATTTCAGTGTGGATTCCGGATACTTGTGATGATATTTTAGGAACTATAAAGTCCCATTTAGAACCCATCTTCAAATACGAGGTATATTTTTGAAAAAAAAAACCCGTAAAACTACATACTGGCGCCGCTGGATGTCGTCGTCGTTCCGCTCCGTTTGAGACCTTAGTGTAGAAATAATCAATAATACGTGGTAAATATCCCTATACTATCTTCACGCCAAATCCCTTGCGGGGTAGGCAGAAAGAACCGAGCGCCACACGGCACGGTCCATACACACCTCACTCGCCTCTTCAACTTTCATTTTTCTTTTCATGCATGCACGTCGGTTCCTACGGCTCTTGACACCACCCTCCACTAACACATGATTAATTTGGTCGTGGTAGGTGTGTCGTGGCCTTCCCCGAAAGTATATACAACGCGAAAGTGGATGGACGTTCCTACGTCCATCCACTTTCGCGTTGTATATCTGTTTTGTCATTCTTTCATCTCCCATTCGTTCCACATGCCCGAACCATCGTAGCATGCCCTTCCTTACTTTAACACCGACACTCTCTTTCAGACCAACTCTCTTTCTTACATCTTCATTCCGAACGCGATCTGCGAGCGTTACTCCGCAGATTTTGCGTAGCGCGCGCATCTCGACCGCGTTTATTCTACTTTCATGCGTTTCCTGCCATACCCAACTCTCGCTTCCATACGTTAGCGTAGGTATCAGCACCGCATTGTGTACTGCGAGCTGGGCCTTTTGACTTAAGGCCTTGGTACCTAAAAGTTTGCCTAACGCTCCATTCACACTATTTCCCGCAGTTACCCTCTTTTCTACATCAGCGGTGTACCCTGCTAAATGCACATCTAAGATATACAAACTCATCCACCTGTTCCAGCACTACATCATTTACAGTTATCCTGGCAGTCGTTCTGTCCTCTTCTCTTTCGAATACCATCACTTTCGTTTTAGTCGCGTTCAAATGTAAGCCTCTCATTAGACAATCATCTTTCATCGTTGTGACTAGTGACTGTAGTTCTGATGGCGATTCGGCTATGAGCACGGCATCATCTGCATACAGCAAACAGTTCACAAGTAAGTCACCCATTCGCAATCCAACATTCATCGATCTTACTCTCTTAAGACAATCGTCCAGGTACAGGACAAACAGCAGAGCCGACAGCACGCAACCCTGTCTGACGCCAATGTTGACGTCAAACCAGGGAGACAGGCTGCCGCCCACCCGCACACATGCCGTACATCCCACATAAGTAGACTGCACAGCACGAAGCAGCGCACCATCAATCCCGTATCCTGGCAATATATCCCAGAGATCCTTCCGTACAACTCTGTCAAATGCTTTCTCCATGTCCACAAAACCGCAGAAAACCTTCCGGCCTACAGCCAGCTGCTTCTCTACAATGTTGCGGAGCGAGAAAACTTGGTCCATACATCCCCTTCCATTTCGGAAACCACCCTGCGCCTCCCACAGTAATCCGTCAGATTCCACCCTCATTCTCCTTTCAATAATTTTGCCATACACTTTAGCTGCTATACTGATCAAACTGATGGCCCTATAGTTGGCGCACTCCATACGTGAGCCCTTGCCTTTATACAAGGGCACGACGACAGCACGCCTCCAGTCCATTGGGACCCTTCCAGTCTTCCAGCATAGATTGCTCAATGACCAGAAGGCGTCCCGGACGCAAGGACCACCTAATTTGATCATTTCAGCAGATATCCTATCAATTCCCGCAGACTTTCCATTTTTCAAGCTTCGTATCGACCATTCAATCTCTTCCAAAGTAATATCTCCGCTTGATGCTTGCACCGCAAGATCAGTCATCGCCTCCCTCGTAGTGCCCGCATCCGGGAGATATTCATACATTTCTCCAAAGTACTCATTCCACCGCTCTAACACCTCTAAGGGGTCCGCAAGAATGTCCCCAGCTTTACTCTTTATCTTATCCGTTCTGGAAACTGACGAACAGCTCCGAGACTTCATGACCTCCCTCCAAAAGAGTTTGGTATTCGTCTCGAAGTTCCTCGTCAGCTTCTCTTCCGCAATCATATTTATTCTTTCACGCTTCTCTTTCACTAAAGCTTTGGCTTCATTCTTGCAGAGGCGGTAAATTTCTTTCTTCGTGTCTTTCATACTGTCCTTCAGTTGCAAAGATGAGACATAATCCAACCACGCTTTCTTCTTTCTTGCTACGCAGGATTGAACTTCTGCATCCCACCAGGCATCACCTTTCGAATGATCATGTCTCTTTGCACTCCCACATGCTTCTTTTGCACTATCCACTATACTTTCTTTCATAATATTCCAGCATTCATCCACATCTAAGTCGGAAAGGCTCGCGTTTGCAAGCCTTTCACTGACTAAGCCAACATACATACTCCTTACGCTTTCATCTTCCAGTTTTTCACTCTTTATCCTTTCATAGTCTCCGAAAGGGACACGCACTCGCCAGTGCCTCCACTTCTTGAAAAGACCAACAAACCGGCTTACCACCAGGTAGTGATCAGTTTCAAGAGTGGGGCCTCTGTAGGCTCTTGTATCCCTTATAGCCTGTCGCAGACGATTGTCTATCAAAATCAAATCAATCACACTTTTTTCTTCCTTCCGTCTCCATGTATACGTGTGGATATCTTTGTGACGGAATAAACTGTTCGCCACAAGGAGGTCTCGTTCCAAGCATACGTCTAAGATTGACTTACCAGCATCATTCGCTCTCTTATCTCCATACGGACCAAGGACAGCATCGAAGCCATCTCGCTTGGTCCCCACCCATCCATTCAAATCACCACACATGATCAACTTTTCATTCCCGTCAGCCAAATCGAGGACGTCCCTAACGGATTCCCAGAACTCCGCGAGCACTTGGGGATTAGCCGAGCTGACGGGAGCATAGGCTGCGACCAAAAAAACTCTCGTGATCCCCAGTTTTATACGTACCCACAGGAGTCTTGGGCCTACCAATCCATAATCTTTCACTCCAGAGGCCAAACGGGAGGAGAGCAAGACACCCACTCCCTTACTGGCATGATCCTCTTGGTCCACTCCGGACCACAAAGCAATTATTCCGCCAGGAAGATCGTCGATGCCGCTCCCCTTCCGCTTAGTCTCTGTGACACACAATACATCCAGGCATCGCTCTTTCATTACATCCATCAATTCATTCATCTTACCTTCCATACCACCACGCACATTCCACGTGCCTATCCGGCACTCGGCTCCTCGCATCCCGCCAGAGTTGGCGCTGCGTGAAGGGTGGCGGCCCCCTTCGCCACGTGCGCATGCAGTCGTACCGACGGGGGCATACCGGTACGCGTCGCCTTGGGGGGACGCCCTAGCCCTGTCGGCACTCATCGGTAGTGTTTTGTTTCGCGTTTTCGCTTTCGCCGCTACTTACGGGGAGGGCCCGAGCACAGGTAACGCTCTTCGTGAAGGCACACTACATCCCCCCCTATATCCCGTAAATATCCCGTTAACCCTAATACTAATGTTGTTACAATTAACGTTTAAATATCTAGTTTATGATAACTATTCAACAACAAGAACGCCAGCTATAAAGTACACTATTAATATAAAATCCAGATTTCCACAACCAACATTCAATTTTAAACTTGCAAATACAAAGTATATAATGTATGCAAACTGGGTCTTTCACGGCTACCCTGGGCCCGTGCTAACAGCGCGCTATCTGTACGTATCAATACGTTACGTATCAATACGTTATCACATTCAATGTAATGCAGTGTAGCTAACTTGCTAATACTATGACTGGCCATGGACAACTTAGGCTATTGCTGGAGTACGCCGACTAATTTATACGATAAATACATCAGGACAGATGACTGCTTCTTCTGTATGGACGTCGTATAGTGCGCCAGCAGGCCACGAGGTCGTGGGTTTGATCATAGACTCTGCCGCATAGACGCCAATGAAATTATAACACATACTTATGATACATACCTACTTATAATATTAATTTTACGAAAATAACTCTGTCTGTTACGTTTTCACGCCTAAACCGTTGAACAAAATTTAATGAAAACTAGTAAAGAGATAGTTTGAGTCCAAGGAAAGGACATAGGCTACTTTTTAACTGACTGCGCAAAAGGCAGATAATGATGAGAACGCGGGAGCAGCTGGTCATACATACATTGGCTTTTCTCTATATTAAACCCTATCAGTAATTCTTTACTTTACTTCTGTGTGCATAAATTCCTATACTTAGGTAGGTACGTATTCTTTCTTTTTCCTTTCCTACGACGCTATACTGTCACTATACGGATGGTGTGTTAGAACCCGATCTGTATTGCTATAACGGAGTACAGCTGGCTTCAGTCACAACACTAGAACAGTTGGCAGCTCGTTCAGTTACTGTAAGAGCGCTATCAACTACTTACTTCGAGAGAGTAATGTGTACTGCTAGTGTTGTGGATGCCAAGTGTCGTACTCTCACGCGGGAATAGCTATTTTATTTATTAAACGTATACTAGCACGTTGTTTTTACTATTTGATACCATCCCTACTAATATTATAAACTAGCTGTTCCCCGCGGCTTCGACCGCGTAGAAGTCGTTATCGCGTAAGAATCGTTATATCGTAAAATCATAACTCTCCTTTTGCCCTTTTTTATTAGTAGAGATGCGAAAGTAAGTCTGTCTGTTACGCTTTCACGCCTTAACTGCAAGAAGCAATTTAGATAAAATTTCGTATAGAGATAGTTTGAGACCCTCGGAAGGACAAAGGCCACTTTTTAACAAACTACGCAAAAAGAGGGTAATGATTTTACGTGATACCGACTTCTACGTGAACGAAGTCACGACGAACAGCTAGATTTTCATAAATCTTATAATATTAAGATAGAATGTAACCGTAAACTAAAGAAGCTTGTGGGGAAGGAGTGGATACTAAAGGTGGACGATTTGACTGTTTGACACAATAAATGTAAGCTTAATATAAACTCGAGACGTCTATAAGTGAGTCATGTAAATGCCATTCACAATGTTATTTTGGCCCTGGGACATCCTTCCGGGGGCTTACCCGGGACTCCCAGCGTTAGACGGTTGTAAGAAATCGTGTGGTTTTAGTCGGTAGGAGTCCGGCATAGCATCCATGTAGGAGTTCCACACGAAAAAAAAAGACCTAAGTACATAAACTTAAAATAAACCAGAAAGACGCTAAGATCTAGATATTCTAATTTCTGTGTAACCGTACAAACGAATAAACTCTCCATTACCTTATTTACATACATGTTCACACAGAATCGAATTGAAATTCCGATTGGAGTCCCAACAAGACCACTCGACCAATTAAGATAACCAGCCTCATTCATTACCTCAACAGTGCTAATTAACACTACAAGATACTCGTAGCAGCTACGCCGTAGCTCGTAGCCACGTAGCTTCTATGTAGATGTGTTCGATAACATCGAGTAAAAGCATGTAATCGATTGTTCAAGCAATCATCGATAATCGATACTAAGATCATGATTACATCGCACAATAAGTTTAGTATGGAGCTAAGGTTTTGTCACACTGATGCCTCCGAAGCAAAGAGTGTTGTGTTTATGGCACCATTGCTCTTAAACCGATGAACCGATTTGGAGGTTTTTTATGTGAAATTTTGAAGCGGTGCGGTGGTTTTTGAACATATTGATATTTCTAGAAGCTTGACTAGTTCGGGGGTAATTTGGGGGTTGATTTTTATTTCTCACTAGGGCACATTCACTACTTGGCAATCGTTAATAATCAAAATAAATTGGTCTAACCAATATCAAAGAACGAAGTTTCTCAATATTTTTTTTTAACGTTTTAAAATAAACGCAATAATTTAGCTACATAAAAAAAAGTTTTTGCAATGTGTTCTTTTAACTAATTGATACAAGCCCAAGTCATAAGCAATGTCCGTAAACAAATTAGTTCTGATGAACGATGCTACAGTGTGGACAGAACCTTAACTATACAAGTTTATAGTGCACTGTTATAAAGTGATTAGTGTAATGACGTGATCACACCTAACCTCTACGCGAGTAAACCTTCCCAATGATTTATTGCCGGGCAAGTACTTAGCAGCCACTGATGGGTTTATTATAGCCATTGGTCACACTTTGTTTGATCACTGCCGGGAATTGGATCTCTTGTTGTTGTGGTGATAACTGATAATACACTATGAATATTGTGACGTCATTGGGTCCCCAACTTGGGGGTCACTGCCAAACAGTCCCAGAAACTTTGAGATACCCTGATCGACTGCCTCTGTGGCGCAGTCGGTAGTGATACCGCCTGCGGCGCTGGAGGTCGTGGGTTCGATTCCCACCGGAGACAAATATTTGTGTAACCCATAAATGTTTGTCTCAAGAGTCTGGGTGTTTCTATGTATAATACTGATACCCATAACACAAGCAGGTTATTCCTAGCTTACTTTGGGATCAGATAGCATTGTGCGAAATTTCCGTGAATATTTAATTTATTTAATAGCTCGATGTCGCAATGACGTTTCCATCAGGAGGGTGGTTAATACCACCCTTGGTAATCTACTAATATTTTAAGAGCTTGTTTGTTTGTATTGAATGAGCTCCGAAAATATTGATCTGATTTGAAAATTCTTTAATTGTTAGACAGCTATTTTATTACCGAGTGACATAGGCTATATTTCATTTCCGCGGGATCGGGAACGGGAACTAAACGAATGTAACCGTGTGACGTCCGCTATTTACAGGTTAAACAAACTCCGAATATGACTCGAGCCAACATTAGAATGTTGTATACGTTACGCTGTATCTACTCTGCACTACTAAAATAACTATTTAATCTTATAAGTTTAAGCTGTTTCATTGCAGTATCAAATAGGTCACAGTGAACAACGTAGTCTGTCAGTGTGAATTCTTATGTCACATTCCAGATTACGACTGGTGGGCCGTATGCTTGTTTGCCACTTTAGTGGTATAAAAAAGACGAATAAACAAAAGTAAACAAACATTTTTCCAAAATTATTCTATCTCAGACGGGACAAATTACTCATTATCAAAGGACCTCAAGACCTCCATTATATTGAACACCCGCCATAACATACCGGCGCACTGTACACTAATAAGATAATGCGGTGTTCACACTACGCGATGGAGATAACGACTTTACACTTTCATAAATTACGAGTTGGGCGCGCGCGTGGACGCGGGCTATAAACGATTGTTAACCTAGCGGCACAGTGCACGCGATAAAACTTCGCAATAATATTGATAGGCTCACTACTTGAACGGAACAAGGACTAACGCTGGGTATACCATTCCAGTAATGAGGATCAGTAAAGGTATAGCAAATTCCAAAAAAAATGTATACCCGTTATCCTCTAGGACATCAGAATGATATATTTTTTTGAATTATCTAAATCGGACTATTACTAACGGAGATATTTAGCAATGAACTCACACTCAAACATAGTTACAAAAATCAAACAAAACCCTGCGCGTCTATACCGCGGCTCCGGCTAACTGGCAGCGATTTGGGTGATGTGACGTCACAAGCTACGGCGCCGGCGTCGGACACTCGGCGAACTTCTCTAGTTATTTGGTCACAACTTCTGTAATGTTTTTAAACTCACACGACTTGCACTACACATTATATTAGTTGCGGGTCTTTTTCGCGTAAACAATTTAAACTTCGCTCACCTCTCGACGTTTCGGCTATGTTACAATAGCCGTGGTCACGAGTAGACTCTACTCGTACGGTAAATTGGTTATAGATCTGTCCTGTCTGACATTTTTATATTTTGAAAATTATGTATAACTAGCTGATGCGCGCGGCTTCGCCCGCGTGAAATTTGGTTCCCGTTCCCGTTTCCCGTGGGAACATTTTCCCGGGATAAAAAGTAGCCTATGTGTTATTCCAGACTATACTCTATCCCTGTACCAAATTTCAGCCAGATCCATTCAGCCGTTAGAGCGTGATTGAGTAACAAACATCCAAACATCTAAACATCCAAACATCTTCACAAACTTTCACATTTATAATATTAGTAGGATTATTAATATTGTAATAATAAAAATTGTAATGGTTAATATAAGTTTTATCTATTTAATGAATTTTTGGGACATATTATTTTTGACATTTTATCTTTTGACATTTTAACTTTTGACATCTTATTCTATTTACGATTATAATGTAATTTGTGTTAATTTAATATTTGATTCAAAGAATTACAAAATTTTGCATGTCGAACTACTGACTAAGTGTTAGGTTCTATTGTAATTATATTTAAGACCACTTATGTACAACACTTATGGCAAATAAATGATGATTAAACGTCGAGAGGTGAGCGAAGTTTAAATTGTTTACGCGAAAAAGACCCGCAACTAACACAACTTCTGTAATTTTCGTCGTAGAACAAAAATTTTTGCACTGTTTAATAATGATTTCTAAGGTCTATAAATCTGCATTATTACTTAAAAACGTTACGGATCCTCATTATAACTACTGTACCATAACTAAAATATTAATCCTTTTGGACTGCGCATATCCATTTCATCACAGCAATACGCTCACCAAATTTTACTTTTATTTGTACGTATAACCAAAAAGAAAAGGTGAAATGTTTTCGTTTTAATTGCCTCTGTTATTTGACTCTTATTTTTTAAAGGTGTAACTAACTAATATGTATGTAACATTAGATAAGTAGTAAACACGTAGTATCCTTTATTCTGGCACTTGCATTAGTACGTAAGTATTGCAATGAAGTTGACTTTTATCAGTAAAGTACATGTAAAATTACTTGAAAATATAGATACTTAGATTTGATGGCACACCTTAGACCCTTCAACACACTAAAAAAATATATCCAAAATCGGTAATCACGCGGACCTAGCTCCACCACCCTAAAAATGAAAAAAGATTTCCCATTTCCCAAAAAAAAATTTTTTTCTCACTTACCAGACCAAATTTTTCAATTCTGCAAACAGCAACCGGATTATTGATAAATTGTTTATTTTACTGTGTATAATAATAAACAATAATGAAAACACATTATTTATAATAAAAAAACAAAACACACACGCACACTCGCACTTGGTACACACGCACTCAACAAAAAAAACATTGATTACTCTACCACCACACCATATTTTACGATCCTGTAAACACCAACCGGATTATTGAATTATTGTTTATTTTACTGTGTATAATAATAAATAATAATGCAAACATATTATTTATAATAAAAACACGAAACACACACGTACTACACAAACGCACGCCATCCATGCGCAATCGACTCTCAACTTCAACTGTTCGATTTTTGTAAATAATTCTGGCCCATTGACGTCATTTTATAAGATTCCAAAAACAAGAAAATGTTATAAACTACACATGCAATAAACCTGTTCATAGAAAAGTAGGACGTAAGAAGGCTAAATTTAAGTTTAAAGTCGTCTGGGTAGGTGCGGCGACCGGTCGCCGCGCGGGGCTTTACGGAAAAACTTGATTATTATGCGCGGCGACCGGTCGCCGCGAGGAGCTCTAAGGGCTAACACAACTTCTGTAATTTTCGTCGTAGAACAAAAATTTTTGCACTGTTTAATAATGATTTCTAAGGTCTATAAATCTGCATTATTACTTAAAAACGTTACGGATCCTCATTATAACTACTGTACCATAACTAAAATATTAATCCTTTTGGACTGCGCATATCCATTTCATCACAGCAATACGCTCACCAAATTTTACTTTTATTTGTACGTATAACCAAAAAGAAAAGGTGAAATGTTTTCGTTTTAATTGCCTCTGTTATTTGACTCTTATTTTTTAAAGGTGTAACTAACTAATATGTATGTAACATTAGATAAGTAGTAAACACGTAGTATCCTTTATTCTGGCACTTGCATTAGTACGTAAGTATTGCAATGAAGTTGACTTTTATCAGTAAAGTACATGTAAAATTACTTGAAAATATAGATACTTAGATTTGATGGCACACCTTAGCGTGTTTAAAAGAGCTGTATATCCCAGCATGAAGTGTACAACCAGCCCCTGAGTCGCGTTAAAGGTTTGTCTGACATTAAAGGCTGTTAATTCGCGTCGTAATCGCCCCGATATGTCGTAAACACTCAGCGGTCCGTCTGTCTGTCAGTCCGTCTGTCCGTAAACTAAAAGATTTAAGAATTCTTCTATACACATAGATAACCAATAATTCCGAGTTATGTACTGCAGGAGATGACTTCACTAATAATAAATTGTGATATGTACACAATTATGTTAGTGAGTATTTACTTTGCATGTTGCTACTTTAGAAAAAGGAGTGTAAGATTTTATATTTTTATTTTAAAATTTATTTTAAAAATAGCGGATTTATCGTTACTGTTTCGCATAATGAACGTTACAGTGGATACTCCGGAGTTGGTGAGGAGAATAGGACTTTGCGTGCCCTCAGCATTTTTACGTAGACCAAACTTGTTGCACACCCCTATAGCACGGACTACATACAGAAAAAAATCATATGTAATAAGGGCTACACGCACGTATAATAAGACATTTCGGAGTGTTGATTTGGACCTGTTTGTGGATAGCACTTCAACACTAAAAAGGTGCTAAGTGATGGCTACTTTAATGTGAGTGACTGAAGTTCTGGGGGGCAAGTGCGAGTTTTTGCGTAAAGCTTGTCGACATTCACGGCTCACCAATTCGTTTGGAATTGAGACCCCGCCACCTAGCTTCGATCCCATACAAATCGGTGATAACGCGCTCGTTTGTGAATGTCGACAGGCGCTCACCGAAACTCGCACTTGCCCCTCTGAAGAGTGGAAATGGTGTAATATTTTGCTAACCGACATATACCTATTTTACTTTAATCTTTATCCCTTCACAGACAGTTATGGGTTGCTGTCTCATATAGTCATGGCTGTTTGTGAGGATTCAGTTTTAATTTACCTGTGAAAACTTATAATTGGCCTTCAACCGGTAATTTGTTATATGTTAAGAATTATGTTAGCTGTAAGTTTTCCCAAAATATGAAAATAAAATAAAAATAAAATAAATAATCTCGTGTTACGAAGGGGCCTCTTTAGGCAACGGGTAAGTGCGCAAAATATCGCCACCCTAAATAATCTCGCGAGTGTCGTAAGAGCGACTAAAGGAACACATTTGCAAAACGATCCATTGCGTTGAGAAGGCTCTCACTTCTATCGGGCGTTCGGTTTCGAAAGCAACTGAAAAGATACTCTAATCGAAGCATTTCAAAACTTAAAATTATTAATCAACCCAAAAACTTTAAATGAACTACTGAGAATAGCGAACAAAAAATTATTATGTCATAAATGCTATAATGAGTTGTGACTAAATTTGACCACAAGATAGCTCATTCCTACAAGCAAAACCAAAATAAACTATTCAAACTTAATGTTAAAACCTAAATGACATACCGTCTGTTTATTGTATCTAGTTCGTTAAAATTCTACAGCAAGAACTAAAAACTGGCCAAGTGCGAGTTGGATTCGCATGGAGCGTTCCGTAACTAAAGTGGCAAAGAAATTAATATTTATTTATTTTATTTATATTTCACATCACAATTTTTTACAGTCTTCGAAAAGTGCAGCAGATTTAGCTAAGAAATACAGTTTTATGCAATGAGTAGGTACTTGTGATGGTAGAAGAAGATTTGCAATAATTGACTCTACCCTCTGAACTAGACGGAGGCCTGTATCTCAGAGGGCAGTGTTCAGCCTGCGTTTAGTTCTAAAGCATAGGACAGTATTCTTGTTTAATAATAAAATAAAAATTACGTAGGTCGTATGGGAACCCACTAAATAAAAAACCAATACATTATTATTATTATTGTGTTTTTTTTTTGTATTTATTGCTATAGCAGCAACAGAAATATATAATTTGTGAAAATTTCTGTACTCTATCTATCACCGTTCATGAGATACAGCCTCGTGAGAGATGAAGAACGCATTCTCAGTAATAGGGGTCCCGTGGCCTGAGGACGGTGAGGGACCTGCTCACCATCCTTACAGAAGCAGGCCCTAGACGGCAGCGTAACGTGAGGGATTCACACACGCCCCCCCCCCCCCCCCTAAGAAGCGGGATCACACCCGAAAAACCCCCTCAAGACGCGGGATAGCACCCGAACCAGGGGGTTCGCAGGGGGTGAGGCCGCAGTGCTAGCCATAGGTCTGTTGGTAGTCCGGGGGTATCCTTCCGAGGGCTTACCCGAGGCTCCCAACTGTAGACTGTTAAGCAGGATACGTGAGGTTTTTTAGTCGGTAGGAGTCATCCAACTGGATTTAACCTCACGTAAAAAAAAATGGTGTCCCGTTTTTATCCTTTGGTAACGAAACCCTAGAAAAAAATCACAGACTTAACTAGTCAGAAATAGAACCACATTCCTAGGAACGTTCGCCTTGAGTTAGATAATACCAAGATTAGTATAGTCTGAGGTAAGATGGAGCGTTCCCAGAATCGATCACAATACACTTAACGAGCCGCCTTGGGCTATAAACGTCCTATAAGGTTAGCTAAACAACAGGCGTGTGAAGAATTTCGGACACGAGTGTACTATAAAACTCGTGTTTACTACTCTGGCATGTATTAAAAAGCGATTTAGGTGTTAGATTTGAATTATATGGCTTGTTACACAATCGTAGGTGAAGGCATGATTTGCAACAACTTGTGGGAAAAGTGTTCAAAATGAATTTACCCCAGGCGTGAAGGTCGTAGAATAGTTATGTTACTATCTTCAAACCCCTTTAATATCAGAAACTGCATTAAGAATACGTCAATGTTATTTCCTATGATGATAATCTCCAGCAGTTGCAGGTGAAAGGAATTGAGATGGAAAGTTGATAACCCGAGATACAGGAGTAATCCTAGTTCGGGTATCAGCCCCCCATAGTATATTCTTGTGAGCTCATATCAGTCATTGTCTATAATATTAATTAACTTGTTATGTAAGTACTACATTATGTTGCTCCATCATGTTACTATGGCGAGAAATAAAACTATTATTTATTATATTATTATTAAGCTCGGGTCGGAGAATAGCATGAAGCTGATCATACACCTGTATTTCTGAGCGAGATGTCTGAGCTTGCTAAGCATCCGCTAGTTTCTAGTTTAGCAAGCTCAGAAGATACGACCTTCATCGCAAGGATCCTCTAAACCGTTTGGGATTCTAAAGGCGCGAGCAAATAGTGCGGACGCACACACGTACGTAATGCGAAAATTAATTGAATTCCGCAGAAATGCAAAAACAAGCAAATCTTTATTACTTATTTTGCCTGAATAATATTCCATACACCAATCACATGTTCCATACATAGACGCACACCTCAATCTTGTAAAATCATTTCATCACCAGCAATATCAAGGGCCGCAATAGGAACGCACCAGTAGGTTCGTATCGGCATAGCTTCGGTACAGTTAATTGTGGACCACAATAACTCCGCGGTGCACCGTTGCCGCGTTGTAATTACATGTATTGTTGATGACCCGCTGTCTTGCGCAAGCTTGGAGTTAACAAAAGATCAGTGAAATGCATTGCCTTTAATTTGAACGTTATTGGCCAACATTACATGGAGTAAAGATTTGAAATAACAAGTATAAAACACTAGAAAAATTGGCATCCATACGAGTATCATTATAATTATGAATGCCATTTTCTCACAAGCTCGCTCCAGCGCTCATGGGTTAACTACTTATATGATTCTGATCTGTGATTTTCTAGTGATAGTAGCAGCTGTGCCCTCCGGCTTTGCCCGAGATATACTTTAATAAACTTTTTATCCCGTTAAGGCTGTAATTTTAAAAAAATTTCTATAGCGCATCCCTACATTATAAGGGTAGCTGGCAGAAATTTAAGGTGTCTTTTTAATTGAAAAAGTTCCCAAACAATTTTACACAACTATTTGGGCCAACCCAGGAATCGAACCCCGGACCTCCAGCGCGGCAGGCGGTTGCCTACCGACTGCGCCACAGAGGCAGTCAAATATCGTGAATGTTGAATTTTTTGCATTCGCTTATATAATGTATCCTGATTACACTTTATGATGAAAGTGTATGAGTTCGTACTTCCACGATGACTAATGATTGGCACGTTTAAGTTACCACGCCTCAAGTATACCTTTTACAAGCAAACGTAAACGGAGACGTTAAATCAAAAGGCGTATTCGGACTTGTGGGCGAGGGGGCGTAGCTTTTCAACCCGAAATCGGAAATGATCAACTATAGTGTCATCTTTACATTTACCTGTAGTGCGTTATGAACTTAAAATCTAGACCAATAAGGTTTAAATTAGTTTCTGTTAACAATCCAAGGATGTATTGGCAATAATGATGGGTGCAGTTGGTGTCGTATTACATCATTAACAAGACGATTATGTTACGACGAGTTGTTAACTGCAGTAAATGCCTCGTAGTCGCTCATGTATACTATTCTCAACATTATAGTAAGTCTGTACATTAAGGTTTAAGGGACGAGCTTTTCGGTGCTCTTAGTTAAAAGGAAATGACCACATTGTCGTGTATCGAGGTCTTCAAAAGAGCCTCAGGAGGTTTTAAGAAAGGTGTGCAGGCGTCCACACGCTACGATGACTGCTTTACACTAGATGAGTCCACGTGTTTGCCATCTTAATGATACGAATGCTACTTTAATACTACAAGTACGTAAATAAATAAATTTACTTCCAGCTACTAGCCTCTCAGCGTATTAAAAGATTGATGATACTGTTGATTGATGGCACTTGATGGAACTTGCTACGCATATTGAAAAACTTCACTTGTACTGTTCCACAACATTTATTATTGTAATACCTAACCGGTTTCGCCTTACGGCATTCTCAAAGGCTATTTACTTATTTAGATCATAATTACACTTCGAACGCATAAAGAATGACAATTATTTTAATGTAGGTATGACAACAGACAAGGTTGTCAGTTTTCAAATTTACCCCAAAAATTAGGGAGAATACAAAGGATCAAACATTTTTGAAAATTAAATTATTTCTATTCATATTTACAATACTTAACCAATTTTAAGGGTAGCCAGTTTACAATTTGCCCAGATTTTATTTTTTCTGGGCAATTATAATTGTCATTAATTGCCATTGTTTATGCGTTCGAAGTATAATTATGATCTAAATAAGTAAATAGCCTTTGAGAATGCCGAAAAGCGAAACCAGTTAGGTATTACAATAATAAATGTTGTGGAACAGCACTAGTGAAGTTTTTCATTCAATACGTATTAAAATAGTCTGTTAGAATTTTGGACCTAATCAGCATAAGGACAGGTTAGAGGGTCGCTCACCGTCCCTACAGAAGCAGGCCCATGACGGCAGCGTGACGTGAGCAACTCACGCACGCCCCCCCTTAGAAGCGGGATCACACCCGAAACCCGCCAAAGACGCGGGATAGCACCCAAATCACTCCCTGGGCGAAGCCGCAGTGGCGGCCGTAGGTCTGTTGGGAGTCCTGGGACATACTTCCGAGGGCTTACCCGGGGCTCACAACCATAGGCTGTTGGGGCGTTACGTGAGGTTTTTTAGTCGGTAGGAGTCCAGCATAACATCCATGAGGATTTTCCCTAACGTAAAAAAAAGCATAGTGACAGGTTTCCACCGCGAGCTTTAAGAAAAAAACAAACCAAAAATATATTTATTTCACTTAGGCATATACAGATGCACTTTTAAAACGTCCAGAATATAAACCGAATAATTTTACCACTAGTTCACAACGCGACCCACCTGAGAAGAACTGGCAAGAAACTCAGCGGGTTTTCTTTTTAGTGCTCTATTTAAAATTTTAAAGAATCTACAAACTATGCATTTTAAAAAAAGATATTTGAGTATCCAGCAGGGCAGGTTATTTTCAGGCTTCTTTATACAGCAAATAATCATGAATTGTATAGTAGCCCTTTTAGTACTGCTAAGCTAAGCAGGGGATTAATGTAAACTGCATAAGTACTAGTTGGGGTCATTAATGGGCCCGCTTACTTCGCGTTCGAAACCGGCCGAAAGTTATTATACTTATTGTCCGCGTCTAAGAGAGCCTTCCACATAATCTTTTTCATCATCATGTGCAGGGAAAAAAAATGTATTTGAGCTCAATTTTCAGTTAGAATATGCTTTGTGTTGTTAATACATAAATGTTAGTGACCGTAAAAGTTTAAATACCTATAATATTAATCATACTATAGTTCAAACTCAAAACGCTCTATGACTTTAAAATATTTCCAACTACCTGTTCCTCGCGGCTTCTTCCATTTAGAAGTTGTTATGGCGTAAAATCATTACCCTCTTTTTGCGTAGTCGGTTAAAAGTAGCCTATGTCCTTCCCAGGGATTCTAACTATCTCTGTACGTAATTTCATCTAAATCGCTTCAGCGGTATAGACGTGAAAGCGTAACAGACAGAAAGACAGATAGACAGACAGACAGATAGACAGATAGACAGACAGACAGATAGACAGACAGACAGACAGATAGACAAACAGACAGACAGTTAGAGGGATTGGCAATTCTCCAGAGAGTATTTTCGAACCTACACTTTAACACAGATTAATAAATAGTTACTACGTGACTTTAACCCGAGGGCTCATTGTACTCTTACTAAATGTAATGTAAGTACTTATGAAAAAAAAAACTCGAATACAAATATAATTTAGTTACTGATTATCGACTTGTTAACATTAAAATATGGAAATTTGACGAGCATTCCTCGGGCGCTGGTCTCACTGTCAGCGGGTTACCTGCTTATAGGGTTTTAAAAGGTTTATTTCTAAGATTATTTGACTGCCTCTGTGGCGCAGTCGGTAGTGATACCGCCTGCGGAGCTGGAGGTCGTGGGTTCGATTCCCACCGGAGACAAATATTTGTGTGACCCATAAATGTTTGTCTCAAGAGTCTGGGTGTTTCTATGTATAATATGTATGTATTAAAAAAAAAGTATATAAGTATTAATATCCGTGGTCTGATACCCATAACACAAGCAGGTTATTCCTAGCTTACTTTGGGATCAGATAGCGTTATGTGAGATGTCCGTAAATATTTATTTATTATTCATTATTATTACGATTACGCAAAGCAATTCAACATAACGTAAAATCTAGATAATTATTATTTTATAGAAATGATTATTTTTAATTAAATATCAGAAAATAACTTTTATCCGAAATAAAAAGTATAACCTGTATAATATTGTCTACGTGTATAAAATGTAACTGTATGTTTTGGTGTTACAATAAAGCATTACTAACTAACTAACTAAAAAGTTAAGTAAGTATTTGTCAATCCATAAGCTATAACTTCTGAAGTATCAAATAGATAAAGCAGTGTTCACCAATGGAGGAAATAAGTACTAGTTAATAGCTTAAATTTTAACTGTACTTGCATATACATTATGTAGAGATATAAAAAGCCGTTTAATTTTGAACTGGATTAATATTTGATTGACTAGGCTAGTTTACGAAAAAAATGACTTGCTAACAAACAATATAACTCGCTAGCAACGCGACAAAATCCTTATAATTACAGCAGTGCATTGAATACAAGCAGGTACGGGTTTAAAAAAACTTATAACAAGCACCCATTTCGAGTACAAAACGATCGTAATTGGCCTCCGAGCTCTCCGCGGCTCCGGGGTCGAAACGGTTGAGTTAAGGTTGCGCTAGTCGCTATTTTGTCCATACAAACTTTGGAAGGATATTACTTAACTGTTTATTAACGACAATCTACATACAAAGTCAAACATTTTGCTGTTTTGCCTCATCATAAACTATGTCTGTACCGTTCAAAAAATTGGAATTACAAAACTATTAAAGAGATAGAGGCCATTAAAATTTCGGTTTTTCTGCCGAATATTTTTGAGAAAATTTCTGTGTAAATAAACAATAAAAGTAGTATAAAAACTCAAAATCTAAGTACGTTCCGACCAAGTTCATTTTTCAAAGAGTTCAGAAAACTTTATTCTAAGGTGATACATGAAGTACTTTTGTCATAACACCCTTCCTACCAAAAGACCTTTGAATAAATGCATTATCGCAGCTTCTCGCTCTTACTATGCGATGTGAGGTGAAGAAGCATGCTTATTTGGCCGAGATCGAACGACCGACTAGCGCCGCCTTAACGTTACGTTCACCAACAAATATAATCGTTGACAAATAAACGTCTATAAACGTCAACATACAGACTTGATAGGTTTGATGTTCGCTCAGATTTTGATCCGGTTTTTTGTACGTTTTGCGGATTTATTGTACGTAATTATAGGGTGTAAGTATTTTGTGTTATATAAAAGGCTTTTGTGGAATATTTTTCACAAAAAAAACGGACAAGATTCGTGGCTATAACGAACTTTTGTGAACGACTTTTTTGTGGTAGTTTTTTTGTTAGATCGTAAGCAATTTGTTATAAACTACTGTGTTGATTAGTGCATGAATATATTTGCATGATATTAACATGATTATCGTGTAGTATATTAGCATGTAGACTATCAAGTTTGGCGGGATATTGACTTGATCATAACTATACATCATTGAGGTATGTTGTTCAAAAGAGTTGACATTGGAAGTGGATCATCAATTAGGAGCGATGTAACTAATAGTTAGAGCAGTGATAAATGTGTGTAGATGATTCGACAGGATCTTGGTAATTACATCTACTTATATAGCGGCATGGAACAAGTTAGGTACAATTAAACTTGAGTGTATTCATCGTTAAAAGGATTTTTAAATGAATAATAGTAGTTTTGCAATAACTTGATATTTACATACATACATACATATGGCACGCCTTTATCCCCGAAGGGGTAGGCAGAGGCATATTCACCTTCGTATAATTTGTCCCACGTAATAGGTGGTGAGCCGTATTAACGTGTTTAAATGGTCAGGCGCAGGTTGTAACTGCCTGCTGTTGAAATAAAGCCTTCAACTTAGCTTAACGACTGCCATTTTACTGGAAACCGGGACCAACGGCTTAACGTGCCTTCCGAAGCACGGAAACGCTCAAATAAATGTCACAAAGTGATCACATGGATGGTCACCATTGATATTTATAATATACTTAATATAACTGTACAGTAACTTGAATATCAGATTGTACAACAACATCGTGTTTTTACGGAAATACAAATTTTCTGTAGCGAGAAACGCTCGTGATTCCGCGGACTCAGTGTTCTGTAAATGATAAATTGATAACTGTATGTGACCACCACGTAATATCTTTGTGACACTTATGATTTGATTGTTCGTTTGTTTGCATCGAATTGGCTCCGAAACTATTGGACCGATTAAAAAAATCTTTCACTGTTGGGAAGCTACACTCTTCCCGGTGAGCATAGGCTTCATTTTGTTCCCGTATTCCTATGGAAACAGGAGCTACGCGAGTGAAACTGCGTGACGTCCTCTAGTGAAATATAATAGCAAAACCTCAAATATGAGTATAGACGCAATTTTAAACTACATTTTCGCGAGGAAAGCTGCACGTTCAAGCAAGTCATATAAGTATTGTAAGTTAAGGGTTAATGACATCAAATGCCTACTGGTACCGTCCGAACACCCGTTAGCTATAATTTAGAACTGATCGTTACATATTGAAATGGGAGACAATTATGATAAGCAAATTTATTCAAAATCAATAAATATTATTGGTGTCGATAAAATCTAAGTGTGTGTGATACGTGATGTGCAAAATTAATTTGTGACTAACAGTTTCTGCGACATAAGAGCGAACCCACATCTGACAAATTATATTAAGCTGTATGAGTATAGTCCGTTCACAGTTATATTACCTCTGACTGACAACTTGTGGATCATTTCCTGTGTGTTGGCATAGCAGTAAAGTCCGCCTATGAGTGCCAGCCTACGAAATTTTACCGATTATAGTGGATATTATAACATCCAACCGTTAGCACGAAGAGTTTTGTTTTTCATCTATACTAATATTATAAAGAGGAAAGATTTGTTTTTTTGTTTGTTTCTTTGTTGTGAATGCAATGAATAGGCTCCGGAACTACTAAACCGATTTGAAAAATTCTTTCACTGTTGGAAAGCTACACTCTTTGCGGTGAACATTGGCTATATTTTATTCCCGTATTCCCACGGGAACGGAAACTACGCGGGTGAAACCGCGTGACGGCCGCTAGTGTCATAATAAACTTAACTTTACTAAAACAGTGTTCTTATAACTATATGATTGGATTTATTTTTTATTTTTAGATATTATTTTTTATTACGAATATCTGAAGAGAAACGTTCACTACCATTACCAACGGAGGTGAAGTTGCTGCTTCCACAACGTTCCACATCTCAATTAATGGTCACACCCGAAAAAAACGATAGCAAAAGAAGAAAGTAAGTTTCGACTAAAAGTTAGATTACATGGGAGAAACAAAAACTTATTGGGGTAACATAGCAATCAAGATAGGCAACCTAAGTGCTAGAGGTAATATATCTCTGAACGGACTATTTGATATAGTGACCATTGCTTATGATGTGAACAATACGTCTCATTTTAACGTAGACTATACAATAAATTTTTGTAGTCTACGTTATTTTATAATTTCTATTACTTATAAATGTACGTATGTACATAAGGCTCACCTGACACAGTGTAGGCACAGGTACAGCAGTACCACAGCTCTGCTCCGAGGGCCGCTCCGGGCACGCGCGCGGCTGACTTCGCTCCCCCCACGCACACATCCCCACATGTTTCACATCGCACACTCCATCACACACACACTTATCTTTGCACACACATCGTCACACTTTGAGACACTTTTGCTCACTGTCTTAGAACTTGTCCATTACACATTTTGATGGTTTGAATTTAGATAATATGATTTTTGAGAATTGCTTTTACATTTTCAATGAAGGTTATACACTAATACTTACTCTGATTAGAATTAAGTTCCTATGTCAATGACGATTTATTTAACACACAATGATTAAACAGTGTTATTTTCACTTACTATTGAATTACTTATCTCAAAGTGTTATTTTCACAACTTTAAGTTGGTTTAGTAAAGTAATAATTACTTTAGTAGGTAATTATACACTTTTGAGAAGTTCACGAATTTCACTTTGCATAATTTCTGTCCTTAACGCGGAGATACCTGTGAACAAATATTATCATTATTAATTTATCATCATTTTATAATAAGTAAAGACACAGTATGTAACTTAGTAATCTTGTTATTTTTCACAATATTTTTTGTTCAATCTTTTCAATCAACAATCAATCAACTATTGAATTCAAAAGTTGAATTCAATAGTTCTCAGATTAAAAGAATATTCTTTTAGTCTGGAGAGTTCTCGGTGAATCATTTGCTAAGATATCACACGTTTATTTAAATAAGTTTTGGACTGAGAGTTCATTGAAATCGATGCTCCGAATTACTTTTATATGTCCACCATGATAGTGAATATAACTGGTGTCAGGATACTTAACAGTTATGCATGTAATTACAGTTGGGAATGTACCGCTAAGGGGAGAACACTGCTTTTCGATTGTGTCTCATATCTCATTTCATCCCGTGTCGGAAATACATTACATCCGCTGCCAAACGTTTAGCTGGTAATGGGTGGACACGTGACTAAACATTATTGCATTTTAAAGCTAAATATTTCACGAACGTTCGATTCCTAAGTCGTAAAATGTGATGGGTAATTCTCCCTCCTTGCAATTGTTAAACAGCCTTGTAATATACATATAAATTTATCTTTATCAAGGAAAAATAAATAAATATTTAGAAACAATAATAGGCAATTGTATTACAAACACATTGAATCCACACACGAGTGCATACATTCCGTGTCAATAGGAAGTTCAACAACTGCATGTACAGAATCATTTACTGTATGTATTGAGTGTTACTTAACACTAAGGCCTCAAACTGGATGTTAGCGACGAGCGGGCGACGGCGATTGCGGCGAGATAGTGCGGCACCAGAGTACAAGAGTGTAAGGTGGCACTGCGTTCACACATAAGCAAATCGCGCTCCGTGTAAAATGAAACAATCTTTATTCACTTTTACTATTAAAATTTACTGCCAGATTTGCAACGCAAAAGTTAGAGCATGTGAGGCTCTTTTTTCAAATAGTCTAGCTGAAGTAGTTTTGTAATACAATAAAGGTTAACAACTTTATCTTCACATCGACGTTTAAAATCGCACCTAGTTTATGCAAGTAAGGAGCAAGCAACTCATGTCCATTACCCTGTATCATCAAAATAGTCATCAATAGTGGGATCGAAGTTACCTCCTTCGTACTCTAGCCCTGTGCTCTGGCCGCAACCGCTGTGGCCTCGCTCACCGCTGACATCGAGCCCAATACCGTTGTATAACTGGCAGTGCACTAGTGTTACTATGATCACGTCACAGCCACCGGTCAGCTGTCTTCGTTCCGTCAATGTCATTAGCAGGTGTTATGTGACCTCTTAGTATGCAACGCATTTTACTTTCTCCGGTCGACGTCGACTAAGGTCATCATCTTTTGTTATTTTACGGTTGAAAACCCCTCATGGACGCTATGCCAGACTCTTAACTACTAAAACCATGCGTACCCTACCACTGCCTATGGTCAGGAGCTCCAGGTAAGCTAGGATTTTGTCATCTCAGGGTTAATTCGAGTTATATTTACATTTGATGCTGATATAAAAGATCACCGAAGTCCTATTTCTAGATGTCCAGTCACTGTTACATTAGAACGCAGTCGCAGCGTATCTTCAACAATAAAAGCAAATTGGTTCGCAACACAAAATCAATGCGTGCCGTGAATAATATCCACATAGAACGAGTGAAGAACTAACGCATTAGACACGAGCCACAAAGATATTGTATGATGCTGCAGCCTGTAGCGTGTCGCCGATGTGGAGCGATGCGTCGCGGTACATTTGCTAGTATTGGTGCAATATTCGCGCGTTCGTGGGGGGACCACGCTTTAGTACTGCTGGAAAGGATAAATAATGTTCAAGAACTGAAAATAGATAAAGATGCAGTGTTTCAAAATATGAAAGATAATTATAAAATGATAGAAAAGTCAAAACAGTACATTGGAAGTATTAAAAAAAAACTCGCTGGGTGTTCAACATAAGATACCGAAGCCGAAAGATTTGTTAGCATTTTTTTTATCTGTTTCGAAGGATCTCGAAAAGTACTCAATGGATTTGATTCTAATTTTGCAAAAATATTAACTAGGGGTGGGGTCTTCAAATAGGCTATTTTATATTATCACTCTACATATCCTAGGGGCCAAGCAGAGAGCAATTAAATTGACATTATAACATAATTTTCACGCGTACGAAGTCGCGGGCAACAGCTAGTATGAAAGAAGGCACATGACCCGTTCAGAATAAAATAGTTACACTTTATTGCCGACCCTGAAAAACCTTCTGATACCCCTCCGAGATCGTTGAAAATTTTCTTTGAATGTATTCCCGTCGCTGGAAGGTCCTTTTCGGTCATTATTTTGGTCGAAGTTTTTTGCTAGAGCTGTGGTTTAGTCCTGGGGACATCCTTCCGAGGGTCTACCCAGGGCTACCAACCGTAGGCTGTTAGGATAGGTGTGGTTTTTAGTCGGTAGGATTCCGGCATAGCATCCCTTTAAGATTTTCTTCACGTTAAAAAAATGTGGTTTATATTTACACCAATGCGATTGTTGGATTTATTGACGCAATATCTTATTGATTGGAATGCCCCTAAAATTTTCTAGATGTTTCAGTATTAAAACATAACTTGATATATGAGTTCTAGTCCAATAATTCCAGGACCAGGATTATGTGGCTACCGTATTCCAAAACTATTTATCGGTCATCTAAAATTTTACGTACGGCGCGCGCTCGGCCGTCTCCGCAAATACCCGGACACTTCCGACTACATTACATAAGGTATAACCGCACGCAACGCAAATGTGTGACACAATAATATCGTGTGCGGGAATGGCTGCGATCCCGTGTGGGAATCAATATTGCTGCCAGTATAGATATGAGAGTGCACGAGAGTATATTGTTCCATAATGGGCATTAGAAACAAAAACCAAAACATACCTACACTAGTACACGATCGAATTGAGATTGAGAAACCTTATCTTTCTTTGACTTTAGCTTAAAATAGAAGACATTTTAAGTATACTTAATCAAAAGGTTCACTACATTGCTGTGCCCGTACAGGGTTTCATGTTGTAAGTACCTTATCTATAAGCAACAACTGTATGTACACATGAATGCAATAAAGAATTGAATTGAATTGAATTGTTATAAATTCTAGACTATAGTCGATACCTGCAACGAATTTCAGGTCAACTCGTCGAGGCGTTAGAGTGTGATTGAGTAATAAATATTCAAAATCTTCATAATCTTTTACATTTATAACAATAACTATTAGTAGAATAGTAGGAATTATCACGCTATTAAGAATAATGAAGAAGGAATAAAAAAAAAAGGTGAATTTAAAAAATTGTAGACTTAGGATGTAATCCAGTCCAGTTTCAGTCCATTGATAACTATTGCATAAAGAAGCTTGGACATTACAAGCCATGCAACAGGAGGTATACCCGAGAGCAAACTCATTATCCCACGTCATCAATAAACCGACTGAAATGTGGCAAGCCATCGTGTCAATCACGTGTCGTCCTTTGTGAAACAGTCACTACAATCATTATTACCTCCATTACCACAATCATATTACCACAATCACCGATACCGCGACATCACACACAACTATTAGTTACGCGTTATGATGACAAGCAGACCTCGGTACTGGCAGGCTATTCATCATTTACACAATTATGCAGTACGGCAATCGCTGTTGCGTCCATGGCTGAATGACCCGTATTTGGAATTAAGTTTAAGTGCGATATATTTGTTTAGAGTAAAGCTATATAAATGCAGCCTAAACTGGCCTCTAGGACCAAGCCAAAGAGGTTTAAGCAATTACATGTCATATTATTTTTATTTAATGTCAATATTTTGTGTGGTCTAATTTCAATATTTTGGTCGATTCGAGTCTGACATGCCTATGTGAGATAGGCGTTTGCCTCTGATATGGTGAATCCCTTAGGGCCTTTTATATACATTATCCTTATAATAATTGATACAGCAGGCTAAGTCTTATATACTTACTTATAGAAATAGTGTTACCTGGCATTAGATTGATCACTCCTAAACATGACAACGAACGATCACATTTATCACGCGCTAGGCTGGGCGTGTTGACGTGCTAATGACAGTAATTAATTAGTTTACGTTTATGTTATACTAGCTTTTGCACGTAACTTAGCTCGCCTTGCGTACCTACAATATATTTATGGTTTAGGTATGAGGGGCTCCACCATGATCTTTACGTTACGGGTTTGTACTTTTGCAGGGCACGAGGTCATGGCTAGCAATAACGAGGCTGAAAATAAAAGGATCTACCATAGCTTCTCCTAGCCATCAGTAAATAAGGACGCTGGAGCCAAATTTTGGTTGGGTTTGCAAGAAACTTGGATTTCGCTGAGGTGAAGAAAGAAAAGTACGTTTTTCGTCGTTGGCGTTGGTTGATGTGAGTCACTAAACATCTCTTCCTTAGTAAGATATCTTTCGAATTAATATTTTTCATAGGTACTTTAGCTCCCTTGAGTACCAGAGCGATTCATTCACTAATGAGGAAGGATGAACCCATCTTCAAGTTGCCAACTGCTTAGTACAAAATAGATACTTTAAGTTTAAATACATGGAGTTTAATATGTAACAATAATGAGTTCTCTAGAAAACCAAATAAAAATCAAAAAAATAAACAAGCAGTAAATCCAATGAGATTTCCCAAATATATTTATTTAAAACACAACACCATTACACAAATCATCAAAACCGAACCTACCCACACGTAGCCTCGGGACACAACTAGTATTTATTTACGCCCGTAAACTCACCGAAAAGCCATTAAAACAAACAGTTTCGAAACAACACATTCGTTTGGAAATCGTTATCGACCGATTGCTTGATTATGTTCATAAAGTTGGTTTTTAATTGATGTACGGTTAGGTTTGCCTCCAGGCGCTGTTCATTTTGGGAGCAGCGTGGGGAAGGAACAGGGTCTTCTGTCCATTCGTTGCCCACTGCGCGTATATTTATCGACAAAAGTTCAAAACTCTTGATTTGTTTTGCTATAACCGGTTCACTGTAATTTTTCAGAGTATTTACTAATAGAAACAATCCTAGAAATTCCTAGCAGTTAATAGCCTGACTTCAGGCTCTAAAACTAATGTAGAATAATCTAGGGCTTAGACATGACTGTATGGCAATTTAAAGGAGGAAGGACACTGAAGCAATTATTTAAAAATAATTAATTTGTTATATCTTTTTAGTTTTTCCTCAGATAAGTTTAGGCTGTTTTTTTTATATTTAGCTCGCCAAATTGACATCGCCACCGGCCTGATGGAAAGCCGTGGTGCATCTAAGCGATTGGGGGATTGGGGGCCACTTCTGACAGTGTTTCTGAAGTTGGCGGCCCTGTGATGGGCCTCTTCACGCTCCTCTTAAAGATCCCGGGATTGTAAGATGATGGAAACATGTGGTGTACAGTATGATCGATTGAAAAACTGGGTTTATGTCGGCCGGTGTATTCAACCAACGTTTATCGAGGGAATAGTATTGCACATATCATAAACGTAATAGATGAGGCATTAGAGGTAAGTTTAGTGGGCAGTGCTATGTCTCATCTTCATAAAATAGTGCAATTTAAAAATATATTATTTGTACTTCACGTGCGCGATGAGTTGAGGCATGCTACCGAACAACGTCTTCCTAAGCGTACCTAAAACTATCGCGCACGCATCGTAGAACAATACGAAGTGCGCTCGCACGCCTCTCGGTCGGCCTTCAACGTCGCCGGCGCAGGATTTACAACTATCTTATTGGTCATAGATCTTGAGCTACAAAGTAAGTAACTCGGTTATTGATTTGGCACACGAACTCTATTTCAAAGAGATATTTGACATTCAGAAGAGCTTTTTAATTTAGTTTAGCTGGATGTTAAGTATTTTTGAGTCTTATAGAATTTTCACTCTAGTCTAAGCGTAGTTTATTTTCCACAAGCGGACGATACGCAGTTTCACCTAAGTAGCTCCCGTTCCCGTGGGAATATTGTTAAAAATATAGCTTATGGTACTCAGAATGAATGTAGCTTTCCAACACTGAAATATTTTTTTAAATCGGCACAGTAGTTTTTGAGTTTATTCATTACAAACATGTGAATATTTGTAACGAATATACAAAAATACATTTTTTTTCCTCTTCATAATATTAATATAGTGTAGAAGAGCACGGACGCACATACAATCACGCTAATGCCCATGAGGAGATAGGCCAAAATGAATTGCATACCCAAATTTAGCCAGTAGTTTCGTAGGTCCCATGTGGCAAGCATATTCACCATTATCGGGTACATTTTTGAGAACATCGGTAACCACACTGTAATCGGAACCAAAATGTCCACTAGCTAAGACAGATGCTATATACATCCACAAATACAATATTTGCAGCACGAACACGGAAATATTTGGATCTATAGATATCTGTGAGCACGAAAAAGTCGCATATTACCAAGTTATAAATGTTCCGGATTTTCTATATCACGAAATTGGATACCACAGAATGTAATCAACTGCAATGTCACAGCTCGCACAGCTGCCGTTTGGGGGCAAACTCTTTGCAATACATAGACTATTTACTAATGAAAGCTGGACTAGAATCATTCAAAGAAATGGAACAGCTAAGGAGGGGGTTTCCAATATGTCACGGGTGATGCTGTAGGGCAAAGCCGGTAATGTATAATGTTTGTCTTGAAGTGAAAACCTTGGAAGTACTTGTTTTTATGGAAATTGCGCCAATGTGAAAGACGATTACTTTTATACAGAGATGATGCATTTTAATATCAATACGTGTCGATCGGATTTTCGGACCGGATTTTCGTTTCAACCCGAAAACTAATCATTAAAAATGACGATTATTTATGTTCCCAATTCCACCCGTTTTTTTTATTAAAGTACAGTCAAGTATGACTACCGAAATTATTATTTCCAAGTGAGTGGAGACAAACGACAAAACAAAAAAAACCACGAAGGCTAAGGCGGGAGCCCCGCTCCGCTTCGCTCCCGCCTTAGCCTTCTAACCTAACCTATCCGAGTCGAGGTGTTAACCATGGTGTTAACAATGGAGGGAACGGGTAGAAACGACACTCACCCAATAGATTATTGCGTATGTATAATAAATACCTAGGTGATTCCACAGTTTTTACACAAATAAAATAATTAAGTACATAACTACACAAGTAAAATCATTATTCTAATAACTAACTTATATTAGTTTGCGTATGAAAAGCGCACCACCCCGTGTAACCAAGTTATGGAAGTATTATTATTAAAGATAAAAAACGGCCAAGTGCGAATCGGAGTCGCCCATGAAGGGTTCCGTAGCAGCAAGTACCATAATATATATAAAAGTTCTTGTAGTTCATTGTAACTTTGATTGATATTTTAACACGTTCGCTGTGGTAGTGATTTTTCTAAGCGAAAATTGCCGTTTATGACGTTTTAAAAAATGACTACTTACTATATAGATCTCGTTGAAACCAATTTCCGTTGAAAGTTTTTATGGCAATGAGCATTATGTATTTTTTTTAGATTAATCATTCTCTTAGTTTAGTTTAGAAGTTAGAGGAACACACGCGCACACACACACACACACACACACGATTATAACGAGTGTTACACCAAGATTAAAACTAGTAATGGTAACAGAAACATTAACATCTGGATGAATAGTAATTTAAAATACATGATAAAAGAAAGGGATAGGCTGTTTGAAGTATGGTCACAGATTAAATAATAGTTACTACGTAACAGATACATCACTCCCATACTTAACCTCAAAAATATTAGCTATAACATATCGCTACAGTGGAAAAAATGCTCTACGACGTATTCCGAGAGTCGAGATTCGTGCGCACACCGTATGATTGCGTCATCGAGTGACAACTATTGACAACATTAGGGTTGTAAGCACGTAACAAAAATACATATAACTACAAAAAACAATAAACACAGTGTCTGAAAAAAACCTTAAATAACTTCTTCTTCTTTACATAAGAATTATTTATAACTAGCTGATGCTCGCAGCTTAGCCCGCGTAAAAGTTTGTTCCTTTTCCCGCTTCCAATGGGAACTTTTTCCCGGGATAAAAAGTAACCTATGTGTTATTCCAGACTACAATCTATCCCTGTATCAAATATCAGCCAGATCCGTTGAGCCGTTAGAGCGTGAAAGAGTAACAAACATTCACAGATCTACACATCCGCACTCAAACACTTTCGCAATTAATTTTAGAATATTAGTAAGAAGTAAGATGAAAAAAAAAAGCAAGACTAAATAAAGCGAAATATTATTTTACTCGGGAAATGTACATTGGTTGTGCGCACTTCGCTCGGTCTGGCGTGTGGCAGCCCTCTGCCGGTCGGCCACGTTAGTTCTGCGTCATAATACTTAGGAGTAGGTGCTTATAAAACGAATTGTAGAGAGTGACGGAGGCCTGGTATGGTACAATGAACCAAAGAATATGTTGAAGCGTCTTACGTATACGAAATACAGAAATAAATGTCATAAAGCAATAAATAAATGTAAAAATAAATATGATAAAGAAAGTATTTTAAAGTGTAAAAATAATATTTAAAAAATCTGGGAATCGATTAATTCTATGTTGGGAATCACAAAGCAGTCGTTAGATACTCAAATACTCAGAAATTTTGATAGCCAAAGTAGTATTAAAGAAATATGTGCTAAATTTGCTTCTAATTTTTCAAGCGAAATTACTGATATAAAACACATTTGCGACGAAAAAATGTTAAAAAGGCATTTATATGTTAAAGAAGCCAACATGAGTATGAGATGGCAACCAGTTACCAGCATTGAGATTGAAAAAATTATTAAAAATATGGATCCAAAAAAGTCGACGGGTTGCGATCTCATCCGCATGTCCGACTTAAAGTTCCTAACAAACCAAATAAGTCCATTATTGGCTAAGCTTGTTAATATGTCCATTGAACAGAGTAGTTTTCCTAGCCAATTAAAAGAAGCAATAATCCGCCCTATTTATAAAAAGGGAGATCGTAAGAATGTATCGAACTACCGACCCATTGCATTATTGTCAAGTGTAGATAAAATAATGGAAAAATGTATAGTGAATCAGATAAGTAATTACTTGCAGCAACATCATTTACTAGCCAATTGTCAACATGGTTTCTTAAAAGGGAGAAGTACCAATCCCACCAAAAACATCCTGTTGAAAAGGAGGCCAAGTTCCTATGGGCTAATTGTTCGTCTAAAAAAGGGTTGAAATCCAATCCAATGCCAAGTTTAGATGTACTTTAAAATCGATCATAATCATCTTCATCAACAGCCTAATCCACTGGTAAACATTTGCCATTCCCAAGACTCGCCACCATACTCAGACCTCCACCTTTCGAATCCAGCCATTACCCACCACCGCATTCACGTCAACGGTCCATCTGGCCGAAATTCACTTTACCATACACCCAACTTAAAATATGGTGTAGTTGTGAAAATACGCAGGTACCTACTTGGATAAAAATATCTAAAATAATGTTACTTCTAAATCAGAACTTGGCAGGGTTTCATGCAGTACGTAACACTTGATTAATTTGATAATTTAATTTATTATGTATATAATTAAATTAACCTGCCAAGTTCAAATTTAGAAGTAATAAAATGAGAATATAATGAGGGGTCATTGTATTCTCATTTTATCACTGATTCATAAATATTTTTATAAAAAAATCGATTTTCGATTAAGCCAACTCAAGCGTTATAATATGAAGTCCACGTTTAAAGCTTACATACTTCTTAATAATATTCGTGGAAAATTTTCAGTTTAATCAATCCAATAGCTCAATCCCCAATTTACATAGTTTATTAGCCTTCTGCTTACCCCCAAGGTTATTTAGTGTGATTATATATAAATGTATATTAATCTCATTACATTAAAATATAGCTTATGTTTAGAATATAACCGGCCAAGTGCGAGTGGAACTCCCGCACGGAAGGTTCCGTACCAAAAAACAACAAAAAGTCGTACCTATTTGTTGCATGGGAGCCCCCCTTTTTTCTTTTATTTAACGAGATGGAAAATCCTTAATGGATGATATGCCGGACTCCTCTCTCTCAACAAGACAAGCTCTCGAAAGGATGTCCCAGTAAAGGTCCATTTTGTTTCAATTATTATTTTTTTATGAAAATACAATGCTCGATATTCTGTGAGTATTTCAAGCGTCTACTGGTTGCCCTCATTACTTAGATCACCTAACCACAGGATGCGCCTTACTTAAGTATTCCTTTCTGCCAAGCCAATAGACCATTTGGTCTATTGGCTTTATAAAAAGCACTGTACATCAGTACATCATTTTATATGATTAAACTAGTACATTTCATTGTAGTTGACTGTACAATAAAAATTAACACACAACAGCCATTACGCATTTGTTTTATTAATACATTTTTAAATATAATGAAATTTATATGTGTTTGTGTTTCCCCCTTCACCCGCTATGACTAGCAGAATATTTTTGTATGCGGTGGTTCGCAAAGGCTAGTCCCGTGATATATGGTCTAAGCCTCATTACCTATTAACACAGAGCAACGCGCGCCTTAGACAGTTCGCGTTGCTCTATAGTGTTATACAACGCGCGTCTTTAGACAGTTCGCGTTGCTCTATAGTGTTATACAACGCGCGTCTTTAGACAGTTCGCGTTGCTCTATAGTGTTATACAACGCGCGTCTTTAGACAGGTCGCGTTGCTCTATAGTGTTAACTATCCTTGTATAGATCCTCTACGGTAGGTACAGTATATATTTCAAAAAGAGTTTGTGAACTCTTTGTTTAATTTCTTTTTCAGAATATTGATGACATTTGAATGATGACATTATAAACACGATATCTACGTCTACAACATAAATTGTGTGTTTGTACGTAAATTGTTTATACTGGAGAAAAATCTAAAATATGGACTATTTGTTTACTATTTCCTATGAAATAGCTATCTTTGAAATATTACACCTACCTAAAGTAATCTGCTTAAAGCGTTGTTCGCTTTTTAAAGAACTAATATTTTCGATGAAAGTCGAAAAATAAGTTAGTATGTGACCCGTATAATGTTTAATCATGGCAACACGAAATTAATTTCATTGAGCAACATTTGATTGTGCTATACCTCCTAAAGTATTCATTTAATTTGCATGGTGTAAAGGGAATGAATGATCTTGATGAAATGTTCAAATTAACTAACGTAGGTATTTAAATTGTAAGGGATACCTTATTACCGAATATATAAGACAAAATCGCTAAAAACACGTTTGTTGTATGGAAGCCCCCCTTAAATATTGTTATGTTTTTGTTTTCAGTTTTTGTTGTTATAGCGGCAACAAAAACACATAATCTGTGAAAATTTCAACTCTCTAGCTATCACCGTTCATGAGATACAGCCTCCTGACGGACAGACAGACAGACAGACAGACAGACGGACAGTGAAGTCTCATGAGTAGGGTCCCGTTCTTTACCCTTTGGGTACGGAACCCTAAAAAGGATGACTCACGCTACGCCGTGCCGGGTCCGAGCCGAGTGCCGGCCGCAGCAAGGTCAATATTATATATATTTTGTGTGAACAAACTCACGTTAAACCATAGATTTAGAATTTTTCGCGCTAAATCTATGCGTTAAACCGAGCGGCAACTGCGTGACAGCCGAACTACGGAAAGCGCTCGGAAACAACTCGGTCCCGCCTCGGCTCGGCCACGGCCCTTTGCATGAATACAGTGCCGGCCGCCGAGCTTCGCCCGAGCAGTCGTGAATGCAACCGGCTCGGTGACCGTGCTACGGCCGACACTCGGCTCGGACCCGGCACGGTCTAGCGTGAGTCATCCTTTAGAATGCTTACTGATCTTTAAACTACTGGACGGATTTGATCCAAATATTTCACAAATATGAATAACAATAATCAATGTGCAGTATTGACTTTTCCATAATTTGTATATATAGAGCATTTGATTGACATTAATCAAAACATTGACAACATCTTTCTCAAATCTGATTGAGTTTTTAAACATGACATGTGTGAAAATAAAAAGTAAATTAAATCAAAAGAGTTCTCTCATCACTAAGAAGTATTGATACAAATTCGAATCAAATCCCCCCGAAGAAAACAATTGTTACCCCCTTTTAGCCATGTTCTGGAATGAATTTCAATAAAATACGAAACACATCTTCCATCAATTATGTTAGAGATGATTTATACAAAATTTGAAGAAGATCCGACCAAGGAATCCTGTGGTCCCATACAAACTTTGTAACCCTTTTCCAACTCACGCTTGACCGATTTCTTAAATTTCTCAATTTTTCGTTAATCAACATATAACACCCGATCTGTGTGCCAAATTTCAAAATGCTAGGACAATTGGAAGTGGCCTAGAGGTTTTCATGACCGGTCAGTGAGTGAGTCAGTCAGTGCCAAAATTAGCTATATTCACAGGGTCATATTTCAGGATCTACTAAAGCTACATCTATGAAATTTGGTACACTGCCTTAGTACTAGTATATGATTACGTACGTACAATTTTATTTCTGTACTTGCAATAGGCCCGGAGCTACAGGGGGGTCAAAAGTGGGTCGAAGCGGTTCGTGTTACCGATGAAATTAATAATTATTTAGGGGATAAGAAATTTGTAATACCTATATTTTACGACTATAAAAAAGCATTTGATACAATAGAAACTAACACCCTTCTTGGTGCTATGAGAGAGTGTGGGGCGGGCGAACCCCTGAATCAATGGTTTAGGGATTATCTTACTGCTCGTTCCTACCGTGTAAGGGTGGGTGACACAATCAGCGACAGGATGATGGTGCCATGCGGGGTGCCGCAGGGCTCAGGCTGTGGCCCTGTCAGCTACCTCATGCACGTCAACAGTCTGTGCAATGTGCTGCAGCACTGCTCGGCTCATATGTTCGCGGATGACCTGTGCACTCTTCGCGCGGGCACTGACGTGGGTGAGACTTATCGACTAGTGCAGCAGGACATGGACAGAATCGTTAAGTGGTCACATGACAACGGCATAGTACTAAATACAGAAAAAACAAAACTGTTGCTTATTCACTCACCTTACCTGGTGCCACTAGATCAACCTACTTTATACGCCCATAATTTCAACTGCTTACATAAGAATATGTTTAACTGTAAATGTAAACCAATAGAGAGGAGTAAGTGTGTATCCTACCTTGGTATGAAGGTGGATGAACATTTTTCTTGGGCTCATCGCATTGACTTTCTGTGTGGTAAATTAAGGGTATTACTAGGAAAATTTTATCACCTAAGCTTTAAGCTACCTATAGGCACATTAAGATGCCTGTACATGTCACTAGTAGAACCCATTCTGAGTTATGCTCTTGATTGCCATGGACTTACTTTTAAAACATATATAGATAAAATAGAATCATTACAGTTAAGATTTTTAAAGTTTCTCGTTAATAAAAATACCAAAGATAAATGTAAAAAGGTCTACACAAAATTATATAAAATATGTAACATTTTACCAGTTAGGCTCAAACATAAATATTTACTAGCTGTAAACAATCATGGCAACCGGGAGCAAACCCTTCAAAGAGTATATAATAATCATGGCACTCGCTCCATGACATCTGGGAAATTTGTTGTGCCTAGAATAAGAAATTATTATGGTGACAGAACACTTAAAAAGCGCTTGCCATACTTAATGAATAGATTACCGAGGGACATTGCGTCGGAAAGTAATATAATCATTTTTAAAAGAAAATTAAAAGAACATTATCTGGGTAGTCTGTCATCATAATAACAACTATAGTTATTGCTACTTAAATATCTAAGTTAGAATTATTTTAAGTTATATCAGTTAATAGCCAGACTTGGTGCTTATAAACTCACTTTGAGGATAGTGTGAGTACTAAATCAGTTATCAATTTGTGGCATAATGTACGGAGGCTCGATCCCACAGACAAACCGATTACACGGTTTTGTGGGGCAATGTAAATATAAAAAAATTTAAAATATTTCTAATAAATAAATAAAAAAAAAAAAAAATTGCGTGTACTTAGTGTACACACGTAAGAAGTGAAACTTCTTCATAAACTTAATTTTCACCTCACCTTAAATTAAGTCAAAAAGTACAAAAGTACAAAAGTCCAAAAGTCCCAAAGTCCAAAAGTCCAAAAGTCCAAAAGTCCAAAAGTCCAAAAGTCCAAAAGTCCAAAAGTCCAAAAGTCCAAAAGTCCAAAAGTCCAAAAGTCCCAAAGTCCCAAAGTCACAAAGTCCCAAAGTCCCAAAGTCCCAAAGTCCCAAAGTCCCAAAGTCCCAAAGTCCCAAAGTCCCAAAGTCCCAAAGTCCCAAAGTCCCAAAGTCCCAAAGTCCCAAAGTCCCAAAGTCCCAAAGTCCCAAAGTCCCAAAGTCCCAAAGTACCAAAGTCCCAAAGTCCCAAAGTCCCAAAGTCCCAAAGTCCCAAAGTCCCAAAGTCCCAAAGTCCCAAAGTCCCAAAGTCCCAAAGTCCCAAAGTCCCAAAGTCCCAAAGTCTAAAAGTCTAAAAGTCCAAAACTCCAAAAGTCCAAAAGTCCCAAAGACCCAAAGTACCAAGGTCCCATCCAAAAGTCCAAAAGCCCAAAAGTCCAAAAGTCCCAAAGTCCCAAAGTCCCAAAGACCCAAAGTCCCAAAGTCCCAAAGTCCCAAAGTCCCAAAGTCCCAAAGTCCCAAAGTCCCAAAGTCCCAAAGTCCCAAAGTCCCAAAGTCCCAAAGTCCCAAAGTCCCAAAGTCCCAAAGTCCCAAAGTCCCAAAGTCCCAAAGTCCCAAAGTCCCAAAGTCCCAAAGTCCCAAAGTCCCAAAGTCCCAAAGTCCCAAAGTCCCAAAGTCCCAAAGTCCCAAAGTCCCAAAGTCCCAAAGTCCCAAAGTCCCAAAGTCCCAAAGTCCCAAAGTCCCAAAGTCCCAAAGTCCCAAAGTCCCAAAGTCCCAAAGTCCCAAAGTCCCAAAGTCCCAAAGTCCCAAAGTCCCAAAGTCCCAAAGTCCCAAAGTCCCAAAGTCCCAAAGTCCCAAAGTCCCAAAGTCCCAAAGTCCCAAAGTCCCAAAGTCCCAAAGTCCCAAAGTCCCAAAGTCCCAAAGTCCCAAAGTCCCAAAGTCCCAAAGTCCCAAAGTCCAAAAGTCCAAAAGCCCAAAGGTCCAAAAGTCCAAAAACCCTTAAATGACATGCTATCCCTGGATAAAGTACTCTTAATTCGAATCCACCGTGGTGGGGAACAGAACAAAGATGGCGCGTAACCAAAAATCGTGACGTGACGTGACGCAAATTTTTTTCCAACGCCGATAAAGAAGTTTCACTTCAAAAAACACACACACACACACACACACACACACACACACACCCGCACACACACAATTCTCCAAGTGTCTCTTGTGCAAACTATTCAGTTTAGAAAAAAATGATGTTAAAAACCTCAATAGCATTTTTGAAGACCTACATAGGTATAGATGTACATACTCCACAAGTATGGGTTTGATGAAAAAAAAAATTGAGTTTCAGTTCTGAGTTGGGTACCCCTAACATTTACAGGTTTTTTTCTAGTTTTATGTAAAAATCCTAATGCGATTTACAGAATACATCTACTTACCATGTTTTAATAGCATAGGTCGTATAGTTTCGGAGAAAAGTGGCTGTGACATACGGACGGACAGACAGACATGACGAATCTACATATATAAGGGTTCCGTTTTTTGCCATTGGCTACGGAATCCTAAAAATTGAGGCTTCTTTTATTATTGTTATTCAGGAAATAAAGACTATTATAAATACCGCTATAACGGATAAACCGAGTGCTTTAAAATCAGTTTAATATACAGTATGGTAAGAAGATGGTACTCGGATAGGTCCTGGATAAAGTGTCCTCGACGAGAAAAGTCTTCACGCGAATATAGCCGCTGCTGGTTATTTACACAAACAATTCAATATCCAATTATGTTACCCTAAATTACCGCCACCGTATAGAGTTACAACAGTAAATCACTCGGACCACTGGAGGTATTATAAACAGTAAATCAAGTCGGAGATGTGCCTCAGCTCCGATTGATTTGCGATGTTGTTACTGAGGCCTATCACGTATCTCGCTAACGAGATCGCATAAATTAAGCCGCTACACTATCCACTATCAATCACTTTACAAATTGCTCTATATAAAAAAATAGTAGCGAGTTTGCATTGCAGGAGGTATCTATAAGGGAAAACCAGGCGCTGAAGATTTGTTCTTTAAAACTTGGTATTAAGAGGGAACTGTTGACTGGGCCTCCGAGGACCTAGCGAAATTGGTGTTTCAATTTAACTATTGGCGTACCTTCGCGCTGCACCTTAAACCGTCAACTCCCAGTAAAGTCTAATAACGATAGCTGAAACTCAGATCGATTATATCACTTTTTTATTTTGGAAAATTTGACACTGATTGAATTTTTTCCGTGAAAACTGAGCCGATTTAAATATTGTTTTCAGAATTTCTAAAAGGAAGCTTAGATCCACATTTATGAGATTTAGGAACAAGGAGCAATAATGAACTTGTAAATTTATATAATAATTGTAATCAAGTTAATAAAGACTTCATTTATTTATATCCAGTTATATACTTCTATAAGGCTTCAACTATTATATCAACTAATGTCGCTGCTAACAAAATCTAAACTCTCAAGCCCGCGGCTGACGGGCAAAGTTATGGACAATAATACACAACCTGGCAATGTTGTAAGTTACAGAAATGAGCCCATAAACATTGCTCACATTTATATGAAGCTTTGCCGAGCTTCTTGTGAACGGTAATAGTTAGCGTTAACTTGACTTGGGAGCTTTCGCGTGATGTGTCTTCATTACTTTTAACATGTCATTGAATTCAGTATTCAATTGATTAGGTAGCTTTAGTCTTGGCAGTTTGATCTGAGGCGGCTCCATTTTCAGTCGTTGGTCACAGCAAGACTAAGGTTTCCTCTTATGAATAGGTATGAACTTAATGAAAAAATCAGATGTGCTAGATATTTTTTTTTTTTTTTTTTTTTACACCACTAAGGTGGCAGACAAGCATACGGCCCACCAGAAGGACCGGTGGTCACCGCAGCCTATGAACGTTTGCAACACCAGAGGTGCCACACTCGCGCTGCCGACCCTGTAAAAACCTTCTAAGACCCCTTTTGAAGAACCCCATACTGTAGGCGTTTGGGAAAACCGAGGCAGGGAGGTCATTCCACAACCTAAGCGTGCGTGGAAGAAAACACCTATCGGATCTAACCGTGCTGGAACGCACCGGACGCAGAGTGTGAGGATGAACTCCCTGTCTGTGGCGAGCGGTGCGATGATAGAACGTAGCCGTGGGCATCATATCAAACAATTCCTCAGAGCACATACCATTGTACAGGCGGTAGAACACGCATAAGGAGGCAAAGTCTCTCCTGTCGCGAAGAGGTTCCACACCAGCTGTAAGTACAGGATCGTTGACAATTCTTACAGCTCGTCTTTGCACCGAGCCAAATGGACGAAGCTGATATTCAGGTGCTCCCGCCCAGAGGTGACAGCAGTACTCCATATGCGGCCGCACTTGCGATTTATAGAGAAGCAGTGTTTGCGCCGCAGTGAAGTACCGCCGCGCCCTGTTGAGCACACCTAGCTTCTTGGACGCCAGCTTAGCCTTGTCCTCCAAATGACTACGGAACTGAACGTCACTGGAGATGTCAACGCCAAGGATCCCTAAACTTATATATATATATAGTAAGAACACTTTGTGGTTTTAATATGAGATAAGGATTCCACAACACAAGATCCACATTTCTAATTAAGAAATGCAAGTCCCGTATTGTGCCCAAATCAAAGAGCCGTACTTTCGTCGGGATCATCACTAAACCACTAAACCTCACCAATCGCTATTGGTATAATAGGCACAAATCCTAGGATATTATTCCGAAGAGTTGCCAGGGGCGTCTGGCATTAGACAGGTAGGTTGTGTTATCTGATTTGTTTGAGTCCGGCATATCATCCATCGAAATTTCGAAAAAGGACGTTAATTTGTTAACATTCTCATTTATAAGTTACATACTGCTTAAATTCTATAAAACATACGTTATTACAATAAAATCCCACTAATTCCACGGTACGTGGGGAACAGATTTACGAGCATGTCATTTGCGCAAGAGTTGGCAAATCATTCGCAGAATACACGCGTATATCTACACAAGTTATTTTACCTGGAATTTAATCTAGGAACAGATAATTGAAAATACCAAACGTCTAATGACTTCACACTGACCTAAAGTATAGACCTAAAAACATAGTCTTAGGCTATGTTGAGATGATATTATTTCTTATTACAAGTAGAGAACACTCCAAATCCGAAATAAATAGGTATTTATACATATATTTTTCCAATCCACATACCTACCTTGAAGGTTGCCTGGAAGAGATCGCTCTTAGCGATAAGGCCGCCCATTGTACATATAATCATTAAGATCTTCTTCTTAGAATAATGTTTTTTATGGTGTACAATAAAGCATATTTATTCTTATTCTTACGGCCACGGGCGCTGCTTTACTTGCACTGACGTTTCGGATTCATTATCCGAAACGTCAGTGCAAGTAAAGAATAGTGAAGTTGCAATTTTCATTGCAGTTTTAATTGTGGAAAGAAAACGCACTTACCTGGTCAGCAAATAATTATTATTATCATACCGAATAATTATGGAGCCTAGTAATGTGTCAGACCTAACCCAACAACGTGACTCAATTAGAATAGATCGCAGTAGGCTCGCCACGAACTCAAATTGACTAAAATTGCAATTATCGACACAATTTATCTATCTAGTTGTAGTAACGAGTACTAGCGGGCCATTAACATTGTTTAGTTGCGATGTGGTGACGACGTGCTCTGGGTCTTGCAGGTGGTGGCAAGAGAAACAGCTGGTTTCTTGGTGAACTTTATAATAACGGTTGATTGTACAAAATCACAGACGTATAGGTAGGTATATATAGGTGCGCGTGTTGAGGTGACGGTGTTTTTTGACGTAGTGACTGACGGCCGCACAGCTGTTGCTCGGTGAGCGGGGCGCGTGGACCCCCCGCGTCTTGGATGCCCCTGCGTCGTCCTGCTGGCGACGATATGTCTCCGACATGCTCCCGGGGTTGAAGACTTGTCTTCAAATTCAGTGTGTGACTGGAAGGAGACAGATAGTATTATAAGCGCGTCGAACGATACCTGTCTTAGTCTTGATATCGGCGACTCTAGCTATTCCGTCTCTCCCGGGTATGAGACGAACAATGCGCCCCATTGGCCACATGAGAGGCGGCGTGTTTGGCTGCTTCAGGACCACCATAGATCCCTCTTCAAGGGTTCCTTCGGAGTGCGCCCACTTGGTCCTCTGTTGGAGGTAAAATATGTATTCGTTAGAAAACCTTTTCCAAAATTGTTGTTTTAGGTGTTCTATGCGCTCGAATCGCTTTAGGTTGGCAATGTTCTGGCTGGTTACTTCTGGATGAGGCAAAGCAGTGAGAGACCTTCCAATTAGGAAATGGGCAGGAGTTAAAGGGTAAAGGTCAGATGGATCTGTGGATAAGGGTGTAAGAGGACGAGAGTTTAATATGGCTTCAACCTGTATCAAACACGTAGCCATCTCTTCGAAGGTAAGATGTGTAAGACCTAGTATACGTCGCAAATGTCCTTTAACGCTACGTACTAAACTTTCCCATATCCCACCGAACATAGGAGAATAACTTGGAATGAAAGAGAAATTAATACCTGACTCTGCCATTTCGGATGAGTAGTCCTGCTTTAAAATGTCAGCCAGCGCGTTACATGTTCCTACGAAATTAGTACCATTGTCAGAGTAGATGGTTTTCGGTTTACCTCGACGAGCAATAAATCTGTTAAGTGCTGCAATAAAAGCTTCCTTGGTAAGATCCGAGACAAGCTCCAAATGAACTGCCCGTGTGGCTAGACAAACGAATACACAGATATAGGATTTAATGAGTCGGCATCCTCTACCTTTACGATCGGCTATCAGAATTGGTCCGGCGTAATCCGTGCCTGTCTCGAGGAAAGGAAACTCTAACTGAACCCGTTCCTTTGGCAGATTACCCATCATAGGTTGAACAGTTTGACCCTTGATACGTTGACATTTGACGCATTTATGTACTGTGGATTTTGCAAGGTTCCTGCCACCCAAAGGCCAGTAGTTATGTCGTAATGACGACAATAATAACTGTGGTCCAGCATGAAATAATCTTAAGTGGTAGGTATTGAATAGCAACTTAGTAATATGATGCTGACTACATATAAGAATCGGATGCTTTACATTGTAATCATAGTATGAGTTGTCCAGTCTTCCTCCTACACGTATGATTCCTGATTTGATGAATGGTGATAAAGAAATAAGACGGTTTTTCTTGGGAAGAGATTTTCCCGATGAGAGCAGATCATACTCCATGGGAAACATTTCCCTCTGACATGTTTGAATAATAAAGTCAGCACTGTACGACAATTCTGAACTTGTTAGAGTTGAGCCTAGACTTAAATTATTATTACGAGCCTTATTTACAAATCTAAATAAATATGCTATAGTACGTTGTAATTTAGTGTAATTAGATGAATTGTTGATCCCAGTCTACAGGTTGCCTGCAAATGGCCTGGACGTAAGCAGTTCACGCATAGTTTTAAATCTTTGACCTTTCTAATGCGTGCATCAATGGATAATGCCCTAAACTGATCACAGCTAAATAAATTATGTGATTGCTTGCACAATGGACAGGAAAGTGAAAATCTAAGTCCCGGCTTAGCCTTGCTGGAAGCTACTACGAAACTCTTCGGCTTATTGTTAGTTGTGACCCTAGCATGAGACACCCTTGCCTCCTCGAGCGTCTCCAACAGGTTACAGCGGTTTGAAACGAAGGTAGTGAATGTGCTTAAAGAAGGGGGCTCAGTCAGAGAATTCCTATGTTCCTCCCATTCCCTATTAGTAATTGGATCTAGCTTTGACGCCATGATGTGGATAATTAATGAGTCCCAGTGTTCAATAGGTTGACCCAAGGTTGCTAAAGACCTCAGATTTTTTCTTGTTTCATCCACAACCATACGCAGGCTTTTACTACACTCTTTGCTCACCGACTCAATGTTAAACAAAGCTTGTATGTGATTAGTAACTAGTAGCTGTTTGTTGTCGTACCTGTCACATAATAATTTCCACGCTTCCTCATAGTTGCTGCCTGTAAAATCTAAGCTCCTAATTACCAAGGCAGCAGCGCCGTGAAGAGAACTACGTAAATAATGAAATTTGTTGATATCATTGATGCCTTTCTCCTCATGAATCAAGGACACATACATGTCCTTAAACTCCAACCAATTCTGATAACCGCCGCTAAAATGAGGTAAATTAATTTTAGGTAATCTAACATTACCTTGCCTTTGTGTAACCACAGTGAGCTGATCACCAGAACCGACCTCGGACCTCCCAGGCTGGTGACTGCGGTGCGTAGCCACGATTGTGCGAGCAGCTGCTAGCTGCTTGTAGTACTGGGTTTCGAACTGGTCGCGCTCAGAGTATTGCTCGTCTGGTTTAGCCGCCAAGTAATAAATCGGATATATAGAAACCAATTTATCAACTTTCAACTCTAATTCGGCTAACTGTTCATCGCTAAGCTGTTTGCATGTTTTTATAGGCGTCAAATAGCTAGTAAATTGAGTCAACTGAGATTTTAAAGCAGCACGCCTCTTTACCAGTTCTTTCACTTTTTCATCAGCCATGGTTGCGAGTTAAAAAGAATTGAAGAACGAAAATAAAAGTGAAGGGCCAAGTATGACTAGTAAAAAGAAATGTTACATACGTAACTGGCAAGCGAACAGCTGATTGCAATAGATAGGTAGGTATCAATCTATTGTGGGTTGAATGACCGTTTGAAAACGGAATAAAAAATATAAATTTAAAAGGAGGTACTTTTGGCTGTCGGCAAAAACTTTTAACTACGGTTTAACTCACTATTAATTTGAAAAAGACAATAGTTTTACAATTTGGGAAAAAAATGTAGGTAGTTAAAAAAATAAATTTGCAAATTACTTGAACTAATTATTATTCTACACTGCACAATAAAATTAACGGAATCACTACTAACTTTCACTGATATTAATAGATCGGTATTCCACTGTTATGTACGGCACAATAATACATACGTAGGCGTTTTTATAAAATGTTAAAGATGGAATAACTACAAGTAACCACTAGATAGTTTCACAGCACAGAACACTATTGATCTACGCTGATATCTACTGCGCCGAGGTATATAATTATGGTTATGTAGCTAGCACTACGAGATAGACAGCTACGGGACGATACTTTGGTTTGCGATATTAACTACTCGGACTAGGGATATGGTTAGTAATAAGCGACTAATGTTAGTAGGTAATGAAATTGGAATGATCTCACGTATGCTGCACGCTTCGCATCCAATCTGGCTATTCTGATTTCGCCGTATGTGTAATTTTTTCTTTCGATGAAAACGATGTCGCCGGGCTTCACTTGGGCTGCTACTGGGCGGTGACCCGATGAAAATGACCCTTAAGACTGATCGGTTTTCTGAATGTCTTCTGGTTTTTTGTGAAATTTCCGCACCAATCCTATGCCTTTCCGACGATCGTTGACTGGAACTGGGCTCCGAATTTGATCGAGATGACCTGCTTGTCCAATTGCGACGATTGAAGGTGTCTGATAATTTTTTTTTTCAAAAAACCGTTACTCCAACTTCGCTGCTGGAATTCTTTTTTCTTCTTCTCGAAGGACCATGTGGTGACGACGTGCTCTGGGTCTTGCAGGTGGTGGCAAGAGAAACAGCTGGTTTCTTGGTGAACTTTATAATAACGGTTGATTGTACAAAATCACAGACGTATAGGTAGGTATATATAGGTGCGCGTGTTGAGGTGACGGTGTTTTTTGACGTAGTGACTGACGGCCGCACAGCTGTTGCTCGGTGAGCGGGGCGCGTGGACCCCCCGCGTCTTGGATGCCCCTGCGTCGTCCTGCTGGCGACGATATGTCTCCGACACGATGTATTGGTCGGACCGGGTCGCCGTAACATAGACCCTGTGGCATGCTGGCCCTGCCTCTTGGCTGCAATACTACCTATAGTGTATGCCTTACCTGGTAACCTTGCCGGCTTACCGCACAGTGACGTGGTTACGAATACCTAATATTTGCTCTCGATGGGCTAGGCCGGTCTAAAAAGCACTCATATGGATGGCTACATAATCTGAGTATGAATGGGCGACTGACTGGCCTACTGACGGATTTAGCTCAAATTTTGCATGTAACTTGCGACGTAGTTCACTCCTAGATAATTTTCAAAAACACACAACGTTAAAGTATGTTGATAGATTGTCTTCCAACGTCTATTTTTACGTCCGGAGAGTATGAGGTGAACATTACATAATATTAGAGTCAATGCAAGATGAATCACGTAACCTAGATCCTAGAGTCCCCCCTCGGGGTTTAGGGGTCATGCGTTACTTCTCATGGAGCTAACGTTACACCCTGAGGGTACAGTAGTGGCTTCTTCAATCAGATCCCTAAGATTCAATATCTTAGGGATTAACGAAAAAGCCCACATTAGGAGGAAGGGCATAGCGGTGCGCCGTTCGGTGAGCAGCCCGCCTGGGGCAGTACCTCCGCCCTGCAGAAGACCGCGGTAATAGTAACCTGACTCCGGTTGGGTTATGTTCTCCGTCGGTTAGCAGGGATCCAGAGCTCATTGGGGTGACTCTGTGCCGGTGACGGTGAGACCAGAGGCTTAATCTGTCTCCATTGGCAGATAGAGGCGCGGAATATTGGTACGGCGGTCAGGGAGACCCGGTGAAACGGTTGACCGCTGACCGCCCGCAGGCTGTACGGAACCCGAACCTGGGGATTACATAATCTCCGCCCCAGGAGGCTGAACCAGCAGCCTGTGTAAAGTCCCTGGTGCTGTGGTCGTGCCGGAAGAGGATACCGGAGTGGACGCGGCCACTGCATCGGGGGGGGGACCGGGGGCCCTTCCGTACGCCGTGCCAATCTACCGCACTACCTCTGTCTGCCTTTGGTTAGTTAGAGTCTCGCTTAGTCTCTTGCGCCACCGGCACACAGGCACCTCTTCACTTTTTTAACCCCCTTTTTTAAAAAAAAACATGGCTAAAGGAAGAAAAAGAAGAAAAGTATACACAGCGGCTTCGTCGTCCACACTTTACATGGACCTTTGCAACATCAGAGGTATGCACAAGAACCTCAACGTAGTCCACCACCATCTGGAAACTGCGAAGCCGACCCTTTTTTTCCTGACGGAGACGCAGATTTCATGCCCGGGCGATACATCCTACTTAATGTACCCTGGCTATAAGCTTGAGTACAACTTCAAGCCGAAAGCCGGGGTATGTATGTACGTCCGTGATGATGTCTGCTGTCGCCGTCTTACAAGCCTTGAAGACAGGGACCTGTCTACGTTATGGGCGCGCGTGGATCACGGGGGCCACACTCGGATCTACGCGTGCGTGTACAGGTCTCACAGCGGTAACACGGACACAGTTCGCCTTTTTGACCACCTGCAACAATCGACTGACAAGGTGATTGAGCAGTATCCTTCTGCGGAGATTGTGATTCTGGGGGACTTCAACGGTCATCATGTTGACTGGTTGGGCTCCCGGATGACCAACTTTGCGGGGAACGCTGCACACGAATTTGCCCTGACCTATGGGTTCTCCCAACTGGTTAAATCCCATACGAGGATACCAGATAAGGAGAACGAGCATAGTGCATTGCTGGACCTCCTGCTGACAACGCGTCCGGATGGATACAACGTCTCAGTGGATGCTCCGCTCGGATCGTCGGACCACTGTATCATTCGGGCGCATGTGCCTCTCGCAAGGCCTGAACCACCTCGGCCCAAGGAGTGGCGACATGTGTGGCACTATAAGTCAGCAGACTGGGATGGACTGCGGGAGTTCTTCGCGTCGTACCCGTGGAGGCGGCTTTGTTTTGCCTCAGACGATCTGGATTCCTGCGCTGCAGCAGTCGCTGAGGGGATCTTGGAGGGCATGGAGTGCTATATTCCCAACCGCTGGATCCCTGTAGGAGCAAAAAAGCGACCGTGGTTCAAGCGACCGTGGTTCAATCGGCTCTGCAGAGAAGCTTTGATGCTGAAAGAATCTGCCTACAGAGCCTGGACCACGGCTCGTGCAAATTCAGATCCTAACATCTCTGAGGTGAAACGCAAACTAAATGCCGCCTCGAGGGCCAGCAAAAGAGCAATTGTCAGGGCTAAATTCGATTTCGTCGGCAGAATTGGTGAGCGGCTAGCAGGGTACCCTTCAGGAAGTCGTGAATTCTGGTCGCTTGCCAAAGCTGCCGAGGGAAACTTCTGTCAGTCAGGTTTACCACCTTTGCTTAAACCCGACGGTAGTCTGGCCCAGAGTGCCAGGGAGAAGGCCGACCTTTTGGGTTCTCTCTTTGCCTCTAACTCGACCATGAGCGACGGGGGTGCTGTGCCGCCGGACGTTCCGTGGTGTGGAACTTCCATGCCGGAAGTTAAATTTACGCAGCGGGACGTCCGACGGGAGCTTCATTCTCTGGACGTTCATAAGTCGAGTGGGCCAGACGGTATACCCGCGGTAGTACTTAAGCAGTGTGGTCCAGAGTTGTGTCCGGTACTTACACGTCTTTTCTCGCTTTCTTATTCCATGCGACAAGTCCCGGCGTCGTGGAAGATCGCGTATGTGCATCCTGTGCCCAAGAAGGGTGATAGGACCGACCCGGCCAATTACAGGCCTATAGCCGTCACCTCTCTATTGTCTAAGGTGATGGAGCGTGTAATTAATACACAGCTCCTGAGGTACCTTGAGGAAAACGACCTGCTCAGTGACCGGCAGTACGGTTTCCGTCACGGTCGCTCGACGGGCGATCTTCTCGTGTGCCTCACACACCGATGGGCGACGGCTATCGAGAGTAAGGGCGAGGCTCTAGCAGTGAGCCTCGACATTTCTAAAGCCTTTGACCGGGTCTGGCACCGTGGTCTTCTTAAAAAATTGCCCTCCTACGGACTGACCGAGAGATTTTGCGGATGGGTGTCCAGCTTTTTGGCCGATAGAAGCATCAGGGCTGTTGTCGACGGCAGCTGTTCTGACTGCATGGCCATAAACGCTGGAGTACCGCAAGGCTCAGTGTTGTCCCCTACCCTGTTTCTGCTGCATATCAATGACATGTTGTCTATTGACGGCATTCATTGTTATGCAGACGACAGTACAGGGGACACTTGTTACACAGGCCGTCCCGGTATCTCTCGGGACGCAGTGGAGGAAAGTCGTGATCAGCTTGTGTCTGAAATCGAGGCTACTCTTACTAGAGTGTCCGATTGGGGTAGACAAAACCTTGTCCAGTTCAATCCCTCCAAGACACAGGCGTGTTTCTTCACCGCTAAGAAAGCCCCAATTACTGTAGCGCCACGATTCCAGGGCACATCTCTTTCCATCTCTAAAAGTATAGGGATCCTTGGTGTTGACATCTCCAGTGACGTTCAGTTCCGCAGTCATTTGGAGGACAAGGCCAGGCTGGCGTCCAAGAAGCTCGGCGTGCTCAACAGGGCGCGGCGGTACTTTACTGCGGCGCAAACACTGCTTCTCTATAAGTCGCAAGTGCGGCCACACATGGAGTACTGCTGTCACCTCTGGGCGGGGGCACCTGAATATCAGCTTCGCCCGTTTGACTCGGTGCAGAGGCGAGCTGTGAGAGTTGTCGACGATCCTATACTGACAGGTGGTGTGGAACCTCTTCGCGACAGGAGAGACTATGCCTCCTTATGCGTGTTCTACCGCCTGTACAATGGTATGTGCTCCGAGGAATTGTTTGACATGATGCCCACGGCTACCTTCTATCATCGCACCGCTCGCCATAGACAGGGATTTCATCCGCACACCCTACGTCCGGAGCGTTTGAGCACGGTTAGATCCGGTAGGGGTTTTCTTCCGCGCACGCTTAGGTTGTGGAATGATCTTCCTGCCTCGGTTTTCCCAAACGCCTACAGTATGGGGTTCTTCAAAAGGGGTCTAAGAAGGTTTTTACAGGGTCGGCAGCGCGAGTGTGGCGCCTCTGGTGTTGCAAACGTTCATAGGCTGCGGTGACCACCGGTTCTTCTGGTGGGCCGTGTGCTTGTCTGCCACCTTAGTGGTATAAAAAAAAAAAAAAAAAAAAAAAAACCTAGAGTCGGTATCTTCTAAGTGCAGAACGGATGTAATTAAACAGCTGGCAATAAATGCATACATCGATGACAAAAAACACATAATAAAATTATACTACCGGTGTTTTCTAGTGGTCCCACTATTTTTAATCACTAGTAGTACCACGGGGGAGAATTGTTTCTCGTGGTCCCACTACACTAACGGATGTAAATATTTTCATCCATCTCTTTAAATGTATCACAGGTAAAATACACGAGTGTATCTTGGCAATACATGTGTATTGCCAAGATACATCAGGATAATCGAAACGCGTCGACAGACGGAAGAAACAATTAATTGCTAACAGCATTGTGGAACAATTATTGTAAGATATGGAGCAATTGGTTTATCTCTGTGCGCCCACCCGCTTAGGAAGCAACTGCACCTGCACGGAGCTGTAAGGAGATTTCTCTGTCCATTCTACATACCAAGCTTATGTTTGGACGCAACAGTGTTAGGACTCTTTTGCAGTATGTATTCTTCTTTTATTGTGGCGCTGTAGGTAATCAGTATCAAATTAGGGGTACACGTTGTAAGTTGTAAGCATTTTACTGTTGAACAAATGCTACTGTTTCACGTTGTTGACCTGTTTTATGTGTATTCTTCTCTTCTCGTCATCCTTTAGCCTGCAGACGTGCCACTTATAAACGAGGCTGACTTTAACTCCGTAGATAGAGACTACGTTCAGATTCGTATAGTGTTTTAAACAGATCTTTAATCTTATCGAAGCACCCATGACCAGTAATTCTCTGTATTAAACTATCTTATAATAGAGATGTCGCGGCTCGTATAATAACGTTAGGATAAGAAGGCACGTTTATTATATCAGCTTAACGTTTAACACATAATTTTAAATAATAAAATGAGTGCCATACGCGAACGTTTCCTTAGTGCAACTCAAGTCAAATGTCGATTTAATTTTAGCCTCACTTCCCGGTTCGTTAATGCTCGCGGTATGTACGGTTTTGCGAAAACTATGACAGAGCGCTGTGGCGAAGATTAAGACGTTTGCGCACCATTCATTATGAAATGAATCATGTGTGTTATGTCACCCTAACAGATCTGAGGATACGCCGAAGTTTGTTCTAATTTAAGCCGATATAGACCATATTAGAATTGAATTGGAACGTGCAGTACTCCAGCTGAGTGGAATGCAGCTAAAATTAAACCAATTCCAAATGGCGAGAGATGTGCCGAATGTAAGATTTAAAGTTGTGCGTGCAGAAGAAAGTTTCGATTTAATTTCAAAATGTGTTACTCTCAACGAGTCACCCTAAAACGGGTCACAGTGTGACTCGTTGAGAAAAAAACTCGCAACGAGTAACAGTGTGACCCGTTGTTGACATTTTATTCTCATCAGTACCACTGGGTCTTGTAGTGTGACTCGGTAGGAAAAAATCGTCGACTCGTTTTAGGGTACTCGTTGAGAATAAAGGATCTTATATTCTCCATTGAGTTAATTTTGTAATTATATTTGCAAAAAGAAAAAGAAAATAACCATATATTGTATGCTGCGAAATGTGGAAACACATTATAGATCGTTTTTATTTATCTTTAGTTTTATAGTAACTTTTGACAAGCATAAGTCATGTCAGCCCCATCGTAACTAACAAAAAAACATTACTATTATCTACAATACTATCTACCTATGCTAATTAAACTTCCAATACCGTAGGCTTAAAGTTCGATGGCACAAAGTAGTATTGTATTCTCTTTGGCACAAAGACTACTGACAATGAGGAGTCAGGCTCAGATACCGGACCATAATAAATATAGAAATGACTGATGACTGGGTGTATTGTTACCTCTACAAGTCACAAGCAGCATAGTGTGGTGCACTGGTGACCCAATGACCAGCTAGTCGCGTGTTTCGGTCATAAATCGCGAGCAGTGGTGCGCGGGAGTGCGCGGGAGTGCGCGGGAGGCCGCAGTACCGGTCGGGGCGTTATTCACAGAGCGTTTGTGACTCATACACACTCACACTGTATTACATTACGAGTATGATGAAGGACCTCATACACGGTAGATATATATTACATACCGAGGTGTATATCTTTCGGTAGAAACTGTCATAAGTCCACACTCGATAGCTATATTATTATTAATTTAGCTACTTGACAAGATAATCATAAAATCCACAATAGGTACTGATGATAAACATTATCATAATATAATTCACTGAAATATTACAATTATTGGCTTTTGTTCCCGAAGAAAAGATTGACCTAAAGAAGGTTGCAGGGACTGACTGGATGCGGAAGGCGCAGGACCCTACGTCCAGCAGTGGACTGTCATAGGCTGAACTTGGGCTACACAGAGCTTTCTACGTTCAGGTATTTAGAGAACACATTAAGTATTGAAATAAATAAGAAATGAAAACAATCATATTCAGTTTTTGTGAACAATATTAAGGGGTCTTAAAGTTTGAGATCCTATGTCCAAGACAGAACTGACGTTTCCAGTCATGATTATTACACGACATAAATGTCAAGGGCGGGTGTGATTGGATAGCGGGACCATGAACGAGTGCGATAATGTCTGAGCTAATACTGAGATGTGTAATTATGTGTCTGTGATCTGACCGCACAACCGGTCGAACACACAGACACGCTTGTATGTACAAGCGGGTGAGGAAACTTGCTCTTGTTTCCATTTCCAATGAGGACTAAAATCTAGGGGACTGCTTTAGAAAATGACGAACAAGAGGTGCAAATGAAATCAGTTTTATCGGTAAAAGTTGACGAAAAGTGATAGCTAAAAGTAGATTTTTATTCTACAAGATGTGTGACAAAATATAGTTTTGATATAAATTGTATATTATTTATACATAATGTGTAAAATGATTATAAAATCTGCCCCAATTTTTTAGATAATTGTATTTTATGACATCAATCGACAGGAAAGAAAATAATTTGCCAATTTATGAAAAAACATACACCTATAATTAGTTTCAACGGCCTTAACGACTTTACTTTGTACTAATTTGGGTCGAGACGAGATATATCAGGAATTCTTGTTGAGTATATTATATCTCTTTATTTCGATGTTACACTAATCCATAAAGACATTTTGCTTTCGTAAAAAATTACTGAGTTAAAATTCTCGAGCTATGATCAAATTATATAAAACTGAAAATTGAAAAATAAAATTAACTTAGCACAAAGTAATAGGTAGTATATTTAGTTTTATATTAGATTTTATTGAATGTAATACTGAAATCGGCGCCAAGAATATTTTATAGGTGTAGGTAGATATTATTAATCTCTCATAGAAATATTGGCACCGACTTCAGTATTACAGTCAATAATATCTGATATAAAACTAAATATACTACCTATTACTTTGTGCTAAGTTAATTTTATTTTTCAATTTTCAGTTTTTGTTTGAAGTCGGTTTTTTTTATTAAAATTTTTTTTTTCATGATTTTCAGTGACGGGTAGACTGAAATTATATCTGTCTAGGGGTAATGTTCTCCCCAATACAAATTAATCAAGCCCAAACACAAGATAACTGCTGTAAATCGTTAAGGAATTCCCACGATTCGAGGGATTTCTTCGATTTCTCCAGGATCCCAGCATCCGATTCTGACTTCCTGTATATGGGACCACATGGGAAGCACCAGCTTTCAAACAAAAAAGAATTTTCAAAATCGGTTAACTCCTTCTAGCGATTTGCCGGTAACAAACATAAAAAAAAAAAAAAATACAGACGAATTGAGAACCTCCTCCTTTTTTGGAAGTCGGTTAAAAATATATCATAACAACACCTGGTTATTAAATATTATTACTATTGTATAATTTATGACGTCCGTAAAAAAATGTGCCTATAATAAGCATCTGTTTTGGGTAGGTATTATTATAATTATTTCATAATTTGAAACAACATCAAGTCAAGGCACAAGATTGTGTCGAATTGTGCCCATAAATCATCACACTAACGGCTAATTAGCAGTTTTTGCGCCGCAGGCTGACAATACACAACATTAAGCCGTGGACTACACTCATGTTTGTATAAATGAAGTTATGCTTTGTAAGCACGTGATTATTGCCATTTTTTAGATTCCTGCATACTTATTTCCAACCAAGTAAACTGGAGTATAGCAATAAAAATAAAAAAAAAACATAATATAAAAAAAGGTGCACGACTTCTTTTTTTTTATATATATTCAGCTCGCCAAATTGACGTGTCGCCACCAGCTTGATGGAAAGCCGTGGCGCATTTAGCGATTGGGGGCCACTTCTGACAGTGGTCCTCAAGTTGGCGGCCCTGTGATGTGCCTGTTTACGCTCCTCTTGAAGAACACGGGATTGTAAGAAGAGGGAAACATGTATGCGGACAGGTAGTTCCAGATTTTTATAGTTCGACAGAGGAACGATCTTTTGAAACGCTCTGTTCTGGCGAAGATTCTCTCCACTGTGTATGAGTCATAGATTTAGAATTTTTCGCTACTCTATGAGTGGCATCTCTGCTCGGCACGCGTTGACAACGAGTTTAAAAGAAGTGTCAAAAACATCGACTTCAATCACGTGCAATTTGTACTATCTCTGTGACAACTGACAGCAAATCACAATCTTAACAAACAAAATATGGTTAGATAAATTTGGAGTGTATGCAAAATATTAATGTAAATCATAAATAACTCACTGGAGTACTTTACACAAGTCTCAAAAGCAATGTGATCTTTAAAGAGACCCTGCGTGCGAGTGTAGTGAATACCGCAATATACCTAATTCGTATGCAGGTAAGTGAAGCTCAACATAATTTCTATCTTGTACGCCATAATGTCGTCGACAATAATAATTTATTGATGTCGAGGACAATACGAGTAAGTACAGTGTGAGGGCAGTGACTACAATTATGGTAGTACTGAAGTTACTGCCATATAAGATTGACAATCAAAGTACAAAGATACCATCCTGTACCGTACCACCTATATTGAAAGAATCTCATTTTTTTGTCCACAACACTGCAATTTTCATAAAAAGTCTTGATTTTGCTGGTATTAACTAAGATCTCAGAAGAGGTTATTGAGAGCTCCTTTCCGTTTCTTTCCAATGAAATATAATCTTTTTTTTTGTTTTGTTTCAGGGGAATGTTCTTCGTGTAGAGTGGGAGTACCTTCGATCGCCAATATGTGTATTTTCTTGTTGGTGGTGTTGCTTGTGCCGGCTTGTATTTTGCTTTGTTTGGCCTTTCTTGTGTAAGTATATTGTATGTATACATATCAGATACTTTGTAGACATCGTTATCATTCTGGGGCTCCCCATTCTAGGCAGGCATTGGAAGGTCTCCGTATGGTTTAGTCGGTAAGAGTCCGACGTGGCGTCCATGAAGGACTCGTAAGTGCGAATTAATTACCAAAAATAATGGTTGAATAAATAAATAGTTCTTTGATTATTTCTTTTTACGCTTATAAGTTCATGCATGGCTACATAAATTTTACTGTGTTTGGATGAGGACAGTTTCCTGTTACAGGCAAATACAGGCCCTTCTTTTTGAATATATTATTCAATGGGTCTTGAGGGCAAAGGTTAAATAATGTACCACAACTTTGTAGGCAACACTATAATTTAATTATTCGCTCACGTTAGCAATACAAATAGTTCGATTACTATCGAAACTCCAAAATGAATCTCACTAATGAATAAATACCTAACATACTTATAATAAATGTAGCACAATTTTAATATCGCGATCTAGACCTTGTCATACAACCTTAGCGCGATCTAGACACTACATGTAAACAAACCCTATCGCGATCTAGATATTTCATGTCGACAAAGTATATCGCGATTCAGATCCCACATACAGCGCAATCCGTCGAATGCGTTCTTACTCACTGTATGTATACTTCCCCGGAGACAATACCTATTACAAAATACACCTAGCTTCTTACAACCCTTTTTACAATTTGGACATACCGCCCACCAAGGACATATTTCAAAATGTCCTTCATCACCGCCCACCATGACGGACTAACTATACTACACTTAACTACTTAATACCAAATAACCATAAAAAAACAAAATTAAATCAACAATCTCAAAAAAAATAACCACATTATAAAAACTAATAAATTGTGACACACAAGTTTGAGGTAAGTAGATCGCTTCATCACAAAAATTGTGTACGCAATGGAACGACCCGACAAATTTCGTCCTACCCAAGATGTATCCTCTCAATATTATCCAGTAACCACTTGCCAAGCATCATATCGTCTCTTTTGATCTAAGCTAAATCCCAACAGATGGCTCTGGATCCTGGATGTTGTGTCCACTTATGCCTCGGTAGAAATTGTTTTAATGATTCATTTGACCAATGCTTCCAAATGTACTGGATTATCCTCTGGTACATCTGCCATCGTTGTCGGTCTCCAACATTGGGAATTCTCTACCATAATCCTTAACGGGTATAATTAAGTGTGGCTCTAAAACTAAAAAGTGACAAGGAGTTGTTATTGTCAGCTGTTTATATTCTACGACTTTATCATTTAGGACGTTCAAGGCAAGATGCAGCGAGAGTCATATTCAGCTGGATTTGGTTTTAGCAGCGCACCTGACCACTTATGGACATCAAATCTAATTAAAATATCGGCAACCTGTTTTACTACGAAGGCCTTCCAGCTACTGGGATGGACATTAAGCCAGGTCAGCACTACCACACCATCTGGCCAAGCATCCCAATTTATTTTAGGTATGCCTATGAAGCTTACATAAAAAACAGCTGCGTATGCGTGTTTTGAGCTGTGCAATTCGATTTTTATACGGTGAGAACTCGTGCAATACCATCGTGGGATTTTTGTGTCCTTTGATGACACCAAGCTGCTATGGTAAGTCCTCCATTCGCTTATTAAATAATTTGGTATTTCTTGAACCCAATTCAACAACAACCCCAACCAGTCCAAAGGATCAAACAGTCTAGTAATATTTGACCTAATTTTTCTTTTTACAGGTTCAACCAACGGCGGCAGTTCAACACAGTACTGAAACAGTTCATCACTAGGACCCCGGGTAAGTTCTAAAATTTTAGTAATTATAACTAAGGTTATGTTTAAGTGTTCCGTTATTGCACTTTCCTTATATTTGGTAAGGTTTAAAATTAAAAGCTCCCGGCTTTTACGGTTCCCTTTCTGCAATCGACAACCTCCTCTAATCAAAATGTCTCTAATACCCTCGTCAGGATTGCCCTGCCAGAGAATGCGTGTAAACTTGGTTTCTCGCCTGTTCACAAAGACCTGCCGATACATTCTGCTTATAGCGACAATCAAGCACATTTTATGTCTTCGCCAGTTACTGATAACATGGTGAAGATCTGCCAGCAACGTAGGCCCAACCAATAAATAATTATAAAGTAACATATTGTTTGCTGTCTTACAAAAAGTATCTAACACGATCCTTACCTTGGCCATAGTTTTATTCTGACGAACGACAGCGTGGTGTGACAAGTACCTAACTTTGACCATATGACCCAATTCTAAATATTCTTGTATGACCGTAGCATATTCTGTTTTAAGCTTAGGATTTTTGCTGAGCTTTACATCCGAACTCTTTAGTCTTTTCTCAGCTATATCCATGGAGGCATTGTCACGGTCATCAGACGTGGCATCATTCAAGGGTAATTGCAGGATGTACCGACCGGATTCATAATGTCGTGTATAGGGATTGCAATCCGGAAAACCGGATCCGGTAATCCGGCGGATCCAGCATCATTTGACGTCCTCCGGATCCGGCACCAATACACCGCCGGATCCGGCGGCAACCGGATCCGGTGTTAGCATATTTTGGCATAATAACCATGCCGTTGCCAAGGATGGTACAAATGTAAATAGCTTGCACTGCGCACGAGTCGTTTGAGTCACCCTTCAGTGTGTAACTTACAGGTTACGATGAGATGTTACATACTAAAAGTTCCGACATCTAGGACGTGAGGTGGAGAGACGGTCGTGACAAAGGGCCCAAATTATAAGTTTTTCACCAATATCCCAAAAACAGTTCGTTGTAGCATGTTCGACCACGAAATAAAAACTTACAAAATCTCCATTACTTTGATTACATACAGTTCCCATATTCCCAACCATTTTTGAACTACACTCTTCCGAAATGTAGAAATGATAGTGAATCAGCGTATTTAACATTCTGTTGAGCTTTTAAATGAATTCAGGTATAGTGTCAGGGAGGTAGATATGTAATTTGAAGAATAATGCCAGGGGTAATGAAGTTTTTATCGTTTCTCTCGCATTAATGATATTGTTTGCTGAAGGTGCAAAATATCACAAAGACTGCTATTAATTATTTCTGAAACCTGTCAGTTACCCAAAACATCAGAAAACTAGATCTCTAGAGGCTAGGCTACATTTCATCCCGGGAATATGTTCCTATGGGAAGCGGAACGAGAATTAAATATGGCGCGGGCGAAACCGCGAGCTTCAGCTAGATTTTTATATATTTTTGAGCGCGTAGTTTATAAACGGTTGGAATTATGGAAAGGAAAAGTGTTCAGAACGAATGTTATTGATACTTTATAAGCTTTAATTTTATCTTAGCATATGTTTTGCTACAAAGCACTGATTTTGTTATATCGCCGGAAAACTAAAAAAATGAATCATTGGCACACCCGCCCTTTTTCCGGCACGCCTTATAGATGATGGGACTATTAGTATGTTTTATTCTTAAACAACCTGATTAAATTTCTTAAGAAACAGCTTAGGTTCTCGTTCACTCTACATTGCTTTGTGCTTTCTTGACGGGACTATTACCTTAACTTTAAGATTTTAGATTTAGTCTCGAAAGATAAATATATTCGGCTCTTTAAAAAAAAATCTTTACTTCTATATAAAACTAGGGGATGTCACGCGGTTTCACCCGCATAGCTCCCGTTCGCATGGGAATACGGGAATAAAATAGAGTGTAGCTTTCCAACAGTAAAGGAATTTTTCAAATTGGTACAGTAGTTCCGGAGCCTATTCGATGCAAACAAACAAACAACAATCAAATCTTTCCTCTTTATTTTATTAGTATAGATTGAATGACCGGGGGTCTGAGGACGGTGAGAGGGCCGCTCACCGTCCTTACAGAAGCAGGCCCATGACGGCAGCGTGACGTGAACAACTCACGCACGCCCCCCCCTTAGAAGCGGAGTCACACCCGAAACCCCCCATAGACGCGGGATTGCACCCGAACCACCCCCTGGGTGAGGCCGCAGCTGCGGCCGTAGGTCTGTTGGGAGTCACGGGACATCCTTCCTGAGGGCTTACCCGGGGCTCTCAACCATAGGCTGTTGGGCGTTACGTGAGGTTTTTTAGTCGGTAAGAGTCCGGCATAGCATCCTACGAGGATTTTCCTTCACGTTAAAAAAAAAAAAGAATAGATAACTGTTATCGTTTTAAATTTTACACTTCATTAACAGTAATTCATGTCGAAATGAAAAAAAGAAAGCAAGTTATCCTGGTTAACTCAATCCGGCCCGATCCGGTCGGACCCGGCCGGATTTGAGAAATCCGGTACGGATCCGGCCGGATTCAAAATAACACCGGATTGCAATCCCTAGTCGTGTAGTGGCAGAAAATAAATCTTCACACTTCATTTTGTCCTCCGTGAGCATTATCTTTGACGAAAACGGTTCGTTTTCGAACTCCCGAAATTTCCTTAAGAAATCGTCTTCGCGAACAATACAATGCATTACTGCTACGGATGACACAGGAATAGACCCCTGCTCAACTTCACATACCCCTGACAAAATCCAACCCAATGCTGTATCTTGAGCTAAGAGAGTATGGTTTTTCCTAATGCCCCCTTGAATGATTCGGCTGTAAACCTCAGCACCTAGTAAAACATCGATTTTATTAGGCCTGTAGTATTTCGGATCAGCCAAATCATTGTCAGTCAGATCTACCCATTCTACCCTAGTTACGTTTGTAACAGGGAGAAGGGAGGTGACCGATTTCACGACGTGAGCTGTGACCCTCATTGTGAAGTTGGGGTCCCTCCTAGACTGGATACTGAAGTTAACCGTAGACCTTGACATATCAGTTGTATTTCCTCCAACACCCACTATGGTGTGGTTTGCAGCAACTTTCTTTAGCCCCAAAAATTTAACAGTCGACTCGGTAACAAATGACCCCTGCGACCCTTGATCTACCAAAGCCCTCACCACGCGATATGCCCCATCTCTCGACTCAGCCTTCACTAAGGCTGTACTCAATAAAACGGTTTTGCGACCGTTCCCTGTCGAAAGACATGCTACGAGTGGCTTGGCAGATCCCTCCGCTTTAGCGGTTATGTTGTTTCCTTCTCTCACCTCATCTTGTAGAGGTTTTGAGGATCCTACGTGAGCGATTGGAGATTCAAAACCTTCACTATCAGACCCAGATACACCTGTTGGGTGTAGTAACAAATTATGACGACGGTGGCATATGTGGCATCGGAGAGTGTTTTTACAAAACTTGGCAGAGTGGTTACCTTTTAAACAAATAAAACACAAGCGCTTGTCCCAGACGAAACTACGTCGACTGTCGCTAGACTGCGCACAGAATTTTTTACACGACGTGATTTTGTGATTACCCGAACAGTATTCACACGACATCTGTTTATCATTTCCCACAATATGAAATGATTGTGTACTCTTGGGAGGTCTAGTCTTGTCCTGGGTACCATGCCTCGTCTCTAAATGTTCGAGCCCTCGGAAGCGACTATTTAAGAACTCTGAAAATTGCGTAAATGTAGCTAATTTATCACCAGGTTCTGATGAAATATTTAATTCCCATGTTTTCCGAGTCTCTTTATCTAATTTCCCACTAACGATATAGATTATAGGGATGTCCCAAGACGAGATATCCACCCCAAGAGCACTAATAGATTGCAAGCACTCAGTAGTAGTATTAAGTAGCGCCTTAATATCACTAGCTGACTCACAGGTTAAAGTCCTTTGACCAAAAAGGCGTTTTAAAATGCCATTAACTAAAAATCTTTTGTTATTATACATATTATCTAATGTTTCCCAAGCTATTTTATAATTTTCTTACGTTATACTAATATTTCGAATCAGCTGTTCTGCTTCTCCCACTAAATGTCCCTTTAAATAATAAAATTTCTGCGTGTCTTCTATAGCCTTATTGTTATGAATAAGCCCAAGAAACAAATCTCGAAATGTTGGCCATTCAGAATATTTACCCGAAAAAGATGGTATTTTTATTTCTGGTAATTTGACTCTAGTAACTATTTTTTCATGTTTATTTGTTTCAAGTGCAGTCGGTACATTAAATAGATTCAAAATTTCCTGCAAGTGACATTTGTAAGCAATATACAGATCTTCTACTTCGTCATACAAACCCTTTTTATAATACTCAGTACTATGCAACTCAGCCCGTTTGACTTGAGTTAAAATTTGTGTATGAGTATTTATAAATAAAGACCACTGCTGTTCCAAATTGTCTACTCTTATTTGTACATAACTCTTCGTTAAACGATCTTTAGGAGACTTTTTAACATTGGAAAACGCTTTAGACATCTTAATTTTAATGTCCTCCTGGATTTCGTTTAACGCTTCCATGTTAAATAACGTAATGTATTTACTTATAATCAAATAAAGATATTTTATTCACAACGAAGTTAATTTCTACTAACAAAGTTGACCCCAGGAAAATGAATGTTTTCCAAGTGTTGTATGTTATATGAAACGTTCCAACAAATACAAATGAACTATTATTGTCAACTATCAAAACAAACACAGACAAAATATTCTTATCACAAAACACAACAGAAAATTTTACAAGTTCAATAAAAATAATTTGAAACTATTCAAAGTCCTTAAACACTAAAATTTTTCTAAGTGTTTGAACACAGTTAAATCAAAATAAAATCGGGCATAGAGTCCCCGTCTCAACCACTTTTAGCCTAAAAATTTTACAAGTTAATAAATCTAAACTAAATCAAAGTCTTTAACACTTACACTATAATATTGTCTCTTCAAATTTTCTAAGTTAGGATTCTTTAATAAAAAGTCTATGTTTAATTCTTCAAAGAAATAAGGTTCAAAATGTACTCACGATTTTTAACTGCACTCACTGACACAAACCGTATCCATGAAGTTATTTTCCAGTAGCTCCTTGTAGCGACCTCGTTCCAAGAGTTCAGCTCTGCACCAGTTCAGCCTCCCTTTGCGTCGGTTTCCTCCAGATGGCACCAATCCAGGGTCCAGGAACAAATTTCAGCGCCAACAGGTACCTCTTCACTTGCTGAAGAGGTTGTTCTAGACAGCAATCCACTGACTAGTCCTAACGCAATGGGTGGTATTCTTTACCACCACCGAAGACTACCAAAAAACGCTCTCAGCCATCCGGCAGAAGGACCATGAATATATTATTCAATGGGTCTTGAGGGCAAAGGTTAAATAATGTACCACAACTTTGTAGGCAACACTATAATTTAATTATTCGCTCACGTTAGCAATACAAATAGTTCGAATACTATCGAAACTCCAAAATGAATCTCACTAATGAATAAATACCTAACATACTTATAATAAATGTAGCACAATTTTAATATCGCGATCTAGACCTTGTCATACAACCTTAGCGCGATCTAGACACTACATGTAAACAAACCCTATCGCGATCTAGATATTTCATGTCGACAAAGTATATCGCGATTCAGATCCCACATACAGCGCAATCCGTCGAATGCGTTCTTACTCACTGTATGTATACTTCCCCGGAGACAATACCTATTACAAAATACACCTAGCTTCTTACAACCCTTTTTACAATTTGGACACTTTTTACGTTTGAGTTTTACACTGTTGTGTCATTACAGATATTGCTGTTTGGACGAGCGCTCGCAGAACGCTTAAAACTTCAATGAAACTCGATTTGAAAAGTTATACCGTTGCCATATTGTATTAGTTTGATAGTAATAAAGTGTTTGTATCATATCATGTTCAGCTATTCTTACTTTAACAAGACACTGGATGAACCATTATCCCTGATAATAACCATCCAAATTTTACACATATAATCTTACAATTATATACGACAGTGGACGCAGTGACGTATCCGACTACAAAGGAATCGGCTCACGCATTCGAATGGCCTTCTCACGAGAAGGTGACTGCACTCATCATTGAATAGCCTCAACGATTCACTTTATTTTTGTATAACGGGACCCAATTTGGTTCGTTATCAGGAGTATTATTACATCAAATGACTCGTGTGTTCGATTCAAATTATACTTCGGGTCTCAACCGAAGACGATTACATTTATTACTTGCAGCAGTACATGCAATGGTGCTGTCTTCGTCACACTTTAAGAGCAGAGTTAAACGAAACATCTTTTATCTCGCTCTTACACTCTCTTGACAGTTGACAATCACGACATCTTCATTACGTGTTTTTGTGTTGTCGAGTTCACACGCGGTATTAAATTTTATTAAATAAGAAGTTCCTACTTACAAAATGGGTAAACGGGAACATCATAGTTTGGATTACGATAGTTTACGTCGGAAGATAAAGATTCTAAAACGGACATCTCTTTAGATGTCCGACTTGCTTCTTTAAGCAAGTTCAAGTTCATGAGCACCATCATCGGATGGTGATATTCTGGATGTGTCAGATAACTAAGGATATCTTCAAGGTAGGTAAATAACGTATTACATTTTTAATAAAAGTAATTTATTTCGAATAGCAAAGTAATAAAATGTTTTTACATTTACTTACCCACATTATAATTATTATCGAATTTGAATAAAACCTATAAGAGTTAAAAAGTTAAAAATTTATGTTTATTAGCATAACATTATGGCAGGGAACAGAACAGTAATTATTTACGATATACCTTACATACTACACGTAAATCGTGTACCTAGATAAAACTGTTATGCTCCACAATTGCATAGTAGAGGAATTAAAGTAGGTATAACTACATATACCTACTATATTGTTTCTTAATATACTCCGCTTTAACAGCGTAGAGGAAGTACTAAATATTTAGGTAGGTACCTACTCCACGTAAATCGTGTAAAAGAGAATTTTATCCTATTCGTAAATAGTTCTTATTGTACTCCGCTTTAACAGCGTCGAGGTAGAACTAAGGATGTAACTACGCCACGTAAATCGTGTAGAGGAGTGCTCCACGTACATCGTGTTGAGGATCACTCTATCTATCTGTATGTAAATCATATACTTACTTACATATTTATGTTTACACTCCACTAACAGTGTCGAGGGCTCCACTTTAATAGTGTCGAGGATTGGTTTCTCCACGTAAAGCGTGTTGAGGTATAAAACCATAAAAACATCCTACGTCATGTTTTAGGTGAGTATGCCATCGACGGCGATCTAACAGCGGGAGGGACAGACATTCAGGTGGAGGCAGCTAGGACCTCGACGCCAACAAACCCCCTAATGATGTCACCACCCGCCGTTCTTCAAAATATACTGATTTAACAGCCTGGTGGTTCGGTGGATGACATACAGTCAGTACCACAGTTGGACCCGGATATCTTCAACCTCCTTGGTGAGGACCCTTGTACGGAAAAATTGTACGGTGATGGCCTACATAAAGATATCGCCCCTAGATGGACACATTTACCTAATACTGAATGGCTTAAATAAGGATACCTACTTAATTCGACGTAGGAGTCGGAGAAGGCCACGACACACCTACCACGACCAAATTAATCGTGTGTTAGTTGAAGGTGGTGTCAAGAGCCGTAGGAACCGACGTGCATGCATGAAAAGAAAAATGAAAGTTGAAGAAGCGAGTTAGGTGTGTATGGAACGTGCCGTGTGGCGCTCGGTTCTTTCTGCCTACCCCGCAAGGGATTTGGCGTAAAGATAGTTAGTTAGTTAGTTAGTCATTTAATTTGATTTGATAAAAACTTACTTACTCTCTCAAAACTGTGTTAATATGAAAGCTCCTAAACTTAACCAAGAAATAAAGGCTGCACTGACTGGGGTTTATATAAAGAAAGATATTTATAGTCAGTCAAAACAAACGCAGCTTGGCAGTAGTCTTGCAGCTATTGGAAGTGTTCTGAGATGCAGGCAGACTCATATGTAACAGCCAGTTTAGGGAATCCCAGTCACGCCGTTACGCTATTTTAAGCGTTCTCAATAAAAACACGAGAGACACAGTAAAATCAAATCTCATCACCGCCCTTTATACAAGGCGGCTCCGAATACCATACAGAGAAGAGGTACTTTAAACTCGAAGGGGGCGACGCGTGCAGCGGCGGGCACGCCGCGAATCGCCCCGGCAGCCGCTCCGTCAGCGCGCCGCCCGCCTGCCACGGGACCGCCGCAGGCCGCGGGAGAACGCGCCCGCGCCGCCACCACTGCGGGGCCGTCGCAGCGCGCGGACCCAGAGGAGCTAGAGGAACCTCAGGTACCCATAGCAGGTCGCCTAAAATATTTTTACGATCGTTGGAGTGCACTGACGACCCTGCTGTTCTATCTTGGGTCGCCGGGTAGGTACTGTATACTCTTTTGAGGAGGAACCTACACAAACTCATCCTGTACCAAACAGTGCATGTAACTCCAAAGCACAAGTAAAAAAAAAAAAAGAAAATTGAAACGTCAACTATGTCAACCGGTCTAACAAAAATTATATAATTGTTTTAAATAACAATTATATAATTTTGGCCCACCTAAGGCTTGGTTTTAAGTAATATTTAAGTCTAAATGCGATTTATCTAATTATATTTGTTATTTTTCAGGCTGAAAATTATTTCTGGTTTTGCTGGCTCCTCCGCATGCGCCCGGCGCCCGGTGACAGAGCGTCAACGCGAACGTCAAGATTATTTTTATTGTATTTTTATTTTTGTTTGTTTTTGTAGTTTCTGTTTTATAATAACTAATAAGTAAATGCAAAGCTTGACGCAATCGGAAGATGGTACGTCACTTTATACTTTTTCTTGTTCCATTTGTTTAAAATCTTTTAAAAGTGCTCGAGGACTTCGTATACATATATCAAAATTACATAAATGCCCCAGCCAAAACTCAACAACGTTACTTTCAGATAATTTCGCACAACCTCATGCTTCTATTCCATCTGATAGTAACCCTTCTGACACGCCTTTTCATCACCTTTTGAGTAATTTAAAAAATAATGTGAGTTTAGTTAAACGAATTCCTCGTGGTGCCAGGATCTCTGTCGCTACACTTTTGTCTCAATTTATAACGCAGTGTTTGGATAGTAATAGCATTGAAAATTGGCAAAATCTTTTGCTATTTCCTTATAAAGTATTACATGCTAAATTTAGTGACGAGACTATATCTCTCACACAAAAAATAAAAAATAATTGTTCTAACCCCACACTTCCGACTCAAAATTGCTGTTTTACTGGAAATTATAACAAAAAGATTTATGATGTTAACAAGCTTGTAGAAGCAAAAGTTAGCGACGGAGATTTAAAAGGAGCCGCACGTCTCCTGTTTTCAAGTGATGTACTGTCTCCAGATACAACAGATACCCTTACGTCTTTACAGACAAAACATCCCTCAGCTCCAGTCTCGGACTACGTTCTGGACCCGCCTACATCACCCGATGTGTGTTTACTTGCACAGGATAAGGACACAGTGAGTGCGATTAATGCTTTTAAAGTCGGATCAGCAGCTGGTCTTGATGGTCTTTCTCCACAACACCTAAAAGACCTAACCTCTCACTGTGTGGGTGATGCAGGTAAGCACCTCATCGGTTGTTTAACAAAATTAGTAAACATCATGCTCTCTGGTAACATTAACCCTGAGATCGCTCCTGTTATCTATGGAGCTAATCTCATTGCTCTCACTAAAAAAGACGGAGGAGTCCGTCCTATTGCTGTTGGGTCCACTTTCAGGCGTTTAGCATCCAAAATTTCTGTCCGATACATCTTGTCAAAATTACAACAAAAATTTGAACCGACTCAATTAGGGTTTGGTACCAAAGGTGGGTGTGAGGCGGCGGTCCACGCCTTACGCACCTACCTTAATAAAGGTGAGTGTGAGGTTTTGCTAAAAATTGATGTGAAAAATGCTTTTAATTCGGTAAACCGTGACATCCTGCTGTCAGAAATTAGAAGCAATGTTCCTGAAATTTATAACTATTTACTTAACTGTTATCACGAACCTTCCAAATTAATGTACAAATGCAACGAACTTTCTTCTGAAGTCGGTTGCCAGCAGGGTGATCCCCTCGGACCAGCCATTTTCAGCCTAGCCATTAACCCCATCATCCAAAATTTAAAGTCAAAATTTAACGTCTGGTATTTAGATGACGGGACTCTTGGAGGTGATGCAGATTCTGTTCTGTCAGATCTTATAGAAATTAAAAATAAATTTCATTTAATTGGTTTGGAATTAAATTTTAATAAGTGTGAATTATTTTTTCATAATAATCACATCAATTCGGAACTCGTTGAAAAATTCAATTCCCTATGTCCGAATATTAAAATTGTTAGCAGAGAGAATCTTTACCTCCTAGGGTCCCCTATATTTGAAGATGCTATTCCCGAATTAATAGCACAAAAAATTTCAAAATTTGAATCCAATGTAGATCGGCTACATTCTATTAGTTCACATTACGCAATCACAATTCTGAAATTTTGTATGTTTGTTCCCAAATCTATTTATTTGATCCGCTGTTGTCCTTTTAGGAAACATCAAAGTCATTTATTTTCCATTGATTCGTTAATCAAATCTTCTTTGGAATCAATTCTCAATATACAACTGAGCGAACAATCTTGGTCCCAGGCATCTCTTCCCATTAAATATAGTGGGCTAGGGATCCGCAAAATTTCTAGTGTGGCTTTGCCAGCCTTTTTGTCATCTGTACATGCCACGTCGAGTCTCGTAGGTAAAATTCTGACGAATTGTCTTACAGACTATGAGACGACTGGCCTTACAGATGCCAAGAATGCTTGGCTAATGGCTTGTCCGGGTCAAAATTTACCCACCCATCCAAATTTACAACGGAGCTGGGACGACGCTATGTCAAAATTAACCTTTGACTCCTTTTTAAATGCTAGTCTAGGCCCGGATCGGGCCAGATTATTAGCGCTCAGTAGAAAGGAATCCGGTGATTGGTTGAAAGCTTTCCCTATAGCCAACACCGGAACTTTTTTGGAACCGGACATCCTAAGAATTTCAGTTGGTTTGAGACTTGGTGTCACGCTTTGCGCTCCACATCGATGCCCCTGCGGTTTTAACGTTGACACTTTGGGGCATCATGGTCTTTCATGTTTAAAGAGCGCAGGCCGCTTCTCACGCCACGCTGTGCTGAATGACATCATCCGCCGTGCTCTTGCCACCGCCAATGTGCCTGCGCTCTTAGAGCCAAACGGCGTTTTCAGGGACGATGGCAAGAGACCGGATGGTATAACTTTGATACCGTGGGAGATGGGTCGGGTCCTGGTGTGGGATGCAACTTGTGTTGACACTCTAGCCTCGTCCCATCTTCCTAAAACAAAATTAAAAGCCAGTGCCGCAGCGGAAGCGGCTGAAAATATTAAAATTAATAAATATAAGGGTCTCGACTCATCGTATCGTTTTTGTCCAGTCGGTGTCGAGACCCTAGGTCCATGGGGTCCCAATGCGCAAAAATTTTTCAAGAATTTGAAAAAGCGCCTTGTGGAGTCAACTGGTGACCCAAGGGCTGGCAGTTTTCTCGCTCAACGAATAGGTATTGCTATTCAAAGGGGGAATGCTGCTAGTCTTTTGGGCACAATGCCACGGGGGCCTTATTTAGGTTTAGTTTAGATAGTAATAGTGTAAATACAGATATGTAATATTTATGTTTCTCTGTAATTTTTAACAATAAATGTATTTATTGTTAAAAAAAAAAAAAAAAAGTAAAAAATATTAATGATTGTATATTTAATTTGTTAAGTTCCAAATTCATGGACAATTACCTCCTATTTTCACAGTGCGGAAACCGAATGGAAAACTCAGATTTATTTTATTTGTTAAAGATCGATTTGTTAAAAAGGGTACATCTTCAACACTTTAAACTAGAAGACTACCGCACAGCTCACAGGAGTCACAGTTAAATGAATTTTTCCGTTCTCCCATTCACTTTGTACGGCACCGTTTGTATTCACTAAGTTATTAAAGCCGGTATTAAAATACTTAGGCTCGACTGGCCTATTGTCAGTAAACTATTAATATTTTTTTTTAGATGATTTTTTATGGAAAGGTAAATCATATAATGAATGCCTTTACAATGTAAATAAAACAGCAAAGGTTCTAAGATCATTAAGATTCATTATAAATATATACAGACTTTGATGCATTTAAAAGTTCTATGGTGCCCAGTAAAATAATGTACATTTTTAGGGTTCGTGTTAAATTCTGCGGACATGACTATGTCTTTACCTGACTCTAAAAAATATCTTTTATAACAAAAAAGTATAGAACTAATGGGAAAAAATATTTGTACAATTAGACAATAAGCACATTAGGTACATAGATCTTTTAACCTCTGCATGTCCAGCCATTCAATATGACTGGGTATACACAAAACTGCTGTGTGTGTGAGAAAAATTCTTTTAATTAAAATTTTCTGATAATTATAAAAAAAAATGTATTTAAGCAAGTCTCTTGAGAAAGACCTTTTGCGGTGGAGATGTAATGTTTTGTCCTCCTCTTGTTCCATGCGTAAAAAAGATTATATAATGGAGATTTTTATTTTAGTAACGTATCAAGTACAGGATGGGGAGTAGCATGTAGAGATCGTATTCGTCTACATATTAATATTCTGGAGTTAAGGGCCGCACTCTATGGAATAAAAATATTCACAGCACACCTAACAAATTGTAATATTCTATTAATTATTCAATTTGGCAGTGGTGTGAAACCAGAAACTTATTTGTATTTGCTTCTTACATCAGGTCATGTGAAAGCGTCGTAGCAGATAGGGAATCTCGGCTGATTAATGTCGACACCGAATGGGAATTATCTGACTACGCATTCACAAAAATCAAAAGGGCTTTGATACACTTGATTTCGGTTTATTTGCAAGTGCCCAAAACTACAAATGTATAAGGTACGCTTCATGGAAACTGGACCCCGGTTCAGAAATAGTCGACGCGTTTACCTTCAATTCAATTGAAACAATATATACTTCTATACCTTTCCACCCTTCAGCTTAATAACTAGAGTATTAGAAAAAATAATTAGAGATGAAGCAACAGGCATTGTAGTAGGTCACTGTATTTCACAACCGTGGTACCCATTGTGGTCGAAACTTGTTGTATCGGAAACCAAATCATTTGGACCAGACCACTCTTTATTGTATTCTCCTTTCAGAACCTGCCACCCGCTCCACAAGGACCTTATCCTGGTTTCAGCTATATTATCGGGGAATCAATGATGAGGAGAGGTGCACCACGACACCCGTTACATATGCATGAGCCTCCCTCTCAAATTTTTATTTGAGAGGGAATGTTTTCATTAAAACCAATATAATAGCTCATTAAAATCCTGGTGGATATATTGCAACACTAATAATTTACCATTGTATGAGCCTAATGTCATCACTATTATATTGTTTTTAACAAAAAAAAAATTGGAAGAGGGTGCTAGTTACAGTAGCCTTAACCCCTCGTATGTGGAAGGGGCAACAAACTTGTACCCGTCGTCTGTGGCAAGTTACACAGGCCGCTGGGAGCGCGCGACTGCTCTTCGAATTTCTCAAAATTCAAGGAAAATTTATATGAATCATAATATGAACAATGACTGTTTTAGGAAGATAAATAAGTGAATAATGTTATTCATGAACATTTATTTATAAAATCATGTTTTTTATAATATTACCGAACATTACCTGTTGCAAAACATGAACGATTTTGTCAATAAATTAGTTCACAGAATTTGGTTATTTTTATTTTTACACATTCCTAGATAATTTTCCAATCAATTGATAAGTAAACTCTCTGGATTCCAACAATAAATCACTCCTAAAAACAGATTTCAAATATTGCAAATCGGCGTTTGTCGAATTGTTAGACTGATATATATTTTTTTTTAACGATGGCACTACTGAATGGTAAAATTGATGATCATAGATACAATATCAAGCAATAAAAGAACCTATTTTCAAGAGCATTAGCGTTTTATTTGCGTAAATTTAGAGCCGGTATTCTTGGGACGGATACGGGACAACACAAATGGTGGGGTATGGACGGATACGGCACAAAACGGTTGAGAGGTTAACACACATAGATCTGCCTTGTCTGCTACATTAGATGATTGTATCATTCGCTTCATGAAGGGTGTGTACAAGCTCCACCCACCAAACCCGAAATATAATTCAACATGGGATACGAATATTGTGTTGGACTACCTCTCCGATCTATATCCATATGATAATATATTGTTACCAGAATTGTCACACAAAACTTCCACTCTGATCGCGATTGCATTTGCCCAAAGAATGCAAACAAGTAGTTTAATTAAGTTAACAATATTATCGTTTCATAGCGATGCCATTGGTATAAAATGACAGACCTGGAGCTTGTCAACCACTTATCAGATTGCCTTATATCCGTGAAAAACCTAGTATTTGTCCGGCCATGGCACTCCAAGCTTACATCAACCAGACAAAGCAATTTCAAAGAGGTCGATCCGATTCTGACAACGTTTTCATAGGAGTGCGTACACATAAACCAGTTGGAGCACAAACCCTAGGAAACTGGGTTAAAAAAAAAAAAAAAAAAAAAAAAAAAAACAGGACAGTGGTATTGACATAATATCTATATTTGGGGTACATAGTACCCGAAGAGCACCAACTTCTGCAGCTAACAGGTCAGGGGTCAACCTGGACGTGGCCGCAGGTTGGAGCAATTCATCTTATATTTTTTTTTAATATTATTTCAGAGATGTAATAAGGAAGGAGTTCAGACACCAATGCCTTTGTTAACGCGATATTCACAGGCTAGCGATTCTGTACTAACAATAAGTGCCAAACTTGTGCATATCGTAATTACGTCTCTCGAGGCTAATTATAGTTATATTATTATTCAAATGATTAAGAGAGCGATAACTGAATGTAACCTCACCATATGATTTTGCCTCATTTGATTACTACATTGTAATCAATCCTATATCTCTCTAATAAAATTTTAAGTTCAACTCTCCCATTTTATTATATTTTTCTCTAGTATTATCAGTACTCTAAACATCTGCAAGTAATAAATGTAATCGTCTTCGGTTGAGACCCGAAGTATAATTAAGAATCAAACGAACTTACCATGTGAAGTTTGATTCCAATTATGCGAGGGTCTCAACCGAAGACGATTACATAGCCCACCACACCCATTCCCCGTCAAATATAATAAAACGTATATCACAAAAACCGCATTACTCTAAAGAATGAAGATGTCGTGATTGTCAACTGTCAAGAGAGTGTAAGAGCGAGATAAAAGATGTTTCGTTTAACTCTGCTCTTAAAGTGTGACGAAGACAGCACCATTGCATGTACTGCTGCAAGTAATAAATGTAATCGTCTTCGGTTGAGACCCTCGCATAATTGGAATCAAACTTCACATGGTAAGTTCGTTTGATTCTTAAATATTGGTAAGGAGTACTACAGGGTACCGTTTTAGGTCTCCGTCTCCATTAACGTAGAAAAGTCAGGACATTCACCGAATTCAGTAAAGCAACACAAAAACTACAATAAATAAAATATTATTTGATCAGCATCACGATATTGTGGAGAGTTGTATTAGACGTCTTCTTGGCCATTGCTATAAGTATGGTATTCAATTTTCTAGTAGGTACATGTTAAAATGTAGACATTTTTAAACATTTTTTTTCATAGACCCACTTGTCCGGATTGAATTCGTGCCGCCCATAGATTAAAAGCAGCGAAAAAATTAAAATATATGATGCCGCCACAACATTCCAACTTTTCATTTTTCCTAATCATTTTTTTTTCATAAAAACTAATAATACAGATCAGTGATAAAAACCTAACAACAGCGAATACAACAAAAAAAATAACGAAATCGGTCCAGCCATTTGGCAATAGAGCTTTTAAGCATGATGCCGTAATAAAAGAAATAATTTATTCATTTTCTACGATTTTTATCTATTCGATAGTAGATTAGATATATTTTTAACTACTTCTATCCAGTCTATTTAGTACACTGATCTGATTTAGTCATAGATTTAGAATGTTTCGCTACTATTCATCTATACCTAATACATCTGTGGTAAGTATTTATTTTCTATTGTTATTCTCTTTGTCATTGAGAGGTTGTACAAAATTTGACGTGTCAGTAGCAATTTATTTATTTAAATAAAAATAAACAACATTTTAAAGCAATGAGATTCAGCATTACAATCATATCAATCTAGTGCGCGTTTATTTTAAACATATGAATTCATTACATGCTGATTATGAAAGAAATACGTTTATAAGTTTAGTTCGTAATTTTGAATGTAGGTAAGTGCTATTCTATGTGACTTTTTTGTGAATACCTAAAGATTAGGTACAGATAGGTAAAGAACTACAGAGACTATCGGCCTAGGCGACGATAATAGGCATTTACATGAGAATAAAATGAAAAAGAGAGGAAACATGTAGGCTGTTGTATTCCACATCAACCGGAAGTAGATAAAGCATACAAGAAATGAGTGACTGATTATAAAACCTCTACTCCCACCTGTTCTGTTGAGTAGTTCTGTACAGAACTACTGAACCCACTATTTTATATATTACGTGGAACACCGGAATAGTAGAAAGTTTTGAAGACCTTGATGGGTACACACATTCCATGAAATGAATCAACTCAGCCTATGGCAGTCCACTGCTGGACCTAGGATTCTCCCAAGTTAGGCCACAACACACGGTCCTATGCCTTCCGCATCCACTCACCCTCTGCGACCTTTTTCAGGCCGTCGGTTCATCTTGGGGGGGTCGTCCTGCCCCACGTGTACCATGTCGCGGTCTCCACTCCAGTATTTCTACTATAATGCGAATACGAAATTTCATAAATGCTAATCATTGTTACAGATTATATTCGAAGCAACTTTTCTGGAGAAGAACGATGCTTTTTTGCTTCAACACATTAGGTATACTCGTCATTCTAATTGCCACGTGTGTGCCAGTCTGTGCTAGGCACTATATGAAAGGTGAAAAAGTTACCCCTGTTCCGGAGTGTGAGCCCGTTTGCTAAGAAAAATACTGAAATGAGTTTGGAGCATGAAAAGCAACCAGGCGAGCTTGAAACGATGATAGCGGCTTTGAGCATTCTGAGCAAACGTTTGAAAAACTAAGAGCAAGAGTTTCAATTACAATGAAAAGAGAGTTAGGTAAAGTACAAGATGTTTTAAAGAGATTACATCAAGAACCCAGGATGGGGGACCAAATTTAATACATTGGAAGACCCAACGAAACATTATCAGTAAAATATTCCTTAGTTTGTGTATGGACCAAGTATTGAATGTGCATTTTCAGTAGTAGTCCTGTACTGATTTATTGTACGATTGGTAAAGACAATAACAGATCTTGTTACATAATTATCTTTTTTTGTACCTATGAGTTCAACCTTAAGCCACTCCTAACAGGAACCCACACCTTCAATTTGGAAACCATTTCGTCAAAGCGTTAGAGTATTCGCAATAAGAGAGAAATTTCACGTCACTGCGGTTGCTCCTCTATTGCTTGCGTTAAGTATTGATGCTCATATAAACATATCAGATCTACCGTTTACGGCAGTCCACTAGGTGGGTCTCGAAATAAAGTTCGTGACTGTAATTAATTCTGTGAAATAACTTCCAAGTGCACTCGTCGTAAGCTACAAGTAATGGCAGATCCCTCCGGGCGGATCTCTATTGATCACCACTCTGTGCTCATTGTAGCGAGATGTGTGTTTGTGTGTGTATCCACTCGTAAGTTATCACATATCTCGTGATAGGAAATACATTTATTAATAACGTGCGTCCGCCATTAAGTTGAGGACCACAGTGATTATGAGCCCTGCCGGTTGTGAAAGTTGCTATCCAGGTGAAATAACGTCATCCTACGTTCTGACCAATTAATGGTAGAATTTGAGGTGTTTTTGGTATTTAGAAGATTCTCGCTAATCTATTGAGCTAATGAATAATTTATTTTAGTCAGCTCAACATTACCATCTCAGCTGATTAGTGCTCGTCACTGGACATAGGCTTCCCCTAAAGATCACCACAACGCACGTTCGGCCTTGTGTTATGTTGCGAGGCCTTCAAATATAGTTTAAAACTGGCCTTCAATATTTTTCTCTAACGTCACGTTCGAGCTGTCATTGGGTGTTCAATTTATCATGAAACAAATTTGATGTCAAAATCTATTTATTTAGAAAATACTGAAAATAAAAAAAAGTGAATATGAAACAGGTATTATCCAAAATGTTGGTAGTTAAATCATAAGTTTGGCTCGCGGCTTGTGAAAGTGGCACCTTCATAATTCATGTGTTCGAGGAGGGTGATAAAAAATTCGATTCATGGAAAATTAACTGCAAGAGAAAGTCCCGGGTGCTTGCAACTGGACAGTGGTGCGAGTAGAGCACTATCGATATTTCAGGTACTGAACTCCGTGCATAATTATAGCCTTGCACTCATAACTGCTTATTTATTGCACTGACTACTTATATTTTAATATGCGCCAAGACGTAAGGTAGAATATTTCATAAATTTTGACTCCGCCGGCGAGGACTAAAGTCATTTGAGCTTGAAATCTATTCCACATTGAAAATTATTGCAATGATAACGAATCAAAATTACAATGTCATATCTTTGCATCGCATCATGTGCATTGGAGCGATGCTTGTGGCAATGATAAAACTAAACCTACTGAGTACTGACAGTGAATTGAATAATCTGATACTATTAATAACAATGAACGTTATGAGAATTCCTTCCACATAAAAAGAAGGATAATCTGACCAGGCAAAGGCATAGTCTAGATCTTGAGTTGATTATCAGTGCGAGAACTTTTGTAGTGTGTTACAGGTAGGGATTGCAATCCGGTGTTATTTTGAATCCGGCCGGATCCGTACCGGATTTCTCAAATCCGGCCGGGTCCGACCGGATCCGGCCGGATTGAGTTAACCAGGATAACTTGCTTTCTTTTTTTCATTTCGACATGAATTACTGTTAATGAAGTGTAAAATTTAAAACGATAACAGTTATCTATTCTTTTTTTTTTTTAACGTGAAGGAAAATCCTCGTAGGATGCTATGCCGGACTCTTACCGACTAAAAAACCTCACGTAACGCCCAACAGCCTATGGTTGAGAGCCCCGGGTAAGCCCTCAGGAAGGATGTCCCGTGACTCCCAACAGACCTACGGCCGCAGCTGCGGCCTCACCCAGGGGGTGGTTCGGGTGCAATCCCGCGTCTATGGGGGGTTTCGGGTGTGACTCCGCTTCTAAGGGGGGGGCGTGCGTGAGTTGTTCACGTCACGCTGCCGTCATGGGCCTGCTTCTGTAAGGACGGTGAGCGGCCCTCTCACCGTCCTCAGACCCCCGGTCATTCAATCTATACTAATAAAATAAAGAGGAAAGATTTGATTGTTGTTTGTTTGTTTGCATCGAATAGGCTCCGGAACTACTGTACCAATTTGAAAAATTCCTTTACTGTTGGAAAGCTACACTCTATTTTATTCCCGTATTCCCATGCGAACGGGAGCTATGCGGGTGAAACCGCGTGACATCCCCTAGTTTTATATAAAAGTAAAGATTTTTTTTTAAAGAGCCGAATATATTTATCTTTCGAGACTAAATCTAAAATCTTAAAGTTAAGGTAATAGTCCCGTCAAGAAAGCACAAAGCAATGTAGAGTGAACGAGAACCTAAGCTGTTTCTTAAGAAATTTAATCAGGTTGTTTAAGAATAAAACATACTAATAGTCCCATCATCTATAAGGCGTGCCGGAAAAAGGGCGGGTGTGCCAATGATTCATTTTTTTAGTTTTCCGGCGATATAACAAAATCAGTGCTTTGTAGCAAAACATATGCTAAGATAAAATTAAAGCTTATAAAGTATCAATAACATTCGTTCTGAACACTTTTCCTTTCCATAATTCCAACCGTTTATAAACTACGCGCTCAAAAATATATAAAAATCTAGCTGAAGCTCGCGGTTTCGCCCGCGCCATATTTAATTCTCGTTCCGCTTCCCATAGGAACATATTCCCGGGATGAAATGTAGCCTAGCCTCTAGAGATCTAGTTTTCTGATGTTTTGGGTAACTGACAGGTTTCAGAAATAATTAATAGCAGTCTTTGTGATATTTTGCACCTTCAGCAAACAATATCATTAATGCGAGAGAAACGATAAAAACTTCATTACCCCTGGCATTATTCTTCAAATTACATATCTACCTCCCTGACACTATACCTGAATTCATTTAAAAGCTCAACAGAATGTTAAATACGCTGATTCACTATCATTTCTACATTTCGGAAGAGTGTAGTTCAAAAATGGTTGGGAATATGGGAACTGTATGTAATCAAAGTAATGGAGATTTTGTAAGTTTTTATTTCGTGGTCGAACATGCTACAACGAACTGTTTTTGGGATATTGGTGAAAAACTTATAATTTGGGCCCTTTGTCACGACCGTCTCTCCACCTCACGTCCTAGATGTCGGAACTTTTAGTATGTAACATCTCATCGTAACCTGTAAGTTACACACTGAAGGGTGACTCAAACGACTCGTGCGCAGTGCAAGCTATTTACATTTGTACCATCCTTGGCAACGGCATGGTTATTATGCCAAAATATGCTAACACCGGATCCGGTTGCCGCCGGATCCGGCGGTGTATTGGTGCCGGATCCGGAGGACGTCAAATGATGCTGGATCCGCCGGATTACCGGATCCGGTTTTCCGGATTGCAATCCCTAGTTACAGGAGCACTGCGAGGACCGTCGGCGTGGGCGCAACAGTGCCAGGTCCTCATGGCAGGTCTGAACGTGGACACTCTCTCGCTGGAGACCATGGTGCGAGCCATAATCTGCAGCGGGAATAAGTGGGACTGCGCCGCCTCTTTCGTCACCACCCTATCTTTCGCCGCCACCCCCTAGACGAGGCCACAGTGATAGCCGTAGGTCTGTTGGGAATCCTGGGACATCCTTCCGAGGGCTTACCCGGAGCCCCCAACTGTAGGCTGTTGGGCGTTACGTGAGGTTTTTTAGTCGGTAGGAGTCCGGCGTAACATCCATGAAGGATTTTACTTCACGTTAAATAAAAAAAAATTGTGCGTTACAGGATTCCCATTATGAAAGTACATACTTGAATTGTTCGTCTTGCCTACTAATAATGCCTTTTTGTATACTCATTGGAGAAAAGAACTTGTAGAAGCCTATTCACAATAAATTCAAATTTCATTTTGTTTCAGGAACGATTTATCGATAAATTGAAAACTTGAGCTTGATGTCTGGCATATAGAGAGAAGTATGGTGTGCCCCACCACAATCGGCATTTTAGGTATCGTGTTTCTTGTGTAAGTATTCTTTCTTGGTACTTAGTGTTAGTTAGACATAGTTAAAAGAGAATAAGCATTTTATCTTCGAACAAACGCACTGAGCGCTGTTTGCATGTGTGCGAGCACTATGCCTTCGAATAGGACGAACCCCGCCACGCACACTTTCACCAAATTTTAAGGGCGCGTCCGTAAAATGCACTAAAAGACATTTAGGATTTTGGAAATATTCAAGAGCTCACTTCATTAAATGACACTAAAATGGAACCTTAATTTCTTGATAAATTAGACTATATTGGCACCGTGAGCTTGTTAGAAAATAATTATTTACTTGCGAAAGAACCTCTGAATAATTATTATCGAAATTTACCTTTGTCAATTTGATTATTCCTGCTATTTCGATGATTTTTAATAATTTTGAGAAGTGTTTTTTCTAATGTAAATAATTATTATGTAATAAGCACACGGTATAAATGTAGTCTCATCTATTAAGAATTTAAGGTTCCATTTTAGTGTCTTCTTAGTGCATTTTTTGTGGACGCGCCCCTTATATGACAGTTAGGGAATAGATATTCTGAGAAATATAATTAAAGAAATGATTAGAACTGAATAGGCTATGTCCAGCCTAAAGATAAAAGACCTAAAGCGCCGAAGGGGATGTTCCAGGCTCAAATTTAGTTAGTGTGCATGGCAGGTTTCGTTGAGGCACCTGCCCTTGCACAAAATACAGAACTCAATACAAGAACTTTCAGTTAGATGAACTCGCTAATAAAGTCTATATTTCAGGTGTACATGTTGTTGTGGCAAGCGCCGGATGTGGTGAGCTGTGCAGTAACGGTAATAGTTAACTAAATTCAAATATTTCCACGATGATGTTTCAAATTTTCTATGTGAATTTGAAATCTCACCGCGGGTTCAGTTGTCGAGATATTATAATTTTCCAGAATACCATTGCCAGTTAATTATAAGGGTTGTAAAGGTCCAAGTACGTCCATCAACGTTGTTGTGAGAGCTTCGACACTTAATTGTACTGTCTGAATGTTGAAATAAAAAGTGTTAATATTACCAGGTATTTTTATTACAACTATAACAATAAGAAGTCCAAATTGCAGAATAATAGGAAACATTAGTACTTAGTTAGGTTAAGGTCGGGTGGCTGTCGGTGTTACAATGCCGAAACTAAAATGCAACCTCGTACGGACTGTTCCGCTAAGTGCACCCAGTTAACCGGACTAGTGTAATATCCGGCCCTCCGGAGCAGAACGTCATGAAAGCAAAATGTCATAAACTTCAAAACGTCAAAAAAGCTTTGCAAAATGTCATGCAATAATATAATGACAGATTGTCATACTCGCAAAACGTCAAGAAGGCAAAATGTCAGGATCGCAAAATGTCAAGCCGCAAACATCTCAAATAAATTGTGTCATACTTGTCAAAACCACAAACTAGTAAATCTATTTTCCATGCATTCAAGAAAAGAAGAAGGTTTATTTCCAGTAGTTCCATGAAGTTAGTTCCACATGGTAGTACCTAATGTAACTTTAAATGAAAACCACCACCTTCACACTGCTCTGTCACACTAGTGTAAAGGTGACGATCTCACTTTCATAGTAATGTTACGGATAGGAAGTTGATTTCCTCATTATTTCACCTTAACAGGAAATGTAACTTCTAGTAAATTCTCCACCAAGTGCCAGGTACCAAGTACGTTGTGACGTATTTTTTATTTTTTCGGGACGGCATAAAAATCGGTAAAAGTCAGCAATCATGACCATCTGCGACCATGACCATCTGCGATCATGACCAATTGCGATCATGACATTTTGCATTCATGACATTTTGCTTTCATGACATTTTGCTTTCATGACGTTCTGCTCCGGAGGGATATCCGGTAATGAACAAGCTACTGTATACGTCTCTTATGGGATAAATATTCCCAATGGTACTATTGGTAAGACTATACAGTTGTACTACTGGGAATAGGGGAACCAGCTAAAAGGGAGAGGGAGGGAGGGAGGGAGGAGTGTAATAAATTTAATAACATTGATACCTACTGATTTTGGTGGCAGACGAAGGGGTTCTGAAGAATTTGATAAAATTCAATAGCCCTTATTTTTTTTTTTTTATACCACTAAGGTGGCAGACAAGCATACGGCCCACCAGAAGGACTGGTGGTCACCGCAGCCTATGAACGTTTGCAACACCAGAGGTGCCACACTCGCGCTGCCGACCCTAACTACTCTACTAGATATGCAACGTAAAAACGGCCGAGTGTCAGCACTGCGAGGACCGCAGCGAGGACACACAGCGCTCCACACGCTGGTGGAGTGCACGGCGTGGGCGCAACTGCGCCATATCTTCGTAGTGGGTCTGGACGTGGACACTCTCTCGCTTGAGACCATGTGGTGCGAGCCATGATCTCCAGCGGGAGTAAGTGGGACTGCGCCGCCTGGGTGCGCCTTAGCCTTACAGCGTATCCCAGTACGAGCAGCTCATGCTCGTGACTCAAGACTCTTGTCTTCGCCGAAGACTATCGACCTCCATGACCGGGGGCCTGAGGACGGTGAGTGGGCTGCGCACCGTCCTTACAAAAGCAGGCCCATGACGGCAGTGTGACGCGAGGGATTTACGCACGCCCCCTCTAAGAAGCGGGATCACACCCGAAATCTATGGTGCTATCCTGCGTCTTTGGGGGGTCCCAAAGACGCAGGATAGCACCCGAACCACCAGCCGTAAACCTGTTGGAAGTCCTGGGACATCCTTCCGAGGCTTACCCGGGGCTCCTGACCGTAGGCTGTTGGGCGTTACGTGAGGACATAGCCTAAAGCCCTCACGTTAAAAAAAATGCGACCTAAAAAATGGAATCTCTCAAAATAAAAAGAAATCGGTAAGTATAAGTTTTTATTATCTGTTGATCATGGTGGTCGCGAGTCCGTCGAGAAGCTCATCAGACCGTGACAGGTGTCATCACCCGTACTCGCTGGCGGAGCAGCAACATCTGCAGTTCACAAACATCAAGCGTTTAAATCTAGAACTGATATATCAACTCATGGACAGGCTAGGTCACGAAGTCGTTTTCTTGTGCATAATAACTTTCCTTTCGGACTGTTGGTTCCACTGCTAAGTTCCACTAAGGGGTCCAACAGGATTTTCAAATACTCATGGACCCATTTAGGTAGTGGAACCAACAATATATGTTTGATCCTGGATGTTTTGGGACGAGTGACCCCACTAACCTCATCCTTACAGAATAGACTAAGAATCATTTCCCGCTGAAAGTGCAGCAGCCGGCTAGATTCTAAATGCCGGTCCCTGCACTTTCAGCGGGAAATCATCCTTAATCTTAATTGATATGATACGTTTTGTATCTTAAAAATGTCGCCCGTGGCCTACGTCTAACTAAGGAAATTTCATGGCAAAGTGGGAACGAATGCCGACATCATAACTATCTGTTGCCAAATTTTACTGTCAGCTAGTTCATCAATATAATGACAAGAAACAACTTCTATAGAAAGAAGGAATGAAAGCACACTTTTTGAAAACAATCAAAACTACACGTAAAACGTCTTTACTAGAGACAGACCTTCCGATATTTTATTTTTTTCCACTGTTAATTCTTTAGAATTATCAAACAAATTTATATTCTTACTTTCATATGTTTGTGATTCGCGATCTTCTAGTTAAATGCTCTTCATTGTGATCTCTTATCATGGACCACAGAATGCCAATACGCTTATTACAATCCACAGCAGAAAATAGAACTAGGCCTATGACCCTAAAAAGAATGTTCACTTAATATATTTCGAAAGCAAAAAATATTTTTGTTATATAATTTAGACCGATAAATATGTGCCGTGCGCCGCCCACCTGATGAACAGTGGTAGCGAGATCCACTTGTACACAGAACAATAGGTACGAATTACTTGATTTACTTATGATAACCCTCAACTGTTTCAAACAAACACTAACGAAAGAAATAAAAATCACCAGTGGAAAAAATAAAATATCCAGAAAATGAAAAAGAAATCTTCACCACACGAGCGGAGTCCCTGTTATAGGTTAGTAATTATAAGGGATTGATACGTACATGTACAATACAATGCCAACCACGATACTTATGGGCGTCCAAAACATCATATGCAAAACCCAACACATCTTGACAAGGTGGAGAACGTACCACCATTACACTGGAATATTTGCTCCTGAAACAGTAGCATTATATTTTTAGCACAGAGACCACGGCCCCTGCCCCCTGAGTTCCCGAGGCTCGACCACAAATTCCTCTATCTATTCTCTTTGACAGTTACTGCTAGCCTGAGAATCAGTAGTAGTTCTGGTGCAAAAATGCAATCTTGAGGGATGCCTCTAGATTCCGATGATTTGGCATGGGTAAATTTTGCTACAGTATCTGAGTTAGCTGGATTCTATAACCATTATTACAGTGACAAGTTCTACTTCAAATGCGGGATCACAGAGTAAGGAATTAAGTGATAGAGCTTTTCGGAACATCAGCGTGGTAGATTACAAAAGTAAAATGCTATCGTATATCGTTTATTTGGTAGGAGTAAGCGAAGAAGCAATTTAAAAAACCCATGAGACTTCAATTGCCTGAAAGAAACAAAGAAAGCAAAAGAAATTTATTCCACATAGGCATATACACATGCACTTGGTGAAACGTCCAGAATATGAATCAAAAACTCTACCACCGGTTCACAACGCGACCCACCTGAGAAGAACTGGCAAGAAACTCAGCGGGTTATTCTTAGGTCGGTAACTTTTCATGAATCTTTTTCATTGCTATTGGTTTCATATTTCTATTTATTTCTTTTTCTATGAGGAGGCATAAAGTAGCAGGTCTGAATGAGAATGTTATTATTTTGTTTCCACTTACGGCACTTACCTACAAACGAATCATGAGGTGTTTCATCACGATCCACATATAGCTTGAATTAAGTGATTACATATTTATACCCGTTTCAATATTTTTTTGATTTTTGAAATATTTATACAAAAATAATACCAAAAACTTAGCTCATGTCATGTTCGTCGAAAAATTGTTAATACTGACAGTTATTGTGCCAAGGAGTTGAGAAAAGAAACAAACAAAGATTGTTATGTGCCAGTCTTTTGATTTCCAAAAAGAGGTCTAACACGATCTCGGTGCTAGAATTCTAGTTTTGGAAATTGGTATGGTTAAAAATTGAAAGCTCTATTGGAAGCTCAGATGGCATAACGCTTAAAAAAATTATGTTATCTATTAACTTATAAAATAATAATAGTAATAAGAATAACGTTTAATATATATTTTGTAAAGCTTCCAAATAGTGAATCGTCGCCCAATAATAACCTAACAACAACACTGTCGCTGTAAATATTTATTGTGGAACGAAACGAAACAGATATGTAATTTGTGGCTTTATTTAAATTTGATCCGATCGTGTTCTGACGATATCATTACTGGTTGTCGGCTAGTTTTTATGTACGCACTGACATGTAGTTTTTGTTGGGAAATGATATACCGCGGGTATAAACGTCTATTATGATAACCTTGTTGTAATAAAATAATACTGTTTAGTACAAAGTGCCACTATGAATAAGTTTATTCTAGCTCTTGAGGCGGAGAGTCGATATTGTTAAGACTTTTTATATTTTTATTTCATCGGGCTTAAACTCAGCTCTTAATTCATTAACAGCTTTAATAAATTATGTATCTTATACATTGACACATAAAATAATGTAATTTAAAAATTCTTCATTAACTTGATTGAAAAAGCAAGCTTCTTAATTTATTTACTTTTCCGTTACCTTATTTAATGACAATTTATGTCACAACCAATATTATTTTGGTGACATGAACCAGATAAATGTAACCAAACCTGTCCGCGAGTGTGCGCCGACCGTTAGGTTAAGGTCAGCGCTAACGTGCGCAAATATTTCGCGTCCGGTGGCTCGAGGTGGTGGTTTGATTATCATGATTGTGCTAAAAATTTCACACTTTCGAATGCTGTACCGTCACACCTCTTTGTTTGTTGGGATAACGAAAAGAGCATGACTCACTTGGTGATCACTTTTCATCAGGTGGGCCGTAAGCTTGTCTGCCATCTTAGTGGTATAAAAAACCATGGCTCACATAACATTATGATCTCCAGTTCGTTGAGTTCTGTTCTACTTTGATAAGTTTTTGAAGTAAAACTTCTTTAGGGCGAGGCCGCACTTGCGGTTATCGCGGCGGTTTCCAACCTCAAAATGTCAAAACATTGACTTGATTTCATTGATTTTGACAGTTTGATGACATTTTGAGGTTAGAAACCGCCGCGGAAAAACGCAAATGCGGCCTCGCACTTAGGCGTGACTAGGTAGTAACTACGATTTTTTTTCTGACGGAAGTAACGCTTACTATTTGATATTAATATAATATTTGATGCTGTCAATGGCAAAAAAGTTTTACTTCAATCGCGCGTAAAGGTTACACGCACACACTTTTTTTTTATGGGAGTGTAATAATATGCTTAAATTCATGTATGGTACCGAAACAACTAGGTTGTTTCGGTACCATACATGAATTTAAGCATTATTTGAAAAACGGTGACTCTTACAGCAAAAGTTTGCAGGCATTTGAAATAGATAAATTAGACGCTCTACAATTATTGTTGACTTAAAAAAAATGCACAAATAAAAATCGGTGGGAAATCATTTATTAATGTTCTGGACATCCACTTTAATTTTCAGCTTTATTCATATATCAATTATTGCCAATCTCAAATGTCTATTATTAGCTTTTATGAGACTTTTACATTCTCGCAGCATAGCACATTTCTGATGGAAACCATCATTTCTGGTAAATTGATTCAATCTCTAGATTCTGATCTTGAACCGTTGTGTGTTTAATTGTTTATTAAACAGTATTCAACATATTTCATTGTTAAAGTGCTTCATTAACTACTTATCCAGGTTACAATACGTTTAAAGCACATCAATAAACGTCATGGTTGTGTGAGCGTCTAATCTCCGCTTGAATTAAGCCAACTGCCCCGATGATTTGTTTACGACGAGCATTGATGTTATTTATGACTAGTTTGATCTCCGCTGCGTATACGTTAATGGCGGTATGAAATACGGCGTCGGTGTCAGCGCAGATAGCCGGTACAGCCTCCGGGACTACTGGTTGTGGAGTTATACGACCTCTAATGTCGTTGCGTGTGAATCTGTCATTTTATGCGGAACGATTTGTGAATTTGTGCGTTTCAATTATATTTCATAACCCTCGCGTGTAGATAGGATAGACAATTATATCTAGGATGAAAATAATACTTAAAATACGGAATGATCATCTGCCGCGTTCGGGATCGGCTGCGCGATACGAATCTCGTGTTGCAAACTTACACAGTGTAATATTTGCTCTCTCTATGGAATAGGTAGGCCATACTCATCTACCGTTTATTACTTTTGGGATCCTGAGACATCCTTCCAAGGGCTTACCCGGGGCTCCCAACTATAGGCTGTTGGGCGTTACGTGAGGTTTTTTAGTCAGTAGGAGTTCGGCATAGCATCCATGAGGATTTTCCCTCACGTAAAAAAAAACCATTTATTACTTAGTATACAAAACAACGAACAAACGTAAGCGCTCTTTTCTAGTTTTTATACTAACAGTTGTGTACTAGTTTTTCTAAGAAGAGAATATCACGCCAGCAGCTTTTAGAGCGGCCCTCGGGAGCTTCCCTTTTTTTCATTATCCGAGGCTGGCACAGATTCTTGTTCAATTCAATTCATAACATTTATTTGCGAGAATATGGTACAGGAGATGTTATAATAATAATACATAATCTTCATATTCTGCCACATACATACGGTTCCATTTCTAACCAATTTGAGTAGGTTTTGGTGGCTTTCAGTTAGACTATACTTCTTGTATACTGGACTGGTATCATCTTTTGCATATATCAGAGTAATATAATACCCTTTTTGACCGTAATAACCTTGAAAATTTTCTGACATCTCGCAAAGATGTAACCGCGTCTTTGTGTTCGTGGATGGGCCCGCGGTGTGGGCGCATCTTGCGTGTCGCAATACTACCTAATTGTGCTTAGAATAACAACGAGTATGATGATGATGTTGTTTTCATCTCATTATTTTAGTGCAGTACAAAGATTTGTATCATATAATTTGAATTTTTGTGTAATTTGTTCCATTTTGGCTTGTGATGACATCAGTGACATCTAGAGAACGTGGAACTTAAATAGTTTTTTTGAAGTCTTTGTCATCTACTTTAAGTTTGCAGTCACAGTACTTTAAAGTTAATTTCAAAATATTTACTTTAATCAACTATGGGATGAATTTTTAGTACGAAACCATGATTATTTTCTTTCAATGTCTGGTCATTTAATTGAAGTTACGTAAATTATTGGGAACAAATATTCAGTAATTAAGTTTTTTATTACAGTTTTACAAGTATTTTTCAGCAATATTTCATCAAAAGGGATAGAACTTTTAAGTGCAGATAGAACTTGAATTCTGATTTACTAGACGCGATGTTACATTGAAGGGGTCAACGTTAACTGTAGGGACATATAATGGGACGAAGCAGGCGTCTACTAGTAGCAGCCCATGTCCTAATCACACACCCAGCACTCTTAGCTTTATTTGATGAAGTCAAAATCGCCATGTGTTTCGGTCCTCCCGTTCAGTTGACTAGTTCCAATCGTTCTACTTAACGTTATTGCAACTGCATCTGCAGCTGCACTCGTCCATCCAATGCCGCTGCAAAGTGTTTGCAATCATAACAAGAAGCCGTGAGATAGGTCTCACCAGAGTGCCCCTCTCTAACACGTTTATTGTGAAAGTTATATCCGATTGACGTTGTCATATTTGTTTTATTTCAAACTTCAAACAGATGATCCACGTGACCTAGTGACGTAGTTTAATGAAATAGACACACAGGCTACAGACAAAATCTGGACATGAGCCCCTTTGCACTCTATTTTATAGAGAGGGGCTAAAACGCAGAAATGCCTGCTGTCATTCGAGATGCGCATTATCTATGATTGTTTACAAATTCTTTGTTTTTAACGTAAATCGGATTTTACCCATGATATTTGAGAGAGTTATTTATTAAGCCATGATTAACCAGTGAAAGCACCTTTTCATCATAATCCGTCGAGCCATTCCATCAGATATCGTAATCGCTCAATGTTCTCCTACTTAAGGTACATTTTGATAGTCAGATTATCGTATTACGTGATATTATATCGTCGTCGGAGTATCGGATTATGGATTTAATGTTGCTAAAACATCTTTAATCCACGCTTGAACTTAATTAATTAGGTACGCTATCGAGTTATGTATTGATGATAAATAAAATAAGAAAGTGAATTGAGAAGTTGATTCGTAACACTTTCATTGATAAAATAATGAACCAATTTTAAGCACAAAATGGCACAAGAACTGTTGCTCCGCGGGGACGAATAGTTGGATTGTTTCAGTCCGGCAAAGTACGCACGGTCAACAATATTATTTCTATCGTAGACAAGATACGTCAGTTATCTCGATCTTATAGCACAAGTTTATATAACTAATGGAATCAGGCGTTGTATGGCGGAAATCCATCCTAGAACGATAATAAAGGAGGGGGGGAAGAGGAACCCGCCTCACACCCTCGATTCGTCAATCCTAACGTACAACAGTTAAGGATAACCACAACTAATTGTAAGAGAGGAATGACAAACCCAACTCCTGAGGAGGAGATTTTGGATGTTGGATAGGAAAATTACCTGCACCCTCAAGATTGTTTATAATGAGTACTACTCCTGTTGTACGTTACTGTGTCCTGTTGTAGGAACTGTTGTACGTTTAGATTGAAGAATCGAGGGTGTCAAGGGGGTTCCTCTTCATTCCCTCCTTTATTATCGTACAAGTTTAGATTTCTAGATAGCGCTTTGTAAATACGATTTGAAGAGATTAGATTTTATTTAATATGTCGATATGTAGGCATCGTCTCTAAATGATATATTCTGATTGATGACATATTTGGCAATACGATGCTGCTCTTTCCTAATATTTCCAAATACGCCTAATGAATACACAATTAAAGATAATGAGCATCGTTTATTAAAAACTAATTAATAAATAATTCCACAGCTGTCATCGTGACAGGCCCATTTACGTCACGTCAGTGGGTGAGTGACAGCGTTGACAGTAAATAGCGTAAATAATAGTCGTTTGACATTTGAGATGTGATTTAAAACGCGAAGAGGGCGCGGCCAGACCCACGCGATATTGGGAACCGCGTTTTATTGGACGTTAATAAACACTCACATACACCCACTTGGACATGCATATTTTTGTTAGGCATTGGTCACAATAGTTGTGAAAATAAACTTGAGGAAGTAGGATATAGTGGATGCCTTCGGGTACACCCTCATGAAATTATAAATCCATTGGTAGTTAGCGACCATCTGAAAAGTTAAAAAAATGGTTAGTTTTTTAGTTAAATACATTTAGAAAGATGAGTTAGGAACTTTATTTTGTACTTAATTTATTTAATACTAGCTGACCCGCGCAACTTCGTTTGCGCCACATAAGAAAGAGTATTACTGAAGTGCAGTACTCCCGTAGCGTCTCGTCGTTAATATTCAATACTACGTGAGAGAGAGAGAGAGAGAGAGAGAGAGAGAGAGAGAGAGAGAGAGAGAGAGAGAGAGAAAGGTTTCTCGTCGCGTGTATTCCCGTCGCATTATATTTAAAAACAATTTCGTATATGAAAGAGGTAACCCGTGGCATTATTGTAGAAAAAAATTGATTGTCATTATAATGGTTATTGCGCACCAACCCAAAGATAGACACATGCTATCGCGCAATTTTATTAGAACTTTTTTTAAGAGAGTAAATTTTGTAGTACATATTTTTTACATAACTATAAATATTTACGCAGCACACGCAACGAAGCTCTCAAAAGGAATAACTTTTCCCCCGTTTTTGAAACATTTACTATTACTGCTCCGCTCCTATTCGTTGTAGCGTGATGCTATATAGCCTATGACACTCCACAATAACGTAGATTTCTATTGGTGAAAGAATTTTTAAAATCGGTTCAGTAGAGCCCGAGATTACCCCTTACAATTTAACAAATATACAAACACACAAACTTTACTTCTTTATAATATTAGTATAGACTAGCTGTGTCCCGCGGTTTCGACTACGTAGAAGTCGTCTTCGCGTTAAATCCTAATCCTACTTTTGCGCAGTCGGTTAAAAAGTAGCCTATGTCCTTCCCAGTTCCTCAAACGATCCCTATATCAAACTCACTATAAAGCTCAATCGCTCCAGCCGTATAGGCGTGAAAACGTTACAGACAGACAGACAGAGTTACTTTCGCATTAGGGACTACACAGTGAGTTAGGGAAAACATAATAATTATGAGTTATAAGTCATGTGCGACTAATTAAGCCGCAGGGTGCACTACAGAAACCACGAGTAATGTTTACGAATCCCGTCGTGATCGCCCCGAGCCCCAGTGTGGCCTCAGCCTTAGTTTACAAATTATAATTACCTAAGTTTTCTTTCTCATTATACCAAAGAAGTCTAGACAACAATAATTGGGTATTCACTTAATTAAACCTAAGATTACTAAAGTACAAAACAGAATCATAAAATTGTTGAAGGTATTTAGAAGCGCCCACACACTCGTTAACTTACGCACACAAATATAACTTATACATGTTTAATATATCATTATAGATGCACACATACACAGATGAATTCTAATTAAATGTCAATAAAATGTTTACAACAGACGTAAAATTAATGAAAATGTATAAAAGTTAATGGAACAGTCGGTTACGGTGCACAATGCTTATTTGGGCGCCATTACAGAGCAGAATTGGCGCGGTGTGCTGCCAATTAGACGTGAGACTCCCGCGCAACTATAGAGTAATGTTCACATTCAGATGCGCTTTAAGCATTTTTATTTGAGACTAGCGAACGTCACGCGGTTTCACCCGCGTAGTTCCCGTTTCCGTGGGAATACGGAAATAAAATATAGCCTATGTTTACCGCAAGGAGTGTAGCTTTCCAACAGTGAAAGAACTTTTCAAATCGGTCCAGTAGTTCCGGAGCCTATTCATTACAAACAAACAAACAAAAAAAATAAAAAAACAAATCTTTCCTCTTTATAATATTAGTATAGATTTTTTTTGAAGCTCTCGTGGCCCCGCGGACTCAGTGTTCTGTAAACAATCACTGCAGTAAGCAACTTTCACTATGACCGGTCCATGGATGGGTGACCATCCATGTGATCACTTTGTGACATTTATTTGAGCGTTTCCGTGCTTCGGAAGGCACGTTAAGCAGTTGGTCCCGGTTGTCAGTAAAATGGCAGTCGTTAAGCCAACTTGAAGGCTTTATTTCAACAGCAGGCAGTCACAACTTGCTCCTGTCCATTTAAACACGGCAATACGGCTCACAACGTATTACGTGGGACAAATTGTAAAAAGGTGAAATGTGGGTATATAACATGCCTCTGCCTACCCCTTCGGGGATAAAAGGCGTGATGATGAACCAAATTGACGTCCCCAGCCTGATGGAAAACCATGGGGCATCTAGCGATTGGGAGCCACTATACAGACCTTAAGACTTCCGACAGTGATCTTAAAGTTGGGGGCCCTGTAATGTGTCTCTTCACGATCCGCTTGAACCCGAGATTGTAAGATGAGGGAAACACGTGCGCGGGAAGGTCATTCCAAGTTTTTATTGTTCGACAGAGAAATAGTACCTATGCCAGAACTGAAGACTCTAAAAAACTAAGCGATTTGATTTTGCATCGCACAGTTCTGGCGAAGATTTCCTCTACTAGGAGTGGTACCTCTACCCGGCACGCGTTGTACGGGATCGGAACAGAGAGGGTACAAGCTCTTTTTTATCCTTTATGGTCTGAAATAATACCACGTGCTCAAGTTTACAGTTGGGTTAAAAGACCAAAACTTCTAGATTAACTTTAAGAAAGATACGGCCGTTTAAGCAGCATTAATATTTATGTACTCTTAAAGGAATATAAATATAGATATAGGAAGTATCCTGAAGTTCTTGTTTTTTGTCTACAAACACAATGACTATATTTTGTTCTAATTCTTTATTTGTTCCCAGGTCAAACCTACGTGAAACGTGTAATTATAATTAATTCGTTCGTAAAGTACGTAATGAGAAGATTTATAGAATGCAACTATATTTTAATCACAGAAAAATGTCCTTATATCAAAGTCTAATCAAAGCAATATAAATAACGTTTCAAATAAACCAAAATACGTTGAAATCTCCTCGACAGGGAATCTTCCATTACAAGTATTTAATATCTCCATTACAGTACAAGTAATGACTACCGGTAGTTAATACTCGTAAAGGCTTGGCAGTACATTGGAAGCTATTACTGATGTCGGTCAACTGAGAGAGAGAGAGAGAGAGAGAGAGAGAGAGCCCTGCGAATGTAAGTGACGATTATGTGGACAAATCAACGTCACTGTTGACTGTAAGGCTGAGCACTCACTGCTGAAAGGACAACTACAGCTGATTATAATTCCATGGTCACTAACATAAGTGTTATTGAATGTTTTCAATATTTCGGCACTGTTGTCGTTGGCATGAATAAACTGAAATACTGGGGGTTAAAAGTGAAAGTCTTAACTTAAAAGCACATAATATCCATCCACTTTACTTAACAACACTATTTTTAAATACTCGTTATTTCTAACACTAAATGCTAATTCAACTTATAAAACAGAATTCTGTCACTTAGTATTTACTTGATAAAACAAGTCATTTATCAATTTAATTAACTCTAGTGTAAATTTGCATTATTGTTTTGATATTGCGATTTGTTTGAACTTTGAATGCAATGTTTCAATTATATTCAATAAACTTAATATTTATCTCATGTTTGACGTGAGTGTAACCACACCTTTTAAGATAATTTCTAAGCCAGTGATTTAGGAGTAGTATTCGGCGATAATCGTTAGTTAATTTTATTAATTCAGTAGATAATAACTCTAATGAACATGTAGTCGGCCCACGCCACGAGAACGACGGGCGGTCCGCCATCTTGGACGACATTGGGCACCGTCTGAACTGACCTTTAGTTTTAATTCAATTGCTATTGCAGTAAATCTAGAGTTTCTAATGATGTCTCCGGTATCTTATGTTAAAGTTTTATTGGAATTAAAGTTATTCCTAATTCCATTTACTGTGTTAGCTTTAACATATAAGTTCAAAGTGAAGTAGCAAGCTTCATTAGATGACTACTGTCCATAAAGGTGCCATTAGCTTGTTTGCCATGTTTGTTGTATAAAAATCATGACCAATTATGGAAAGCGACATCGTTTCGAACGTTGTCCGCGACTCATAACCATAACGATTTACTAACCGTTACGGTAACTATATATCGACACTTGATTAGTCATAAATTATATATTTATGACATCATTTTCGCATTAAATTAGAAAATTTGAATTTCAATGACATCTGACATAATTGTTTTTGTTTTATACCTATTTGGGATGTTCGAAGAAACATTATTGAAATAGTTTAAATTAAATGGCAAAGATTTTAGAAAATAAGCATACACCTGCGTCGAGTGACTTTCAAGATTTAGTCGAAGGAAAGTTAGATCCGACAGTTATCCTAGTTTAGCAAACTTATTGCTTTTCCAATCTGTTATCCTAGCTTTATGATAATAATTTTTGCAGTGCCACAAAGCGTCAACATATTATTATAACAAATACCGCAGAATCCTTGAATCCATGCATGCCTGTATTTTCCATAATGTATGGAAATATGACAAGTTTGTCGACTTTTATTATTTTGTACTTTTAGTTAGAGTAACATGGTGATAATTGCTATAACTTTAAATAACTTGACTTTACAGTTGAGAATCCGTGGTCCCACTAGTAGGTCGTACTGGTGGGACCACGGGTAACAGCCGAAAATTTTCCTTTATTAATTGTAAACAAACAAATTTTTCCTCTTTATAATAAAAGTATAGACTAACAGATGCCATCAGGTTTCACCCGCGTAGTGCCCGTTGCCGTGGGAATACGGGAATAACATATAGCGCATGTCATCTGGGTATAGTAAAGCTTTCCAATAGTGGAAGAATTTCTTAATTCGCATCATTCAAACAAATATACACACCTCTATTCGCAATTGGGTAGGCTCAAAAGGGGTCTTAGAAGGTTTCTACAGGGTCGGCAGCGCAAGTGTGTCGCCTCTGTTGTTGCAAGCGTCCATAGGCTGCGGTGACCACCGGTACATCTGGTGGGCCGTATGCTTGTCTGCCACCTTAGTGGTGTAAAAAAAAGACATAATATACACCCACATTTCACCTGACAACAAACAAACAATGAAATCTTTTCTTTATATAAAATTGGCAAGCAAAGGTAGATAAAGAGCTTCTCAGTGACACATTACTCTGTGGCCGCGTGGACACGTACGAGCTGTGTTACGTCGTCGAGAACAAGCTCATTATATTTTTTAGTCCAAGACAGGTACCTTTATTTCTATCTCTCTATATATTAAGGCTATGAAGAGGTAGTATTTGTTTATTTGAACGCTCAAAGCTGAAACTACAGAATCGCAAAAGCATCTTTAAACGGAACAATAATTTGAAGTGAAATACTCGTAGTAACGAGAAATTTAATGGGAAAGAAAATTCGACCTCGAGCAGGACTCGAGACTGCGTTTTTTCACTTGCCGGGTACGAAGCCCTAACCACCGGACTATCAAGACACTACTGTTAGCTGAGTAATTCTTTCACGTTATACGTCTTGGGGCGACGCGACGTACCAGCGTTCGGCTCCCGAAACTATATTCACATAAAATTTGTAATTTAGCATACCAATTGCTATTCAAAATTTGCAATAGTAAAGAGAAGTGTCAACATTTTGCAAAGAGTTTCATACATTATTGCAATATTTATGATGTTAAATTGACATGACGGAGGTTGAGGAAACTATCCCACAAGTGCAGCCACATCACACAGCTAGTTCGAACGTGACGATATTTCACTCTACCATGAGAGCAGCATTTCTACTTTTATCACTGCAATGTTCTTGTACATTGCGTTTAATTGTATTTATTACGTGTGTGTTATGAAACTTGGTAGTTCTGACTGTAGATAGTTTTTTTTAATGCAACACTAGTTATATTGCAAATAGTTCCTGTTAAACTAATATATATTTTTATAATATAATATACCTTGCCAAGAAATCAGAGCTCTTTTGATTTGAAAGTCATAACGCATCTTACGAATTTAGGGCCACCATCATGGACCACAAGATTGGTGAGCTCTTAAGTTAGCGGCCCAATTTCACAACCCGGAGTTGTACATACATACATACATATAGTCACGCCTTTATCCCCAAAGGGGTAGACAGAGGCATAGTATACGCCCACATTTCACCTTACTGTTTTATGTACCACGAGGTAAGCCTATTGCAGTGTTACAATGGACAGGCGCAGGTCGCCGCGACCACCAGTTGAAAATTTTCAAGCTGCCCATAGGTCCTTCAACTTGGCTTAACGATTGTAATTTTACTGACAAACGAGTTTCATTTCGAGTTTTCCTTCTCTACGCAATGGATTTTTTTGCGAAAGTATTCCTATAGTCAGGTGACTATAGGAATACTTTACGGCCAGCCAATAACTAATTTACTAATTCAAGCAACTTAAAAAATACTCGTTTATGAACTCCATATTTATGTTAAAACGCTCTCTCCTCTTACAACTCTCCCCAATACATCCCGAGGGTATTCTAACACCTGTTAGAATACCCTCGGGATGTATTGGGGTGAGTTGTTAAAACGCTCTCTCCTCTTACAACTCTCCCCAATACATCCCGAGGGTATTCTAACACCTGTTAGAATACCCTCGGGATGTATTGGGGAGAGTTGTAAGAGGAGAGAGCGTTTTAACATAAATATGGAGTTCATAAACGAGTATTTTTTAAGTTGCTTGAATTAGTAAATTAGTTATTGGCTGGTCATGATGCGATTGCGATGCCGATAAATAATTAGCACATGTCTGAGGAAGGTTCTTAGCCACTTCTAGTTGACCTTGATCACCTGAAAGTGGGTCTAAATTACCTACTGGACTCAATGATATTTGATTTTTTCTCTTGCTAATAAGTCCAGATACATACACATAACATCTATTTCTGCCTACAATCTCATCAAAATGCTAGTCTTGGTTTTATAGCTGCGTCCAATCGATTTAACGAAGCTCTCTTTCCTCGACGATCTACTTTTACGGTACTTGTAAGGGCACTTACACGCTTGTTACGTTCGTATTTTACCAGTTTTATTTTGAAAAAGAAGTCATTTAGTTTTTTTAAGTCTCTTAAAGTTCTGACCTTATGAGGACATAATCAGAGCCGTTATTTATTAAATCCTATTGTTGTTTTCAAAAATGTTTGCTTCGGAGTTTTGTGATGTTTTTATGTATTTAAAAATACACTCTATAAATATAATAGTATTTGTCAGTAGAGTTGTCTAGATAGCATAGAATACGCTTAGGTATTAAGGGCTAAATGACGCTGTAAAAAACAGTAATATTTATTTAAACTTGGTAACTCGAGTTCACCGAATAGAATAATAGAAATTCTCCTCTAATTCACCCAAAACCCTTCTATACGAGTAGAGGTAGTCATCTCCAGCTTATTTGGAAAAATATTAACACAAGACCAAATCATTTGCTGACGTACCTACTATTCCAATATGCAATCAAAAGGAATTACTAGATAGTTATATACACTTTACACACATACTATTTCAAGCCAGTTCGATCTTAAGCTATATCTAAAGAAATTTCAATATAATCCGTGCACCGCCAATAAATCCGGAGCGCCGCTGAGTAATCCGATGTAATCCTTCGACCAAGAAATAGTAAAGACGGGCCCATCCATACATTAGTTTTGAAGACGTTACAGTAAGCACATGCCTTCACTCGGTCGTAGTCGGTGTTATTGTTCCGAAGGTGAAACACGTGTGGCTAGATAAGATTTTACCCGAAATGCCTTCCGGTGCGTTCCCAAAACACTACCCTAACTTCGAAAAAAGAATGTATGTGTGCATGTTGTGTCGTATTATAATTAGGCACGTCATGCACAAACAACACGGCTTTCAAAAACAGCAGATCTTTCAAATATTTAAATAAAGAATTTTTATGAAATTATCTATGGTCGCATGTATGAAAAGTAAGGCAATTGCCCGACTTTATTGTTGCCATTTTTCAGTGTTGGTAATGTATCTATAGATTTTATATATCATTGGTTGCTGCAATATCTTTGTGTGTGAACTAGTCTCATTTTTTGAGTTCGTAATGTACGACGTGTTCCCGTCTATACTATTTCTTGGTCGAAGATGTAATCCCACACTGTTTAAACAAAGTAACAAATACTGTGTAATCAGGTGCGATTAGTTGCCAACAAGTTTATGTCGTCGATAACTATTATCGTGCACTTTGTCTGCCGTTGTTTAGTGCCTCAATACTCAATTTATTTACTTGGAAAGTAATTATCGCGTATGTAAAACATAGGATGCTTTGTTTGAATAATAAATTATATACGCCCATTTTGGAGTTGGAAATCGGATAGCACACGCGTGAATAATGATCTTAGTTTAAGCTGATAAGTTCAATAAGCAACGAGTAGAGTTATTTTCGATTGAGTCGTTTATTATGATGTCTTTCTTTCTTTTCGTTTCTTTTCTCTTCTTTCTTATATCTTTATTTTCTCAAAAAACCCATACATAAATCTTAATTCAGAGTCTGTCTTAAAAAGGTATTTTATGCATTTAATTCACAGAAAACATTATAATTTTGAAATTGGTGCCTAAACTAGATACAATTTATCTGTATTTATAGAATACCGCGTCTATTATCGTACAAGGAAAAAAATCACCTTTTTAAAAATTGCGCAAACCGTATGTTTTATGATGGTAGTTGAACGAAATTCAGTAAAAAGTCCAGCTGGTGACAAGGTTTGTTTTACGCTAAAAGTTATCAATGATTTTTAAAAATTGTTACGTATGTGTTTTTCCTTCTGTTCAAAGTGGAAACCCCGTCAATTCTCTGAAACTATACATACATACATACATACATATAGTCACGCCTTTATCCCCGAAGAGGTAGGCAGAGGTATAGTATACGCCCGCACTTCACCTTATAGTTTTATGTCCCACGTGAGGTGGCAAGCCTATCGCCGTGTTGAATTGGACAGGCGCCGGTCGCCGCGACCTGCAGTTGAAAATTTTCAAGCCTTATGGGCTTGAAAATTGGCCTTCAACTTGACTTAACGATTGTCATTTTACTGACAACTGTCAATTTCAAGTTTTCCTTCTCTACGCAATGGACACTTTGATGTGAAAGTGTTTCCTTAGGCGCCTCTTACGACACCCTCGGGATGTATAGGGGTGGCGACATTTTGTACTCTTACCCTTCGCGACATAGACCCTGTCACCACACGGGGCTCCGGAACTAGATAGGTGATATGTTCCACTTCACTGCAAAGTATTACTCTATTAAGCGTTCCTTTTGTAGGTATGTTTGTATGAGTCTAATAACCTCATAACAACCGGTACTATGTGAGATTCAGGTTCAAGAGAAACGAAGGCTGTATTGCAACAATATAAATTGTATCAATGTAATTGATTCAGTGACTCCACCATTGACCCGATGAGATGGACTCGCGCGGACCACGCGACTGTTCTAAGTATACTTGTTTTAGCACAGAATGAGTAACAGGGTTAGGTGAAGAATTGCAACTGGTTTTGTTAAGGTGGTGTAGCCCAGTTGGTAAGAGCGTTGTGTTTGGCAGACAAAGATCACGGATTTAAGTCCCATCAAAAAACGAAGAATTCTAATATTGAGAAAAGATTAGTTTGTCTGTAAACGATAAACAGACAAACAGACACAGACAGGGAGTTCATCCTCACACACTGCGTCCGGTGCGTTCCAGCACGGTTAGATCCGATAGGTGTTTTCTTCCGCGCACGCTTAGGTTGTGGAATGACCTCCCTGCCTCGGTTTTCCCAAACGCCTACAGTATGGGGTTCTTCAAAGGGGGTCTTAGAAGGTTTTTACAGGGTCGTCAGCGCGAGTGTGGCGCCTCTGGTGTTGCAAACGTTCATAGGCTGCGGTGACCACCGGTCCTTCTGGTGGGCCGTATGCTTGTCTGCCACCTTAGTGGTATAAAAAAAATAAAAAAAAAACTATGAAACATTGTTTTGCTGTTAGGAAGTAAAATTATTTTTAACAAACATAGGCGTGAGGCATGAAAAATCTTTATAAGTATATAATTATGTTTGATAATGGATTAATTGTTAAAAAAACGGAGCGCCATCCTGTGGTTGACCCAAATTAAGAGAAGGACAAAGAAAAAGTCAGTGTGTTCCGCGAATACCTACTGCTCTATTTGAGAGTACTGACGTTTCCTACTACCTACCTGATTCTGTAACATACCTCCGAAGGTTCTGTCGGTGAACAACTCATAATCGAAACGTTCTGTCATTGGCTCACCCGGCAGAGAAACGTCTGTCGAAGGAGGTATGTTTTAGAGCCTACCTACCTACAGGCTCTTAATGGTAAGCAAATTAGAGACCTGCATACAATGGTCAGATATGCAATGCTGTGGTGATGAATCTCTCCTAGACACTTCCATGAGACCTTAAAGAGGGGAATTCTTGTGATGTGGTAGAGGGAGCAGTGGTTCATCAACACAACGCATGATGTGACATGAATAAGGTTTACTACAAACATACATATAGTCACACCTTCCTCCCCGCAGGGGTAGGCCGAGGCATAGTATACGCCTACATTTCACCTTATAGTTTTATGTCCCACGTAATAGGTGGTGAGTCCGTTGCCGTGTTGAAAAGGACAGGCGCAGTTGTAATTTTTCAAGCCGCCCATTAAGCCTTTAACTTGACTTAACGATTGTCATATCACTGTCAACCGGGTTTCGTTTCGAGTTTTCCTTCTCTGCTCTGTTCTTCTTTCTTTGCGAAAGTGTTCCGTTAGTCGCTTCTTACGACACCCTCGGGATGAATTGGGATGGCGACGATATGTACTTTTTCCCGTTGCTACACAGGGCTTCATAATAAGGTTTATTATATAGAAGTAATATATATATAAATACTAGCTGACCCGCGCAACTTCGTATGCGTCACATAAGAGAGTAAATCACCCGTTCCCGTCGCATTTACTCCCGTCAGAATAATTTCGTTAACGATAGATGTTTCCCGTCGCATTATTGTAGAAATTGCGCATATTCATGCATAGGAAGTGGACTACCGGTGAACGTCGCCAGCTGAATAGTGAATCGACCAAAAAAAGCGAAAAAAAAAGCGAGGTCAAACGGGATAAAAAGTATCCTATGTCAGTCTCCTGGTTCTAAACTACCTCCCTACCAATTTTCAGCCAAATCGGTACGGTTGTTCTTGAGTTATAAATGTTGTAACAAACCCGTCTTTGTTTTATATATTAGATTATACAGGTCGTCACAGGTAATAGCGCAAACTGTTATGTTTATCATAACCATTCGAGGTGTGAAAGTGACCCTACCTGTAGTGATGTAGCCACGTCTCCCCTTCAGGTGGATGGCGCCGTTTCGACGAGCGAAACTTATAAAAAAGTGGTTTGGCAATAAAGTAGGTATATCGTGTTACTAGATAAATACAAATGCAGGCGGATGTCATTTAGTTGATGTGTGACTTCCTCGGTTTTGGACACGGAAAGTACTTTATAATGAGCCTGTTTTTTATGATGACTGGCGAGTACCACATTCCTAAGTATTCTTAAATAAGCTAATCTGCGGTAGAATATTTTGCTTACGGATTTTATGTAGGCATAAAATCACACCCGAAACCCCCCAAAGACGCGGCATAGCACCCGAACCACCACCTAGGCGAGGACGCAGTGGTAGCCCTAGGTCTGTTGGGAGTCCTGGGGTATCCTTCAGAGGGCTTACCCGGGCTCCCAACCATAGACTGTTGGGCGTTTCGTGAGGTTTTTAGTCGGTAGGAGTCCGGCAATCCATGATGGATTTTCCCCCACGTTAAAAAAAATCAAATCTAATCAATCATCATATATTTTCTCAAAAGGAAACCCAGACACAATGTTTGCAACACCAAAGGCGCTGCAGCACACGCGCTGCAGACTCAGGCGCTTGTGACGGCCCATTGTTGAAAAATTTTCTACTTTATCACCACCCATAAGTCTTTTAACTTGGCTTAACGACTGTCTTTTACTGACAACCGGGACCAACGGTTTACAATCACAATATTGTGATAGTAAACCGTATGTATATATTTACCTTTCAACTCAACGTATGCTGTACCACTAAGTTACTACAGAAATTCCCATTTTCGTGGGAATAAGCCTCAATATGGGAATAAAATATAGCATATGTCACCTGGATATAGTGTAGCTTCCAAAGAGCGATTGAATTTTTCAAATCGGTTCTGTACTTTCGGAGCCTATTCGATGCAAACAATCAAATCTTTCCACTTTATAATATAGTATAAACTAAATCTTAACTGTATTTTCTTCTTTTTTTATTAATAAAAATAAACAGCTATTTATATTGCAGTTAAAGCCATTTCGCATATCTTTTAATATGCTAATACACGTTAAATGACCTATCATTAAGTCTATTACTGATAAGAGACGTCGAGAATAAAGGTGGGCGCAGAGTAGTGCTTAAAGGGGATTTTACACTATTGGTAACAAATACAACAATATTACTGTCATTATTCCATTCTCTATCTGTAAAGGTACTCCATTCCCCTATTTATCTTAACAATTTTAAAATTCTAGGTCTTCCTTTATTTTAGGTACTAAGTGCTTTAAAAGAAATTGTTTTTTGTGTATGACTCTTTAGGTTGGTATCGTAACAGGACGTTTTTTTTTAAAGTTCACCGGTTCGACTCCCGGCTAAAGCAGGAGAGAAAAGAAAGGAGTTTTTCCTTTCATCAAAATTTACCATCATCAATATTAATGGTTTCCTCCAACCACTGTATTTCTTTTCCACCATCTTTACAAGGCAACTCCTAAAGTTAGAATGTCTATCTTTCCACGCACTTAACTTTTAGTTATAAATATATTGCTATAATTCGAATCTAGGACCAATGCCTTTATAGGTATTTGATGAAAATCTATACAATAGCTAGTATTTCAATCAAGATCAAGCTAGCCCTACAAGGGCCATACACAGCAGACAAATACCTCGGGGTCCCGGGTTCACTCTCGGGGTGGACAGATGTTGAATCGAAGATACGAATGACAGCTGGTCACGACTCTCGATGCCGTATGCAGATATGGTTTCTCAAAGCCCTTATTATATAGTTAATGTATTATTTAGGTCTTGTCTCTATATTGTTCATGCATAACCACAAGAATAAAAAGAAGCGCTTTCCACTTTCTGTAGAAGTTTTGTAAGCAAGCAGACAAGCCATGGATTTTAAAATTTTGTTAAAAAATGCTGAAATCTTTAATCCACACGTCAGATCGTTGCTAGTATGTACAATTTACGGCAAAAGTTTTAATTCGTATTAATGCAAGTTTTCAAAATGGTAACTTATGAAAAGGGCATATTCACATAATGGCAAATGTATAATCAAAACGAAATGTGGGACTTCTCCATCTGATCTAGGTTGTTACAAGTTCTGCAGATCCTTGTCTAAAGGGGAGGTATATAGTTGTAACATTTATAGAAACAACAGGTAAATTCCGAATGTAAGCGCATTTGTTTCTAATAGGCATATACTTATTTAAATCAATATCTGTTTATTCCCTATTTTCCAACAAAATATTTTAAAGTTAAACCTAACCTATTCCGTTAAAAGATTGTTCAATTTAGAGTGCAAGTTAGTATTTTTGATAAGCAATTCGTATTTTTGTTTAGCAAATCATATATCCGATGTACGAAACACATTTTTGGATATATTTATGATTATAATTCGATAATAAAAGTTCATCTCGTTTTGTGTAAAATTTTAGATTTTTAAGTAGTACATGTTTAATTAATCAATTGTTTTTTTTTAGACAGCATTCAGATTTCTGCTATGCATTCATGAAAAATGCATCATAATAAAATTTTCGATTCTATTTGTAAATTGCTGTTAATTAACTTTGGTACACGGTCTTTAAGTTAATTATACCCATTAATATATTTGTAGCTGTCTCGAAATAAAAGTGAAATGATAACCGTTGACTTTAACCACATTAATATTAAAATTTTAGTTGCATTTGTAAAAGTTATTCATAACTAACGTTATATTTTAAAACAACTATTATTTTATTATAGTATTTTACTTAATATAATTATAATATGACATAAATAGGGCTAAAAATAGGTGCATAACTTTGCAATGTGCAAAAAAATCTTCAATTTTTTGCCCTCTTTATTGTGTAAGTTTAAATTGAACGAAATATCTGACATTTATTGCTATCTTAGACTCATACTAATTAATGTTATATCTATGATTTAGAATTTTTTGTAAATGATCTGCAACCCATTAAACTTTATCCTCATAACTTCTCAATCGGAAAATAATGATAGAGTAAAAATAAATACCAATTTCTCTATTAATTTAAAAATATAATCACTAAAACTTACCTAAACAATAGCCACAAAAACACCAAAAAAGTCACTCACATTTACAAGAAAAATTGTAACAAACTTCTCGCTACGAGATTCACCTCACGGCACATCACTCGCGCAACAGTAGGCACTCACAGGGAGCGACGCGGCCGCTCTCGACGGGGTCGCAGCATCCACTGACCACGAGATAATGGAGCCGCCTCTGCATACGGAAAACTTGAGATGATTCGATGGAGCCTTGCTCGGGAAAATGTTGTAGGACTTGCAGTTTTTGGAAAGAAAACTTAGCTATGGACTAAATTTAACTTTAAACATAATTATAATTTTCATTAGTATTTTCCCGTGATGTGCCCGGTAAAAGTAATGCGTTGTTCCTGACGTTGATGTATGACAGTAATAGCACAGGGTAGAAACTTCATACAAATGGTGCGTTTTTAATTCTGTCAGCTACACTGAAAACACGTTCTGTGTGTGACCACTAAGGATAAGCAAAATGCTGTGGCGGGATGGGGAAGATTGCTCAGTGAGAGGCAGGGAGTGGCCTTTCTATATGTAATACTATTATATTATCTTTTGTAATAGACTATCCCGATGTTACGTGGTAAGCATTAAAAGTACAAGAAAAGAGTGGATGTGTATGTTCTAAATAAACGCTACCGACTAAAACCACTCAGTGCTCTCCAATCTGCCGTCGTGTAATATATATTTCTACTATGGTGTAATTCCGAGTGGGCCCGGAAACTTCGAAGGAATTACCCCAGGACTCCCGACACAGTTTCCCATCACGGCCTCGCTTCTAAATCTCGCTTTCGCAAGATATTAATTTCTTGGACTCTCACTAATAGTTATATTATCAAGACGATTAGACAAGCTTTCCTTCATGTCATGAATGGCATGCACCACCCAATTTCTTAAACTACTTATTAATTTTGTTCTCGAAATCAATATTTGATGCCAATATAAATTCAGTTTCGATAACTACTTTTTTTTAACGTGAGCGAAAATCCACCATGGATGCTCTGCCGGACTCCAACCGACTAAAAAAAAAGTGTGTATGTGTAACCTTTACGCGCGATTGAAGTAAAACTTCTTTGTCATTGACGGCATCAAATGTTATATTAATATCATTCATTCAAATATTCAAAATTCAAATAGCGTTACTTCCGTCAGAAAAAAAATCTGAGTTACCGCCTAGTCGCGCCTAAAGAAGTTTTACTTCAAAACCTCACGTAACGCACAACAGTCAATGGTTGGGAGCCCCGGGTAAGCCCTCGGAAGGATGTCCCAGGACATTCGATAACTGCTGAGAGTCAAAAATCTTTGCATCGAAGAGGCAAGAAAATGTATTTTTTTGTCGTTCTGTCTGTTTGCCGAATACGCATCACGCCGAAACTGTTGAAGCATAATAATATTATTAAATAAATATTCACGGACTTTTTCACACAACGCTATCTGACTTCAAAGTGAGCTAGGAATAACCTGCTTGTGTTATGGGTATCAGACCACGGATATTAATACTTAAATACATGCTATCATACATAAAAAGACTCAGACTCTCAAGACAAACATTTGTGGATCACACAAATTTTTGTCTCAGCTAGGAATCCAACCCACGACCTCCGATCCGCAGTCGCACATTACGACCTTTAGACCAACGAGGCAGTCAATTCGAGCGATACTTGACATAATCTGATCTTATACTTCGGAAGGAAGACAAAAGGCAAAACATTTTTTTCAGTCTTAATTTCTCAACGTGTGGTCTGACTTCAATATTTAAGAGAGTACTTTAAGAATTGTTCCTTACAAATTTCAATATAATGTTGGTAGGCAGTAGATTTTGTGCTTTAAAATAACAGATATCTCAACCTTCACTTTACCCAAGAGTTCCTTTCAATGTGTCATTCTATACTCTTTTTCTTTCTCTTATATGAAGTAAACAAAGGTGAGCGAAGCGGGTCAGCTAGTATCTCGTATGCATACTCCATCGACTTCGAGTAGCACTTATTATATTATTGTGTTTTGATGTATTAACGGAAAGGAGGTTATAGAATGCGAGATATTTTAACGAAGGCAGCGCCGCCGCCGCCTGCTCCTATAAATAGAAAGTAATTATTGACGAGAGGCGAACGCGAACGATTGATTCTACCACAGAACGTAATGCATCAATATTATGTTGCAGTGTAACGGCGAAATATATTATGTGGGAATATTACCAATTTATTCAGTTGATTTTTGTCATTTTTATTAAGTGTGGAAATCTCTATTGGATGCGGTGCGGGACTCTTACCGACTAAAATTTCACGTAAAGGATGTCCTAGGATTTTGACTGAAACATCTACCTAGCCGAGAGGTAACTTGATTTCTGCGGTTAGCAACGGGGCGTCGCTAAATTATCGAAAGCGTCACTGAAGTTGGCAAACGCTATCGCAGAGCTAATTGCTATAATATTGAGAAATTCGTAACTTTGAATTTTATTGGTTTTGTTTCGGAAAAATAATGTGAAACGCTCGCAAATCGAATGTCATATATGCCAATTGTACTTATAAAAAGGAAAGATTTGATTGTTTGTTTGCATCGAATAGGCTCCAAAACTACTGGACCGATCTGCAAAATTCTTTCACGGTTGGAAAGCTACATTTTACTCCCGTATTCCCACGGGAATGGTAGCTACGCGGGTGATACCGCATGACGTCCGCTAGTTCTCTATAATAATCCGATTTCAATTACGCCACGCAACATTACAAGTGACGACGACGTCGCGATGCGGTTTGTCCGCAAATAGCACATCTTTGAACTTACTACACGCGCAGTTAACTGTCCGCCATTAAAATTAATACACGCCTGGTTTATTAATGAGGTTGGGATATTGATTTAAATATTGTTTTGATAGTTCAAACGATCGAGGGAATTTGTAGACATCGATATCACCGGCGAATTATTGATCTTGACTGGCGTGGTTTTGAGTGTCGAAATTAGTTCTTTTTATTACTGAAATCAGTTGAAAATGGTCCAACTGTGTGGAGATGGGACCCTTGTGGCAACGCAAAGAGTACAAAATGTTGCTACCTAAATTAACCCCGAGTGTGTCGTAAGAGGTGACTAAGGGAACACTTTCGCATAAAGATCCATTGCGCAGAGAAGGAAAATTCGAAACGAATAGAATGTAGAGAGCTCATAGTTAGAGACATCGTATATTCAGTCGCGGTGTGCGGTCGCGTTGTTTTGTTTTTTGCTTTGCTTTGATGATCTGAGTCTAGAATTTGTTAACGACTAAACATTCTTTAGAATAGCGATTTAGTGACTGTGAGCAAATTTTTAGAAGGTTTTATTCAAACAAGTTAATAAAATATTTAACCTAGTTTATTTTTAATATATGTAGATACTTTTATACATTTTTTTGGAGTTCGAAGTTCAAGTTTGGAGTACAAGTTGTTGCAACTGAGCGCGTTGATGTCTTTTGCACTACAAGTTTGCCTGTCTACTTAATCTAAGCTGTAACTTAAACTTCTGTTTTGCGTACTTTCTTATATATGTGGCTTTGTTTGTTGACTCTGTTGCACTAAAATGAATTTACAACAATTTAAAGACACATTCTCTACACTGATTTTACTTGCTCTGTTGGGGTAAAAATAAAAAGTTACGGTTAGTGTTATGGGTAGTAGACCACAGATATTAATTAATACTAATAATATTACTTTTAAAAGAAACTCGCAAACTCTCGGAACATACATTTATGAATCACTCAATTTTTTGTCTCCAGTAAGAATCGACCCGCGACTCCATAATCCGTTGTCGCACATTTCAACTTCTAGACAAACGAGGATTCAAAATATGTGAGTGTGTACTTCACCTCTGCCTGCCCCTCGAGGATATAAGCGTGATAGTATGTAATATCAAACCCATACAGGAATTACATCCATAATCAAATTAACTATTACTTAGCAATAAAGTTTAAAGCCTTAAGCCGTCCGATGTAATCTATACTTTATGTGAGCTGTTGGCTTTGATGAGCTCAGTCGTTCGCGAGGTATGACGGGAGATATAAACACACACTGTTAACTCCTGCGTCGGACAGGTTAATGTTATTGTCGTAACGGGAGTTGAAGAGTTTATTAACGTGTTATTATTAGTAGTAATGTCTAATAGATAGAGCTTTCATTCGTGTTTGTAAATATTTATATTGCCTGTTAGAGATGATCCGTGGTTGCTTTGATGAAGCAGATAGTGTATCCATTCACCAACAGATGCTGCTTTATATTGATACTAGCGGACGTCACGCGGTTTCATCCGCGTAGTTCCCGTTCCCGTGGGAATCCTACTTCCTACTAATATTATAAATGTTAAAGTTTGTGAAGATGTTTGGATGTTTAGATGTTTGGATGTTTGTTACTCAATCACGCTCTAACGGCTAAACGGATCGGGCTGAAAATTGGTACAGAGATAGCTTATAGTCTGGAATAACACATAAGCTACTTTTTATCCCCGGAATATGTTCCCACGGGAAGCGGGAACGGGTACCGAATTTCGCGCGGGCGAAGCCGCGCGCATCAGCTAGTACGGGAATAAAATATAGCCTATGTTCACCACAAAGAGTGTAGCTGTCCAACAGTGAAAGAATTTATCAAATCGGTCCAGTAGTTCCGGAGCCTATTCGTTACAAACAAACAGACAAAAAAACAATAAAACAAATCTCCTCTTTATAATATTAGTATAGATTGATGATGGCAAATTTTACTGAGAGGAAACATTTGACTGCCTCTGTGGCGTAGTCGGTAGTGAAATCACCTGCCGTGCTGGAGGTCCTGGGTTCGATTCCATGTCGGTTGAGATAATTGTGTGATCCACATATGTTTGTTTCGGAGTTTGGGTGTTTTCTATGTATATTAGTCGTCTAGATCCCATAGCACAAGCTTATATTAGCTTAATTTAGGCTAGATGATGTGTGAGAATGTCCACAAATATTTATTCTGGATCTTAAAGTGGAAACCTGGTTGCTTAACTTGGAAACCTGGTTGCCTGGGTGACGTAGTGGAAAGTGTGATTACCGCGCTGAGGTCTCGAGTTCAAACCAAATATCAAATCAAATATCTGTGCGTATCATAAAAAGTTTTTGCTATGGTATCTAGACTGCTGAAGAACATAGTAACATAAAAAATATCCAAACTCCAAAACCACTTCCCACCAGCCCTAAAAATTCCCAGTTCGTCTGTCACTTTAGTGGTATAAAAATCCCATAGTTATGTTACAAAAATATATATATTTCGACTCGCGAATCGAACCCAGGATTTTCAGAACACAAGTCTTCAACCTAACCTTAGTTCGGAAACCGCATTCCTCAATTACGTTCTTATCTGTGTATCTGTGTGTAAAGTTTAATGAATACACGACGCTACAGCCCCACTCATTAAAGACCTTTGCACACTGGGTGTCAGACTAGACGCGTTACTGTAAACAGAACTGAGCCTTTGTGATCGTGTTAATCAGAAATCCTTTGACGACATAATTATTTATAAAGAGACAAAGTATTTTGTTTGTTTGTGTTCGCAAAACGCCAATACTGTCTGAACATATTCTTAAAATTCTTAAAACAGATGCTGACTTAAACTTAATAAAAATATGTACTACTGTCTAGCGCTGCAGCAATAATAAATATAAAAATTTTATTATTAGGAATACAAAAACCTGCAAAGTAAAACTACAACTTAAAAGCAAATAAACAAGCTAAGTATACATTTCTTTTGTAATTTTCTTTAGCTACTTACTGTTTAACTTTGTCGGCAACATTTGCCAGCAGGAAGAAGCTATATCAAGCGAGTGGTGGTTTACAAAATAGCTAAATGTTTCCATAGCTCGTTCCTGCCTACAAATATTGCCGACAAAGTAAAACAGTAAGAAGCTAAAGAAAATTACACGTATACATATATTATATCACTACACCACCGGCATAAGTAACAGCGCAGCGCTAACGTTTCTCAGTGTAAACGCTCCCTAACACCAATGCTAAATTCATTAGCGACTCGCTCCAGGTTATCGCTAAAACCTAATCAACGTAAAGAAAGGGGGAATACACGACTAAGCTCCCCCCCTCCCCCTCTTACAACAGCTTCCAGACTTTGAACCGTTAGAGTGGAATCTATTTCAACCACACACCGCAACTTTCCCTAATACGTAGTACGGTCTGCATACAAATGATATATTATTATTTAATTTGTTTTATATAAATAAAAAAAAATATCAATCCTCTATAGGTCAGTGTACGAATAAATTGGTCATGACCACATGAAAGCAGTTATGGATGGTCTGGGCACAGATTATATAATAGGTCTGGGTAGCGCAGTTTTTCATGAGACTTCGCTGTCCGTCTGTCTGTCTGTCTTTCCGTCTGTCTGTCGGACTGTCTGTCTGTCCGTCACGAGGCCGTATTTTAGAAACTGTAATACCTAAAGAGCTGATTTTTTTACGCAGGTGATGTATTTCTGTCGCCGCTATAGCGGCTACAGCTGATTTCAGTATTTTTTGTTATAACAAAGTTTTATTAAGGGGTGCTCCCATACAATAAATGTAATTGTTTACAATTTTTTTTTTGGTATGGAACCCTGTGTGCGCGAGTCCGACTCGCACTTGTTCGGGTTTAATAGCGTTGAGCTTTGTTTTTGATATGGCTGTAAGTTTTATTTATACGAGTGGCGTTGAAAACTCAGACTTGACCAACTACTATTTAACAGTACTATTTAAAAGTAATTATTGTAACTATGATGCCATGTTAGTGTCATCAACTGACAAAAATAATTTTAATAGCAAATGGATCTCTATGGCATTACTATTTGAACTTGAGTTCTGTGCAGCACCTTATTGATGACACTACTGCAGTTATATATAAAAGGAGGAGAACAGCAATTAACTTCTAGACACGGATTTGAGACATCCGGACTCGGGGCACCAAAACGGAATTTATGTTGTAAACAAACTTATCTAAGTATAAAGTTTTTGGATTTACTTCTTCACAAAATAAATCAGAAGAATAATATTTAAAAATAAATGTTGTATTATTATTGTTATGAATTTTTATGTCTTCGGTACGTAGTAATAGGTGAAGTACAATGTAACTAAACACGAACAGAGGCAACACGTCTCGTTTTAATCTGACTCAGTACTGAATTGAGCAGGGTTGGCACACAACACATAACTATGAATTACATACAACACACATACAATACACACATACATACAATACACATGAACTATTTCTTATGTTTATTTCTTATTTATTTTTTATTTATTATTATTATGCATCTATTTGTCTTTGCACTTATTTTCGTCTCTATTTTTTTTCATTTTATTAAAATTTAGATTTAATGCTAAATCATTTATTGACTAGAAACTGACCTCTTCCTAGTTTTGGGTATATCTAGTTGCTAAGAATGAATAAAAAAAAGGTGAAATGAATGAATCGAAAAAAAGGGTGTGCGTGTACCTTACGAGCGATTGAAGTAAATCTTCTTTGCCATTGACGCCATCAAATGTTATATTAATATCATTCATTCCGATTTTGATTAGCGGAACGTAGCTTCCGCTATTCAAAATTCAAATAGCGTTACTTCCGTCAGAAAAAAAATCTGAGTTACTTCCTAGTAGCGCCTAAAGAAGTTTTACTTCAAAAAATCATTATAATAAATTTATCATACGGAAAACAGCGATACTGTATGCTAATACATATATTACAAGGTGATCACCACTAACCTATTTTTGTGTCGCAAGTCCTGGACTCAGTGACAGTGTTCCCGTTTGTCCCACGCGATGTACCCCGCCCCCACACAATCAGTTCATGGAACGCTAAGAATCGGGTCTCAGCGTAAGTAGAAAAGTAAAAATCAAAACCAATCAATGAATAAAATCAATGAATAGGCAAACTAGTAGCAGTCGACCTCGGCGTAGGCATGGCGATCAAATTAATTACCTGTTGGAAAAAGGCCAGATCAAGAGTACCCGTAACCGGCCAGCGTGTATGATAGCATTTATGAAAGTAGGAGAAGCGAAACTGGTATGCCAGGATCGTAGCAAGTGGAAAGCCACAGTCTCTGCCTATTCCGATGGGAGACAGGCGTAAGGATATGTATGTATGTAACATTCAAGCTTAGTACGGAGACAACCCTAGCCCAAGACTAGTGCAGGCCGATCATGTCTCGTAACACGCAGCGTCGCGCCGGTGACAAATGCAGACAAACGAGACCTGCACCAAGAGTGCAATGTATTGTAATGTGATAGTGGCGCTTGTCTAGCTTTGGAACTACTACGTAACAAAACTGTAGGCTCTAGAACAAAATTCATTTCGCTGGTGAAATGGTCCAGTGTGATATACATCTAGAAATCTTCAAAATTCTAATAACTGAACGCTCTGTACCATTTATGCCTTCAATTTATGCAATTTTCCTGATGGTCAGATCTGCCTTTTATAGCACGACGAGACGGTGGCAGCCAAGACCAGCACATCAAGTACCTGATCGAAAAGTCGCCATAGTCTATGAAGGTTTGCAATACCAGGTGCTATACTCGGGCTTTCGACCGTAAAGCTGTTACTATTACATACATTTCCATCTACATAATTATATGGAAATATTATGTAATAGCTATTTTGAGTCACCTAAGACCTCATAAGTGACCCTACCGGCTCAGCCTAACAGCAGACACAACCATCTTGGCCTGCTTCTGTAAGAACGGCGTGCACCCGTTATAACACTTTCTGCAGAACCCCCCTTCAAAGAAGTGATATAAAACCCAAACCCACAGAAGACGCCACGATGACGGACAAATTCTGTGTCCGGAACCCTTGGGTTTGGGTAGGCACCTGTAGTTTATATCAGCAGGAGATCAGCTTAGCATACATGAGATTGTCATACGTACAAAAAGGTTAGGTAGACATCTAGACGAATACGTTCAGCGCCTCGTCTAAGGGATTTCACATTACACACTTAATCAAGAGCTGTTCTTTATATGGAGGCTAAATGCATAATTAATGTATTTCTTATGAAATTAAATACTCTGAGAGTAGCATAAAACTGTTTATTGCGACGCGATAGTTCATTACTTTCAGTGCGTTTCTACTAAATACATATTTCATTAGTGCGTGAGGCTAATTGCAGAATCTCACGGGAGCTCAGGAATTCGCAGGTCAGGCCTTGAGACGGAAGTATTAGGTGGAATCCGATAGCTGGGTAGGTACCTATATTATGTTGGACAGAAAATTTAAATTAGTCATCTTCTATACTATAATAATAATAATATTATAAAGAGGAAAGATTTGTTTTTTTGTTTGTTTGTAACGAATAGGCTCCGGAACTACTGGACCGATTTGAAAAATTCTTTCACTGTTGGAAAGCTACACTCTTTGCGGGTAACATAGGCTATATTTTATTCCCGTATTTCCACGGGAACGGGAACTACGCGGGTGAAACCGCGTGACGTCCGCTAGTTAATTAAAAAGAAGCTGGTTGACTAACTCATCAGCGCAGACGACATTACTGCAGAATATGAAATTTGAATAATAGTTTTCTTGTAATGTTTTTTCTACAATATTCATCCCCTATGGGGGTGAAACTATCTGTAACTCAAAAATACTGATGAATTTTAGCACTCAACCACTCGCTCCAAGGAGTCAACTCAATTTAAGATAATTTTAGCAAAAGTAAATCTGTACAAACATTATTACGCCTTTCGAAGGAATAGGCAGAGGCATAGTATACGCCCGCGTTTCACCTTGTAGTTTTATGTTCCGCGTAATAGGTGGTAAGTCCATTGACGTGTTGAAATGGACTGGCAGTTGAAATTTTTCAAGCCGCCCATGTGGCCTTCTAACGATTAACGATTTTCATTTTACTGACAACCAGGTTTCAATGGATCGTTTTGCACCTGGTTTTGTAAGAGGCGACAAAAGTGTTTCCTTAGTCACCTCTTACAACAGCCTCGGGCTGAATGAGGGTACACGGGGCCCCGTCGCCACAAGGGGTTAATTTGTTAGGCACTGTAAATTACGTTCGAAATTACCTCTTATGCGTTCAAAAGAAAAGATCATATACAGGTCAACAAACAATTTATAATTACTAATTATAGTTCAAGTGATCGTTGCGTGGGAACGAACAGTCATACACACTGACACGGTAATAGCTCAGTAACGAGCGGCGCCGCGGGGCACGCTAGTGTAGCGAGCACTTTGTATGGCGTCGCGTCAATTATGTCTCATTACTGTAGAACCAGCTCAAAGATGGATGACGGCGTAGGTTTGGTTTATTTATCTTGTAAATTGAGAAATAATGAACCGGAAAAGTTTTATATTTATTTATTGCTCTTATTTATTTTAGTAATCTCACCCACACTTTTGATATAAATTTGGACACCTTGATTAAAAGTTGTGAGACAGAAACAACGAAGAGGGGGTAATAATAAAAAAACGGACCAAGTGCGTGTCGGACCTGTACGTACTTTACGGAGGGTTTCGACATATTGGTTTCCAAATTTCATGTAATCAGAATTTGGTAACCAGTATATCGACGCGGCCGAAGGGGTTCTGACTACGAAAAAAATCGCATTTGTTGTATGTGGCAGACCCCTTTAATCATGTTTTTCTGATTTTTGTGTAAGTTGTTATAGCGGCAACAGAAATACATACATTTTTTAAATATGGAAAAAGAGAATTGTTTTCGAGCAGGATTCGAACCTGTGTCTTCTGCAAACCGTGCAGACGCCTTAACAACTCGGTCACCGAAACCTACTCGGGACCAACCAAATTTACCACCTTATACGTCTTGGGGCGACGTAAGCACCATCTACAGGCACTTTTTTTAGAAAGTTACACGGCACGAATGTATAGGATTGCACCTATATCCATTCGATTTATGATGAAACCAGCCCGAACATTATCGTACATCATCTGTGAAAATTTCAGCTCTCTAGCTATCACGGTTTTTGAGAAAGATCATGATGTCGAACAGACAGATGGACAGTGAAGTCTCATGAATAGGGTCAGGCCGTATTTGCGTACGGAATCCTGAAAATGAGCTATCATAGAAGTTAAAACGGTCATTGCTTCGTAAGTAGGCGTTCCCCTAGGGCCCTACCTAACCTAAAAGTTGCATACAATTGTTACAACCGGCATTAGGCACTAAAACGTGAAACAGTCTCGACAGTACCGACGGGACATGACGCTAATATGCAATAAAACGGACAAACATGACTTTTAGACGTTAATATAGTTTTATGTTCGTAGGTCACGGTATTGTGTAGAAATCGGTATTTCGAAAATAATTCCAGAATAAACCTGTCTTTGTTGCTTATTTTGCAGAACTTTCTGGCCTTTACCAAAACGTAAAAAGCGGGGAATTCTCGAAAATGAAAGATATAATCTATACTAATATTATAAAGAGGAAAGATTTGATTGTTTGTTTGCTTGAATCGAATAGGCTCCGAAACTATTCGACCGTTTTCAAAAATTATTTCACTGTTGAGAAGCTAGACTCTTCCCGGTGAATATAGGCTATATTTTATTGGCATATTCCCACGGGAACGAGAGCTATGCGGGTGAAGCCGCGTGACGTCCTCTAGTGCTTAATACGTAACTGTATTAAGCACTAGAGGACGTCACGCGGTTGGAAAGGAAAAAAGCTTTGTTGTCCATCGACACGATCTCAATGTGTAAAAACAATCACTACGTATCAAAACGTGTTACTTGTAAAACGAGGTCTATTTAATTTATTTTTTTATGAAATAATATTTTCTTTTCTTTCTTTTCTTTTTCTCGTACGTACCAGCATTTGTTTACTAGGTTTTCTCTTAACAATCTTCTACCACTATCTTGTGTGGTTTCTTACTGGTTAGATTTTATATCAATTGACTGTCTTCTTAATTTGACTGCAACTTAGCGAAATCGTTTGTAGAGTATTAGTAAATTGTATTACTGTACAAATCACAATTTAATTCCTACCGTTGACCCACTGAGAGGTGTGTTCAACTACATTACAGTTGAGCAATATCTATTGATTGATGTACATATGTATAACCATTACTGACACAAGAGCAGAAAAAATTTGTTGTGATGAGCTCTTGAAAATAACTACAAACCCCCAAACATCAGTGAATACTGTTTGTGAATATTTTACTAATATAGGAAAAACCCTTGCAGATAAAATACTTTCATCTAGCTCCCAACCTGACAATCCAGCAAGCAAAATGGCCTATTTGCCCGTGTTATTTTTTAAAATTTAGACAGACGGACGGACGCATAACATTTATAACACAACGGTTCCGTTTTTGCTTTTGAGGTACGGAACCTTAATGAGCTCCGGAGATTTCAGGTTGTATGAAAGCAGCTTCAAGTTTGCGTGATTTGCTTGCATGTGTGTGCATCAGGAATTGACAAGTCTCATGTGTACATACACATGTATGTACACATGAGACTTGTCAAGTCGCCTTGACCGTCTCTGAAGCCCATAAGGAAAGGACGAGAAGGAAGTTATTTTCATCTATACTAATATTACATACATACATACATATGGTCACGCCTTTATCCCCGAAGGGGTAGGCAGAGGCATATTGAAATAAAGCCTATTATAAAGAGGAAATATTTGTATTTTGTATGTAACAAATAAACTCAAAAACTACTGAACCGATTTGAAAAATTCTTTCTCTGTTGGGAAGCTACACTCTTTGCGGTGAACATAGGCTACATTTTATTCCCGTTTTTACGAAACCGCGTGACGTCCGCTAGTTTATTATATTTTTCTTCTATCTACTCGCTACCTATATGTATAAATGTCCCGCCTCACTGAGTGTTCGGTAAATAATAACTTCAGTAAGCAACTTTCGCTTTCGTTTTTGGATGGGTGACCACCAAGTGACCACTTTGTAACATTTTCATTGGCAAGCTTTTCCGCGCTTCTGAAGGTACGTAAGCCGTTACGTACCTTTAACTTTTTATAGTGTTTTTATACTATGCCTCTGCCTACCGCTTTGGGGATGAAGGCGTGACATGTATACAATATATACAAATACATCTTACTTCTTACTAATATTATAAATGCGAAAGTTTGTGAGTGTAAATGTTTGTTACTCTTTCACGCTCAAACCGCTGAACGGATCTGAACGAAATTTTGTACAGGGATACGTTATAGGCTGGATAACACATAGGCTACTTTTTATCCCGGGAATAAGTTCCCACGGGAAGCGGGAACGGGCACAAATTTTACGCGGGCGAAGCTGCGGGCATCAGCTAGTACATTTATTTATTTATTTTAAAACTGTGTTTATATTATAAACTGTCTATGTTATTGCTTGTACTTATCACATTGTCTATTTGGTACCTATTTTGCTAGTAGATACGTCCTTAACACGCCCGTATTGCATTTTCATTGTTCAAAGCGGCCGCATTGCGGTTAGGGACAAAGGAGGACAGCCTTGTTATATATTATGTGCGGTTACCTTTATTCAAGGAAAACAAACCTTCGGAAAATTACTGATATTCTTACGATTAGTGCCTAATAGTAACCTGCTTCAAACAGTAAACTCTAACATAGCAAAGTGCTAGCATGGAGAGCGTTTCCATGATTTTACCGGCTTTCGTATAAGCATGGAAACGCTCGTCAATAAAATTATCTCAAAATTGTCAATCATTTCAGGACCGACCGCAATGCAAAGAAACGAAAACATCTTTATTCTTTTCAGCTTGAGGTCGTGGGTCCCACCGGAGACAAATCTTTGTGTGACCCATAAATGTTTGTCTCAAGAGTCTGGGTGTTTCTATGTATAATATGTATGTATTTAAAAGTATATAAGTATTAATATCCGTGGTCTGATACCCATAACACAAGCAAGTTATTCCTAGCTTACTTTGGGATCAGAAAGCGTTGTGTGAGATGTCCGTGAATATTTATTTATTTATTTATTCAAGAAAGTCAAATAGTAATACTTATGATTTTGAACGTCAAGATTTCTGCTACTACAATTAAATTCACTGCCAGATTCACAAAGCAATAGATAGAGTCTATGAGAAAAGAGCCTGGCCATAAAAACTCGTAAAATGCACGCGGCTTACCAGTGACCGTTGAACGAACACTCATCTCGGAGAACTACAATAAGAACTCATTTAAAACTAATATTTCCGAGAAATAAAAGTTCTCCCTTTCAAACAAAATGCAACATTAAAACCAGAAAAAATAAACATGTAGGTAGTAATTAGTTTCAAACTAAGCGTCTATATCGATAGAGGACGATCTAAAGCCTTCGCTGTTCGCTCCAATTAATTCGTTAACTAATAGCGGGACGACACAATGGGAGCAACGCGAAGTTACATGTGACAAATACCTGCGCTGCGACCCTTCGTGACGTCATAGTTTATAGGGCTGTCCGGACAGGGCAACGCGGAGATTTGACTACGTCCTTTTGTTATTGTGAATTAAAAATTCGTAAAACTATTTGGGCGTTTGTTCGTCATTCACGTTCTAACGGTTAGAAGGATCGGGCTTTTTGGGACAAGGATACATTATAGTCTGGAATGTTTTATTCCAGACTATAATCTTTCCTATATATATGTTGCTTCTGGATGCGGGAACAGATTCAAACGTGGGCACCATCTAGTAACCATTATTTATTCTGAATAACCCGTAACCAGAATTGTAACTCAGAATTTTTAAAATCAGTTCTGAAGATTCTAATCTCATCGAATAGGTACAAATAAATGGGTTTAAAATTTATTATTGAGTAGTTAATTGAATATTATGTTTATTTTAAATCATGCATTACTTTCTCATCAACCTTCGAGGTCCTTGTACTAACTTAGGTCCAACGAACTCGTTTGTTCTCTGTCACTTCGCAAAGTTATCCTCTACCACGTATGGTTATCATTGAACAGGCAAGTTAATAAAACAGATACTAGAAAGTACTGGACGTTCATTTCACACGTATTTTATAGATATCTAAACTTGTTTGCATCACCAGTCGTTGATAACAAAATATTATCCATTAATTTACTTATTAAATAGTGCTTGAACACGATTAATACCAAATATTTTATTCATTGATTTAACGAGCTATGATAAGATAGCAATTTTATTAAAAGTATGTTTTTTTGGTCTCAATATCTGAGTGAAAAAGCCTGCGATTAATATAACGCGGAGTCTTTTTTTTTGGTTTAACGTGAGGGAAAATCCTCATGGATGTTATGCCGGACTCCTACCGTCTAAAAAACCTCACGTTACGCACATCAGCCTATGGTTGGGAGCCCCGGGTAAGCAATCGGAAGGATGTCCAAGGACTCCCAACAGACCTACGGCCGCCACTGCGGCCTCGCCCAGGCGGTGGTTTGGGTGCTATCCCGCGTCATTGGGGGGTTTCGGGTGTGATCCCGCTTCTAAGAGTGGCGTGCGTGAGCTTTTCACGTCACGCTGCCGTCATGGGCCAAGCACAGAGCCTTAGATTTGTGAAGTGCGACCTCGAGACCCTGCCGCCGAATCCGACCCACGACCTGAGCAACCCCTGCCACGGCCTTTAGGGCTGCCTCTCGGTGCGTTGCTCCTCGCGCCGTAACGAGGGTGTCGTCGGCGTAACACGTTGCGCCGACCCCTCTGAGCAACGGACCACGCAGCACCTAACGCGGGGCTGAACTCAAAAGAAAGACCATTGCAGATATTTGATGAGTTTTGTATCCCAAAATCAACCTCACATAAAAACTGACAGATTCCGTCCCAATTAATTCTATAATGGTTGTGAAATCTGATTCTAGCACTCCCACGTCAATAAAGTCTTCCGATTATTATACTGGTAACATGCAAACAGTGGGTCTTAAGCTTGCAACCTTAATAGTAAGTATAAGAGTAAGAAAATCTTGAGCTTAAAGAAAGACAGAAAGAAAATTTTCGATCAAAACGCGACTTACGATGTTAAAGAGACAAGAACGACTCAATTCTAACAATATAACTCTAACGATATAATTATGCATAGATGCCTACATTGTATAAACCTCACACATATTAATAGTATTAAGTCTATTACGTAGTTATTGATTTATCGCTCACGTCTCAATGTTAGAATTCTTGCAATACAAAATGTCTTAATTAATATAGCAGGCATAAAATGTTGAATGTCAAAACTATTAATGTTTACAACCGTGGAGGATCATAAATCATTTGTCAAATGAATGCAAAATAAGGACTGTGTCAAGTTTGTTAGCCGTCTTAGATTCCTTTATCTTAAACTTTCGGACGTGACGCAGTTTCACCCGCGTTGCTCCCGTTCTCGTAGGAATATGGGAATTAAAAATAGCTTATACTACTTAAGATGAATGTAGCTTTAGAATGGTTAAAGAATTTTTGTAATCGGCACAGTAGTTTTTGTGTTTATTCATTACAAACATACACACATGCGAAAATACAATATTTCCTCTTTATAATATTAGTGTACATTGGTGTCAAAAAGAAAAGGCGTATCGGGATGCTTATCACTACTTATCAACATTCTTCCGAAGACTTACACGTAGTGATAGGGGACGTGTAGTTTTAGTCAGTATGAGCATCATAGCATCTGTGAGGTATTTTTTATATATTAAGCTCGCCGAATGGACGTTGCCAGCCTGATGGAAAACCGTGGCGCATCTAGCGATTGAAAGAAAGAAAGAAGAAAGAAAAATAGTTTATTCCACTAGCACTACTAAAACAAAAAATATCAAAAACAATAACTAAAATATACATCCTTAAATCTAAAAACACAATTTCATTACCGCACTCTGTGGAATAACGGCCGCCTCTCAGCTTAATGCTGTCTGCATGTGGTTCATGCAGCCAGCGCTGGTTTTCAGAGGCGGCCGGACGCGACGCGACTACCCGATAAAACAGTCAGCAAAACAACAAATTTAAAACAAACATCGCCAATCACATGCAACTATATTTAAAAAAAAAAAAAATATATAATAATAAACATAACAATATGAGGGCTGGCAACATTTCTGGCAGTTTCCGTCTCCCTCCGAGCGAGAGACGCCACGCCACGCCACCGCCATTACTGTCAAGTGTCAATTCATGAATTCAATCATATTATCAACTTTGACTTTCCCTTTCATTCCCAAGAAACTGGTTAAACCAGATAATGGTAACTTGTTATTCAAGTAATAATCATATTGATAACAAAGAAGATACACAGTAAGCGACCTTAGTAAGTTGTGTTGCATGTGATTACGATTTGCATCCAGTAATCAATGTTCTGTTCTTTGGTGTAAAATGCGTTTAATGCTGTGTCAATCTTTACCAGTTCATGTCAACATTAACGGAATCATTCACAATTTCCATTATATACCATAACCATAACTCAAAGAGGTTTTAACGCAGTCGCCCATGAAATAGGTAAGCCAATCATTTTACCTTAGACTATTATTCTGCAATCTGAGCATTATACCTACTCGAAAAAATACCGCCACACAAATTGGTCCGGTGTTCACTACATTTATTAAATCAAGTTTTTAATTCTCTTTTCTAGAAATTAAGTAGTAAGTTACTCAGATACAGAAGTGGGCATTAGGACTTATAATTATATCTTAACTAGCTGATGCCCGCAGCTTCGCCCGCGTGAAATTTGTTCAATCATTGGGGGCCACTCTCACAGTTTCTAAGACTTCTTACAGTGGTCCTTAAGTTGACGGCCCTGTGATGTGCTTTTTCACGCTCCAGTGTGCAAAGTGTGTGAACATTCCCAGAAAGAACTAAGTTTTCAATATTTAGGTGCCACTAGATTTGTATTATTTTCGAACATGACAAACCATAGTGATATATATAAGTTTGTAGTTAATTCTGTTAGGTCATTAGCTAACTGAACCTTATTCTCTGTATATAATTTGAAACTCAAGAAGGCGATATTCTAGTTAAGACTTTTTCACCTTTAGCACGAATCTACACCGGATACGAATAAGTGCGTAAATGTCTTTAATTGCTCTGGTTGTTATAATTAGTTTACTTTTCAATTTAACTGGCTCATGTGAAAGGTTTTTCTTAACCCGTGACCGGAAATACATTAAATATAAATTGTTGCAAGACTATAACGTTTAAATGCCTTAAAAACCGGCCAAGTGCGAGTCGGACTTGCGCACGCAGAGTTTCTTACCAAAATCACAAATTTTGTATGGGAGCTCCCACATCTTTTTTCTTCTGGTTTTAGTACTTGCTGTTATGGCGGCAACAGAAACACCATTATCTGTGAAACTTACAGCTCTATACAGCCTCGTGACGGACAAACATACAGACGAATGGCGAGTTTCATGAATTTAGTCACGTTTTTCTCTTCGGTTATGAAACCCTAAAATCAAATGAATTGATACTGTCGATCGTGATGTAATATCGTATTACATCTCAATCAACAAAATTCTATTAACATTAATTATTATTAGCAGTAGGTTGCCTATCGTAAATTATCGTTTTTATAACTATTTGTATTGGCGCAACAACTGGCTATTTTAATTCCATGCCACTAAAAATGGTGAGCTTACAAGCTTTATTACTTACTAATGAATTCCAAACAAATTATAAATATAAAATAGTTATGACTTTGTTCGTCAATAACTTTAATGTTATTTAACCTTGTCTGCTCCTATGATAATTAGGTTGAAGATTGGTCTGCGGTTTCCAATTTGACAATAATAATTGAATTTTTAGTGATGTGAAAAGTATTATTACTGTATTTACTCTAAAGTTCATTACGCGATGGTTGAAATTCCCTTTTTTATTTGAGTAGATTCGTCGCTATGTCGATTGAACTTCCATATATTACAGATGCATAAAATTCAGTATAATATTGAAAAGTGTGCCAGATATTTAGACGCAGAATATGTGGCCCAAACAGTACCTCTTACACCTCAGGGTTCTTCAAACGGAGCGTGAAGAGGCACATCATAGGACCGTCAACTTGAGGTCCAGTGTCAATACTCAATAGTCTGGTAGATTGTAAGAGTGGCCCCCAATCGCTAGATGTCCTCATGGCGATCCATCTGTTGGGTAAATGGCAAAAAAAATACTGTTCTTAATGACCGGTACATTGCCCAATGTGACAACCCTAAAGATGTTTGCTCCTGCTGTCACCGTCGCCGTCGTCGTTTCAAGTGTGACGCCCCGCCCGCGCCGGTAGCGATCCGTCAGACGTTTTATCGACTTAGATATGGATTGCGACGTATTTATAGCTCTCGGCGCGACTACATGGCTAATTCTTACGATAAAAGGTGATCAGGATTTTTTCCACCACGGGCACTTTCCGAATTTCTTTAAGTATTCATTGTTATACAATGAATTTTGAGAGGTAAAATGAAATACTTTTTAAGGTTCTGAACCTCAAAACAAAAAAAAACGGTACTTGTAGGATCACTTCGTTGTTTGTTTGAATTTATGTCAAGACCCGTTACTTATAGAATTCGGGACTTCACGCGAATACTATTTATAAATACTATTTACTTACATTCACTTACGTTTCGAGCAAGTTGCAGCGCCCAACCGCGACCACGGGCGCTGCAACGTGTTCGAAACGTAGCGTCGGTGAATGTAAGTAAATAGTATTTCGCGTGAAGTCCCGAATTCTATAAGTATGAAACCCTTTACCTCGTGAATTCAATCTTGGGGGAATTCAAATTTAGGTTGGCAACTACTGTCTAGGTTTTATACTTTGTAAAGAAAGAAACAGAAGTAATTGTGTTGAGTGGTTGCCTCAATATTGTCTGTGATAGCCATCAACTTGGAGACATGTTTTGAGTAAGTATGCGTAAATGTAATTTTAAGATGTATTTCCGTTGGTAACATTTTAAATTAATTAGCTGTGCTACTAAGTTATGTGATCGCATTAATTAATATAAGCCCGCGGTGACAAATATAAGGTCAGAGAGCATTGAACTACTATCGATATATAACCTCTTTTATACGTGAGGAGAATCCTACATGGATGCTATCCCGGACTCCTACCGACTAAAAATCACATGTTCCCTATCTACTGCCTACGGTTGGGAGCCCCGGGTAAGCCTTCGGAAGGATGACCCCAGGATATAGCTTAGAGCCTTAGTGATTTTCCTTATTGCAGCAAAAAATATTTGAGCCAGCTTTACGTCAGAGAAGTAGATGCAAAAATAATAGTACTTGGAGATGTTTTATAATTTTTTTTCTTCTCCTAAAAGTGGTGACTCTACAAGTACTTTGTCTAACAATTCTAATAGGTTACCGCGACGCTCGAGGAACTACAAATTTAGCATCTAGCTCTTCATCTCTGAGAGAAACACACTTACTTTGATATTATAAAGAAAAGTGCTTATTTATTTGGTTGTCCTCTACGTCATAAAGTAGGAATAGATTTCGTATATTTATTAAAAGCAAGGTGTCGATTTTAAAACTGTTTTTACTAGATATATTCAGGGTATTTCTGATAAGTTGTACTTAACGTGACATTCTCATTTTCGACAGGATAATAATTGTAAAAGTTATATGCCTATGCAGCATTATAACTTCCACGAACAACATCTTGTATACTACCATATTATATAATCTGTGATACTACTACCAATGATTCCACAATGAAGTCATTTGACTTGATTTGAATTGAATAGATAGTCTGGGGAGTGCAAACGAGAAAAGAAGCTTATTTTTATATAGGAAACCACTTTTGTGGGATACCCAAATACAGTGCACTTGGCAAGCAAAGTTAGATGCCTGCAACCTTGGTTTTGGAATGAGCGGAGCACTTTTTGGAGTGAGTGGTGAGTGGATCACTTTTTTGTGCCTCTAAGTATACACTTACCCCCACTACTTCAAAACTTTGCAAAGTTGGATGCCGTGCAGAAACGCTATAATAGTCTGGTTTTAAACTAAAATAAATGTACCTAAAACAACTTCGTTTTTTTTTCTACTAGACAGAACCGACAGATGTTAACTTAATATTTATAATCTAATTATTATTTGATAGTTTTATGGAGTTGCTAGCCTCAATATTTAATTTGTTTATTTAACATTTCACACTTTATTGTGGTCGTATATCAGAGAAACAAGTAGCCATTTTGATTGTTTAACATTTACATAATTTACAATTCACAAAATTTACAAGTAATTATATTTAATTTTAATAGAATTTTTATCACAGTGATATAAAAGTTTAAATTAGTAGAGCTAATAAAACATCTTTTTTATATATGATAGAAGCTTTATTACATTCCTAAATAAATATATTGGAGCTATTTTGTACAAAAAGCTACTTGGCTTAGCATTGATCAAGAGTGATCGACATAAAATTACTATTTCTGATTTTAGTATTGTTAATGATAGCGGCAACATCATCTGTGAAAATTACAGCTCTCTAACTATTACGTCCTTGCGATTTGCACGAATATGTACAGTCCGTTCATAGTTAATTTACCTCTAGCTGTGAGGTTGGCTTCCCTGATTTTCGTGTTACCATACTTAGATTTTTTTCTACCATGTACTACAACCTTAAGTCGAAACTTATTTTCTTCTTTTGCTGCCGTTTTTCGGGCGTGGAAATTAATGTGGAAGCAGCAACTTTGCCCTCCTTGGTTATGGTGATGAGTACCTTTTTTGAATACTTATCCATTTATTTAAATAAAAATGAAACTTAAGAAACATCTTATAGTAACAAAACTACGTCTTTAGTAATGTTAAATACTGACTAATGGATATTTAGATAAAAAAACTCTCAGTTGAAACTCACGGTAAAATGTCTTATACTGGCACTCATAGGGGGACTTTACTGCAATACCAACATACAGAAAACGATCTGTCAGAGGTATATTAACTGTGAACGGACTATAAACGCGGTATTACTGAAGAGTGTTGACTCGTTGGCGTTTCTGCTCGCCGGTGAATCAGCCCCTTTAAACGAAAATTTTCCACAACAGCCCACTCATAATTGATTTGAAACGTACACAACTCGTAATATTATTCAAATCGGCGATAACTCCTTACAAATGACGACCGTGATTGTCGATAATGTGCGCGAGTTGCTCTCGATAGCTGCTAAGACAAATATTTACGAGTACAGGCCATTCTCACCATATTTACATTGCATTTGAAAGCGATTATTGTGAGTAGGCTTTATATAACGACGCGAGAATTTATGGTTTATGAAGTCGGTTGCCAATTTACACTTGGTATTATTAGGTAAGGAGGCGTTAAGTTCAATTATTTATCAGTTGGTACTTTTGAAGCGCTCGTGGCCCCGCGGACTCAGTGTTCTGTAAAATATCACTGTAGTAAGCAACTATCACTATGGCCGGTCCATGGATGGGTGACCATCTATGTGATCACTTTGTGACATTTATTTGAGCGTTTCCGTGCTTCGAAAGGCACGTTAAGCCGTTGGTCCCGGTTGCGAGTAAAATGGCAGTCGTTAAGCTAAGTTGAAGGCTTTATTTTAACAGCAGGCAGTCACAACCTGCGCCTGTCCATTTAAACACGGCAATACGGCTCACCACCATTACGTGGGACAAATTATACAAAAAGGTGAAATGTGGGCATATAATATTCCTCTGCCTACCCCTTCGGGGATAAAGCCGTGACCATATGTATGTATGTATGTATGTATGTATGTATAATTAGGTAAGGAGGCGTTAAGTTCAATTATTTGTCAGTTGGTACTTTTGATATCTGTTATTAATATTGTGAACGGGGAGTTCATCACAACAATCTTTAGACTGATCTCGTGGTTCAGTGGTTATTGTGCCTGACCATGGATTCGGAGGTCGTAAGTTCGATTCCCACCCGGGACAAATCTTTTTGTGTGGTGAGCGCTTTATTTGTTCTATGTCTGAGTATAATTTATCTATAACATGCATGGATTTAGAAATATATAAGAATGTTGATCAGTCGTCTAGATGCCATAGCACAATAATGTGAAATCTTGAATCCTACGTTACACTAACTAAGGGTAATTCGTGAAACCCTTACTGTTGTAAAGTTACCTACACAAGTTAGCAGCTTGTCTGAAAACTATCGGAAAACCAGACAGGACACACTTCTGCGCTTTCGCCGCATCAAGGGATTCGCTCTACTTTAGAATTATTTTCATATCTGTGGTTCCACGGATGAGTCGAAATAATCTGTAAAGTTAGCATAGATTTCTTGACTCAGTTACATAAATACGTTAATTCAAAATTATTTACAGTGTTGGTTTATGGTGTGTGGTCTGTGTGTGTCAGTGGTCTCTCGCTCGAGACCATGGTGCGAGCCATGCTCTTCAGCGGTAGTAAGTGGGACTGCGCCGCCTCTTTCTGCGAGCAGGTCATGCTCGTGAAAGAGGCGGCGTCGGCGGGGCGGGATCGGGAGAGAACTCTCCCACCCATGTTCCGCAATCGGCGGCTTGGGGACCGCCGACGTGTCTGTTGAAGACTGTTGGCCTCCATGACACCTTGCTCACCGTCCTTACAGAAGCTGGCCCATGACGGCAGCGTGACGTGAGCAATTCACGCACGACCCCCCTTAGAAGCGAGATCACACTCGAAACCCCCCTATAGACGCGGGATAGCACCCGAATCACCCAAACATCGGCCGTGGGTCTGTTGGGAGTAGAATCCCACGTTACACTTTTTTTTTTTATTTTTTTTATTTATTATTAACATATAATACATACTCACAATCTATAAATAGCAAGCCAAAAACCACTGAGGCTTGTCCGGCCGGCAGGCCGGACAAGCCTCAGTGGTTTTTGTAAGTGTAACTTACTAAATGTAACTTACTAAGTTTAGTAAGTGGCAACTTACTAAGGGTAAGTTAGCAACTTGCCTGAAAATGAAAACTATTGGAAACTTTTACCTCATCAAAGACTTCGTTATATTCATAATCTGTGGTTCTACGGTTTTACGGATGAAATGATATAATATGTAACTTTAGCGCCATTTTATTGACTTATTCTATAAATACTTAAGTAACTCCGAGTCGTATTATAAGGGTGATTTATATTGTTTCTAGCTCTATGAATCTTCCTACGAAAATATCTATAACATTGTCTCAAAGGTAAGATTACAAAGGTAACAATCGTAAATCAAAATAAATAGTTGGAGTCAACCCTTCGCTGCGCGCCTGCCCCACAGACCCCTTATAACGCCGATGACATGTTTATGAGAGCAACAGTGACATCTATAATGGACGTATTTTGTTCGACTAGGATAAAAAAAGGTCACACGGAACAAAAAAGGTGTTAGATAGGTCGCTTTTTTTGGAAAGAAAAGATAAATGAGTTTGTAATACTAAGTAGCAATAATTAGGAATACAATTTATTGTATACAAGAGTTTTTTAAATAACGTAAAAATAAGATTATAATTTCGAGGGGTAGGCAGATGATTGATTGATGATGATGATTACAATATCCACGCTTTGTTACTATTTCTGTAGATCTTACGTAATCGAGGCCAAGCCAATTGCAGTTGGCCGGACCTTACTTGTATAGGAGTAAAATATAAAACATATTTTTTTAATCTGAAACAAAATTCTACCAGCCGGGACTGATGCTATTATCAATATTTTGTAAAAACCCTATGTGATTTTTTCTCTCTCTGTCAGTAGGGTTTATTTTCCTCGATTCCTAGGAGCAGTAGCTATTTGGTTATTTATTTTGTCCCACTAGACCCAGGTGTCCTACACACTACGCTCAGACATTGGGTGCAATATTTATTCATTAATTCATATGATCAAGCCTTTTATCTTCGAAAAGGCAGAGGCATATTATATGCCCACATTTCACTTTTTTTTTTGATTTTTGTCCCACGTAATAGGTGGTAAGTCGTACAATACTTATACAATAATTATAAATCTACTTTATAGGTACTAATAGATTAATATGGGTGGAGACGATCTTCCAGGAAAAGCCTATTTGTGTGAAAACCAAATAATCAAGCAAAATACTTGATATATATTTTTTTGACAGTTAATGCCTGATTTAAATGAGCTACACTATATCATAGAAATATCATTTGACAGTAAACCTTTTATGTTAGAACGCCCACATACGATAGTGTAAATATATCGCGTTTTAAATTCATATTGATTGCATTTTATGAACTCGAAAGTTTAATTCAATAAACGCACCATATTTCAGTCTTAACTGTTGTGTTGCAATAATATAAATGGAAAAGATGTGTAAGGATCACAATAACGTTGTGGATATAGCACGAATATTGAAGATAAGTTATGGGTCACGACGTTTACGCATGGGTATACAAAAAAGCTTGCAAAACTTTGCAGGGTTAAAGGTTAAGTACATTCAAGAACGAGCATTGAACAAAAATATTTATTATTTCATGGTTTTGTGAGTAGTTGTTGTCGTGGCTATACTTGGTTTCCATTCACAACTATTAAAAAGTTAGTAGTTATGTAAAAGTTCGTGAAATTTTGGCAACAAGAGTAACAAACATACATGCATATGGACGCCTTTATCCCTGAAGGGGCAGGCAAAGCCATATTTTATGCCCACATTTCACCTTTTTAGAATTTGTCCCCCATAGTAGGTGGTGAGTCGTATTGCCGTGTGTGACCGTTTTATAGTATTCTTTGCTTACACATGTCAAATATATACAATTTGGTGAAGGTTATAATTAAACTGGATAAATATTTACTTCCTTATTTGCATATTTTCTCTCTGAGTTATAACATGCATTGTTTTTTTACAATTCAAGTGTTTCTTCGAACCTTGCTATTTATATGATTCTTTTGTTGTTAGTAGTTGTATTGTGTTAAGAACCATCGATGTAAACAAAATAGATGTTTGCTAGTTTTTGTGAAAACTTGTGATAATTTTTAAATGCCTTGTTTGACGACAATCTCATTTGTATATTAGAACTGCTTAATCTATCAACACATTGCACATCTCAAACTGCTGATTTGGTATAATTTGGTTAAGTATATTATATACATAGACTTCTAATAAAGAATTTCTCTCACACTGTGAAGAAAAAAATCCTTTTTGATGAAAGTATAGTAGTCATAGTGACGTTTTAAGAAAAACATAAATATTAACATGTCAAGCTTTATATTTCTTTGGAACTAAAATTCTTAAATAGAAACACTCTTGTATTAGATTTTTGTTTATGACCTCTTCAAAAAATGTAATGTTAATTACACCTTAACCGTCATTTCAATCCTATTATATTACACAACGTCTCACAGAACATCGTGGATAAGCAAGTATATCACACTTGGGTGCAATACGAATGAGTAAAAATATAATTATACAGAGTCCGCGTGGTTGTGTGGTCTTGATGCGTTTGTATGGACCATTGTTAACAGTGGCGCATGCCCGTTGTACTAGCCGACACGATTTGTCGGAAACCATAAGCAAGTTAATTTAAATTAAATACTCATTTATTTCAGGTCACATGTACCCATAAAATAAGAAATAAATTAGTAAAATATTGCCAAATTCACAAAAATAATAGTAAAATAAACACAATTATAAAAAAAAAAACAATATAATAAGCTAGCTGGAATATTGAGGGTCTGTAGTGTGAGCAAGCCCTATAATCATACTCTATATTGTAATGTCTTTGAGTTTAGTAATAAATGAACGTTACTCCGAACAAGTCGTGTGTATCATTTTACCATATCAGTACAGTGCATATACAAAGAAGAGGTTAGCTTCAAATATAGCCATCAATATTTCATTGTCAGATTGTACACGGTTCATAAAGGCGGCCCTAGACTTTCTCATGACGGCATAGAAATCATCCACTCTGTTTTCAGCGAACATACCGGACGCACTACAGCTTCATGGTAACCCTAGAATGCACCGAAACGCATTATTATACTGCACCCACACTCCATCCACATCCTCACACTCTACGTTCGGAGCGTTCGAGCACCGTTAGATCCGATAGGGGCTTTCTTCCGCGCACGCTTAGGTTGTGGAACGATCTACCTGTGGAACGGTTCTTCAAAAGGGGTCTTGGAAGGTTTTTACAGGGTCGGCAGCGCTAGAGTGCCGCCTCTGGTGTTGCAAACGTTCATAGGCTGCGGTGACCACCGGTCCTTCTGGTGGCCCGTATGCTAGTCTGCCACCTTTATGGTATAAAAAAAAACCCGCATTGCATTGTACGCCTGTAAGTGCAATATAGTTTTTCCTTAGTTTTGAATTATCTAAAGGATGTTTTGAAATTTAAGTTAAGTTCATGAACTTGACCAAAACAACCAAATAAGGGAAGGCTGTACGTACAAAAAATATAGTCTTAATTATAATTATATCGAGACAACTTCTCGACGACGTATAGTTTTGGATCTAAGACTATATTTCTTTTCAAGTTAACTTGTTTTCAAGTAAAATTGATTTCAAGTAAACTTGAAAACAATAATAAAAGAACTGAAATCCGATTGCATTTTGTACTCTATGTTGCCAATATCTCTTTCTTAGAATCAAATACCTGCCTTGTTTCAAAAGTGTGTTTGAATCAATTTTTTAACGCTTCGTCTCTAAGGTATGTTCAACACACTACTCTATATCTATAATATATTATCGTGCTACAGTGGAAACCCACCCTCCTCCCCGCTTACTCTCATAACTATTATATGTGACACCTAATACTTCCTCCGCTTTAAGCCTTTGAATAATACCTCAAAGGGCTCAACGAAACGCATTCGTTTGAGTTATTGAGTTTTTATCTATTCGGGGCCTCTTAGACCCCGCTGATATATTAACGACTTTTTAATACTGTCCGCGGTGGAGGGTTGATCTATGACGTCATAATTAACACTATAATGATATCGCGTATTTTATTGTATCGGTGTTTATTATTGGTAGAGTTAAATATGAATGGGTTAACAATAGCGATATTGGATATTAGTTATTAGTTATTTGAATGAATATTAATTTGATGTTATTCATACGCTTGTTTGTGTTTCGTTTTTTTGTTGTAAATATTGTAAGCTAGCGGACATATTATTATCTCGGTTTCCCCCGCGTTGCTCCCATTTCCGCGGGAATACGGGCAAAAAATTATTACATTATTTACTAGCGGACGTCACGTTTTACCCGCGTAGTTGCCGTTCCCGTGGGAATACGGGAATAAAATATAGCCTATGATCACACGCAAAGAGTGTAGCTTCCCAACAGTAAAAGAATTTTTCAAATCGGTCCAGTAGTTCCTGAGCCTATTCGTTACAAACAAACAAAAAAACAAATCTTTCCTCTTTATAATATTATTATTATATTATATTATTTATTTAACTTTTTGTTGTACGCCAGATAAATAACAATAAAGTACACAAAATCTTAAAAAAAGAGGCAATACAATGGGCGGCCTTATCACTAAAAGTGATTTCTACCAGGCAACCTTTGGATGGAGAAATTAGTTTTGAAGGTAATGAGTGGTAGAGCTAGGCGTACTTCTAAACATTTTCAACCTTAAAGATACATAATATTAGCTATATATACTTAACCTACAGCATATTATATATATTTACAAACTCAAGATATGTATACACCATATACATACATACACCTAACCTATACATACATATTATAGATACCGAATATAGATTTACTCTACACTGATAAATAGTGATCCCGTATCATTTTCTTAAATCTAGTTAGGGTCTGCGCTCGCCTTGTCTCGACTGGAAGTAGATTCCAACTTAGCTTAACTAACAAATATATTAGACCTATGTCACCCCGGATAGTGTAGGGAACCAACAGGGAAAGAATTTCTGAAATAAGTTCAGTAGTTTCAGAGCCAATTCAATGCAAACAAACAATTAATTCAGCAGGCGGATCTTATATTAGCTCGCCGAAATGACGTAAAATAATCCAGAAAAAAATACCTATGTGGAAATGTTACAGTAAGAAATAGGACCTCTAACCTCGATTAGAAATCAGCTCGGGAATGACAATTTCGTTTTTAAAGTTGGTTAAAAGCACTTTTATCATTTGAAACGCATCACACATAACTAAAGCAATAACAACTTTTTTGTAACAGGTTTGATTCCCAGTAGTGTTCAAATCACGTACAGATTGAAAATTTTGATTCTGTAATACATTTTTTCCCGACAAGCTCTCCTTAATGAGTTGGTTCCAGTTTTCGAACTCGTAAAAACAGATTGCGATGCGTTCTTACAAAAACTTGAGGACAATGACTCGAGGTGGTGTGAGTGTGGAAGCACCATTATTGTACTACATTGTAAGAAAGGGATTTGTTGGTAAATATTACCACAGATTACTGTTACTGATTGTGAGTATGAAAACATACATACATAATTATTATAGTCACGCCTTTTCTCCAAAAAAGCATGCTTCGTACAGTCAACTACAAAGATATTGTACTAGTAATTTAATGTTACAAAATGATGTTGCATCGCCGTACATTCGGTTCGCAGTGATATATAATTTTGTAAGATTAAACTAGTACATCTTTTTGTAGTTGACTGTACCTACATAATTTTCCCGTTTTTCTTGTGTTTTAATCCACGTGACAGGCGGTGAGCTATTGCCTTGTTGAAATGGGCAGGCGCATGTTGTGGCTACCGCTGTCGAAATTTGTCATCCTCTTCACTTCTTTATGGCATTACGGACGGCTTCAAAAATTTCAACGGCTGGTCGTCACGACCTGCCTTTGTCCATTTCAATACGAAGATAGGCTCATCACCGCTTTATTTCATGCCTTCTAAAGCACGGCCGAAATTAATCCACAAAGAGGCCACTCGTTTGAGGACTGAGTACTAGACATTGTATCAGAGGCTTACGCAGTGTCAGTTTCCAGAACACTTAGCCGGGCTTTTTTTAAATAGATAAGTACCTTGTTATTATTCAATCCCATTGCAAAATTACTTACATTATAGTTATTACTTTTCAATCTGCTTTTCAAATCAGTAGATCAGTCGATACGGATCACGGCGCCTGCATCCTATTTGTAGGACGTATATCGACTAGGTCTAGATCGTTAACTAAATTGCGCATTGTGTTGCGTTGCGTCAGAATAGCTCGGCGAAGGACAAGTTTAAGGGTGCGTCTAGATAAGGAAAATTATTTGTTTATTTAGAAGTCGTTACAGTCGATTAAAAAGTAGCATATGTCCTTCCTTTCCAGGACCTCGAACTATACCTATACCAAATTTCTATCTATAATCTCAATCGCTCCAGCCGTTTAGGCGTGAAAGTGTAACAGACAGACAGACAGCGTTACTTTCGCATTTTTAATATTAGTAAGGATAGGAATGTAGGGAAGTAGTGACTAGCGGACGTCACGTGGTTTCACTCTCGTAGTTCCGGTTCCCGTGGAAATCACATTAGGTATGGAATACTACATTCCATACACTGATGTCGCCAGCATCCGCAAAGCCCGCCCCTGGTTCGGGCGTGAGTGTGCCGTAGCTGTTCAACAAAAACAGGCGGCTTACCGCGCCTGGATCAGGGCTCGAGCTGTGCGCGACACGAATGTGGCCCGCCTCAAGGCAGCGTACAACAGAGCCACTAGGTCCAGCAAGAGAGCCTTCAAGAGAGCGGACGCCCAGCGCGTCACGCGGCTTGGTCAGGAGCTCACGTCACATCCGACGGGCAGCCGTGGATACTGGCAACTGGCCAAAGCCGTGCAGGCCAACTTTTGCAAGTCCTCGCTGCCGCCGCTGCGCTATCCTGACGGATCACTGGCTCACAAGGCCCAAGAGAAAGCGGAAATGCTGGCCAAGCTCTTTGCGGCTAATTCCCGGGTCGATGACTGTGGCAAGCAACCTCCCACTATCGCCAACTGTGGAACCACGATGCCGGAAATTGTAATCCGGCAGTGCGATGTGCGGGCGGTGCTACGGTCACTCGACACGCAGAATGCCAGTGGTCCTGATGGCATTCCGGCCGTGGTGCAGAGGAATTGTACAGCTGAATTGTCTCCAACGCTAACACGCCTGTATCGCCTTTCGTATTCGTCGGGAGAAGTGCCGGAGGCTTGGAAGGAGGCGAATGTCCAACCGATCCCCAAGAAAGGGGATCGGTCGGATCCAGCCAACTATCGCCCCATAGCCGTAACCACCGTCATCTGCAAGGTGTTCGAGCTAATCATCAACAAACAGCTCATGCGCTATCTGGAGGATCACTAGTTAATTAACGATCGCCAATATGGCTTTAGGCCGAAACGATCAACGGGTGACCTCCTAGCGTACATAACGCACACCTGGGGTGAGGCTATGGAGAGGCACGGCGAATCTCTGGCTATTGGCCTAGACATAGCAAAAGCCTTTGATAGGGCATGGCATGCGTCGCGTCTTTCCAAGCTGCCGTCATATGGTTTATCGCATCAGTTGTGCCGCTGGTTGGCCAGCTTCCTGAACGGGCGACGGATTCGGGTCCTCTGTGATGGTCAGGCTTCCTGTTTTTTTTCAGGTAAATGCCGGAGTACCACAGGGATCGGTATTGTCCCCAACTCTCTTTCTTCTGCATATCAATGACATGCTGTCCCTTGGGTGCATTCATTGTTATGCGGATGACAGTACTCTTCATGGGAGCTATTCTGGCCGTCCAGCGGCAGGGCGAGGCGACGTGGATGAGAAGAGACGACAACTCGTGGCGGATCGCGATCTGGACCTGGGCATTGCCCAATGGGGTTCAGACAACCTGGTCGAGTTCAATGCCAGAAAAACACAGGCGTGTGCGTTTACAGCTAAGAAGTCCCCATTCCTACCCCTGCCCTCTCTTCAGAGCATTACAATTCCACTAAAGGACAACCTGGAGATCCTCGGTATAGACGTCCGGCGTGAGCTCAATCACAAAAACTACATAGAGAGCTGTTATGAAAACTCACTCACTTGTACTATTCCACAACTTTTATTATAATTTTAATAATACCTAACCGGTTATTACCGGTTTTTTATATAAAACCTAACCGGTGAAACACCTTTGAGAATGCTATAATAGCGAAACCGGTTAGGTATTATTAAAATTATAATAAAAGTTGTGGAATAGTACAAGTGAGTGAGTTTTCATAATGTATAACAAGTTCCATCAAGTGCCAACAATCAAAAGTATAAAGGATAGAGAGCTGTATTGGTCTGGCCTCGCGGAAACTGGGAATCCTGAATAAGGTGAGACGGTATTTCACGCCACATCAGAGATGTTTACTGTACAAGACGCAGATTCGTCCCTGCGTCGAGTACTGTTCTCACCTTTGGGATGACTCCGCGAGGTACTTGTTAGACGCGCTTGACGCTATGCAGAGACGTGCTATCCGAATAATTGGTTGTCCTGAGGTGACGGGAGGCCTCGAACCTTTATCGCAGCGAAGAACCATAGCGTCCTTGGCTGCCTTCTATCGAATGTATCACGGCGAATGTTCTGAAGAGCTCTTCAACCTGATCCCACCATCTCCTTTCCGATCCCGAACAACTCGTGCCGGGCAGAGATGCCACTCATACACAGTGGAGAGAATCTTCGCCAGAACCGAGCGTTTCAAAAGATCGTTCTTCTGTCGAACTATAAAAACATGGAACGACCTGCCCGCACACGTCTTTCCCTCATCTTACAATCCCGGGTTCTTCAAGAGGAGCGTGAAGAGGCACATCACAGGGCCGCCAACTTGAGGACCACTGTAAGAAGTGGCCCCCAATCGCTAGATGCGCCACTGCTTTCTTACCATCAGGCTGGTGGCGACGTCAATTTGGCGAGCTGAATATATAAAAAGAAAAGAAAAAGAAAACGGGAATCCAATATAGCCTATGTCACCGGGGATAGAGTAGGTTCCCGGTAGTGAATCTACATCTACAGCTTCAGAGAAACGATCTCTAGAACCGCTCATTTTTAGTACAGTACATACGTACATATAATCACGCCTTTATCCCCGAAGGGGTAGGCAGAGGCATAGTATACGCCCACATTTCACCTAATAGTTTTATGTCTCACGTAATAGGTGGTGAGCCTATTGCCGTGTTGAAATAGACAGGCGCAGGTCGCCGCGACACGCAGTTGAAATTTTTCAAGCAGCCCGTAAGGACTTCAACTTGGCTTAACGATTGTCATTTTACTGACAATCGGGTTTCATTTCGAGTTTTCCTTCTCTACGCAATGGATCTTTTTGTGGAAGTGTTCCTTCTTAGTCGCCTCTTAGGACATCCTCGGGATGTATTGGGGCGGCGACATTTTGTACCCGTCGTAACACGGGACTTGGGTAAAAGTAGCACCTTTGCTTGGCACACGGTGTTTGCGATGGGAAAGGGGAGGGTGAGATTGGGTCGGTGTTTCTATGATCACCTTTTACGACACGGTATCAATAAAATACCTGCATCTGGTTATCGTGCAAAATACGTATTAATTGAAACTTATAAGAAATCAAAAAGCTCGCTGCAATAAATAACTAAAACAGAAATTCAACTACAATCAACATTGCAATAAAATGTAAATATTGTGCAACATTTTTTACACTTCGCCATCATGCCTAAATCATGCATACAATACAATTACGTAGTACATTACTATTATTGAACCTATGCCGAAATATTACATCCGACCCGGGATTCAAACGCAAGACCTCAGCACGGTAGTCCAATACACTACCAAAGGCATAAATGTAGCTTTAAAAATATGCATCATAGAAGTGTAGGCGTAGTTCTCACATAAACCTAACACTAACCGTTCTCGCTGACAGCGTAATGTACCGTAATGCCCCATAACATCCATAGCGCCATAATGGACGATAACTATGGGAGTCTAGTTAGACAGGGTGATTTATCATCATTATATCATACAAATATGGCAATTGAGAGGTAAAATAGACGAAGGTAACTCTTGAAACACGTTGAGCGCTAAGTACCCACCAATTGCATCCAAAGTTTTGACCTTGAGGGTGCTTAGGACAACTAGGTACTGCTGCTGAATGTAGCTTACTTAACATGAAACACTCGTTGCCCCGCGGACTCAGTGTTCTGTAAACGATCACAGCAGTAAGCAACATTTACTGTAGCCAGTCCTTGGAAGGGTGACCGTCCATGTGACCACTTTATGACATTTATTTGAGCGCTTTCGTGCTTCGGAAGGCACGTTAAGCCTTAGGTCCCGGTTGCCAGTAAAAATGGCAGTCGTTAAGCCAAGTTGAAGGCGTTTTTAGGCGGCAACCTGCGCCTGTCCATCTCAAAACGGCAATACGGCTCACCACCTAACACGTGGGGCAAATTCTAAAAAGGTAAAATGTGGGCATAAAATATGGCTCTGCCTACCCCTTCGGGGATAAAGGCGTGACCATGTGTACCTATGTATGTATTTATGTTAACATTACCTGCTGTTTGCTCTGCTATTTGTAAATCATCGTACTCCAAGTGGAGTACTTGATGATGAACCACATTTTTGTCATGTTCAAAAAAAATGTGGTTGGTAAATTCCTGGCACTTCTATAATCTTTTCGACTTGTCTCGATTGATTGTGTGTTTATAGTTGCTTCTTATCCGTAGTATAACAAAACTATTAAATACCTATGCGTTTTTTTTAAATTAAAACTGAACTCTATTCCACTTTAATCCACTAAAGTACTAAACAAATCTATCGATGGATTTGTTTCTACTTTTTTTTCCACTCTGATCCATCGATGGGGAAAACTCAAAAGTGTAATTTTGCGTGTTGAGTGTGAGCATTTATATTATTTTGAAAGCAAAAGTTGCAGTACACAGTGTACAAAAAAAACAGAGTAAGTACAAGTGTACATGCAAATGTTCCTAGTTAATTTACTGCCGATTGTCTTGTGCTGTGGTCTCAGTCGTTTTGTGGAGCGCTAATTAAGAGCTCGCCAAATATGGCAGAACTTAATTATCTCCAGTGCGGTTTTTGTTATAAATATTCAGAGGTTTGAGTGTTTATTATTATATTTTTAGAACTCTTTACATACTTACATTTACCTCTATTTCCCCGTAAGGATATGTAGAGAGGCCACACATCCACTAAGTCAGTCGTTCTATTTTTTTTTTAATTCTAGTCTCCAAAATGACACCGCCCACCTGATGGAATTTGAGAATAAACTGTCAACTTTTGTGCTCACAAGAGTTGAAAGTAGCTCTTAAGTTTCTGCCCAATGATGTGCGTCTTTACGCTCTGCTTGAAGAGTTTGAGTTGTGGTGGCAGAGCGTTCCTTCATTTTATATGGTTCGACAGAAAAACGATCTTCTGAATCGCCTTATTCTAAAATTTTGTGTTCTGTGATTTTAACCGTCAATTTGAACTTACAGTATTCCCAAATTAATAATGCACATGCAGATCTTCGCTAATTGTCGTATTCCCGGAAACACCCGAATTATTGAATTATTTTCTACTAAATAATGCATGGAGGAAATGCACTTAACCACTCTATATACATATGGGTGAATTTCAACATCTATGAATTTTTACCTAATTTTGGTGTTTTTTTTTGTTACTCTATATGTAGATAATATTATTCTATAATTAGAAAGAAATACGTATAATAGACGCATGAAAGCTAGAAAAGTCTAATTAAACCCGAAAATGACATTAATATTATCGACACCTAAATTGTCAATACACCAAAATTGGTATTTTAACACCAAAATTAGATATAGGAACAAAAAAATTAGTAGACAATAAAAATACCTTTTAACATAAGATTTTTTTATTTAATGACACATTATATAGATTTTTTTTATATATTTAGCTTGCCAAAATGATGCAGCCGCCGCCTGATGGAAAGCCACAACGACACATCTAGCGATTGGGGGCCACCGTCCCAGTCTGTAGGACTATATAAAGCGGCCCTCAAGTTGGCGGCCCTATGATGTGCCTCTTCACGCTCCGCTTGAAGAATCCAGGATTGTAAGAGGAGGGAAACACGTGCGCTGGCAGGTCGTTCCAAATTTTTATGGTTCGACAGAGAAACGATCTTTTGAATCGTTCAGTTCTAGCAAAGATTCTCTCCACTGTGTGAGAGTGGCACCTCTATCCAGCACGCGTTGTTCGGGATCAGAATGGAGAGGGTGGAAGTAGGTTGAAGAGTTCTTCAGAACACTAACCGTGATAGATACGGTAGAAAGCAGCCAAAGATGCAATAGTTCTTCGCTGCGCCAATGGCTCCAGACTTTCCGTTACCTCAGGGCAGTTTATAATGCGAATAGTTCGCCGCTGCATAGAGTCCAGTGCGTCAAGCAAGTACCTCGCGGAGTCGTCCCAAAGGTGAGAGCAGTATTCGACGCAAGGACGTATTCTGCGTTTTGTACAGCAGACACCTCTGGTTTGGCGTAAAGAACCATTTCACCTTGTTTAGGACTCCTAGTTTTCTCGAGGCTAGCCCAATACATCGCTCAATATGGTATTTGTGATTGAGCTCGGGCGTCCGGCCCGTCTATGCCAAGGATGTCCAGATTATCTCCAAGTGGAATCGTCGTATTCTGAAGAGAGGGTAAGGGTAGGAAATGGATTTTTTAGCTGTAAACGCATACGCCTGTGTTTTACGGGCATTGAACTCGAACAGGTTCGAGGATCCCCATTGTGAAATGCGGTCCAGGGCGCATGCCATACTGTATCGAATCTTTAGCGATATCGAGGCTTATAGCCAACGACTCACCCTGCCTCTCCATAGCCACACCCCAAACATGAGTCACGTATGCCAGGAAGTCACCCGTAGATCGTTTTGGCCTAAACTCCTAAAGCCATATTGTCGATCATTGAGTAGCGAGTGATCCTCGAGTTAGCGCATGAGTCGTTTGTTGATGATCAGCTCAAATATTTTACAAATGATCGAGGGGACGGCTATAGGGCGATAGTTGGCAGGCTCCGACTGATCCCCTTTCTTGGGGATCGGTTGTACGTTCGCCACCCTCCAAGCCTCCGGCACTTCCCCTGAAGAGTAGGAGAGGCGATACAGGCGCGTCAATGCTGGAGCCAATTCGGCCGCACATTTTTTCAGCACCACCGTCAGGACCACTGGCTTTCCGCGTGTTGAGTGACCGCAGCACCGCCCGCACATCACGCTGCCGGATGACAATTTCTGGCATTGTGTAACCACAATCGGCGATGGTGGGGGGGCTGCATGCCACAGTCGTCGACCCGGGAATTGGCCGCAAAGAGGTTAACTAGCAGGTCGCCTTTCTCTTGGGCCTTGTGAGCCAGTGATCCATCGGGGTAACGCAGCGGTGGCAGCGAGGGTTGGCAGAAGTTAGCATGCACAGCTTTGGCCAGCTCTCAATAGCCACGGCTACCCGTGGGGTGTGAGGCTAGCTCCCGACCCAGCCGTGCGACGCGCTGGGCATCCGCTCTCTTGAAGGCGCTCTCGCTGGCTCTAGTGGCTCTGTTATACACTGCCATGAGGTGTGCCACGTTCGGGTCCCGCATTGCCTGAGCCTGGACCCAAGCGCGAAACGCCATCTGATTTTTCTGAACAGCCTCGGCGCATTCACGCCCGAACCAGGGACGAGCTTTGCGGATGCTGGCGACATCAGTGTATGGAATGTAGTATTCCATACCTAAACTGATGTCACCAGCTACCGCAGATGCGCTCTCCGATGAAGCCTCACCTGCAAAGCAGCGCTGACTCCACGGGATAGACGCAAAGTAGTCACAGAGACCGTCCCAGTCTGCTGACGAGTAGAGCCATAACCACCGCTTCATCTCAACTGCACGCGCAGGAGATGATACTTGCCTGCAGGCATGCGAGTATCAGGGCTTTGCGGCTGAATGCTTGTTAGTTGTGTCCTTTTTTTCCTTTCGTAGTATGGTTTAAAATTAATCCGATTCCGTTTTTGATGAGCTCTGCGAGCACGTGGTGGCATTTCACTCAAGGGTACCTACTATTTTTCCTTCTGCTTTTTTCGGTGATATCTTCCTCTTTCTTTTCTTCGTAATTCCTCTAGTTTCTCTGGATCTTTCTTAATTTTTTCTTTTCTCTTCCTCTCGGCATTTCTTTTATTCTCTAAACGCTCGGCTTGAGATAATTTTGATGTTTTCTTTGGCATGCTGGAATGGAAGGAATACTACTAATATACTTAAAAGCTCACACCTAGTATAATTTTCATTCAATTAATGTGGGAAAAATATTCTTAGAGCACGAAGTAAGAGTATCTCACATTGTTGATAATATTTTTTTATTAGTTCCTAATGAAATGAAGGTGGTATCTGAGGATGGCGTCACTCTTAATACGTACTGTGGAGTCAAAACTTAACGTTTGGCAGCGGTAGATGCACCGGAACAGTATTCCGGTAGACATAGGTTCGAATCCTGTTTCGAGCATAAATTCTTTATCCATATTAATTTAATGAAAATAAACATAGAATTTCTAAAATTACCCCAGAAACTATAAATCTAATTTTGGTGTAACTAAGCAACTTTGGTGATTAGTCCAAACACCACCAAAATCACCAAAATTAGACCACCAAAATTAGAAATGTGTCAAATAAGTTGATTTGACAAAATACTGTTCAGAATTTTATAATGACATTACTATTATTTTAAACAAATACCGAACCCTTACGCTATACATTAGGTATTTAAACAAATAACGAGCTTAAAACGTTTTAAATTATCTACACAAAAATTACTGAAATCGTGTCCGAGGGCTTACGAGAGTATTACTTACGTTTTTAGCGGGAAGTCGGAGCAAGCTGGCACAAAACTGGCACTGCTGCGTGACAGCACAGGACTCAATGATTCGAAAGATGGTAGTAACGTCCCGGTACCTATTTTCAGTACGATTCACGGAATGATTTTATTATTGACACCAAAATTTGAAACTTATCGCGGACGGAACTTATACATTTTTTATAAGATCAAATATAGCACTAAATACTCGAATTAAATAGTCAAGAGGTGGAAAAGCTAATACAGAATTAAAATAAAATTAGATATATCTAGTAAACTGACGGTGTGTTGATTGGGATGTGATTTTTCTTTATAAAACAGGTTGTGGACGAGCCACCAAAATTATATTTTATATAGAAAATCCTTTTTTTAATAATAATTAAAATAATATCTTATAACTTATTGTGTATGACTTTATTAAGGTAATTAATTGCTTTCTTACACAAAAAAAAGATTTATCGTATCTGAACTTTAAGGTATGATTTTCAGTGGCGCCGCCTCATTTTTACGTTTGAGAAATTCACCCATATCGTCTTCCGATGCTCAGGAAATACGACCGTTACCGAACAGTGACGAAGATTTCTATGCGCATTATCACTCTGTACGTCTATTTTTCACAAACATTTAAAAAATGAGAGGATCTCCGCATGTGTAGAGACCCTCTCATTTCTTAAATGTTAAGCTCTATAACACCGCCACCGCAAAAGTTCATGACAGTTGATAGTGGCCTTCCTATTTTCGGTCCAAAGATACGCCTCTTCACGCTCCGCTGAATAGACCGTGGTGGCGGTCTGAGGGTGACACGTGCACTCGTAGAGTGTTCCAAGTTTCTGTGGTTCGACAAAAATAGGATCTTTTAAATAGCCGTGATTTGAAATTTAGCCTCCTGAAAAATCAACAATCAAGAAGTTCTTACTACCCAAGGGTTACAGCAATGAGAGGAGGGTACTTTATTGTCTTGATAGCAGGAATGACGACTGAGAACACTGCCAGCGCCTGTCAATAATAATATAGCAAAGTTGTATTATGAGTAAGAGCTCGATTCGTCATTTCTTTACTGTAATTAGCGGAGGTTATCCTTGACTATTTAACTGACGGTTCAAGGATATGTGGTGGTTCCTCCTTCTCTCCTTAATTATAGTCTACGATGAATTTCCACCATATAATGCCTGTGGTACCAAAGTAAAGAAGTTAGTTACAGTTTTTTTTTAATGTGAGGAAAATGCTAAAGGGATTTTATGACTACTACCGACTAAAAACCACACGTATCCCACCTACCAGCCTTACAGAACCGACTGAAACATCTATTATTTCTATATCACGTAGTTACTCGTAGACACTGCGCTTGCACAACCATCTACAGTTTGGTACTACCTTAGTTAGTACACTCGAGAGCAATGAATCCGGGTCACTTAAAGAATGTTAATAATCTCGGAAACTAAAAATGATAGGTTAATGCAATAAATTGTATTTAATAGACAATGTAATACTCCTTAAATGAAAGTAAAAAAAATATGAGTCACCATACATTTTATTATCACAAAATTACATAAAGAAAAAACTGCTGATCTCTCCTTAAAACAAAAATAGGAAACATGAAATTTTTGAACTTTATTACGATTTTCTTGAATTTTAATACTTCGTATTGCCTCCTCGTGCTTCCATTACTGCGTTTACGCGGTTTGGCATGCTGTACACCAAGTTCCTTATACGATTTTGGGGAATATTCTCCCATTCCTCTGTGAGAGCAATTTTGAGCTCACGAAGCGTGATTGGGGGAGGGTTTCGTTGTTTTACGCATCTGCCTAGCTCGTCCCAAGCATGCTCGATCGGGTTGATATCCGGGCTGCGCGCTGGCCACTCCATACGAGTAATGTTCATCTCTTGAAGGTAGTCATTCACAATCCTACCTGTATGAGGTCGGGCATTGTCATGCATAAATATAGCATCCTCACCTAAATTGACCATAAATGGACCAACGTGATCATTGAGGATTTCTTCCACATATCTTACGCTAGTTAAAGAGCCTTTTTCTATGATCACCAGCTCTGTGCGACTTTCAGAAGAAATTCCGGCCCACACAAGTACAGACCCACCACCGTAGGCTACTTTTTCTTCGATGCATGCTTGCTTGAATCTTTCCCCTGGTCTTCGATACACTCTGTGTCTTCCATCGTGCTTGTAGAGCATAAATTTTGATTCGTCGGAGAACATAACTTTTGACCAATCTTCAATACTCCAATTTACGTGGCTCTGGGCATACCTTAGTCTCGAAATACGATGCCCACGCTCCAGTTTAGGGCCGTTTGCAGGTCTAAGGGGTTTTAAGTTAGATTCAGCAAGCCGACGTCTTACTGTCCATGCACTTGGGTTACTTCCTCCGAGGCGTCGAAACTGATTGGTGAGTTCAGTTCCTGTGAGAAAGCGATTTCGAAGCATGGTGTTCACCAAGTATCGGTCTTCTCGTGCTGTGGTACACCTGGTTCTGCCCGTTCCTGGTCTGCGTAGGTTAGAACCAGTTTCTTCGTAACGTCGGAGAACTCTTTGTACTGTTGACAGCGACACACCGACAGTCCTGGCTGTATCGCGCTGACTCCGGCCGGTTTCCAGCATTGTAAGTATTCTGGTGCATTCTTCAGGCGTAAGCGACATAATTTCAGCTTGATTAATGAATATAGAGCACTATCAACATGGTTTATGTACCCACATAAATGACAGATTACAAACAAAAGCAACACCAAATGCTGTAATTTCGTAGTTCCATCTTCGAAAGTGGCCCTTTTTCAAATTTGATTTTTTTATGATATAACTTTATAATAACTAAGAAGTTTTAACAAAAGCTTGGCAAACACAAATCACCCGGTTATGCAAACGCCTAAATCAATGTTCCTATGCGTTGTTCAATTTAGCAAAAATTGTAAATCGGGAAACCGCCCTTACGGCGTACCATGCCTCCGTCACATCCATATTACGATATGGTGTGATATATTGGGGTAACTCAACAAACACAGAAACCTTATTTATAGCTCAAAAGAGATGTGTTCGGGCGATATGTGGTATAAAACCCACTGATAGTTGTAAACCATATTTTCAAAATCTTCGCATCCTACCATTGCCTTGTCTTTATATATATGAGATAGTTATGTTTGTAAAGAACAATTTTCACTTATATGATTCTCTAAACAGTGTGCGAAATAGTCATAAAATTCGTTGTCAACGACATAAAAAAGCAATATTTAGCAAAAACTTATTAGGAATGGCACCTAAAATATATAACAAACTACCTAAAGATCTACTAACAATTAACAATACGAATTTGTTCAAAAAGAAATTGTTGACATTATTAATAGGTAAGGTGTACTATACAATTGATGAATATTTGAAGGACATAAATTTATAATCTATTTTTTATTAATTTGATTGATTTGTAGTTTTATTATTGACATGTAAAAATTCTATTGTGTATTATTATAATCTATGTGACATTCCATTCATTGTACCACTTTAGTAATAATTTGCATGCCATAATTGGCCGAATATAATTTCCTATGCATCCTATAACACCTTAGATGTAAAATACCAATGTTATGTTCAGCAATAAATAAATGATTATGATTATGATTATGATTTAATACCTTCATTTAAGGAGTATTACATTGTCTATTAAATACAATTTATTGCATTAACCTAGCATTTTTAGTTTCCGAGATTTTTAGGATTCTTTAAGTGACCCGGATTCATTGCTCTCGAGTGTATAAAAAAACTGCGCTCGGTGTGTTTGTTCGAAGACTTTTCTCTTTTTGGGGACAGAATTCCACACAGATGCAGCCGCGGGCACTATCTAGTTAAAAATAAAGCCATTACATACTAAATTATTAATGGTTTTAAGCCTTTGCGCGACTTACGTACACAAATAAACACGTACATTTCTCAAAGCTTTGCAGCCTTTAATGATTTATTTTGCAGCCTTTAATGATTTATTTTACGAACAGAAGGATTTTATATATATGAAAAATATTTTATTATCATGTTTTGAGTTTACTTTCTTTCATGCTGCCTTCTAAAGTCAGCAGCAGGATAGGCATAACACATGCGCGCTATTGGGCGCATGTGTGTTGCCTATCTTGGTGCGCAAGACATGCTGAAGAACATACAAAGTGGAGGGACAAGGATAAGAAAGCAGACCCTGCGCTTCGATACAGTCGTGTTGTAATTTAATTTTAATTACGTAAAATCAATCAATCTAACCAGCCTATGGCAGTCTGTACTGCCTGGACCTAGGTCACTCCACAAATTCGCTGCAATACACGGTCTTGCGCCTTTTGCATCCAGCCACTCCTTGCAACCTTCTTTAGATCGTCGGTTCATCTGGCAGGGAGTCCCTCTCGCTCGTCATCTTGTCTTCTATAGATGCAATCCCTCCACTGCCACTTCATAACTCATACTCTGCAAGCCATGTCAACTACTCTGGTTCTATGACTTATGCATAATACCAATGCCAGTAAAATTACTGAGGCTATTAGTACCTCAGAAAAGGTCTAAGCGGGTTAAAACAAATCGTCCTTTATCCTACCTCGTAAGTTAAACTGTTTTACAAGGAGTTCTTATAACCTTTCTTACATCTATTCATCGTGATGTTTGCACGCCTTTTCAACGTTATTACGCAATATTGCAGTATACATTTTGTAAGAGCTTCAGTGCAGCTTCAAACAAAGTCCTGAATAAAATCTGTTCTATTTTGGTATTGTCACGGAAAGACAACATTATTCAATGCAATACAAGCAACATTGCAGATCAGGTCGCCACTTGCCACTGAAGGATATTAAAGAGACAGGGACGGTCGGAACAATGAGTCGAGTTTGAGCCAGTATTTCTATGAAATGACAGCATGTCTTCTTCAGGAGACAAAGATGTTCTGGCTTTGATTCAACTTCTTAACATTCAAAGGAATAGACGTTACTTGGTACATCTGGTGCAATGAACCTCACAGATATGTTTTAAAGGTTTTCTAAACACTAGACTTTGGTCTAGTGTAGTGTAGTACAGCTTCTGCCTTCTAGTAATTCAATAAGTATGAGATAGAAATAACCTGTAACATTACATCACCACTGACAATTCGTAACAAAAATAGCCTAAATTCAAACAAAAACTAAAAATATTTGTTTGTTTATCAAAACACCCGGCCGGCTGCAAATAATTTCCTTCGCTGTTATAATCAATATCAAACAGTCGTTAACTATACGCTCGATAGAACGTGGTATTTCCTGTCGTGTTAAGTCAGTGCAGTTCTAGATTTTGTGACATGTCGTCAAGAATTACACAATTATTTATATCAACAATATTGACTGTGATTTCAGGTAAACTAAAGTCTTTATTTTTAAAGTTGACGATTTCAAGTGAGTACTTATTGTGAGGGAAAATCCTTCATGGATGCTATGACTCCAACCGACTAAAAATCCTCACGTAATGCCCAACAGTCTACTGTTGGTAGCCCCGGGTAAGCCCTCAGAAGGATGTCCCAGACAGAACTCCCAACAGACCTACGGCCTCGCCTAGGGGCTGGTTCGGGTGCTATCCCGCGTCTTTGGGGGGTTTTCGGGTGTGATCCCTCTTATTAGGGGTGGCGTGCGTGGGTTCCTCACATCACGCTGCCATCTAGGAGCCGCTTCTGTAAGGACGGTGAGCAGCCCCCGTTTCAAGTGAGTACTTATTTTGTGATATTACTACCTAAGGTTTGATATTGTACCCAAAGGGTAAAGTCGGGACCATTGATGAGAGTTCGCCGTGCGTCCTTCTGCCGTGATAGCTAGAGAGTTGAAATTTTCACAGATGATGTAGTTCTGAGAAAAAGGGGGGATTAAGGACTCACATACAACCAACGTGATTTTTTGCCGTTTTTAATTTGTGAGTCTGACTCGCTCTTGGCCGGTTTTTAACCTCTAATGAAAACAAAACATAATATGTTTAACCTGCTGCCCGATATGACAATAATGTAAACATGTCATGTTTTGACAATCGTTGTCTAAGACAGATTAGTAGAAAAATATACTCTGACAAATCATTGAATTTTTTTACTATCTTGAGTAGGTATTTTGAATGAAAATAAACTATCATAAAGAAGTTATTTGGAGTCGAAATGATTGTAAGAACACTGTATGACTCCTGGATACTGGAATATAATCAGGGAAAATATTCAATAGCAAGTAACTATGGATATATAGGATCAAATTGATTTGTTTACATTATTGCGCAAAGCTATTGAAATACAGTATATCTGTCTGTATGCCACTTTAGTGCTAAAAGAAGTACATTTTTGAAAATGAAATGGTTTGATGAATATCTACCAAACCATCGTTTTACTATGTAATACTGTTATAATTATTATCTTTGGTTTCACTCCTAATTTAAAGAATAATAGGTATTCATAAATCACTAGCGGACGTTACACGGTTTCACCCGCGTATCTCCCATCTCCCGTTCCCGTAGGAAAACAGGAATAAAATATAGCCTATGTTACCCAAGATAGTGTAGCCTCCCAACAGTGAAAGATTTTTTTAAATAATTTAATGGTTTCGGAGCCTATTTGATGCAAACAAGCAAACAATATCATTTTTCCTCTGTATAATATTAGTATAGATAACTTACGGATGTGCGTAATGAGGTCTAGACCACGTGATGAGTTAGCACTACGTAAAATCAAATTGTTTACAGTTCCAGGAAGGGACAACACATTTTGCGACGACTCCACGACAGGGATCGTGCGCGAGGGTAACCTGGGACAGACGAGCACATTCTCCTGGCTGGGAGTGTTGAGAATAACTCTGTGTAAGTATCTCATCTCTGTTGCATCTACAGGACCAGCTGTAGCCCAGAGATTGTAGGGTTAACTTACGTTCAGCCATTTTTTATATCTTTTTTGAATGCCTTACCTAAAGGTTAGAAATAGAAATAGAACCCTATGCATGAGACTTCGCCGTCGGTCTGTCTGTCTGACTGTCTGTCTGTCCATTCATCAAGAGGCTGTATCTCAAGAACTGTAATAGCTATAGAGCTGAAATTGTCACAAATGTTGTATTTCTGTTGCTGCTATGTCAACAAAAATACCAAAATAATTAGTCAACAAGGGGGGCTACCGCATTCAAGAAATGTAATTTATTTTCCGTTTCATGGTACGGAAACCTACGTGCGTGAGGCCGACTCCTATTTTTATATCTTTTTTGTAATATTTTTTCTTTTGTATACTGTAATTTTACCTTTGTAAACTGTCCTAACCTTCTTTCAATGTCGTTTCGCGACAAGATAACCATGTCAGACCGAAGAGATAGCTTTATAGCATTTCTTTTACGGGGTTACCGTGCTTCAGCAGGCATGTACGTTTGTTCCAGTTGCCATGCCACTAATAGGCTTAATTTAATTCTGCTGTCCAGTTGTTAAGCCTCGTATGTTGGTAGCCTAAGAAAGTAAGAAAATATTATATGACTTGATAATTTCCATTCCAATATTCAGAATTTACTGCGTGGGAGAAAATACAAATAGCTTTACTCTCTTTGTAAAATCTGCCTGTCTGTCTGTCTGTATCTGAAGAAGAACTGACGGCTGATGCAGCAAACGAGTTCTCGGCTGGAGACTGTGACTCGGCACACGTAGGGTTGGACGTTCACGGCCTTAGAAAAGGTCGCAGTCTGGAACTGGATGCGGAAGGCGTGCTGTGGGGAACTGGGAGAGGTCTCCCTCCAGCAGTAGACTGCTATAGGCTAATTTGATTGATTGATGCTTCTATCCACCTCTTTGGAAATAATCGTGACAATATCAATGCATGTCATATTAATACTAAGTAATTTCCCACTTCAGATGACCGCGACCCTCGACACCCAGAAATAGCGCTGACAGGCGTGGTGCTCATCAAGCGAGACTACGCGCTTATCAACGCTCACGACGTCTCCAGCGTTCCACTATCTAGGCTGAAGTAAGATCTCTTTGAGAATGTTTCATTTCCTACTTTTGCATTAGCTGTTCTGCATTACGGTACACTCGAATTCAATGAGAGTTCTGAATTTACTTACTCTGTAAAGTGTTCTTTTTAGAGTTCCGTTCCCTTAAATGTAAAACGGTATCCTAAGAAAAAAAAAACGAGACTTCGCCGTCCGTCTGTCTGTCATACATGCTCTTCTTTTTTATATTTCGCCAAACTTATGCTGCCCGTCGGATGGAAAGCCATGACCAGTTCCAACAAGCTAAGGGCCACCCTCACAGTCTACAAGACAACTGGCAGTAGCCCTCAAGTTGACAGACCAATGATGTGCCTCTTCACGCTTCGCTTGAAGTACTCGGGGTTGTAGTCAAAAGGCAACAAGTGTTCTGGCACAGCGTTCTTAGTATCTATGGTTTGACAAAGGATTATCTTTTGAATGGCTTAGTTCTCGCGAAGGTTCTCGTCAATGTATGAGAGTGGCACCTGAAATCGAAAAGGAGAGAATTAATTAAGTTGTAAAATCAAGGACATTATTATGCTGCGGTGCCTCAAACATAGCTACTTGTCTAAAAATAGTAGTCTAAAAGTAACAAGTAGCTTTGCTTGAGTCGCTATTCGCATAATAAAATAATGTCTGGAATCTGGAAAATTAATATTGTGAAAACCTATGATTTGGCTGGTAATGGATCTATTTAAGTTGCTCCTGTAGGAAAAGGCCACGGCACCGAGTGATAAATTCAATAAAACACAATAGATATTTCACCGAATTTATTGCTCGTGTGGAAATCCTCATGGATGTTATGTTCGACTTCTACCGGCTAAAACCACACGGTGCTCTACCATCTTCCTATGGCCAAGTCCCGGGTGTGACCTCAGGAGGATAACCCAGGGCTCCCGACAGGCTCCGTCTACCAGCAGACATCCCTTAGGGTTTGCGTTTCATCCCACTTCTTGGAGGGTTTCGGGTGCTGTCCCGCTTCTTTTGGAGGGGATACTATCGCACTACTTCGAGAGGTGAAGAGGCACTTCACTGTCTTGGCCTGCTTCTGTAAGAACGGCGGCCACCTCGCCGCTCTCAGACCCTCGGTCATGGAGGCCGGTAGTCTGATATTTCACCGCTATCCCAAACATTTTTATATCACGATCACCAGGCACTCATAAACCCATAACATGTGACAGAGAGAACGGGCGCGTGATGTTCTTCGCCGACACGGAGGTGCCCTGGTACTGCAAGCCCAAGGCGTACACCGCTCACCCGGAGTACGGGCCCATCACCCACAACACCCTCGCCTTACTGCAGTTGGATATAGATGGCGCCACCGATTGTGAGTAGTTTGAGAAGATATTGGCATGTTACTTCGCGGTCTTAATTAAATAAATAAATAAATAAATATTCACGGACATCTCACACAACGCTATCTGATCCCAAAGTAAGCTAGGAATAATCTGCTTACTAAAAAAAAATAAAACCTTAAATTAAACTTAATTAGTCCAATTTCATAATTATAAAAAAAAAATTAACAAAAAAGAAACCGACTTCAAACAAAACTAAAAACTGAAAAATAAAATTTACTTAGCACAAAGTTAGTATATTCTGATTTATCAGATATCATGAAATATAATACAGAAATCGGTGACCAGTACTGCCCAGTAAAACTATGTAGGCTTAGGTAGGCATTATTAAGCTCTCTCATAGTCATATTGACACCGACTTCAGTATTAAATTTAATGATATCGGATAAATCAGAATATACTAACTTTGTGCTAAGTAAATTTTATTTTTCAGTTTTTAGTTTTGTTTGAAGTCGGTTACTTTTGTGTTAAAATTTTTTTTTCACTGTTTTTAGTGACGTGTAGACTGAAAATCTATCTACCTAGGTGTAAAGTTCTCGACAGTTCAAATTAATTAAGCCCAAACACAATGTGACTGCTGTTTATCGTTAGGGAATTCTCTCTAATGTCTGTCGTCCCCATCATCAGATCGACTCCAGATCTTCATTAAGTTGTACTACTTTAAAGCCCTTAACAAAAAAAATTACAAACACTCTAGATGCCCCTACAATTTTTAAAAGTTACCTTCGATTTCTCCAGGATGCCATCATCAGATCCTGACTTCCTTAAAATGGGACCACCTTGGAAAAAAATATTTTCGAACAAAAAAAAATTCTTTTCATAAACGACGGTGTTCTGCGCGAACAAACATAAAAAAAAACATATATACGGTCGAATTAAGTAACCTCCTCCTTTTTTGAAGTCGGTTAAAAATAGTTATGACACAATAAATATTATTATTAAAAATAGTTATGACACAATAAATTATTATGACGGTTTTTTTTGACAAACAGCCAAAGGATCGAATGGACATTAAAGAGGATTGACGAAAATATAGTACAAGATAAAATGAAATTTTTAGGTATAATACTTGACAAGAACTGTAATTGGAAAGCCCATGTTAAATGTGTTTGTACACGATTAAACAAATTTGTATTTTCACTTTACAGTATAAAGAATCAGATAGGGATCAATTCAGCATTTTAATACATACATACAATAGTCACGCCTTTTTTTTATTTTTTTTTTTTTTTTTTATTTATTTATTGGGACAGAAAACAGTTATACATTGTGTCTTACAGTAAGAAACTAAGTATAGAGAATTTGGTAAATGTATAACCCACACTTATGTCCGCAGAATAATGTAGAAGGTAAGAAAGGTTAAATAAATTGTGCTAATCCTATGCGATCATTTAATTTTGAATTTGAAGGAGTGAAGCTATTGCTTGCTTTTTAAATTGGTTATGTGAAAGAGCGAAAATATCTAAATGAACAAAGTGCGTGTTATAATTATCCAAAAGACGGCGCAGAGGGGCGCGTACCCCGGCATTGGTCTTACACCTCGCAGTGTGAAACAGCCTGGGCACACGCGCCTCTCGCCGGTTAACAGTTCTTGGTACAATATAGCATATGTTATTACAGATACTGGAACAGTCAAATTTATTGTTACACATTCCATGGAGCATCATAACTTTTAGAAGACTACGTCTTTATCCCCGAAGGGGTAGACAGAGACATAGTATACGCCCACATTTCACCTCATAGTTTCATGTCCTCCGTAATAGGTGGTGAGCCTATTGTCGTGTAATTTAAAGTATTTTTAATTGTATTTTTAAAGTATAGAGATGTTAGAATTTTTTATGTGAACTACCAATTTTGTAATTGCAGATCCGTTAAGACCAATATGCTGGTCGAGCCAACCACTCAACACTTCCACGTTCTTGTACGCTGCTGGATACACTGATGGTGATTTTAATTTATCAATATTTACTTCGCTTTCTTTTCTTCTACAGAGATTATTAGAGAAGGAAAACTCGAAATGAAACCCGGTTGTCAGTAAAATGACAATCGTTAAGCCAAGTTGAAGGTCTTATGGGCGGCTTGAATTTCAACTGCGGGTTGCAGCAACCTGCGCCTGCCCATTTCAACACGGCAATAGGCTCACCACCTATTACGTGGATCATAAAACCTTAAGGTGAAACGTGGGCTTATACTAATGCCTCTGCCTACTCCTTCCGGGATAAAGGCGTCACTATATGTATGTATGTACAGAGACTATTATGCGTTGCAACTTACTAGACCCACCAGCTGTTGTATTTCAGAGAACAAGCTCCTCGAGAAGGTGATATTCAAAGTGCAGTACACCGACAAACCAGCGTGCTCCGAGTTCTACAACAGGGCTAAGGCGAGTGGCATACATTACTTAACTATGAAAATCTCTCTTTTTAATACTCAGTATTAGTGCTATGATATTTTTTACCACTAATTCATCTGGTGGTCGTATGCTTGTCTGCCACATTAGTGGTAGAAAGTAGAATCGGGTTTCATTAACCACTCACATTCGTCACGCTTGATGACTTAGAGATGTGAAGACCAGTGCCAGCTATACATTCTTGATATTTTACTTGATTTTCAGTTAGCGGAGAGATCTCGTACGCCAGTGTACTACGTATGCGTGCACGCAGCGACCAACAGGACTCATTGCGTGTGGGACAACGGCATGGCTCTTATATCCAACGCTTCTGAGTACTTCTCACTGGTGAGTTTTACATATTACTCCATCAAGCGAAGTTGACGATTCAAATGTTACAAAAAATCTGAGAGTGGCCTGCATCATAAGGCGATTCCGGTACCTGATGTAGTTGCAGGCGGTAAGGGATTATTCCTCGCGTTCGTCAAGAACGCTTGGTCGAGTAGTATAACCGTTCGCTCTAAGTTCGCCGCTGGCCTAGAGGCAGGTGTAGAGGCGTAGTATGGCGAACTTAGACCGAATGGGAAGTACAAACATTTTTGAAGTGAAATCTTGTTAGGGGTAGGGCGCGTTCGAACCAAACACTTGAAACAGCGACTGTGACGCTAATCGACACTTTGACCTTTAAACTATAACCGGCTCGGAATGTTTGAAAAAGGTTCCGATTGTGATTTTGGCTCAGATCAAGTATGTTGAAACTCAGCTCTCAGAAGTGTCACTGCTTTTTAGGATTTCATACCCAATGGGTAAAACTGAACCCTATTTATGAGACTTCGCCGGCCGCCTGTCAGTCAGACTGTCTGTCTCTCTGTCCGTCATGAGCCGTACCTCAGGAACCGTAATAGCTAGAGAGCTGAAATTTTCACAGATGATGTATTTCTGGTGCCGCTATAAAAACAAACTAATGCCCGCCTTCCACTGCGAGCGAGTCGGACCCATTACGGACTCCGCTATACTCGTAACGACGATTTTCATACATGTCCTTCCACCAAAGCGGACATGACATGTATCGAAAATCATCGTTACGAGTATAGTGGAGTCCGTAATGGGTCCGACTCGCTCGCAGTGGAAAGCGGGTATTAAAAATAATAATTTTTTAGGGAGGTTCTATACAAGAAGTGATTTTTGTAAGCTAATTTTTTTGGTACAAAAAGTTTTCTTTTAATACTATATTATCAACCCTCATTTTCAAGGTAGGGTTCGGTACCCAAGGTCCAGGGTGCGCGGCCCCCGCTCGCTTCGTAGACTTGCAGCACTACTTCGAGTGGATGACAGAGGTCACGACTGATAAGTACGAGTACGACGACTACCGCAGAGATGGCGGGATTGAGGAGGTGCCTTTGCATAGTTTGTTCAGGTAGGTAATGAAACATATTTTCATAGCCTGTACCTTTTAGCCCCTCTCTATAGAGTAGAGTGCAGTGGGGCTTATGTCGAGACTTTGTCTGTAGTCTGTGACTCTGTTGCATTAAACTATGTCACTAGGTCACGTGGATCATCTGTTCAAAGTTTTAAATAAAACAAAAATGACAACGTCAATCGGATTGAACTTTCACTTTCACAATAAACGTGTTAGAGAGGGGCAGTCTGGTGAGAACGATCTCACGGCTTTATTGTTTTGATTTACTAGTGCTCTGTGGTCTGGGCAGATTTTTTTTTTCTGAAACCCTATAGGTCAAATACGGTTTTTGACAATCGTGACTGGTCAGATTCAGTCATTTTACATCTCTATTGTAGACAGAAACCAGCCCTGCGGCAAGGTGAGAACGTGACAGTGTCCCAGTCGCTGGCCATGCCGCCCTCGCTGTACCACGTGAACGTCGAGTCGCCGAGGTACTTCAACGTGGATGAGGAGGAGAAAGACGCCATCAGCATATTTCCTTGTAAGTTCCTACCATACATTCTACTCCTTTATCTTCGAAGGCGTAGGTAGAGGACTTTACTCCCAGAATGCTCCCACATTTCATCATAGCGTTTGTCTCAAGTTGTGTTTTTTTTCAGCTGCTCATAAGTTATAACTTAACTTAGCGACTGGTACATTATTATGCTGTGCTTTCAGAAACGTTCATAAATTAAACATACATGCAGTGATCACCAATCTCAGGAACAGCCATAGCTTAAAGTGCTTTTCGCAGTGGTTGTGTACAGAATACTGAGTCAGAGAGGCTGCGAATGCTTAATCAAAGGCTATAGGTACCTATAATATGAATAAAAGGTTATATATTACTTTTTTTACAGCTAACAACCCTCAAACTATTAAAAGGTATGTCATTTGTATTACAAAGCAAAATAAAGGACAGGGATATGAAAATGAAGGGCAATGAATCGTACTGCCATACAAAGATAAAAACTACAATTTTAACCTTTTAGGGTCAAGTTAATTATAGGAGAGAGGTAGAAAGAACTTTATTAGCTTAATTTTTGCTGGATGGCATAGTTCGTTTTTGCTACATTGCGTAGCTCCCAAACGACTATTCGGGAACTTGATACAGCATTATGTTTGGGTCATCTGCTATTCTAGGCATTGCACCTCTCCACACAGCGAGTCTCAGGGAGCCATTCCCATGATGTTAAAACAAAACAGTTAATGCTCAACTGGTTTTTTTATGATGAATGATGCCGCCGCCTGATGGAAAGCCCAACGTCTGTAAACAGTAGTCCTCAAGTTGGAGACTCCATGATATGCCTTTTTACGCTCCGCTTGAAGAACCCAGGATTGTAAGAGGATGAAAACACGTGCGCTGGCAGGTCGTTCCAGGTTTTTATGGTTCGACAGAGAAACGATCTTTTGAATCGTTTAGGTTTACTAATTAACTTATTTATAGCAAGCAAAAATGTAAGAGACAAGTGTCAAAGCAAATTACGAAGTTCCTATTGTAGCTAAAGTTATTAACCCTGTCATGTTTCTAGTTAACGAAACGTATGAAGCCTACGACAAAGCCTGCAGCTCATGGAGGACCCTCATGTACCGCGAAGATTTTGAACTTAACGCCAAGGACCGCACCGGAGCTGCCGTGTATAAGGTCAGTGTTGCTTTCAGGTCTTTACGCTTTCCCTTCCTTATAAAATGAAATGGCTCTGCAATGAATTAAAAGAGATGTCATAGGGTATGCCAAACCCTGCAAAATCATAATTCGAAGACTCTATGCAAACGTCGACGCCGTCTTTCACCGCCTAGAAACGGCAGGTGGCGGCGTTAGACGACAGCGTGACGTGAGAAACTCACGCACTCCCACCCTAAGAAGCGGAATAACACCCGAAAAAACCCCAAAGACGCGAGATAGAGATGAGGCCGCAGTGGTAGCCGTAGGTCTGTTGGGAGTCCTGGGGTATCCTTCCGAGGGCTTACCCGGGGCTCTTAACCGTAGGCTGTTGGCAGGACACGTGAGGTTTTTTATTCGGTACGGAGCCAATAACATATAAAAGCACCGAGAAGGACTATAAGTTTAATCTGTGTGTCTGTTTGTAGCATCACACCTGGCGTTCATCCGTTCGGATGAAACCAATTTTAATGGACATTTTTGTTCGAAAGGCCGATGTGATCTGATCTCTCACAGATAGGTGATAATAGGGATTTTACGAAAATCCTCAGGACACATTGATCTGAAATTTTGCGTACTGTTTAATGGTATTTCCACGACATGATAACCTAGAACTGGCTGCTGCACCAAATAGTCTACGGGATATCTAACTCCTCAGAAAATTACGGCATATATAATACACCGTGTTTGGGCTTATTAAAACTTAGTGTCGACATTTAGTAATCTGTGGTGTCGATGCTATTTGATCTAATCACATGATATAATTTTAATTCGAGTATGCTTCCAGATTTCACTGTACGACTTGCTCATCAACAGATGCACATGCTTTAAAATCATTGTAAGTATCTTACATACATACATACATAGACACGCCTTTATTCCCGAAGGGGTAGGCAGAGTATACGCCCACATTTCACCCTATAGTTTTATGTCCCACTTAATAGTTGGTGAGCCCATTGCCGTGTTGAACTGGACAGGCGCATGCCTTCAACTTGGCTTAACGATTGCCATTTTACTGACAACCGGGTTTCATTTCGAGTTTTCCTTTTCTATGCAATGGATCTTTTTGCAAAAGTGTTCCCTTAGTCGCCTCTTGCGACACCTTCTAAGTATCTAAACTATCGAAATATCAGCTTCCTAGTAAAACTCCACTTGGTCTTCAAAAAAATTGACACAGCTTGTTTGACATCGACAGCGACCATAGTAAAAACCTCATATTTAATTTTTTTCAGATGGACACCGAATCTCACTCAAGCGCCATATTTTCAGTAAAAGAACAAATAGACCTTAATGAAGGTGAAGCCTTAACCTCTTCCGAAGAAATGTTCGAGAACCTCTACAAGATTTACCCGATCAGAGAGCTGTACACGCGTGAACCACCTGTAAAGCCCATGAAACCATGGCAGCCAGGACCTCATATGAAACCAGTGTTTATACAAGAGTACTTTGGCATAAAGGAAGTACCAAACTACAATCTGTACGTACGTTTTGAAATCAAAGATAAAGCTACTATGAAAGTTGAAATATACGGAGAACCCCATGAAATCAAGATTAATTTAACTACAACGACAGCTAAAACTACAACTGTAACTACAGCAACTGAAAAAACAACAGCGATAGCTGAGGAAGAAAAAGTAGAATTAAAAAATAAAAGGAAAGAAACTTTGGCTAAAGCTCTCAATAAAAGAATTAAGAAGCCAGGAAGGGCGAAAGGGGTTCCTGATTCCAGGAGCAGGTTACGTTTTAACAAACCACATGAATCTAAGACTATTACAACTACGAAAGCTTATAAGTTTCACCGATTCTTGAATCCGGATTTCAGTGGAGCAAATTCAACAAAAATCAATAGAGATTCTTCCAAGTTGTACAATATCACTCGTCTTTGGCCTAAAAAGGGTGCTAGAAAAAAGATTATACCTTCGCCATTAAATAGGACATATCTTCATGCAACTAGACGAGGGCGGGGTAGGCATAGTAAAGTACGTTTTGCTACACAAATATTTACCACGGATATACCATACCCTACTGCTCTGGTAGAATCTGTTAATTCTGTAGCTGGACCTACAAAAGGTGTTGTGATTCAAATCACTTTAATCAAAATTATTTGTTTTGACGTACTTGTCTCATTGTTACATTTTTAAGAGTTGTCAATATCCCTTTTCCCCTTTGAACCTATTACTTGAAAAACAATCATTGTTATTTATTATTGGACGAAAGAAAGGTAAATAAATCTAATATAACTAACTAGCTAGACTAATGATAAAGGTATTAGTTTATGTCATAGTAGTAGATTTCAGTGACATTATTGTTTCTTACCTAAAAGTAAAGAAATATGTATCATTAAACTAGTGACAAATAAATTTATCTGATAATGGTACATTTCAGTGATAATATATTTCGTCGTTACTAAGTAGCGACGTTAGACGTTTAGAACCTTCTATTAAACAAAGTAAGCCATAAAATGTTGCAAGAATGCGAATGATGTTGAAGAAGACGATCGGTTATGCCAAGATGATGCTCGTTCTCTAAAAAGAAAAGAAAACTAGTATGTATGCTAAATTTAATGATAAATGTGAAAATCTACATGGTGCCCATGGATCCACTCGCTTGGATAAGGAAATGAGAAGGGAATTCCCCTTCTCATTTCCTTATCCCTGGGTACTCATTCCCGGAGTAAAAAGAAGCTTGTATTATTTCAGACTATAATTTATCTCTTTACCAAATTTCAGTCAGATCCGTCCAATTATTTCACTCTTTCAAGGCCGACCTTTTGGGTTCTCTCTTTGCCTCTAACTCGACCATGAGCGACGGGGGTGCTGTGCCGCCGGACGTTCCGTGGTGTGGAACTTCCATGCCGGAAGTTAAATTTACGCAGCGGGACGTCCGACGGGAGCTTCGTTCTCTGGACGTTCATAAGTCGAGTGGGCCAGACGGTATACCCGCGGTAGTACTTAAGCAGTGTGGTCCAGAGTTGTGTCCGGTACTTACACGTCTTTTCTCGCTTTCTTATTCCATGCGACAAGTCCCGGCGTCGTGGAAGATCGCGTATGTGCATCCTGTGCCCAAGAAGGGTGATAGGACCGACCCGGCCAATTACAGGCCTATAGCCGTCACCTCACTATTGTCTAAGGTGATGGAGCGTGTAATTAATACACAGCTCCTGAGGTACCTTGAGGAAAACGACCTGCTCAGTGACCGGCAGTACGGTTTCCGTCACGGTCGCTCGACGGGCGATCTTCTCGTATGCCTCACACACCGATGGGCGACGGCTATCGAGAGTAAGGGCGAGGCTCTAGCAGTGAGCCTCGACATTTCTAAAGCCTTTGACCGGGTCTGGCACCGTGGTCTTCTTAAAAAATTGCCCTCCTACGGACTGACCGAGAGATTATGCGGATGGGTGTCCAGCTTTTTGGCCGATAGAAGCATCAGGGCTGTTGTCGACGGCAGCTGTTCTGACTGCATGGCCATAAACGCTGGAGTACCGCAAGGCTCAGTGTTGTCCCCTACCCTGTTTCTGCTGCATATCAATGACATGTTATCTATTGACGGCATTCATTGTTATGCAGACGACAGTACAGGGGACACTTGTTACACAGGCCGTCCCGGTATCTCTCGGGTCGCAGTGGAAGAAAGTCGTGAACAGCTTGTGTCTGAAATCGAGGCTACTCTTACTAGAGTGTCCGATTGGGGTAGACAAAACCTTGTCCAGTTCAATCCCTCCAAGACACAGGCGTGTTTCTTCACCGCTAAGAAAGCTCCAATTACTGTAGCGCCACGATTCCAGGTTCTCTTTCCATCTCTAAAAGTATAGGGATCCTTGGTGTTGACATCTCCAGTGACGTTCAGTTCCGCAGTCATTTGGAGGACAAGGCCAGGCTGGCGTCCAAGAAGCTCGGTGTGCTCAACAGGGCGCGGCGGTACTTTACTGCGGCGCAAACACTGCTTCTCTATAAGTCGCAAGTGCGGCCACACATGGAGTACTGCTGTCACCTCTGGGCGGGGGCACCTGAATATCAGCTTCGCCCAAATGGGCGAAGTTGAGTCAAATGACTCGGTGCAGAGGCGAGCTGTGAGAGTTGTCAACGATCCTATACTGACAGGTGGTGTGGAACCTCTTCGCGACAGGAGAGACTATGCCTCCTTATGCGTGTTCTACCGCCTGTACAATGGTATGTGCTCCGAGGAATTGTTTGACATGATGCCCACGGCTACCTTCTATCATCGCACCGCTCGCCATAGACAGGGATTTCATTCTCACACCCTACGTCCGGAGCGTTTGAGCACGGTTAGATCCGGTAGGGGTTTTCTTCCGCGCACGCTTAGGTTGTGGAATGATCTTCCTGCCTCGGTTTTCCCAAACGCCTACAGTATGGGGTTCTTCAAAAGGGGTCTAAGAAGGTTTTTACAGGGTCGGCAGCGCGAGTGTGGCGCCTCTGGTGTTGCAAACGTTCATAGGCTGCGGTGACCACCGGTCCTTCTGGTGGGTCGTGTGCTTGTCTGCCACCTTAGTGGTATAAAAAAAAAAAAAAAAAAAAAAAAAAAGGCACACAACTTCAATGTTCTCAACGCGAACACTTCTCTCATTTCACATGCAAATCTTCATCGATGTAAACATTTTAGTATATGTTTATTTGGTGTACACTGCGCGGGTGTTAATTACGTTATGTGAACTGACAAGTTTGCGCCGGCAATGTATAGCCTCGGGGTCTGTCAGCGAGTTATGTTGATGAATCAATACTATGGGGGGTAATAAATTATATGAAGTTGTTTTGATCTTTCTGCAATGCAACTTTGTCTGAAAGTCCTTGCTTTTAATAATAAACTAGATGACACTCGAAACTTGGCCCGCGTTGAATTCGGTGCCCATTCCTGCTAAATTAATACCTATTATTTTTGTTTACCGCTATGCATAATTTGGAAAAGATGTTAGAAATGAAAATGTAGGAACAGTTTCATTTTGTAGCACAACCTTTGATAATGTCGTAAGGTGACACCGGTCAGGCCATGTTAAAATAATATAACATTGTTCAAGAAATATTTATTACTTGTCGTAGAGCAGCAAGCAGCTTATCGTAGAGCTGATCTACCTTATTGAAGTTTTGTGTATGTATTTAACGAAATGTACATTCTGAGACTGAAGGACATCAGGCTGTTAGGGGGATAAAATAAAACGCAATTTTCTTTAACTTCCAGCATTTTTTAAATAATAGGATTTGTGTACAGTTTTCCTCTAGATCACTGGGCAGGTTCTATTCGTAGCGCTATTTGTGTCGCTGACGACCCGCGCCATTGTGACACTGACGACTCCCGTCGTGGTCTCCATGGCCATCGGGGTCACAATGTTCACTTGCGTCGTTATCTGCATGGTTATTTGCGTCATGGTGATCTGTCATTCTTTGTATCGGCGACGACGGTGATGCTGCGATCAGCGTCGCTAGAAGAAGCACAAGAAAAGTAAAGATAGCTGTTATATATATAGGTATGTGCGTGCGTACCGCGCTGCGACTCGGTACTACAACCTGTTTTGTTGGAATACATCAGTGTGCTATAGACTACCGTGTTTGACTATCGTCCCCTATTACCTGCGTATATAACAGTGGCGACGAGGCGGTTTGAATCTACGAGTGCGAAAATGTCAGTCAGTGGTATTTCTTTCGGGATACTCACAAATTTTGACCATTTGTCACAAGAGTGGACCAGCTATAAATCCCGGCTACAGCAATGGTATATTGCAAATGATATAACGGACGAGTCAGACAAGTTGAAGGTCAAACGGAGGGCAATACTTCTGAGTGCTCTCACTGGACCTACATACATGCTAGCAAGAGATCTGGCGTTGCCCAAGAAGTTAGAAGAAACAGATTACGAAGAAATTTTGAAACTTCTAGACCGACACTTTGAGCCGAAGCGGCTCGGGTTCGCGGAAAAATCTGTTTTTTATGCGGCAGTTCAACGACCAGATGAGAGCCACACTCAGAATTAGGGGATTGGCAGCACACTGCGGGTTCAAGAATTTAGAGGAAGCGCTGCTTGACAAATTCATCATGGGCATGATGTCAGGACGGGAGCGTGACAAACTCTTTGCCCAGGACCAGAAAGATTTAACCTTAGCCAAAGCTGTGGAGTTGGCCGAAAGCGTGCGTTGTGCCAGGCGCGCCGCGCTCGCCGCTCCGACGCCAAGCGGCGCGAGCGTAGCGGCTGGAAGCGGTGAAGACGGATCGGTTTTCGCGGTTAAGGATAAATGCAGTGTGTGCGGTTATAACAATCACAAATCCAATCAGTGCCGTTTTAAAAACTATAAATGTAAGAAGTGCAATGTCAAGGGGCATCTGCGAAAGATGTGCTTAAGTAGCGTGAAGGTGAAACACGTTGAGGAAGGTCACGTAGATGAGGAAGACGACGGTAAGTTGTGTTTTAATATCCGTTGCGAAAATGGGAGACCGATGACAGCATTTATTAAAATCAGTGGACTAGTTCTGGAGTTCGAGATAGATAGTGGTTCCGCAGTTAGCATTATATCTCAAAATACGTTCAGTACCCATTTCAGCAAAGTACCCTTATTAAATACAAAAAAAAAGTTATTTAGTTACACTGGACAGCAGCTTAAAACGATTGGGGTTATTGTTTTGGACGTTGAATACTCTGGAATGATGCGTAAACTGAAGTTATTTGTGGTTTCTAGTGGTGGCCCCCCATTGCTCGGACGTGATTTTATAAGCAACTAGCTGACCCGCGCAACTTCGTTTGCGTAAGAGAGAGAGAAATAGAAAGGTCCCCCGTCGCTTCTATTCTTATCGCGTGGTTTTCTGTCGCGTGTATTCCCGTTGTATTATTTTGGCACAAATTGGATTTTCAATAAAATGGTTATTGTAAACGAACCTAATTCAAAGCGCTATCTGTAGGGTTACGGGATATTTTACTTTCCCGTGACTCTACTGGATGCCAAGGGAAATATGGGTCGACATGCAGCAGCGCAACTGGTGTTGCAAACGTTCACTATGCGAATTAGTCCACTACAATAACCAACCATCAGGTGGACCGTAAGCTTGTCTGCCGTTTTAGTAGTATAAAAAACTGGCCAAGTGCGAAGCAGACTCGTGCACAGAGGAAATAAATAAAGAATAAAGTATAGATAGGAATAAAGTTCCTTAATGAGTTCCATTCCGAACAACGGTTGGCCGGTTTAGTTGGTCGGAGTGGAAAGACAGAGGGTTCCGTACCAAGAAAACAGCAAAGCATCACGTTTGTTGGATGGGAGCCCCCTTAAACCCCGCCCGCCTTTTCTGACGTTAGTATTTGTTGCCATAGTGGCTACAGAAATATATCATCTGAAAATTTCAGCTCTCTAGCTATCACGATTCCTGAGATACAGCCTCATGACGGACAGATAGACAGACAGCGAAGTCTCATAAATGGGGTCCTGTTTAAGAGCACGAACCCTAAAAATCGTTTCTTTGTGCGCAACTATGCCATTAATCTAATTTCAAGGTTCTAGATCTCGATCAGGTATCTAAGTCAGTTTTTATCAATAAGTATTTTTCTATCAATCAAATCAGCATGTACGCTCCTGGACGTAGGCCACTCCTAATTTACGTCCTGCGCCTTCAGCATCCAGCCTGCTACCTCTTCTAGGTCCTCGGTTCATCTAGCGGGTGGACCAAGTCGCGATGCCCGCTTTGGAACTCGTTTGCTCCATCTGCCGTCGTCTGTCGTCTTCTGTGGCCAGCCTTTAGATTAGCTCTAGCACTTTACAGTACTGTTTTAATATGTTTAGATATAATTCTGACTAATTAAATCAAAATACGTACTTTGAGCGAAGTAAATCTATATTTTTGTAAAAATTGATACCTAATGTCTTTCTTACTTGGTTTAGAGAGCATTCTCTGCTTTCCTAAGGAATTGATACCTGAACTACTTTCTTTCTCGTATTTCTGGATTGTGTAGGTCCTCAGACTTTCGAGGCTGAGGCAACCCAGTCTATATTCTTAGCCCGTACTAATACAGTTTCTCCTATTGTGACCAGATATTTACTCAGATTTCATCTGCTAAATGTTCATCTATAACGCCTCTGATCGTTTGTATTATCCCTGTATAAAATAAGAAAGTAAGCGAAGATGGTAATAAATACTCTGTGATAATCGGAACTATGTACACCTTACCTAGAACTTGTTCTTTCATAATTCCTAGCCAGACATGTACAGGTTTTCCTTCCCACAAATGTATTTTTGACATACATAATATGAAGACAATTCCGCATATTGTGGGCAAAAATCAATAAAATATTCAGTTTTAATAAAATTATTACATATTAGATTTTTTTTACATTTATCAAAAATTCCGACCATCTTTTTTAAATCGAATTGAGCTGTCAAACATGACAATGTGTCAAAAAAAATTTTAAAAAGTACCGACTACGGAGTATTAATATGAACTATGAGGCAAATCTCCCGTAAATATTTTTCAACCCCATTTTAACCACGTTAAAAAATAAATTTCAATAAAATACAAAACACGTCTCCCATTAATTCAGTTAAAGATGTTTCATGCCAAATTTGAAGAAGATCGGACCAAGGAATCACGTTGTCCCATACAAACTTTGCGACCCTTGTTTACCCCCTTAGGAGTTGAATTTTCAAAAATCCCTTCTTATTGCTCGCCTACGTGACATAAGGAGCATTTGTGCGAAATTTCATGGTCCTAGACCCAGCGGTTTAGGCTGTGCGTTGATCGTCAGTCAGTCAGTTCTTGTTTTTATATATATAGATTTCGGGTTGGAACTGACTCCTACAGTCAAGTCAATACGTGGACCGCACGAAAGTTTAACGCTAGATGATCTTATATCTAAATTTCCTACTGTTTTTTCTGGCAAGCTAGGCAAATTTAATAAATACGCGTTGGAATTACATTTAAAACCAGATTCAAAACCAATTTTTTTCAAAGCGCGGACGGTACCGTACGCTTTGAAAGATAAAATAGATAAAGAATTAGACCGACTCGTTGAATTAGGAGTGCTTGAACCGGTTCAGTATTCTGACTATGCATCACCAATAGTACCCGTCCTGAAAAAAGATGGTGGTGTAAGAATTTGTGCCGATTTTTCTGTCACTATTAACAAGCAGTTAGTTGTAGATAGATATCCGTTGCCAACGGTAAATGATTTGTTTACAAAATTGTCTGGCGGTGTACAGTTTAGCAAGCTGGACTTATCAATGGCTTATAACCAATTTTGTCTTAAAGAGGAGTCTCAGAATATGACTTGCATCAACACCCACCGAGGATTATTTAGGCATACCAGACTTGTCTTTGGTTTGAGTCCAGCACCAGCCCTATTTCAAAGGGCCATAGAATGCATATTATCAGGAATAGATGGCGTAGTATTATTCTTAGATGATATTTGTATAACAGGTGTCAATAAAAAACAACACATGGATAGGTTAATAGCAGTGCTAGAGAGGTTGGCTGATGCGGGTCTCACAATACACGAAAACAAATGTGAGTTTTTCAAAGACGAGGTATATTATTTAGGGCACATTATTGACAAGAAAGGTATAAGAAAGTCACCAGAAAAAGTGGCAGCAGTTCTACGTGCACCCAGACCTAGGAGCGTGTCAGAATTGCAATCCTTTTTAGGATTAACCAATTATTACCGTAACTTCGTGGTTAATGCCTCGACTACTCTCGCTCCGTTATACAATTTGTTACAAAAAGGTGCGAAGTGGGAGTGGAGCGTAAGCCACGAAAATGCATTTCAACGTATCAAACAGCAGTTGGCATCGGAACAAGTGTTAGCGCATTTTAACCCCACGGCTAAACTTATCTTGACAGTGGACGCTTCTCCCTATGGGCTAGGCGCTGTTTTGTCCCAAATAGAAGGCGATGACTCTGAGCGTTCAATTAGTTATGCTTCTAGGACGTTAACAGCGGCCGAGAAAAAATATGCACAAATTCAGAAAGAAGCTACGGCTATAGTGTTTGGAGTTAGGCGGTTCCATCAATATTTGTATGCGAGGGCGGTACCCTTTACCTTAAGGACCGATCATAAGCCACTGCTAACCATTTTCGGTCCACATCGTGGTATACCAGAGGTTTCAGCAAATCGGCTACAACGGTACGCAATATTTTTATCTTCATATAACTACGAAATCGAATATGTTAGTAGTAAAAATAACAGTGCCGATTATCTGTCGCGCGCGCCTATACAGAATGAGTCATCGGGAATGATAACAGCGAGTGTCGGACCGGAGATGCATCGACGACGTCATAGCACTCATAGCACTGACGACAACGCGACGTATGTTCATTTTGTAGTCGACGGCGACGGCGGGCTGCCTGTTACGTTAGCCGATTTACAACGCGAAATAATTCAAGACAATACTTTGCGCAAAGTGAAATCTTACGTCGAGTTGGGTTGGCCTAAACGCGTAAATGATGATAGTTTAAAACCCTATTTTTATTGCCGTACTCAGCTTTCGGTGGAAGACGGTTGTTTAATGCGCGGTCATAAAATTATTATTCCGTTATCGCTCAGAGATAAAATATGTAAGGAATTACATAGTTCGCATTTTGGAGTGGTTAAAATGAAAGCCGAAGCGCGCAAGCGCCTCTGGTTCCCGGGTATTGACGCTGCGCTCGAGCGGCTGGCGGCCGCTTGCGGCGTGTGCAGCGCGCTGCGGCCGGCGCGGCGCCTCCCCGCGCGCCGCTCGCGCCGTGGCCGCATCCCCCGCACGCCTTCCACCGAGTGCATTTAGATTTTCTAGGGCCCTTTAACAACCAAATGTTTCTCGTAGCGGTAGACGCTTACAGTAAATGGGTCGAGGTTTTTATAATGACGTCATCGTACGGTTCGAAGTCAGTAATCGAAAAACTTATAGATTTAATATCTCGATTTGGTATTCCGCATATTATTGTAACAGATAACGGTCCTTCGTTTATTTCACAGGAATTTAAAATTTTCTGTTCCCAAAACGGTATTATTCATAGGCTTTCACCGGCTTATAAACCTTCCAGCAACGGGCAAGCCGAATCTTTCGTTAAAATTATTAAACGAGGTCTTAAGAGCATTATAATGGGTAGTAATTGAATAAAAAACGTTTAAAGGAACACTTAGCAAAATTTTTATTCGACTATCGAAACTCCAGAAATAGTACCACTGAGAAGTCACCCGCTGAGCTCGTGTACGGGCGGCCGCTGCGCTCGCGGCTCGACCTGCTGACGCCATCGTCTGCCTCCTCACCTACTGACCTCACTCAAACCGTAGAACGGAACCAGTGCTTGCAGGGTAAATACTTCAAGGGAACAACTCGAAAAGAGTTCAAGGAGAATGATTTAGTCTATGTAACTAAACATTTAAATAATAAAAAATTCTATTGGTTAGAACAGGGGTCGGCAAGGCGCGGCTCGCGAGCCGCATGCGGCTCTTTGGGTGTAGACCTGCGGCTCTTTAGTTGCATACATAATTATCATATTAAATAAAATAAATTGGTAGCTCTGGGGTACAGTGAAACGGAAAATATACTGAAGATGAATATCTAAACAGACGAAGACATACACGATTACACGCGCATTCACAGGTTTGTGTACTTATACCCATCCACTCACACATGCACGCAGGCATACACACACACGCGCACGCACTAAAACACACACACACACACACACATACACACACACACACACACACACACACACACCACACAGAGTCACTTGCTCACTAACTCACACTCGCTCGCTCACTCTCTCACACACACATGCATAAACATATAATCCCACCATACGCACTCTCATCTTACTCGGTACAAAAACAGAATTGTCTAATCTTTTTGCCAATAGAAAATGCATGTAGGTATCAAGTAAAATATCAAGAAAAATACAGTGGATTTTTATGTAAAGTTTCAGTTTTCTACAATACATAATTATGTAACGTTCCATAATACAATTGCAAAAACAATAATTTCAAAATTCTATTGGAACTACCGCAACTTATTACTTGCACCACACTCCATATTTGTACTTGTCTTGTAGCCGGTTATCAGGCGTCTTTCGACGATTGTGTTTGTGTCGTTGAAATAATAATTGTAATGTACCCTCGACAAATACAAAAATCAAATGTTATGTTATGTATAAGCAATATTAGACTGACTAACTATAAGGAGTGGAGGGTTGATAACCCGAGATACAGGAGCAATCCTAGTTCGGGTACCAGCCCCCCATAGTATATTCTTGTGAGCTCATATCATTCATTGTCTACAAAATTAATCAACTTGTTATGTAAGTACTACATTATGTTGCTCTATCATGTTACTATGGCGAGAAATAAAACTTTATTTATTTATTATTATTTATTATTCATTTTCAAGAACATTATCACCCTTTCATTTTCAAAAATACTACAAAAGTCTTACTAGTAGTTAAACAAGCAAACTCGCCTAATGGTGGTGTGCTGCGCTTGAAAGCGTTATATGGAGCACCATTTTCTTTCTAATAGGATTCTGCTGCGATGTCCGAAGCGGGCCATAGCCCAGAGAACATAATATCATAAGAGACGGCATGTCTAATTCTGACAGTCCGCCGCGGAACCTAGTGGCCGCAGTTCTGGCAGAAATCTACCGGCCCAATGCTTTGGTGCGTCAAAATGGCAAACAACCATCTTCGGAAGAGATTGAAAGCTGGCGTGTTAGAGCGCGTAGTGATCTCATTCATAAATGGCCCACCAGGCTAGAGCTCGGCGGTAAGCATTGAGCTCGTCTCTGCCATCTTATTTATTCTGAGGTCCTGGGTAGAAAAGCGGCACTGACATACCTACCACCTCACACAGCTCCTCACGGGGCACGGATATTTTAATAAATACCTGCATGATGTGGTAGGCATTGAGCCTGAGGTAACGTACCCACTGCGGGGACGTCGCCGTGGATAAAGCGCTGCACACCCTCGCTTTTTGTACAGAGTTGAGTGGCGAGCGTACCGCTCTAAGAGTCCTAAATTGGCCCGGTCGCGTCGCTGTCTATTATAGTTTACGCTATGTTAGACAGCGACGAAAATTGGTTCGGCTGTTGTTTTGACGTCAACGGCAATGAGGAAAGCGCTGCGGGTGCCAGAGCGGGGTGGCCTAACACTTCCAGTATGCCAACCTCGCACGCGTGGCCGACGATGGAAGCTTTATGACAGCCGTGAGACTGACTAAGACGCACCCTTCGTGTTCAGGCGTCGCGGCAGTGAAGTTTCGGTGGGTAATATTTAGACCCCCAGAGTCGAGACTGTTGCAGGTAGCTGTTGTAAGCTTGCCTTCCCTGTGACCCAACAATAGTGACAAGAAGGAACATCCCAGGGTTTTAGTGGGAGAATCCCACATAATCACTCATCTGTTTAATTGTGGAAATTCTCCAAAACCACCCTGTGACTTACCATCTGCCTATGGCCGTAAGTCCTGGAGACGCCCTTCGAAGAATGTTATCAGAGCTTCCGACAGACTTGGTTTGTCTCTATAGCAGACTTTCCCCGCAGTCTAGTCTATCCCGCTTCTTACGGGGGGGGGGGGGGGGTATCTTGGGATCAAGAAAGATTTTGTGGCTCTTTAAAAATTTTGTAATTTAAAATCGTCATTTTTGTAACGTAATGTATGAAGTTTATGTTCCTGAAATTGATTGTGTAACGAATAGGCACGTGGATCAAATTAGAAGGCGTGGCATATTACAGGCGTCCAATCACAACACCAGCTGGGATTCGGACGTCATTCCCGACGTTCAGAGCGACAGCACCGACGACCATCCCACACCTGGTAACGTACACCAGTCATCGACAGCCGGCGATGGTGAAGCTGATCGTACGGATCAGAGCAACGATTCGGATCTAGTTATCATTGGTACCCCACCCTTAGAAAGAATGACTATCTCTCCACCTAGTAGCAGCACACCGTCTAGAGAGGGAGAAGGGGAAGACGGATCTGGAAGGAATTCGACCTTTGCCACGCCTGAAGCCGAGTCTAATAGATCTCTCGATGTGCTGGAGACGCCTGTGCCAACAATCAATCCACGACGTTTGGAGTTATCACCTGATAACCGTACTCCTTAGTTGTTATACTTAGTTCTAGTACCTACTCTGTTCTAGTTTTATATTCCTTAGTTTTCTGGGGTATATGTTCATTAAAGGGGGGGAATTGTTATATATATAGGTATGTGCGTGCGTACCGCGCTGCGACTCGGTACTACAACCTGTTTTGTTGGAATACATCAGTGTGCTATAGACTACCGTGTTTGACTATCGTCCCCTATTACCTGCGTATATAACACTGCAAAAGAATAAAGAAGTAAATGTCAAGTATAGTTACGTACATAAACACATACTTAATCATCTCGCCTGTCTTCCATTCTGATCTCCGTCTGTGAATCTGAGATAATGACTTTGACTATTTTTTTTTTGCTTTGTCTACTTTCATAAATGTTTTCATAGGGACTTGGGGCTCTTGTTTTTGTGTTTTCCTAAAAAGTACTTGATATGATAATAATGATAGAAAATGTATGCATTTGTGTCCACATTCCACACAATAATGTCTAAATATAGAAGGTCAGCAGGATATGCACACACTTACATATTTCATTTTGGATACTCCGGTCAATTCAATTCAATTCAATTCAATTCTTTATTTTTGCAAACAATTGTTATAAAGGTGGTTACAAAATTTAGATACATGTGTCCTCTACGTTTCGCCCACATATTGGCATGCAAAATACAATTTAAATATTATAACTAATTACATGCATATTCTAGTGAACACATTAAAATTTAATTTAATTTAATAATATGATAATCAATAACAATATCATAAATTACTAATTTGCAAATTAAATATCATTTAGTCAATATTGGAAAATATGTCACATAATTAATGTCAAATAAATAATGTCACTCATTAACAATAATGATTTAAATGTTTTCCGGTTGAGCAGGAATGCAAAAGATGGATCTAGCACTTGCTTTTTATATAGAAAAGTATATACGTTAGTTATATTAGCTTCGTATGTTTTCAATACAGATAGAGACTATGCTATGTAGTCAGAGAGTTGTCGGCGAATAAATAATTTTAAAAAAAATTGTAAGTACCTATCTGAAAGCTCAAAAGAAAACAAACATATTTTAGGCGACTACGTTAAATTGATTATGTATATTATTATATAATTATTTTGAATTATTATATTATAGGGGTCAAGAAGTCTCTTGATTTTAATTCCGATCGATCGATATTGGAATTTTGATGTTTCGTACTCTTGCTTGAATTCAATGCTAGCGCCATAATATTATAGAATTGCGTGGCCGTATCGGAAACTAAATGGGATAAGAATTGCTTAATCGCCAACCATTTCGCTACTCTTGAGTACATTCGACATCTGTCTATTGCCGTAGAGTTGTGTTTATTATTGTTTGTTGATTAGGATTTTCTCAATAACAAAAGTGCTACTTCGTAGATATTGTTTTACGTTTTGAGTGGTATTAATTACAATTATAGTGGTTAATATGGCGTGTTTAGTACTAATGTACAATATTTTACATACTTACATACATATAATCACGCCCCCATCCCTGAACGGGTAGGCAGAGGCATAGTATACTCAATGGATCTTTTTGCGAACGTGTTCCCTTAGTCGCCTTTTACGACACCCTCGGGATGTATTGGGGTGGCGACATTTTGTACTTCTAACCGTCTCAACACGGGACCCCGTCGCCACACGGGGCACAATATTTTAAATAATACCAAAAAAAACATTATGAAAACTCACTCACTTGTAACCAAAAAAACAGTTAAAATTATGACAATAACGAGCGACAAATGATGCGATATACGGACAAGGCTTTTTGTATGGGAGATGAAGAATTTAATGCCAATTATCGAATAAGCAAGGGTTTGTTTGAAGAAGTTTATAAAAATATAAAGCCCTTTATGCCAACTCATAAGAGAAGAAGTGATAAATTATCACTATAATATAAGCTACTACCCGTTCGATCTAAGTTTGCCAGTTACCTCCCATACAGCGCCTCTACACCCAGCCTCTACGCAAACGGCAAACGAACGAACGGAAGCGAACGGAATATACCTATGTTGTTACAAGTTATTCAATTCAATTATTTATTGAGGTAAATGTGGTAACGATAACTTAATATTATCACCCACCACCACCACCAAATTTGTAGATTCTAGTGGCTTTGTCATTTTACGCCACTGGAAGTTACCAAAGACCTTGGACCATGGTAAAGGACATAGGGTAAACTATAATGTACAAAGAACACGTAATGAGTAAATAAGAAAAACATTTATTATAACACAATGAAACCTTTATTAAGAAGATGAAAAAAACTGGACGAATAGGAACGAAAGGACTTAATGCATCTTTCTGGCTATCTTCCATATAGCCTCACTCAGGACTGCATCCGCTAGCTTGTTTAGTGCTTGCGCTGAACTCAGCTCTGTTTCGACCCGGCCGCGCTTCTATATTGGCGAACCGTTTTTATATTCGGGTCCATCGGAATGGAAAGGCGACGCCCCGCGCCGCCGCCGGCGAGGTTTCGGCAAGTCGCGTGCAAGCAGGGTGGATGATGCAGGTACTGCAATGTAATAATTTTATTAAAATAAATTTCATTAAAAATTGGTTTATTATTTGAAATTTTTATGGATTCTTCTAATTGTAACTAAACCTTGAACATAAAATAACAGTGGTGCAAGTTTCTAGACAGTGACGGCATTTATTACCTACGCCCGCGGTGCAATCTAAATAATGCCTGTAAAGGCTTACTGGGTTATGTACTCATCGCGAAAAAAAGGCCTGACTCACGATGGTGTGCACCGATGGCAGGGCACACCAAAAAAGTCAGCTAGATGCACGCTTATTAGAAAGAGGGAGCGTTTTCATTCCGACGTGGCTGGGTGCCTCTGAGGCGTAGGTTTTCTTTCTAGGGTAAATGCTATGTAAAACACCGTAAATATTACCTACTAAAACAACAAGTCTAATTGTGTAAATATTTACTTACCAATATTATTCTTAGGTCCTTGCTTACCAATATAATATTATCTAATAAAAACTTTTTTTTTTCCTTTATGGCGATACTTTATTCCGCCAAATCCACAAAACTTACTCCACATCCGCGTTTTTGACTTTAAATCGGAGCACTCTGGTTTATAGTTACACTTTTGAAGTTTGACAGTTTGACACTTCTTAATAGGCAACGATTATGCTAACTACCCGTTCGCTCTAACTTTGCCGCTGGCGTAGAGCCGTATACCCGAATTGTTAACTAGACGAAGTAAATTGACAGTAGCTAATGTCACTTCGTCATAGAAAATACGCAACATTGTATGAAGAAGTGACATTAGTTGCTGTCAATTTACTTCGTCTAATTAAAAATTCGACTTTAGTATGAAGCCGAGCGGCAAAGTTAGAGCGAACGAGCAGTACATACAGCCAATAGCTTAGTTAATTTTATGATTTAGACCATTTGCTTCCATTAAATTGTATTAAGAACGTTACAAATATCTACACATCAATTATTTTTGTAATATTTATTTTTTAGCCTTGTATTTAAATTGATCGATCATTTTACAGTATTTTTGCCAGTTTATCGTAATGTGGTTGAGCAACACTTATGCGGCCGGTGACGTAGCTAACTTCAAGTTCAACTAGAACGATGGCGTTGAATCGCGCGGCAATAGCGATTCCGATCCAATGTTGTTTCAAGAGTACCAAATAAGACGACATTGAAATTAACATTGGAATTGGATTACGATTTTATTAACCCTAGAACCGTACCCATCATAGCCTTTAAATAACAATACCCAGGGGTACTAGTGTACCCCGTTAAAGAAAACATGTTTTTTCATAAGAATAGACATTTATTAATATAATCAACATACATAGACTTTTATGGCACTTATTTCAGTCTCACGTTACATAATTAAACAAAAAATTACCAAACTTATATTAACAGTTTTGGCAAATCTTCTATTGGTGCTCTAAACATACAAAATTTTTAAATTTTTCACATCGAGTGCTTGATTTACGATCTTTTGACCTGGGACAAAAGGAACATCTACCAGATTTTGAATCTGAAGAGGATGGAGCACTAGAAGGTCGTGCTTTTTTAAAATACCGCCAATACTTATTTGTGCATGCATTTTGTAGATGCATACCCAGGGGTGCTGTAGTACTCAACTCAGGCTTGCCACGATCGCACGCTAACAGGACTCGCGCCCGGCCGATGCTTCGACACGATCCCCCGCCCCCCGTAAATACGCGGAGGTGCGAAAAGATCCGTTTTAAAACAAAAAAGTTATAGCCAATATTTTATATTTTTTTTCAGTTGTACCCCAGGGTACGGTTCTAGGGTTAAGATTGAAATTAATTTGCAGAGTAAGGCAGTTTCCAGAATGGATAAGATAAAGAGTAAAGCTGGGGACATTCTTGCGGACCCATTCGAGGTGTTAGAGCGGTGGAATAAGTACTTTGGAGAAATGTATGAATATCTCCCGGATGCGGGCACTGCGAGGTAGTCGGTGACTGATCTTGCGGTGCAAGCATCAAGCGGAGATATTACTTTGGAAGAGATTGAATGGTCAATAAGATGCTTGAAAATGGAAAGTCTGCGGGAATTGATAGGATATCTGCTGAAATGATCAAATTAGGTGGTCCTTGCGTCCAGGACGCCTTCTGGTCATTGAACAATCTATGCTGGAAGACTGGAAGGGTCCCAATGGACTGGAGGCGTGCTATCATCGTGCCCTTGTATAAAGGTAAGGGCTCACGTCGGAGTGCGCCAACTATAGGGCCATCAGTTTGATCAGTATAGCAGCTAAAGTGTATGGCAAAATTATTGAAAGGAGAATGAGGGTGGAATCTGACGGATTACTGTGGGAGGCGCAGGGTGATTTCCGAAATGGAAGGGGATATATGGACCAAGTTTTCTCGCTCCGCAACATTGTGGAAAAGTAGCTGGCTGTAGGCCGGAAGGTCTTCTGCGGTTTTGTGGACATGGAGAAAGCATTTGACAGAGTTGTACGGAAGGATCTATGGGATATATTGCCAGGATATGGGATTGATGGTGCCTTGCTTCGTGCCGTGCAGTCTACATTATGTGGGATGTACGGCATGTGTGCGGGTGGGCGGCAGCCTGTCTCCCTGGTTTGACATCAACATTGGCGTCAGACAGGGTTGCGTGCTATCGGCTCTGCTGTTTGTCCTGTACCTGGACGATTGTCTTAAGGATCGATGAATGTTGAATTGCGAATGGGTGACTTACTTGTGAACTGTTTGCTGTATGCAGATGATGCCGTGCTCATAGCCGAATCGCTATCAGAACTACAGTCACTAGTCACAACGATGAAAGATGATTGTCTAAAGACAGGCTTACATTTGAACGCGACTAAAACGAAAGTAATGGTATTCGAAACAGAAGAGGACAGAACGAATGCCAGGATAACTGTAAATGATGTAGTGCTGGAACAGGTGGATGAGTTTGTATATCTTGGATGTGCATTTAGCAGGGATGGACTGTACACCGCTGATGTAGAAAAGAGGGTACTCTTTAATTTGTGCTTAAAAACAGGTACATTCCCTGATCAAATGAAACTTAGTAAAGTAACCCCTATTTTTAAATGGCATGTATTTAAATCGATATCTGTTTATTCCCTTTTTTCGAACAAAATATTACAAAGTTAAACCAAAAATACTGACTTGCACACTAATTATGCACATTATATAAGTCAAATTCAATATACTGTTTAAAGGTGTTTGCAGAACTATTTTACTGAACAGATCACTATTATCAAAATCGTATATCTAAAAATTCCTTAGCTCAACAAACTTATTCAAACTTTTTTTAAGAAAACCATCGCCTAATTTACTTTTATGAACATCTTTTATTCTAATTAAAACCCAATTTAATCAGTCATCTTTACAAAATAAATTTTATTAATCAAAAAAATAAAAAACTAACCTAACCTAACCTAACCTATTCCCTTATAAGATTGTAAAATTTTGAGTGCAAGTTAGTATTTTTGATAAGCAATTCGTATTTTTGTTTAGCAAATCTTATATCCGGTGTAAGAACGAAATTTTTGGTTTAAATTCGATAAAAAAGGTCATCTCGTTTTGTGTAAAATTTTAGTTTTTTAAGTAGGACATGTTTAGTTTATCAATTGGTGTTTTTGCACAGCATTTGATTTTCTGGTTTGCGTTCAGTAAATTAGTGCAGTTACCTAGTGTGCAGAAAAATTAAACAGATGTGCATTTAAAAATATCCCTTTTTAAATAAGGTAGTAAAGAAGATCCTAAAAGGCCTTTGGTTGTGGAATCATACATGACCATTAACGCGGCCCCTGGAGAGGTAGAGTCACCTTCACTATCTCTCACTAGGGCAATTCTCGTCCGGCGTGTCCCAGCCGCGGGGGTGGGCACCCCATGTCTCAGTAGGCCGAGGCGTTTTGGGTGGCGAAGTTCGGACGGGGACCCGGTGCCGCGGGGTATATTGCGGTCCCCTGCCCAGGGTTACGGGTGAAGTCCTCAACGGCTGCGAAGGCGGAGATGGCAGGCATCGGTACGGCGGAGCAAGCCGAAGGGGCAACGCCCAGTGAAAGGTTGTCCTTACATATTGAGGTCTCAGGCTACATTGGAGCTACAACGCTAGGCAGGGCGGTGTAGTAAGGATGGCGTCAGAGACTTTGGTCCAACGGCGGCGCCTAAGCTCTCCAGGAGAGTCACTGTCTTGGCGTCAGGCGGCAGCCGGCCGTAAAACGAAAGCCACAAAACACTTCTCCTCACATGACATGAATATAAAGGAAAATGGCAATACTAATATGGTGTACCCCGTAAGCGACGCAAGTGCGAAAGATGCGATGAATACTAGGGCGTACCCCCGAAGCGACGTATATTTTGACAAGAAAAAACATTCGCATTTGCAGCTTAACAGAATAAGACTTGCAACATGGAACTTGGGGTCTCTTACGGGAAGGAGTCAAGAATTGAGCAAAATCTTACAAAAAGGTACATCAACATCTGCTGCCTACAAGAAACAATAAACCGGCCAAGTGCGAGTTGGACTCGCCCATGAAGGGTTTCGTAGCAGCAAGTAACATAATATAAAAGTTCTTACAGTTCATTGTAACTTGGATTGATGTTTTAACACGTTCGCAGTGGTAGTGATTTTTCTAACCGAAAATTGCGGTTTATGACGTATTAAAAAAAAAACTACCAGCTCTATCTCGTTCAAACTAATTTTCGTTAATAGTTTATATGGCAATGTACATCATACATTTTTTTTTGGTTTATCATTCTCTTAGTTTAGAATTTAGAGGGGGGGGGACACACATTTTTCCACTTTGGAAGTGTCTCTTGCGCAAACTATTCACTGTAGAAAAAAATGATTTTAGGAACCTCAATAGCATTTTTAAAGACCTGTCTATAGATACCCCACACGTATGGATTTGATGAAAAAAAATAATTTGAGTTTCAGTTCTGAGTATGGGGACCCCCAAATTTTACTGCTTTTTTTTCTAGTTTTATATAAGAATCTTAATGCGGTTCACAGAATACATCTAGTTACCAAGTTTCAATAGCATAGGCCTTATAGTATCGGAGAAAAGTGGCTGTGACACACGAACGGACAGACAGACAGACAGACAGACAGACAGACAGACATGACGAATCTATAAGGGTTCCGTTTTTGCCATTTGGCTACGAAACCCTAAAAATGGAAAGGCTCAAAATCCAAAGATATAGGAAACGACTACCAGGTCATTTATCACAATAAACGGAACGCAGTGGCAATAGCTCTGGATAAAGATTTCAAGACCCGCATAGTAACTATCACACGAAAGAGCGATCGGCTTATTGCTGTCAAACTGGCTCTAGATGATCAGCAAATTACCAACATCATATCAGCCTATGCTCCACAGATAGGCTGCACAGACGCTGAAAGGGTCGAATTCTGGGACGATTTTGACGAGCTGATGCAGAGCATACCTTCAAACGAATATAAGATCATTTGAAGCGCTCGTGGCCCCGCGGACTCAGTGTTCTGTAAACGATCACTGCAGTAAGCAACATTTACTATGGCCGGATATGGATGGGTGACCACCACGTGGACCACTTTGTGACATTTATTTACGAGCGTTTCCGTGCTTCGGAAGGCACGATAAGCCGTTGGTCCCGGTTGTCAGTAAAATGACAGTCGTTAAGCCAAGTTGAAGGCCTTACGGGCGGCTTGAAAAATTTCAACTGTGGGTCGTCACAACCTGCGCCCGGGTCGGCAGCGCGTGTGTAGCGCCTCTGGTGTTGCAAACGTCTATAGGCTACGGTTACCAACCTTCCGGTGGGCCGTAAGCTTGTCTGCCACCTAAGTAGTATAAAAAAAAAAAAATCATTGGTGGAGATCTGAACGGTCATGTAGGTGCCAGAAACACGGCTTACGACGTTGCGCACGGAGGGTTCGGGATAGGACATGCGAATAAGCAGGGGGAAGACATCTTAGACTTTGCAGCAAGACACGCACTGACCGTAATAAACACAAACTTCCAAAAGAAAGCGGAGCACCTGATCACCTACAAGAGTGCGGGCAAAGTGTCACAAATAGACTTTATCATCTCGGACATCACTGTCAAGCAAAAGTTCAAAGACGGCAAAGTGATCCCTGGAGAGGCCTTGACATCCCAACACCGCATTCTGGTCGCCGTATACGATCAACCTAAACCTGTTAAAGTGATGGCAGACAGAACACCTAGAACAAAGTGGAACGAGCTAGATGGCCCAACGGGGAAAACACTACTTACTGTGATTAAGAACTACCTTGAAACGGTCGTGGAAACCAAATATGATTGCGCTAAAGATATGTGGTTCCAGTTTGAAAAATGTTGCAGAGTAGAAGCAGCAGACATCTTAGGCGTTTCTAAAGGACCTCATCGTACTGGGAAAGACCCTAAGTGGTGGAATAATGAAGTACAAGAGGCGTTAGCTAGAAAGTAAACCAAATTCAAAGAATGGCAAAGCTCGCAGACGATGGAAGACAGGGACCAATATAAAGAAGCAAAAGAGATGTGTAGCGCAAGGGAGGGCAAATTCAAACCAAGATTTTTACGATAATTTAGAAACTGCTAAAACTGAAAATGAGGTACTTAAAATTGCAAAATCTAGGCACAGAGCCACAATGGACATCAAAGTCAATAAATACATAAAAAGTAAAGACCAAATACTACTGACAGACAATACACAAATTAGTGACAGATGGTATGAATATTATGAACAACTTTCAAACAAAGAATTCCCACACGATGAGCCTGTTCCCCTTGCACAAACAAGCTAACCGATACCTGAAATCGACTCCGATGAAGTGAAATGAGCAGTGACTAAAATGAAAAACCGAAAGGCTCCCGGCCCAGACGAAATCCCGGCAGACTTATGGAAGTGTCTAGGCCCTGTAGCAATTAACTGGTTGACTAAATTATTTAATATCATCTTGACCACCAAACAAATACCGGATTCATGGAGACGAAGCTATAATGCTACCGTTCTACAAAGGCAAGGGTGATGTTGCACTGTGTGATAACTACAGAGGTATAAAACTGACGTCACATACGCTAAAGATCTGGGGAAGAATTCTAAATAAACGCCTCTCAGTGCTCGTTGAAATATCCCCAAACCAGTTCGGGTTCACAGCATCTAGATCTACCACTGATGCCATACAATCAATCAGAATCCTGATGGAAAAGCATAGGATCAACAAAAAGGACCTACACCTTACATTCATTGACCTCGAAAAAGCTTTTGACCGGGTACCACGTAACCTTGTGTGGCAGGCCCTTCGTGCCCAAAAAGTACCGGAATACTACATCGACCTCATACAGGACATGTACAAAAACGTCAGTATAAGAGTCAGAAGCCTGGCGGGTTTAAGCAAAGCCTTCGAGGTCAAGGTAGGCGTCCATCAAGGATCTGCGCTCAGCCCTTTCCTGTTCAATATGGTTATGGACTATCTCACTAAAGATATACCGGCACCATTACCGTGGACCATACTTTACGCGGATGATATTGTACTGGCTGCCAATACCTCACATCATATGCAGGAACTCCTAAACACCTGGACACACGCTCTTGAAAAGTACGGATTGCGAGTAAGCAGAAGTTAAACTGAGTTCCTGAAATGCCTTTTCAGCGGAAACTCAACTCATGAAACGATGTGCATTGGGTCAACACGTATTCCCAGAGTAGATAAATAAAATACCTAGGCTCTATGCTTACAACGGATGCCAACATAGACACAGATGTGTCCCACAGAATTAATGTGGCATGGTAAAAATGGCAAACGCTTACCGGAGTGTTGTGTGATCCTCGCATGCCCGTGAAAATCAAGGGCAAAGTATATAAGACTGCAGTCCGCCGCCCGGCATTATTATATGGGGTCGAATGTTGGACAGCTCAGAAGACGCATGAACAACAGGTGCACGTCAATGAGATGAAGATGCTGAGGTGGGCGGGGGGGGGGGGGTGACCAGATTGCATAAAGTGCGCAATGAACACATACGCGGCAGTTTCAAAGTTGCGCCAATCGTGGACAAAATGACCGAACACCGCCTCAGATGGTATGGACATGTAAAGAGACGCAGCGAAGATCACCTAGTGAAACTAGCCCTAAATATCCCAGAACAAAAGAGAAGCAGAGGCCGCCCGCCATCGACCTAGTGGTCCAATATCGAGAGAGACCTCAAGAAAGCCCAATTGCCAAAACCGACAACCCAAGACAGACTGTCTTGGCGCAGAAAAGTGAGGAGACCCGACCCCAAATAATGGGAACCGGGAAGGAAGAAGAAGAAAGAAGATTCTAATGACTATAGACCAATTTCAGTCCTACCAGCGCTTAGTAAAATTTTTGAAAGAATAATTTTAGACCAATTTTTAAAACATTTTAATGAACATGGGATATTACATAAAGATCAATTTGGTTTCAGAAGGGGTAGGTCAACGGCGGATGCTGGATCTAAATTGCTCTCTCATATTTATAAGGCATGGGAAGATTCAAGAGATGCTATTGGAGTATTTTGGGATCTTTTCAAAGCCTTCGACTGTGTAGATCATTTAACGTTAATTTCAAAATTAAATTGTTACGGCATCCGTGGTTCTTCTCTCGATATTATGCGGTCATATTTGAGAGGTCGACATCAAAAAGTAAAGGTGAATGACGTTGTATCCAGCGGGTCTAATGTAGAAATGGGTGTGCCGCAGGGTTCGATTTTAGGCCCGTTTTTGTTTCTCGCGTATATAAATGACCTCCCGTACATGATAGAGGGTCTGTGCGACATTGTGTTATTTGCTGATGACACATCGTTGGTATTCAAAGTCGATAGAAAAGATAAAGAGTTAATAAATGTCAATAACACACTAGATGTTATTACGGACTGGTTTTCGGCAAATAACCTACTCTTAAACGCGTCTAAAACAAAATGTATAAAATTCTCGTTACCAAACGTTCGCCAGTTCGAATCCTCTATTAAATTTGATGGTACCCAACTAAAACTTGCCACAAATACAAAATTTCTAGGACTAGTTATCGATTCCAAATTGCAATGGGGTTCTCACATATCGGCACTCTCTGGAAGGTTAAGCTCTGCTGCCTTTGCAGTTCGAAGGATTAGACAGTTGACCGATGAGGAAACTGCGAAAATTGTTTACTTTGCATATTTCCATAGTATACTATCATAATTATGGTATACTATTGTGGGGTTGCGCAGCTGACATTGAATCAATTTTCATCCTGCAAAAGAGAGCTTTCCGCGCAATTTATAACTTGGGGTCGCATGTTTCATTAAGAGACCGTTTTATATCTAGCCAGATTCTTACCGTTCCTTCACTTTACATATTTGAGAACATAATGTATGCCCGTCGTCACTTATCTGAGTTCATTGTGCGCGGAGATCGCTATGGTTTTAATACGCGAAATCGTCATAAGCTTGCAGTTATTAACTCAAGGTTCGCGCGAACCAGGAAATCGTTTATTTGTCGTTGTGTCGAATTTTATAATAAACTTCCTGAGGCGGTCACTAAGCTCAGTGAAGGGAGATTTAAGACATACATTAAGAGCACGTTAATGAGTAAAAGACAAAGATGTCTGGAAACAAATTCCTGCACCTGCATCTCAACTCACTTACCGAAGAATATGTATTTTTTTTTTTTTTATTATGTACCTAATGTAATGCTTAATTTTATTATTATTTTAACCGGCGGAGTTGCTTGCCAATTCTTCTCTGCTGATGTCTGCAAATCGGTGTGACGTTCATAAGAGCCTCTTTGGGGCCTAAATTGAATAAATGTTTATGAAAAAAAAAATATGATGAAAAAAAAAAAACTGCAGGCAATAGTGTGAATGGAGCGTTAGGCAAACTTTTATGTACCAAGGCCTTAAGTCAAAAGGCCCAGCTCGCAGTACACAATGCTGATACCTACGCTAACGTATGGAAGCGAGAGTTGGGTATGGCAGGAAACTCATAAAAGTAGATTAAACGCGGTCGAGATGCGTGCGCTACGCAAAATCTGCGGTGTAACGCTCGCAGATCGCGTTCGGAATAAAGATGTAAGAAAGAGAGTTGGTCTGAAAGAGAGTGTCGGTGTTAAAGGAAGGGCATGCTACGATGGTTCGGGCATGTGGAACGAATGGGAGATGAAAGAATGTCAAAACAGATATACAACGCGAAAGTGGATGGACGTAGGAATCGGGGAAGGCTACGACACACCTATTACGACCAAATTAATAGTGTGTTAGTTGAAGGTGGTGTCAAGAGCCGAAGGAACCGACGTTCATGCATGAAAATAAAAATCAAAGTTGAAGAAGCAAGTAAGGTGTGTATGGACCGTGCCGTGTGGCGCTCGGTTCTTTCTGCCTACCCCGCAAGGGATTTGGCGTGAAGATAGTATAGTATAGTATAGTATTACCTATATTAAAAGTACTTGACCGTAATTCGAAGCTTATATAATGAGATAGGCATATCAGTTACCCGTAGGCTTATCTTACTCATGTTTGATGACGTATTTCCGTCGACTCACCAGCAGATGGCGCCACCTGTGAACTTATAAAGAACATGGCGTCCACTTTGTCCTCATTGGCGTTTTGATTCCCGTAGCAAAAGGTTATAGCAGGAACACCTGCTAGTGCATTTATTTTTTCTAGTTACTAGTTATATACCTAGTAAAGTTATAAAAAGTGACTTGGGATGAAGTAAGTGAATTTACAGAAATAATTATTTAACGGCTTTGCCGTTCGTTTGAATATACAGTGAATCTAAAACAAGTGACTTGTGATTGAAGTAAGTGAACCTACAGACATATTTAACGGTTTGACCGTTCGTTTAAGTCTCAGGTATGTTTTTACTTCATATTTTTACGATCACATATGAGTGTGATACGTCATAATGTAAAATAACCTATTATTTTAAAATAGCACGTAAACCTTTCGAGGTTGCAGTTTCTTTCATTTAATATCTTTAGTTACAGCTAATATCAAACTGATTTTATAGATTGTATTCATAGGTACTAATACTTTTTTTTTTAGATAATATAGAAAATATTTTCAAAATATTTTTATACCTACCCACATAAAGGCACATTAATTACTAGATGTTCCCATACATGTAAAAATATGGCCTATTATGGGTAAAATCGTAATCATCCCAAGTTTCTGAATACGTACGAGTGTGTCAAAGTAATAACTAAATGTTCACCATGAAAGTAGTACTTAAATTTTAGGTACGTAACATAATACTATTTCTTTTAGTTTGGTTTCTTGATAGAAATGAATCCTCCATCCTTAGAAAGTGAGCTAATTCCAAGTGGAGTATTTCAGAAGCGCGCTCTGAGCTCCAGTTACTGTATTAGGTACGTCAAATAGCTACAGTTCCAGATCATTTAGCTCGAACTTCAAATAAGGGCAATCGCGACGCCACGTGCATTGTCGTAAGTGGAGTAAAAGAAGCCGACTTCCACTAAACCAGATAAGGATGATGGAAATAGGTGAGTTATTTCTTATTACCTAACACTGGTCCTGACCAAGTGTAAATTTCTTCACAGATCAGAGGTTAATTTACGAGGATGATAGAAACAATCATCCTTGCTTCGTATTTTATATAGGGACAGCATTAAAAGAGATTTCGGTCAGTATAACCTAAGAGGTTAATAGACACGTTTTGGCGACAAATTGCCTTGATAAGATAATATGCTGATACCCACTATTGTAAAATCATAGTCCTGGGTTCGTCAACCTAAACAAAAACGGGGAGATCCGACAATTCGAATCCCTGCTACATTTTGAAAAAGCTGACAAGGTTCTTTCTGCCAAAAGGCTTTTGCTGCCAAAACCTTTTGTATTTTTAAGCAAAATCTTTTGAAAAACTTAGTTTCTTCGAAAATATTTATGACAAAATTGAAGACCTACTTTAATAATAGGATTTCCATAATTTTTTTATCAATTTATTACAAATGGCTTGCGGCCATAGATCTGATTTCATATATTATTCTCAGAATTGTCAAAGACCCAATTCTTAAAAATGAACCTTAATAAAATATCGCCTTCAAACACATACATTTTCGAGGCTGAAGCCTTTTCAACGGCACGCGGGAAGGCATGCATTTTGGTCTTCGATCTCCAAAAAAGGATGACCCCGAAAAAAGTTCATCCAAATCATTACGCCAGCCTTCGAGAGGATCAGGCGTCACGATCAGATCTCCATCGAATGGAGTCCAGATTCCATTGTACCAAGAGCCTTTTTAGGCCTGTATTACAGTTACCACTCTCGAGGGGTGTGTACAATATCCATAATAATTGGGCATACGACAGTGAATGTCCCTTCAATTAAGAAATTTCTGAGCTTTATGCTCTCAAAGAGACTGAGAAGTTTAACATCCCCTGCCCATACCAGCAAAGGAAACACTAACCAGTTACCACCCTCGAGGGGTATGTACAATATTGTGTATCTATAATAATTGGGTAAACGATAGTAACCAGGCCTACGATAACAAACTAAGTAACCATGCAAGGATGTCCCTTCAATTACGAAATTTCCGAGCTCGAGGCTCTCAAAGAGACGAGGAGAGGTCTAACATCCTCTGCCCACACCAGCAAAGGAAACACTAAATAATATGACCCTGTCATTCTATGTCGGTCAGTTAACTCTGTACAAAATACGTTGGTAAGGAACGAGAGTACCAAAAAGTTTTAAATTTATAAAAGGGTACCGCATTCCCTTTATCCAGAAACTCCAATCCGTCCTGCACGGTATTCGAGAGGACGCAGGTTCGAATCCTGCTCAAAACTGATAACCTTCCCACATTTAAATTTACACCGAACTCTGTTCAAGTCCCGTCCTGACAAAGTTGTAAATTTTCACTTTATGTTAAAATGCTATGGAAAACTTGACTAAGGTGGAATACTAATTGCTTTAAATACTTAAGAATCCATACAACGAAAAGTTTCCTTTTTAACTGAAATGACCACATTGTGCAATGGTTCAAAAGATGAATGCTCAAGGCACTCTAAAACTAGTTCCTTTGTCACCAAGTTTGATTTCTCCACTTTTCCTAACTTCAAATAGCGATGGGTCATCCGCCCAGAATTCAGTTTAAGGACATTGTACGCCTTTGTAAAGCCAGAATAATTCTATCTTTCGGCATGTTCCGTTTACCAGATTTCCTCCAACCACGAGATTGGATGTGCAAAATACATCTCAGTCAAGCTTATTTTCATGATAAAGCTGATGTAGTTTACATTATTCTTTCTCAGAGCACATTCTTGTCTTCCGCTCGGGTAAGTCGCACCCAAAACATTTTCGTTTCTCACCATCTGGGTGCCTCGATTTCTATAGAATAAGAGTATTCAAATACTCGTCTACCTACACAAATCTCATTTTGCGCATCAAAATCCTGTTACTCTTCACAAACACGTACAAATAGCCTTGAAAACTCTTCAAACCCAGAGATGGTTAGACAATTGGGAGAAAACAATAATATGTTCCCAAAGAAACCTCTCATATCGTTATGCGATAGACTTAGAACTACCTGAAAGTCCAATACCAAAAGAAAAGATATTAGACATAAAAGGAAGATTTATTTAATTCCAAATCAAAGAAACTTAGTTCTTTTAAAGAAAATTCAAACTTGGTGGGTCTTTTGATTTTTTTTTTACCCCTTTCGCAGTGCCTAGAGGTAGCTTTACCTCGGCGTCACATTCGGTCAATCCCCTAACCGACAACCCACTGAAGAAAATAGTAGTGCACGGAGTGGTACAAGTGGAACTCCAATAGTGGATCCGCAATTACCGGTTCTCGTCAATTTTACAAGCTTTCCATCCGAGATGCTTTCTTACCACGGACGCGTCAGATTTCGCTTGGGAGCCCAGCTAGAAAACATTTCTCTAACAGGCTCGAGGGCCAAGAATAACAAAGATTGCACTGCATCAAAGAGAGATGTTGATAATCTTACACATGATTCGAAATCATTTACCGGTACTGTGTTACAGTCTGTACTCATTCAAAGCAGTTGTAGTCCATCCCCCCAGAGGGACGAGACCAAATCAATTGCCTTGACGAACTTAACTCGTCAGCTTGCGTGTAATGGTCCGACATCAAATTGACTTCACCATACACTGCATTCCGAGCCGATACCATATGTATCAGCTCCTCCGGGTATTTTTTGTGAGCATCCTGCTTCAAACACCACTAAGGCAAGATTTCCTACAAACAATATTCCTATTATGAAATGGAGAACACTACATGATAGGCCTGTTTGTAATGTGTGGATATTACTTCCACCACCATTTTTAATACCCAAGATGCTGTCACACCTTAATCGGTCAACAGGAGTGTTTATGGCGCCGCGATGGCACAAGGTAATAATAGAGGGCAGATCTCAAAGCGAGAGCTCTGTAAGCTCCATTCGTTCTGCAGAACCTGCAAAAGAACCTAATAAACATTATTTCTTTCCTTCTAATAAACACCTCGACAGGTCTCCCACCACCTCACATAGAGAATCTGTGGAAATGTGGGGGGGGGGGGGGGGGGCGAAGAGGTAAATAACAGATATTAAATCAAAAACTTCTACTATTGAGCTCCTTGAGACCTACCTTTTAAGATGTTTTAACCGACTTGCATTTTATTCATGGTTATTATATAATACGATTCTGTTACATAAATCTGTTGTTGCTGTTCTTGATAATATGGAAACCGTTAGTCAACTTTACATATTTCGTATGTTTTGGTTAAACATATCTTGGTCGATCTCTTTAAAAAAAAAATGTAAAGAAAGATAAGTCACATATTCATTGATATTGGGATGGATGACTTAGTTCAATATTACTAAGTATTGATACACAGAGAACATTTTTCAGGTTTCTCGTCATAGTGATTTTATGCTTAGGTCGCCGCAACCACGATCTAACTTTGCTCGATTGTATTAACTCACGTCATAGGTACTACTTTTAGGCCCGAATTAAGAGTCCGAAACTGATCATTTTCATTTCAGACAATCTGGTTGGAAAACATTGTAAACAAAGATAACACCTACGACTAATCAATTGAATCCTTTATTCTAAATAGAAATTAGGATATCAGAGTAACCGATATGAGACTACAGTCTAATAGTTTATTTATGACTGTTAGAGGTTCTCCAACTATTCTAGCCCCGGCACTACCCGGTCAACAGCAGCTTCTAAGAATTGGTGGTGGTGGTAAGATCAAATTAATCCTTAACAAGAGGTAATTGACGATGGATTTCAAAATTTTTTATCGTCGAGTAATAATGTCAGCTACTACCACCAATCAAATATAATAATAATTCGCAATTATTTAATCCTGTCAATAGAAGGAATACTTACTACTCCTTAAATAAGATTCCTTATTTAGTCTGTTTAAGATTACATATGAAGTTGTTCAAGATGGTAAAGATTATAAATCTAGATACCATACATACAACATTCTATAATATTATTTTCCTAAAAATAAATTAGAATCACATTGGCGTTTCCGTCACTCACCAGGCGAAAACAAACATTTCTCATTATATAAGCTTCGAATTACGGTCAAGTACTTTTAATAGCGGCGTTTTCCCTGAAAGAAAACGCATATTAAAATACTTACCTAATTCGAAGCTTACTTTTTAAATCTGCCTGGTGAATAAAAGCCAATGAGGACAAAGTGGACGCCATGTTCTTTATAAGTTCACAGGTGGCGCCCCCTACTGGTGAGTCGACGGAAATACGTCATCAAACATGAGTAAGATAAGCCTACGGGTAACTGATATGCCTATCTCATTATATAAGCTTCGAATTAGGTAAGTATTTTAATATGCGTTTTCTTTCAGGGAAAACGCCGCTATTATAATATTATTATATAATATTATTATATTGAATATATAGTAAATGTATAATATTAATTCGATATCGAGACTAATAGTACATTGAGTGGTCAGTTACGATAATATCGCTGCCATCATGGGTCTGCTTCTGTAAGGACGGTGAGCAGCCTCAGGCCCTCGGTCATGGAGGTCGATAGTCTTCGGCGAAGACACGTCGGCGGCGCCCAGGCTGCCTAAGAGCCTGCTGAATCTCTTGGTAATCCAAGGTCCTTTAACAAGTTATACAGGGACTTAGGTAGAATTCTCCTTGCTCCCACTTCTACGGCATAGAGTTTAGCTACACACCCATTTTTGGATAAAAATATGTTAGAATTGGTATTAGAAACGGTATTCTTGCCACTGTCTCTCGACCTATTAAAACGTTTTATCCCACCTAATTGTAATATTCATTGCAACTATCCGACTACATTTATTTTTATCATGACTGGTAGAGTTTACAACTAGCCGAATACTGTAAGTTTTAATGAGAACGAATTAATCTTGAAATAACTGCAGCGATATAAATCACTGGATCGAACTTCACCAACCGAAAGTCCTCTCCACTGATCGCCATTATTATCCACGTATGGTGCGTGAAGCCATTGAAATCAGAAAACACAAAAATTTCAATAGGGATGATGGATATAAGCTCTCCGGGATGTGGAATTCAGTGATTAATAAACTTGAACGTAAAACTGTGCCAATTAAAACTGACGTAGTGAGTGTAGTGTGTCGCCGGCCTTATCCTTCGTTGTAATAACAACGGAGGGTAGTTCGACAAGAAATAACTTCGTGGTTTTTGTCGATCCTCGCCTCAGTCCAACCGCGACCACGGGCGCTGCAACGTGCTCGAAACGTCGGTAAATGTAAGTAACTAAGTATTTCGCATGAAGTCCCGAATTCTATTAGTATGATATGTAGACTGGTTAGTAACCTATACGTTTTTAAAGGCATGAAAACAGATGGTAATTTGAAAACATGTAGGTATTTTCCCCTTAATTTAGCATAATGATCAACAAGGTAGTTGTTTTAAGTCTGTTTAAAGCTAGAAAATGATAGCATTTACATGAACTGAACTGTTCTAATCTTTCGGCGACATATACATGCTCTTTTAGACAATACATGAATTTAACTAGTTGGTTGCAGTATTTACTATCTATTTAAATGCGAAAGTCTGTTAGTGTAAATGCATTTATTTCTTGCGAAATACAGGTTTACAGGATGTTGTCTTATAAATATTATTGTATCACTATACTCGACCGCCAAGGCAGCATGCAAAATTTTATTTATCATATTATATGCTTGACAGGAATAAATCCTGTCATGTCAATAATACAATTTCAAATTCAATTATATATATTTACAAATTCAGATGTCTCAATTTCATATATCTAGTAATAAATTTCCGTGTCAGCAAAATTTCCCAGTCATAATATACAAATAATATAATACTCATTTACTATTCATACTGCACTAAGACACTATTGATAAATAATTCTAATAAATAATTTCAAATTCAAATGTCATAATTTATACACACGATTGAGTCCGTAATGGCCCAAAAGTTAGCAGATGTCAGCACATTTTTACAGTATCATTATTACAAATTTGATTGCAGGTACATACTCATAAGCAATATTATAAGTTATCTTGTAAGAATTCATTTATTGAGTAATAACATTTATTTAATAATATATAGATAGAGTAATTGCAAGGACTTCTTGAATTTAAATATGGGCATTATTCTTATTTCCAAAGGTATTTTGTTAAATATTTTTGATGCCATGCCAAATACACTTTTTTTCATTAAAGCTGTGTTACAGTTTACATTGCACAGCATTCCAGCATATTGACAGCGCAATGGACCCCTTCGAACTTCAGACAGTTTTTTAAAGAGACTCGAGTTTCTCTGGACAAATAACGTTATTTCTAATATATATAGGCCCGGTAGTGTCAAAAGCTTAAATCTTCTGAAGTAAGGTACACAAGTATCTGTTTTGTATAAGCCCCACATGTGTCGGATGCATCTCTTTGGCATTCTAAATGCCGAATTCCTATCTGTTGAATGACCCCAGAAAATAATTCCATATCTGAGGATTGATACTACCAATCCATGATACGCAACAAGCAGCGTTTCTTGACCAACCTTTTTGATAGTTGCAAAAAAGCATAGGCCGACTGACTCAGCCTTTTGCATAATTGATCTGTATGTGATTTCCAAGTTAGTTTACTGTCAATTATTAAACCCAAGAATTTTACTTTCACGGTTTCATCTATTTCAGATTCATTAAAAGTAATGCGTACATCTGGAATTACACATCTTTGATGGAAATGCATTATTTTAGTTTTCATTAAATTAATTACTAAGTTATTTTTATTCAGCCAATTAATAATGTCAGATAGGGAATTGTATATGTCACTTTTGTATGTGTCAGGGTTCGTACACTATACAATTACTGTACTGTCGTCTGCGAAGAGAATCATCTTACTAGTTGTTGCTTTCGGAAGGTCGTTAATATAGATTAAGAACAACAACGGTCCCAGAACACTGCCTTGTGGCACGCCGTGTTTTACATACATACATACATAATAAAGTATTATATTTCAATTGAAACTGTTATAGTCACGTCATATTTGGATAAATTTACATAGTTGTTTATCAGTCAACTCATATCACATAACACTAAATAATTTCTATTACCCACAAAGTTTTGTCTTGGTTTGTTTTGTTTACAAATTAGCTTCAAACTAGTTTGATTGATGTGACATTAAGTTGACATTTGTGACGTTTAACAGAATCTGATTGCAGACTTAAATTAGTGAACCGTTTCGTTCAGAAATATGTCGGGGCAAGCCATAGATTTAGAATTTTTCGTTCTTAAATTGTTCGTGTAAAATCTATTGCGTTCCGTTGCAGCATCGATTATGTAGTTTCACTAACATAACACTTTTTTTTATTATGTTCATTTTGTTCTAGAAATCATTTTATTGTGTGTTATAGTTAATTTTCTGCTACAGTCATGGATTTAGAATTTTTCGCATGGTGACAGTATTGTGAATGTTTGCTGGCGGGTGGTGCAGAGAGCAAGACTTACATCAACTGAGTGTAAATATTATTTTGGTACGCTTATTGTATTTATTACATTTTTATATACATATATTATTTATATATATTCACTATATTTATATTATTTTAAACATTATGAGTGACTTATTTGCTGATAATGATTCTTTCTACTCTGCTTACAATACACCATCTGAAAATGACAGTTTTTGCTCAATCACAGACAACATAACTACAGTAACTGTTGGTGATGTACTCCGTACGCATTTTGAACAAGAATTGGGACGGTCGTTTAATGTCTGCCATATAAATGCAGAAAGCGTGGCTGGTCACTACAGTGACCATGTAGCTACTTTCGCTAGCTCCCACGTTCATGCGGTTCTGATTTCCGAGAGCTTCCTAAAGCCTGAACTACTCTCTACTTCCTACCCTCTCCCGGGATTTATTTTAGTTAGAAACGACAGGATCGGTAAGGAGCGAGGTGGGGTTGCAATATACCTCCGCAGTGATCTACCTTTCAAAATAGTTGCCTCATCTCCTCCACAATACTCCGCCAGCGCCGAGTTCCTCTTCTTGGAAGTTTGGGTCAAGGGTATTAAAACTATTCTTGGCGTTGTTTATAGTCCCCCCTGTGTTGATTATTTCACCGATTTCGAATTGGTCTTAGAGTCATTAGGGTCTGACTATGAGCATCACATCATCATGGGTGACTTTAATACCAATCTTCTTGTAGACTCTTCAAGAGCTCAAAAACTACTTCACATAGTTGAGTCAGCTAGTCTTCATATTTTGCCACTTGAGGCCACGCACCACAATAAAGATACAGACGATACCTGGCTCGACTTAATTCTTACTTCTTCTCCTTCTCTAGTACATTCACACGGTCAGCTTTTGGCGCCGGCTTTCTCACATCATGATTTAATTTATCTATCCTATATTCTTAAACCTCCTAAACTTAAACCTAAAGTGCTGCATAGGCGTTGTTTTGGACGCATGGACGTCAATAAATTGTGTGCGGATGCCGCGGAAATAAACTGGGCGCCTTTGGAAGAGGCTACCACAGTTGATGACAAAGTTTTGCTCTTCAATGAAACTTTAAATAGCCTTTACGACACTCATGCTCCTGTTAGGAGGGTAAAGATAAAGCATCCCCCGGCGCCGTGGCTAACAAATGAAGTCCGAATTGCAATGAAACGGAGAGATCGGGCTTTTCATAAATATAAAAAACATCGCACAGACATGCTTTGGAGCTCTTACAAAACTGCCAGGAATCGGTGCAATCAGGTGATACGGAACGCTAAACGCCGACACATCTTCGATAATATAACTTACACATCACCTGCGCAAGTATGGAAGTTCCTAGGGACACTGGGAATAGGTAAACCAAGGCAGATGGAGCTACCTAAGACGATTGAGTTAGATGCTATTAATCAGTATTTCTCCACCTCTCTCGCAATTGATGGCCTAACCAAGCGTCAAACGGTTGACTTCGTAGCCGGATTAACCATTCCTAGTTATTCACCCTTTCAGTTTTCTCCAGTCACGCCAGTTGAGATCAAAAGGACTATTTTGGCTATCACATCAAAAGCAGTGGGGTGCGACAACATTAGCCGTCGTATGATCATGTTTATCCTTGATCTACTTCTTCCTGCTATCTCGCACATTATTAACTTTTCCCTTACTTCTGGTCAATTCCCAATCTTGTGGCGTAAAGCCTACGTTCGTCCCCTTCCCAAAATTTCTAATCCCTCTCTTCCAAAACACTTTCGGCCAATTTCAATCCTCCCTTTTTTATCGAAAGTGCTAGAGGCGTGCGTGCATAGACAGCTGTCCAACTTTATTCATGAAAATTCCATACTTAGTCCCTTACAATCAGGATTCAGACCAGGACATAGCACGACGACCGCACTCCTAAAAGTAACGGGTGACATTGGGGATGGGATGGAAAAAGGTAAAGCTACGGTGATGGACTTAGTTGATTTCTCGAATGCGTTTAATTGTATTGACCACGACATACTTTTGTCCATCCTTGCCCACATTAAGATCTCTTCTGACGAGCTGGATTGGTTTTCCTCATATCTTCAGGGTCGTCAGCAGTCAGTTTGTGTCGACGAGATGTCATCGAGTTGGTGCAATCTTGGCTCTGGGGTCCCTCAAGGCGGTATATTATCTCCTCTTCTTTTTTCGATATTTATCAACATCTTAACCTCCGAACTTCAGTGTGCGTATCACCTGTATGCTGATGACCTGCAATTATATAGTCAAGCCTCTGTTGATAATATCGCAGAGGCGATAAATTGTGTAAATGCGGATTTGGACCTGATAGGTAGATGGTGTGGTAGGTTTGGGCTGGCTGTTAACCCTGACAAATGCCAGAGTATTATAATTGGCACTAATCACATGATCAATAAGTTGAAAGATGTGACTCTGGCACCGATAACTTTTAACACAAAGATTATTCCTGTAACTGTCAGTGTTAAGAATCTGGGCTTACACATGGATGAAACCTTGAGTTGGCGGGTTCAGGTCACTAACGTTAGCCAAAGGGTGACTGGCACACTGCGGGCTCTTTATCGACTCAAAAATTTTCTACCAGTCAAAACCAAGGCAATGCTTATGCAGACTTTAATTTTTCCCATTTTCGACTATGGTGATGTGTGCTATCTCGACCTGAATGCAGATCTGCTCAATAAACTCGACCGACTTCTCAATAATTGCATTCGATTCGTCTACAATCTTAGGAAGTATGACCACGTTTCGGCTTTTCGTGATGAGTTGGGTTGGTTACCTATTAGACGGCGGCGCAGTCTTCGAGCTGTCTGTTTACTTTTTTCACTCTTCAAATCTCCCAATGCCCCTACTTATTTAAAATCTCATCTTCATCTACTTGGCTCTAATCATGATAAATATTTGCGCTCCTCTAATAATCTTTTACTGCACTGTCCAACTCACTCCTCAAATCTTGTCCATTCCTCTTTTCTAGTGCGATCCATTCTTCTCTGGAACGCCCTTCCTCTCGAAGTCAGGAAATTGACGAACCGTCTCACGTTCAAAAACAGGGTACGTCAACTTTATAAGGTCCCTTAAGCAGAACATTATTTTATTGGTAAGGATTTTCACATTTGTATTTATTTATACATATTATGTATTATATTATAATATCTATAAATAGTATCAGTATTTATTTTATTTAAGTATCTACATTAGTAGTATTTATCAATATTTATTTTATTTAAGTATCTACATTTTATAATTTTCGTAGTATGTTATATTTATGTATGTAAGTAGTAACTAAGTTCTTATTTTTTTCCCTTGTATAAATTTGTAGTTTGTACCAATTTATAAAAACTTTTCGTCATTATACTTTTAGCACCTGCTCTATCTTATCTCTGCATCACCCAAAGGTTGACTGGTAGAGAATGCCGTTGGCATTAAGTCCGCCTTTGTACATGTATTTGTGCAGAAAGTTGAAATAAATAAATAAAATAAATAAACATACATATAATCACGCTTGTCTCCCATCAGGGTAAGCAGAGACTATGGCTTTCCACTTGCTAAGATCCTGACATACACCTTTCGCTTCTTCTACTTTCATAACTGTCTTCATACACGCTCGCCGGTTAAGGGTACTCTTGACCTTGCCTTTTTCCAGAAGGTCTCTGATTTGATCGGCATGTGTACGCCGAGGTCGACCACTACCAGTTTGCCCATTCGTTCTCGCCTCATAAATCTGCTTTGTCAGTCCATTCTTTCCACGTGTCCAAACCATCTAAGCATCCCTTTTTCGATCTTAGTCACTACATCTTCTATTATACCACATTTTTCTCTTATCACGCTATTTCTTTTTTTGCCCATTAAAGTCACTCCAGCTATACTTCGCAGACTTCTCATTTCCACTGCATTAATTTTGCTTTTATGCTTCTTCTGCCACACCCATCTTTCACTACCATACATAAGTGTAGGGATGAGCACTCCCCTATGTACAGCCAACCTGGCCTTCTCCGACACATTTTGACTGCTCATAAAGGTATACATAGCCCCATTCACTTGATTTCCTACCTATAATGTCGGCGGGGCGCGGGACAAATCAACACACAGGTGTAAGTAACGGCTGTTTATTGCGAACTGAGCTCACGTCATACATCTCCGTATAATAACTTACTATAGCTACATATGTATGTAGCTTAGGTATATCTGATACAGTACAATCCTCCACCCTTAACTTAGAACCCCTACTTTATGCGAGTATACATTAATAACAATAGATCTAAATAATTATACTTACAATTAATAAGGCTTACTCTAAATCTTATAGTTAGGCAACTTATTTTTACGACACTGACGCAAGGAGCGGCTCGGGGGCGGCTCACGGGTAAGCAAAGCCGGTGATTCAATAGACGGTGACTCTGTGGGTTCTTCACAGTCTTTAAAGCATTCCAAAGCATCCTCGCTTTCCGTGATATCGACCATAGTAGCATTTTTCTGTAGTTTAGATGGACTAGACACCCCCTCTTCACCGGATGCCAATTCGTTCCCGAGGTCCTCATGACCCCTTGAAATAGAAGGACCCATGAGTGAACTCCGCTTCCTGTGCTTTAACTGGTCAATATGTTTATGGGATTCTCTGCCTAAAGTATCGACAACCTTGTAGTCTGTAACCCCTAACCTATCAGTCACCCTTCCCTGTACCCATTTATCTGCGCCTCTAAATTGGCGTAGCCAGACTTCGTCGTTCACGTTTAACTCTCGCGAACCGCTTGGTGCACTTTTGACCTGTTGATCCTGAGCGTTTCTAACTTTAGCGTCCCTATTCGGTAATAAAGAATCTAATTTAGTTCGGAGCCTTCTATTAAACATTAACAACGCCGGTGTTTTCCCTGTCGTACATTGTTCGGTATTTCTATATTGCAAAAGAAAGTTATTTAAAAACAACGATATATGTACATTTTCTCCAATAGCTTTTTTAATTACTCTTTTTACATTCCTCACTGCATTTTCTGCCGCCCCATTTGAGGTTGGATGATAAGGTGCCGAAAATAGGTGACGTACTCCGTTCGAATGCAAAAAATGTGAAAACTCGCTGCTTGTGAAAGGGGGCCCGTTATCAGAAACGAGCTGTTTCGGTAAGCCGAAACGGGCGAAAATCTCACTTAGTCTACTGATGGTGTGATGGGCTGCGGTACTCGGCACTTGACTAACCTCAATCCACTTAGTTCTTGCATCGACCAATACAAAAAATAATTTACCTTGTATGGGTCCCAAGAAATCTACGTGAACTCTTGCCCATGGCTTATTGGGCCAGGGCCACGGGCAGGTTTTATGGCGGGGCGGCGAGTCCTTTTCTGCGGTGCAGGTCGAACACGCCCGACACATAGCCTCGATCGCCTCATCCATCCCTGGCCACCATACGTAGCTCCGTGCGAACGACTTAGTTTTGACCATACCCATATGAGCCTCATGTAACTCGGCTAAAACCCTAGATCTACAAGCCTCCGGCACTACTACTCTTTGGCCCCACATAACACAGCCCAGTTCCTCATACAATTCTTTTTTTTCTATTAACATATGGTTTGAGCGTTACTATTATATTATCTGACGGCCACTCATTACGAATAAAAGACAAAACTTGCCCCAACAGTATGTCTCGACTAGTTTGTCTTTTGATTTCGGCATAGTCCATAAGCATGGCATTTTGCGCAAAATGTAAGAAAGTTTGTTCTGGTATTTGATTACTGTGTTTAATTACACCCCCCATTGAAGTTGCTGGCAACCGCGACAACCCATCCGCCGCGTTATTTTTTGACGCCACATACTCAATATTATACGTATAGGCTGTCAATTTGATAGCCCAACGTTGTAACCGACTGGCGACCATAGATGGAATTCCCTGTTTAGGTCCGAAGATGGTTACAAGTGGCTTGTGGTCCGTTCGTAACGTGAACTGCCTACCGTACAAATACTGATGCAATTTCTCTAAGCTATAAACAATGGCTAATGCTTCCCGCTCAATTTGCGAGTAGTTTTTCTCCGCACTAGTGAGCGCTCGCGACACGTAGACTACCGGTCTTTCGACCACGCCGTTCCCCGCATTGCACCGCTGACTCAGTACTCCCCCAACTCCACGCGAGCTCGCGTCACAAGTTAAGAACAATGGTTGGTTTGGGTCATAATGTGTCAACACTTCCACGCTAGTTAAAATAGACTTTATCTTTTTGAAGGCCCTCTCACAGTCGCTGTCCCATTTCCATACAGTTCCCTTTTTTAATAAGCCATACAGGGGGGCCAAAATAGTGCTCATTTTTTTTACGAATTTGGCATAAAAGTTAACAGTACCTAAAAAAGACCTCAGCTCTGTAATATTACACGGACGCGGAATATTCAAAATACCGTCTACCTTTTCCGGATCAACTTTAATTCCATCTGCCGATATAATGTATCCTAAATACTTAACTTCTTTCGTCATAAAAAAGCATTTACTCGCTTTTAATTTCATACCATGGCTATATAACCTATGAAAAAGCCTTTCTAAAACATCTAAGTGCTGAGCCATTGTTTCCGTACCAATTATAATGTCGTCCAAAAATACTTGTACATTCGGTATATCATTCAGTAGGGTAGCCATGATTCTTTGGAAAATTCCGGGACTTGAACTTAACCCATAGACAAGGCGTTTATAGCGGAAAAGTCCCTGTTCCGTGTTCACTACCGTTAGGTTATCCGGGTCGTCCAACTCAATTTGGTTATAAGCTTGAGAAAGGTCAATTTTTGAAAGTATTTTAGCACCATTTAATTTGACTAACAGGTCGTCGATACGAGGCAAGGGATATCTATCAATTATAAGTACAGGATTAAGCGTCACCTTATAGTCGGCACATATGCGGAGTCCACCATCGGCCTTACGCACCGGCACCAGAGGTGTTGCCCAGTCCGAACTCTCCACGGGCTCGATGACTCCGGCGCGCCGCATCGCGTCCAATCCAATTCCTCATTGACGCGGTCTCGAAGCGCGTAGGGGACGGGGCGCGCACGGCAGAATACCGGCGTGGCCCCCTCGCGTACCCGCAGTCTAGCTTTGCTACCCGTGAACCGACCCAGTTCCGCCGTAAACAAATCCTTATACATAGAAAGCAAGAATTTTAAATTGTTATTACAATCGAAAATGTCCTCTTGAATAACACAATTATTGTTATACACTGTAGGTATTTGGATACTTAATTCCGAAATCCATTGTCTACCCAGTAATAAAGTGGTACCTCCCTTGACTACAAACAATTCTAAGTTTTTTGATAAACCCCCATATTTAACTAACGGTTTGATCATTCCCAACGGTCTAATTTTAACACCATTATAAAATCTAAACACTAAATTAGTACTTTCTAAAGACATCTTAGAATAATATTTATCATAAGTAGTTTGACTAATACATGACACCATAGAACCCGTGTCAATTTCCATCGGTAATGTGACTCCCTCAATTGATATTGATAATCTTACCGGCTTGTAGCCGTTCAAAGGAGTTGCTGAATGTCATGCACCTCCCAGTCGTCGCCCGACGTCGCCGGCTCGTCGTCCTCCGAGGACAGCGCCGCGGCGCCCGCACCAGCGCCGGCGTGGACGTGCTCCACGCGCACCTCGCGCCTGGGGCCGGGGCACACCCGTCGCAAATGACCTCGTTGTTTGCATTTGCCACAGACGAATTTTTTGTAACGACAATCCTCACTACGATGTTCCGACGCCCCACAACTCTTGCAGGAACGTATGCCGCTATTGACCGAGGGTGCCTGTGACCTTAATTCCCGTCGGGCACTATTACTGCCAGGTTTGCGTTGTATAGATCCGGAGTAGTGCACCTCCGTACTGCCCGATGCTGGTACGCCGCTCGCGTCGGTGCCAGTCCGCTCAACCGCCGCCGCATCTCGCTCCGCCGCTTCCATCGCACAAGCAATCTTTAAAACTGTTGCATATGTCGGTTGTTCCTCTGCAAATACCCGTTGTCTAATGGTTTCATTGCTCAACCCACATACCAACTGATCTCTTAAATTTTCTTGTAATGCCGTCGCAAACTCACAATGTCGAGATAATTTTTTTAATTCGGAAATATATTGATTTACCGTCTCGCCCGTCATCTGTCGTCTCTGTCAAAAGCGAAACCTCTCAGCCATGAGGGATGGTCTTGGTTCCAAATGGGCCCTCATAAGTGTCACGACCTCTTGATAAGATTTGTCACTTGGTTTTTGTGGGCTCGTCAGGTTGCTCAATAACTCATACGCTTCGTCACCCATTGCAGCAATGAGGGTAGGTAGCCAAAGGTCGTTGGTTATTTTATTAACTATAATGTACATTTCCACTCTTTCAATATATACACTCCACTTTCCACTCCGAACATTGTATTCATTAAGTTTCCCGATGGACATTTTTTTTTTAGTTCATTTGTGACCCGCGTGCGCACGTTAACTTGCGAAATACTCGTCGCCAGTATAATGTCGGCGGGGCGCGGGACAAATCAACACACAGGTGTACGTAACGGCTGTTTATTGCGAACTGAGCTCACGTCATACATCTCCGTATAATAACTTACTATTATACGGAGATATACAGATTATACGGAGATAAAAAAAAAATGGCGATGGGCTCACCACCTGTCACGTGGGACCGAATTGTACACGGTGAAATGTGGGCCGGTATAGGCCTCTGCCTACCCCTTCGGGGACAAAGGCGTGAGTATATGTATATGTATATATGTAAAAAAAAAAAAAAATAAAAAAAATAAAAGGGTAGTACGAACCTGACGTGTTTTTATAAGCTCCTGAATATTTAATATTTAAAATAGTATACATAACTTTCCTATATCAAAGTGTAAACACCTGCCAGCTACGTGTACCTATCTCCACAGTACTTACAGGATTCACATTGTTTTGGTCATCCAGCAAGCCTTACTGTAGACATGGATTCTATTGGGGACTTTTCAACAGTCATGGCTAACTTTGAAGAGCGCATGTCTGTGTTTGAAGCTGCGATCCAAAGACCTGGAAAAGGCTCAACCAACACTCCGAATCTGACATCATTGGCTGCAGAGTTCACTTCCTTCAAGGATAATGTAGTCAGCATATTCACACTTTTCCGAAAACAATTCGAAATACTGGCTAAGCAGGTTGACAATTTGGAACTGCGGAGTCGTCGCAAAATTCTGTTAGTACACGGTGTCCCAGAGCAGAAAAATGAAGTGCCAGCACATTTAGTGGTGAATATTGTAAGAGATCACTTGAAGTCTGAATCGTTTTCCGAGGCTGACATTACGAGGTGCCGAAGAATGGGTCGTCCATCTGCTTCCAGCAAGCCAAGGCCTATTTTGTTTAAATTACAGCAAATGGATATCAATCAATATATATAATAAAATCGTAACAGGTCGCTGTCTGTACATGGAAGATAAATAAGAAAAAATATTATAGGGGGGATTTATGAACGCAATAGAACCCAAAACAATGATTTTTAGAATTTTTGTCTGTTTGTCTGTATGTCTGTATGTCTGTATGTCTGTATATCTGTTTGTCTGTACGGTTGTGCACGCTAATCTCAGTAACCGCTCAACCGATTGCAATGCGGTTTTTTTTATTGTGTTGAGGTTTGCTCCAGTTAACATTTAGCGTTTGTTTTATGTATATCGGTTTAGAAATAAAAGAGTTATAACACTTTTAAGAATTTGATATTTTGAAAATTTTAATTATAGGGGTTTCTTTGAATGTGAGTGAACCTAAACTGGCGTGTTGGCTTAATCATAAAAGAGCTTAATGATTAAGACTATTTTTAAACAATTCAGTCCGCGCCGAAGGCGTGGACTGAATTGTTTTAAAATAGACTTAATCATTAAGCTCTTTTATGATTAAGCAAACAGGGCAGTTTCAGACGCTGCTTGATGACTCTGATGAAGAAATACCTTTCCTTTCATACACCTTATGTGACGTAAACGAAGTTGCGGGCTTAGCTAGTAAGAAATAAGATTTGGTTCTCTAAATCAAAACATAAAGGAACAAATTTCACACTATCCGAGTTCGTCACGCGCACTCGTCATCAAGTCTTTTTAACAGCGCGTGAGCGTTTTGGCGTAAACAAATGCTGGACGCGAGAGGGACATATCTATGTTCTGGATCCTGATGGAGGACGTCACCGTGTGGCTAGCCTGAGTGAGCTCAACGGGCTTGATTGGAGTACCCAAAACTCAGAGTCAGCTGTGCCGGCCAAACCGGCAACTAAGCCTAGACGGGTTGGGACAAAGAAGTAGTGTTTTCACATTATGTACTCGTATGTAAGCGTCACAGACAAGTAGGTATTTCATTATCCCATTACTTCAATAACTACTTTCACTTTTAATAACAATTAAATGTACCTTCGATTCGACGCAGCTTCTCATAATTCTTTTGTAAACAAATAGTCACGTCATTGTCATGCATGTTGTCATTGTCAGTGTCATGTCAATCACTTTATATTTATTAACTTTTTTTTTTTTTTTTTTTTTCTCTGCATCACTAATGGCATGCCCACTTATTTATTTGTTATATTGTCGATATGTTACTGCCCTGTTCATAGTTTTGCGAAATGTCTGGAAACAGAAGTAATGTTTTACAAGTATGTTATTAAATGGTTGATAAATAGTCATAGTCAACATGCGGTCCAAAACGTCACACAGATAATAGATTAAATATTTTAATTTCTATATACATTTCATGGTAAGATTAAAATATTGTTCCTTTCTAGGGGCTGCCATATGAACGGGTCGGTGGCTCCTCCATTTTTATTTTTATTTTCAACGATTTTTATTTGTCAAGCTGTACATGCAATTAAATTATGTAAGATGCTTTTTAGTGAAATCACTGCGTCGGGTTAGTGTTATCCATAGTTTTAGTACTGTACAAAAATTACCTAAACTTATAGATATTTTAAATTAGACGCGCAACTGGCGGGTGGATATTTTGTGTTATTGAGGAAAAGTATAATATATTTATAGTTATTTTTATTTATATAAATATTATTTGTTATTATTATTAACATCTATATATATTTATTATAATGTTGAACATAGACATAAGTAGCAATGATAGCTTTATAACGGCCAGAAGTTTGGATAATAGCTTAGTAAGTATGCCTTCGTTAGCTGATGTTGTTCGGACACGGTTTGCTGATGTCTCCAAGAATTTCAATGTAGTCCACATAAATGCACAGAGTATTCCGGACCATTTCCCGCCTATGCTAACTACCTTTGACTGTCAAAATATCCACGCTATCCTTGTTTCTGAATCTTTTCTCAAACCCTGTCTTATGACTAGCTGTTACTCTCTTCCTAATTTCCACTTAATAAGAAATGACCGCGTATACCCCAAATGTGGCGGAGTAGCTATTTATTTGCGAAATAATTTATCGTATAATGTCCTTGACGTATCTCCGCAGCCGACGCCGTTAAATGCCGGGGAACACCTCTTCTTAGAGGTTGAACTTCTACATACCAAATTGTTACTTGGAGTTTATTACAGTCCTTCAATGCATGTTAACTTCTTCTCTTCTTTTGAAACCCTATTAGAACGATATTTACCAGCTTATAATCATACTATTATAATGGGAGATTTCAATACGTGTCTTTTAAAGAATGATTCCCGTTCATCTACATTTCTTAATCTTGTTGAGTCTTATGATCTATCAATTCTTCCTTCCAATACCACTCATCACTTTCCTAATTGTAGACCATCTCTTATCGACTTAATCCTTGTTTCCTCAACTGACCTGGTTGCTAAGCACGGTCAGCATCCAGCTGATGCTTTCTCCTATCATGACTTGATATATCTTTCCTATAAAATTCGTACTCCGAAGAATAAACATAAGATTGTCATGCAACGCAATTTTAGTGGCATGGATCGCAATAAGTTGTGTGAAGATGCCAAAAATATCGATTGGGGGGCACTATTAGCGGCCGATACGATCAATGATAAAGTTGATTTATTCAATAATGCGCTGATTAGGTTGTTTGATATACATGCGCCAGTTCGTGCAGTGAAGGTGAAACAGCTGCCTTCACCTTGGCTTACAGCTGAAATTAAAGAATTGTTGACCAAAAAAGCGGCTGCAAAATGTAGGTATAAAATTCGACCTACACCTTTAAACCAGGAGAAGTATATTACATTAAGAAATCATTGCAATAAGGTGTGTAGGAAAGCACAGCGCCAATATATTCATAAATCGGTCGAGAACGGAGACCCTGCCAAAATATGGAAATTTCTCAAAACAGTGGGAGTTGGAAAACCACGTCAAAATTTAGTAGCTAACAGCGTTAATATAGAATTATTAAATCAACACTTCTCGTCTTCGTCTGCGTTAGATCAGACGGAAAAATCTATTACTTTGCAATATCTTTCATCACTTCCAACTCCCGACTACTCACCGTTCGTATTCAATCAATTATCTGAGTGTGATGTTAAGAGGAGTATAATGACAATAAGCTCCAATGCAGTTGGCAGTGATAGCGTTAGTCGTAACATGCTGCTACCTATTATTGACGAAATCTTACCTGTATTGTGTCATATTTTAAACCATTCCTTTTCCTGCTCTGAATTTCCTAAAGCTTGGAAAGACGCACAAATTACTCCTATCCCTAAAAAACCAAACCCAACTTCCTTTTCTGAATATCGTCCCATCTCCATATTACCTTTCCTATCCAAAGTTTTAGAGCGACTCGTCCATAACCAATTGAATACATATCTGAATAGACACCAACTCCTAAATCCTATACAATCAGGTTTTCGCCCAGGTCACAGCACGACAAGCGCATTGGTTAAGATAACTGACGATGTGCGTATGGGTATGGAGGATGGAAATCTCACAGTTCTTACATTACTCGATTTTAGCAACGCCTTCAACGCTGTAGATTTTCAACTCTTGCTTGGTATTTTGCACTCTTTTAACATATCTCCACCAGTTATTGATTGGTTTCATAGCTACCTGTTTGGACGCCGACAGAGGGTTCGCGTTGAAGACTCCTTTTCCTCTTGGTGTAGTACAACTGTTGGCGTACCGCAGGGTGGCGTGCTTTCTCCCATGCTTTTCACCATTTTTATAAATTCTATCACAAAATATTTATTTTCCGCCTGCCACCTTTTTGCAGATGATCTACAAATTTACACACAAGCTCCTGTGGCTGAATTATCGACAGCCTTTACCATCATAAATGCGGACTTGGCTCATATATGCCAGTGGAGCAAGCAATATGGCTTGGTAGTAAATCCCGCAAAGACACAGGTCATTGTAGTTGGTAGCTCCAGAATGTCGTCGCAGGTGGACTGGACAACCCTTCCAGCTATATTGTTTGATGGTGTACCATTGCAAATTAGTGAAAAGGTGAAAGATTTGGGCATAATGATTGATAGTTCGCTATCCTGGACTGCACAAATGAGTCACGTTAGCCGTAAAATATATGCCACATCAGGTTCTTTACGCAGATTGCGTAACTTTTTGCCCACTGCCACTAAAATTGCACTTGCAGAATCCCTCCTTCTACCCTTACTGGACTATGCCGACGTTAGCTATCTCGATGTCACTGAGGAGCAACTTGATAAACTTGAGCGCCTCCAAAATTTTTGTATTAGATTCATATTTGGTTTACGCAAATATGATCATGTTTCTGAATTCCGCAGTAAGCTCAAGTGGCTCCTAATTCGTCTTCGACGGAATACTCATATTCTCTGTTTACTTTACAACATTCTCTTTAATCCCACTAGTCCCATTTATTTGAAAGAACGTTTTAAGTTCCTTTGTGACACACATGTGAGAACTTTGAGGTCATCAGAGTCTTTGGAATTGGCGGTACCGAGGCATTCGACATCTTTCTACAACAGGTCGTTTACTGTGCAAGCTATACGGCTCTGGAATGCATTGCCCTTAACCATAAGAAAAGCAAAGTCGTTAAACATTTTTAAACGAATGGTGAAAGACCACTATTTAGAGTCTTAGTTTAACCATTCTCCAAGTACTTATATCCTTGTAACTGCTATATTAAGTAATCTATGAATATAATATTGTGTATGTATATAGGTTGGTATGTATGTATGTATGTATCATGTGTATGTATTTGTATGTATGTTTGTAGGTGTGTACATAGTTGTAAATACTGTTATTGACTAAATTTAAATTCTTCTACCTTTAATACACCTCCCAAATTACTACCCATCTTAATCTCTGACAATTATCTCCATCCAAAGGTTGCCTGGTAGAAATCGCACTTAGCGATAAGGCCGCCCATTGTACATTACAAGACCTTGTATTCCTTAACTATGTAAATATTTTTTTTTTGGTGTACAATAAAGAATATTTCTATTCTATTCTATTCTATTCTATAGCTTTTGCTCCGTATAATAACTTACTAAAGCTGTTATACATGCTTAGGTATATCTGATACAGTACACTTCCAAAACTCTTCGCTCAATATCCTGGTCACACTTTCCATCCCTCTCAAATTTGAAAACCAAGTATACAAATTCTTTCACCTGTTCCACTCTTTGACCTTCAATGAAGATTGAGCAAGTCGTCATACTTTCTTCTCTTTCAAAAACCATTACTTTCGTCTTGTTTACATTAACTTCATTCCTCTACTTTTTAGAACATCATTCACACTATTAACCATCAGCTGCAACTCCTCCGCTGATGCTATGATCACCTGATGCTAATATCACCTGATCATCAGCGTATAGGAGGCATTTGACGGTCAGTTCATTCATTTTTAAACCATACATACTGTCTTGCAGTTCTTTCAGACAACTGTCCATGTATAGACTAAACAGCGTTTTACGACTCTTGGATTCGACAGATAACTGGTTTCTCGGTTATAGAGGGTATATTCTTGAGATTTCCGTGTATTGTATACGGTTAGTGATATATGACTCTAAGAGGCTTAGGATATTTCCTCTTATTCCATATGCCTGTATTTTATTCAATAGTATTCTATGATCTACGTAGTCAAAAGCCTTAGTCATATATGTATAAATGGCACAAACAGGCGTTTTTTGGTCAACAAAAGTCATAATGTGAGAGAGAAAGTCGAATATTGCCATTTTGATTGTTCGGTTTTGACGAAAACTCTTGTTCGTTGCAAAATAATTGATGTTTATTAAAATACTTATTTAATAATTGAGGGATCAATTTCTAAAAATCTTTGATATAATTGGAATTTTTGCTATTGGTCGGTAATTTTTTAAGTCAGTTTTTGTTTATTTTTTATAGATTGGTTTAATAACGACACGTTTAAGGCTCTCAGGAAAGACAACATTTATTATACTTAAATTGAATATGTGTGCTAATAAGGGAGCTATTGTTTTTATAACATATTTAATTACTTTAGTTGATATACCATCGATGCCAACAGTATTTGTGTTTTTGAGTCCATTCGTAACTTTTACTATGTCATTTTCCAATATAGGATGCATAAAAAATTATTGTAATGTCAAATTTTTACACTTATTATTATTATTAGTAATGTCAAATTTTGAATTATTTTCAATTTCGTCAACAAAAAAATTATAAATACCCTTCTTAATAGAAGTAATGGATCCCCTGGGTAATAGTACGAGAGCCCACGACCAAAACCATGTCTCATAGCAATACGGCAAAAACCCTATAAAATCGTTAGATTGTATGATTCTGAACCCGACTAGGTGTGTAGTAACGGTCGAAAGTGTAGCAACTGCGTGGGAGGCCATTTCTGCTGTGTCAAAAAAAAGGCAGTCGGTATTATAGCAATACGTCTGATAGTGAAAATGTACCTACATAGATTTTATAATTGTATTAAGAAAAAGTTTGTTTTCAGACATTTTGCGCGTAGCACATAGCCTGAGCGCATTTTTGAAAATGTCAACAAATTTAGCCGACCTGTATCATAGCAATACGGATAATTTTTTTTTTAAACTTTTCGTATTGCTGCCATGATTACCAAAAACCTGTTTTCAGACACTTTAAGTGTAGCATATACTCCCAAAAACGAAAATAACGTTTCGGAGTCGCCTGGCCGACACATCCTGGACGACGATTCCGAATCCGACAGCGATTGAATACGAGAATATTTTGTAACTTTGAATAAACCGTTTTTTTTTTTCAACTTCATCCCAGTTTCCTTTTGTGCGATTTATTTCAGTCCTTCAACTTCAATGTTACGGTTACGGGTAAATTCTTTGTTAATTATCATCTAATAAATTCAGGGTCGCAACGTATTCATTGGTTTGTAACGGAGAATTCAAGATGCCTCAATACGATTTTTGTATTATTTTTTTTTATTTATTTATTTATTTATTCACTTCTCCCACCACTATCATTACAGGTGTGTACACCCAATGCGATAGTGTGGCTCATCTTACAATATAATTATCTGATACTACATTACAATAAAATGATACATACATGATAATAAAAAACCTAAAACTAAAAAGAAAACCTTAGAATTTGATATCTGAGTATCGAAAAGTTGTCTGATAGAGAAGGTGCTACACTTAATTTGTCTGATATAAATTTTTTGCACATGTGGAAACTTATTTTATCATGTCCAACAATTTTCAGACACATTGCTATGATACCGATCGGTAAAATTTGTTAACATTTTCAAAACGGTCTCAAAATTTAATGCGTTCACATTTCCGTCTGAAAATTGTTTTGTTCGCATCAAATAACCAAAATTTACTAATAAAAAAGATTTTCAGACGTATTGCTATGAGACATTTTTTTTGTCTCATTTTTAATTTTTTTAAGTGATTTTACGGGTTTGCGCTACAAGACTAACGTCTGAAAAATATATTTCCGGTATCTCAGTACTATCATTCAACTACAGTCTGCAAATCAGAAATATTGCTATGATGCAGTTCGGTAAAATTCTTTGACAATTTTGAAAATTGGGTCAGATCAAACGCTACGCGGAAAATGTCTGATATTGGTATTTTCGAGTTCAGGATAATCGTATCTATCGATTTGATGCGGTTTTGGCTGTATTGCTATGAGACAAAAATTTTGGTCGTGGGCTCTCGTACTATAAAGGAAGTTTGGATTTATTAATTATATCCCAAGTGGCTTTTGATTTGTTTCGCGATGTGCTTATAAAGTGATTATTTTTAGCTTTTTGCGTTAATCTTATTATTTTTTTGTATAAGGCAGTATAATTTTTAAAAGTTATTTTATTTTTTTGATTGGGTTGTAGCCTATATTCCCATAGTAACTGTCTCTGTTTACGACTACATATTTTTATTCCGCGTGAGATCCATTTAGTTTTCTTAGTGCATTTTATGACTATATTCTTTTTAGGGAAGCATAGTTTGTATATTAGTGTAAAATCCTCCATGAATATGTCGTATGCTTGATTTGCATCTTCTGCTGTGTAGATGTCTGGATGTTAGTTACTCATTTACGCTCCAATCTGAACAGACCTGGCTAAAATGATAGATTGTAGTCAGAAATAACGCATATGCTTTCTATCCCGAGAATAAGTTCCCATGGGAACCGGACCAAAGTTTGATTCGGGCGGGAGACGCGGGTGAAAAAAAGAATTTCTTTTGAACTTTTGCGTTCCACGATATTCTAATTTATCACGTGGAATTCGGGAACGGAACAATATTCGCCATCGAGTACTTAGAAGGTAACTCACACACTCACAGTAGTAGATTTCATTTCAAACAATACCTATGTCGGTATTTTTAGATTTTCAGGTCATCTAAATAGTTAAATCAGCAAGTTTCACGGTCAAAATAGTTGAATTATGACTGCTGTAACGAGCCTTTTTTGACACTGCTTGTTCTTGATTGATCGCCAACATTATTATAAGGCTTTTCTGACACGGTCACTACAAATTCTTGGACAATTTATACTTATTTCGGCCATAATTAAAGGAAGAAGTGGACATAAAATCTTGCAGCTTTAAAAATTTTGCAAAATTTTGACGACATATGTTACCGGGTGGCATTGCGCTTGTCGAGTGCTTGCCATTTGCTTACTAAAACATCCAGAGCGAAATAGTGGTTGAAATATAAATTCCACGTGTGTAAATTTACTCACCAAATGACGTAAATTGCAAAAAACCTCGTCAATGCGTGCAGCCTGCGCGCCATGATGGATTTCCAGGAACTTGATTAGTTCAAAATGATGATGTGTGTGAGCCGAAAATTGCACAACCGATATTACGAAGACTGGTTTCGTTTTGGTTTTTATAATGATGGGTGGCAGACGGGTTAAGGTTCCTTGATCAAAATTGTGTCTAACTACGAATAAGATTTTTTTTTTTAATTCCAACTAATATTATAAACGTGAAAGTAACTCTGTCTGTCTGTTATGTTTTCACGCCTAAACCGCTGAACCGAATTTGATGGATTTTGGTATGGAGTTAGTTTGAGTCCAAGGGAAGGACATAGGCTACTTTTTAACTGCACAAAAGGAGGGTAATGATTTTACGTGATCACGACTTTTATGCTGACGAAGCCGCGGGTTAAAATAAAAAAAAAAGACGTGTGGCACTCGGGGACTGCCGCGGTAAAGCTATTACATAGCATTTTTTACCGACTATGCTAGTATAATTATTTCTATATAAGAATACTAGCTGATGCCCGCAGCTTCGCCCGCGTAAAATTTGTTACCGCGGGAAGTTATTCCCGGGATAAAAGGTAGCCTATGTGTTATTCCAGACTATAATGTATCTCTGTTACCAAATTTCAGCCCGATCCGTTCAGCGGTTTGAGCGTGAAAGAGTAACAAACATCCACACTAACAAACATTCGCATTTATAATATTAGTAAGATTTTAAGGCCTATGTTCAACAAAGTAAAGTACCAAGTACCTACTTGACTGTGGACATTTGGGCTTTTGGACTTTTGGCCTATTGGCCTTTTGGACTTTTGGACTTTTGGACTTTTGGACTTTTGGACTTTTGGACTTTTGGACTTTTGGACTTTTGGACTTTTGGACTTTTGGACTTTTGGACTTTTGGACTTTTGGACTTTTTGACTTTTGGACTTTTGGACTTTTGGACTTTTGGACTTTTGGACTTTTGGACTTTTGGACTTTTGGACTTTTGGACTTTTGGACTTTTGGACTTTTGGACTTTTGGACTTTTGGACTTTTGGACTTTTGGACTTTTGGACTTTTGGACTTTTGGACTTTTGGACTTTTGGACTTTTGGACTTTTGGACTTTTGGACTTTTGGACTTTTGGACTTTTGGACTTTTGGACTTTTGGACTTTTGGACTTTTGGACTTTTGGACTTTTGGACTTTTGGACTAAAGTCCAAAAGGCCAAAAGGCCAAAAGGCCAAAAGGCAGGAATCTTAGCATTATTTTATGTAGCCTATAGCCACTATCAATTAATGTACCTACTTACTATCGAACAGTTTTTGAAACCCTACCAGTAGTTTCAGTAAGACTTGCCTTGGTATGATGTGATCGTGGTCCCTTTGCAGCGTGTATCCAATCTAGCGCAGCAGCTACACTTCCGACGTTTGATCTGTTGGTGGATAGGGGTCTCACTGCAGCGTTCCAATAGTTTTACGTTCGTGATGTTCTCGGGCCCGTATGTACCGAGGATCCATTGGAGGCAGCGTTTGACGAAGACTTATAGCTGGTAGCTGGTGCGAAATGTCTTTAGTGACCTTCCATGTCTCGCATCCGTATAGCAGTTAGCAGTACAGTTTTAACGTTTACTTTGTTTTGAGTTTCACTCTTCGTGTCTTTTGGACTTTTGGACTTTTGGACTAAAGTCCAAAAAGCCAAAAGGCAGGAATCTTAGCATTATGTTATGTAGCCTATAGCCCCTATCAATTAATGTACCTACTTACCATCGAACAGTTTTTGAAACCTTACCAGTAGTTTCAGTAAGACTTGCCTTGGTATGATGTGATCGTGGTCCCTTTGCAGCGTGTGTCCAATCTAGCGCAGCAGCTACACTTCCGACGTTTGATCTGTTGGTCTCACTGCAGCGTTCCAGTAGTCTTACGTTCGTGATGTTCTCGGGCCCGTATGTACCGAGGATTCATTGGAGGCAGCGTTTGACGAAGACTTATAGCTGGTAGCTGGTGCGAAATGTCTTTAGTGACCTTCCATGTCTCGCATACGTATAGCAGTTAGCAGTACAGTTTTAACGTTTACTTTGTTTTGAGTTTCACTCTTCGTGTCCATTTTCGCAACTGCCCACGGGGCGCGGCTGTGTAAAGGTTGTTCTGGCCTTGGCGAGACTCGAAATGATGTAAGGTACTCTTCTATCTCATCAGTTTCTGACACGACACTCCCGAGGTACGTGAATTAGTGCCTCCACCACATCTCTTGCGTCTGTCGATTTTAATTTCAGTCCAGCCATTCGCTGCCTCATCCTGCTCGTTGTCCTGCACGTTGTCCTGCAGACATGCATGACGGCGTGTGTGTGCCTCAGCAGGCACAGGACATCGGCATCATTTAAATCCTCCAGGATATCAGTATAGGCCCCATTCTATGCCGCGCCGATTGTTCTTTGCGGTATTCAGCATTATACCATCTATTTTCTATGGATGGTTGTTAACTATCCTGTTATCTTCATAACGATCCTCTAAGGTAGGTACAGAACGTATTTTCAAAAGAGTTTGTGAACTCTATTTTTAATTTCTTTTTCAGAATATTGATGACATTTGATTGATGTCATTTTATACACGTTACGTCTACTACATTGATACATGTAATAAAATTCTAACACGCCGGTGTTTGTATGTAAATTGTTTATACTGAGGAAAATTCTATACTGAGGAATAGCTTTAACCATTAAGCTCTATTTTGATTAAGCAAACAGGGCAGATTCACACGCTACTTGATGAGTATGATTAATAAATACCTCTAATTTCATAGACCTTGTGTGACGTAAACAAAGTTGCGAGGGTCAGCTAGTTAAAAGATAAAACAATAGGTTTCTTCTTAAAAACTATTTTTACAAATTTTATAGTAATAATAGACATTCTTTGAAATATGCATGTATGGTATTGTTGTGACTTTTATGACACGTTTAAAGTACATAGGTATGAGATAGATGGCGCTCGCGGCTACGTCAGCGTGAAATTTTCTTCCCGCTTCCCATGGGAACGTACTCCCGGGTTTGGTTATCTTTATAGCAGTATTATATATAAATTAACAAAACAAAAAATAATACTGCATTGGTGATAATAATAATAAAATGTATGTATATAGAGTACTCACCTCTTATATTTGCTCCATGGTACTCACTCATTTTCTTTCACTATTTTTCGTGACTTTCTTCATTAATAACTGCACTTTGTTTATTCATATTTAAAACACTTTTTACACAAATTATACGAGTACAGTTCACTGTTGTACATAGATGATGAATACCTATACACCTATAGTCGAATTTTTATTTAGACGAAGTAAATTGACAGCAACTAATGTAATTGACAGCATCGAAATTGTCATTTCACATTATGAACTCTAAATTCGACCAGCACTCTTAATTCAACTTTGGTCGAGTGGTTAAGACGCGGATCGGTACGCAGAAGGCGCAAGATCGATTCTGGGTACAAGCATCAATTTTTGGATTATTTGACACAATATAATAATATATAACGACTGCAGAGTTCATAATTGACGTAAACAAAAAATTTATGAAGTGCGAGATGAGATACACGAACGTGGCCGAAGGTAGCCGAGAGTGTGACTCGTTTTCGTGACACAATTTCTGGATTCGGTCTCCACGCAAGGCCCGCGATAGAAGCTATGCAATAGCTTAATAACAATACATTCGTAGTTGTAACATTCATAGATTTAGAATTTTTCGCCACTCGTTACATCATAACTGTATTCATAAACTAGTTGGAGCATGTGGCATATTTCACTGGGTTTTCACTTTCAAGTTAGTGTAATCTCTTTTAAAAAAAATATTGCGAATTATCATGCAAAAGACACGAGTACACCCCACTTACATGTCCTGGGGTATCTTTCCGAGGGCTTATCCGGGGCTCCCAACCGTAGACTGTTAGGTATACGTGTGGTTTTTAGTCGGTAGGAGCCTGGCATAGCATCTCTGTAGGATTTCCATCATCTTCTATACTTATAATAAAACTGTAGAGGGTCGGGAGTCTGTACATGGAAGATATTTTGAAAATTTTAAGTGTAGGGCGTTCTCTAATCGATACTGAAGCTGAAAATGTTATTTAAAATTTTCATGTCTGTCTGTCTGTCTGTCTGTCTGTCTGTTTGTCTGTATCCCGAATAAGTATCACGCCGAAACTACTGAACCGATTTGAATGATACTATGTACGATCTAAGCTTATAGTCCGAGGAAGGTTCTTAGATACTTTTGATCCTGATATTTTGCGCGGTTCCTTCAGGAGAGGGCATGAAAGGCAAAATAGGTTTTTAGCTATAATTTCTCACTGCGTGGTTCGATTTCAAATATTTTTTTGGTGTCAGAAAGGGAGTACTTTAAGCATTATTCCACACAATTTTTAATATTGAGGGTTTTGTAGCTCAGGAATTAGAGACATCCTAACTTTCGAAAAACCTAGAATTCAAGGATTCTTTTGAATGTGAGGGTAAATCTAAACTGGCGTTTTGGCTTAATCATAAAAGAGCTTAATGGTTAAGCCTATTTTAAAATAATTCTTTTATTTTATATTTAATAATTGTTTTGGAAATTGTTTTGGAAATTGGTGGAACTACTCTGCGCCTGGACGAGCGGCTCACCGAACTCGAGGTAGAACTAGGTCGTATTAACTGGCACATACTGGGATTGTGCGAGGTCCGAAGAAAGGGGGAGGACACGCTAACCCTTGCATCAGGCGACCTGTTTTACTTTCGGGAAGGTGACGGAAGACATTCTTCCGAGGCCGGGATCGGCTTTATGGTGAAAAAGGACCTCGTTAGCAGCGTTGTGGAGATCAGCAGTGTTTCGGCTCGGGTAGCATACTTAATACTGAGACTCACCAACAAGTTCACCCTGAAGGTGATACAAGTGTATGCCCCGACCTCGAGCAGTACTGTCGAGGCAGCTGAGACCGTGTACGAGGACATAGCAAAAGCACTACATGGTACTGCCAAGACTCACTACAGCGTTGTGATGGGGGACTTCAATGCCAAAGTGGGAGTACAAGAACGCGGCGAAACGAAGATCGGTCCCTTTGGTGTGGGGCGCAGAAATGACCGGGGCCATATGCTTGTCAGTTTTCTTGAGTCTCAGGGGCTCTTCTTGATGAACTCTGTCTTTAAGAAGAAACCCCACAGAAAATGGACTTGGCGAAGCCCCGACAAGGTCACAAGGAACGAGATAGACTTCATCATGACGGACAGGAAGTGTATATTTAGAGATGTCTCTGTGATTAACAGGTTCAATACCGGTGGTGATCACCGACTTGTGCGAGCATCTCTGAATTTGGACTTCCGAGCTGAAAGGGCCCGTATGATGAAGCCTACTCTCCGACCTACCGCGCTCCAGTTAGCCTCAGGGGCTGAGAGGTTCCAGTTAGAACTTCAAAATCGTTTCGATCTGCTGGAAACCACTGTCAATATTCACGATAAGGCCGAAAATGTGGTCAGGACGCTACAGCAAGTGTCCCGAAGGTTTTTGTCCGGAAAAAGCAATAACAGGTGCTCTAAGCTCTCGCCCGAGACTCTCGAACTTATGAGAATAAGACGGGAAACGCCATCTACGCACTCGTCTTCGTCAGACCAGCGGGATCTAAATCTCAAAATCCGAAAGCTGATACGACGCGACCTTAGACGGTATAACACCAGTATCGTCGAGGCAGCGATCGAGCAGAATAGGGGTACCAAGGTATTTGCCCAACAGCTTGGAAGACCCCGTCTGACGAAACTGAAGACAGCGGATGGCAGAACCGTGACCTCAAGATTCGAGATTCTCGAGGAAATTGAAAGCTTTTACAGAGACCTGTATGCATCACGGACAAAAAGGCCGACGGGTCCTACTGATTGTGACCACCGAGCCCCACTATCGCGCCACTATACCGAGGACATTCCGGACATTGACCAGGGCGAGGTGAGGGCGGCTCTCGGGCAACTAAAAAACAACAAGTCCCCTGGGGAGGACGGAATTACAACTGAACTACTGAAGGCGGGGGGGGGCTCCGGTCCTCAACGAGTTTGTTTAATTCCGTCCTCCAACAGGGACAAACACCTGAAGCGTGGAGCGGGAGTGCGGTGGCTCTGTTCTTCAAGAAAGGTGATAAGACTTTGCTGAGGAATTACAGACCCATCTCACTCCTGAGCCATGTTTACAAGTTGTTCTCGAGAGTAGTCACAAACCGCCTCGCCCTTAGGCTCGACGAGTTTCAGCCAAAGGAGCAAGCCGGGTTTCGAAAAGGCTTCAGCACCGTGGACCACATCCATACTGTACGGCAGATTGTACAGAAAACAAACGAGTACAATCAGCCGCTGTGTATGGCTTTTGTGGACTACGAGAAGGCCTTTGACTCTGTCGAAACCTGGGCAGTCCTGGACGCTCTGCAGCGATGTCGTGTAGATTGGCGATATATCGAGGTGTTGAGATGTCTCTACGACAACGCTACCATGACCATCCAGCTAGATAATCAAAAAACCAGTCCCATTGAACTGCGTAGAGGACTCTAATAATAGTGTTAGTGACCATGAAAGTTTAAATACCTATATTGCGTAGAGGTGTAAGACAGGGTGATGTGATATCCCCGAAACTCTTCACCAATGCGCTTGAGGACATCTTTAAGACACTGGACTGGGAAGGGTGGGGCGTGAACATCAACGGCACGCAAATCTCGCACCTTCGGTTTGCCGATGACATCGTAATTGTGGCGGAGACGCTGGAACAGCTAAGCGGAATGCTGCATAGCCTGAACGGAGCGTCTCGACGTGTTGGACTCGGCATGAACTTGGAAAAAACCAAGGTTATGTTTAATAACCACGTTGCGCCGGGGCCAATATACGTCGAGGGATCGAGGCTAGAGGTCGTCCAGGAATATACTTACCTTGGGCAGGTTATTACACTGGGGAAAGGGAACCTGGACAAGGAAATCGCCAGAAGGATACGGTTGGGCTGGGCAGCATTTCGCAAACTGCGTCGAGTCTTCAATTCGCCTTTACCGCAATGCCTGAAGACCAAAGTCTACAACCAGTGCGTTTTACCTGTTATGACATACGGTGCCGAGACGTGGACACTTACAGAGAGGTTGGTCAAAGCTCTAAAGGTTGCGCAGCGGGCTATGGAAAGGGCTATGCTTGGGGTGTCTCTGAGGGATAGACTCCGAAATGAGACTATCCGGCAAAGAACTAAAGTGGTCGACATAGCTCGCAGAATAAGTACATTGAAGTGGCAGTGGGCCGGCCATATCTGCAGAAGAACCGACGGCCGATGGAGCAAACGAGTTCTAGAGTGGAGACCGCGTCTCGGCAAACGTGGGGTAGGACGTCCACCCGCTAGATGGACCGACGACCTGGTAAAGGTCGCAGGCTGGGACTGGATGCGTAAGGCGCAGGACCGTGGATTGTGGCGTAAATTAGGAGAGGCCTACGTCCAGCAGTGGACTGCGATAGGCTCATTTGATTGATTGATTGAATTGTTTTAGACTGGACTTAATCTTTTTTATGATTAAGCAAACAGGGCAGTTTCATTCGCTTTCATGAGTACCTGTGCTTTCATACACATTATGTGGCGTAAACGAAGTTGCGAGGGTCAGCTAGTGTTAAATATAAAAACGCTAACATTGCTGAAATCCATATCTCTCTATGTGCGTTGAAAATAAAACATTCATAACATCAGTTTATTGTTTTATTTGTCCTTGTAAACAAACAACCAAAGTTGAAAGACCTTTCTTTACTTACGATACAGGGAAAAAAAGAGGCCTCCCTATGATGGTACACCTTACTGCAAAACCAGCCTTATCAGATTAGCTAAAACCTTATATGGTATAAAACATCTTTTAATTCTTAAGCATCAAGGTTCATTGTTGTACGATTATGAAATAAGATTTCAATGAATTAGACACAGTGTCAATATTTTTCCTACTGTGTTCTATATTGACACAGATGAGATAATTTACATAAAAGAATCAAGCATTATTCGCCTCATTGTTATCTATACTAATATTATAAAGAGGAAAGATTTGTGTTATTTTTTATTTTTTGTTTGTTTGTTTGTAACGAATAGGCTCCGGAACTACAGGACCGATTTGAAAAATTCTTTCACTGTTGGGAAGCTACACTCTTTGCGGCGAACATAGGCTATATTTTATTCCCGTATTTCCACGGGAAAGGGAACTACGCAGGTGAAACCGCGTGACGTCCGCTAGTAGAAAATAAAGTGAAATGTGGGAGGGGCAATCGCCAAGTGACACTCGACTGCCTCTGTGGCGCAGTCGGTAATGATACCGCCTGCGGCGCTGGGGGTCGTGGGTTCGATTCCCACCGGCGACAAATATTTGTGTGACCCATAAATGTTTGTCTCAACAGTCTGGGTGTTTCTATGTATAATATGTATGTATTTAAAAGTATATAAGTATTAATATCCGTGGTCTGATACCCATTACACAAGCATGTTATTCCTAGCTTACTTTGGGATCAGATAGCGTTGTGTGAAATGTCCGTGAATATTTATATTTATTTACAATTTATTTACATGAGTAACGATAAGCATAATGCCGTTCAGGTTTATTTTTAGAACTTTTTAAGAGGAACAATTTTGTAAAACACAATTTTTCGTTACTTTAACCATTTACGTAGCGTAGGTACGTAGTGTAAGCTCTCAAGAGAAAGAAATGGCATGTATTTAAATCGATATCCGTTTATTCCCTTTTTTTCGAACAAAATATTGACTTGGTTTGCTTGATTAAAAATACTGACTTGCACACTAAATAAATCAAATTCAAAATACTGTTTAATGGTATTTGCAGAACTATTTTACTGAACAAATCACTATCTCAAAATTGTATATCTAAATAAAATATTCCTCAGCTTAAAAAAATATAATTAAAACTTTTTTTAAGGTAAACCATCGTCTAATTTACTTTTAGAAACATCTTTTAATCTTCATTATAATAAATAAATATTCACGGACATTTCACACAACGCTATCTGATCCCAAAGTAAGCTAGGAGTAACCTGCTTGTGTTTTGAGTATCAGACCACGGATATTAATTCTTATATACTTTTTAAATACATACATATAATACATAGAAACACCCAGACTGTTGAGACAAACATTTATTATGAAAATTCACTAGTACTATTCCACTTTTATTTTAATTTGAAAAATACCTGACCGGTTTCGCTATTATAGCATTATCAAAGGTTCTTACACAAATTTTGTCATAACGTAATGACGTTCTTTTAAGCTAATTAAAGACCCAATTTAATCAGTCATCCTTTCAAAATTAAATTTTATTAATCAAAAAAATAAAAATCTAACCTAACCTATTCCGTTATAAGATTGTACAATTTAAGAGTGCAAGTTAGTATTTTTGATAAACAATTCGTATTTTTGCTTAGCAAATCATAATATATCCGGTGTACGAACCACATTTTTGATGTGAATTCGATAAAAATGTTATCTCGTTTTAAGTAACATTTTGGTTTTTTAAATAGGACATGTTTAGTTAATCAATTGTTTTTTTTGCACGGCATTTAATTTTCTGGTTTGCATTCAGCAAATTAGTGGAGTTACCTAGTGTGGAGAAAAATGAAACAGATGTGCATTTAAAATATGTCGAAAGAAATTATCCCCGTTCTCGAAACCATTGAGTTATTATTATTACGTAATAATAACTCAATGCTCGAAACATTATTCATGTGGCTGCTCCGCTCCTTTTCGTCTTAGCGGGATGTTATATCACCATTAGCCATCCTCAATAAATTTACTATTAAACTGTAAAGTATTTTTTGAAATGTAACCAGTAGTTTCTGAGATCCTAGCACAAACAAACGCTTCAGTTTTATAATATTGTGAGCGAACCTTAAAAGATAGACCTATGCTGTCACGGACTTTTTTTAGAACTTTGTAAGTGAAACAATCTTGTATCACACAATTTTGACGTAACTACGCCTCGGAAGCTTTCAGACGTTAAAAAATATTTCTTGTTTTTGAAACATTATTGTTTGTTGCTCCGCTCCTATTTATCTTAGCGTGATGTTATATAGCCTATAGCCATCCTCAATAAATGGACTATCTAACTGTAAAACAATTTAAGAAATCCAACCAGTAGTTCCTGAGATCCTAGCGTTCAAACAAACAAACTCTTCAGCTTTATAATATTACAGATTATATAATATATTCTATATACACTCGAGAGCAATGAATCCGGGTCACTTAAAGAATCCTAAAAATCTCGGAAACTAAAAATGCTAGGTTAATGCAATAAATTGTATTTAATAGACAATGTAATACTCCTTAAATGAAGGTATTAAAACTTCTTAGTTATTGTAAAGTTATATCATAAAAAAATCAAATTTGAAAAAGGGCCACTTTCGAAGATGGAACTACGAAATTACAGCATTTGGTGTTGCTTTTGTTTGTAATCTGTCATTTATGTGGGTACATAAACCATGTTGATAGTGCTCTATATTCATTAATCAAGCTGAAATTATGTCGCTTACGCCTGAAGAATGCACCAGAATACTTACAATGCTGGAAACCGGCCGGAGTCAGCGCGATACAGCCAGGACTGTCGGTGTGTCGCTGTCAACAGTACAAAGAGTTCTCCGACGTTACGAAGAAACTGGTTCTAACCTACGCAGACCAGGAACGGGCAGAACCAGGTGTACCACAGCACGAGAAGACCGATACTTGGTGAACACCATGCTTCGAAATCGCTTTCTCACAGGAACTGAACTCACCAATCAGTTTCGACGCCTCGGAGGAAGTAACCCAAGTGCATGGACAGTAAGACGTCGGCTTGCTGAATCTAACTTAAAACCCCTTAGACCTGCAAACGGCCCTAAACTGGAGCGTGGGCATCGTATTTCGAGACTAAGGTATGCCCAGAGCCACGTAAATTGGAGTATTGAAGATTGGTCAAAAGTTATGTTCTCCGACGAATCAAAATTTATGCTCTACAAGCACGATGGAAGACACAGAGTGTATCGAAGACCAGGGGAAAGATTCAAGCAAGCATGCATCGAAGAAAAAGTAGCCTACGGTGGTGGGTCTGTACTTGTGTGGGCCGGAATTTCTTCTGAAAGTCGCACAGAGCTGGTGATCATAGAAAACGGCTCTTTAACTAGCGTAAGATATGTGGAAGAAATCCTCAATGATCACGTTGGTCCATTAATGGTCAATTTAGGTGAGGATGCTATATTTATGCATGACAATGCCCGACCTCATACAGGTAGGATTGTGAATGACTACCTTCAAGAGATGAACATTACTCGTATGGAGTGGCCAGCGCGCAGCCCGGATATCAACCCGATCGAGCATGCTTGGGACGAGCTAGGCAGATGCGTAAAACAACTAAACCCTCCCCCAATCACGCTTCGTGAGCTCAAAATTGCTCTCACAGAGGAATGGGAGAATATTCCCCAAAATCGTATAAGGAACTTGGTGTACAGCATGCCAAACCGCGTAAACGCAGTAATGGAAGCACGAGGAGGCAATACGAAGTATTAAAATTCAAGAAAATCGTAATAAAGTTCAAAAATTTCATGTTTCCTATTTTTGTTTTAAGGAGAGATCGGCAGTTTTTTCTTTATGTAATTTTGTGTTAATAAAATGTATGGTAACTCATATTTTTTTTACTTTCATTTAAGGAGTATTACATTGTCTATTAAATACAATTTATTGCATTAACCTATCATTTTTAGTTTCCGAGATTTTTAACATTCTTTAAGTGACCCGGATTCATTGCTCTCGAGTGTAATATTAAAATGTGAATGACTGATTCCTCGATTAGATCACCTTCTGTATACGTGTGTGGCTATACAGAACAGATACTACGAGGTAGGCCACTTGCCCTTCACCAGCAGGCCGTTGTCGATGACGAAGGTGGAGCCGGTGACGGCGAGCGCCGTGTCGCCCGCCAGGAACGCCATCACCTCGGCGATCTCCTCGGGCCGCGACAGTCGGCCCAGCACCGTCAATGATTCAAAAAACCGCTCGAAATAACTCTCGACAGACATACCAGCTTTCTTCGCAATATCTTTCACTAAATCCGTGAGCACCGGCCCAGGGTTCACCGCGTTCACACGGACCCCTTTAGTACCTAGTTCTGAAGCGATCGACCGAGTGAAGTGATCCAAACCGGCCTTGGAGACGTTGTAGGCGAAGTTGACCCCACAGCTGACCGTCATGGAGGCGGTGCTCGACACGTTCACCACGTTGCCTTTGGTTTGTATGAGATGCGGCGCGGCGCGGTGCGTCAGCAGCACGGCGGCTCGTAGGTTCGTGGCCATGATGCGATCGTACACCTCGATGCTGTCTTCTTGTATGAAGCTCGCTTCCTCATAGCAACCGGCGATGTTCAACAAAACGTCCAGGCGCCCAAAACGCTTGATCGTGTCGTCCACAATTTTTTTGATGTTCTCATCTTTAGAGAGGTCTGCGACGACGACTAAGGGATCCTCACACTTAGCGGCGACTTTCCTTAGATTCTCTTCGTTCTTGTCGACGAGGCTCAGGTCGGCGCCCTCCGCCGCGAACTTGCGGGCGGTGGCGGCGCCGATGCCGGAGCCTGCGCCCGTTACGATCACCACTTTCCCTCGGAACGCCATGTTGTGTCCGTATAGGTACAGACACACTGTGTGGATGAAAAGCAACGCCTGCCAGGAGCGTCTCGGTCGAAGTGCCGGCAACTCCGCGGTGTTTACCGTTTATAGGTATTAATTGCGCGGTCTAGGTCTGCTCGATATGTAGTTTAGCTGTAAGTAATTAGGTACCTACCTATCTTTATCTATATACACATACATATATAATAAAACTGTAGAGGATCGAGAGTCTGTACATGGAAGATATTTTACATACATACATACATACATATCATCACGCCTGTTTCCCATCGGGGTAGGCAGAGACTATGGCTTTCCACTTGCTACGATCCTGGCATACCACTTTCGCTTCTTCTACTTTCATAAGTGCTTTCATACACGCTCGCCGGTTAAGGGTACTCTTGACCTGGCCTTTTTCCAGCAGGTCATCAATTTGGTTACCATGCGTACGCCGAGGATGACCCCTACCAGCTTGCCCATTCATTCTCGCCTTATAGATCTGTTTAGTCAGTCTATTTTCATCCATCCTCTCAACATGTCCAAACCATCTAAGCATCCCTTTTTCTATCTTTGTCACTACATCTTCAGTTATACCACATTGTTTTCTAATCACGCTATTCCTTTTTTTGTCCATCAATTTCACTCCAGCTATACTTCGCAGACTTCTCATTTCCACTGCATTAATTTTACTTTCATGCTTCTTCTGCCACACCCAACTTTCACTACCATACATAAGTGTGGGGATAAGCACACCCCTATGCACAGCCACTCTTGCCTTCTTAGGCACGTTTTGACTGCTCATAAAGGTATGCATCGCCCCATTCACTTGATTTCGTGCCAAAACTCTTCTCTCAATATCCTGGTCACACTTTCCATCCCTCGTAAATTTTGAACCCAGGTATACAAATTCTTTCACCTGTTCCACTCTTTGCCCTTCGATAATAATAGGGCAATTCGTCATACATTTCTCTCTTTCAAAAACCATTACTTTAGTCTTACTTACATTCACTTTCATTCCTCTACCTTTCAGCGCCTCATGCATAATATTAACCATCAACTGCAACTCCTCCGCCGATGCAGCTAAGATCACCTGATCGTCAGCATATAGGAGGCATTTGATGGTCAGCTCGTTCAGTTTTATACCACACGCACTCTTTTGCAATTCTTTCAAACAACTGTCCATGTACAGGTTAAACAGCCACGGTGACGCTACACAACCCTGTCTCACACCCCTTTCTATGTTAAAGAAGTCCGTGCAAGCTCCGTTGATCCTGACACAAGCACTCGAGCCCTCATAAAGAGATTTCAGTGCTCGTATCAAGTTGCTGCTCACCCCGTACAAAGACAATGTTGACCATAGTTCATTCCTCACCACTTTGTCATAGGCCTTCTCCAGATCTACGAATACGCAATATACCTTTTGGCTTTTCGCCAAAACTTTTTCTGCTATGCGTCGTAAGGAGAAGACCTGATCCGTGCACCCCCTTCCTTTCATAAATCCTGCTTGAACATCCCACATTTTTCCTTCACTTTCATTCATCACTCTTTTTATTAACACTTTCGCATACAGTTTACCGACGATGCTGAGCAGGCTTATGCCGCGGTAATTTTTGCACTCTTGCTGCGACCCTTTTCCTTTGTACAGCGGCACAATGACGGCTTTGGACCATTCTTTTGGTACGCTGCCACTCCTCCAGCACAGATTAAAAAGGCGGTACAGCTGGTCAATTACCACGCCACGTCCTGCTTTCAGCATCTCAACGGAAACCCTGTCAATCCCAGCAGCCTTGCCTAGTTTCATACTATTTAATGCTTCCACTATTTCTTCCATACTAATGTCTTTTCACAAAAATGAGTTTGCACTTGCGTATCCTCTTTATCAAATAGACTTTCAAAATACTCCTTCCATATTTTTAGCACACACTCTTCTCCTCCCACAAAACTTCCATCCTGGTTTCTGATCTTATTAAGCGGTGATGTGGTCTGTGGACTCCTCACCGCTTTTATGGACTTCCAAAAGAATTTTATATTCTGTTGGAAGTCACCAGATAACCTTTTATCAAATTCATCTCTTTCATTCTCCTTCTTTCTTACTAACACCTCTTTTGCCACACGCTTATACCTTTTATACTCATCGTTGGCCATTCGTACATCCTCATCCGTTGCTTTCTGCATTCTTTGATTGGCCTTTGTGGCCAGCCAGTCCAACCATGCTTTCTTCTTCTCAGACAACGCTTTCAGAACTTCCGTGGTCATTCTTTTTAACTTACTTCCTTGGCTTCTCTTGCTCACACCACACACTTCAATCGCAACTTCCACGAGTCCTTCCTTAATCGGCTTCCATAATTCTTCAATCTCACATACTTCGTCTAAATTATCAAACTTTTTGCTTAGTTTGCTCACAAATTCCTCTTTTATACCTATCTCTTGCAAATTCTCAACTTTTATGCGTTCTAGTACACTAACAGGTTCACGCACACGGTGCCTCCACCGCTGAAACAGACCTCTTACTCGGCTGACAACCAAGAAGTGGTCTGTGTCAATCCCAGCACCGCGGTAGGCTCGAGTGTCTAGTACTTTCTTTCTCATCCTTGCGTCAACAATCACAAAGTCAATCATGCTCCTCTTACTTCCTTCTTGTCTCGTAACCAAGTGGATATCTTTGTGGTGAAACATGGTGTTAGTCACCACAAGATTCTTCTCCAAACATACTTCAAGCAAACTTTCTCCATTTTCATTCACTCGCTCATCACCAAACTTTCCCAATACTCTTTCATACCCATCACGCTTGACTCCAACCCACCCATTAAAATCGCCTAACATTACTATCCTCTCATTTTGTTTGCACTTACTCAAAACATCACTCATGCTCTCCCAAAATGCCTGCCTCTCACTTTGGTCTCGTAAAGATCGGCGCCACCGCGCATCTTGTGGAGCATATACTCCTAAAACAAAGATGCGGGTAAGTCCAACCTTCAGCCTCAACCAAAGGAGTCTTGGGCTTACACATTCATATTCTGTGACACATTCATTCATTCTCGCAGACAGTACTACACCAACGCCCTGACACGCTTTACTGGTTTTAGGCACACCCGACCAGTAGGCAGTGTAGGGTCCATGTGCGGTGGTGTCACATCCTTTCCTCTTTGTCTCATTCACGCACAGAATATCGAGTAGTCTCTCTTTCATCATCTTGCATACTTCCTCAATTTTGTCTATCATACCTCCTCTTACATTCAACGTAGCAAAGTGGCTATCCCAAGTCCACTTTTCGCCTCGATGGGAAACGAGACGTGATGGGTTGCGAACCACATCGCCGCCATTTCGGATTTTGTTATTGGTTTTGTCCATTGCGTTCCCACGAAAAGCAAGGGAAAATAAAGTCCACCCAGACAGAGCCCCGCATGTCAAAGTAAGGCTAGCCTTCTTCTGGGGTCGCCCGGCCCCAGGGCAATTGGCACGCTAATACTAGGCTCGCCCCTAGTCACGCAGCACATACGCACGGCGACGTTGGCTTGGCGGAGAAAGGATGGGAAGAAGATGAGGTAGGAATAGGATTGGTGGATAGTAAAGGGTTGAGGAAGGAAAAGGACGGGGATAAGGTACATTCAAAGCCTTCTGTAATTCATTCCACAAAAAAAATCAAGCAACCAGGACAGTTGTTACCCACATTATAATCTCTGCAGTCCGAGGCAGAGGAAGATATTTTGAAAATATTAATTGTAGTGCGTTCTCTAATACATACTGAAGCCAAAAATATACCTTTATTTAAAATTTTTGTGTCTGTCTGTATCCCGAATAAGTATCATACCGAAACTATAGAATCAATTTGAATGAAACTTGCTCAATTTAAGCTTATGATCCAGGAAGGTTCTAGGATACTTTGATCCCGATATTTTGCGCGGATTTTTAGCTGTAATTTCTTACCGCGTGGTTGGATTTCTATTTTTTTTGGTATCAGAAAGGGAGTTCTTTTTATGAGGGTTATGTAGTTCAGAAATTAGCGACATCTCAACTTTCGCTAAACCTAGAATTCAAGGTATCCTTTGAATGTGCGGGTAAATCCAAAAGCTTAAAGATTAAGTCTTCTTTAAAACAATCTAGCCACGTTGCAGGCCGTCAGGGTCTCCGCCCATATTTCTCTTTATAGGGCCATACTCCGCACGAGGTATAGTCTCCTCCAGGGAGCGTTGGATCGGTTTCTCTCAACTGGTAAAATCTCATACGAAAATACCAGATAGGGAGAACGAGCAGAGTGCATTGCTGGGCCTTCTGCTGACTACGCGGCCCGACGGATACACCACTTTAGTGGATGCACCACTTGGTTCATCGGACCACTGCCTCGTTCGGTCGCGAGTGCCTCTCGCAAGGCCTGTACCACCTCGGCCCAAGGAGTGGCGACATGTGTGGCACTACAAGTCAGCAGATTGGGATGGACTTCGAGAGTTCTTTGCGTCGTACCCGTGGAGGCGGCTTTGCTTCACTTCAGATGATTTGGACTCCTGCGCTGCAGCAGTAGCTGAGGGGATCTTGGCGGGCATGGAATGTTATATTCCTAACCGCTGGATCCCGGCAGGAGCTAGGAAACGACCGTGGTTTAACCGGCTTTGTAGAAAAACTAGGATGTTGAAAGAAACTGCCTACAGAGCTTGGACCACGGCTCGCGCTAACTCAGATCCTAGCATCTCTGAAGTGAAACACAAACCTAATGCCGCTTCGAGGGCCAGTAAAAGAGCGGTTGCCAGGGCTAAATTCGATTTCGTCGGCAGAATTGGTCAGCGACTAGCCGGCTACCCTTCTGGAAGTCGTGAATTCTGGTCGCTCGCCAACGCTCCCGAGGGAAACTTTTGTCGGTCGGGGTTACCACCTCTACATAGACTGGATGGTAGTCTGGCCCAGAGTGCCAAGGAGAAGGCCGACCTTTTGGGTTCTCTCTTTGCCTCCAACTCGACCATGAACGATGGAGGTGTGCTTCCGCCTGGTATCCCTTGGTGTGGCACTTCCATGCCAGAAATTAAGTTCATGCAACGGGACGTCAGGCGGGAGCTTCAATCCCTGGATATTCATAAGTCGAGTGGGCCAGACGGCATTCCCGCGGTGGTACTTAAGCGGTGTGGTCCGGAGTTGTGTCCGGTACTTACACGTCTTTTCACGCTTTCATACTCCATGAAGCAAGTCCCGGCGTCGTGGAAGATCGCGCACGTGCATCCTGTGCCCAAGAAGGGTGACAGGACCGACCCAGCCAATTATAGGCCTATAGCCGTCACCTCCCTTTTATCTAAGGTGATGGAGCGTATGATTAATACACAGCTTCTGAGGTACCTTGAGGAACATGACCTGCTCAGTGACCGGCAGTACGGTTTTCGTCACGGTCGCTCGACGGGCGATCTTCTTGTGTACCTCACACACCGCTGGGTGGCGGCTATCGAGAGTAAGGGTGAGGCTCTAGCAGCGAGCCTCGACATCTCGAAAGCCTTTGACCGGGTCTGGCACCGTGGTCTTCTTACAAAATTGCCCTCCTATGGACTTTCTGGCCGGTAGAAGCATCAGGGCCGTCGTTGACGGCAGCTGTTCTGACTGCATGGCCATAAACGCTGGAGTACCACAAGGCTCAGTGTTGTCCCCTACTCTGTTTCTGCTGCATATCAATGACATGTTGTCTATTGACGGCATTCATTGTTATGCGGACGACAGTACGGGCGACACTTATTACACGGGCCGCCCCGGTATCTCTCGCGTTGCAGTGGAAGAAAGTCGTGAACAACTTGTGTCTGAAGTCGAGGCTACTCTCAATAGAGTGTCCGATTGGGGTCGACAAAATCTTGTCCAATTCAACCCTACCAAGACACAAGTTTGTGTTTTCACCGCAAAAAAGACCCCATTCACTGTGGCGCCACAATTTCAGGGCACATCTCTCACCATCTCTGAAAGTATAGGAATCCTTGGTGTTGACATCTCTAGTGATGTGCAGTTCCGCAGTCACTTGGAGGGCAAGGCCAAGCTGGCGTCCAGGAAGCTCGGAGTGCTCAGAAGGGCGCGGCGGTACTTTACTGCGGCGCAAGCACTGCTTCTCTATAAGTCGCAAGTGCGTCCGCATATGGAGTACAGCTGTCACCTCTGGGCGGGGGCACCCGAATACCAGCTTCGTCCATTTGACTCGGTGCAAAGGCGAGCTATGAGAGTTGTCAACGATCCCATACTTGCAGGTGGTGTGGAACCTCTTAGTGACAGGAGAGACTTTGCTTCTCTGTGTGTGTTCTACCGCCTGTACAACGGTTTGTGCTCTGAAGAATTGTTTGATATGATGCCTACGGCTACATTCTATCATCGCACCGCTCGCCATAGACAGGGTATTCATCCTCACACGTTGCGTCCTGAGCGCTTGAGCACGGTGAGGTCTGGCAGAGGCTTTCTTCCGCGTACGCTTAGGTTGTGGAATGATCTCCCTGCTTCGGTTTTCCCAAACGCCTGCAGTATGGGGTTCTTTAAAAGGGGACTTAGAAGGTTTTTAAAGAGTCGGCAGCGCGATTGCGGCGCCTCTGGTGTTGCAAACGTCCATAGGCTGCGGTGACCACCGGTACATCTGGTGGGGCCGTATGCTTGTCTGCCACTCGAGTGGTATAAAAAAAAAAAAAAAATGTTGGGCAACAACCGTGACAGCGCGGCGGTTGCCCCCCCCTAACTGGTTATCCGCCAAATCTGACCCCACGCGTGTGAGATGCCTGACCGAGGCGCTCTAGAATGACACGTTCAAAGAACTGACAACCACCCCACCCCCCCCCCCTACACTTCGCGCATTTTGAGTACGAGAGCGCCAGATTTTTGATTGCACACGGCCACTTCCGCCTAACTATACCTTTCCTTTTCTAATGTTTCTGTCTCTTTCCGACACGTCACTTCCGCCTGGCAGCGGTGCGGTAAGTACTCGATCGCCATTTTAACTTCATTGGCGTCTTGTTTCCCGCCGTGAACGGTCGTGTGACTCTAGGCCACAAGACCATAGCTATACCTTTTATATAAATACCTGCTAAGTAATAACCTGTGATCATTATTTAGTAACAGTTCAAGATTGATATATCGTTTTGTTCAAAAGATTTTTACAAGTACCTACCTACCTAAAATTAACGATTTTTCTGTGTGTAAAAAAGTTTGATAACTTTCGAAATTCAAAATGGAACAATCGTGTAATAGTGCCGATCAGGTTGTTAATAATGTGCTCCCGGGTCCTTCAGCCCCGCGTAGGCAGCGAGCTCGGTCGAACAGCTCTAGTTCTAGTAGCTCAAGCTCTGAAAGTAGCTCCTCGTCTAGCGGAGGTAACCCGAAAAGGAGTCGTCGCAAGGGGAAAAAAAGGGACAATCGTAAGGTATGTATTTGGGTAATCCAAAGAACATGATCACTGCAAGAGTTTTAGTTTAGAATTTTAGATAAACAAAGAGAAAAAATAGTCGTTGGTTCTAAGACAAGTATCTTATCAGCAGTACCTACCTATTATTGAATGTTTTTGACTTTGACGTAAGGTTTTTTTTTTTAGATTTTGTTTCTGAAAAAATTGAGGCGAAGGAGTTTAAAACTATTCGGCCATGTTGTCGAAATGTTGACAGCATGACTAATTTAGTTAGTACCTAACCGTACCATCCTGTGTGTATTAAAATTATTTTTGTGTTAGAAGTTTATCACCAGATCACCACTGTTCCTTTTATTTTAGTTTTTAATTTTTTATGTTTGTTTTAAGCACTCAGGTACTTGACTAGATTTTCTGTGTAATGAAGTAGGGAAAATGTACTTTTTTTTTATTACAATGTTATTCGTCATTGTCCCAACTGGCCTCCTCAGAAAATCAGTGCTGTTATCACGTTGACCGTGAGACAGCAACAAGCTGAGAGGGGGCCATATTCCGCAGTATGGTGACATTTCAACATTTAATGTAATTGTTTACGTAATTAGACCTTAGTGTGTAATAATCAATGTCACCATTTTTTGTGAAATAAAACACTTTTTTGTTTTTTTTTTTGTTTGGTTGTTTCTAATCGTAAGGTACGTAAATTAACGAAAGAAATGCGTTCGCCAGCAATTAAATAATAAGGAAAAAGATCATCATGTGAGTTCAAATTTTGATTTCGATTGTATTTCTTTATTGTCGGGTGTTTGTGAAAAAAAACTAAGAACAAAATATTCTGAACGTTGATAATTATAATTATAATAGTTGTTCTCCTATCGATCAAGGATTGGGCTTGACATTAAAAACCAAACTAAAGAAGCCGACAATGCCTAAAACTTCCGAAAAATATTTGGAGATGTTGTGTAATATGCAACACTTCGATAAGAGTGACTGGGATCAGGTTAGGTATTCCGATACTCAAAAAACGTATAAACATTCTCCGGGTTATACAGATATCGAAATACACATCGACATCTTGTATAATGCTGATAAAGCATTTGCAGCCCTGACCATGTGTGTACTCAAACAATGGGAGGGGTTACAAGAAACCCTTACGGACCTATTGCTGTGGGCAAGGCATTGTGAGTCGCTTAATTATGATGCCCTGCAGCAAAAAGTTAATGATCTTTTTTCCACAGGAGATTTACACAATTGTTCATCAGATTTAATACAGATGGTTTGTGGTCATCGTGCTGAAATCATACAGATGCGTAGAGACTGTGTCACCAAACAGGCAAAGGACCCTATGTTGAAGGCCAGCTTGAAGAGAATTCCACCAACTTTTACCAAATTATTTAATGCGGAGAAATTTACTGCTACAGTTGAGAAAGCTGGTGGAATTACGAAACGTTTTTGGCTAAAAGCTGACACGTCTTCTGCCTCGCAGGCTGAAGCGAAAAAGTCTCGTGGTCCCTCGCAGGGATCCAGGTTAAAGTAGGAATAAGGTAAGTAAATTAATATGCGTTTTATTTTCAGGTAAAACGCTGTTATTATGTTTGTTAACGGCATGGATAGCTGTTAATTTGGAAATTTACATTAAAATCTAAGTCTGTGTAAAGCTAGGAAATGATAGCATGTACATGGCCTGAACTGTGTTAATCTTTTAGTATGTAAATGTTCAGGCACTTTCAGATAATACATGAATAAACTAGTCGATAACTGAGTACGCTACTCCCTATTACAACAAGCTGCTTCTCTGTGACATTCGTGTGACATGATTAACGATTGGGTTTTTTAATATATTTTAGCCCCTCTCTATAAAATAGAGTGCAGAGGGGCTTATGTCGAGACTTTGTCTGTAGTCTGTGACTCTGTTGCATTAAACTACGGCACTAGGTCACGTGGATCATATGTTCAAAGTTTGAAATAAAACAAAAATGACGACGTCAATCGGATTGAACTTTCACAATAAACGTGTTAGAGAGGGGCAGTCGGGTGAGAACGATCTCACAGCCTAAAGAAGTTTTACTTCAAAAATCTGAGTGACTCCCTAGTCGCGACTAAGAAGTTTTACTTCAAAAATCTGAGTGACTCCCTAGTCGCGACTAAGAAGTTTTACTTCAAAAATCTGAGTGACTCCCTAGTCGCGCCTAAAGAAGTTTTACTTTAAAAATGTGAGTTGCTTCATAGTCGCGCCTAAAGAAGTTTTACTTCAAAAACATTTCAGAGCGAAACTCCTATTTGCTCTGGTGTTGCTCGTAGAGTTTATGTTCGTCGCCTGGCCAGCACTACCACTATCACTACCACTACCGAAAGTGTCGTGCCTACTTTTGGTGATATTTTTTTCCGTCGGGCTCCCTTTCGTAACGCGCGATAAGGAACTTCGTTCCAAAAAAGTTATGAGACTTTTAAGAATCAGAATTATGAAAATTTTAATTGAAGGGGTTTATTTGAATTTGAGGGTATCTAAACTGGCGTGTTGGCTTAATCATAAAAGAGCTTAATAATTAAGACCATTTTAAAATAATTCAGTCTGAATTGTTTTAAAATAGACTTAATCTTTAAGCTCTTTTATGATTAAGCAAACAGGGCAGTTTCACACGCTGCTTGATGAGCCTGATGAAGAATTGCCTTTCATACACCTTATGTGACGTAAACGAAGTCTCGGGGTCAGCTAGTATAGATTATAATGATGGGTGGCAGACTGGTTAGGGTTCACTGTTCGAAATTGTGTACAACAACTATGTACAATCAAAGACTTCTATATAAACCTCAGTTTATATAGAAGTCTTTGTGTACAATACGAAGATGTTTTAAATAACAATAAATTCGAGGCTGTTACATCATATCTGTATTATTTTATTAAAGTATATGGAGCACGCGGCATATTTCAATGGGCAGTTTTGGGTTATATTATTTTAGGTATTTTTCTCACCAAGTCAGTGTGATACCCTTTTTTTCAAAAGGGAAAGTCCTTCATGGATGCTATCGACTAAAAAAACCTCACGTAACGCCCAACAGCCTACGGTAGGAAGCCCCGGGTAAGCCCTCGAAAGGAAGTGCCAGGACTCCCAAATATTGAACAAAGTTTCGTGAAAATAAATTAGCTTCATCTGGTTAAGAATTATCATGTAAGAAATCCATATCTCTCTATGTGCGTTGAAAACTAAACATTTTATTATTGTTTTATTTGTCCTTGTAAAAATTACATTTTTACAAGTACAAGTAAAAATTACTATTTTTAACATCTCTTACGGGCCTACTGGAAGAGATTTCTGTAGAAATAAGTAGGCCCTTGTACAATGCTGTTTTCTTTATTATGTTTTTCTCTTTTATTGTAATTTGTGTGTACATAAACTAATAAATAAATAAATAAAAAATAAATAAATTACAACCAAAGTTGAAAGACCTTTCTTTACTTACGATACAAGGAATAAAAGGAATAGTCCGGCAACGAACGTCCCGTTCTTAAAACGGCCCGCTGCAAAAATCGTGAGGTTTTCGTAAATCGTCCCGTTCGTAAATCGTCCGGTTCGCGAAATGTCCCCTTCGCTAAGTGTCCCTTTCGACGGATCCTTAGTATGATGGTGGAAATTATTGCAAAACCAGCCTTAACAGATTAGCTAAAACCTTATATTATCTGCATGATATAAAACATCCTTTCATTCTAAAGCTTTAAGGTTCATTTTTGTACGATAATGAAATAAAATTTCAATGAATTTGACACAGTGTTAATTGTTTTCCAACTGTGTTCTATATTGACACAGATGAGATAACTTACGTGGAAGAAACAAGCATTAGTCGTCTCATTGTTATATCACAGAGAGATAGGTTGATAAGAACAAGAGATATTGAGTGTATAACGACCCCAGCAATCGTTAAACCTTGAGACCTTAAGGGGACATTTATTTGTAGACTATATCAATCTATATTTAAATCTTTATGTATCAACAACATAACTTTTACATTAATTTATACTTCTATACTATCTAGGTATACTAATATCATAAAGAAGTAAAGTTTGTGTTTGTATATTTGTTAAATTGTAAGGGGTAATCTCGGGATCTACTGAACCAATTTTAAAATTCCTTCACCAATAGAAAGCTACGTTATTGTGGAGTGTCATAGGATATATAGCATCACGCTACAATAGGAGCGGAGCAGTAATAGTAAATGTTTCAAAAACGGGGAAAAGTTATTCCTTTTGAGAGCTTCATTGCGTGTGCTGCGTAAATATTTATAGTTATGTAAAAATATGTACTACAAAATTGATTCTTTTAAAAAAGTTCTAAAAAAATAGCGCGATAGCATGTGTCTACCTTTGGGTTGGTGCACAATAACCATTTTAAAGGCAATCAATTTTGGCATTGTTCTTAAAAATAATGCGACGGGAATACACGCGACGAGAAACCTTTCTCTCTCTCTCTCTCTCTCACGTAGTATTGAATATTAATGACGAGACGCTACGGGAGTAAACGCATCGCGACGGGAGTAAATGCGACGGGAACAGGTAATACCCTCTCCTACGTGGCGCAAACGAAGTTGCACGGGTCAGCTAGTAATTGATAAATGGTGTCGCAGTAATCCATCAACTTTATTATATTACTAACTTAGGGTCTATCTCACAAAATGTTAGAAAATTTAACGACTTAGATTCATACAAATACTTAAGTCTTTAAAGATGATTCTTAAAGCAATTAATATGCAAAATAAATTACAATATTTAATGTGATAACCATAGACTTATAACACGTTAGCGTTATAATTCTATGGTGAACAAAGTCCTACTATTAACAGAACATTTTTCACACAAAGAATTGAAGTAGAACCTTTATCCTCGCAGGGTCAGGCAGACGCATGAATACGCCCATATTTCACCTTAAAGTTTTTTTGCCCCACTCCCCTTACATAACATGGCAACAGGTAGTGAGCCTATTGCCGTATTTAAATGGACAGACACATGATGTAAATTTTGCAGCCGCCCATTAGTCTTTTATTTTTTTTAACGATTTTCATGTTGCTCATCACCGGGACCTACGGCTTAACGTGCTTTTTGAAGCACAGAAACACGCCGCAAATCAGTCACCCATCGCAAGACCAGCTACATAATACGGTGATAGTTAACCGAACACTCAGTTAACAGAGCCTGCTATGAGCGTTTTGTACGTGCTGAGATGAGAGACAGATATATTATGCAATAGGCCGTAAAGGTATGATTCCGAACTCAACAGCACGCAGTAGTGCTGCCGCTTAGTGCAGTGGCAGTTTTATAGAATACTTGCTGACGCCCGCCCGTGCCCGTGCAATGTTTTTCCCGGTCACAGGGGTATGAAAAATAGATGTTAGCCGATTCTCAGACCTACTCAATATGCTCACAAAATTTCATGAGAATCGGTCAAGCCGTTTCGGAGGAGTACGGAAACGAAAACTGTGACACGAGAATTTTATAATAAGATATTATATAATCTGTGGCTGTACTACTGCGCCGCACTGTCGCCCTGCCACCATGACAGACCAGTAGCACAGTATACATGTAGAGAAAACCAATGCTGTGCCAGTAGTGAGGATTCCGCCGCAACGATGGTAGGTAGGTAGGTACGTTTGTAAATGCAAAATTAATTTCAAAATAAATAAGAAAATTAATGACTCTGATGAGGTCATAAAAATTATGGTTAATTTTAATTAAACATATGGATGAATAACACCACGAACCACAAGCAGTGAATCAGCGCGGCAGGTAGCACTGCAGCGAGTTGCCAAGTTCGAAACCATACCTTAAGACAAAAACCGTCACGTTTGAGTAATCTAGTTATTATTAAAACACAGAATCGTTAATCTAACACGTTGTCGCTCTTATCAGCACTTCAAACATCTCCAGAATGATCGAAGGAGCATTCAGCAGTGCGTCGGAAACTTTGTACGACTTGAACGACTCTGAACGACTTTGAAATTTAAATAGAAAACTGTTTTGTTTTAAACCTGTGATATTGTTTTGATTTTACAATGTTTTTGAACGAGAAAGAAATAGTGTTTTTGTTTTTCTTTATGGCTGCCCTGTTGGCCGTGTTTGTGTACCTGACTGTTTGTGACTTTATTGTGGGGAGGTTTATCTTCAAGATTTTCAGTAAGTATTTAATCCTAATCGTATACTTCAGTAATTGTTAATCAAACAACTGTTTAGTTGTATGTCATTTGTAGGTACATCGGCGTGGGTGTAGTGCCCTCTGTTCATAGCCTAAGTTGACTACATGTTGAGCTAATGTAGAGAGCTCTAAGGCATTTCCATTTAAAGACGTTGCGTGCTTCGAAAGTCTTGATAAATCAGTTCCAGGTTGTCAGTAATATGACAGTCGTTAAGCCAAGTTGAAGACCTCGCATGCGGTTTGAAAATTGCAACAACAGAAAGCTACAACCTGAGCCTGTCCATTGTAACACGGCTATAAGCTCATCATCTGTTACGTGCATAGAGCAACACGAACTGTCTAAGGGCGCGCGTTGCTCTGTGGTTACGTGTGACAAAAACTATGAGATTAAATATAAGTGTATACTTCTGACTACCCCTTTGGGGACGAAGGCATGACTATAATATTATGTATAATCACTTTAGAATAAAAGCCAGCCGTCGACTAAACTGTTTAACTATCATAAAGTCGTCACAAGCACACATCTCTATCTAAACAACCTGAATATCTGGCAGTTGTATAATTTTAAGTATAACTAAGAAAATGACATAATGCGTGTCACGCAAAAGCATTTTACCCATAGATGCGCCGATTTTCAGTAATGAAAAAATTGTAACTTCGAAAGGGGTTTTTGTAGGATCGGCGTTTGTAGCGCCTCTGGTGTTGCAAACGTTCACAGGCTACGGTCGCCACATCCATCGGGTGGCCCGTGAGCTTGTCTGCCACTTTGGTGTTATAAAAAAATGGAAGTGTGCCGTGTGAGATGTCCGTGAATTTATTATTTGACTAGAGTAGTAGCGTGATGATGCATGTGTACATGCCTTTCTTTAACGTGAGGAAAATCCCACAGATTTAATATCTATGCCGGACTCCTACCGACTAAATACCACACGTACCCTACCTAACAGCCAACGGTTGAGAGCCCCGGGTAACCCCTTCGAAGGATACCCCAGGAATCCCAACAGACCTATGGCTAACACTGCCGCCTCGCCTGGGGGGTGGGGGGGGGGGGGGTGGGGGGTGTATATAAATAATGGTGTAAGAATGTTTAAAATCTGTTCGGTGGTGTGTGTGAGTAAATCGATTACAATCGAGTTTACATCGAGATTATAAAACTTAGTAATTTTTATAGCACCTTCCACCTGCACCCGTCCTTTGCAGATTGCGCTTTTCCTTTTATCAAAGCTATTGAAGCGCTAAACGATCACTGTAGTTAGCAACATTTACTGTGGCTGGTCATGGATGGGTGACCACATGTGACCACTTTGCGACATTTATTTACGAGCGTTTCCGTGCCGATGGCACGTTAAGCCGTTGGCCCTGGTTGCCAGTAAAATGGCAGTTGTTAAGCTAATTTTCTACTTTTAAATTTTCAAACCGCCCATTAAGGTCTTCTGGCCTTTTTTTTTTTTTTTTTTTTTAACGTGAGGGAAAATCCTCGTAGGATGCTATGCCGGACTCTTACCGACTAAAAAACCTCACGTAACGCCCAACAGCCTATGGTTGAGAGCCCCGGGTAAGCCCTCAGGAAGGATGTCCCGTGACTCCCAACAGACCTACGGCCGCCAATGCGGCCTCGCCCAGGGGGTGGTTCGGGTGCAATTCCGCGTCTATGGGGGATTTCGGGTGTGACCCCGCTTCTAAGGGGGGGCGTGCGTGAGTGCTCACGTCACGCTGCCGTCATGGGCCTGCTTCTGTAAGGACGGTGAGCGGCCCTCTCACCGTCCTCAGACCCCCGGTCATGGAGGCCGATAGTCCTCGGCGAAGACACGTCGGCGGCGCCCAGGGCGCCGACTGCGGAACTCGGGTGGGAGAGTTCTCTCCCGCACCCGGCCCGCCGCCTCCTTCGCGAGCATGACCTGCTCGCAGAAAGAGGCGGCGCAGTCCCACTTACTCCCGCTGGAGAGCATGGCTCGCACCATGGCCTCAAGCGAGAGAGTGTCCACGCCCAGACCCACTACGAGGACCTGTCGCTGTTGTGCCCACGCCGTGCACTCCACCAGCGTGTGGAGCGCTGTGTCATCGCTGCGGTCCTCGCAGTGCTGACATTCGGCCGTGGTTTCCCGGTGTTTTCGCCACAGATACCTACCGAAGCTACCGTGCCCGGCAAGCATCTGTGTCAACCGGTAGGAGAGAGCGCCGTGTCTTCTCTCCAGCCACTCGTCCATGACCGGTCTGACGGCCGCGATTGTGGCGAATCCCCCCTTTGGTTGCTCAAGTCGCATCTTCCATGTCTCCAGGGTTTCCTGGTGGAGCAGGGTCCGCTGGGCCTCGATTTCTCGAGACGCAGGCCTTTGGCCCCGCTCCAGCGCCTCCTTGCGCCATCTGAACAGTGACGCAAGGGCTCTCGCTTCCAGGTCCCATGGAGGGGTCCCGGCTAGGAGACATGCCGCCTCACCGGAGATCGTGCGGTATCCTCTTATCACCCTGACGGCCATCACTCTCTGCGGGCTCATCAGTCTAGCCACATTGCTGGCCGTCAGGGTTTAGGTCTTCTGGCCTTAATGGGCGGTTTGTTTCACAGCGGTTTGTTTCAAAATTTTCAACAGCGGGCAGTCACAACCTGTGCCTGTCTACTTTAATACGGCTCACCACCTACTACGGAGGACAAAAATGTAGGCAGCGAAGTTTCATAAATTTAGTAAAGTGATACTTACTCTGTCCTGAGACAGTCTTGTCGCCAATGTGCGCTCAGTCTAAGACATAGTTACTAAGTGATATTAAAACACTTATAAGTGAAAGTAGACTTAAGTGGTTAATGTCAAAAATATCTTTGATACCAGTCCTTCAACTTCTCAATGTTATTGTAAACAAATTTAAGTGATGTACTCTCATCGGAGTATTGCAATCTTGAGATAAAGATGTATAAAAGATAGGTTTGTTATGATAGAACAGGTTATCTTTTGAAGGGCATCTGTAGTTTCATTCATTTGTAATCGATTGTAGAGTTTGTTGCTAAGTGGTGTCACTGAATTGAACTATAGTTCGTTCACGTTAAGAATGCAGTGAATGTTCATATAGAAAACTGTTTCTTTCGAAATACCACATTTGACAAGGCGCTGTGAACTTGACTGGGTTAGACTTGTATTAACTTAACTGGTTATAGGAATGGATAGGTTGAGGAACAACGATGGGACAGTACATTCTTAACTTAAATTAACCATTGATGTAGTAGGTTCAATATTCTGTGGTGATAAACATGCGTCGATTTGTCGACTGCCTCTGTGGCGCAGTCGGTAGTGTAACCGCCTTCCGCGCTGGAGGTCCTGCATTCGATTCCATGGTCGGTCCAAGAATTTGTGTGACACAAATATTTGTTTCGGAGTTTGGGTGTTTTTTAATGTATAATATGTAATTATGTATCTATGTATTTAGAAATATATAAGTACTTATGTCATTTAGTCGTCTAGATCCCAAAGCACAAGCTTATATTAACTTAATTTGGGCTAGATGATCCGCAATTAAAATTTTTCAAGCCGCCCATAAGGCTCTCAACTTGGCCCAACGATTGTCATTTTACTGACCACGGGGTTACATTTCGAGCGAGATTTCCTTCTCTACGCAATTGATCTTTTTGCGAAAGTGTTCCCTTAGTCGCCTCTTACGACACCCTCGGGATGTATTAGGGTGGCGACATTTTGTACTCTTACCCGTCGCAACACGGGATCCCTTCGCCACACGGACACCCCTATCTAAGAGAGCTTAATTACAAAATCTTCCATTACTTCAAAGAACACCCCACCAAACTCTCAACAACAACACCACGTGACTTCGACGCAGACTCTTCAAAACCTAATCCTAAACCCATGTCAGTGCACACTAGCACAACAAACCCTTTTAGTACAATCCCTATCGTCTAATTAGTTCGTATCAAAGCACCTATCAGATTATATCAGCCGCTAGATAACGTGATAGAACCAGCGTCAGTTGGCGTGGAGTTGTTTTGTTTTGTGGCTGTTCCTTGTTCCTGAGCGTCGATAACATGGACTTCAGCATTTTTCTGCTGCCCTTCGTGGTGCTTATCGTGATGTACTCCATCACCTGTATCTGTCTGCATTGCTATAGCATTTTTGGTGAGTTTAGACGATGTACGATAACTTATTTAATGAATTTATGATAGAACGATAATGAAAGAGGGGAGGGGATAAACCCACCACACGGCCTTGGTTCATCAATCGTAACTCACAACAGTGGGAAATGCTTTGGTGAATATTTTAGAATCTTGTGTAAATAGCGGAAATTCATCTTAAAACGATAGAAAGATTATCTTATGTTAAGAGTTTGACTGTTTGCGAACAATCATAAAGATTTGGTACGAGTATAAAAAAGCAAGAATGCAGTCTATTGCTAGCAATAGACTGCATTCTTGCTTTTTTTATTTAAGTACACATAAATCTAGATTTATGTGTACTAAAATTTTTTTTTTTGCAATGTACCAGTGTAGCATTGGCGTAAACCCTATGGTGTCACAGGACTAGGGGCAAATCTGAGTCAATGGAGATTTTTATAGAAAAAGATTTTTTAACCTTCCCAAAATTGCTGCCTCTAAAATGAAGGCTATATTTGTATGGAATACTCCTTGCAGTAGGCGTTTCGCTTCCGTATGGGACAGAAAGAGACATAATAAAGCATTAGTTTAATTATCTTTACGTCATACATAACATAAACAGAACAAGGCTAATCTAATGTTATTTTTAAACTATCGCGATTTTTTACATTCATACTTATAGAACTCGGGACTTCACGCGAAATACATCTACTTACATTTTCTTGAGTTCAACCGCGACCACGGGCGCTGCAACATGCTCGAAACGTCGCCGTCGGTGTGAAAATGTAGATAGTAGATGAATTTCGCGTGAAGTTCCGAGTTCTATAAGAAGGCTAATCTATTCTGCGTATTATAAGACTTTAAAGTTTAAACTCTATCAATACCTAGCGCTCGTGGCCCCGCGGACTCAGTGTTCAGTAAACAATCACTGCAGTAAGCAAATTTCACTATGGCCAGTCCTTGGATGTGTGACCAATGTGACCACTTTGTGACATTTATTTGACAGTAAAAGGCCAAGTTGAAGGTCTTTATACTTATAGGCGGCTTAAAAAATGTCGCCACCCCAATATCTCTTGAGGGTGTCGAAAGATGCGACTAAGGTAACACTTTCGCAAAAAGATCCATTGCGTATAAAAAGAAAAAACTTGAAATAAAAACCGGTTATCAGTAAAATGGCTCGAAAAATTTCAACTGCGGGTCGCGGCGACCTGCTCCTGTCCATTTCAACACTGCGATAGGCTCACCACTGATTACATGGGACATAAAACTATTAGGTGAAATGTAGGCGTATACTAGGTACCCCTTCGGGGATAAAGACGTTAATGTATGTATCTATGTATGGTAAAAATTTCAATAGCAGGTAGTCACAACTAGCGCTTGTCCATTTCAACACGGCAATACGGCTCGCCACCTATTACGTGGGACAAATTCTAAAAAAAGGTGTAATGTGGGCATATAATATGCCTACCCCTTCGGGGATAAAGGCGTGAGCAATGTATGTATGTACCTATGTATCATAAGTCTTTAAACACTCTACCAATACCTAGGTGAAAATACTGAGATGCATTTGCGACGGCATATCCGGGACTTCCGACCGTAGGTAGTGGTAGGACATAGCATCCATGGGGGATTTCCACACGTAAAAAATACACCTAACAATAGGTATACGTATTTCTCTCCTCTTTCCACCTCGATCGTTAAAATGGAGCATGGAAAAGTATGTCTAAAGTTCTAAACCATAAATTTAGAATTTTTCGCTCTAAATCTATGGTCTAACTAAACTCTAAACAGCAACAACTCATTAAACTCAAAGTCCACTGACAATTAAAATAAATAAATTAATTAATAAAAATAATAATAAATTATTATTTTTATCGCTCGTGGCCCCGCGGACTCAGTGTTCTGTAAACGATCACTGCAGTAAGCAACTTTCACTATGGCCGGTCCATGGATGGGTGACCATCCATGTGATCACTTTGTGACATTTATTTGAGCGTTTCCGTGCTTCGGAAGGCACGTTAAGCCGTTGGTCCCGGTTGCCAGTAAAATGGCAGTCGTTAAGCCAAGTTGAAGGCTTTATTTCAACAGCAGGCAGTCGCAACCTGCGCCTGTCCATTTAAACACGGCAATACGACTCACAACGTATTACGTGGGACAAATTATAAAAAGGTGAAATGTGGGTATATAATATGCCTCTGCCAACCCCTTCGGGGATAAAGGCGTGATGATGAAACTGAATAAATTATTGTCGTTCATATTTTATGCTTATTGTTAAAATCCACAGTTCACACAAGGCAAATTAAAATTTGTGCCTCAATAGGCGTAAATTAGCAACCAGCAGTTAGGTAGACTGAAGAAGGCTTCGTGAAGATACCTACTGTATGTGGACAGTGCAAGAACTTGGGCTTTAGATCAAATTGCGACAGAATAATAAAAGTTGATTACAAGATTGTGCACTTAGGTATAGTGAAATCTATCGAATTGGATTAGTGGATTTGGAGGCAAGATACCGTGGCGTGGCAACTATCTTATCGCAATATTCAGCGGCCGCGATACTCTATCGCGTTTATAGAGAATCACGGTTGCTGATTTATATTGTAGTCTAAAACTGTACATCGACACCATAAAATGCATTAGGTATTATTATCATTATGACTAACTGCAATAGGTACCTACCCACTGTACGGTCGTCGGATATCAGAGAGGATCATTATCGTCAAGAATATGGGGACTTCCTCTCAGTGTTTTGTAAACAATCTCTGCAGTAAGCCACTTTCACCATGGCCAATTCTGGGATGGGTGACCACTGCGTGACCAATTTGTAATATTTATTTGCGAGCGTTTTCGTGCTTCGGATGGCACGTTAAGCCGTTGGTCTCGGTGGTCAGTAAAATGAAAGGGCCAAGTTAAAAGCCATACAAAGGGACTTAAAAAAAAATTGCGTGTACTTAGTGTACACACGTAAGAAGTGAAGCTTCTTCATAAACTTAATTTTCTCCTCACCTTAAATTAAGTCAAAAAGTACAAAAGTACAAAAGTCCAAAAGTCCAAAAGTCCAAAAGTCCAAAGTCCAAAGTCCAAAAGTCCAAAAGGCCAAAAGTCCAAAGTCCAAAGTCCAAAAGTCCAAAAGGCCAAAAGTCCCAAAGTCCCAAAGTCCCAAAGTCCCAAAGTCCCAAAGTCCCAAAGTCCCAAAGTCCCAAAGTCCCAAAGTCCCAAAGTCCCAAAGTCCCAAAGTCCCAAAGTCCCAAAGTCCCAAAGTCCCAAAGTCCCAAAGTCCCAAAGTCCCAAAGTCCCAAAGTCCCAAAGTCCCAAAGTCCCAAAGTCCCAAAGTCCCAAAGTCCCAAAGTCCCAAAGTCCCAAAGTCCCAAAGTCTCAAAGTCCCAAAGTCCCAAAGTCCCAAAGTCCCAAAGTTGTAAAGTCCCAAAGACCCAAAGTACCAAGGTCCCATCCAAAAGTCCAAAAGTCCAAAAGTTCAAAAGTTCAAAAGTTCAAAAGTTCAAAAGTCCCAAAGTCTCAAAGTTCCAAAGTCCCAAAGACCCAAAGTACCAATGTCCCATCCAAAAGTCCAAAAGTCCAAAAGCCCAAAAGTCCAAAAGTCCAAAAGTCCAAAAACCCTTAAATGACATGCTATCCCTGGATAAAGTACTCTTAATTCGAATCCACCGTGGTGGGGAACAGAACAAAGATGGCGCGTAACCAAAACTCGTGACGTGACGTGACGCAATTTTTTTTCCAACGCCGATAAAGAAGTTTCACTTCAAAAATTTCAACAGTAGGTCGTCACAACCTGCGCCTGTGTCGGCAGCGTCCATTGCTCACGGTAAGCAACCATCAGGTTGGCCGTGAGTTTGTCTGCCACCATAGTAGTATAAAAGGAAACCCAATAATAGGTACTTAAATCTCATCTAGGTACTACCAGAGACCGCTTAACTCTACATAGATTGTAGTCTGCTGGTCCTATTTAAGATTTTAGTCTGCTGGTCTGATTGTGCACTTCAAGATGAAGTTTACGGGACGATGTAATCGCTCAGCGATAAAGTCCTTTTTATTCTAAATTAAAAAAAAAAAAAAAAAAAAGATGAAGTTGAGTTGGACCTCAAAGACAAACGTTAACTGGCAATTTACCTACGGGAAATAAGGTTGAAAATTATGATTTTAATTTTAGTGTACTCTAGTGTCGAGTAGTGGAACTAACTAGAGAACATGTTAACGCTGCACATATCGTTATAGTTCTTAGAGTTTACAATAGATGGCGCTGTATTTAAATTTCCCTTTGTTTACTGCAATACTGCGATAGGTGTCGCTAGCAGTTTAGTTCTCTGTCTGTAGACAAAAAAAGGCGAAATTGATTTTATATACGTTTAGGGTGCTCCATTATTTAGGCGTTATGGCCTGAAATTGAATAATAAAATAATAGAAAATTACGTCAATTATGATATTTTTGGTCTTGTAAGTCAACTAAAAACAGTTTTCCGAGACATGGCGCTGTGATAAGTCTGTCTTTTGCTTGCAGCATATTTTAGCGCTTTACGACGCTAGGTGGCGCTAGTAAAGTAATAATTGTAGATGTATTTTTGAAGTGAAACTTCTTTATCGGCGTTGGAAAAAAATTTGCGTCACGTCACGTCACGTCACGTCACGTCACGTCACGATTTTTGGTTACGCGCCATCTTTGTTCTGTTCCCCACCACGGTGGATTCGAATTAAGAGTACTTTATCCAGGGACAGCATGTCATTTAAGGGTTTTTGGACTTTTGGACTTTTGGACTTTTGGGCTTTTGGACTTTTGGACTTTTGGATGGGACATTGGTACTTTGGGTCTTTGGGACTTTGGAACTTTGAGACTTTGGGACTTTTGAACTTTTGAACTTTTGAACTTTTGGACTTTTGGACTTTTGGATGGGACCTTGGTACTTTGGGTCTTTGGGACTTTGGAACTTTGGGACTTTGGGACTTTGGGACTTTGGGACTTTGGGACTTTGGGACTTTTGGACTTTTGGACTTTTGGACTTTTGGACTTTTGGACTTTTGGACTTTTGGACTTTTGGACTTTTGGACTTTTGGACTTTTGGACTTTTGGACTTTTGGACTTTTGGACTTTTGGACTTTTGGACTTTTGGACTTTTGGACTTTTGGACTTTTGGACTTTTGGACTTTTGGACTTTTGGACTTTTGGACTTTTGGACTTTTGGACTTTTGGACTTTTGGACTTTTGGACTTTTGGACTTTTGGACTTTTGGACTTTTGGACTTTTGGACTTTTGGACTTTTGGACTTTTGGACTTTTGGACTTTTGGACTTTTGGACTTTGGGACTTTGGGACTTTGGGACTTTGGGACTTTTTGACTTTGGGACTTTGGGACTTTGGGGCTTTGGGGCTTTGGGGCTTTGGGGCTTTGGGACTTCGGGACTTCGGGACTTCGGGACTTTGGGACTTTGGGACTTTGGGACTTTGGGACTTTGGGACTTTGGGACTTTGGGACTTTGGGACTTTGGGACTTTGGGACTTTGGGACTTTGGGACTTTGGGACTTTGGGACTTTGGGACTTTGGGACTTTGGGACTTTGGGACTTTGGGACTTTGGGACTTTGGGACTTTGGGACTTTGGGACTTTGGGACTTTGGGACTTTGGGACTTTGGGACTTTGGGACTTTGGGACTTTGGGACTTTGGGACTTTGGGACTTTGGGACTTTGGGACTTTGGGACTTTGGGACTTTGGGACTTTGGGACTTTGGGACTTTGGGACTTTGGGACTTTGGGACTTTGGGACTTTGGGACTTTGGGACTTTGGGACTTTGGGACTTTGGGACTTTGGGACTTTGGGACTTTGGGACTTTGGGACTTTGGGACTTTGGGACTTTGGGACTTTGGGACTTTGGGACTTTGGGACTTTGGGACTTTGGGACTTTGGGACTTTGGGACTTTGGGACTTTGGGACTTTGGGACTTTGGGACTTTGGGACTTTGGGACTTTGGGACTTTGGGACTTTGGGACTTTTGGACTTTTGGCCTTTGGGACTTTTGGACTTTTGGCCTTTGGGACTTTTGAACTTTTAGATGGGACCTTGGTACTTTGGGTCTTTGGGACTTTGGAACTTTGGGACTTTGGGACTTTGGGACTTTGGGACTTTTGGACTTTTGGCCTTTGGGACTTTGGGACTTTGGGACTTTGGGACTTTGGGACTTTGGGACTTTGGGACTTTGGACTTTGGGACTTTGGGACTTTGGGACTTTGGGACTTTGGGACTTTGGGACTTTGGGACCTTGAGACCTTGGGACTTTGGGACTTTTGGACTTTTGGCCTTTTGGACTTTTGGACTTTGGACTTTGGACTTAGGACTTTGGACTTTGGACTTTTGGACTTTTGGACTTTTGGACTTTTGGACTTTTGGACTTTTGGACTTTTGGACTTTTGGACTTTTGGACTTTTGGACTTTTGGACTTTTGGACTTTTGTACTTTTGTACTTTTTGACTTAATTTAAGGTGAGGTGAAAATTAAGTTTATGAAGAAGTTTCACTTCTTACGTGTGTACACTAAGTACACGCAATTTTTTTTATAATAGCCAAGATTTCAGCAATAAATAAGCTAGGAAATTCTTTTTCACTTCTTCATGGTTGAACGGATCTGTTTAAAATTTTTACAATTATAGAATAAAGCCTGGAATGACACAAAGCCTGCTTATATTCCGGGAAAATGTTTGAATGGGACGCAAGCTTAACGTGCCTTCTGGTACCTTCCAAAGCACGGAATTGCTCGCAAATAAAGAAATAATAAATAAATATTGATGGACATTCTCGCTCAACATCATATAGCCCAAACTAAGCGACAAGCTTGTGCTATGGGGTCTAGACAACTGATAGACTTACCTACTTATATATTTCTAAATACATACATTTTATACATAAAATACACCCAAACTCCGAAACAAACATTTGTGGTTCACACATGAAAGGTAACACACAAAGGTGCCACAAGACGTGGTCACCCATTCGAGCACAAGCCGTAGCGAAAGTTTACAGAATACTTAAGTCGCTCGTAAGCGTTCGCAGACCCGCTCGGTCTACGAACGCTTACGAGCGAGCAAAATGCATTTTTACAAGGTTTAATAGATTCGTTTTGAAGGGTTTTATAGATTCGGAGTTCGATTTAATTTTAGTAGATTTATCGCCTCTGGTGTTGCATTGCAAACGTCCATTGGCATAGGCTAAAGTGACCACTAGAACAACTGGTGGGCCGTATGCCTGTCTGCCACCGTAGTAGCATTAAAAAATCGGCCAAGTGCGAGTTGGACTCGCCCATGAAGGGTTTCGTAGCAGCAAGTAACATAATATGAAAGTTCTTATAGTTCGTTGTAACTTTGACTGATGTTTTAACACGTTCGCAGTGGTAGTGATTTCACTAACCGGAAATTGCGGTTTATGACGTAATAAAAAAAAACTACCAGCTCTATCACGTTCAAACTAATTTTCGTTGGTAGTTTTTATGGCAATGTACATCATATATTCTTTTTAGATTTATCATTCTCTTAGTTTAGAAGTTAGAGGGGGGGGGGGGGGGGGGGGGACATACATTTTTCCACTTTGGAAGTGTCTCTTGCGCAAACTATTCACTTTAGAAAAAAATGATGTTAGAAACCTCCATAGCATTTTTAAAGACCTATCTATAAATACCCCACACGTATGGGTTTGATGAAAAAAAAAAATTGAGTTTCAGTTCTGAGTATGGGGACCCCCAAAATTTACTGTTTTTTTTCTAGTTTTATATAAGAATCTTAATGCGGTTCACAGAATACATCTAGCTACCAAGTTTCAATAGCATAGACCTTATAGTTTCGGAGAAAAGTGGCTGTGACACACGGACGGACAGACAGACGGACAGACAGAGAGACATGACGAATCTATAAGGGTTCCGTTTTTGCCATTTGGCTACGAAACCCTAAAAAATGATGTTAGGAACCTCAATAGCATTTTTGAAGACCTATCTATAAATACCCCACACGTATGGGTTTGATGAAAAAAAAATGTTATGCTACTTTTTTTCTAGTTTTATATAAAAATCTTAATGCGGTTCACAGAATACATCTAGTTACCATGTTTCAATAGCATAGGCCTTATAGTTTCGGAGCAAAATGGCTGTGACACACGGACGGACAGACAGACAGACAGACAGACATGACGAATCTATAAGGGTTCCGTTTTTGCCATTTGGCTACGAAACCCTTAAAACGTACCTATACTTTTCGGATTTTCGGAAAAACTGATTTTTATTGATTTGAAATTGTAATGATTCGGTAGGTATCATGAATTCGGCTTTACCTATTATAAATTTTAAAATGTAGACTTTTAATAAGTGATTTTTAATTGGTGGATTTCTGATATGCGGGATTTCGAATCATTTGGAATTATGAAAGTCAGAATATCGAAATTCGTGATTATGACTTTCAGAATAAAGATTTTCTTATAAATGTATTGAACTCAAGTGCGCCATCTAATAATGAGATAATTTAAGGAAATACGACAACAATGTACAGGATAATAAGAAGCACATTTAATGATCACAGCATAAACGTGATCATCTGTAGCGAATCTATTTATAAACACTTATTATGTCTGTTTCAACACAAGGAAATGTCAGGCGCGTCGCCTGTTTTTGTGTAGCCTCTACAATGTACTTTGTATTACTAAGTTGTGTTCATATTATCTTATTGAAACGCAGCATTTATGACTGAGTGGTATTCTCGGTAGCAAAATAAATGTTTTTATAAAAAACTAGAGGACGTCACGCGGTTTCACCCGCGTAGTTCCCGTTCCCGTGGGAATACAATATTTTTTCTTCCATAAGAACCTTCTCCTGACAATACCTTACACAACAAAAAAAGAATTAGTGAAATCGGTCCACCCGTTCTGAAGTTATGTGCTTACCAACACATTTTGCGATTCATTTTTATATATAAGACTAGCTGATGCCCGCAGCTTCGCCCGCGATGGCGCTTTATGTGAAAAATGATTTTCCCGCTTTTCTGTTGAAATTGTTCCTGAATTTTCTTTGCTATAAACCTCACGGAGCCCGAGACCTTTCCAACGAATGCAAAACCGTGGAAAACGGTTCGTGCGTTCTGGAGTTATAGCGTCAGGAAGGAAAACCCGACTTATTTTTATATAATAGATATTAGGATTTTTGAATGCTGATTCTTAATAGGTACTTAGTAAGAATTATGATAAGTACATTGGATTTCTGTTACTCGGAATTTCGTAATCGAATTCGAATTCCGAAATTCGTGATTATGACTTTCGTAATATAGATCTTCGTACTATTTTTATTATTCTCTCGGTTTTTATTACATCATACGGCATAGTGGTCCACGATTAACTCGTAACACGTTGGTCCAACTGGTGTTCCAGGGTTTACTTTTGTAACCCTGGTCCACCTAGGTGTTCCACGTTAATAAAACCGATCTCTCTCTTTAATGTTCTATTTCAATTTTAAGCATCCTTCCGAGAGCTTACCCGGCTTACCCCGTGGCTGTGGTAGAGAAGGTGTGGTTTTTGTCGTCAGAAGTCTGTCATAGCATCCATGATTGCAACTAAAACGTAAAAAAACAACAGAGGGGCGAAATTTTGAAAAAGCTGCATTATATAATGTATATCACTCTAATATTTCAGACAGTAAAAAAATGAAATTTATAAAGGTATATCTACACGTTGTATAGGATCATAAATGTTGAGTCACTCCGTAATTTTATTTAGTCGACCATAGGCGTATCCACGACATTGTCAACATTTCACGAGTTTTTTGAAAACACATACTTAATACTTTATTACACAGAAATTAGTATAAATTTAGCAAACTATGCTCTATTATTTTCAATAGCAAAAAAACATCGAAGCACGCAATCACGAGCCTAACTGACCTTGCTTTTCACATAGAAACAACCCATGCTAAGTCATCAAAACAGTAAACGTGTGATTGTCGTAAAATCCTGCCTACCAAAACTTAAAAAAAATATTCGAATAAACCGCGCGGAATTCCAAGTCATTCTATTTTTGACTAGCTGTTCCCCGCGGCTACATGCTGGTAAAAGTCGTTATCGCGTAAAATAATTTCCCTCTTTTTGCGTAGTTGGTTAAAAAGCAGCCTGTGTCCTTCCCAGGGCCTTGACTTGAACGATATTGAATTGAAGGACAAAGGTTTTGACCGACTAAGCAAAAAGAGGGTAATTATTTTACGCGATAATGACTTCTACGCGGTCAAAGCCGCGGGGAAACGCTAGTAGATAATAAATAAAAGTAAAATAAAAAGGACCTGGTTCAGCGTGTGGTTCCAACCAGACCCAGATTGTACATCGTATGCTCTTGCTGTCGCTGGTCCTAGACTTATTCTGCCGAAGCCGCATCTGGGACTCCCAGCCGGAGGCAGTGGTAGGATAACGCGTTATTGTAGTCGGTAAGAGGGCGGCTTAGAATCCATCAGGATGAGCACATGGAAAAAGCCTGCCTGTAGAGATAGCTTCTAGTGATAAGACAATATGTACATTTATAAAACTGTCATCATTCTCATCATTATCAATATGTTATTTTGGTGTATTCTCTTTATACCTATAAGACGTATAGGTATACAATTTGATTTTAAATACAAAACTTATCTATACAATAGCACGTTAAGCAAATACTTTGTACCAATTAGTGAGAAAATTGCTCATTAACGTGAACACAATTAAAGTTTATACGTATGGAGAAAAAATGCATAAAGCTATATATTTAATGAATGCTGTTGAATTTCTCTAATTAGTATAAATCTCCTTTTATATCCGGTAGCACACTTTTTACACCTTTCGTTGCACTTTTAACTTTCACCCAAAGATTACTGGCAGAAACTGAGCTTCAAATGAAGCTCGCTTTTGTACAACTGCAACAGCAACACTAATATTATAAAGAGGAAAGATTGGTTTTTTTGTTTGTTTGTTTGTAACGAATAGGCTCCGGAACTACTGGACCGATTTGAAAAATATTTCACTGTTATGAAGTTACACTCTTTGCGGTAAACATAGGCTATATTTTATTCCCGTATTCCCACGGGAACGGGAACTACGCGGGTGAAACCGCGTGACGTCCGCTAGTGTTTCAATAAAATATGATATAAGTATATTTTTATATCTGTGTGCAATAAAGGATTAAAATGTTCAATAGTAAGCCCATTTTCAAATAATTTAACAGAAGAGAAGTCTAAATTGCACCTCTTAGCTTTGATTTAACTACTGTACTGTAATTGTCCAGTAGAGATGTGCTATGCTATTTTGCAGACATTTCTGGTGAAAAAGCACCAGCATTCTTTGTGTCGTACAAAGAGGAAACACACACAGGTTTCGGGTAGCCATCTTGTGATGCACCTGCAATGTCGGTAACGTTTCCCATTCTACGTAACTAGCTTTAGTAAAACGTTTTCGATATTCGTTGTAGTAAAAAGCTTACCTAAGCCCTTGGTAATGTAAGATCAAACTTCCTGAAATCCATAATATCAATGGCACGCGGGCTAACGGTCCTGTTGCGTGAGTTTGTATGACCACACGCAACCCCTATTTATGGAAGCATTGTTCAGGCCTTAGCTAAGAATGGGACAAGCCTAATGATAGTTAACATTATAAACTGTCTTCGAATTGTAAATTGAAGTCTAGAAATGCTAAGAAATATAATATTTGTTCTTAAAAAGTAAAAACTTTCAAATTTTAGATTGATACTAGCTGTTGCCCGCGACTTCGTACGCGTGAAAATGATGTTTTAATGCCAATTTGATTGCTCTCTGCTTAGCCCCTAGGATATGTAGCGTGATAATATATAGCCTATTTTAAGGCCCTACCCCTAGCTAATATTTGTACAAAATTTGAATCAAATCCATTGAGTACTTTTCGAGATCCTTCCGGACAAAGCAAAGCAAACAGACAAACAGACAAACAGACAAACCGACAAACAGACAAACAGACAAAAAAAAATCTAACTATATTTTCGGCTTCGGTATCTTATGTTGAACACCCAGCGAGTATTTTTTTTTAAATATTTCCAATGTACAGTTTTGACTTTTCTATCATTTTATTATATGTATAGATAATGAAACAAACACTAAACGTTAAGTGAAGAAATCCGCAATAAAGAAAACCGCATCGCAATCGGTTAAGCGGTTGCTGAGATTAGCGTGCACAAACCCTTCATTCCCAGTTGTTCCGCGGCAGTAGTTCCGCGACGGAACTAGTGAGACTTTTCTATTCTCAGTAGTTCCGTAGCGGAACTAGTGAAACTTTTCTATTCCCAATAGTTCCGTAGCTGTAACTATCATGGATCTTTATGGACATTATATTATGTAACTATCATGGATCTTTATGGACATTATATTATGTCCACTCCAAACCTTAGAGTATTTTTATTTTTTATGAAAAATTGATCTTTTAGGACATGCGAGTGTCAAAAGATCCGTTAAAGGAACGATACGAAGAACATATAGTTTAAAAGTATGAAGTAGTTAAATAATTTACAAAACAAATGAAGATCTACAAAAACAAATGAAGATCGACAAAAGCAAATGAAGATCGACGAAAAAATGAAGATCAGCAAAACAAATGACGGTTGGAAAAATAAATAACGGTTGGAAAAACAAATGACGACCGAAAAAACATTTGCAGATCAATAAAACAAAAGACTATAAGCAAGTTGATAAGGTCAAAAGTTACTTGTAGCCATATTTTGTAATCTGAAGCAATTACCATTAAAAAAACTAGGTATAAGCAATTCTCGACTTTAATGACACTTATCTAAAAATGTGCTTTTAGGCGATGATAGACATTACAGATCACGAATATATAAAAAATAAATATATATTATGCATGCTCATAAGGTCGAAATTTGCATGGCCCCTTTTTTGTAATCTAGATGCGATAACCATTCAAAAAATTATATGCAAGCAATTCTCGACCTTAATGACATTTCCCTAAAAATGTGCTTTTAGGCGTTTATAGACATCACAGATCACAAATATATAAAAAATAAATAAATATTATTTATGTTCATAAGGTAGAGAATTGCTTGCACCTATTTTTTGAATGGTTATCGCATTTAGATTACAAAATATGGCTGCAAGTAACTTTTGACCTTATCAACTTGCTTATAGTCTTTTGTTTTATTGATCTGCATATGTTTTTTCGATTGTCATTTGTTTTACAAACCGTCATTTGTTTTGCTGATCTTCATTTGTTTCATTGATCTTCATTTGTTTCGTCGATCTTCGTTTGTTTCGTCAATCTCCATTTGTTTTGTCGATCTTCATTTGTTTCATTGATCTTCATTTGTTTTATTGATCTTCATTTGTTTTGTCGATCTTCATTTTTTTAAAATAGTCGTAAGAGACCGAGGGAACTAATGGGAACATAAAATATTCGTATGTAAGTGATGCTTTCTCCCGCGGGACTACTGGGACTTAATTTATTAGATTTTAATTTATGCTTTGTTCCGCGGAACTACTGGGAATGAATTTATTAGTATTTCATTTATACTTTGTTCCGCGGAACTAATGGGAACTGAATTATTGATGCTTTGTTCCGCGGGACAACTGGGAAAAAAAGTCTCACTAGTTCCGCCACGGAACTACTTCAACGGAACAACTGGGAATAATCGGCACAAACGTACAGACAAACAGACAAAAATTCAAAAAACCATTGTATTGGGTTCTATTGCGTCCATAAAGCCCCCCTATAAACTTTTTTCTTATATATCTTTAATGTACAGACAGCGACCTGTTACGATTTTATTATAGGTACCTTATATATTAACGACTAGCTGAGCCCGCAACTTCGTTTACGTCACATAAGGTCTATGAAAGGAAAGGTATTTCTTCATCAGAGTCATCAAGCAGCGTCTGAAACTGCCCTGTTTGCTTAATCATAAAAGAGCGATTAAGCCAACACGCCAGTTTAGGTTCACTCACATTCAAAGAAACCCCTACAATTAAAATTTTCAAAATATCTGATTCTTAAAAGTGTTATAACTCTTTTATTTCTAAACCGATTTACATAAAACAAACGCTAAATGTTAACTGGAGCAAACCTCAACACAATAAAAAAACCCGCATTGCAATCGGTTGAGCGGTTACTGAGATTAGCGTGCACAAGCGTACAGACAAACAGATATACAGACATGCAGACAAACAGACAAACAGACAAAAATTCTAAAAATCATTGTTTTGGGTTCTATTGCGTTCATAAAGCCCCCCTATAATATTTTTTCTTATTTATCTTCCATGTACAGACAGCGACCTGTTACGATTTTATTATATGTATTGATTGATTGATATTGATTGATGATGATAAGCACAAGCATAGCTTAGGTTGAGCTAAGAAATTGTGTTGTGTGTGAATGCCCCACAATATAATAAAAGGGGGGAGAGTTAAGGAAGTTCTAAGTAATTGGCCCTAGGTCATATTGCCTAATGGCTTATTATGCGATTTTTATTGTCAATTCGTTTCTTCCGTTTCTCCAACATAATATTAGGGTTCCGTAGCCAAAGGATAAAAATGGGAACCTATTATTAATACTTCGCTGTTCATCTGTCTGTCTGTTTGTTACGAGACTGTATCTCAGGAACCATGATAGCTAGAGAACAAAATTTTTGGAAAAAACGAAAATACTGAAATCAGAAAAAAAAATTAAGGAGGACTTCCCTACAGTAAAATAATGTGTTTTTTTGCCGTATTTTCGTACGGGACCATTCGTGCGCAAGTCCAACTCGCACTTGGCCGATTTATACAATTATTACACCACTGCAATCAGCGTAAATAAAACATAAACTAAGAGTCATTCAACTGCAGATAATGACAACACTACCATAATAATTAGTTCATATTTACCTCACAACAATGTCTGACTATGAATAGCCTAGGTTTCAATACACCATTACATTCTACCGACTCGACGCCGGCATTCGCCTTCAAAATAATTTTATCAAACAACTTATACACTAGATAATACTTGTATAATATTATACATAGTTCGAAGACGCACGCTTCTCTTATAAATTCAGTTACTGTTTACTGCAGTACAACGCGAAACACACGTGTGATACGTTATACACGAAAACTGTATAAAACAATTATCCGTTTTCAAATTACAGTGTTTTATCCGATAAAACGATAAAAATAAGTGTTGTAATAATAATTTATGTAATTATTTGTTCTATTTACAAGATGTGTTGTTATTTTTAAATAGTTCAGTGAATAAGTCGGTTTATTTTTGTTTTGACTGTGTTTTGAGGAATAATTAAAATGGAAAACGACAGTGAACTCTTAGAAACGAAAGGAGAGTATTTTTCTTCACAAATGGAAAGAAAACTTATCGGACTGCTGCCTATGTTTATTCTCGTCCTTATTATAGTGTTAAGGATATCATGGACTATTTATAAAAACTTCGGTAAGTGCATAGTTATCATAAAAAAGTTCTACTTACTTATACAAATCTTTTTTTAAAAATGCTATCAAAAGTTGACAAATCTTATTCTGAGATAAGCGACAAAATATTACTTAAATGGTATAATAAAGCAAAAACTGTACCTACTTATTTTAATATTTTTTTTATATTACTAGAGTGGCAGACAAGCATACGGCCCCACCAGATGTACCGGTGGTTACCGCAAAAAAAAATATAAATAATATAAATGCATTTTAAAATATTGTATTACAAATTATATTTTAAATATTTTACATGGTGAGATTATCATATTTACCTATTGTTCTCACTGTGTTCTCACTTACACGACTATTATAAATTATGCACGTAAATTCTACTCGTGACCACAAGTTTTCGGAATCGCAAAAGATCAACAGATGAGCAAGATCTAAAATATTTTATAATACGCAAAAAATCGAATCGAATTCTATAAACATAATAATACATACATCATTAATTCTATGTGTACCAATATACATATATGTACCTACCCATAATTTATAGTATTTATTTTGACCACTTATTACGAGTGGTGAGCCCATTGCCGAGTGCAAAAAATACGGAAAATTATAATTATTCACAATATATGTAAGACGGAGTATTTTTAATTTATAAATAGCGTTAGGTATCGTTTTATCGGTGGCCCTAATATTGTCAAAACAAAGTCGTCATCTCTGCATTAATAGATAATGACATAAGCTATTTAATAGCCTACACTCGCTTTAGATAAGAATAAATCAATACCTACTAATAAATACTGTTAGACCATTTGTACATAACACCATCGGTCTTATTCAGGACTCGAACCTACGTCTTCTTGCATTCCGGGCTAGACGCTTATCATAGACTAGCGGACGTCACGCGGTTTCACCCGCGTAGTTCCCGTTCCCGTGGGAATACGGGAATAAAATATTGCCTATGGTCACCGCAAAGAGTGTAGCTTTCCAATAGTGAAAGAATTTTTCAAATCGGTCAAGTAGTTCCGGAGCCTATTCGTTACAAACAAACAAACAAAAAAACAAAAAGCAAAAAAAAAGACGTGTGGCACTCGGGGACTGCCGCGGTAAAGCTATTACATAGCATTTTTTACCAACTATGCTAGTATAATTATTTCTATATAAGAATACTAGCTGATGCCCGCAGCTTCGCCCGCGTAAAAGTTATTCCCGGGATAAAAGAAGTTATTCCCGAGATAAAAAGTAGCCTATGTGTTATTCCAGACTATAATGTATCCCTGTACCAAATTTCAGCCCGATCCGTTCAGCCGTTTGAGCGTGAAAGAGTAACAAACATCCACACTCACAAACTTTCACATTTATAATATTAGTAAGAAGTAAGATTTTAAGGCCTATGTACAGTAGGTACAAAGTAAAGTACCAAGTACCTACTTGACTGTGGACATTTGGGCTTTTGGCCTATTGACCTTTTGGACTTTTGGACTTTTGGACTTTTGGCCTTTTGGACTTTTGTACTATTGGACTTTTGGACTTTTGTACGTTTGGACTTTTGAAGACCCAAAAGTCCTCAAAGACCGAAAAGTCCCAAAAAACCCAAAAGTCCCAAAAGTCCCAAAAGTCCCAAAAGTTCCAAAAGTCCAAGAAGTCCCAAAAGTCCCAAAAGTCCAAAAGTCCAAAAGTTCAAAAGTCCGAAAGTCCAAAAGTCCAAAAGTCCAAAAGTCCAAAAGTACAAAAGTCCAAAAGTCCAAAAGTCCAAAAGTCCTAAAGTCCAAAAGGCCAAAAGTCCAGAAGTCCCAAAGGCCAAAGTCCAAAAGGCCAAAATTCCACTCCATCAACCTCACCCCACCCACCTCACACCAATTCACCTCACCACACCCCACTTCACTTCACCCCACCCTACACACCTCAGCCCACCCCACTTCACCCTACTTCACTTCATATACATAGGTACACGTTATGCAAATGCTCACGTGTACACGTTGGTATATGAAGTGCGAGATACACAAACGTGGCCGAGCGTGGCCGAAGGTAGCCGAGAGTGTGATTTATTTTCGTGACACAATTTCTGGATTCGGTCTCCACGCAAGGCCCGCGATAGAAGCTATGCAATAGCTTAATAGATATTTTGTTTTAGAACTTTTTAAGAAGAACAATTGTTTTGTAATAAATTATTTTTATGTAACTTCAACCATTTACGCAGAGGCGCAACGGATACTCTTATAACGATTAAATGTTTTCCGTTTTCGAAACAGTCCTCAATGCTGCACCGCTCCTATTAATCTTAGCATTATTTTATGTAGCCTATAGCTACTATCAATAAATGTACCTACTTACTATCGAACAGTTTTTGAAACCCTACCAGTAGTTTCAGTAAGGCTTGCCTTGGTATGATGTGATCGTGGTCCCTTTGCAGCGTGTGTCCAATCCAGCGCAGCAGCTACACTTCCGACGTTTGATCTGTTGGTGGATAGGGGTCTCACTGCAGCGTTCCAATAGTCTTACGTTCGTGATGTTCTCGGGCCCGTATGTACCGAGGATCCATTTGAGGCAGCGTTTGACGAAGACTTATCTGGATATGGAACTGGTAGCTGGTGCGAAATGTCTTTAGTGACCTTCCATGTCTCGCATCCGTATAGCAGTTTGCAGTACAGTTTTAACGTTTACTTTGTTTTGAGTTTCACTCTTCGTGTCCATTTTCACAACTGCCTACGGGGCGCAGCTGTGTAAAGGTTGTTCTGGCCTTGGCGAGACTCGAAATGATGTAGGGTACTCTTCTATCCCATCAGTTTCTGACACGACACTCCCGAGGTACGTGAATTAGTGCCTCCACCACATCTCTTGCGTCTGTCGATTTTAATTTCAGTCCAGCCATTCGCTACCTCATCCTGCTCGTTGTCTTGCACGTTGTCCTGCAGACATGCATGACGGCGTGTGTGTGCCTCAGCAGGCACAGGACATCGGCATCATTTAAATCCTCCAGAATATCAGTATAGGCCCCATTCTATGCCGCGCCGATTGTTCTTTGCGGTATTCAGCATTATACCATCTATTTTCTATTGATGGTTGTTAACTATCCTGTTATCTTAATAACGATCCTCTAAGGTATAAAGTATGTATTTTCAAAAGAGTTTGTGAACTCTATTTTAATTTCTTTTTCAGAATATTGATGACATTTGATTGATGTCATTTTATACACGTTACGTCTACTACATTGATACATGTAATAAAATTCTAACACGCCGGTGTTTGTATGTAAATTGTTTATACTGAGGAAAATTCTATACTGAGGAATAGCTTTAACGATTAAGCTCTATTTTGATTAAGCAAACAGGGCAGATTCACACGCTTCTTGATGAGTATGATAAATAAATACCTCTAATTTCATAGACCTTGTGTGATGTAAACAAAGTTGCGGGGGTCAGCTAGTTAAAAGATAAAACAATAGGTTTCTTCTTATCTACTTAAAAACTATTTTTACAAATTTTATGGTAATAATAGACATTCTTTGAAATATGCATGTATGGTATTGTTGTGACTTTTATGACACGTTTAAAGTACATAGGTATGGGATAGATGGCGCTCGCGGCTACGTCAGCGTGAAATTTTCTTCCCGCTTCCCATGGGAACGTACTCCCGGGTTTGGTTATCTTTATAGCAGTATTATATATAAATTAACAAAACAAAAAATAATACTGCATTGGTGATAATAATAATAAAATGTATGTGTATAGAGTACTCACTCATTTTCTTTTACTATTTTTCGTGACTTTCTTCATTAATAAATGCACTTTGTTTATTCATATTTAAAACACTTTTTACACAAATTATACGGGTTCACTGTTGTACATGATGATGAATACCTATACACCTATAGTCGAATTTTTATTTAGGCGAAGTAAATTGACAGCAACTGATGTAATTGACAGAATCGAAATTGTCATTTCATATTAAGAACTCTAAATTCAACCAGCACTGTTAATTCAACTTTGGTCGAGTGGTTAAGATGCGGATCGCTACGCAGAAGGCGCAAGATCGGTTCTGGGTACAAGTATCAATTTTTGGATTATTTGACATAATATATTATAACAACTGCAGAGTTCATAATTGACGTCAACAAAAAATTTATGAAGTGCGAGACGAGATACACGAACGTGGCCGAAGGTAGTCGAGAGTGTGATTCGTTTTCGTGACACAATTTCTGGATTCGGTCTCCACGCAAGGCCCGCGATAGAAGCTATGCAATAGCTTAAAACAAATCTTTCCTCTTTATTAGTATAGATGGAAAACATCCAAAGTCACAACTATTTGATCAGACCCAAACCCAAGACCATCGCTAGGTAGTCGCATACGCTTACCATTACGTCACAAAAGCAGTCGAATCTAAAATGTATTTTTTTTAGTTACAATATTCGCTAATTCAAAATCAAGGAGGAAAGGATGGATAAAGGCTGTATGTATGCCACATTCATACAGCCTTTACCCCCGAAGGAATAGGTAGAGACGTAATACACTTCCACGCTTCACCATTTTTTTTAACGTGAGGGAAAATCCATCATAGATGCTATGCCGGACTCCTACCGACTAAAAAACCTCACGTAACACCCAACAGCCTATGGTTGGGAGCCCCGGGTAAGCCCTCGGAAGGATGTCCCAGGAAGTTTATCATCCTGACGGCCATCGCTCTCTGCGGGCTCAGCAATCTAGCCACATTGCTGGCCGTCAGGGTCTCCGCCCATACGGTGGCCCCGTATAGGGCCATACTTTGCACGATCCCCAGGTACAGTCTCCTGTAGGTAGCGTTGGGTCCCCTGATGTTGCCCCCCTCAGTTTTGGGACCAAATTTCGGAATTGATGTCCGAAGTTCCACCGGACATCGAGTACGAGCCCCAGATATTTCATCGAGGGCTCGATGTCAATGCTGGCGCCCACTACCTGTAGGCACACTTCACCGCTACTTTTTGTCCCACGTTATAGGTAGTGAGCCTATTGACGTGTAAAGTGAAGAAGTCATAATGCACTCCCTAAACGATCATGCGGCACGATCATGCAATTTTATGTATGTCATGCACTTCAATCAATACAGTTAATCCCGACATCATGCATGACTTCACGTAAATGCATTAGGTAGGAGGTAGGTACTTGACAATAGGTACGCATGACTGAGGTTACCCGAGAGCGGCGGAAATGTGAGACCCCACATATATGTGTAGAAAGTGAAAATAAATTGTCCGTAACGAGTGCGGGTCAGGCAGAACAACTACCGGAAAATACTTCGCTTGTATGTACAAAGTAATACAATAATACAATGTTGACGTCATCCGAACGTTCCTCCCGGTTGCGTAATCCATTCTACTTCAGGTGTTCAGTATTTCCGATCTTGAGATCATTGGTCTTTTTTTAACGTGAGAGAAAATCCGTAATGGATGCTATGCCGGACTCCTACCGACTAAAAAACCTCACGTAACACACAACAACCTATGGTTAAGAGCCCCGGATAAGCCCTCGGAAGGATGCCCCAGGACTCCCAACGGACCTACGACTACCACTGTGGCCTCGCCTAGGGGGTGGTTCGGGCGCTATCCCGTGTCTTTGAGGGGTTTCGGTTGTGATCCCGCTTCTTAGCGGCGTGCGTGAATCTCTCACGTCGCGCTGCCGTCATCATGGGCCTGCTTCTGTAAGGACGTTGAGCCGCCCTCTCACCGTCCTCAGGCCATCGGTCATAGAGGCTGATGGTCTTCGTAGACACGTCGGCGACGCCCAAGCCACCGATTGCGGAACTCGGGTGGGAGAGTTCTCTCCCGCTCCCGCCCCGCCGCCGCCTCTTTCACAAGCATGACCTGCTCGCAGAAAGAGGCGGCGCAGTCCCACTTACTCCCGCTGGAGATCATGGCTCGCACCATGGTCTCGAGCGAGAGAGATCATTGGTCTATTATAGTTTAAAACCCGACGCTTTCGCGCGAGTTAATGAGAATGATAACACCAACATTTCCAAATTTTAAAAAAATGCTAGCTTTTTGAATGATTAAAGTTCCGCTTCCTTGAATGGTTAGTGAACATTATGCTACTATATAAATATAAATATATAATATATAAATATAATATATAATATAATATATATAATAAATATAAATATAAATATAAATATTCACGGACGTTTCACACAACGCTATCTGATCCCAAAGTAAGCTAGGAATAACCTGCTTGTGTTATGGGTATCAGACCACGGATATTAATACTTATATACTTTTAAATACATACAAGACTTATACTTATTATACATAGAAACACCCAGACTCTTGAGACTAACATTTATGGGTCACACAAATATTTGTCTCCGGTGGGAATCGAACCCACGACCTCCAGCGCCACAGGCGGTATCACTACCGACCGCGCCACAGAGGCAGTCAACTTTACATTAAATTGACTTAGTACTGGTGAAATAATTTTTAAAATTGATTGAGCTAGAGCTTTTTAGGGTTCCGTACCCAAAGGGTAAAGAACGGGACCCTATTCATGAGACTTCGCTATCCGTCTATCTGTCTGTCTGTCTGTCTGTCTGTCTGTCTGTCTGTCTGTCTGTCTGTCTGTCTGTCTGTCTGTCTGTCTGTCTGTCTGTCTGTCCGTCTGTCCGTCAGGAGGCTGTATCTCATGAACGGTGATAGCTAGAGAGTTGAAATTTTCACAGATTATGTGTTTTTGTTGCCGCTATAACAACAAATACTGAAAACAAAAACATAATAATATTTAAGGGGGGCTTCCATACAACAAACTTGTTTTTTAACGATTTTGTCTAATATATTCGGTTATAAGGTATCCTTCTTAATTTAAATACGTTAGTTAATTTGAACATTTCGTTAAGATCATTTATTCCCTTTACACCATGCAAATTAAATGAATACTATAGGAGGTATAGCATAATCAAATGTTGCTCAATAAAATTAATTTCGTGTCGCCATGATTGAACATTATACGGGTCACATACTAACTTATTTTTCGACTTTCATCGTAAATATTTTTTCTTTAAAAAGTTAACAACGCCTTCAGGAGATTACTTTAGGTAGATGTAATATTCAAAGATAGCTGTTTAATAGGAAATAGTAAACAAATCGTCCATATTTTAGATTTTTCTTCAGTATAAACAATTAACGTACAAACACACAATTTATGTTGTAGACGTAGATATCGTGTTTATAATGTCATCATTTTCAGAATATTGATGACATTTGATGTCATTAATATTATGAAAAAGAAATTAAACATAGAGGTAACAAACTCTTTTTGAAATATATACTGTACCAACCGTAGAGGATCTATACAAGGATAGTTAACACTATAGAGCAACGCGAACTGTCTAAAGACGCGCGTTGTATAACACTATAGAGCAGCGCGAACTGTCTAAAGACGCGCGTTGTATAACACTATAGAGCAACGCGAATTGTCTAAAGACGCGCGTTGTATAACACTATAGAGCAACGCGAACTGTCTAAAGACGCGCGTTGTATAACACTATAGAGCAACGCGAACTGTCTAAAGACGCGCGTTGTATAACACTATAGAACAACGCGAACTGTCTAAAGATGCGCGTTGTATAACACTATAGAGCAGCGCGAACTGTCTAAAGACGCGCGTTGTATAACACTATAGAGCAACGCGAACTGTCTAAAGACGCGCGTTGTATAACACTATAGAGCAGCGCGAACTGTCTAAGGCGCGCGTTGCTCTGTGTTAATAGGTAATGAGGGCAACCAGTAGACGCTTGAAATACTCACAGAATATCGAGCAGTGTATTTAAAAAATAAATAATTAAAACAAAATGGACCTTTACTGGGACATCCTTTCGAGAGCTTACCCGGGGCTCCCAACCGTAGGCTGTTGGCCGTTACGTGGGGTTTTTTAGTCGGTAGGAGTCCGGAATATCATCCATTAAGGATTTTCCATTTCGTTAAATAAAAAGAAAAATGGGAGCCCCCCTGGCTCCCATGCAACAAATAGGTACGACTTTTTGTTGTTTTTTGGTACGGAACCCTCCGTGCGGGAGTCCGACTCGCACTTGGCCGGTTATTTAAATTGTTTAGTTCGCCGAACACCCAAGTGACACCACCTGTCTGATAGAAAAATTTAAATTTGTCCACAAGACTTCTGACGGTGGGCCTAAAGTTGGCGGCTGTTATGTGCCTCTTCACGTTCCTCTTGAAGAACCCGGGATAGTAAGACGAGGAAAACACGAGTGAGGACAGGTCGTTCCATGTTTTTATAGTTCGACAGAGGAGCGATCTTTTGAAATGCTCAGTTCTGGCGAAGATTCTATCCACTATGTATGAGTGGCATCTATGCCCGGCACGCGGTTTTTGGGATCGGAAAGGAGATGGTGGGGTCAGGTTGAAGAGCTCTCCAGAATACTCGCCGTGCTACATTGGGTAGAAGGCAGCCAAGGACGCTATATGTTTGCCTCTTCACGCTCTGCTTGAAAACTCAGGATGGCAGTCAGCTATGTTCCAAGTTTTTGTGATTAAACAAAGCATTCATCGACTACCAACAATGTTCTCCTCATTATAATATTAGCAAACATTATGTTTTATTTCTGTACATAGATTATCACAGATTACACAAAGTAGTTCAAACAATGCTCTTACGAATTACTGAACAAGCATTGCATCACCGACAAACGTCAAACAACAAAAAAGTCCATTTAGTTCGTCCATTAACACGACCTTCCATCCGATTGGCTCCGCAAAAACTTGGTGCTTCAATATTTGCTTGAATGCTAGTCTAGCATTTAACCAAAATAGGTACCTGCTTTGGTACTGACATAAAACGTAAAAACGTGATTGCTCTGCTCATGTTTGTGAACAAACAAATTAGGTGATTAAAACCAAAGTCACTATATTTCCTTCTTTTTAGTTTTACTCCCTTCCTTTTTTAGCATTAGCTAAAATCCATGTCTTATTGTAACGCACCGTCTCTCAAACCATATCATTATCCCTACGGCTGACTTTTTCGGAACGCTGTCTCAAGATTCACAGCACCACGCCGACCTCGCCTCCTTGTCTTGTCTTGTTGTCTCCTTGTATGATAACCTGCTTGCATGGCGTGCATGAAACTCTCTGTACTCTGTTTGAAGGTCTATAACTAGCTGTTTGGAGCACCTTTATTTTTTTTAACATATTTGGCTATGACTCTGACTTAAAACATGAGTTGAGTTTTTCAAAGGTTAAGTAGTACATCCATAGCCACACGATATACACACCATAACTTCCTTAAAACACAGCGTTCTTCTAAATTATATAAATACAAGTTTTTCCCCACAGCTTTGCCTGTGACACAGTACAAACCCCGTAGCACCCATTTAACCCATAAGTACTCATTTCAAATTTCAAATTGCGATATCTAAAAATATTCTCCAGCAGAATCAATACTAGGTAAACCTTGAAAAGTTGAAAAAAACTCGAAATAAGTAAAACTTTATAAATTACTTTACCAACATGTCTGTCTTGTATGGTTAAAAAAATTCACCCAACAAATAAATTTCCAATCATCTAAGTCTAAGATAATAACAAAAAAGGCTAAACCAAGATCTAAACACCAAATATTAGCATATCAGTTCTCGCCTTGGAGCGTCTCGTGCGACTTTCTAATATATGCTAGGAGATGAACATTCCTATTATGTTGCTATGTGCATTCGAAGGTGCGATGTATTGCAACATACAGCTCACGACGACTTTAATATTGTTTGTGAAGCAATCTTGGTTTGTAGGTTTGTGTCTATGAATGTTATACGCAAGCTGGGAGTAATAATTTGCATAATACATAAGATATGTACGACTGTGGCGAGACTACATCATACAACATCTGACCATTTGAAAAGGAAGGAACAAATTGATGGATCGGTTGCGCAGTCTGTATCGGTCCCGCAATAATGTTTATTATTTACATATCAATATTCTTACGCTTTTAAGGGTACCTCAAAAAGAAAGCGGACCCCTATAGAATCACTTTGCCCATCTCTCTGTTCGTCTGTCAAGACCCTTTATCTCCGGAAATTATCGACTATTATACCAAACACAATATAATAACAATAACTCAGGCAGTCACCTGACGCTTTGAAAAATAAAAGTCAATGTTGAGTCCAACTCCAATTTGTAAGGTATTTTCCATGTCTGAATCCCTACTGTTACGAATTTTGTAGGAATAATTCCTACAAAATTCATTGTAATCAAACACTTTGATTCCGTAATTTAATGTGACTATGAGAGCAACGTTAGGGACTTTAATAATACCTACAAGACTGGCCAAACGGGTTGGGATAGGGATTTGCTTCTAGTTTTTATTCTCTACGCCATTTCTTAGAGGATTTAGACTTTGCTAACACCACCACACCAAACTTGCTGACGACAAGAATTCGTCTCGTTTCTTAAATATTTGTGTTATATCTACAAATGTTTGTTTTGGGGTTTGGGTTTTTTTCTATGTATGATTCTAGTAGATACTTATTTGGAAGTAAAGGTATGTTTATAAGTTATTTCAATATCTTGTAGCTTATCAATATAAGCTTACATTAGCTTTATTTTATTGATTGCGCTTATCATTTAAGTTCTTTCAAATTTTGCCTGGAAGAAATTGCGAAAGGGCCACCCATTGCACATTTGATTATTTTGTTATGCTTTGTGCTTCTAATGATTATTCCTCGTGTAAAAATTTCGGTGTACAATAAATGTAGGTAAATAAATTATCCATCTATCGATCTTAATTTTGGCTGTAGTCCAAATTAAGATCTATCGATGGATAATTTCCTAGATATCCGAATAATCGACAGATGGATAACTTTAGACAACGTTGTCTGAATATATGTCCAAAACACGAGTCGCCATTGAGCTTAACAGGTCTGTTATTATTGTGCATAGACCGTAAAATTTGACGCGGATGTCTCGACTTCCTCAAAAGTAGGATACCTACAAAGAGGCTGTATAAAATGTCACAAACCCAACAACATTCACACGTGTACAAAAACCATGCATCGCGCGACCACTCGCGGTCGTGGCCACGAAGGTTGATAGTCTGGTGACCATTTTTGTCAAACATTATATACCTACTGCTTTGTATTCTATTCGTGCGTCACTTCACGGTTTTGGCAAACAGACTGTCACTTAAGAGAATATACATTGGACGAGGCTTGAGACGTAACATTATTGAGGGATTTTAGGACCAGACCTTTAGACCTATTGAACAATCACTCCCAATTCTTGGTAGGCTGTCAATTTAAGTGGCTCTGGGACAAAACAGCATAACAGTTAGACTTGACTAAAAGTGTTTTAGTCCTATCTATACTTGCTTTTGGTTAGTAAGTAGTAAGTACCCTAACACACCTAGGGGAACAGAAGCATGACTGAAAGTTAACAGTGAAATACCTAGGACGGGTGAGCCACAACTAAGCTGGTCAAAAAAGGTATCCGACTGCAAAACCTGTCGTCATGGGTTCCATTCTCTTTATATAATGTATTATGAGTATGAGGCTTTTAATTTATTCTGTGTCTATCTATTATAATGTACCTATGTATTTAGAAATATTTTATGTACATCAGTTGTCTTGATTCTTCTGATTTTCTACTGTCAATACATATCATCTATATGTTTTTGTCAAAATGATGTCAAAAAACTGTGGCCCAAAAATTTCCGAGTAGTTTTCGCCTTAACCCTAGACAGTAACTACTCAATAGATAGGGCAGTGTAAGTCATGTGACACAGTTAGCGCAAGTTGCACAAATTTATTGATTTCGTTGATAAGCTAAGCACACACGTTGTGGAAACACTTGAAAGAAAGATAAAAGAGTTGCACCGACACCGGCGGCGGCATGTATGAAAGGACCTTTGAGGTAAAGCCGGGTCACCCTGATAACTTCTTGTTGATATCACAGATTATATAATATTATTCTATATTGATATACCAAAATTTTACTGTATAGTAGGTAAACTTTCACTTATTTTTACAACTAAGATGGTAGACAGGCTGACGGCCTACCTGTAGCTAAGTGGTCACTGTAGTCTATGATCGTTTGCAACACACCAGAGGCGCTAGAAGCTTCTAGGTACCCTTTTGAAGAATTTTCAAATATTTTTACAATAAAGAAAATAATCCTATCCTACTTCCTACTATAATATTATAAATGTGAAAGTTTGTGAAGATGTTTGGATGTTTGTTACTCAATCACGCTCTAACGGCTGAACAGATTGGGCTAAAATTTACAGATACTGAGTTAGCTTATAGTCTGGAATAACATATAGGCTACTTTTTATCCCGGAAAAATGTTCCCACGGGAAGAGGGAACGGGAATCAAATTTCACGCGGGCGAAGCCGCGCGCATCAGCAAGTAGGCTATATAAAACAAAGAATTTTCGTTTTCGACTTTGCATAACTACAGTACAGAACCGCCAGTAAAATTAGTTCAATATTTAGAAGGAGCTTTCTGTAACTCAACCGCTAAAACGTTGCAAGTTAAAAGCGCGCAAAACCAGTTTTACGGTGCCGCTATAAACATATTTATAGGTCTATAAATAACTCGAGGTATCTTAGTAGTGGGTTACAACATTAAATTTCTAAGCCGTAATTATCCGTCCATGACCTCGTCTGCCAGTTTATTGTGACCTTCACCTAGTGCGTGATAGGGCGGATTTTAAGGTCGTCAATATTATGCGTTAATTTTTTTATAGTACTAAGGTGGCAGACAAGCTTACGGCCCAACTAATGGTAGTTTATCTTAGTCTATTGACGCTGGCAACACCGGATGCAGGTTGTGACGACCTACAGTTAATATTTTCAAGCCGCCATTAAAGCCTTGAACTTGTCTTAACGACCGACAACCGGGACCAGTCGCTTAACGTGCCTTCCGAAGCACGGAAACGCGTGACCCATTCAAGGACCAGCCATATTAAAAGTTGCTTACTGCAGTGATCGTTTATCGTTTACAGAACCCTGAGAGCCACCAGCGCTTCAAGTTACTATCTATAGGCGGCTGTGTGAAGGTGACCCTCAAACTAATAGTCTTCGTTGCTATCCATCAAACGGGCGGTGTCAATTTGATAAGCGTGACTCCTATAAATAAACACTAGCTGTGCACCACGTTTAACCCAATACCTATGTAAAATAATGAATGAATGACAATGAAATGAAAATATCTTTATTCATTTAGGCCTGAAAGTTACACTTGAATGTTAAAATTTTTTATTGTCTTTTTACATTTACTGCCAGATTCGCAATGCAATATAGCCTGTGAGAAAGAACCTGGCAAGAAAACACACGGTTACTACATTGTATGGACATAATTATGCGATCTTTATTGACATTTATTATTATTAATTCACTCTATTTCCTTGGTAGCATGATGATATAATGGCTTAAATAGTTCAGAAAAATTTGAGCCGACTTTCTGATGGTGAAATAAGCTTTCAAATCTGTTTAGGAGTTTCAATGTTTATCGATGATTTCGAAAAAGACAAATAAGTATATTCTCTTTGGAGTATTAGTATAGAAAATCTTATTTGGCTCTTACTTGTCGCGAGTAAGTTTCTAATGGATTCATTAACATAAAAATGCTGATAAGAAACCTGACTAAGAAACCTTAGATTCGAATCAAATACCTAGTTCACTCTTTTTAAGATTTCTTAAAAAAACTCAAAAATAGGTATATTTTTTTTGTCGGTGATTTGCAAACAGGCTTTTTAAAAGCGAGTTTGCAAGTCAGTTATCTTTGTACCTAATTTTTAAAAAAACCCGCTAAGCAATTAAAGAACATAAAAGACTTAGAAAATATCGTTTTTATTTGTCTTAAATTCCATTCATTACAAACTGTTGCCGAGTGCAACCACACCGCTAGAACTAGTCCTCAAATTATTCTGTTTATAAATAGTATACAGCTTTGAACCTAGCTCCTAGCTATCTAGATATTGAACATACACTGTACTCTAGTCTACAATATAAACCGTCAATTTTACAATGACTTGACCAGACATTATCAAATTAATATAGTTTTACATTGTCTGGTTCATAATATTGTAAATTAAAACTAAGTCATATAAAATTACATCAATTTTACAGATATTTCTATGTTTTCTTCAGTCAGGGTGTCATTTCAACTACTACTCTATCAATATACTGTCAATATAACTGATAGCCAAAATAATACAACGATTTCAGAGTATGTTACTTGTAAATCCTAAGTATCATAAAAACAGTCTTCCATCGCGTCTGTTTGTTAACGATAAACTTCTACTTTCCACCAAATTTCACAAACAAAATTATTACTTGGATCATAATAATATGATTAATAACAATAAGAGTTACTCAAAGAAAAAGGAAAATAGCTTCCGTTGTCGAACCTGTGCTAAAGCTGAGCTAAATTAGCTTTCAGCAATTTCTCACGGAATTAGCACAGAAAGCTGAAAAACACAGGATCATACCTAGTTCGGCACAAACCGTAGAGGTTTGTGCCGAACTAGGTATGATCCTGTGTTTTTGTTTCACCAAGAAATAGAGCAATTCATCACAAAGGTTTTGGTGCATTGTGACCCAATGATTATTGTAGTTTGACACTCATTTATGTATTTAAAAATATCTTTTGCACTTCTACTCTGTAAAACTTTTAAACTCTGCCAGATAGGTACGTTCATTCGTTCGCGCAGTTTTCTCGAAAAGTGGTACATAGTCTTCGCGTTACTACTCGTAATAACATAGATAGGCGTGTGTATTTGTAGAATATATTACAGAGGTTGATACGCTCACTAATCGGAGACTAACCCGAGACCTCTAGCCAGCCATTCCACAGACCGGTTACTCAAGGACGGACCAAAACAAATACAGCGATCTCTGGTGAACTTTGAATCTACAGGATATAGATTTTGAATACCTATATCCTGCTATAATAAATTTATTGAATTCTTCAGATAAGAGAACTTGTTTAGAGCGAGCTAGATTTATGTTGTTTGAGAGATGTTTCAATACTTGACATGTGAAAACCCAAAAATAACAGGATGTCCCACCACTGCCAACGGCTGGGAGCCCCGTGTAAGCCCTCGGAAGGATGTCCCAGGATTCCCAACAGAGTTTAGCTACCTCCGCATCTTTGCATGTTTCGTGTCTATTTTATCTGAGAGGAGTAGTAACGGCAAGATGGGATAATATTTATAAAGCGTCGTCTAGAGAAACTTATATTTGTGTCTGAATACATAGCTATACGATACTACTGCTACCAGATCAGAGACAGAACAAGCTTCTGAAACTACAGAAAAAAGATTATGTCCTGCATGAGAATCGCACCCACGACCTACTGTCTTGCTGATATTTTTCGATGATCTCAGTCTGATCATGTCTCCTCCGCTGGGTTGCGGAAGAAAGACAGGTCAAATTCTTGTAGTCTACACTGTGCTCCAGCTTAGCGAGCGTAGTTTCGACTATAACATTTGGGTATAGGAGGGCGTAGGTTCGAAGCATTGGTATAGTATATAATTGTAATTGAGCTTCATAAATATTGCGATAAAAATCCAAAAATTATCTGAAGTATGAAAATTGCTATACGTGTTCGTGTTCATAGTCAGTCTAAAAATACGGAAAACTTAAATGCAAATGTAGGTAATACATCAAAATTAGTGACACTATCAAGATGTTAGACTCGTCTGAGATTGTAAAGGTGAATAACATTGTATTTAGAACTAGTTGTAAACCGCTTCTTCACCTGGGCACAAATTGTTGCTTTGCCTTGAGGATTTTATGGTATGTCCTTCGTAGATGACTCTATTAATCAATCAAACCAGTCTAAGGATGCCTACTGCTGGACCTCGACACAGTCCCCTCGTTCGACCCTGTCCTCGTCAGTCCATCATCAGTTGACCCACTTTACGTTTACCAAGTCACGATCTCCACTCCAGAACTTGTATGTTCTATTGGCCAACTGTATTAACAAAGTGGCTAGCCCGTTGCAATTTCAACGTCCTTACACTGCGAGTTATATCGATCACTCTAATTCTGTTACCTCATTGCTGAGTTTATGCCTCAATGGCGTTCTTTTCTTTAGATGGTCTGGTAGATGTCTAGATGCTGATGGGTTTTATAGATGTCTATCATGAATTGTGCCAAACCCGTACACCAGTTTAGAGGAGTCATATGGTTGCCTATCTGTGACTGATAGTGGGCCATGTGACTTTGACACCCAGACTCAGCTGTGAGGTGAACTTTCGTACGTAGCGAGTGGTCTGGGGCTGATATCTCAGAGCAGTGACCCGAGATTAGACTGATTTTATCAGATTAGACCTTCCAGTTTGGACAGAATTTTATCTTCACTGGAATGGGGTCATGTAGTATCTATGTAATCTGTAAGAAAGCTGGGTGACTGACTCATCAGACGCCTAATCGAAACTGCTGAAGATAGAAATTTGGGACAGTAGTTTTTTTTGTGACCCTGCTGTAAATAGATGCGTTTGTGCCTTTGTTCGGAGAAACAAGGTTTACTCAGCATATAGATAAAATCTATATTAACTAGTTTAAAAGAAGATCTATTGAACTTATCTCAAGTAAAAGTATTCGGAAGTACTTACAGTACGTAATCTTTTTAGCGTGATCGTCGATTCATCAGATCACGAGAAATTAATCTGTTTTTGTTTGATTATTTATCTACTTTTCAAGTGTTCACCAATCTCCCGGAATTAAGGATAAAGATATGAGACTTGAGTCAGCACCTCACGTGAAATGACTTTTTGAGCTAAAACTTTAGTACTTATGCAGATAGCCATCTTTGATTCCTAGATAAGTTTGAAGAGGAGTCACCTGAATTAGCTGTGAAGATGAAAATGTAATCGTTATCAATAATTTCTTTTATTTTGGGTTTATGTGCGGCTTTTTTGATACATTTTTATCAATAAACTGATCATGTTTTGATCTGAACGTTTGATTTAACAAAAATACACGGTTGTCTATTCAATATTTACTTTTGGCATCAAAGTGACGACACGACATAGTATTAACTGATAAAGATGTGTCTGATTTAGCTAGTAGCTCTTAAACGTCATTCACAAGTTCAATTTACTTTACAATTTTATGAAATGAAAATGTTAGTCCTGGTGTTGGCCCTAAAAAGAAATATTTATGTACCCTACCGATGTTCGCTTTGTTTACCGATAGCTCGGTTCGCAAAAAACTCTTTAAAATTATAACCGTTTCACCGGTGCAATGATTTGCAGAAAGATCCTTTGCATATGAGGGGACATCAAATATCCCATTGAACGATGTCTCATCCTAACTTAAACTAACTTCCGTTGATATATGTCTTTTATCAGCTTTCCTCATAAGCTCCACTCATGTTATCTCCAAAGGTTGCCACGAAGGAAGTGGTGATCTTCACGCCACTAAGTGATAGTCAGCAGTAACTTTGTTGAAAACACGCCTGAACTGAACTGGCTTTTGTAAAGTGATTCTTTCCGGTGGTACTTTAGATATTCAAGTTATTGATACTTTAATAACTTAATGTCTTGTACTTAGGCAAGAAGGCGAGATAGTTTACCCCATGCAAAATGGTCTTGACTAATTAGTCATTGCAGAATGTTTTGGTTTTTTGAATGGCCCCATTCCCTGTTTTCTTGGACCTATTCCATCCGTGATTTCGGCTTTTGTTCTACCCCCAACGGTAGAGTTCCCAAACGCTTTGCTCTATCCGAGAACATTTTTTTTTTATATTTCTGGTCCATAAGTGCAACAGATAGTCATAGGGGCCTATTCACCTATGTTGTGTTTTTACGCAACAGTCATTTACAACTACTTTTAGCCCCTCTCTATAAAATAGATCGCAGAGTGACTTATGGCGAGACTTGTGTCTGTAGTCTGTGACTCTGTTGCATTAAACTATGTCACTAGGTCACGTGGATCATCTGTTCAAAGTTTGAAATAAAACAGAAATGACAACGTCAATCGGATTGAACTTTCACTTTCACAATAAACGTTTTAGAGAGGGGCAGTCGGGTTAGACCGTCTCACGGCTTCTTGTTATGATTGATATTAGTGCCCTTAAATTTGTACAATATTACAAGGAATATAATATAATCAACTCAAGTAGAATTCATTTTAAAAAATATAGCTTACTACTATACCCCCTCTCCCCTGCCGTGCCCCAGACAAAGAATTCAGGTCATACAGTACGGGCTCCTTGTGAGGACCGAGAATGTATCGTTGAGTCGGATATATCTTAAAATAACTGTGCGAAATCTGGTATTCGAATGAATATTTTATATCAACGCGATTGGTGATGTCACAAATGGGAAAAATAAAGTTCTTTTTTTTGTTTTTGGACTTTCTTGGCTTGAGAATTTTGACAAAATTAAGCAGGTAATTTTCAATTCAATTAAATTTTATTTTATTGCAATTTAAAGGTAGTACCACAGATTATATAATATATTCTATAGTAGTACGTACAACGATGTTACAAATTATTAGTTTAGGTTCCACCATATTTCAGCCAGAATGACATAAAATTGTCATTTAATTGAAAAATATTATTAAAGTATTTTTCATGAGTAAGAGACTTTATAGATTACTAGCGAACGTCACGCGGGTTTTCCAGCGTAGTTTCCATTCCCGTGGGAATGCGGACATATTCATCTCCAGGTTTGCTCAAAATACTAGGTACTCCAGTGTAACGGTGGTAATTTTACCTATTATACCTAATCGTAAATGTTAAAGTTTGTAAATATAGGTAAATGTGTGGATGTTTGTCAATCTGACATATAAGGCTGATCGCACATATGTCAGCACCGTACGCGCCGCACGCGCCGTACGCGCCGCATTTCCTGATAGCCTCGCACATACGCGCCGTACGCGCCGCACGCGCCGACAGTACAAATGACCGTCGGATAAACAAATGACGATCGAAAAAACAAATGCAGATCACTAAAACAAGAGACTATAAGCAAGTTGATAATGACAAAAATTACTTGCAGCCATATTTTGTTATGTAGATGCAATTGCCATTCAAAAAAATAGGTGCAAGCAACTCTCGACATTAATGACTTTTCTCTAAAAATGTGCTTTTAGGCGTTTATGTATATGACTAAAAAATATGAATGGTCCCTTAAGGACTTTACTAAATGTTCTGTAACCATAGATAAGGTACTCAAAACATCAAATGATAATACAGAGCGCCTTAATTGTTTCCTAAATGACCACTTATGCAATATTAACTGCCCTAAAGCAATTGAGCCGGTAGAGGCTCAGTGTGAACCGGTTACCGCTGAGCCCCTAGCTCCCATTACTACGTGCCAGCCCAGTACATCAGTGGATATATTGTGTGACAGTGTAAATAATAGTAACAGTGTAAATAATAGTAATAGTTGTACTAAATTAATTGTATTTAGTGATGATATTGGTACGAATATAAGTTCATTTTTAAAACAAAACTAAAATTCAAGTTATTACTCGGTTATTAATAATTGCTATCCGGGTGCTTCATTAAGTGATATTATGCAAAAGATATTAGAATATAAATTTGAAGCTAACAGTAAAATAATAATTTTCTGTGCAAACAGGGGCAAAATTAGCAATGATGATTTGTCCCTGTACATGAATTACATCTTAAACTTAAATGTCATACAAGTTGTAATGTTCACACTTCCATTTATAAAAGGTGTGCCAGACTCGGAAAATTCATTTAGATATAAAATGAATTTACGTTTAAACTTAATAAGTCAGTATAATAATAAATTTAATGTAATTGACTTTAATTCTGTATTTGACACAAATTTGTCACATAGCAAGTATAAAGTCTATAATAATCACAAGGGTAGGTATTGTCTACCCAAATATTATAAAAGACAAATAGCAAGTTTGCTATTCAATTATTTTTACTCTATAGCCAAAAACTTGGCTGACAAAACTGCTTTATTTGAGCAGAGTAGATTTAGGACTTTGGAATCAGTTCCAAGTAATTTAAATTAACTTCTGGGACAACAGAGGATTTACCCTCTAGCCAAAATTGTAAATTGATAGAGTTGAATTTAATTGCAAACCATAATATTGAATATTTATTTATTTATTTATTTATTTATTTATTTATTTATTTATTTATTTATTTATTTATTTATTTATTTATTTATAACTATATCGGAAACTGTCCTCCGAACAAAACTAAATTAAAAAATGTTAATTATATCAACCTGGTGCATTATAATATAGCAACATTAACGCAGGTCAAAGAGTTTGAATTGGAGCTGTTCATGAGCTCAGAAAATATTGAAATTGTTTGTCTTACAGAACATATGCGTAAGGAGTATGAGCTCATGTTCAGTTTCAGTAGTCACCGGGTTGGTAGTGCGTTCTGCAGGGTCAACACAACACGGGGGGGTCCGTTGATTTTATTCAATAAGAAGTTAAAGTATAAGGAACGGAAAGATGTTGTGTCCCTCTCTGTAGAGTGTACAGTTGAAATATCGTGCGTAGAATTGGAGCAATTCATAGTAGTATGCGTATATAAACCTGGAGTCTCACCCTTTTGTGACTTTGAGGAAGTAATGGATAAAGTGCTATTTAAACTTGGAAAAACTAATAAACACCTAATAGTGTGCGGTGATTTTAATGTTAATATACTTATAAATACGCGTCAGACCAATGATATCTTAAATTTATTTAAATCACACAATCTCACTAACTTATTTTTAGAGCCTACTAGATATTGTGACACAACAGCTACTTGCCTGGACAATATATACAGTGATATATGTTGCCAGAAAGTAAGAGTATTATAAATTAGATAAAATCAGATCATACTGGTCAAATAGCATCTTTCAAGATCACAAGAGAAAAAGTTAAAAGACGTAAAATATTATGTAGACCAGTAACTAGCGACCGCTTGGAACGTATGCGAGTTGGACTTTGCAATAAACTTCCATTTTTAGACACTGGCTTAGATTCAAATGTAATGTATAAGTTATTTTTTGATTCCTTTTACAATGAGTTCAACTCCATATTCAAGTCTAAGGAAGTCACAATCGGTGACAGGCCAGCCTTCAGTGAATGGGCCACTGAGGATATACATAAAAGTAGACAAAAACTGTATGAACTATACTCAGAAAGACAGCTTAATAGAACAGATGAATTTCTAAATTATGTTAAAACTTATTCAAAAAAGCTTAAAGCAGACTGCTTAGCAGCCAAAAGAAAGTATATAAGTAATAAAATTATCAATAGTGTAGACAAAGTTAAATCTACTTGGAAAATAATTAACGCAGAAAGAGGCCAAGCAAAATCAAATGATAATAATTTTAAACTTAAAGTAAATGGTAACATCATTACAACAGATGCCGAAGTCGCTAACGAATTTGAACATTTTTTCTCTCGAATACCGATAGATTTGACCAGAACCCTAGGTTCTTCTACCCCAACAGCAGAATCCTTGTTAAAAGCAAATGTTCCTTGCTGTAATGAAATATTCAAGTTCAGTAAAATTAGTATACACACTATCATAAAAACTTTTAAATCTTTAAATATTAAGAAAACGGCTGACCTCTGGGGAATTTCTGTACATTTAGTTAATTCGTTAATTGAAATGGTTGCCCCTGAATTATCAATAATATTTAATAATTGTGTTGATAGTGGTGTGTTTCCTGACTTAATGAAGTTTAGTAAAATAACTCCTCTGTTTAAATCGGGTGGCACCTCGGATCCATCTAATTTTCGTCCTATTTCTGTACTACCCACGTTTAGTAAAATCTTTGAAAAGGCAATGCTTAATCAAATGCAAAATCATTTTAATACAAATAAACTATTCCATACTAAACAGTTCGGTTTCACGCGCGGTCGGTCTAGCACGGATGCTGGAATCAAATTATTAGAGTGTATATATGAGGCCTGGGAGGAGTCGTATGACGCTTATGGTGTATTCTGCGACTTATCTAAGGCCTTTGATTGCGTCCAGCATCAGACTTTAATTCAAAAACTTGATTATTATGGGATCCAGGGGACAGCCTTGAATTTAATTAGTTCTTACCTAAGAGATAGAGTACAGAGAGTAGTTATAAATGGTAAACAGTCACATGGTTCTGCTGTAACAATGGGGGTGCCTCAGGGTTCAATTCTGGGACCTTTTCTATTTCTAGTGTACATAAATGATCTCCCTCACCTTATAGGAGACAATCATGAGGTAGTTTTGTTTGCTGATGACACATCTTTAATATTTAAAGTTGAACGTGGACAACGCGATCTTGACGAAGTAAACAATGCCCTCTCTAGGGTAGTCCACTGGTTTAACGCAAATAATTTATTGTTAAATGAAAGTAAAACAAAATGTATTAGATTCACCTTGCCAAATGTTAGGCTCGTTAACACCAGTATTAGGATTAGGGATGATCAAGTAGAATTGGTAGATGAAACTGTCTTTCTGGGCATAAAGTTAGACTCCAACTTGCAGTGGGGGCCTCATATCGAGAGAGTCTCGGGCAGACTGAGCTCTGCAGCCTATGCCGTTAAAAAGATCCGACAACTGACAGACATTAGAACAGCGCGTCTTGTCTACTTCAGCTATTTCCACAGTGTCATGACCTATGGCATACTATTATGGGGTAACGCTGCCGACATCGAATGTATCTTTGTGTTGCAGAAAAGGGCTGTCCGGGCTATCTATGGTATGGGGTTTCGGGAGTCATTAAGAGAAAAGTTTAAGCATATCAACGTCCTTACTGTGTATTCACAGTACATATATGAAAACTTATTATATACTCATAAAAATAACAGTAAATTTATTAAAAATAGTGATATCCATAACCTAAACTTAAGAAATAAGAATAAATTGGCTGTACCTAGATTTAGGCTTAATAAAATAAGCAATTCTTTTGCGGGCAATTGTATTCGAATGTACAATACATTGCCGACAGCCGTAACAGGTTTGTCAGTTAATAAATTTAAAAAACTAATAAAACTTAAATTGTGCCAGAAAGCTTATTATAGCATTAAAGACTTTCTAGAAGACAAGGCTGCCTGGCAGTGACACGAATTGCTCCTTTCTACATGTTAAAAAAACTGTATTAGATACTAAGATGAATTTTGGTAGGGACCGTACTGAGTTTCTTGGGGTGTTCTTCTCAGTCTGTAGCATTTCCGAACCCCCGGTAGAGTCACAAAAATTTTGACAAACCTAAATAATTTTTTTAAAAATTTCAAAGGGAATAAATTTTATTTTATTTTTTATTTATTTTTGGGTGAATGTTATTGTGATTGTAAGTGTACCGGAACTATTGGAATTAATTTTCTCGTGTATAAAAATCCCAGTAGCTCTATGGAACTACTGGGACGAAAAAATCCCAGTAGTTCCATCATGGAACCATGCAATGGAATCTCAGTATAAAAGTCCATGTGCATGTATTATGTATTGTCCGGTTTGAACATTATTTCCGTATAGATACGGGCAAATACATATATATGGCAACACTGAGCATGCATGCGGCTACACCAAGCACCAGCACGCGCCGTACGCGCCGCATTATGACGTCATCAGAATGTTATTCGGATGCCTACCGCATTTCACGAAATGCGGCGCGTACGGTGCGGGTGTAATGTGCGAGGTTCCATACAATTTCATACAACGAATTCTAAAATGCGGCGCGTACGGCGCGTACGGTGCTGACAAATGTGCGAGCAGCCTTAAACGGCTGAACGGATTTGACTGAAATTCAGTACAATTATAGAATTTATAATCTGGAATATCATAACCCATTTTTTATTGACAATTGATCCCACCCTCTCTTTTCCGACCCCGAACAACGCGTGCCGGGCAGAGATGCCACTCATACAAAGTGGAGAGAATCTTCGCCAGAGCTGAGCGTTTCAAAAGACCATTCTAACAAACAACGAATAAATGAATTATGAATTATGAATTACGAATTCCTCTGTCGAACTATAAAAACTTGGAACGACCTGCCTTATCTTACAATCCCGGATTCTTCAAGAGGAGCGTGAAGAGGCACATCTCAGGGCCGCCAACTTGAGGACCACTGTCAGAAGTGGCCCCCAATCGCTAGATGCGCCACGGCCTTCCATCAGGCTGGTGGCGACGTCAATTTGGCGAGCTGAATATTAAAAAAAACCTTATAATAAGTTTCCATGGGGTGTGAGATCGGGTACAGGAACCCACGTGGATGGAGCCCGAAACGCCATCTAGTAGGTAATATAAAAAGTAATTAGTTTTCCATCCGCAATGTCAGGTCAATGAGTCAACAATCATGGCAGCTCTCTGCTAATATAAAAATCGTGTACAGACGTTATCAGCGCAGTGTAGGCAAACAACAATTATCTATATTGACTGTAGACTCTTGTGCAATAAGGAACTTGTAATTCGCACTAAAATTATGTAAGCCCTGCTTTTGCGACGGGTTTCTTTCTTATTTGCTGCAGTAATATCATAAAGTAATTTAATATTGAGTTCGAATCCCGATTTGGAACAAATATTTGTGTGAACAAATGTTTGTTTCGGAGTTTGGGTGTTTCCTATCCTACTTCATACTAATATTGTAAACGTGAAAGTTTTTGTACATGTTTGGATGTTTGGTACTCAATCACGCTCTAACGGCTCAACGGATTGACCAGAAATTTTGGTACAGAGATAGCTTAAAGTCTGGAATAACACATAGGCTACTTTCATTCCGGGAAAATGTTCCCACGGGAAGCGGGAACATGTACCAAATTTCACGCGGGCGAAGCCGCGAGCATCATCTAGTCACTTATAAAAACAATCAGTTGCCTTTTTTTACTCGTAGCAGTCCCTCATGAATGCAATGCTATGTATCTGGACGCTATGTATCCGGATGCCGAACTCTACCTACCCTACCACTGCGTACGATCGGTAGCTCTGGATAAGCCCTATAAGTAAGTCCCTGGATTCCTGACAGACAATTCAGATTCTACCTATTCATGGCGTTATCAGCCTTACGTCAATTTTGTTACATTTGCATGTATATTGTTCGAGTTATCATTTCATTCGTCATGTTACAGTTCGTAGTTACAATATGTACACAATTTTGTATTTAAAAACCGGCCAAGTGCGAGTCGGACTGGCACACGAGGTGTTCCGTATAAAAAAGCGGACTAGTGCTAGTCGAACACGCCCACCGAGGGTACCGTACATCTGAACTAATATTCTAAAGAGGAAAAATTTGTTTGTCTGTTTGCATCAAATAGGCTCCGAAACTACTGGACCGAAAAAAATCTTTCACTGTTGGGAAGCAACACTTTTCACGGTAAACATAGGCTATATTTTATGCCCGTATTCCCACGGGAACGAGAGCTACACGGGTGAAACCGCGTGATGTCCGCTAGTCCGTTATACAAATGCTCCTTCTATCTGTATACCAAACAGATGGACAACAAAGTGATCCTATAAGCTGGGTTTAGTGATTTCATTTTGAGCTATGGGACCCTAAATTTCATCAAAAAGTCACATTTATTTGTCGTAGGGAAGCCCCTTAACTTTTTCTGATTTTAGTGTTTATGTTATAGGGGCAACCGTAAAACATCTTTTGTGAAAATTTCACTTCTCTAGCTACGACGGTTTCTGAGATACAGTCTTGTGACAGACGTACTGTCGGCGAAGTTTCAGTTATAAGTTCCCGTTTTTCCCATTTTGGTACAGGTTCATCATCACGCCTTTATCCCCGAAGGGGTAGGCAGAGGCATATTATATACCCACATTTCACCTTTTTTATATATTGTCTCACGTAATACGTTGTGAGCCGTATTGCCGTGTTTGAATGAACAGTCGCAGGTTGTGACTGAAGACCATTTTGGTACAGTACCCTATAATACAGAGCGCAAAAAAACTTAGATAAGATAATTCTACAAAATGTTCTCATTTAAATTATTCAAATTATATTCTTAACATTCAAATTCACATGTTGTGAATAGGTAATTGTGTTCACAACATTTGAATTTGAATGTTAAATAAGTAATATGTTTTTTGTGTATAACACTGTGAATTTCGTTTAAAATATTATATTTCTCTGTAATAATAATAATAAGATTATTTTGAAAACCATTAACTCTCTTAAAATGCTTTTAAAAATAATAGCGCTAGAACTGAACGATTCAAAAGATCGTTTCTCCGTCGAACCATAAAAACTTGGAACGACCTGCCAGCGCACGTGTTTCCCTCCTCATGCAATCCCGGGTTCTTCAAGCGGAGCGCGAAGAGGCACATCACAGGGCCGCCAACTTGGGGACCACTGTCAGAGGTGGCCCCCAATCGCTAGATGCGCCACGGCTTTCCATCAGGCTGGTGGTGACGTCAATTTGGCGACCAAAATATAAAAAAAAATATAAATTTTAAAAGGTTATTTTACTTAATTTATGAAACTTGCTGCACATATATTATTAAGTATGAAAAAAAAAACACTTTCACTTGTAATGTTCCACAAAAAATATTGTAATACCTGACCGGTTCACAACGCAACATGCAAGGGTAATAAAGCACTAATAATGATTTTAAAGATTTTCCACATAATGATAAGTAGGAAAGGGCTACTTATAGCAATGTCCGAAGAGTAGCTGCTGCTTCTTCTATGAATCTTTGACCAAATTACTGAGGTATAAAAGGGGATGACCAAGTTTCAGTGCGAAGTGATGCATTTTCAAGTTTTTTTGTCACGCCTATATCAAATAAGGGGAGGCGGAGAGGCTGTTTTTGTGTGTATGCTATGTATATATAAAATGTATCACACATATCTAAACTCAGTGAAAGTAGTTAGTTTATCAAACAACATTACATCCGATAGATATCACATAATAATGAACTGATAACATACGGCCAATGATTATGCGAACTTGACACCCCCAATAACTTAAATAGGCTTGATGATACAACATCGCCGCGCGTCAAACAACAAATGAAAAATAGCAACATCGCGTAAAAAGGCAAATAAAAATAGCAACATTGCGTAAAAGGACAAATAAAAATAGCAACATCGCGTAAAAGGACAAATAAAAATAGCAACATTGGCTCGCGTAAAATAGGAAATAAAATAATGAATTCTACCCTTCAAGAAGAGGAGATGAGGCAACAGGAGCCCGGGATACTGTGGAAGATAATCGGAATACCGCTGGCCGTCGCTTTGATGGTAGTTGTGTGCCTATTTTATAACTGTTATAAGACGAATATAGAAATGTGAGTATTATTTTATTCAATTTCGTTAATTTATTGCTTTAAGTTTGGAATATAGGTAGATATGTGTTACAAAATAACATTAGGTACCTACTATTTTTGGCTGTCTTATAGTTGTGTAATTTCGATGAAATAGGTTTGACTATGTTCAAGACAACACATTATTTATTGTAAACTATACATGGTATACATTTTAGCAGTATTGCATATGTATCTGTGAATAATCAGAATCACACTGAAAAATGGTCAAATTCACGGTCAACATTTAGTTCAATACTAGCACCGAGATTAAAGCAGATAAAAACGTTGTTAAAATAATATCGGGTTTTAGATCGTTTTAAAAAATTAGATCAATCAAGATCAGTAGAATCCATAAAATTTTTAATTTGAACACTTAAAATTATAAATGTTTGTAGATTAATATTTTGAATCAAAATTAAATTAATTTTTTATTGTTGTTACACTAAAATAATAATGATATTTAGTCTGCCTTCCGTGAGAAATCCAAGTTAAGCGGGCGGCGCTGTGGAGTGGGCGTTCAACGGGTAGTTTATAGGTGACTAGACGACGTCATGCGGTTTTACCCGCGTAGGTCCCATTCCCGTGGAAATACAGAAATAAATATAGGCTATGCTCGTCGGGAAGAGTGTAGCTTCGTAAAATGATAGATTTTTTCAAATCGGTTCAGTAGTTTCGGAGCCTATCCGATGCAAACAAACAAACAATCAAATCTTTGTTATTCATAATATTAGTATAGATAATGAATATGTAGGATTGAGTGGTGTCAGGTGGCACGTTGCTACATTCCGATGTAACCATCACTTTGTAGGTAGTTCGGCGAGGAAACCAGGAATCGTGGTATAAAGAAATAATGCGTGGTTTAGTTAACATTCATTTAGTCAATCGTATAGCTAACACTAAACACAAAGAACCTCCTAGGACTAACTAAATCTACACTGTTATAACATTCCACCAGAGCACGTGGGCGCGTGCGCACCGGTCGATCGTTGCACCAATAATGACCGGGACTCGACTGACGACGTCCTGATATGTCGTGCGTGGCCGCCCCTCCAGCGCTCGGTGTTATGTCACCTGTCAATGTCACTTGTCATTAGGATCACATTTGAAGTGTGCCGTCACGGCCAACCCTGACTATCGCACGTCCTCGGGCGAAACACCTGTAGAAATTTAAGAATGCGTTAATGATCGCTCGTCCATTCCTGACAGAAATTGTGAACTTAACTTCCTTTCCCAATAAGCCGGGCGTACTAAGCCCTTTAAACCAAATAGTACTTGAAACGGGTTGAAGCATCCGAGGCCTCTTAAACTAGCTAGCGCAACACACAGACATGGCTCAGGCATACGGGGTCTTCCCAACCAGTCCAACCTTCAACAAAGACGTGGCCCAGGCGTACGTACCTCTTTTAACCAGTCTAAGTAGACGTGGCCTGGGTATACGCAGCCTCTTCAACCAGCCCTACCAACATAGACGTGGCCCGGGCGCACGTACACATTTCAAGCGTACGCGGCCCCTTCAACCAGTCCGACCAACACAGACGTGGCCCGGGCGCACGTACACATTTCAAGCGTACGCGGCCCCTTCAACCAGTCCGACCAACACAGACGTGGCCCGGGCGCACGTACACATTTCAAGCGTACGCGGCCCCTTCAACCAGTCCGACCAACACAGACGTGGCCCGGGCGCACGTACACATTTCAAGCGTACGCGGCCCCTTCAACCAGTCCGACCAACACAGACGTGGCCCGGGCGCACGTACACATTTCAAGCGTACGCGGCCCCTTCAACCAGTCCGACCAACACAGACGTGGCCCGGGCGCACGTACACATTTCAAGCGTACGTGGCCCCTTCAACCAGTCCGACCAACACAGACGTGGCCCGGGCGCACGTACACATTTCAAGCGTACGCGGCCCCTTCAACCAGTCCGACCAACACAGACGTGGCCCGGGCGCACGTACACATTTCAAGCGTACGCGGCCCCTTCAACCAGTCCGACCAACACAGACGTGGCCCGGGCGCACGTACACATTTCAAGCGTACGCGGCCCCTTCAACCAGTCCGACCAACACAGACGTGGCCCGGGCGCACGTACACATTTCAAGCGTACGCGGCCCCTTCAACCAGTCCGACCAACACAGACGTGGCCCGGGCGCACGTACACATTTCAAGCGTACGTGGCCCCTTCAACCAGTCCGACCAACACAGACGTGGCCCGGGCGCACGTACACATTTCAAGCGTACGCGGCCCCTTCAACCAGTCCGACCAACACAGACGTGGCCCGGGCGCACGTACACATTTCAAGCGTACGTGGCCCCTTCAACCAGTCCGACCAACACAGACGTGGCCCGGGCGCACGTACACATTTCAAGCGTACGCGGCCCCTTCAACCAGTCTTCCCCATAACAAAAGCGTGACTTTGTATAGCGGCAGAGGTTCATACATAAATCGACTCACGAATCTGTAGAACGTGAAAGAGGCACACAAAGGTCGCAAATCCTGGCGATTCGCTTCAGAAAGAAAAGGAACAGTCTCACCGGATGACGTCAGCAGTGCACCTCCAGCTGTGATGTTAGTTCTGCGACACGGCCATCACGATGACTCACACGTCCTCGTGTGAAGCATCGCAAACATTTACAGCATCTGAAACAACAGTTTATCCAAAGTACAGAATCTTTTGCTCGACCTTCCTGACCGAAGAGTCGGGCATCAGCTAAATAAACTCGACATATTAAGTCTGCATTATTTTATTCTAAACAGTTCGCAACGCTTATTAAATCTGATCACAATACATACATACAAACACATACACACAGTCACGCTCCCATAGGCAGAGGCACAGTATACGCCCACATTTCACCTTAAATGGTTTTATGTCCCACGCAATAGGTGGTGAGCCTATTGCTGTGTTTCTGCTATTTTTTTACTCTTGATTATTTTGATCTCTTTAGTATTGCTGATCACAATAGGTACTCAATTAAATCGAAATCGGCTAGTTCAGTATACAATACTCTTAACTCAACCTAAAGCCTCCATCCGGCCAGGTAGTGGGACTTCCATCCTGTACCCACTTCAGATAATGGTATGAATTGAACCAGAAAATGCCTACCTTCGGCACTTTTTTTATACCACTAAGGTGGCAGACAAGGACTGGTGGTCACCGTAGCATATGAACGCTTGCAACACCAGAGGCGCCACCACTCCCGTGCTGCCGACCCTGTAAAAACCTTCAAAGACCCCTTTCAAAGAACCCTATGCTGTAGGCTTTTCCTTACGGCTTGACGACGTAGGTCACTATAAAGACCCATGGCTAGCATGAATCTGCGCGCGGCCAGAGTAATTCGCATACTACACTCACTCACTCACGTGAAGGTCTTACTCCTTCATCATCATTTGTCAGGTAAGTCTTTAAAGAATCTACTCACATGAAGGTCTAACCCCTTCGTCATCTCAACGACCTACTTAATGGAAAAAGAAAAGGACTACGTGACCTGTAATTTGCAAGGTCCATCCTCGTAGCACGTCGATCTTCATAACTACCCAGCAGCTCGATGAGGATACGCCTCCCGTAGCTCCGGCACAACATAATCTGCTAGTGACCGCGCCGCCCGTGCCGCACGCTGTTAGTTTTCACACCAGTGCTCGCGCAAGCCGCTGTCGACCCGCGCTCTGCTTCTCCGCGCGCTGGCGATGGAGCACCCACAGCGGCCACAGCGCAACCGTTCACGAAGAAGTTACATGAAAATTAACAAAATTTAGAGTTAAAGTACACCGGTAACAAGTTACTGTACATGTCTTCCGCCAAAACGTTATGAGGGATGACATAATATTGGTTCCATTCCCTGAATAGATTATTTTTTGCCCATTATATAAGCGGCGGTTGCTCATACCTACATTTCATTATTTATAACCAATATTTTGAGGAAAGATTATGTCACATTGGAATAATCAAACCATTCGAACTTGTATCACTCCTGGTCAACAAAACACTCATTGGGCAACCATTAAACCATCTTGTAGCCGGTACCGTCAGTTACAACTAAAATCACTGGTCTGATAATTACACTAAGAAATTACGATCAGATAACACAGGAGTCATAACTTGTAAGCGAATTTTATTCACAGCTTGTAATCTATCAAAAATTTAAACATTACAATCTTACCTATTAAAAGTTCTAAGGGACTAGCCTGCGTGACCTAATTCATGGTGCAATTGAGAGAGAGCTGTACGTTTGAACAGAGCATCCCGTCACGAGCGACTACTTAGTTCCATATATGTTCATACATGGAGTTCATCTTCAGTATCTCGGATTCTCTCTTCCTGGTTGTAGGCTTTCGAATTACATGTTGCTATTAAATAAAGCTTGATAATAACGGACTCACAAAATTCCTTGAAGTCTCTGCTGGCGGAGTACCGTCCTTGATCGCCAATCATGTAGATAAGTATGCCGAATAACGAACACTATAATTCAGTGTCTTATACTGCTGCTTATATCGATGCTAAGTGTAGGATGAAATGATGCGTACTTAGTACCTGGTATAATGACAGCCATTTCATCGACAACCGGGACCTTACCGCTAACCTCCGAAGCCCGAAAGTGCTTGTACATGAAAGAGTCACAAAGTGGTTACCCATCCAAGGACTGCCACAGTAAAAGCTGCTTACGACAAAATGAATTTACAGAACACCAAGACCGCAGGACTCCAAGCGCTTCTATTGAACTGATAACTTCCTTTTGGTTGTTCATACACTAAGTTTTCTGGTCGCATCAATGTGTGTGGTGTGTCAGGGTAGTGCCACCCTGGTATTGGTGTTCGTTTTAACCTGTACTTTACCTGATAAATGATATTGCGCGGCTGTCTGTAAATTTATTTAAATTTTCTTATAACCCTCGGCATGTTCTTGAAGCAATAAAGTTCATAAGCGTGAACGCAGTAACCTCTCGTGGACATCGTTGATGACAGAACATCAGAACGATCTAAGGACCATTTGCAAACAAAGAGTTTTACCAAATCGCTAGATTTCCGGTGTAGCACATCTGATCCTGGCCCTTTGGGTCCTGAGTGATCCCCGAGGAAGCTTTCCATTATTCAGGTAGGATACGAGTTTTAAGAGCTCTCCATCCTTCTGCTGTTCCGCAATCAGCTATTGGTCAGCAAATTCCGCTGATTGATCAATACACTCTCTTTGCAGTACTGTAGGGGATTATTTTCTGAAAAGAAGTGTGCATGTAATATTTCCTAGCCAATGCCTTCCTAACCAATTCGACATCACCATATGAAATTCAAATGAGACAAGCGGCACTATGTCCGCTTTCGCCCATGTGGACTGCATGAATGCAGTCTTTGACCACACCAAACTTGCTGTTATGCAAATGATGATAACATAATTTCCAACTGCATGAGTGAGAGCTTCGAACCTTTTCTGACGCTAAATCTAAGATCGTAGAGAGATCGACCTCCATGTAACCTTACTAATTGTTCCGAGAAGCAACAAAAAAAATATAACGGTTTAGGACTGTGTGTCCTCAATCGCAGTAGTCTACACACATCCTGTCCGTACAGTCTTGTTTCATTTTAAACTACAGAATGGAACTTGCAAATAATGATCAACTACAGCGAATTATATTGGCTCTTAAGTAGGTACGAGAACCGACTGGTGTGCTCCTCCAGGGTCAAACTGCAAGGGTATCACCGATAATAAACGTGTGATTGAAGAATTCAAGTTTCTGATTTCAGTTTCCATACAGGAGGGATGTTATTGTCTCACGTACTGGTCAATCTAATTTCTATTTTTTTTTATGAAGGGCGCCATGTGATACGGTTGGACGTAAAATTACGTCAAATCATGATCGTTTCTAGCCAGCCTAGTGGCCTAGTAAAACAAAGAAAAAGGGATTTCAAAAGTTACGCCATCAGTATCAGTGGTCAGAATTTCTACAGGCGATCTCACGAAAGTTAATCCAGTATCTGTTGCAGTCACACTATAACAAAGTCTTTAATTCTTAGAAGATAGATTCTTCCACTGCCGAATATTCGGTATCAGAATAGAAATAAACATGAAACTGCTCACCAAAGTAATCCTGAAGGTGCGTGCGTACTTTCTGTGACAGAAATTACCGCGTTACTGCTGCTTCAACTGAAAATGCCATATTTCCGTTTCTGTATCGCCATAAAAATGCATACTCTATCGCCACGTGGGCGACTGAGTTTCATCCCACTTCTGATGTAGGATTGAGTGGTGTCAGGTGGCACGTTGCTACATTCCGATGTAACCATCACTTTGTAGGTAGTTCGGCGAGGAAACCAGGAATCGTGGTATAAAGAAATAATGCGTGGTTTAGTTAACATTCATTTAGTCAATCGTATAACTAACACTAAACACAAAGAACCTTCTAGGACTAACTAAATCTACACTGTTATAACATTCCACCAGAGCACGTGGGCGCGTGCGCACCGGTCGATCGTTGCACCAATAATGACCGGGACTCGACTGACGACGTCCTGATATGTCGTGCGTGGCCGCCCCTCCAGCGCTCGGTGTTATGTCACCTGTCAATGTCACTTGTCATTAGGATCACATTTGAAGTGTGCCGTCAAATAAAATACACAATCACCTATGTTCCTCTTACCTAAATGTCCTTAGATCACTTTTATTATGACTGTATTAATATTTTTTTTTAAATTGAATAACTTTTCCTCTGTCGACTTTTACGACCCGAGAATGAGCAGTACAAAGAGTTCAAAATAAAGTATGTAAACGTTACGTAACGTCAGACCTAGAGCCGTCAGTGCAGTGAGAAACTATTGCATCCTTGGCTGCTACTGCTATATTCTATGATAGATTCTACCGATCTATCATAGAGTTATAGTAGTGTTCTGGAGACCTCTTATATCTAATCGCTTCCTCTTCTTTTTCTTGTAAGTTGAAAGTACTGCATCAATAGTCTTGTATACTGAAAATGACCCCCAATCGCTAGATGTCGTCACAGTTTTAAATACCTACTAAAATTATAACTAAAACGCTTTAAGCCACTTAACAAAGATTTAAGCCATATATTAGAAATCCTCGTATACTTATATTTTATGTTTTTTTTAATACATTTTGTTGTACAATTACCTAGTACAATTTACCTAGTCGTGATAAAACGCACGTTGTGTTGACAAAAAGTGATGTTTCACATGCATGGTGTGTACCTATTTTTAGCTACTTCATAAAAAGGTAGTAATAAGTAAATTTAACAATGATAATTATAATACCTACTTCCAAGTTATTATTATCTAGTTAAGGTATTTGGTTGGTAATTAACGTTAGGTATTTAATTAAGCTTGTATTTTTTCTTATATTTTTATTATCTTGCGTTTTATTTAATTTTTCTTTTCATTTAGTTTATTATTTCATTTGTTTTCATATACTATTTTTATGTATTTTATTTTCATGAATTTTATTTTGTATTTTAGACTGTATTTTCTTTACATATACAAAGACATTTTCCTCAAAGAAACCATGTCATTTCACTTTGTATCTTTCTTTGTATATTAGTGTTAAACCAATAATAAATTGGCATGTTCATAATATATATTGGAGAGGGACAGCTCGTGACCTCGCGGACTCAGTGTTCTGTAAACGATAACTATAATAAGTGCTTAAAGTGATCAAACTAGTATACTTACTTAAACATTTATAGCGTGTCAAATATGATCTTAAAAAAACGGACTGCCTTGCAATAAAGTCCCATATATGTAGAGCAGAAACATCCTTCCGTCACAAAATCATATCAAGCTTTTGACCCCACTGTCCCCTACGACACATAGATCGATACCCAGTCGATAAGCAGAGCAAACACTCGACGGATAATGGCAATGATTAGACTTGTTCTCGATAACGTTAATATGGTACAGTTAGTGTAGTTAGGTTTATCGTGCAAGTGGTAGGAACTTGTACATTATCATCTGTTATCATGGTGCCTCTGTGTTGATAGTGTGACCTTTTACCTTTATTTTTGAAGTGAATAGGTACTTCTATTTTTGTACTGGGATTAAATTTTTGCGGCCGTCTCGCGCTAACCGTAACCGGCTCGAATGTTCGAGGAATTGGATTCTGAATGGAGAGTGCGAGAGATATATGGGAGTTATTATGTCGAGTTATCGGAGCTCGGGTTTCATAAGTGTTCAAGTTTTCTCTTCAGCCGGCACTCCAGGAGTGTCATTTGTTTCTTTTTTGCTTCCTTTTTAACCCCCCAGCCATATCAGAAATGTTATTAGCTTAACTTATGTGTTGTCTTGTACTTGTGTATATTTTATGTATCTGTCTGGCTCCTGAATGTATTTTCGAGGTGGACTTTTTGTATGAAAGCCAATGTGATCTAAGATGGTCATTATCTCTCCGTCAGTTAGCAGCTTTATTTAATCATCGTTCGAGATGCTACTAGGGCCTAGAGGTGGTTGGTAGTCATAGAAAAAAAAGTGTATAAATGCATGAAAGAAAATCGTAACAAAAACCAGGCAGAAACTGGACAAAAATCAGGCAACATTGAGAGCGAAATCAGGCAAATTTGAATCTATACTTAGAAGGTGCATGTAACCTGTTATATCTAATCAAAGGTATCACACCATGACGTATGAAATGCATTGCTTTATACCTGTGTATGATGTGATAGCACACGTACTTAATTGCCGTAAAACTCTCATAGCTTCCGGGTCCTGATAACTCGATTGGTTCTCAAGACTAAGATTAAAGATAATAAAAGATAATAATAATAGTATTACACACAGATCGGCAACTCCCGTCCCCACTGAGCAACCTTTCCCACCCCCGCCAGTCTCGCCACAGCTATCATTACAGTTGGCGGGTGTGTTGAGGGAACATTTGCTTAGCCTTATTGGTCACACACACATTCAAGCTCTGTACGAACATAGCGTGTTTTTAGTGTAGGTGACAGAATTGAAAACTAATCATTTGTATGGAGTTTCCGCCCTGTGCTAGATATTGAATGAGTGATATTTTGACGTGACAACGCCTTATAATTCGATGGAGCCGGCTGCACGCACTAAAAAACATGACGTATGCGGCGTTACCTCGCTCTGAGGCGTTCCATTTAAGACTGAGTTGTCACGTTCAACTATCGTCAGTAAACCGACTTTACAGACAACCGATTTTTTTTTACTAGTAAACGGCACCAAACGGCTTAACGAGTTTCCCTAAGAAAGGCAACGCTCGCAAATTAAAAATTCACAAAGCGGTCGCCCATCTCATTATTTATGGTACACTGAGTCGGCTACGAGTTTAGATATAACATTTGAAATGAACAATCCACTTCAATGTCGGTAAACTCATTGGCCTCTAGCCAAACAATTATTGTTTATTCGAAGGTAATGTACGATCAATTTAACTTAATAACTATCATTATGCACTATGTTGATTACTGGTGTGCGCAGTTATAGGAAAGGACAAGGACATGCTAAGTACATATATTTATGTCTCCGTAAAATTGTAAAACCGGTCAAGTGCGAGTCGGACTTGCGCGCAAATGGTTCCGTAATAAAAACTATAAAAAAACATTAAGATTATTTTTGAAAAGCAATTAGTATGCTAACTGATCATATTTTTTTTTAAATATGGAATAAGAATTGGTTTCGAGCAGGATTCGGACCTGCGTCTTCGGCGAATTCGGCGAATAAAAAGGTGGAAAATTTGGTTGGTTCCGAGTAGGTTTCGGTGGCGGGTGGTTAACGCGTCGGCACGGTTCGCCGAAGACGCAGGTTCGAATCCTGCTCGAAACCAATTCTTTTTCCATATTTAAAAATTTATAAAAAAACATTTTTGCTGTATGGGCAAACCCCTCCATTATTTATTTTTGTTGTTATAGCGGCAACAGAAGTACGTCATCTGTGAAAATTTCAGCTCTCTAGCGATCATATTCACGAGATACAGCCTCGTGACAGACATACAGACGGACAGGGAAGTTCCATTAATAGTCCCGTTTTTACCCTTTGAGTACGGAACCCTAAAAAAACCTATTTAGTTATCTAAATGTAATTTTCGTATTTGTTGTTACTCACGATGAAATCTCAAACCATCCCAAATTTTCAATGACCATTTTCATGTATGTTTTGCTGACATGTCTAAGATTTTGTTACGCAAACTTGCACGGATCAGCTGGTGTATATAACTACATCATCATTTTCTAAGGCAACAATTTTGAATTTGAATTTAAAAAGAATCAATAATATCAAAAAAATTCAATTTGAATTTAAAAATTCAAAAAATTCTAATTTTGAATTCAAATTGTTGAATTCTCTTAATTTCATTTTCTCATTTTCAGAAAAATAATCATTTTGTCAGGTTGTCAACTGTTGACAACCTGTCTGATATAATAATACTAATGATCTAGTGACGTCATTATTGTATATTCTTTTGACTTTGACATGCAATTATTGTAATCAATATGTCAGCTGCGCCATGAAACTATATGTAATTATTGGAATTTCCAATTTTTATGGATTAGTTGGTTTGAACATAGTAGTTGCTTCTAATATAAAAAACCGACCAAGTGCGAGTTGGACTCGCCCATGAAGAGGGTTTTGTAGCAGCAAGTGACATGATATAAAAGTTCTTGTAGTTCGTTGTAACTTTGATTGATGTTTTAACACGTTCGCAGTGGTAGTGATTTATCTAACCGAAAACTGCGGTTTATGACGTATTAAAAAAAACTACCGGCTCTATCTCGTTCAAACCAATTTTCGTTGGTATTTTTATGGCAATGTACGTCATTATATTCTTTTTAGATTTATCATTCTCTTAGTTTAGAAGTTAGAGGGGGGGGGGGGATACATTTTTCCACTTTGGAAGTGTCTCTTGCGCAAACTATTCACTTTAGAAAAAAATGATGTTAGAAACCTCAATAGCATTTTTGAAGATTCTAAAGTTCTATAAAAACCCCACACGTATGGGTTAGATGAAAAAAAAAATTTTAAGTTTCAGTTCTGAGTATGGGGACCCCAAAAATTTACTGCTTTTTTTTCTAGTTTTATATAAGAATCTTAATGCGGTTCAACTCGCACTTGGCCGGTTTTTTTTTGTTTGTCTAGGGAAATCTTTTGTGGATCCGTATCCCCCGCATGGAGAATTCCGTACCAAAAAACCTTATTTTTTTGGCTATTTTTAGTACCTTAGTATTTGTTGTTATGGTGGCAAGAAAAATATATCAACATTCGTGAAAATTTCTATCTAGCTATCACGGTCTATAAGATACAACCTGTACAGGAAGCGGAGTCTGTAATATTATACATATAATTTTATGGACCCGTATTACAGTTTGTTGTATATTTGGGTTCAAAATTTGCAAGAGATGGAAAGTATAACTATGATATTGAAAGAAGAGTTTTGGCAGGAAACCAAGGAAAGAACATGTCTAAAAAGGCAACGACGGCTATACATAGAGGAGTGCTTGTCCCTACACTCATATATATGTGATGTTATGTATGTATGTATTTTTACCTTTTGGTTACAGAACCCTGACCACTAAAATCACAGCTCAAATAATTAAAACAGGCCCATGCTCCTTAATACAATAAAAAATAATGAGATCATATTTATCAAAGTAACGGTTATTGTTTAACTAAAGTGCCTAGTTAATAACCCTATTGTCTATCTTACATTCAATGAGACTGTTTACACGCACGTAACAACTAATTATGTAACTAGTTTGTAACACTCTGCAATACTCACCAACACATTATCCATACGTTCTAATATAATACTCTCTTTTTGTCTCGTGATAACGAGGATTTCATACATTAAGCACATTAACACAAAGATATTAAACTCGATATCTTTCTGTCGTTTTATTCCGTGTTTACATCCAGTCACAATACTACACATACACATAGGTTAGACATCGTGAATCTGACATTGTCATTTTGACAGTAACAATGACTGATCCTTGTCAACGAAATAGTTTAGGAATAAAAAAAGAACATAAAAAAAATAGTTTTATTTAGTGTACAATAAATCTAGATTAGAATAAATAATAGGTATATTAAATTAGTAAACAGATTTGGAACTAATGATAATTTATATATAGTTTACGAGCGGATCAATTTCGGAGTGGTCACACCAGAATTCACGTTCCGCGTAACGTAGAACATTATGTCAAATAGTGGATAAAATATTCGCTTAAGAGGATAGGATGGTTAATGTACAGGATAGTTTTAGCTTCAGTTAATGACATGGCGTTAATGCGATAAAGCCCTAATCGTGTATGGCGTATGAGAAGTGGAGGAATAAAAGTCACGAACGGAACGTGAGGGATGAGTGAAATGAAACGGACCGTAGATGTAACTGACCAAGCGGGTTTGGCTTGGTGGGAAGGGGAAGAGACGAAAAGCAAAGATGGAGGCAGTCGGCATTTTTTTCTCTCGAGCGAGAAGACCCGTAAGGTGTCTCTTCAAGAGCAATTCGTACCATCACAGGACCCGCAAAAAGGTATTTATAAGCTAGATAGACCTTGTAATAATCGCGGTCTGTGAAGTGCGTGCTGATTGCTAATGACGCGTAACTTTTGTTGTAGCGGGTCTTTGGAGTACCTACCTATTATTGCTGGGAATACCTGCCCGTCCCTTGGCGGAATCCCAACACGGAGGAATTCTTCCCCGTGAACCCATCAGCGTGGGACGCGTGATCCACAGACGGGACTGCGCGCCGCTGACGAGCCCGGCTTTGTAGCGGTAACCGGTTCTCGCACCGGCATTTTTTTATTCTCTTTTTTGCGCCACGTGCATTTCTTTTTCACTACTTGGCACCAAGGAGGGCCACCAGGATTCTTCTTATACATCCATACGCGAGGTTGATTACTGCATCTCGTTGGTTAGCGGTGCCTACGCGATAGTCCACCGACAGTTTGACAACGTAGTTCACCTTCAGGAGGCTGCATAACGATCCGAGAATGTAACTAGATTTATTTAGCCTTTAAATCATAGATTATAATAATGTTAACCAGAATGGATCCATCTCTAGGTCGCTAGATTAAAGTATATTTTGTTAGCCACGTCACAAGGTGATGTTTAGTTAATTGTGTCAAATGAAATAATTTCATCGCATCGGCGAAAGAGCCGGCCAGGTCAATAGATCTGATATAAGTTTATAGCAAGTAAGTAAAGTGTGTGTAGATATAAGTATTCTAACTGGAGTAATACTGGTACATCCTGCCATATATATATAGGCTAAGTAGTGCGTTTGATATACCACAAGGCCTATGGTTTTTGTATTGTAGACCATTAAACGTGGTGATAATAATATACACTGGTTTTTCTTTCACGAACTCACTGCAACAGGGGTTTACTAGCCAGACAACACGGCCCTTAACCTAAAAGGTCCACTGTATCTCCGGCTGCTGTTATCCAGGTAATCTTCTTTTACGAATCAAACTATTGTAACACGGGACTTGGGAAGTCCACACCGACACCCTTGACGCCCGTTACGTTACATGGCGCCCGAACTTTATTTTATTGTGATTACCTATTAAAGTGCTGCATGTACAGCGCCTGAATTCAATTGAAATTAGTTGGTAACCATTGTTGCAATTGAGCTTCGGGGGGGAATTTCCTTTGTGTTTATCTTTTGAGGGATACAATTTTTATTGTTGTATCTAGGCTTGAAAGCAGTAGCTTTACTTTAAGAAAATTAATAGTTCATACTTCACCGTTCCCTCAGGAATATGTCAAAATTTTAAATATTGACATATTGATGGTTTATAGATATTGAATCTGGTCACTCACCCTATTAAGAATTCATATCCGTGAAGACCAGACCACAAAATGTGTAAATTTTGACTTTTTTATGCAAATTTAAGTTTTTTTTCTTTAACAAAAGTTTCATCCAGAACTAACAACATTTTTTAAATATTGACATCTGGATAGTTTAAGTGTTTAATATAATTGCTTACACTGCTTAGAGTTAATGACAGTAAGAAACCAAACCAAAATATGTGCAAATTTTGTTTTTGTGAACAAATTTGTGTTTTATGAGTTGTCGTTCTCATCCCGGCAAAAATCAACTTTTTAAGTATTAACAGATTGGTGATTTTTAAACTTCTATCTGATTCGGTGCACCATTCTGCATTGATAAACACTAGGACCAGATAAAGTCTTGTGTCAATTTTCGGTTTTGTGAGCAAATTTGAGTTTTTTTGTCTTATCGTTCTCCCGACAAAAATCAACTTTTTAAATATCAACATATTGGTTGTTTTTATAGTTTTATCTGATCTTGTACACCCTTTAGAGCTTAAATACACAAGGATCAGGACTAAATAGTTGCAGGTTTTGTTTTTATTAACAAAATTGAATTTTTTCATAGTAATTTTTACGAACATACTTTTGAAACATAACTTTGTTGTTATTGTGTCTGTGGCATTGCTACAGTGATTATACCATTACTACTACTACTACTAGAGCATTTTAGGCTAAATACAAACTAGATATTAAGAACTTATTTATAAAAAATGTCAAAAACTCCAGATACTGATGCAAGTGAATTTGCTTCACCGGTGCATAGTCGGAACGTTATGCAGGTAACTTCTAGCCCGTATACACGACCTTTAGAGGTACACATACCTATGGATACCGTAAATACACGTCCCCGAGTCAACGTGAACCGGACTTCATCTTTGGCTCCCGAAACGTTTACGACATCCATAGTCTCTAATACGACCACCCATTATGCTGCCTCTCACAGCAACACACAAGAGACATACGTGGCACAAGAACCGATAGCACACGCACATAAGACATTCCCCATTAAAACTAGCGAAATTTTTGACAACATGAACCAAGGTAATGGTATAACACAAGTAGTTGCACCGCCCCCCAGTGCGCATGTGTACTACAAATCATTGAATTTAGCTTCCCTTAAACTCAAGTATAACGGAGAGTCAGATATTGACGACTTCCTCCTTAGGGTTAATGAAACACGTATCGCACGACAGATTGACGATACAACATTAGTAAGAGGTTTTTCAGAACTGTTATCTGACACCGCACTCAAGTTTCATAGAACAATCCAACATAAAATTAACTCTTGGTTTGATATTTGCGTTGAATTTCGAAAATTCTTTCAATCAAAGGATTACAACTACAACATAGAGAGACAAATTCGTGAAAAAAAGCAGAAGCTAGGTCAGTCTGTATCATTCTTTATTTTAGATATCCAGGATTTAAACAATAGACTAACATATCCTATTACAAGCGACAACCTACTTGAAATTATAAAACACAATTTGCTACCTACATACGCCCAACTATTAGCCATCAATGATATTACTACCTTTGACCAATTGGTCAACGTGTCCAAGAATTATGAGGCTTATTCTGGTGTTTTATGTCAATCTAAACCGGTTGGCAAGCGCGAACTCAATGCAGTCAGCGTCGGCAAATTCCCTGACAGGCGCGGCTCACCTATTACTTGCCTTAAATGTAAAAAAGTCGGCCATAGTTATAAGGTGTGTAGGTCAATACCAGGCATAATATGTTTCAAGTGCGGTGCTAAGAGGGTGACGATTAGGAACTGCACCCAATGTAACACAGGCTTGCGCTCGCAGTCTACTACACAGACACTTAATAAAAAAACTGATGGGGCCCCCGAGCAAGTCGTTACACACACAAACAGTCTCTTCGCCTGAAATATCGTCATTCGTAGGGGATAATCGGTTGTTTGTTAAATTCACAATAAAGGACCGTAATTTCGAAGCATTGCTCGATCCTGGGGCACATTTATCAGTTTTAGGTGCGAATAAGCATCGATATTTTCAAAGACTTGGATGGACATTACATGCTAGGGATGCTTCAGTCGTGCCAGCAGTATTTTTAGCGGATTTATCACAAATTAAAGTCATTGGCATAATGTCTTTGCCAATAACTTGTAATGGGATAACTGCCCACTTTAATTTTTTAGTTTGCCCTGACATACATCACGAAATCTTGTGCGGTATGGATTTCGCTGATGCATTTGGTCTAGTGGACATTTTTAAGTTTGGAGATGTCGTGAGGAGAGGCAACTCCACAAGTTATAGTGCTTGCAGTGCGTTGTGTGAGGTGAAAGCTTTAATACCCAGAGATGATCTAACATCTCAACAAGCCAAACATCTACAAAAAGTAATGAATGACTTTGAGTCAATTTCATCAGAAAAAAAAGGTTTAGGGAAAACGCATATCGTTACACATAAAATTATTACACAGGGAGAGCCTATTAAACAAAGATATTACCCTTTATCGCCTGCTAAGTTGACAGCATTGAATAGGGAGGTGGACGAGATGTTGAGGCTCGATGTCATCGAACCGTCGAGGTCACCATGGTCCAACCCGGTTGTCATGATCCCAAAGAAAGATGGATCATGGAGATTCTGCCTCGACGCGCGTAAGCTCAATGATGTCACGGTTAAAGACTCGTACCCACTTCCTTATATAAATTCGATTTTGGACAATCTGCGAGGAGCACATTATCTTAGTTCAATTGATTTATCATCGAGTTTTTGGCAGGTCAGTTTGTCAAGTCAGGATGGAATAGACGGCAAAGGTACTTCTTGTGAGAAAACAGCTTTCGTAGTCCCTAATAGAGGTCTTTTTCATTTTAAAAGAATGCCATTCGGATTATCCAATGCGGGAGCGGAAATGCAAAGGCTAGTTGATTCGCTATTTCTGCACAAATTTGACGGAAAAGTTTTTTGTTATCTGGACGATCTTCTGATTGCCACAGAGTCATTTTCTGAACATATGGAGATACTTGCTGCTGTAAAGAAGTCGCTTAGTGACGCTGGTCTCACTATCAACTTAAAAAAGTGCGAATTTTGCAAAGGAGAGCTTAGATACTTGGGATACATCATCAATACACAAGGTTTGCGCACTGACCCAGAGAAGCTGAGCAGCATTCAGAATTTCCCACAGCCTAAAACTGCCAAGCAGCTACGAGGATTTATAGGTCTATGTTCATACTATCGTAGGTTTGTTAAGGATTTTTCCACCATCATAGCACCTATGACAGCGTTGGTAGGTAAGAAGAAAGGCAGTGACGGCATCCAATGGTCCGAAGCAGCTGAGGATTCTTTCAATACCCTTAAAAATGCTTTAATAACAGCTCCAGTTTTGGCGTCGCCAGAATTTTCGAAACCTTTCGTGCTTCATTGCGACGCATCATCCGTAGGCATTGGTAGTGTTTTGACGCAGGACATAGATGGAATCGAGCGTCCTGTGGCTTTCTTTTCACGTTTACTGGCAAAACCTGAGAGAAATTACAGTACAACAGAGCGTGAACTGCTCGCGGTAGTGGATTCCATAAATCATTTTCGTGCTTACATAGAAGGTACTAAGTTCACGGTCATCACTGACCATATGAGTTTAAAGTGGCTTAAGTCTTTAAATAACCCCTCAGGCAGGTTGGCCAGATGGGCAATGCAGATATCCACTTTTAATTTTGACATTTGCCATAAGGCAGGTAAGCTTAATGTCGTACCAGATGCACTATCCCGAATTTCGGTCGATGCTATTACTTTCAATCAAGAACTTTCTTCAACTTCTGATGAGTGGTATAAGAAGATGTATAACGGCTGTAAAACTAAGCCTACTCGTTTCAAAAATTTTCAGATCCTAGGCAACAATTTGTTTAGATTTTGCAAAGGTGGCTCTTGTACTTCAAAAAACAATTGGAGGTTAGTAATTCCTAAAGAGCTGGTCGATGAATGCATCAAGGAAAACCATGACTCCTTCTGTAGTGTACACCCAGGAGTTCAAAAAACGTATTTGAAAATTAGGGAACATTATTATTGGCCAAATATGTTTGAAAATGTTAAGGAATTTGTCACACGGTGTGACAAGTGTAAAGCATATAAACACTCAAATTCACCACCTCACGGACTCATGACAAATCAAAAGGAGGTGGACGTTCCGATGCACACGTTGTCAATAGATATTATAGGCCCATTACCTAAAGCATATTCGGGTCATATATACATTCTGTCAGTTGTAGACGTTTTCTCAAAATTTGTATGGCTTCACCCCCTCCGTACTGCAACCACTCAAACGGTCACTTCATTTTTGGAAAAGGAATTGATCTTGAAATGGGGAACCCCCGCGATTCTTATTTGTGACAACGCTACCATATTTAAAAGCAAATCGTTTAAATCATTTTGCGATGGATATTCTATCCCTCGAATTTTCTATACGGCGCATTACGCACCGCAAGCGAATACAGTCGAACGGTATAACAAAACCGCTGAAGTCTGTTTATCCATACTAGTTGAACAAGATCAACGTAATTGGTCCAAATACCTTCAGCAAATTCAGCTATCACTGAATAGCACGGTGAACCTAGCAACGGGATACACACCGTACTTCTTAGCCACCGGTCGTGAAATAGTCACTGACGGTCAATTCCATTCAATTCTTAGGGATTTACCAACATCAGCTGATGATCTGACCATAGGCGATAGAAGCGCAGCGGCATCATCGTTGTTGGAATTGGGAAAAATTTTTGACAAGGTAGTAGATGCATTAACTCAGGCGTACCAGAAAAATTCACAACATTATAACCTAAGACGACGACACTTCACAGCGAAAATAGGCGATGTGGTCTGGCGAAGGAACTTCGTACAATCTAACGCAGCGAAGTATTTCTCCGCCAAGCTGGCGCCGAAATTTGTGAAGTGCACGGTTGAAAGGAGGTTGTCAGATGTAGTGTATGAGCTACGTCAGGATCTGTTGGTAAATTTCATGTAAAGGACATCTTGCGTGTAGATTAAATTGTTTACACACCCTGTCCGATATTGTTGCTTGTCTAGTGGTATTTACTCCGAACCCAAGATTTTTTTTGATCGTAGGGCTAGGCAAGCATTTATCGAAACTAATGTATGCAATTAATAATTGTTTTGCCGTTTGTGTTTTTACATTGTGTTCTTATTCTTACAGTTAATGTTTATATGATATGATACTTAACAACGCATGAGCAAAAAAGTTGTTTTTCTTGACAGTCAAATGATTGACCGACAGTACGATTGGCCAAAGTATGAAAAACTCTTACAGAATATAAGACTGATGAATGACAGCATGTAAATAATTATGGAATGATAGGAGCAAATAAGAAAGGGAAGGATAAGTGCATGACTGAATGATAGGTGGAAAATAAGCTTTAAATATTATTATATGTATTATTATAATTATTATTAATATGGAAAGGATGACGAATGAATGTACATAGATAAATATGAAATACTGTGTGAGGTATGGAAGAGTGAAGTACGCGTTTTGAAAGGAATACCTATCCAGCTGTGATCATTCTAAAGGGCAGTCAGAAGAATAACTATTGCTAGCAGCGTTCTGAAGTTTTATTCTTTTGTTTCTCGGTATTTTTTTAATCCTTTTTGGAGTCGGTTAAGTAACCACTTTTTCCCGGTTGCCCCGGCTGTTTCTTTCGGTAAACCTGTCGGTTTACCTCTTTTCCCGAGAAAGGGGGTATTGTAACACTCTGCAATACTCACCAACACATTATCCATACGTTCTAATATAATACTCTCTTTTTGTCTCGTGATAACGAGGATTTCATACATTAAGCACATTAACACAAAGATATTAAACTCGATATCTTTCTGTCGTTTTATTCCGTGTTTACATCCAGTCACAATACTACACATACACATAGGTTAGACATCGTGAATCTGACATTGTCATTTTGACAGTAACAATGACTGATCCTTGTCAACGAAATAGTTTAGGAATAAAAAAAGAACATAAAAAAAATAGTTTTATTTAGTGTACAATAAATCTAGATTAGAATAAATAATAGGTATATTAAATTAGTAAACAGATTTGGAACTAATGATAATTTATATATAGTTTACGAGCGGATCAATTTCGGAGTGGTCACACCAGAATTCACGTTCCGCGTAACGTAGAACATTATGTCAAATAGTGGATAAAATATTCGCTTAAGAGGATAGGATGGTTAATGTACAGGATAGTTTTAGCTTCAGTTAATGACATGGCGTTAATGCGATAAAGCCCTAATCGTGTATGGCGTATGAGAAGTGGAGGAATAAAAGTCACGAACGGAACGTGAGGGATGAGTGAAATGAAACGGACCGTAGATGTAACTGACCAAGCGGGTTTGGCTTGGTGGGAAGGGGAAGAGACGAAAAGCAAAGATGGAGGCAGTCGGCATTTTTTTCTCTCGAGCGAGAAGACCCGTAAGGTGTCTCTTCAAGAGCAATTCGTACCATCACAGGACCCGCAAAAAGGTATTTATAAGCTAGATAGACCTTGTAATAATCGCGGTCTGTGAAGTGCGTGCTGATTGCTAATGACGCGTAACTTTTGTTGTAGCGGGTCTTTGGAGTACCTACCTATTATTGCTGGGAATACCTGCCCGTCCCTTGGCGGAATCCCAACACGGAGGAATTCTTCCCCGTGAACCCATCAGCGTGGGACGCGTGATCCACAGACGGGACTGCGCGCCGCTGACGAGCCCGGCTTTGTAGCGGTAACCGGTTCTCGCACCGGCATTTTTTTATTCTCTTTTTTGCGCCACGTGCATTTCTTTTTCACTACTTGGCACCAAGGAGGGCCACCAGGATTCTTCTTATACATCCATACGCGAGGTTGATTACTGCATCTCGTTGGTTAGCGGTGCCTACGCGATAGTCCACCGACAGTTTAACAACGTAGTTCACCTTCAGGAGGCTGCATAACGATCCGAGAATGTAACTAGATTTATTTAGCCTTTAAATCATAGATTATAATAATGTTAACCAGAATGGATCCATCTCTAGGTCGCTAGATTAAAGTATATTTTGTTAGCCACGTCACAAGGTGATGTTTAGTTAATTGTGTCAAATGAAATAATTTCATCGCATCGGCGAAAGAGCCGGCCAGGTCAATAGATCTGATATAAGTTTATAGCAAGTAAGTAAAGTGTGTGTAGATATAAGTATTCTAACTGGAGTAATACTGGTACATCCTGCCATATATATATAGGCTAAGTAGTGCGTTTGATATACCACAAGGCCTATGGTTTTTGTATTGTAGACCATTAAACGTGGTGATAATAATATACACTGGTTTTTCTTTCACGAACTCACTGCAACAGGGGTTTACTAGCCAGACAACACGGCCCTTAACCTAAAAGGTCCACTGTATCTCCGGCTGCTGTTATCCAGGTAATCTTCTTTTACGAATCAAACTATTGTAACACGGGACTTGGGAAGTCCACACCGACACCCTTGACGCCCGTTACGTTACAAGTTACATCAATAAGCATATCATAATGAATGAGATAAATACGCTGGAGATAATTTTGAAACGCAATGACACTTTCTGTTAACTCTAATGCCCGCCTTCCACTGCGAGCGAGTCGGACCCATTACGGACTCCGCTATACTCGTAACGACGATTTTCATACATGTCCTTCCACCAAAGCGGACATGACATGTATCGAAAATCATCGTTACAAGTATAGCGGAGTCCGTAATGGGTCCGACTCGCTCGCAGTGGAAGGCGGGCATAAGTTTTCTTTCTGCCATCATATTCTACCCATTTCTTACAATTTTGTCCTATCTAAGGTTGCCTGTAAGTTATGGGTTCTTAGCGAGCCATTTGTACATAATAATACACTGTATTTTTTATGTTATTAATATGTTTGATGTTCAATTAAGTTTTACTTACTTACTTAATGATAATAAACTTGACAACTATGAAAACAATACTTTCGAGAGTGTGTACGTACAAACATACGCACGCCTGTTTCTCGGAAGTCGGAAGAGATAAACAGTGGTTTCTTTTTATATTAAATTAGCGGACGTCACGTGGTTTCAGCCCCGTAGTTCCCGTTCCCGTGGGAATACGGAAATAAAATATAGCCTTTCACCGCAAAGAGTGTAGCTTCCCAACAGTGAAAGAATTTTTCAAATCGGTTCAGTAGTTCCGGAGCCTATTCGTTTCAAACAAACAAACAAACAAAAAAACAAATCTTTCCTCTTTATAATGTTAGAATAGATATTTTAATGGTGGTTATTTCACTGGAATAATCGCAAATCAAGTAAAACACAATTACACTTGATTGTCAAGTCAAGATAATTGCTTCGATACTTTTTTTATATACCACGAAGGTGGCAGAGAAGCATACGGCACACCAGATGTAGGTACTGGTCACTGCAGCCTATGGACTTTTCCAACACCGGAGGCGCTTTCCTCGCGCTGCCGACCCTGTAAAAACTTTCTAAGATCCCTTTATTTAAATTTACTGTCAGATTCGCAACGCAGAACTTTGCAATAAACGGCCACTCATTTTCAGCAGATTTTCATTGCATTATTGAGAGCACCAGAGAAGATACCAAGCTATATTATAAAAGCTTATTTTTTACGCGTAGTAATGCCGGACTACAACTGGTAAGACCACGCGATGCTCTTTCATATGCATTCTTCTGGAAGATAATCATAACCTGGAGATTAAGACTAGATTGATATCAAAAGAAGCATCGCATATTTACTCAAATCAGAGATCAAATAACTTAATATGCAGAATTTGCATCCTTATGTTCAACTCGTGACCAAGCTCTAAAAGTCACTCCACAATAAAAAATAAATCGGCCAAGTGCGAGTTGGACTCGCCCATGAAGGGTTTCGTAGCAGCAAGTAACATAATATAAAAGTTCTTATAGTTCGTTGTAACTTTGATTGATGTTTTAACACGTTCGGAGTGGTAGTGATTTTTAAGTTTATGACGTATGAAAAAAAACTACCAGCTCTATCTCGTTCAAACTAATTTTCGTTGGTAGTTTTTATAGCAATGTACATCATATATTTTTTTTAGATTTATCACTCTCTTAGTTTAGAAGTTAGAGGGGGGGGGGCACTCATTTTTCCACTTTGGAAGTCCCTCTTGCGCAAACTATTCACTTTAGAAAAAAATGATGTTAGAAACCTCAACAGCATTTTGAAAGACCTATCTATAGATACCCCACACGTATGGGTTTGATGAAAAAAAAATTTTTGAGTTGCAGTTCTGAGTATGGGGACCCCCAAAGTTTACTGCTTTTTTTCTAGTGTTATATAAGAATCTTAATGCGGTTTACAGAATACATCTAGTTACCAAGTTTCAATAGCATAGGCCGTATAGTTTCGGAGAAAAGTGGCTGTGACACACGGACGGACAGACAGACAGACAGATAGACAGACAGACAGACATGACGAATCTATAAGGGTTCCGCTTTTGCCATTTGGCTACGAAACCCTAAAAACAAGTCTGACACAGAGCAAAAAAAAATTGATTCAAAACAAATCAAACTAGATTTTACGAATTTTACTTGTAAATCATGAAATATCTAATGACCTTCAATCGCCATCTCGCATAATACCTATGTAGGTATTTGTCTGGCTGTTTAATTTGTCGTCTTTAGCAAATTTATATTTACGCGTTATCACAGTGTATCAGTAAACGCCATGTTGCTATACCGGCGCGTTCTTATTTCAAATTAAATTCAAATTTAATAGTTTCAATGTGTGTGTGTGTGTGCATTTGATTAAAGATCATAGTTCTTTTTTTGAATACTTTTTGGTTCGAATTTTTAATTAATTTGGCATAGATTTTTTTTTGAATAATCATGATGGGTGGTTTAATATGTATATTAATAATGCCAGTGATTTTCTACGTTCTATATTTACTCTCGTTATTGGTTTTGCATGCTATATCAAAATGGCTATATCACCGTAAGTACTTAGTGGATATTTTTGGTATAAACTGAAAGATTTTTTTCAATAAAATACATATTTAAAAATTACATTGAAGCAATTAACTATTTACAATATAAGAAAAAAAATACAAAAAATGTGCTTTTTTTGATAAATTAATGTGAAAAATATTTTGCACATTTTTTCATACTAGCCTTGCTCGGCTTGAGAATTTAGCCAAGGTCAAGAAATTTCTGTCTTCCTAATTAATTCTTAATTGTGCGAAATGCATGTTCATTATTTTATAATTTTTTGTAGTTAGAAGCATTATTCATGTCAAAATCTACTTCGGTTAAAGTGGTGCAAAATTTAATTAACCCTTGAATTTGAAAAAAGAAAAGAAAGTCGCGTTTCACTGCGTTTTAACACAATCCCAACGATTACTGTGCACGCCGTCTAACCTTTTCTGTTCAAGAAACCATTTTTACACACAAACCCTCGAAAGCACACTATTTAAAAAGAAATATACAACGGACTGGCGTTTGTGTCTTTATCGGTTCATTTAAAATTCCAATTTTTGGTTTCTATTTAATAAAATAATTAATTTTTGATACACCAATATATTTTTAAATTACGCATTTAAAGTAAAAAACCTAAATGATTATAATGATTATGGACTTCAAAGCCGTGGGCTGCAAAATGTTAATATTGATTGGACTTAACTGTTTTTGTAGAATATTTCCGATATTACGCCCCTTGTGTTGACGGGGTCCCGTGTTGTGACGGGTAAAAGTACAAAATGTCGCCACACCAAATAATCCCGAGGGTGCCGTAAGAGGCGACTAAGGGAACACTTTAGCAAAAAGATCCATTGCGTAGAGAAGGAAACCTCGAAATGAATCCTGGTTGTCAGTAAAATGACAATCTTTAAGCCAAGTTGAAGGCCTTATGGGCGACTTGAAAAATTTCATCTGCGGGTCGGGGCGACCTGCTCCTGTCCATTTCAACACGGCAATAGGCTACACACACGTGGGACATAAAACTATAAGGTGAAATGTGGGCGTATACTATGCCTCTGCCTACACCTTCGGGGATAAAGGCGTGACTATATGTATGTGTCTTCCGATTTTAAGGTAAATAGTCTTGATCCCTACGTCCCAAGTCTACCTCACGTGCAAGTGCTATCTATTACACACATTGCTATCTAGCCCATGTCAAGCTAGTAAGCTTGTGCCATGAAATTTAGACAACTGATAAAAGAAACAAAACAAAGGCAGTAAAAACACAAATCAGGAGATATCATAAATTCATAGAGCTGATCAATCGCCATCACAAATTCAAACATTCAAGTACCTATATAATTGCAAAAACACTCGAATTTACACAAAATTAAATTTAGAATCGAGATACTTAACTAGGAGCCCAGTTACTATTTTTGCATAAGTTGTAAATTATCACTGCGCCACAGAGCCCGCTTATTTTCGAAGACCTACAATACAGAAAAGCTGACGAAATGCGACTCCAACTCGCGTATGGAGGGTTCTATACCAAAAAGCAATAAAAAAACTTACGTACGTTTTTTGTATCAAACGTTTTTCTTCGTGTATTTTTTTGTATTTGTTGTCATAGCGGCAACAGAAAACCATCATCGGTGGAAATTCCGACTGTCTAGCCATCACGTCTATCACGAATCATAACACACAGACAGGTAGACAGACGGACAGACAGTCGGACATAGGTACAGACAGAGAGACAGTCCCGTTCTGTGAACGGAACCCTAAAAAGGACCTAGTCCAAGGTTATTAAGCAAGCGAAACGAAACTTTACGTTATTTATGGCCATTAGTGTCATAGAAATCTTGAGTTTATCGACCATAAAAATAAACGCATTTGATACTAAAAATAGTTTTCTTTGTGTTCTGCCATAAAGTCTTGCAATTTCGATAAAACAAAGTACTAGTTCGATACGACTAATAGCAATAAACCTCAATAATGTTGCTAAGATTAGCAATATTTAGGTCTTGATTTATCTAATCACAGCATTTTTTTGTGATAATACTTTCTTTTTATCGAGTTGTCGGTTTTATCTGTGATTGTATCTCTATAAAACCAAGACGCCTCATTGTCTGTCTATATCTAAATGACATTCTCATTCGTGTTGCAATAGTGCGACGCACACGTTCTACAAAAGTCGGTCAAAATTAATTTAAGTACGATTTTTATAGATGCGAATATGGGTCATGCAAAAGGTAGCATACCTACCCTGCCTTGTAGTCGTCAGAATTGTAGCCTTCATAACCATTTTATTATTTTTAATTATTTAATCACACAAAACACATTACAATCATAAAAGCTATTCATCACAACACAACCATAAAAAAATTGCGAATAGGTATAAGTAAGATTTTTTATTTATTAATTAGTATTACATGCCCTTCTATATTTACAGAAAATACATGTTAAATTTTATTTTCTTTATTTATAATTTTATTATTTTTTTTCACGTGAAAACTAGAAACTAATATCTATTTATTTATTCTACACAAATTATATTATTTACAACTTATATTATAATTTATTTACAATTATTATAATAAAATATCTACAAAAGGCTAAAACAAACAATTTAAAAAAAAACTAAGAATTTTATTATACATACCTACATACATGCGTCGTAGTATTCCTCCATATCATCGTTCACTGGAAACGTTCCCAGAAGACTGGCAGCATTGCCACGTTGAATGGCAATGCTTATCCTTTGTGCAAGGAAATAGCCAGCTTTCTGGTCCCGTGAAGCGTCGGGAAATCTGAGCGGGTCGCTAGATCCCTTAGCTTATATCAAATAATGCACTTTAGATTACAACTACAGCATTAACACGTAAGTACAAAAATGGACAAAATAGATTTTGTTATGATAATACTTTACAACAAAGATTCTCTAGTATTTTCGAAGTCAAATCGGACATAATTGATTTTATCGATTTTGTTATAGATTTAGTTTGTAGATAGCTGTTTTTTTTATTATACTTGGTATTGGCACAGTCACAGAAAGTAGGTAAATGATTTTATGCGATTACGAATTATAAGAATTGGGTTTATGAAGAATTTATATTTATTTTAGTCTATTAAAATAAGGAGGACAAAGATTTTGAAAAGCTCTCCACATTATTGTGTTTATTTTCTAATGACCAGGTAATTTACGGATTGATTTGGATTCTTCTTTTGATCTAAGACTACAGTAAATATTGGTTCTGTTTGTGATGTACTAGCTGGGTTTCACGGCTTTGTTTATAACATATTACGAAGATTTACAGTTCTGACTGAAAATATGCCATTTTATTCTCATTGCTGCTGCCTTGGATAATAGCTTGAAGCTAAATAGCCTGTATTGCTTCAGATTACTTTGACTTCCTATAGACGAATAAAATTCAGAAGAAACATTCGATTCAGAAGTTTGAAAGTTAATCGTTTACAAACAAACACGTCTTATCTCTTTGTAATATAATATTTCTGTTGTTGCCAACTTGTTCCGAGTTCAAGCCTTAAACGTGTTATTTAACATTTCGTGACGAAGTTTACATTTTTATAGTATATATTAACCCAAATAACCTGTATTATCTTAATAAGTCAACAGTGCCAGCTGGCAGACTATATCTAATCAATCAAACATATACATAAACCAAAACAATGTATGAAACATAGCAGTATTAGTCTGTCGATAAATCTGGTCTAACGAGTTTTTGAGTAAATAAATAAATATGGACGGAGTGTCTATCGGTGTGATTGTGCCTTTGGCTTGCTTGGTGGCTGGCGCTGGGGTGTTTTTGATTCAGTATACCTGTTTTTATCGTGAGTAGACATTAAATTATTTAATAATTTATGAAAATAATCAAAACAGCAACATGTTTTAAGCTAAGTACAGGTTTTCAAAACTTTAATGCAAAAAAAATATTTTTTTAGATACATTTAGGACATAGCTGACTTTGAAATTAGACTATGGATTTAAACAAAGGAAAGGGTTTTCCGAAATCCATTGGAGATTCCTTTGCCTCTAACATTGTATATTCTTTAGCTTATTTTGCTCATATATTTATCTTTCTCCTCGCAAAACAAGCTGGCTAAATTACACTCACTTTCACTGTTGAATAAGACCTTAGAACTAACTATACAGGCATACGAAAATAATAGGTATTGGGTCTTCTTCTTTGAAGTTTACAGATTTGAAAAACGGCTTTACTTGTATTTTATCTAAGCTTTCACGGTGAGTGTTCTGAAAAACTTCTCAACTTAACCTTCTTTTCGATCCCGAATAACGCTTGCTGGGCAGTGGGCGTGCCACCACCCTCACAGTGGAGAGCACAAACTTTCTTGTTGTTTCTTTTTTTATTCTTTTCTAATATTTGTGGTGGAGAGAATCATCGTCAAAACTGAGTGACTCAAAAGATCGTTTCGACTGGCCTCGTGGTTAGTGTGCCTGACTAAGGATTCGGAGGTCGGGGTTCAATTCCCACCCAGGACAAATATCTTTATGTGCTGAACTCATGTACCTATTTCCCATAGTCATGGGAAAATACAAAAAAAATCATATTTATTTTTTAATGAAAAGTTACTACGGTAAATGTAAAGAAACCGATGAGTTTAAGAGCAACTGAGAGTTAGCCCAATAGCGATATAGTCATAACGTGATACAATCGAATCGAGATTCAGTCCAACTAAGACCTAGTCCGATTGAGATCCAATCCAATTGAGGTCCAGTCCAATTGAGTTCTCGCTCAATTAAGATCTAGTCCAAATGAAATCAGTCCAATTAAGATCTAGTTCAATTAAGATCTAGTTCAATTGAGATCTAGTACAATGAAGATCGAGTCCAATTGATATCTAGTCCATTGGATAGGTAGTAATAGTAGAATGGATAATAATAAAAATCTCCCCACGATTATTACGAAAAGATAGATAGATAGATAGACAGATATACCTATGCTTTATTGTACTAACTACAAAATAACAAGGTACAGAAAAACAGAAGTTGCATTACAGAAGGTACAGAAAGACAGAAGATGAAAAGCTGATTCATAAAGGTGTGCGTATAAATACGGAACGCGATGTCAACGTCAGATAAGTGACAGGTCTCATGTCAATGTCACTTGCACATTGTTTACACGCGCGGTGCGGACGTATTGTCAACGTCAGATAGTGACAGGACTCAAGTCAGTATATCAATCACAAGCCACTGTATTACGTACATTACGTTTGATTTTTTCCTAGGCGTGAATTTTTTTTTTTTACGTGTGTAAGTCTGTCGTGTGAACTCTTCACGTCACGCTGCCGTCATGGGCCTGCTTCTGTAAGACAACGAAGAATAAGAATCTTCAGCGAAGACACGTCGGCGGCGCCCAGGCCGCCGACTGCGGAACTCGGGTGGGAGAGTTCTCTTACGTTCCCGCCCCGCCGCTGCCTTAACAGCCTACGGCAGGGAGCCTCGGGTAAGCCTTCGGACGTATGTTCCAGGATTCCCTATAGGCTTTGGCTACGACCACGACCTCACCTGGGCGTTCGCGTACTATCCCGCGTCTGAGGGAGTTAATGGGTGTTATCCCGCGTCTAAGGGGATTAGTTCAGGTGTAATCCCGTTTTTCGGAGCGTGAGTCGTATGTGAAACTCTCACGTTACGCTACCGTCTTGGGCCGGCTTCTCTAAGAACTGCGCGAAACCCTTCCCTCGCACTTCCCATATAACTTCGGCGGCGGCGCGGCGCAAGCACATTATAACTTCGAACCTTTGTCATATTAAATGTACGGTACCTACGCAATGTCTGCTGTTTGTATAATTTACAACAAGCCGCGCCATCTTTGTACATTTTGTATGAGAAAGGATTAAAGCGGCATGGTCCCTTAGCTTCACCTGTTCGCTTCTATATAAATTTAAGCCATGAGCATTTTAGGCGCAGTCGGGATATACAGAATGGACTAAAGAAAGGCCCTGGGCGAGACGTGGACTTTTTTTTTGTATGAAACGGCACAATGTCCGCGCCCCGACCTTTTTGTGTGTACCGCATACAAGGATCTCTCCTTTTCGAGCCCGAACAACACGTGTCGGGCAGAGCTACCTACCACTCTCATACAGTGAAAAGAATGTTTTACGGGTCGCATATCTGTCGAAACTCAGGTGTTTCCCTCATTTTAGAACCCTGGGTTCTTCAAGTTCTTGAGACCAATGTGATTTTTTTTTTATATTCAGCTCGCCAAATTGACGTCGCCACCAACCTGATGGTAAGCTGCGGCGCATCTAGCGATTGAGGGTCAGTCTCACAGTCCTTAACTGTGAGACTGACCCTCAATCGCTAGATGCGCCGCAGCTTACCATCAGGTTGGTGGTGACTGACTTTCGACAGTGGCCCTCAAGTTGGCGGCCCTGTGATGTGCCTCTTCACGCTCCTCTTGAAGAACCCGGGATTGTAAGACGAGGGAAAAACGTGTGCGGCAGGTCGTTCCATGTTTTTATAGTTCGACAGAGGAACGATCTTTTGAAACGCTCGGTTCTGGCGAAAATTCTCTCCACTGTGTATGAGTGGCATCTCTGCCCGGCACGCGTTGTTCGGGATTGGAAAAAAGATGGTGGGATCAGGTTGAAGAGCTTCTTTCTTTTCTTGCTGTAATGAAAAGACATATCTCAGTCCTCATAGTAGGAAACTTCGAAATTTTGACAGTAGCGCCATTCAGAGATGGCCTGCTGTTAAATTATAGTGACGTTTTGTTTTTTATTTTCAATAGTATCTCTCTCTGTATCAGCAAAACCAATCTGTCTCACAACTAACAACATTCTTTATTGAGTAATCGATTCACACTATGTCTTACAGTGCCATCTAGTGTCCAGTAGCAGAAACGTTGTGGACTCTTTTATCACCGATTGTATACGAGTACACTTGTGGAAATCGATTGATAACTAATGATAACACATTTAATTTTTTTACAACATTCCGATAGATAGCGCTGAATACAGTATTAAGTGATCTCATCATAGCATCAGGTGATGAAAATGATGAGTCTTTTTTGTATGTTCTCGCGATTTATTGGATCCACAACGGGATGTTACTGCAGACTTTTTAAGGGAGTAGTGTTTAGTGTTCACATAGAGGCATTCATTATAACGTGCTGTGGCATGAATCGGAAGACTACCCGTACATTCTACTGAGTTTTTAGTCGGAATTTAGAGTCCGGCATAGCATCCATGATGGATTTTATACACCTAAAAACCACTTTAGGTTGCAAACTTGAAGGAAAATGTATTTTCTGGATGTAATTGAGAGCCTCAATCACAGATAATTATTCATCTTTGAGGCTTCCTATCACACCCTATCATATCCCTATCACAGTTTTATACAATGCCTCCATCTCAGCGCTTCGATTTGACATCCATCAGGGAGCGATATCATTTTGACTAGGTAGGTACCTAAAATTCATCAGCTAGTAATTGTTTGCTAAAAAGATTTATTATTTGCACACCATCTATGTAATATGAGGCATGTTGCAATAAATACTTAGTTACACAGCGGTCATTAAAAACTAGACCCATTAATGTGCATACTTACATGGATATATAAATGTATAGATGTGACAATCTATAAGTACAGTATGTATGCTATGGGCATAAACTTATTGTATTGATATGTATTGATTCTTAATGTATTACTGTATTCATATGTAACTTATTGTATTGATATGTATTGATTATTAATGTATTGACCTCAAGAACTCTTTTTCTACTAAGTGGTCCATTTATTAATTTCAAAATGTCATGAATCGCTCGTGGCCCCGCGGACTCAGTGCTGTAAACGATCACTGTTAAGCAACTTTTACTGTGACCGGTCCTCGGATGGGTGTCACTTTATGACTTTTATTTGCTAGCGTTTCCGTGCTTCGGAAGACACGTTGCCGTTGGTCCCGGTTGCCAGTAAAATCGCAGTCGTTTTGCCGAGTTGAAGGTCTTTACGAGCGTCTTGAAAAATTTCAACAGCGGGCAGTCACAACCTGCGCCTGTCCATATCAATACGGCAATAGGGTTCACCACATAATACGTAGGACAAAATTTAAAAAAAAAGGTTAAATGTGGATATTAAAATCTGCCAACACATCGGGGATAAAAGGTGTGACCATATGTATGTATGTTTGTCATGTCAGGAGTAGTCGGTGCCTTCAGAAACATGGAAACGCTCTTAAATGTAAATGCCACAGACGATACCCATTTCAGTATTAACTTTAGCCTTAGATGCATAGTGATCATCTACAGAACAATATGTTAGTTCGTCTTATAACAGGTTCAGTTCATATTTTCTACAGACTTGTAGACGAAAAGAATGACGTCACTGCCCGCATTACTCACAAAGCAATCATCCAATTGACCCCTGTCTACCCTCGAACGTGATCTAATTACCGATATAGTATAATGTCTCTCTACATTGCTATATTTGTGATAGCCGAAATAAGTGATTTTTTGCATTTCTGCGGAATGGTATGTTGTGTTGTGCGCACGTCTGCACTATTTGGTCGAGTTATTATAACTCCCAAATGGCTCGGTGAATCCTTGCGATTTAGATACCTTATTGTTGAAACATGTCTGAGGAAGGTTCTTAGCCACTACTGGTTTACTTAAGTTAGCCAGAAGTAGGTGTAAATAGCTAAACATCCGCTAATAGCAGAAATACTCCGAGCAGGGCTTATTCGTCTTCATTTTTGCGATTATTTACGATAGATCAGGTGCATAGTGAAGAGGTTTTGACTTGTCTGCCATCCCAGTAGTATTGGGAGTCCTGGGGTATCCATCCTAGGGTTTACCCGGGGCTCCCAACCGTAGGCTGTTTAGTAGAATACGTGTGGTTTTTAGTCAGTACGAGTCCGGCTAGCATCACTGTAGAATTTACCTCACGGAAAAAACCCATTAGATATTTATAAAATTGAACTTTTCGAATTGTATGTATGAGTTTCTGGAATCACCTCATTTAAACAAACAAACGAACAAACATAATCAGTCAATAGGTATAACATTATTATGTAATTTTCATAGTTTGTCCGGGTCAAGAATGAATATCTTTATCCTTAACTATCTCATGAAGCTTCGTGTGTCGTTTACCATTGGGAACAGCTGAGTCGATTGTCGACACAAATTATGGACTCAATGGACATACTTAACTATGTAATTTTAGGGTTCCGTACCCAAAAGGTATAAACGGGACCCAAATGCTGATTTTTTTATTGATTATGATTATTTTTTATCATTGCCGTTATAAAAACAATTTGTCTTGTACACTGTTCCTTATTATATCTTTTGTTTTTGTAATTGTGTGTACTGAACAAAAATACGCCAGAAATAAAAAATATTTAAGGACTGCTCCCGTACAACTACTATCTTCGTCTGTCTAACTCTAAACTCATCTAATCGTCGTCGCATGCTCAAAATGCCAATCAGTGATTGATGATGAAATACCTAGTTGTTTTATAAGAAAATTAGGTTCCACTGTCTTTTTCTTTTTATTTTTTCAAAGAGTGTCTTAGGAGATATTGTGAAAGTCCATACGCTACACAGACCATTTAAAATTATATATTAAAGAATGCTTGATTGCAAAATTATTGGTTGAAAAACACACTTCTAAAATGAGCAGGATAACATGATTGATAAACGTAAAATGTAGTAATAAATCAGCTGCACTAAATATCTTAAGGACATAGGTATAAACCTTCACACATAATTTTATAATAATTCAAGATAATACACACTTTGGAAATTGTCCGATAAATATTGTTACGAAGCGATAAGTAAATAGGTAACTCAACACAGCACTTTATCGGTAAAACCTAATGAATTACCATCTCTTACGGATTGTATTATTAAATTTATTATTATTATTTGTTAAATAGTATAATACTGTGCTAAAAACAGTGATATTTTGACAATGAATAGTGTTGTTACTTTGATATTGGTGCTGACTGTGCCGGCACTGCTTATTTTCTTGGTGTTTATGTTGGTTATGTACATAATATCAGCCATCGTGTATATGCGTAAGTTATGGCTTTTCTATTACTTAAAAAGAAACAGCTTTAATATTATTGTTACTTATTCTTTGTCTTTCTGATACGTTATCATACATACATATATAATCAAGCCTTAATCCTTGAAGGGGTAAGCAAAGGTATATTATATGCCCACATTTCAGCCTTTTACATTTTGCCCCACGTACTACGTGGTGAATCTTATTGCCGTGTTGATTTGGACAGGCGCAGGTTGTGATTGTCTGCTATTGATTTTTTTCAAGCCGTCCATAAGGGCCTTCAACTTGGATTAACGACGCCAATTACTGGCAAACGGGACCAACGGCTTAACGTGGTTTGCGAAGCACGGAAACGCTCGCAAATAAATGTCTCAAAGTGGTCACGTGATGATCCCCCATCCATAACCGGCCTTGTAAATGTTTCTTACCACAGTGATCGTTAACAGAACACTGAGTACACGGGCCCCGAGCGCTTTCGTTATCCTCCTAACTACATTATGTTCGTAATATAATGTAATTATGTCGTGCTCCAAATAATTATGCTTTCTTTGTCGCAAGTACCTACCCGTAACACTTTAGACACCGTCAACCATTAATCCAACAATTCAAAAGGAATGCCCATTCATGCCAGCCCTAACAAACAAGATAAGACAATTTAAGAGCCTACCAGACGCCAAATTGTTAAAAGAAGATAGAAGATATACATTTTAGCGTGCAAGAAAGAGAGAGATGCGATTGGTTTTTGTGCGCTTTTAACGAAATAAATTAATTATAAAAAAACTATAACCAATATGAAAAAAATGCTCTAGTGCAAATGAAGATTTTACTATTGTCTTTCTTATAAATATTTTATATTATAAAAACAACTTATAACATACGAGATCTAGCTTAAAATTTCACGAAATCGAGGTATTTTCAACACAAAAATCTATCGAGGATTTTATCAGTAATCGTGTTTCGATCCTAGAGCGTTTTTAGTTCATGAACTGAAGTTGTCTGTGTTGAAATTTTAATTCAGCAGACCCCACGAGTCCTGAGATCTAGATCAAAGTAATAGTCTATTTGGCGTCATATGGACTCTTAATTTCAAATCAACATTGGACATTGGGTTGCTGTGTAAAACATTTTCTTCTGCTAGGAAACTAGCAGAGTATTCTTTGTATTGTAGGCCTAGCGTTAGAGCTTTCTTCGTTGACGATCCTTAGAACTTTGGAAACGCTTTCGGTTATTTTCGAAGTAAGTCGATAATTACGCTGGTCAAAGCATTCCAATAGGTACTTCAGTTCAATACATTAGTAGTATCTCATCTCATGTAACTATTCAAACTTGTTATGAAGACTTACTTTGATGATAAAGATGTCACATTAAAAAAAGAACAAAATGTTTTTTGTGTAGTAATCAATTTCATCCAAGTATTATGCAGCTCCTGTAGCTTATTTGCAATGTCACGAATATAAAACGTTGTATATGGGAATTCCTAATGAATTCTGTTCACCTTAATAGAACTTATAATATCCACAATAGCACCATAGACTATACCCAGGAATGCTAGCTACACTAACTCCTGCAGTTTCTCTCGCCAATAGTTTAAATATGACGGTACCTATCTATCGACTGATTTCTCTCAAAAAAAAATTGTTAAAAAGCATAGTTTTTAAGCTATTGCATAGCTTCTATCGCGGGCCTTGCGTGGAGACCGAATCCAGAAATTGTGTCACGAAAACGAGTCACACTCGGCTACCTTCGGCCACGTTCGTGTATCTAGTCTAGCAATTCATAATTTTTTTGTTTACGTCAATTATGAACTCTGCAGTCGTTATATATTATTATTATTATGTCAAATAATCCAAAAATTGATGCTTGTACCCAGAATCGATCTTGCGCCTTCTGCGTACCGATCCGCGTCTTAACCACTCGACCAAAGTTGAATTAAGAGTGTTGGTCGAATTTAGAGTTCTTAATGTGAAATGACTATTTCGATGCTGTCAATTACATTAGTTGCTGTCAATTTACTTCGTCTAAATAAAAATTCGACTATAGGTGTATAGGTATTCATCATCTATGTACAACAGTGAACTGTACTCGTATAATTTGTGTAAAAAGTGTTTTAAATATAAATAAACAAAGTGCATTTATTAATGTAGAAAGTCACGAAAAATAGTGAAAGAAAATGAGTGAGTACTCTATATACATACATTTTATTATTATTATCACCAATGCAGTATCATTTTTTGTTTTGTTAATTTATATATACTTAATACTGCTATAAAGATAACCAAACCCGGGAGTACGTTCCCATGGGAAGCGGGAAGAAAATTTCACGCTGACGTAGCCGCGAGCGCCATCTATCCCATACCTATGTACTTTAAACGTGTCATAAAAGTCACAACAATACCATACATGCATATTTCAAAGAATGTCTATTATTACCATAAAATTTGTAAAAATAGTTTTTAAGTAGAAAGAAGAAACCTATTGTTTTATCTTTTAACTAGCTGACCCTCGCAACTTTGTTTACGTCACACAAGGTCTATGAAATTAGAGGTATTTATTAATCATACTCATCAAGTAGCGTGTAAATCTGCCCTGTATGCTATATCAAAATAGAGCTTAATGGTTAAAACTATTCCTCAGTATAGAATTTTCCTCAGTATAAACAATTTACATACAAACACCGGCGTGTTCGAATTTTATTACATGTATCAATGTAGTAGACGTAACGTGTATAAAATGACATCAATCAAATGTCATCAATATTCTGAAAAAGAAATTAAAAATAGAGTTCACAAACTCTTTTGAAAATACATACTGTACCTACCTTAGAGGATCGTTATGAAGATAACAGGATAGTTAACAACCATCCATAGAAAATAGATGGTATAATGCTGAATACCGCAAAGAACAATCGGCGCGGCATAGAATGGGGCCTATACTGATATCCTGGAGGATATTAATGATGCCGATGTCCTGTGCCTGCTGAGGCACAGGACATCATGTCTGCATCATGTCTGCAGGACGTGCAGGATGTGATGTCCTGCAGACATGCATCCGTCATGCATGTCTGCAGGACAACGTGCAGGACAACGAGCAGGATGAGGCAGCGAATGGCTGGACTGAAATTAAAATCGACAGACGCAAGAGATGTGGTGGAGGCACTAATTCACGTACCTCGGGAGTGTCGTGTCAGAAACTGATGGAATAGAAGAGTACCCTACATCATTTCGAGTCTCGCCAAGGCCAGAATAACCTTTACACAGCTGCGCCCCGTAGGCAGTTGCGAAAATAGACACGAAGAGTGAAACTCAAAACAAAGTAAACGTTAAAACTGTACTGCTAACTGCTATACGGATGCGAGACATGGAAGGTCACTAAAGTAAAGACATTTCGCACCAGCTACCAGCTATAAGTCTTCGTCAAACGCTGCCTCCAATGGATCCTCGGTACATATGGGCCCGAGAACATCACGAACGTAAGACTATTGGAACGCTGCAGTGAGACCCCAACAGATCAAACGTCGGAAGTGTAGCTGCTGCGCTGGATTGGACACACGCTGCAAAGGGACCATGAATCACATCATACCAAGGCAAGCCTTACTGAAACTACTGGTAGGCTTTCAAAAACTGTTCGATAGTAAGTAGGTACATTTATTGATAGTGGCTATAGGCTACATAACATAATGCGAAGATTAATAGGAGTGGTGCAGCAATGAGGAATGTTTCGAAAACGGAAAACATTTAATCGTTATAAGAGTATCCGTTGCGCCTCTGCGTAAATGGTTGAAGTTACATAAAAATAATTTATTACAAAATAATTGTTCTTCTTAAAAAGTTCTAAAACAAAATTCCAAAAGCCCAAATGTCCACAGTCAAGTAGGCACTTGGTACTTTACTTTGTTGAACATAGGCCTTAAAATCTTACTTCTTACTAATATTATAAATGCGAAAGTTTGTGAGTGTGGATGTTTGTTACTCTTTCACGCTCAAACCGCTGAACGGATCGGGCTGAAATTTGGTACGGAGATACATTATAGTCTGGAATAACACATAGGCTACCTTTTATCCCGGGAATAACTTCCCGCGGTAACAAATTTTACGCAGGCGAAGCTGCGGGCATCAGCTAGTATTCTTATATAGAAATAATTATACTAGCATAGTTGGTAAAAAATGCTATGTAATAGCTTTACCGCGGCAGTCCCCGAGTGCCACACGTCTTTTTTAGATTATTTAATAATAATAAATAGAGCACAAAAAGAATAACCCGCTGAGTTTCTGGCTAGTTCTTCTCAGGTGGGTCGCGTTGTGAACTGGTGGTAGAGTTTTTGTTTTATATTCTAGACGTTTTACAAGCGCATCTGTATAATGCCTAAGTGAAATAAATATGACTTTGATGTGTTCTATTTGATCGCGTTAATAAGGAAAAGTAATCTGGTACGTGGGAAATCTAAGAGGCACAGTAAGAGAAAAGTTTTCAAGCAGCTCAGAGGTTTTGATTCCACTAGGAAACAAAGGTCTGACATATTTTGTCTTCGATTACAAAAGCTGTGCATATTGGACTGCAATATGTCTTTATAGTACGATTCATCCAATTAAGTACAAAACTGGAACTCCACGTGTCAATACTTACCTAAAATAAGTTTATCTAAGTATAATATTTGGTCATACACTCTACAACCAACATTGACCTACATTGTTATCACGTTTGGGTGTTAGGACACCCTACCAATCAAACACTTATAATAATTAGTTATTGTAGTCGACTAATTTCGTTTTATTAGGTAGGACACGTTTTGTCATTGATATTATTATTATTTTATTTTTTATAAAACTGTACTAGCCTGCTTTAAATTTCGAAAACAGTAATACTCGGAAACAGATGCATACACTTTCGAGATTCAGTTAATATAAATAAGTGTTTCCTCATGACAATAAAGTCTGGGATAGAAAGATAGCTAGTTTATTCAAATCTAAAAGAAAAAAACAGATGCATACTCCATAATTTGATTGATATTATTTTTATTATTGCATTATGAAGTCAACATAAACCTAGTTGAAGGCAGCTCCTGTTCTGACTCCTTCTTTCATCCAACTAATTTGACGTACTTAACTGTTAAAACTTTAATAATATTATTAGTCTATCTATAACATTTGGTTTGTAGAGTTGCACAATACTAACCCGACTAGCAATATACATACCTTTTAGAAGTCAACACAATAACCTAATTTAAAAAGAACTTGAACCAAATCGATACATGGATTAAAATTGGGCACTGGGCACATCCAAAGACGTGCAGGTAAAGTCATAAAAATGGAAAAAAAGATTGCCGCAGCCCTTTTAGATCAAACCCCAAAAAACGCCCAATCACACATTATTGCACAACGTTGACGTTACAATAATGACGAGGAATAGATAATGTTACTAATATCGTAAATCTGAAGATGTTGGTTACTCAATCACGCTGTAACGGCTGAGCGGATATGAGTATGACTGTAATTAGGTACAGGGATAGATCATAGTCTGGAATAACACTAGGGCTACTTTTTATCCCTAGAGTACCTACGTACTCTAGAAATAAACAGTAGCCCTAGTGTTCGTGTTAGTGTGGGAACGTTCCCAAAAGATACTGAAACCAAACCAATACTTTCTCAACAAATTAGCTATTTTTCTTTCAAGGACAGTTTTACCGTTTTCCTTTAGGGCCGCAATCCTTGAGAAACTGTGACCGATAGAGACTTAAGAACGTCGTTCATTCTATCGTTTTGCCATAAGAAATCTATCGTTTGTAACTATATGCGACCACCGCTCTACATCTTTGCGCACCAATCTGAAATCTGAGTGCACTATGACATATTACATAAGGAAATATTACGGATTTCCTGCTGAGATCATTCTGAGTAATCAATGATCATCAGCAAAACAATTAAACAGGTATAATGACGAACAAATGCACATCAAATTTATGACCCTCTTTTCTGAATCAGGTAGGGAAAAAATACCCATTTTACGACACGCCGAAGCGTCATTGGAACAACGCAACGTGTTAAGGTTGCGCTTGTCGCTATTTTGTCCATACAAACTTCGGGAGGATACTACTCAACTGTTTGATACCCTACATACATAGTCAAACATTTTCCTGTTTTGCCTCATCATAAACTTTGTCTGTACCGTTCAAAAAATGGAAATTAAAAAGATAGAAGCCATTAAAAATTGAATTTTTCTGCCAAATTTTTAGACAACTTTCTGTGTAAATAAACAATAAAAGGAATATAAAGACTCAAAATGTAAGTCCGTTCCGACAAAGTTCATTTCTCAAAGAGTTCAAAAAACTTTATTCTAAGTTGATACATGAAGTACTTTTTTCATAACACCCTTCCTACCAAAGGACCTTTCGCAGCTTCTCGCTCTCACTATGCGATGTGAGGTGAAACAGCATGCTTATTTGGCCGAGTTCGAGCGACTGACTAGTGCCCCCTTAAGGGCAGGTCACGGCAGTCGCATTTTGTCATCCGCTGCGAATAACCGCTTATGCATACTTATAGACAATGCGGATGATACCTTATCCGCAAGTATTTTTTTTAATTCTGTGGTGTAGATAAGATAATACATACAAGTAGTGTTTGGCTGTATGAGTGTCGATCGCAAGCCGGCCCTGAGTAAACATGAATCTTTTAGCGACCATTTTAACGGGCATTTTGGTGTTTATGATTTTCTATCTCTTTTGGATGTGGTTTTGTTTCGGAAACTGTGTTAAGAGACGTAAGTTTAATTTATTTATTTATTTTACTTAATATTTTATTTTTGTTTTTACTGCTACTTTTAGTTTTATTTAAATAAACAGACATTTGACATCGATAATTTATGAATTAATCTTATCTTAAATCTATCTTTAGCAAAGTGACGTTTCTTGTTTTGACAAAATTAGCAGACAGGTGTGTTTATGGTGCAATTTAGTAAGGCACATTATGCTAATTAAAGTAGAACGCCATCTAGCGACTAGCGACTGAACTAAATCTCATAACAAAGTTTAACATTTTAAAGAAATCATACAGATTATTTAAAGTCTACATTCCTGCTCCCTAGGTACTAATATTATAATTGCGAACGTAACTCGTCTGTCTGTCTGTCTGTTACGCTTTAACGCCTAAACGGCTAGAGCGATTGAAATGAAAGTTGGTATAGGGATAGTTCGAGGCCCTGGGAAGGACATAGGCTACTTTTTAACAAACTGCTCAAATGGAGGGTTATGATTTTATGCAATAACGACTTCAACACGGTCGACGCCACGCGAAACAGCTAGTTTTTTAATAAACTATCTAGTTTCTTACACATGCAAATATACCAAGCATTTAATAAGAAATACTTAGATTTATCAAAAAAATACCATCAAAATCTTAGATGCCTCTGACCACGTGGTTCGATAATTAAATTGTGTAGTGGGGCCCTATCAACACCTTCGGGCCCAAGTCAACCTCACGTGCAAGCTCGTGCACCTGCTGAACAACGGACGACGCTCTGACGGCGGCGGTCCAGTTCAACACGGCGATGGGCTCACCACCTGTCACGTGGGACCGAATTGTACACGGTGAAATGTGGGCCGGTATAGGCCTCTGCCTACCCCTTCGGGGATAAAGGCGTGAGTATATGTATGTATGTATGTATGGTGCTGGATTCGTTGGACTATTAAATTTTTTTTGTACCACTTAATGGATTGAAAGGTATTGAACATCTGTTGTTGCAGTGGTAATAAAGTTAGATAAACTATGGTTGGTGGCAAGCCCGCTCGCCCCTCAGATCTCGCTTAAATTTCGTTTTTACGTGAGGTTTTTCAGTCGGTAGGAGTCCGGTAGGGTTTTTCCCACATAAATACCGGGTTTTTTCCCTCCGCCCATCTCTAACCACAATTAGTTTTGGTTATCCTTAACTGTGTTGGGTAGTAACGTACGTTAGGATTAAATTAAGCGTGTGAGGCGGGTTGATCTCCCTCCCCTCCCTATTATTTTTCTAAGATGGATTTCCGCCGTAAAACGCCTGATTCCATTAGTTACCATAGGTCGTAATGCTCTATGCCTACTGTACAATAAAGTGTGACAGGATACACCGGTTAGGAACTCTTACGAATTGCATCATTGCGGTCATTAAATACAATCAGAGCCCACGTTGGTCGCAATTGGGTACCTACACTTTGAAGTAGAAAAGATTGTGGGTTTAGATTTTATAACAGTTTACGTGGTACCCCTCCTTTTATAAACTGGAGCTGGAGCTATTTAAGTAAAATACTCAAAGCAAATAGCAGACGTTAGCTCTTTGTTCTGTAAACGATAAGTATTACATTAAGCTATGTTTGTTCCTAAGATTGGTGATAATAAATAAATTAAATAAATATTTGTAGACATTCTCACACAACACCATCTAACCCAAATTAAGCTTATATAAACTTGTGCTATAGGATCTAGACGATTGATAGACATACTTATATATTTCTAAATACATTCATATTTTACATAGAATACACCCAAACGCCGATACAAACATTTGTGGATCACAAATATTTAGACCGACCCAGGAATCGAACCCTCCTGGGTTCCTCCAGCGTCGCAGGCGCTATCACTACGGACTATGCCACAGGTGATCGTTTCTGAAGCCACGTCATGAATGCATTGGTTCTAGTAGCGCTTGTAAGTTTGGCAAGTTAAGGTTTTATGGGCGTCTTAATGAACTGTGACAAAATAAAAATAAAATAAAATAAAATTTATTCCCTTTGAAATTTAAAAAAAAAATTACATACATACATACATATGGTCACGCCTTTATCCCCGAAGGGGTCGGCAGAGGCATATTATATGCCCACATTTCACCTTTGTATAATTTGTCCCACGTAATAGGTGGTGAGCCGTATTGCCGTGTTAAATGGACAGGCGCAGGTTGTGACTGCCTGCTGTTGAAATAAAGCTTTCAACTTAGCTTAACGACTGCCATTTTACTGGCAACCGGGACCAACGGCTTAACGTGCCTTCCGAAGCACGGAAACGCTCAAATAAATGTCACAAAGTGGTCACATGGATGGTCACCCATCCAAGGACCGGCCATAGTGAAAGTTGCTTACTGCAGTGATCGTTTACAGAACACTGAGTCCGCGGGGCCACGAGCGCTAAAAAATATTTAGGTTTGTCAAAATTTTTGTGACTCTACCGGGGGTTCGGAAATGCTACTGACTGTAGCCGGAATCTCTCTTTGTCAACTTTAAAACAGCAAAAAGGTCAGCCGAGCAAATGTTGCTCCTCTAATGGTATAAACATCCATAGGCTACAGTGATCAATTTATAACTCAAGTGGACCGATAAACTTTTCTTTTCTTTTGCAATTTAAAAAAAGTGAAAACTTAGCGGGCTCACTTATAAAACTACTAGCTGACGCCCGCAGCTTCGCCCGCAAAAAATTTGTTCCCGTGGGAATTTATTCCCGGGATAAAATATAGCCTATGTGTTATTCCAGACTATAATCTACCCCTGTACCAAATTTCAGAAAGATCTGTTCAGCCGTTAGAGCGTGAAAGAGTAACAAACATCCACACTCACAAACTTTCACATTTATAATATTAGTAGGATTTACAAATTCGATAAAGCTTTGTGCACTTTATTGCTGATTTGCCTACTTAGTAGTGTAAAAACATTTCACCCAAGAAGGCCTCGATAACATCGCTATGAAAAACCGATTTTGCAGCTCGATAATAATCTAATATGTGATAAACTATCTCTTTATGGTAACTTACTTACAAATTAGTCACGATTATTAGTGACAGCAAATTTCACACCATATCTATACAGCCTATCACAGCCTTCCACTAAAAGTAGGCCACTCCCACTTTCATTTAGATTATAGTGATTGGTCTTCTTTCACCTGTGATAATCCTCGTGAATGCCCAGACTCCTACCGACTATGATCATACGGTCACCGGCCGAAGCCGGGTGTCCCTTGTAGGTCGGAATATCCCTTAGCCTTACTGCCACCAGACTGGTTGGCACCGAGCTTTCCTCCTCTTCGCCATAACCTCTTCTGTTGTTCAGTTCACGTGCAAGTGCACTAACGCCAAAAGTGCAAGTAACTTTTAAGTGAATAGGTATCTGTTGCGTTTTCCCGTCTGAACCCCACAACCACTTCTGATATAATCTTGTAGAGCTTGAGAATCGGTATAGGATACTTTTATCCCGGGGATAAGTTCCGGTGGGAAACGGGGGCACTAGCTAGAACTAAACAATGGATTCACTCAGTACTATCTGACTGATTTTATCTGCAAAGGTAGACAAATACCTATACTTAGGTATATTTTTATCACGTCATTGTCCAAACTCCAAGCGTGTATCGATCAAATCAGTACAATCTATTTTTATACAAATTTGTTTTCAAGCTATCACTACATAGTGATTAAAACAAGTAATTTCAAAACTCGAAAGTGATTACGTTGGGGTTTCTCGTGACGCCACAATACATAGATAGGTACCTACTTAGTCTTTTTTTCAGGTGTGAAAATCCTCATAGATTCGGCATTAGAATCCAGTGAGTGGTGCCGGTAGTTAATCCCAGGTACGTCCTCGGCAACATGACCACAGATATTTGTTTAAAACCCCAGATATATTCGAGTACCGTCAATAGTGGCATCTTTACTTTTCGTGAGCATCTTTACCTAAGCATACCCTGTACTACCCGTTTGCTCTAACTTTGCCGCTGGCGTAGAGGCGTATACCCGAATTTTTAATTACACGAAGTAAATTGACAGTAGCTAATGTGACTTCATCATGGAAAATAAGCAACATTGTATGAAGAAGTGACATTAGTTGCTGTCAATTTACTTCGTCTAATTAAAAAATCGACTCGTATTGAGCCGAGCGGCAAAGTTAGAGCGAACGAGCAGTACTAGTTTACATTAAATATTTTTTTATCTGTGACAGTCAGCACAAATTTACGCTTATTGGTAGAAAGTCAAAAAATATTTTGTAAAGTTGCCACGATCGACGGTACAGGCATGTATAATTACGCAAGCACACCAATCCCAATCCCAATGCGTCCAGTGTGTCCTAAGTATTCTAAGCTCTTACAATTCTTATTGCGTTTTTACTTTAATAGGGCGGCAAACATGTATGCAACCTACTTGAAGTAAAGCGTTTTTCAAAATAGTCTAGAAAGCCTTTTAAACCCAATAGTAAATTAAAATTTACTGATGTCTCGCTTTGCGTATTCAAGCCTTGCTTGGAGCCCTACTATGGACGAAAACTCACTTTATTGATTCTAAAAAGAGCTTTTAGTATGTACACCAAATTGTTGCCAATTTCTTTAATTCGCGTAGCTCCGAATCCCGTGGGAATATGGGAAAAAAATATAGCCTATGTTCACCGGGGGTAGTGTAGCTTCCTAACAGTAAAGGAATCTTTCAAAACGGTTCAGTAGTTTTAGTAGTTTTTTTTATTCGATGCAAACAAACAATCAAATCTTTCCTCTTTATAATATTAAGTAGATACAGATTGCTTGCACGATTTGATTGTAAAACTGCTGAGTCTTTCACTGCTTTGCAAATTCATTTCTATTTCTAAGTAACATTATTATTAACATTTGTAACTAGGCAATAAAAACAATTCTAGAATTTTACATAGATTGAGCAGCCATTTTAGTATCGATAAATATCACAATAGGTATTTATTGCAAACGTGTGATAAGAACGTATTTACCAACATAATTATTATTTCGTTTTATCTAAGGACTGATTGATTTATTTATAGTATTAGAATTAAAGAAACATTATTACTATTACTATCTTCACGCCAAATCCCTTGCGGGGTAGGCAGAAAGAACCGAACGCCACACGGCACGGTCCATACACACCTTACTTGCTTCTTCAACTTTCAGTTTTCTTTTCATGCATGCACGTCGATTCCTTCGGCTCTTGACACCACCTTCTGCTAACACACTAAAGAATCGTGAACAAAGAATACTAGACGATTTCCCTTTTAGCGTCCTAGTATTTTCAAACCATATATGAACTTGGAGTTTGGCTCCAGTTTTAATCAGTTACTGGATAGCGTCCGTAGCTCAGCATATCTGGAATTCTTGGTCTCGTTTCCGCTGCCCATGTGATCATAATCAGAAACTTTATTTGTGAAACAGGAGATACGTTATAGAATACGCCCGCTATGTTTTGTCTCAAAGACGAACAAAAATATGAATGTTAACAAAAATCAAGTAAAATGTTAAATTAATTCAAAAAATTGAATTAACTTTTGGAGTTATTAGTTTTATTTTCTATCACTAAAAATAAGTACTGCATGATTAAAATTATTGCTTTGCACCCAGCCTAATGATATTAAATAATTATGCAGATTATAGGTTAGATAATTTTGCGTCCGCGTCGTTAATTGTTCCTCGCCATGCCTGTTATCTAACATGTACTACTTATCTTTAGTCAAAATGACTATCAACTTTGATTTAGTCGTCCGTTTTGTGTTGTTCTTGCTAGTGTTTATTGATTTATAACAAAAATACATAAAATGGATCACGTGAGATTGATTGTAGTCTGTGTAGTGCTTTTGGTACTGTTGATTTTCTCTTTATACAAGTATGTGAGAGGAGGTAAGTTTCAGAACATTATTTTGGGTAAAATTGTAACACAACTAGTACTGTATACGGTGCCACGTCCTAAAAACATAAAAAAATCTGTTAAAATTTTTCCGACACGTACCTTTTTTTTTTACGTGAGGGAAAATCCTCAGAGGATGTTATGCCGAACTCTTACCGACTAAAAAACCTCACGTCACGCCTAACAGCCTGTGGTTGGGAGTCCCGGGTAAGCCCTCGGAAGGATGTCCCGGGACTCCGACACGTACCTACAACATAGTTAATCATCAGGATATAATGTGCGAATTTGAGAACGTCTACTTCTCAAACTACGCTGACAGGTTCAAAAATGTCAAACGGTGCTGATTCAGCTGACACCTAGCAAGCATAAAACATGCATAGCAACATCGAGTAAAGCCTTTAGACTTGAAACGTTTCAATAAGAGTCCCAAACTTGATATAATATGGTCGTAATATCATCATTAAAAGCGTAGTCAAAAGTTATGAAATGTCATTTTGCTCATACCGTCTGTGAACATCAACCAAACCAAAGCCTTACAAAACCACAATCGCAAAAGAAATTACTCCGACCTCCCCTGACACTTTGGTTCACCACCTATATACGTTATTGTAGAAAAAGACATGCCTCTTCTGCCTACCCATTCGGGTTAAACACGTGAGTGACTATATTATGGATGTAGGTAATATACTTACGCCCCCAGAGTTAGGGCAAACTTTTCGCCTAACAACATTAAACCGTTATTGATTCCCACCCCACTAACATTTCAACTGAGAACCAGTTTTTTATTTGAAAGCTTTTTTGTTGACATTCTCACACAACATTATCTAGCCCAAATTAAGCTATATAAGTAAGATTGTGGGATGGTATTTAGACGACTGAAAGACTCTTATATACTCACACACAACAGAATACTTATACATTGCTAAATAGTCTAAATACTACATCATACGTCTAGTAAGTATTAGTAAGCGCCCCCCCCTTAGAAGCGGGATCACACCCGAAACCCCCCAAAGACGCGGGATAGCACCCGAACCACACCCTGGGCGAGGCCGCAGCGGCGGCCGTGGGTCTGTTGGGAGTCCTGGGACGTCCTTCCGAGGGCTTCCCCGGGGCTCCCAACCATAGGCTGTTGGGCGTTACGTGAGGTTTTTTAGTCGGTAGGAGTCCGGCATAACATCCATGAGGATATTCCCTCACGTTAAACAAAAAAAAAGCGTAGAAACTGGTGATCCCCATAAAACGGTAGCTTTTCCGCGCTTTGCAAAGCTATTCAGCGTGCAAAGTGGAAATCCAGTGTAGATTTTGATGTTCAAACTGAAAATATCAATTTTTATGAATTACAAATAGAGGGAAAATACCTCAAGTCAATGTCAACACAATAATAACACACTGAATAATAATACTTACTTTTTACTTTTGCCATAACGTAGCACGTAGTTTGGATTACTGCTCGTTCGCTCTAACTTTGCCGCTCGGCTCTACACTAAAGTCGAATTTTTGATTAGATGAAGTATATTGACAGCAACTAATGTCACTTCTTCTTGTAGTGTTGCGTATTTTCTATGACGAAGTGACATTAGCTACTGTCAATTTACTTCGTATAATTAACAATTCTGGTATACGCCTCTACGCCAGCGGCAAAGTTAGAACGAACGGGTAGTAAAATTAAAATTCCCAGTTGAATTTTAACCATTATGTAAATTAAACCAGGTTAAAAAAAATGTATTCAGAAAAGTGCGGAATGAGGTAAAATAAAAATGCACGTAAAAGTTTATAGCATGTATTACTGAGTTCAAATTGACTTAAGGTATCTTCATCGTTTATAATTCATGAATGAAAATGTATTTTGTGACAGAAATTTCAAAGAGGAATCTACGCTCAACAGCAGACCATAACAAACATCACTTATCGAGTATATTATAACTTTAGCACTTCCACACTAACACTTTAACACTTTAGCAGTAATATTTCTGTGCAAAAATTTGACGAAATTAAAAATATAATGAACACAAAAATAATGTGTGAAACGACAAAAACAATTTTATTTCTTACATTCATAGCAAATTAAAAGAAATTGCTGCAATTATCCTGTAATAATATGTACATAAATTATATTCTGGAATAAAATTTATTATAATCTGAATTCAACATAAATATTGTACGTAGACTTTTGGAGGGTACATACGGACAGTATTATATAGAAAAAAAATTGTTCCTGATTAAGTAATATTATAAACGCCAGATTTTATTCTGGAATAACACATAATGCTACTTTAAATATATATATTTATATCACTGATATAAGTTTTCGTGGGTAGAAGGAAAATTCCACGCAGGTGGAGCCACGGCCACTATCTTTATAGGAAATCAAATTTTTCTTCCATTCTTTGTTTGGTCCGTCCGCGTCTTAGATCATCTAACCACAGGATGCGCCTTACTTAAGCATTGTTTTCTGCCAAGCCAATAGACCATTTGGTCTTTTGGCTTTATAAAAAGCACTGTACATCAGTACATCATTTTAAATGATTAAACTAGTACATTTCATTGTAGTTGACTGTATAATAAAAATTAACACAACAGCCATTACGCGTTTGTCGATTAATACATTTTTAAATATAATGAAATTTTATATGTCTCTGTGTTTCCCCCTTCACCCGCTATGAAAACTGGCAGAATATTTTTGTATGCGGTGGTTCGCAAAGGCTAGTCCCGTGATATATGGTCTAAGGTCCGCGTCGTGCTCTTGTTGCCGGCTGTGTCTGATGACTTTTAACTATAACAACACGGCGCTGATCGTGCATTTCAGTTTTTTTAGTAACCCTGAAAAATTATAACTTTTAAGTAAATAATGATAATTGAAGAAGAGGTCAACTACCTGATGGTCAATCTTTTATTCATTTGCTGGAATATCTCTATTTTATCCAACTTTTAGTTTATGTAAATTATCATATTTGGATAAGTAACTAATTAATAAATGAGAGGAAACTGTCTGGTTTAGTAACGGGCATGTGATGAGAAGGGATGAAAGCCATGAAAAGAGCGATTAATATGAATATTAAGGAAAAAAGAGTCAGAGGAAGGTCAAAGAAGAGATGGACGGAGTGTATGAGAATGAAAAGAGTGAAAGTTTAGACGACGAAGGAAACGGTGGAATGGAAGAAGAAGAAGCGTTGCGACGTTGTTGTGAAACAATTAAACGAAATACCTTATCTTTATTCATTAATAAACCAAAACATGTAGTTAGGTATGATGTACCCGCTTTGACGCCAAAGACTAGGTTTATGATCAACAAGAATGGATTCAACTTAACAATCTGAAATAAAATTATATTAAAAGGTATCTATTAAAAATATTGAAACACGTGTCTCTAAAAACGTCGAATTAATTACATTGTCAATGTTTACAGTTGAACAGGTAGACGTTGTTATTAAGTTTATTGTTCAATCGTTGGAGTATCTACAAGTAACAAATGAACATTTTCTTTTTTGAAAAGCAGTAATTATTTAAAGATTAATAAGGAATTTAAAATTAACAGTTTTCTTTAATGCTATTATTAATAAGTGCTATATCATTCGCTACGATCTTACAAACATTTATCGTTCCTCTCAATCTAAACCTCCATTTTCTATTTTTTTTGCAGTGGACGTTACGTCATCTCAATTAATTTGTTATCAATCGATAGCTGCCGATAAGCTCCTTATCACAAATCCTATCTGTGCGCGCTTTTATAATACACTTGTTAACCGAAACCTGTTAATTCGTACACGCATTCGTGTATTAATTATAATATAACATTTTTCATGTTAGAGGTTTGTTTGTGTAAAAGTAAACATGAACGTGACAGCGGCTTTGATATTTATGGTGTTAAACATATTATTGTTTTGGTTAATTTACGCGGTGTCTGTTAAAATGTTTGGTAAGTCTTTTAAAATTATCATTTTAATATTGTAATCTTTGTACTGCGACTTAACGATAATGGTTATGGCCATAAGCAACGTCACTTGCAAGTTTTGCACCTTCTGATCTCTGAGCAGGCTCCCGCGCAGATGTCTTTAAAACAAAACTGAGAATTTAAATTCAGCGTAGTTGCTCTTGGCAAATGGCATCCAATATAACATGTGTTTGAAAACAACTAGGATATTAAAGAATTTAATTAAATGTCCTCTGCGTATACTGATTTTCAAAATGATTTTGCGTTTTTCTTGTGGCACCTGCTGTCCGGATCATGTAACTAAGTGGCCTCACCTGTGACATATAGGCCAACGTTTCCTAACTTAGTACCTATTTGGGACGACGCCGACGCAGTGACGTTGCAGGCTCTCTAGATATCATCCTTCACTGTTGTCGCCTTTCGCTATATTGTCAAATGATGTAGTGACACTAATGTGACGTAACTCCAAAATACAGATATTGGCATAAGATGATCCATCTGCATTTTCAACCAATGATGCTCTCAAGCAAACTATACTTCTAGACTGCGAGGTCAGAGGGCAGTACTTCCCAGACATCTGGGTTCTTCAAGCAGAACATTGGGCATTGTGCCTAAAGCCGCCCACTTCAGGATGCCAATTGTGGACTGTGAGAATTCACGAGATGACAAAATGGTTTTTAAGCTGAAAATAAAAAACAAGCATGTCATAAAATATAAAGTTAGGTTAATCCGCCAAACAAACAAGTTAATGAAGATCAGAGAGTACATTTTTATTTTATGAGATAGAAGATGTCACCCAGGAAGTTAACCCACAAAACAACACAGACAATTAAATTCCTAAAGAAACAAAAATTTCATTTGAATCCAACTTTAGTGAAACGAACTATTTATGGAAGATAAAAAGATTGGGGCTTGCCTGTTAGACAGAATATATTATATTAACTGTGCTGTTAGCATCTTAAATTTTTAACGTTTTACCTATTATTCTTTTAATAGTTGTGCTTAAAAAGTTGCAAGTACTTACTAAATTTGAGTGATCAGAAACATTGCAATACGATTTTCTTCTCTTTTACCATGCGTTTTCCTACGCGATGAAAACATAATTCTTTAGTCTTGTTTTATTGCACTTCTTCTTTATAAGAGTGGAACTGTCCCACGGGATTTAGAAAACTACAAAAACCTACCAGCTGCTTGTAATTTAGGATACTTGCAATCTTTTGCTAGTACCTGTGAGTTCAGCGATAATCAGTTGCCACTGTGTGCTGGGCCACACATAACAATACAAGTAATGCCATCTACCACAGACAGTAGAACTAAACCCTATCTATTGATAAAGTTAATTTATGCCTCAGCTGGTTATTTTTTGTTGTTGATAATTCAGCGATAATTGTTTTTGTGCGATAAAGATAGGCTGTCTACCTCCTTTATGGCATTAATTGAGGACATGTTATTTATGCTACGTTTCATAGCTGCCTATTTTTGTTTACCAGTTTGACTGAACGCAAGCAGGCTAATGTTTTATTTATTTATTTCTTACTAACAAAGGCAACACTAAATATTCCGTATCATTTATGAAATCATTTTAGCCCCTCTCTATAAAATTGAGTGCAGAGGGGCTTATGTCGAGACTTTGTCTGTAGTCTGTGACTCTGTCGAATTAAACTACGTCACTAGGTCACGTGGATCATCTGTTCACCATTTGAAATGAAACAAAAATGACAACGTCAATCGGATTGATCTTTCACAATAAACGTGTTAGACAGGGGAAGTCGGGTGAGAACGATCTCATGGCTTCTTGTTTAAATGATTAAAGAGAGTTTCCATCATCAAGTGGAAAGTCTTACGACTTCTAAAAAAAATAACATTCATAATTCACAACACAGTTATGCCATACCAACCAATGGCTAATAAGCAATTATATTAATATTGTGTAGCCCCGTGTGGCGACGGGGTTCCGTGTTAAGACGGGTAAGAGTACAAAATGTCGCCACCCCTTATACATCCCGAGGGTATCATAACAGGTGACTAAGGGAACACTTTCGCAAAAAGATCCATTGCGTAGAGAAGGAAAACTCGAAATGAAACCCGGTTGACAGTAAAATGACAATCATTAAGCCAAGTTGAAGGCCTTATGGCAGCTTGAAAAAAATCAACTGCGGGTCGCAGGGATCTGCGCCTGTCCATTTAAGTACCTAAGTAAGTAAGTAAAACTATAATGTTCACCAATATAACCAGTTTACGAAAGAAACAAAAGCACAAATATGTACAAATAAAAGGCAACATTTGATTGCCAGTAAGAGATTTGCCTTTTTTTTTTTTTATATTCAGCTCGCCAAATTGACGTCGCCACCAGCCTGATGGTAAGAAAGCAGCGGCGCATCTAGCGATTGGAGGCCACTTCTTACAGTGGTCCTCAAGTTGGCGGCCCTGTGGTGTGCCTCTTCACGCTCCTCTTGAAGAACCCGGGATTGTAAGATGAGGGAAAACGTGTGCGGGCAGGTCGTTCCATGTTTTTATAGTTCGACAGAGGAACGATCTTTTGAAACGCTCGGTTCTGGCGAAGATTCTCTCCACTGTGTATGAGTGGCATCTCTGCCCGGCACGCGTTGTTCGGGATCGGAAAGGAGATGGTGGGATCAGGTTGAAGAGCTCTTCAGAACATTCGCCGTGATACATTCGATAGAAGGCAGCCAAGGACGCTATGGTTCTTCGCTGCGACAAAGGTTCGAGGCTTCCCGTCACCTCAGGACAACCAATTATTCGGATAGCACGTCTCTGCATAGCGTCAAGCGCGTCTAACAAGTACCTCGCGGAGTCATCCCAAAGGTGAGAACAGTACTCGACGCAGGGACGAATCTGCGTCTTGTACAGTAAACATCTCTGATGTGGCGTGAAATACCGTCTCACCTTATTCAGGATTCCCAGTTTCCGCGAGGCCAGACCAATACAGCTCTCTATGTAGTTTTTGTGATTGAGCTCTCGCCGGACGTCTATACCGAGGATCTCCAGGTTGTCCTTTAGTGGAATTGTAATGCTCTGAAGAGAGGGCAGGGGTAGGAATGGGGACTTCTTAGCTGTAAACGCACACGCCTGTATTTTTCTAGCATTGAACTCGACCAGGTTGTCTGAACCCCATTGGGCAATGCGGCCCAGGTCCAGATCGAGATCCGCCACGAGTTGTCGTCTCTTCTCATCCACGTCGCCTCGCCCCGCCGCTGGACGGCCAGAATAGCTCCCATGAAGAGTACTGTCATCCGCATAACAATGAATGCACCCAAGGGACAGCATGTCATTGATATGCAGAAGAGAGAGAGTTGGGGACAATACCGATCCCTGTGGTACTCCGGCATTTACCTGAAAAAAACAGGAAGCCTGACCATCACAGAGGACCCGAATCCGTCGCCCGCTCAGGAAGCTGGCCAACCAGCGGCACAACTGATGCGATAAACCATATGACGGCAGCTTGGAAAGAAGCGACGCATGCCATACCCTATCAAAGGCTTTTGCGATGTCTAGGCCAATAGCCAGAGATTCGCCGTGCCTCTCCATAGCCTCACCCCAGGTGTGCGTTATGTACGCTAAGTGGTCACCCGTTGATCATTTCGGCCTAAAGCCATATTGGCGATCGTTAATTAACGAGTGATCCTCCAGATAGCGCATGAGCTGTTTGTTGATGATTAGCTCGAACACCTTGCAGATGACGGTGGTTACGGCTATGGGGCGATAGTTGGCTGGATCCGACCGATCCCCTTTCTTGGGGATCGGTTGGACATTCGCCTCCTTCCAAGCCTCCGGCACTTCTCCCGACGAATACGAAAGGCGATACAGGCGTGTTAGCGTTGGAGACAATTCAGCTGCACAATTCCTCAGCACCACGGCCGGAATGCCATCAGGACCACTGGCTTTCCGCGTGTCGAGTGACCGTAGCACCGCCCGCACATCGCACTGCCGGATTACAATTTCCGGCATCGTGGTTCCACAGTTGGCGATAGTGGGAGGTTGCTTGCCACAGTCATCGACCCGGGAATTAGCCGCAAAGAGCTTGGCCAGCATTTCCGCTTTCTCTTGGGCCTTGTGAGCCAGTGATCCGTCAGGATAGCGCAGCGGCGGCAGCGAGGGCTTGCAAAAGTTGGCCTGCACGGCTTTGGCCAGTTGCCAGTATCCACGGCTGCCCGTCGGATGTGACGTGAGCTCCTGACCAAGCCGCGTGACGCGCTGGGCGTCCGCTCTCTTGAAGGCTCTCTTACTGGAACTAGTGGCTCTGTTGTACGCTGCCTTGAGGCGGGCCACATTCGGGTCGCGCACAGCTCGAGCCCTGATCCAGGCGCGGTAAGCCGCCTGTTTTTGTTGAACAGCTACGGCACACTCACGCCCGAACCAGGGGCGGGCTTTGCGGATGCTGGCGACATCAGTGTATGGAATGTAGTATTCCATACCTAATGTGATTTCACCAGCAACCGCAGAGGCGCTTTCCGATGAAGCCCTCCCTGCAAAGCAGCGCTGACTCCACGGGACGGCTGCAAAGTATTCTCGTAGTCCGTCCCAGTCTGCTGACGAGTAGTGCCACAGTCGCCGCGTCACCTCTACTGCCCTTGCAGGGGACGGTACCTGCAGGCGGGCACGCACAATACAGTGGTCGGATGTACCCAGTGGGGCGCTAACCGTCACACTGTACTGTGCTGGATTACTCGTCAGCAGTAAGTCCAGCAGGGCGGGTTCATGGTCTGACCTGTCCGGTATGCGCGTAATCCCGCGTACCACCTGGGTCAGACCATGGGAGAGTGCGAACGCGTGGGTGGCCCGTCCCGCAAGATCTGTCTTGAGGGACCCCAACCACTCAATGTGGTGACCATTGAAGTCCCCCAGAAAAACCAACTCGGCGTTCGGGAACCGTACCTGCGCGTCATCTGCCCCCTTGCTGAGGTGCTGATACAGCCTCATCATCTCAGCTGTCCCTGTGTGGGATCGATAGACACACACGTAGATCTGACTCATGGAGCCGTGATCTACGTGCAGCCAAAGGACGGAGAGGGAAGGGTCCTCAAGGCAGCGCAGCCGGCGACAGCAAACATCCGCCCTAACGAACGCGCACACCGCGGCTTTTTCTCGAAATAGTTCCTCGATGATATAGCTGGGGTAACTAAGGTACGACTGATCGGCAGGGCGGAGTATTTGCGTCTCCGTTAGGAACATCACAGCTGGCCGTGCCGTCTCTAGATGGTGATGGACGACGTTGAGGTTGGCATGGAGTCCGCGGATGTTAGCGAACTCCACCTCAAACAGTACGTTACTGGGAGTAGTAGAGGCCGCTGTGGTACCTGATTTTCTTTTCTGCACTGCCATGATTGCTGGGAAAGGGAGACGTGAAGACGGAGTGACATTTGCTGCAGCAGTGAGTGACAAGGCGTAGGGGTTAGCTTCATCTATGACTGTGTGGTGAGACGGAAGCCGACCCGCCGGACGGAAGGGCCCCCGTACCCCCTCGAGTGTGGTCGCCGGGGTCCCAGTCCGGTCACCTTCCGGCACGACGAACCACATCGGGATTATGCGCGGCCTGGTGGGGCAGCCTCCCAGGGTGGTTAGACCCAGTTGGGCCCCTATACTATGCCGCGGGCGGCCAGCGGTAAAACCGTTTCTACGGCTCTCCCTGGCCGGCGGGTCGACCCCCGTCTGCCACACTAGAATCCGCTTAGCGCCTACTGGTCCCCCCCTGCTGCATCAAACATCGCCCCGGCCATTTCAACCACTCACCACCTGTTACGTGGGACATAAGGTGAAATGTGGGCGTATACTATGCCTCTGCCCACCGCTTCGGGGATAAAGGCGTGATTATATGTATGTAATATTGTGTGAGAAATTTACTGGAAATCAAAGGTATTGAGATTTCTCTGAAAGCGTTGCGTTCCGTTAATTAAATCAAAATCATAATACAAAACTCAAATAGGTTAAAGAATATGGCGCACAAAACCAAACTCACACAAGTGAAGAAGACTAATATGAACGAATGAAACTGAAATGAATGAATGAGAATAAAAGATAAATAAAACATATTGAAAGAAAGATTAGTTACTAATCCAAATAACTTCTACACTGTCGCGACCAGATTACACGACCTTCCGTTTGGTAAGTGGCAATAACCCGAGGACACCGCACTCGTCTGTCGATTAATTAAATAAAATTGCATTCGTCAGCATTCCACTTATCTATCAGCCCCTTATCATAGACAGCAATCAAACTTTGTTGTTTGAAGTTATAACGGAATAGAACGTTGTACGAGCAACACAACATAAAACAATGGAACTTAGGACGTCAGGAATTATGGCGGTTGGAATAGCATGCGTGTTTCTTACTATTGGAATTTATGTGCGCGTTGCAAGTAAGTCTTAATTCTATTTAAATACATTTTTATCTAATTTTATCTTTATCTTAATGATAATAATCTGATTTGTTTAGATATTAATAATATTAAAAAACAAATGACGACATTAAAGTAATCAAGTCGTCAAATAAAAAAGAGATTGAGGAAAATAATATTAATGTTTACGTTTACACAAATTTAAAACAAATACCATTTCAATATATTATTAGTACATACGTATAATATCAGTATAAATTCGGTTTAACGGTTAAGGGAATAAGGATTTTTATGTGTACCCCGTTATAGAAAACATTTTTTTCATACGAAAAAATTAATACAATCAACATACATAGACTTTTATGGCACTTATTTCAGTCTCACGTTACATAATTAAACAAAAAATTACCAAACTTATATTAACAGTTTTGGCAAATCTTCTATTGGTGCTCTAAACATATAAAATTTTTACATTTTTCACATCGAGTGCTTGATTTACGGTCTTTTGACCTGGGACAAAAGGAACATCTACCAGATTTTGAATCTGAAGAGGATGGAGCACTAGAAGGACGTGCTTTTTTAAAATACCGCCAATACTTATTTGTGCATGCATTTTGTAGATGCATACCCAGGGGTGCTGTAGTACTCCACTCAGGTTTGCCACGATCGTACGCTAACAGGACTCGCGCCCGGCCGATGCTTCGACACGATCCCCCGCCCCCCGTGAATACGCGGAGGTGCGAAAAGATCCGTTTTAAAACAAAAAAGTTATAGCCAATATTTTTTTTTTTTTTGCTCGGACTGCAGAGATATAATGTGGGTAACAACTGTCCTGGCTGCTGGATTATTTGTGGAATGAATTACAGAAGGCTTTGAATGTACCTTATCCCCGTCCTTTTCCTACCTCAACCCTTTCCTATCCACCAATCCTATTCCTACCTCATCTTCTTCCCATCCTTTCTCCGCCAAGCCAACGTTGCCGTGCGTATGTGCTGCGTGACTAGGGGCAAGCCTAGTATTAGCGTGCCAATTGCCCTGGGGCCGGGCGACCCCAGAAGAAGGCTAGCCTTACCTAGACATGCGGGGCTCTGTCTGGGTGGACTTTATTTTCCCTTGCTTTTCGTGGGAACGCAATGGACAAAACTAAAAACAAAATCCAAAATGGCGGCGATGCGGTTCGCAACCCATCACGTCTCGTTTCCCATCGAGGCGAAAAGTGGACTGTGGATAGCCACTTTGCTACGTTGAATGTAAGAGGAGGTATGATAGACAAAATTGAGGAAGTATGCAAGATGATGAAAGAGAGACGACTCGATATTCTGTGCGTGAATGAGACAAAGAGGAAAGGATGTGACACCACCACACATGGACCCTACACTGCCTTCTGGTCGGGTGTGCCTAAAACCAGTAAAGCGTGTCAGGGCATTGGTGTAGTACTGTCTGCGAGAATGAATGAATGTGTCACAGAATATGAATGTGTAAGCCCAAGACTCCTTTGGTTGAGGCTGAAGGTTGGACTTACCCGCATCTTTGTTTTAGGAGTATATGCTCCGCAAGATGCGCGGTGGCGCCGATCTTTACGAGACCAAAGTGAGAGGCAGGCATTTTGGGAGAGCATGAGTGATGTTTTGAGTAAGTGCAAACTAAATGAGAGGATAGTAATGTTAGGCGATTTTAATGGGTGGGTTGGAGTCAAGCGTGATGGGTATGAAAGAGTATTGGGAAAGTTTGGTGATGAGCGAGTAAATGAAAATGGAGAAAGTTTGCTTGAAGTATGTTTGGAGAGGAATCTTGTGGTGACTAACACCATGTTTCACCACAAAGATATCCACATGGTTACGAGACAAGAAGGAAGTAAGAGGAGCATGATTGACTTTGTGATTGTTGACGCAAGGATGAGAAAGAAAGTACTAGACACTCGAGGTGCTGGGATTGACACAGACCACTTCTTGGTTGTCAGCCGAGTAAGAGGTCTGTTTCAGCGGTGGAGGCACCGTGTGCGTGAACCTGTTAGTGTACTAGAACGCATAAAAGTTGAGAATTTGCAAGAGATAGGTATAAAAGAGGAATTTGTGAGCAAACTAAGCAAAAAGTTTGATAATTTAGATGAAGTATGTGAGATTGAAGAATTATGGAAGCCGATTAAGGAGATATAAAATTCTTTTGGAAGTCCATAAAAGCGGTGAGGAGTCAACAGACCACATCACCGCTTAATAAGATCAGAAACCAGGATGGAAGTTTTGTGGGAGGAGAAGAGTGTGTGCTAAAAATATGGAAGGAGTATTTTGAAAGTCTATTTGATAAAGAGGATACGCAAGTGCAAACTCATTTTTGTGAAATGAATGAAATCGGCAATGAAAACGACATTAGCATGGAAGAAATAGTGGAAGCATTGAATAGTATGAAACTAGGCAAGGCTGCTGGGATTGATAGGGTTTCCGTTGAGATGCTGAAAGCAGGACGTGGCGTGGTGATTGACCAGCTGTACCGCCTTTTTAATCTGTGCTGGAGGAATGGCAGCGTACCAAAAGAATGGTCCAAAGCCGTCATTGTGCCGCTGTACAAAGGAAAAGGGTCGCAGCAAGAGTGCAAAAATTACCGCGGCATAAGCCTGCTCAGCATCGTCGGTAAACTGTATGCGAAAGTGTTGATAAAAAGAGTGATGAATGAAAGTGAAGGAAAAATGTGGGATGTTCAAGCAGGATTTATGAAAGGAAGGGGATGCACGGATCAGGTCTTCTCCTTACGATGCATAGCAGAAAAAGTTTTGGCGAAAAGCCAAAAGGTATATTGCGTATTCGTAGATCTGGAGAAGGCCTATGACAAAGTGGTGAGGAATGAACTATGGTCAACATTGTCTTTGTACGGGGTGAGCAGCAGCTTGATACGAGCACTGAAATCTCTTTATGAGGGCTCGAGTGCTTGTGTCAGGATCAACGGAGCTTGCACGGACTTCTTTAATATAGAAAGGGGTGTGAGACAGGGTTGTGTAGCGTCACCGTGGCTGTTTAACCTGTACATGGACAGTTGTTTGAAAGAATTGCAAGAGAGTGCGTGTGGTATAAAACTGAACGAGCTGACCATCAAATGCCTCCTATATGCTGACGATCAGGTGATCTTAGCTGCATCGGCGGAGGAGTTGCAGTTGATGGTTAATATTATGCATGAGGCGCTGAAAGGTAGAGGAATGAAAGTGAATGTAAGTAAGACTAAAGTAATGGTTTTTGAAAGAGAGAAATGTATGACGAATTGCCCTATTATTATCGAAGGGCAAAGAGTGGAACAGGTGAAAGAATTTGTATACCTGGGTTCAAAATTTACGAGGGATGGAAAGTGTGACCAGGATATTGAGAGAAGAGTTTTGGCAGGAAATCAAGTGAATGGGGCGATGCATACCTTTATGAGCAGTCAAAACGTGTCTAAGAAGGCGAGAGTGGCTGTGCATAGGGGTGTGCTTATCCCCACACTTATGTATGGTAGTGAAAGTTGGGTGTGGCAGAAGAAGCATGAAAGTAAAATTAATGCAGTGGAAATGAGAAGTCTGCGAAGTATAGCTGGAGTGAAATTGATGGACAAAGAAAGGAATAGCGTGATTAGAAAACAATGTGGTATAACTGAAGATGTAGTGACAAAGATAGAAAAAGGGATGCTTAGATGGTTTGGACATGTTGAGAGGATGGATGAAAATAGACTGACTAAACAGATCTATAAGGCGAGAATGAATGGGCAAGCTGGTAGGGGTCATCCTCGGCGTACGCATGGTAACCAAATTGATGACCTGCTGGAAAAAGGCCAGGTCAAGAGTACCCTTAACCGGCGAGCGTGTATGAAAGCACTTATGAAAGTAGAAGAAGCGAAAGTGGTATGCCAGGATCGTAGCAAGTGGAAAGCCATAGTCTCTGCCTACCCCGATGGGAAACAGGCGTGATGATATGTATGTATGTATTTTTATGAGAATATAAAAGTTACCTACTTTAATTTTGAAGAAAACAAGTTATCTGAATGTAAGATCTATAAAAGTTCTTATCTGACATAGGTGAATATTTGAGCTTGACCCAGGAGTCTAAATAAGTATCTGACATTACATAATGTGTGTGATCTCTTAAATAATCAGGATTTCATATAAACAAGTACAAGTGAACTCGACGTGAAAAGCCGCATGGCTTACGATGATAACTTATGAACATCATTGCTTGAAAGATTGTTAACTTATCATTAATTAGGTTTTTATCAAACGCTTCGTCACCAAGCACATTCTTTATTAAAAAGGTGTTGAGCGTAGTCTATTTAGTAAATATTTATTTTACGTAGTGATTCAAATGGAGTTCAATTCGACTGGAGTCACAGTATTTGCGATTATAGCTGTACTTTTTGGTATCGCCATTTATGCGAACTTTGCAAGTAAGTAAATTTTAGAACCATCCTTAACATTACATATTAACATTTTACATAATTTCCTGATTTTATCCGAAGCACATAAATTATTGAAAAGACACAACGAGAAAGCTGATTCATGGGTGAAAAACGCCATCTAGCGATACACTTATTAAACTTTTTTTTTTCAATCATTGCTATCACGATTGGTTATTCGTTTAGCGCCATCTACATACTAGCTAATGCAACATTTTCTATTTCAGTATTTTGATTTTTATGAAAGCTTATTCAAGTAGGTAGTGATTGTTCCTGTTTTCATTGAAAGTCTGTTTGAATTTTTGAAATCGAGATAATTCAAAATTTGGTTTAGAAAATGGTATTGGTTTAAAGTAAACTTCTCTGTGCCGCCTAATTGCTCTGGTTTCTCGCAATATGACATCAAATTACCAATTTCCCGGTTTATATTGAATTTGAATGAAGTGTGATACCAATAAATCTGGCATTCAGGACGCTTTATCAAATCCCTCACATTAGTCTACTAATCCAGCGACGTAAATAACTGTTGACCTCAGCACTTGTAAATTAGAACTCAGTGTTCTGTAAACGATCACTGCAGTAAGCAACTTTCACTATGGCCAGTCCTCCTTGGATGGGTAACCATCCATCTGACCACTTTGTGACATTTATTTGAGCGTTTCCGTGCTTCGGAAGGCATGTTAAGCCGGTGGTCCCGGTTGTCAGTAAAATGGCAATCATTAAACCAAGTTGAAGGCCTTCTTAGGCGGCTTGAAAAATTTCAACAGCAGGCAGTCACAACCTGCGCCTGTCCATCTCAACACAGCAATACGGCTCACAACCTATTACGTGGGACCAATTCTGAAAAGGTGAAATGTGGGCATTTAACAATATGCCTCTGGCCTACCCCTTCGGGGATAAAGGCGTGACCATATGCATCGTAACCAGAAAGTTCCCAGCCAAGAAAGTACGTATTTAATGATTATTATAATGAAGACATGATTGGGACTAGAATTTATTAAGATTGTTTTATCGCTAAGGTACTTATCATAGGTGGCTATCAGAATTTTTGTCATTTATCATTTTAAAGTCATTAAGTGCGCACCATTTACATCAAAAAACATAATAGTGATAAAAATGATTTTGAGTACGGCGGGTCTTTTTGCAATAATTATATTATGTGTACTTATTAGTATCGCCCTCTATTTGAACGTCGCAAGTAAGTAACATTGTTTGTAAATGTTAGCTATCTTATCTTTAGATGGTGTATCTAAAAGTTGATAATTGGAAAGGTTTCGTAGATAGCAGGGGTCATGACTTTCATACATGCTTCGTATTAAAAGGACCTGTCTTAGGCTTTTAGAAATTTTCTTTGTTTTCGGTTAATTGTTTTCTGTTTACTAAATTATTGAATCCTGTGGTACTGGTTACTCTTGATGTTTAATTTTGTACTTTAATTTGTACACACACATTACATTAATTTATACGTACGTTGTAAATCGAATTCAAACTTACCGGGAAGGGTGCTTCATAAAAGCGACTCTAACGGCAAAATATCGCAACAGTACAGTATTTTAACAATGAATTTTGATTAGATTAAGTAACACAGATGTAAAGCACTAGATGGCGCTAATGCAACGTTTATATTTGGTGATTGCTGATTATAATTATAATTATTGTACTGGTACACTAATAGATGGCGCGCGAGTGCATGTTACTTATTTATAATTTCAAACTTAGAATGAAATAGAGAAAAATTGAATGTTGTCATGAAATTATTTCATTTGTGTAATAGAAGATGGCGCTGTATTACTTAAATTAAAGCTATCCCTTTTTATCGAGCGACGGACTGCCAATCGTAATCATGATGTCAAGATACGGATACGATTGTAATCTATTAATAATACGTGACGGACATGAAAGGATATTATATTCTATAAATAATCTTGTTGATATACAAGACTTTATACGCGTAATGTACCTGTTTGTAAAAGCTCATACTCTAACTCAGGGGTTCCCAACCTTTTTCAGGTCACACGTAAATCCATGGTGTCTCGGCCAATTCCACATGCTGCCCAAACCTTCACCTTTGCTTTCTTTTCACTTGGTGATGGCGTTTTAAGTGGACTAGAATTATTGTAGAAAGTAGTGTGTGGTCAACTGGTCAATATACTTAAATTGACATTTTCCTTCAGCAATGAAATCATTCTATGCACAACACGGTCAATAGTACCATATTTTAATTACTACCAATGAAGGACAGCATCTGTGTAAAAGAAATAATTAGAGTACCTATCGGTGTTTCTATTCAGATTATATTAATGAGTTATTCATAGATACTGTCGTTAATGACGTCAATTAGATAAAACGACTGATATTTAAAAACACACTTTGAGTCGTAGCCTAATCTATTTAATCTTGCTAAAAATGTACACGCCTGGAAAAATTTGATTAATTTTACCTACGATCAAATATTTTATCTGTTAATTACTTACTTACCATTTTTTCTAAATTCCAATTTATGTCAAATCTCATACAGATATATGATTTTTAAAAAATGATGTTGTTTTTAAGATTGTTATCTAGAGACAGTAGTTTTGTGTGATCGTTTCAATTATAAAGTTTTCTGTGCCAAATTCTATACCTCTCCATCCTGAGAATTCTTTATTAAAGGTGTACCTACCAAAATTTTGCTTCACTTATTACCAAAGTTTTGCTTATGATTTCTGCATTCGTAAAATATATAAACACTGTACCCTAACCATTGCTATGACACTTTTTCATATTTCTCTTTATATACAAGTTATTTTCTTATTTACAATTTCAGTACTTACAAACTCTCTTTTATGATGATCCTTAAACAAAATTGGTTCATGCATTGTCTTGATGACATTTATAATCTTACCATTTTTTTTATTATCTACCAATTTTATTATTAACTAGGCGACGTCACGCGGTTTCACCCGGGTAGTTCCCGTTCCCGTGGTAATACGGGAATAAAATATAGCATATGTTTACCGCAAAGAGTGTAGCTTTCCAACTGTGAAAGAATTTTTCAAATCGGTCTAGTAGTTCCGGAGCCTATTCGTTACAAACAAACAAACGAACAAAAAAACAAATCTTTGCTCTTTATAATATTAGTATTGATTGCATGCAAATTAATACTTCCATTTCAAATTTTGGCCGCTGTTCAATAAGGTTTCAAGGACGAGATTCATGAACATGGGTGGCGTTGAATCAGCTAGCAATATTATTTATAGTTATCGTGTCATATTAGATACTACTGATAGTCATCGCTCGATAGGTCTATCAGTATCAATGCCATTTCCACGACATTCAGTTTAACACCGCTAATTACTGCGGTCCACTTCAGTAGGTATAGTCATAATTTATAGTGTGTTAATAAAATGCAGTTTAGTCCAATAGCGTTGGCTGCCATTATCATTGGAGGAGTGTTTCTTGGCATTATGCTGTATTTAAACAGCAGTGGTAAGTTTTAGACTTACCGCCTCTTAGAAAATTTGTAAGATGTAGCATTTATTTTCTATAGATGCAGTATTTAGGATGTGAAAGCAGCCTTATCGAGTTATCTTTTTTTAATCGGTTGTCAGTGGTGACATTTCTGCTGTCAGAATGACAGGATGTCATAAGTTCGGTGACGAAGCGTTTCGCATTTAAAGGAACGGGTTTTTGTTAAGATTTTTCGTGAAAGACCGGACTTTTGACCGAGACCTGCTTTGGGGTAGTTGGAGGTCCTTTGGCTTTTGTTCTGAGACTGTGCCGTGAATCAGTTTTTCGCTCAAGCGCGATTATTTGTTGCCTCGCATGGTCTAGCGGGCTGTGATTGGGTTGCTGCATTGCATCTTACTACATTTTACCCAGAAAACTGGTGAGTCACTTCTTCTTTTGCAAAGCAAGTCGATTGTCGTCTGTCGCGCAGCCAAGATCTTAATTTGTCGTTTCTTTCATGACAGGGTTTTTTACTACGGGGCTAGTTGCCGGATGAGGTATTTGGTGCCGCACCTATAAGTTAGTGGGCTGCACGTGGTACGACAACGTGGAAGTGCGGACTACACGAGCTTCTCATGTGAGAGGTATCTGCCGTCATCACCTGGCGGTAACAACAGGCAGTCACTCTCACTCAGCTCACTCTGCAGGCCAGTAAATCCACTACTTATGTGTAGCTTAGTAGCATAAGTACCTAAGCACTGACTATACTTCTGTGTACCTGTGATATTTGTGTCTATCAGTGAATAAGCTCTCTGTGTGTCTCTGTGTATCTCTGTGTTATATAAATATATGTGTGTACACCCTACCTGACTGTTTTCGTCAGAGCCCTGGCCTACCCTTGCACGCACACTGGAATCTCTGTAGTAAGGCGCCCTGGGAAAGAGTTCTCTGCATAGCTACCTCGCGCTAGTTGGTGAGTAACACAGATCATCTTAGTGTTACAAAGATAAAGTGAAAACGGACTGAGTGTTTAGTTTCCTCGACTGATTTGTTCAGAATAAGTAATCATTATAAGCAGGTATGTGAATGGCTCAATTGGACACTCGAATTTAGGAAGATGTTGCTCTGATTTACTCACTTGTGGTTATTCCAATTTAAAGATGAAATGGTTAATTTTAATCTGTAAACTAATATTTATTGCAAGTGTCAAGTGACACAAACCCCACATAAGAATCAACAGTACCCACATGAAACGATGATTAATGAATTTAACAATATTCTTAGGTACACAAAACTTGCAGTACATAAGTACTAGATGGCGTTGCTTGTCAATAATATCATCAGGGAAGTAGACTGTTTGTTAACGGGATTAAAATATCTCACCACTGGTAATTTTAAATATTATGTATTTGTGTTTCGACAACGCCACCGATGGCGAACGGCTTAAACTATTGACGTCCATAGCTTAATCCACCAAACGATAATAACTGATATAGCAATTTATACCTATAATATTGCTACCTTTAAAATTGGAATGCCATTGTCAGTCAAATAGTACATACGTGGCATTTTTATGGAATTTTGGTAGATGCGCGCGCAGAGCTAAGTTTTGAGTGAAATTATGATGTTTTTGAATGAACTTAACTAGCCTCAGTACTAACCATCGAGCAATCTAAATTACAGCTCAAAACAAAAACGTGCCAAAACTTTCACTATTCCACGGTAACTTAAAACAAAGATAAGATATCGCACAAGAATGTTTTCTTCCTGGGTTGTCTTTTAAATGACCACATGCAGTTTATTCATTCATATTTATAATGTTTGGTACTAGGATTTCGATTGTGATGTATGACTCACGATGAATTTTTGATTAGTAATTTGTGAGTCAATTCTTTTAGGTTTCACTTCATACAAGATGCTATCGTTTCTTAAACCTTTTATTATTCATAATTCTTTCTAGTAAATTTTTGTTCTATTCCGTGCGCTTACATTTTATCATGCATCTTCTCTAAGGGCTCCAGAAGTTCGTATAACAACTTCTGCTATACTATTTACCCTAAGATGAATGTGCCCTGTACCAACTTTTATATGAGTTGGTTTTAGAGTGAAAATTAAATATTATCTATTACAATATGCCAAAATTGGTAATAAACTTCTTCTCCCATAATTGTAGAGTACTCATATGACGATTCGCAATAATTCAGTAACTTTATTTGATAAATCAAAATAGGCGTTCCTTTAATTTAATCTATTTCAATCTATCAGCCTATCGCAGTTCACTGCCGGAAGTTTGTTTCTAATTGCATTTAATTTCATTTAATATTTTCAATATCGTAGCTGGGTTTTAATATCGCAGGTGGCTTATCAGTCAATAGGTTCAATTTATTTGAGTTGTAATGTTATTTTTTCTTTTGTATTCAATTTTTATCTGCTTTTGATAGGTATCGTTTTGCATTTTCTGGGCACATTTTTAAGTGCATTTTACAGTGATTTTCCTTCGCCTCTCTGAGCCTCTACATTTATTTTGTTCAGTCTTAAACTTTAAACTGTACTAGCTAGTCCAATTAACGCCTTAAAATGCCTTCATTCGTCTTCTTCTGCTAAGCCTAGAGATAAACCGTAGCATCCCCCACATACCAGCATTCTTGGAGAAAAAGGATTGATCAGGTATCTCGGTCACTCAGTGCGTATTCAACAATGTCTTGCTTTTGCTTGCTGTCTCTTTTTCACATAATATCACCTCCTCTTCTCCAAAAGTCCTCAAAATTTTCGGACAATCATCGACATTCGTCAGTGATTTGGCTCACGAGCTTTGTAATAATAAAACATAGTACGTGGAGATAATTACAGCGTTATCGTATCGACTCAGAGTTTATCAAGAATCCTATCAAGTCGTATTTTGCAGTTGATCCGTCAGTTTATGCCAGGTTAGGACATTGGGTGCGATGTCATAGTATAAAATGGTGAACTTTATGCTTGTAGTGGCCATAGTTCTTATTTGTGTGTTCATTCTAATAATCACTTACTCCATGTTAGTGAAAATTTTTGGTAAGTGATAAAGTTTGATAAAATCTGTGTAATGATATGATTTTCAGAAAAAGTATTTGTAATTTGAGTTTTTATTGTCAGTCACGTCTACAAGTAGAATGTTATTACGTCTGTGTTTGTGCATATGGATTGTCAGTGGTTATGCGAAGCCGTTCAGTATAGTGTTTATTTTATTTAAATATTTTGTGGCAAAAAAAGTAGTCTAATGTGACACGTTCCGAATGTGGTATAAATATATGACAGCAGCAGCAGAGTCTGAATTGAAAATTCTAAGTGATCCTCAGTTGAAAGGGACGAAATAAATATTTTGGGAAGTAAAATTATAAATGGCCTTGAGACATATGGGGTCAAAGTATTAATGTCTGCGTGATTGATTGTTTACCTGTATTTGTATAATAATAAAACAAACAATGTGAACTGTTTGACGTAGTAATAGAGATAAAATTATAAGAATGCGTTTTAAGTGAAATGATAACAATACTCAAGCCATATTTATGATAAAAATATATAAGTTTACTTAAAAAAATATGTTCAGCTTCGTGGTAATACTATTTAGTCTCCTAAAGAGAATGCTAGTGCTCCATTTAGTCTTTCCTTATTGTACCTTTTCTTCAAGATTCAATTCAATTCTTTGTTTTGTGAATATGGGTACAAAAGGTGTTATAATAAATTAATAATAGATGTATCACAAGTAAAATTCCACCCAAGGGCATATATGTTTTACTGTTAGATAATATTAGGACAATTATCTTAAATAATGATAATAATGTGTTACAATAATACCTAATTATGTCTTACTGAATAGTTTTTTTTTTTACATACTGTCAATATCAAGGATACACACTTGTCCTCTAAAAAATCCGGAACACTGTAGTATCCTGTTTGGATTTCATATTATCAGTCTCTTAGGTTTTCACCTATCAAACCTTTCAGTTAAATCTTTCACCGTCTCCGCGTGTGATTGTGGATATAGATGAAATTATACTCTCATCCTGTGTTATATTGCTAGTTAAGTTAAAACTTGCGAAGTACCAAAGGTAAGATCATCATGACTTCGGAAAGCAAGTTAACCTTATTCGAAAGTTAGTAAACCTATTGACGAACAGACTAGCTTCTTTTTTTTTGCGGAGTTTTCTAGAACTAGAAAACTCCGCAAAGTTGTCAAATAATTTCTTTCTTTTTGCAGATGATTATCAATTTATTTGCACACAGATACTGGGTATTAATACAAGGGAATTACTATTATGCGGAAAAAAATTTAGATATTAAAGTTCTGTAGATATGTAAAAGGTGCAATAGGGACCCAATAACTAAGGTTCCGTCTGTCTGTTACTTTCATGAACCGTAATTGCTAGACAGTTGAAATATTTACAGATAATGATGATTATACTAAATCAACCGTGCAACACTAACTATACACAATAATAAAATCTAACACTTAAATGAAGGGTGTAGTGTATGTACCGCCGCTTCAGGGGAACATTGAACTACACCAAGCAGCGCAGCACACCGAGACGCCGTATAATTCGTGTGCATTAAATATTATGTATTAGTTTAAGTAGGTATATTAAGTTTGTTTTTGTGTATTGTTATTTTATGGGCCTTGTTGCTTGAATAAAATGATTATTATTATTATTATTAAACACCTACCTAAATTCTCTATTCAATGCTCAGTAAGTCCTATAGATAATGTTAAACTGTCTTAGAACCCGTAACAAAATATTTTATAGATAATCGTACAGATTAACAAAAAATGTAAAAAGATAAACAAAAGAACTTAAATCCGTTCAAAAATGATTAATAAGTTATAGACGAACAAAACTCCATCTATAAATTGTAGTGAGCACTAATACCAAAATTTGTTCCAATAAAGAACACTAGATGGCGCTGTCATAAATTTACTAAAAGAAAACTCCACCGCCATCTATATTCCTTTTTATGAATTAATATTATCTTGTTTTGAAACTACTGGTGATAATAAAATCTTCACTGCATTTGAACAATGTTTTAGTTATAAACAAAATGGTGTTGGATTGTGTGATTTGCGACGCTCTGCTGTTGGCTATTTGTGGTAATATCAATCTTATTGATTAGAATTTTACATGTGTGTTTTCAATATAATTTAATTGTGGATTAAGTACCATGTTGAAAACTTTTATGACTTGTTTTACTCTTCATCTTTGTATAATGACAACATTTCAGTAATCGTACTGTCAATATTAATGACATTACTTTATAGTGCATTATGCTGTGTACCTACTTGCTGTGTTGACAATATTATCATTGTGAGTAGGTACTTCAGGGTGGTACTATTTGGTCCGTTACCAAATGATACTCAGTAGATCAAAAATACTTGGAAATAATTCTAGCCTTATTATACTTCGCTGTTTTCCAAGCTAGTACTGCCACAATAAATAGAAAGTGAAATTGTGGAACAGTGCAAACAGTAACGTTTTCCAATAGTAAGTACATCAAGTTCCACCAAGTGCCATCAATCAACAGCAAAAATAAAATGAAGTGACGTCACTATGATAAAGCCATTAAATATTCAATTTGCAAGTTAAAAAACAACACCACAATCGAATTTATTAATCTTATCTAACTTAAAAGAACCTGGACATTGAAAAATATCGTTATTTACCTATTATCTAATCCAAGCTTATTATCAAAAGTAACATTACAGATATCATGTTTTAATTACTCTTTTAGTCGCATAAAGTTTACAGTTTGTGTTGGTGTAACAATTCTGTGAATAATGTCTGATTTAAATCTTAGCTATTTCGTTTGGACGATTGTTATTCTCATTCTGTTCATTTTATTTGCCGTTATTAGATTGATGAGTAAGTACATTGTCTATTCATCTCGATACTCTGTCTTTTGACTGCATTGGTGGCGCAGTGGGTAGTAGGTATCTGCAACTGCCGTGTTTGTGTGGTCTCGGGTTTTACACCTGGGTCAGGAAAAATATTTGAGTGTCCCGCAGATGTTTATTGCGGAGTTTGGTGTTCTGTGGCTTGGGTGTTTTGTGTGTATGTTTTGAGAAATAAACAAGTATGTTATCAGTGACCTAGATTCCTTACCAGAAGAGTATAACAGGTGTCTTGGGACATCCTTCCGAGGGCTTACCTGGGGCTCCCGACCGTAGGCTGTTAGGCGTTACGTGAGGTTTTTAGTCTGTAGGAGTCCGGGTAACATCCATTAAGGATTTCCCTCACGTTATTAAAAAAAAAGTATAACAGTTTTTTTTGTGGATGCGTAATGCGTTTACACGCAGTTATTCCAGCCACAGGGGCAGCTGGGACGGTGTGTGGGACTCCCGGCCTCGAAAGGGACCGTCCAACCCACTAAAACCCGGGGTGTTCCTCTTTGTCCTAAGTGTTGAAGGATATCGAGAGGATTACTCACGTCGACCCGGCGCTAAATTCGGGGCTCTCTTCGAGGGAGTCAGATGGTAGACTCCCTGAAGCTCGCTAAGGAGCTGATGACCATGCCCGCACCTCCACCGCTCTCGGCGCCCCTCTGTAAGAAGAGAGGGTAGTGCGGCTGGTGCGGGCGTGCGTTAATGGGCACCCAAAGAAGTGGGATAGCACTCCCCAAGAAGTGTAATAAAAGCCAAACCCTCGGGGAGAGTCCGCTATAGTGGATAAAGTCTGTTTTCTGGGGTTATCCTTTCAAAGGCGTATCTGGGACTTCCGACTGTAGGCAGATGGAAGGACTGTGACTTTAAAAAAAAGAAAAGAGCGGCTATTTTTTTAACGTGAGGAAAGTCCTACTTTATGCTATGTCGGACTCCTAGAGTCGCTGGATCTTACTCTTCAGTGTCATAATAAACATCACTTACAGAATAGGGGTGACAACTTAAGCTTTTTTTAAAACCCTGCTTGCCTTATAGGTGAAATTAGTAACTTTGTCTGGCAAGGCAATTTATAAGTACTCTCGAGAACATTCCTAGGTATGGTTTAGGGGAAACTGTTCACCATTCGTACGTGGGGCACATTCATACATTGAGTATAACAAAAATACTAACCGACATACAAACGCGCCTTTGCATGTGTACATAGACATACCGACTGCCATGTTGCTAGCAAAGTATCGTGCCAATCGCGCCACTCTGTGTGAGGCAATAAGACGTAACGTGTTTTCGCACTAGGAAAGTAAAATTTTTACTGAAGTTTAAATCGTACTGGCAAGTAAATTTTTTGCGTTTTTTTTAAAATAGTCAGGATTCATTAATGTTCACATTGTTTAATTTTGAGTTTTTATTGTTATATTTCTTTAACTAACATTGATTTTGTATACAACTGTGATTTATATTTAGTCAAGGCCTGGGGCACATTCGGACATTTCTACAGGGGGCGCATTCGTACGCGTTCGAATGCTCCCCTTTAGGTCCAAAGAGAATATAATCACTACGTTTGTTTAGGTCTTTTTACCACAAACACTCACATAAATTTTATTTTTTAATAAATTTAAGACTGTATTTTTTTAAATTACGACACGTGTCAATAATTACGGATTTTTTTATTTATAACGATCGGCAATATACTTTTTATTTAGTAAATGATATAATTGATATCAATTTTTTTGTTCATGGTACAGATAATAAGAAAAGATAAGCGTAGCTATTAAATGGATGAGAACGAATAAAAAATGATTTAAATTTACATATATTCCATATTTTTAAAAAACAGAAAAATCAAAAGAGGAAGAAAATCAAATGAATTTCGTATTATGCAGAGAGTCTGGAAAAACGAATTATAAAACAAAAATCGAATCTTCTAATTGATAAAATATATAAAAATATATGAATAACATAGTAGAGAAAGAAGAAGTAATGAAGTAGTTTGCAGGAACTTAATTACCAACCAATAATTAAAGTAAATAAAATTAAGATACTAGATAATGCACAATTAATTTAAATGTGATATCAGGAAATGAAAGATAATCGTTATGTTTTGGTAAAATTTGAAATACCATAGGCCGCTGTTATTTATTGTCGAGTAAAGTACACTCAGTTATGAAAATTGCAAATAGGACCGAAAGTGTTTTATCTTCGGAAGAAATCGGGTTCATCATGATAATTCCTTTTTCTTTACATAGAATGAAACTACAAACACAAAAGAAGACATAGTCTAATAAACAAAGTGCGTACGCTACACACTTGGTTTATTAGACTATATCCCCAGGTCCTCCCTAACCACTCGGCACATCTAAAACGACTAGACTTTATGATCCTTTCAATTAATTTAAATAATTTAATTTGCCTTAAGCTCGAAAGTGACAACCAAAATGTGTAATTACTTACTTACAGTTTAAACCGATTTTTTTAAAAATTTTCTAAAGAACGTTATTTTGATTAGGAGTCAAGTTAAATGTCATTAAGATAGTTCTGTGATAAACAAATTTTCTTATCAATTTAATACATTTTTGGGAGATTAATGGGCTTTTTATTTACCGTGTATGAATCTACCCCACGCGTATGAAAGTACCCCACCTACTGTACGGAAGTACCCCACCCATGGGGCGCGTTCGTACAAATATCTTATCGTCGAAAAACTGCTATAGTCCCTTAACCGTTTGACATAATAGTTTCAGAAAATTTGGTCACTAACTACAATATATTTTCTACATTTAGGGATATAAACGAGGCAATTCTGACTTATAGTCGCGGAGAAAAAAAATAAAAACAAAAATCTGTACGAATGGTGAACAGCTTCCCCTAATGGTTTAATAGTGAGAAGTCTGTAGTTTTTCAATAAGGTTATTTACCTTCTTAAGGAATTAGTCACCACATTCTCTTCATAGGTTAAGATGTTAGACTACAACAATATGATTTAAATTAGAACAACTATTTCGTAAAGACTTGCCTGCTATCTAAACTCGGTACTATTCTTGCTTTTTGTTCTTTAGTTATCTGAATTTCAATGCGATTAGAGTATCTGACATGTCATTTTTCTACTCTTACCCCCAGTTTCTGAAAGGCTGATCAACACTAAAATTAACTAATCGGCTGTTAAGGACGAATCCCCAACAGACGATCCAAAATGAATCGCCAATTCCTGCGATCCACGATCCGGGAGCATGAGGCATGGATCATGTAGTGCTGCACATGTGACTCCATAGCGACCGAAAGTGCAACTGTACTATACTTAGGCGGATCAGTGTGGATCGGTTGGAGCGTGTCGGTGCAACGCGGCGGGATCGCAAGAAAAGTTTTGTTCGTCAGGCTACATGATCCATGGACCATGCCTCATGCTCCCGGATCGTGGATCGCAGGAATTGGCGATCCATTTTGGATCGTCTGGTGGGGATCCGCCTTTAACAGCCGATTAGATAATTTTAGCGTTGATCAGCCTTTCGGAAACTGGGGGGTAAGTGTGGTACTCCAAACTAGGTATCTGAGTCATCGTCACTATTACTTTCAGACTTATTGTGTGTTCCATTTTGAATGAAAAATATTTATTTAAGTTCTTAAAAAATGAAATTTTTTGTTTCTGCTTTGTACTATCTTCCAAGTTCAGGGGAAAATGCAAGTACCTATCATAGTCCTAATTATGTAAATAGTCCTTGTTTTGCCGGCTTCCCAGGTAAACATACTCAATGATAAAGAAAGCTATCTACTAATATATAATTTAATGGACGACAAACTCATAAATGGTGCAATACGTAATAAAATTATTACAATTAGAATCAATAGTCCTGAGTCATTTGCGATCGTCACTATTAAAGTGCTTACGAAAAGATAAGATAATGACAAAGTATTTGATAGTGAATAATCATTCCGTTTCGCGCAAAATTAAAGCTTGTAATGAGGCACTTACTTCATACATTTCCGCGTTCCTTATTGTCCTTTATGGTGTCATTTTGAAATAAAATAGTGAATATTTATTATTATATTTAGTAAAATGTCTACTTACGTTATTGTGTTAGGAAGTTTGGTTATTTTTATATTGATTTTGATTTGGTTTGGGAGACTTTATCGAGAGTTAGGTGAGTTTAAAGTTATATTTATGCTAAGTGGCCCGATGCAATTCGTACCATCTTAGAATCATATAATATGTTTATGTAAATGTAATCTTTCTGTATTGCACTTCCGAAAATATTTCAAAATTCAAATTAGGCAAATTGATCCAGTAATTTTCGGAATCTCGTGTGATTATTATAATGCTTTAACATAAAAATAATCGTTTAACAAAAGTTCACTTAATTATAATCTTACTAGTAGTACCCTGCCACGCTTCGCTGTGACTTTTTATATGGTGGTTTTATGCGTCGTTGGTTTTATGTACCTATGAGAAATGGTTAACAAACCAAAGGATGGGTATATAACAAAAAAAATAATGTTGAGCCGTAACCAAAATTATAAATCTTTCTGAAAGTCCAATTAACATTCAAATCAATAGAAGCTTCACTTGAAAAAAAACCTATTCTGTGATCAATGTTCAGTTTTTAAAACATCGTGCGCACGCTTCAAAAAAATAAATTCACTCCAATAATATTTCCCTAACACGCCAAAACTCTAACTTCAAAAATAACATGCAAAACATATCTGACCTCTATATTAGGTAAGTATGTACTCTCTTTTATTATTCTGAATGTAAGGAGGCCACAATCAAACTTCTCTTAAAAAACCGCAATCTGGTAGGTACCTTCTAAATAGGTTGTTTATAATATTTTGTGCTGAAGCTGGCAGAATATAATTAAAAAAAACGACCAGCGCCATCTATAGGTAAAATCACTTTTTAAAGCTGTTTTATTCTTATTGCTGTTATGATAAAAGTGTATAAAGTAGCCTAAAACCATGTCTGAATCCTGTTGTATATCGTGTCCAGTTTTGAGCTCAGTCAATTCAGTAAATTTTGAGTTTTTAATAGGTACTTAAACGCACACAACATTTTTATATATACAGATTAGATTTTACCGTAATTATCTCATGCTTATCATTTGTAAAAAGATAATACGTCAGTAAATATTTTATTTAAGCGCAGTAGTTTTGCAATTTTTGTCTAGATGGCGTTATAAAATTACAAATATATTAGATTATCGTTTTAATTACAAAGATTAGGGTTGATAGATTTTTCATTATCTGATTTCAGATGATCTGTTTAAAACCACCTTCTAATGTTATTAAGTAAATGTTATTACATGCCATAGGAGGAACATGAATAGATTTGAAAGTCTTTGAAACTAAAACTCAACAAAGTTTCAACACGTTCAAATTCATTTCCAATTAAATTTTAATTTTATATATTATCTGAAAATACACAGGACATTCGATTTTGTTATTTAGCGTAGGTAAGTAATAAAACAAATAAAAAAGTGTGTGAAATGCCTACTAACTCATTCTAGAAAGAGTCTGAGAAAGTTCAACTGTTTTTGACAACCCTAATCTACCACAGATTAATAAACATAATAGATAAGACACTATCATTTTTTTTTGGTAAATTATCAATAAAGTCCATTGGATTTCATTTAGTTGATTGTAGTTTTTAATCAACAAAGGAGGTTTACCGAGGACTTAATTTGTTTTTAATAAATGGCTACAGAATATATTTTATGGGTATCGTGGGTAGTTGTGTTTTCATTACTGCTGGTGACGTGTAAACTTTGGGCTTGGAGTAAGTTCACAGATTTTTTTTGTTGTTGTCTTTTAAATAGATTGACCGATTGACAGGCACAATACACTTTAGGTCTTATCCGTTTAGACTTGTGACGGCCTTATCTCTCTTTCACTCCATCGGTCGATTACGTTCAAGTTTTCATAAAACGATAAATTTATCGTTCGTAAACAGACTATACAGACAACCCCTCTTTTCAAATGTGATGATTGAAAAAATATCATATGGGAAATCGCACCTAATGGCATTGTGGTGTACATGCTGAAAACCTTATTTAAAACAAAAGTGTTGCCCAGTAAGGTCCGTATATGCGAGACGATGGAAAGTCTCTGACAGCTGAGAAATAAACTGATAACTAATAGTACTATAGAATAAAACAAAGTAAATAGGTACTAATTTCAAAATCGCGCTTGGTAAAATCCGGGTATTTATTAGTATTAGATAGAATATATTATACTAGCTGACCCGCGCAACTTCGTTTGCGTCACATGAGAGTAAGAAAGAGGTATGGTATTAATATTTCGAGTACTATAATGTTTCCCGTTGTATGTACCCCCGTCACGCTTATTCCCGTCAGGTCGCGTCGCTTGTATTCATTAGAGCTGAACCGCATCTTCGTTTACGTCACATGAGAGCGAGAAGGAAAGAGGTGTTAAAGTGATATAATGTTTCCCGTCGCTTTTACTTCCACGCATCGTGTGCGAGTCCGGCTCGCACTTGGCCGGTTTTTATCGTTCAGTTGACTGGCTGCCACTACAAACCAAGTTGGCTTCCGTCGCGTCGCTCATACTTTAAAACTTAATATGACGGTTATTGTAAGAGAACCTTAAAATATAGGCATATGCTGTAACGGACTTTTTTATAACTTTTTAAGAGGAACAGTTTTGTAATACACAATTTTTACGTAACTTTAACTATTTATGCAGCGTCCGTAATGGAAGCTCTCAAAAGAAAGAAATAATCCCCGTTCTCGAAACATTATTCATGGCTGCTCCGCTCCTATTCGTCTTAGCGTGATGTTATATCGCCATTAGCCAGCCTCAATAAACGGACTATTAAACTGTAAAATAATTTTGAAATGAAACCAGTAGTTTCTGAGATCCTAGCACAAACAAACTCTTCAGTTTCATTATATCGTGAGCGAACCTTAAGAGATTGACAAATTAGGTTATTGTGAGCGAACCTTAAAAGATAGACATATGCTGTTGTGGACTTTTTTTTAGAACTTTTTAAGAGAAATCATTTTGTAATACACAATTTTTACCTAACTTTAACCATTTACGCAGCGTACGCCTCGGAAGCTCTCAGACGGTAAAAACTATTCCCCGTTTTCAAAACATTATTGATTGCTGCTCCGCTCCTATTCATCTTAGCGTGATGTTATATAGCCTATAGCCATCCTCGATAAATGGACTATCAAACTGTAAAAGAATTTTTGAAATCCAACCAGTACTTCCTGAGATCCTAGCGTTCAAACAAACAAACTCTTCAGCTTTATAATATTGGTATAGATAATCTGTGGTATTAGAGACTAAAATGTGGAAGCTGTCAGGTGTATCGTAAAAAGTACTTATTTACCGATAAACAAAGATAATAAAAAACTATTTCTGTTATCTGTTCCTATCTTTTCCGTGCGGTAGAAAGAGACAAATATACTTCATGATAGTCACGCGCTGGTTTTCGTTCGCGCATCTAGAGTCTAGACTACAGCTATCATGCTACAGATAATTAAACTTAAGTAACCATTTTGAAAAAATAAATAGATTTTCATTGGAAAGCTCTCGTATCAGGCTGTAATTTTTCTATTATCCCCATAAGCATGTATTTTGGAAAATACCCTGTTAGTAGATTCGGCGTCACGAAAGACAACAACTACCACTAAAACGTTTAAAAATGTCTTATTCTATCCTCAGTAGTGTCTGCGTTAATGAGTCAGATAAACAGCCTCTTTTACTATTGATAACGATTTTTAATCTTATTGTTTTCACGTTTACTTTATTTTTACAATGAGAATAATATTTTGATCAGGTGGGTTGAAGTTGTTGTCTTAAAGACAAGAATATCATATATTTATATAAAACCTTTTTATCTGAGGAACGCTATTTAAGTGAAAATGTTATCCAAAATATCTGGATATGTGTCTAAAATAATCAGTAAGTAAAGTTTTTCTCGACATGTGCCTATCAGCCCAACATGTATCATAATTCAGAGGAGTAAGGTTTATTATCCAAAAACAAAAGAGTATTTTCTTTCACATGATGGGTATCATCGATCATCCATTTTATTTGACATTTAAAAGAAATATCTCAGGCACTAGTTTGTAGTGTTTCAAAGCAGCAAAAAGTGCGTTACTATACAGAAATGCTGATTTTAAAAATACTGTTGTAAATACAAATTCTAAATCCAATATAATTAAGATTACCATTATGTTTGTGTCAATAAATATAATTGTGTGATCGAGTGATAAAATAAATAATTTGTTTTGTTTTAATTAACGAAACGTAATTAACAATAAGAAGTGTTAAAAAAGATATCAAATTAAAACATAAACAAAGGAGAGACAGAGCACAGACAAGCATCCAGTAGTCTTAAAGAAGAAAAGCAAAATGGCACCGTCTACCGAAGCCCTAGCTGAGACAGCGGACAGTATCGGTCCAGGAACAGAAGTGCCGATAGCCGGAGTTGTGTACATCACGGTGATGCTCACCTTACTGTTTTTTGTATTTCTAATGGTGTGCTTCAAGTGGTTCTCCATAATAGGTATTATTTACTTTATGTTTCACATCTTTCTTCTTTAGTTTTGAATTTTCTAATTAATCTTAACGAATCTAGTATTATTTTAAGTGTCTTTATATCAATCGAATCAGTTTATCGCTTTGTCCCTCTCAACGATCTTTTCTAAGTATCATTCATCTAGCTGGGTGTAACTTAGGAATCTGCTCTATCAGCCATTAGTTCTTTTACAGAAAAGGCTAGGTTATTGTGATACTATTTCGAGATCTGACTTCCTATCCCTTTGAGCCTAAGCCTTCTTAGTAGTCAGATAATTATCACGTATATCATCTTCGACACGTCAAGTCACTCATAGTTATTATCTACTTTAACAATTTATATCCGTCTTGTCTGGTTTGTCTTTGTCATGTTTTACATAATGCGATAAGATATTATTTGAAATCGAAACGCGCCAATCCACTTGTGGTTAAACAAATTAATCGAACCTTAAAACTACCTGACTTTTTAGTAATGTGATTTACACTGTCGTGGAGACGAAAGATATTCGACCCAGATATAAAATAAAACCCAAAAATATTGGTGACAAAAATAAAAGTTAATCTCTACTAACATTGATAACATTCATCTTAAAACGTTGCTTAATCAGAAAGATAATAGTGACATATCTGAGATATCAGTATCTAGAGTTCTTGATAAAGTTAACAGTTTCAGTTTGTCGTTTGATCCGTATACCAAGATATTTCAAAATAAAAATGCGTAAAAAATATCTAAGTATAATTGTGGACTGCTGAAAGTGATAATTTACACGCTGTGGACATATCATTGAGAGTGAATGTTTAAGTATCAGAAATTCAAATTGTATGTTTGTAGGAAATTTGCAAAGTTTCGCGTCAACTTTTGTTGCAGCATTTGAAGGATTCTTAAATACTTTGATCTAAAAATTTAGGCTTCTTAATGGACTAGTGAATGTGACAATTCATGTGTTGTGTTCATTCCAATAATTTGCTGACGCAAATTAGTTGTGAGTGAATACTTAGTTATCAAAAACTCAAATTGTTTGTTCATAAAACAATTTTGAAGTTTCTTGATCGAGTTTGTTATCTTATTTCGATTCACGTCTTGAATTTACGAATCGAACCTATTAACTTCGGAAAACGTGAATGACACGCTTCTAAAGATTATAAAACTTACAAACATAAGAGAAGAGATTACTTATTAAAAATGCCTCCATTAAGCTATCGTTATCATGATGATGGAGAAGCGAATGAATCGACCAGTGACAAATATGGAGAAGACGAACCTTCAAGTATCAATCACATGGCATTCTGGTACCTCATGGTGTTGATTGTGATGCTGCTGACGTGGCTCCTGATGTTCCTCTGTCTACGAATCTTCGCTATACGTAACTGCTACTTTTATAATATTTTGATAAATAAATACACGTTTTTGGGACATTCGCACACAATGTCATCTAGCGTGACAAGACAAACATAAAAACTTCGAAATAAATGTTTGCAAATCACACAAGCATTTTGTTCCGATCAGGATTCAAACTGCCGTGTGGCAACCGGGCTCCACGTGGCAATGTGAAAGAGTATAAAACGTCGCCACCCCAATTCATCCCGAGTGTGTCGTAAGAGGCGACTAAGGAAACACTTACACAAAACGATCCACTGCGTACAGAAGGAAAATTTGAAATGAAACCCGGTTGTCACGAAAATGACAATCGTTAAACCAAGTTGAAGGCTCGTTACGACCTGCGCCTGTCCAATCAAAACGGCAATAGTGCCGTTTTGATTTTCCCCGAAAGGCGTGGCTATATGTATGTATGAATGTAGGATTCAAACTGGAGACCTCAGCAGATACATACACCACTGCGCTATCGTAACAATTGTTTTTATGAATAGATACTAAAATTAAGTAAATAGTTTTCTGAAGGCCAACAAATATGTTTTTTTTTTTTTTTTTTATACTACTTAGGTGGCAGACAAGCTTACGGCCCACCGGAAGGTTGGTAACCGTAGCCTATAGACGTTTGCAACACCAGAGGCGCTACACACGCGCTGCCGACCCGGGCGCAGGTTGTGACGACCCACAGTTGAAATTTTTCAAGCCGCCCATAAGGCCTTCAACTTGGCTTAACGACTGTCATTTTACTGACAACCGGGACCAACGGCTTATCGTGCCTTCCGAAGCACGGAAACGCTCGTAAATAAATGTCACAAAGTGGTCCACGTGGTGGTCACCCATCCATATCCGGCCATAGTAAATGTTGCTTACTGCAGTGATCGTTTACAGAACACTGAGTCCGCGGGGCCACGAGCTGTTTTGCTACTTTGTTGTTATCGATATTTTTTTGACAATGTCTCTGCCTCTCCTAATTTGCTTTTAATTTGTGGTTGCCAAAAATTTTGGGATCTTATTTGCTGTTGTCCTATTAGGTTCCCTATCGTCTCATCTCATAATGTCCTTTTCTCGAAATGTCCTTTTATCAAAATGTCCTTTTCGCGAAATGTTTGAGAAAAGGACATTTTGATAAAAGAACATTTTGAGAAAAGGACATTTCGAGAGAAGGACATTTTGGGAAAAGAACATTTTGAGAAAGGACATTATGAGAAAGGACATTTCGAGAAAAGAACATTTTGAGAAAAGGACATTATGAGATGAGACCTCACCTATTTAGAAAATTATTTCTTCAAAAAGGATGCAGATACAAGAACTATAGGTATACGTCCTATATTGGCCAAACCATAGCTTACTTCTTGTTACCACCTACGCCGTTTGAAATTGCGATTCAGAATTCATTATCAACAAATAAAATGTCTGATAAGACTACATTTCTATTCTCTAAAATGAACCATATTGATACGTTATTGCATGTGTTTATCTATCGTATGATAAAAACTTCTGTAATCTCGTAAGGTGGAATGTAATTTTTGTTTTGTTTCTGATAAGCTCTTGCGATATCATCGAATTGTGCTCTCATTTTGAAAATGTTACGAAAAAGAAAATTACGCTGTCACTCAAGACATGCCTTTCCATAAAAGATTAGACTTTATTCTCGCCTGCTTACATGATTTCCTGCTCTTACGCTTTGGTTTTTTCAAATGAAATTCAAAACCTATCATATGCGTAGAGGTTCAAATAAGGGGCAAATTTTATTACTTAAATTTTTTTGTAGCATTATTTTTTAGATATTTTAGACTTAATTTGAAGCTGCAACTATTACTAAAACAAGGACAATGAATACTAGACACTTTCACTTCTTAGACTTAATTCATGTTTCATTGGATACCTATATTATCAAATTAGGAAGAATTTTCTCTTTCTGAACCGTCCACTGTTAACTTATGTCAAAAATTTCAAGGTCCCTTATAATAAATAAAATCTGCCTATGACGCAAACTGTGAGTCTTGAGTGGTTTGATGTCATTAGCGTAGACCGTAGACAGTAGGTAGCCAAAAGTAGCAGTCCCTTCTATGTAAAATAAACTTTGAACGCTACCCAGACTTCACTCTACGATGAACATTAGAACTCAAGGCTACTTCATAACAGTCGTAGAAGTTTTCCTACAAATAGCTCGCTTTACTATTTCAAACAGGAACTTATTACGTATTGCTTTATAATGTGTTGTGTTAGAGCCGACTTCGTAAATATGTTTAGTTACAAGATTGGTCCTTTATGGCATATACGTTTCTAGATAAAATATCTCACATAGTAAATCAACTGCAATTTGTATAGTCATTGCTAAATCGATATCCTTCAAAGGTTCACGTATTTTTTAGATATAAGATTGTGAAACAATAGGGTGGTGACAACATTGGAAATAACGGTTGTTATGAATATCGAATAACTAGTTTTTCGAAATATTGATACAGTTTGAAAATGGAATCTGTGCGTGACGATAACAGTGATACATTTACGGTGTTAAATGATAGTTCAATTGTACATTTGCTGTGGTCGATACTTAGTTTTTTTGCGGTGTTTATTACCATAGTGTTTGTAATAACGTGTCTGAAACTAATAGTTCAAGGTAAATACTGTTTACTTCATTATTGATTTTGATATCTTTAGTAACTAACAACAATTAGAGTAAATCATTAATACGTTAGAAGAAGAAGAAGAAAATAACACATTAGATATTAAAGATTCCTAATATATATTTTTTTGCGAGTGTATACCAAGAGATTAAATTAAAATAGCTGAAATTTTCATGATTTACTATTTTTAAATTATTTTTCTTCTTTTTTTCACTGAAGCTTAGAAATGATGGATAAAAATTCTTACTAGCTATCATCCTTAACAGTCAATGAGACAGCATTTTAGTTTAACAAAGATAACAATGGATATTGATATCCTAACAGTACAAAACATAGAACATTTAGTATCAATAACAAATAAAAACATTAATAATGCCTTAACTTTATTATACTACGTACGTCAATGATAATAGGTGGCATATAAACTAATAAAGACTCGTATATCGACTCTATCTATAAGCTTTATTATTTTCGGTTTAAGAAATAGATAATGACCACTAAAGTATGCTAGTATTTAGCATATTGTTTCTAGAATGTACTTCTTGGAGTATTTTTACCATGATTTGTCAAAATCATAATCGAGCTTAAAAGTAAATATATACTGAATGTATTTAGTGTTATACATTTAGGGTAACCATTTTCGTTCAGATGACCTGAATTTTCTTCTGTCTATTTCTGTCTGCCTGCCTAGATTTTTATGGAATAAATAACAACAATATACTCTCTTGATAATACTGAATTTGAATGTGTACGCCTGTATAAATTATACGTACTTTAAAGAAATTATTTTATACTAAGATTTCCTTTATTGAACCTTAGCATACTTATACTGAAATGTAATGTCCTTGATTTTGAGATGCTTGGATCTAAATTGTCTAACTTCGTCAACAACATACCAAATATTATAATGTCATGGTCGTTCACAGAACTACTATTATTTACTATCGGAATATTGACCTAGTCACGCCGTGATCCACGATCACTTGCAATAGTGCCGAAGTATTTGTATACTCGCGAATAAATAAATAAATAAATAATAAATATTTGTAAACATTCTCACACAAAGACATCTAGCCCAAATTAACCTAACATAAGCTTGTGCTATATGATCTAGATAACTGATAGACATAGGAACTTTATAAAATTCTAAATACATACACAATAATATAAAGTTATGGAAAACGTCCAAACTTCGAAACAAACATTTATGGATCACACTAATATTTGGACTAACCCGGGAATTGAACCCTGTAAACTGGCATGTTAAATGTCCTAATAATCATAATCAAGACTAACTACGAACTTTAGATCAGTTAATTTGGTTGGATGATTCACACAGATCCGTTAATTAATTGTGTTATAGAAATTCAGATATGTCCCAAACTAATTAAAGTGTAATATCTCATTAGTATATTCATTTCTATAATTAGAATATTTCCCTTAATGAGTACTAATTAATCGCATATAAAAAACAAATTGCTTACCTTTTATACCATTTTACTTTACTTGCATCAGTCACTGACAGTTTTTCGTATAGCTGCTTTCTAAACACGCGTTACAGTTATAAAATAAAATATTACACAAGAATATAACTTGAAGTTTTGAAGTGAAAAAGAAAATAGTTTTGTTTTAAAAATGCATCATTTCAAAGGTCACAACGTAACGAAATACGATATTTTTACAGTTGATAAATCGGTTGTGTTGACTGACTGTATAGCTCTCATGTGGGCTATCATTATTATTATGTATATGGCTGCATTATTTTACTGCTTAACAATGTGCTTAAAAGTATTTATTCAAGGTAAGAATGTTTATTCTTTGCATATATTTTTTACACCTGTTAAAACTCGTTGTGAAAAAACTCTCTAAAAGCCGTTACCATACAGTTTTCAAAAAGCTTGAGCGTAGATTTATAAGGTGAAAACTATCTTTTAAAGTTTTTTTAGTCTTGAGTATCAGGTTGTGATACGACTATAACAGCGTATTTGTTTTAATCTCAAATAATTTTGATTGACTGGTAGATAGGTACCTACTTAATAACATTTCATTATATTTTTTTGTACAAGTTCACTTCCTCGTGTTATAAATTATCTCCGTGTCATCAAAATAAAAAAAAACATCCACTAACTTATTATTGTCTTATGACTCTTATCAATCATTCGTTTGATTTTAATAAATTTATCAAAAATTATCAGTATCTTAGGACACAATTATGTAGGTATAGTCTTGCTACCTAGGGTTTATTAGTACCTACAAATTCTGTATTAATTTTCTTTATAATTTAAGCAACCAATTCGATTCAAAATTAAGTCTCTTCCGATTTTTGACACTATCGGCGTTTATTCAATAGATGTGCCTTTTGATGCAACTTATTTGTTTTTCTGAGAGTGTTGGTCTCTTGTTGATAAATAAAAGCGCCGTCTTTTTAATATTGAATTTGACGAGCGAACCGTCGGTTTCAATAATATTTTCTTGTTTTAGATAATTATTATTAAATTAATGAATAACCTCAGACCCTGAAATACCTCATTAAACAAATGACCCTACCAATAATCATAAACAGCTATTAATTAATACAAATTAAAAATCCATTATGTTATCTGTAATATTGTCACTCGTTTTTAGATCAGTTCAAAGTTTTAAGTTGTGGCAAACACACGTTTTCTTTCGAATAAGTTAAAAAATAGTGCAAAATAACTCAAAAAGTACCTTAAAGTAAAAAATTGCAAAGAGTGACTTTGGCTTTTTGGTAAAAATGTCGTCTTTGGAACCAGATTACAACAATATAACGGAATACCTAGTGGTTTCGCTCGGTAAGCAGTACGTAGTTACGGATAGCACCACGTTCGGGAATGTAGCTGCGTTTATTATCGTCACTTTCATGACAATTATGACGATTTGCTGCATAACATTGTTTATAAGAGCAATCATAACAAGTAAGAAAAAAATTACTAAAAATTAAAATGTTTATTTTGTTATGTACTACCCATGCCCTTGCATTGACTAATTATTAGCACATTTTCAACTTTACCTAGGTACATACATTATAGTCACGCTTTTATCGATCTCAGATTCAGACTTGTTATAAGTACGGTGAACTAGTAGCCCACTTTTTTATATTTAGCTCTCCAAAATGATGCCACCTATTTGTATTTTATCCCACGTAATAAGTGGTTTGCATATTGTCCTATTGAAATTAAAAGGCGCAGGTTGTGACTATCTACAGTGAAATATTTTTACGCTGCACGCTGTCTGGAGTGGAGGTCTTATACCTCCAATATGGTTTGAAGACTGCCTAGTTACTAAAAACCAGTAGAAAGGCTTTACAGTAATTTACAAGTGCGGAAAGTGGTCATCCATATGAGTATTATCCATAGTGAAAGATGCTATGTTTTTCCATTCAAATTTCATGATTTAATGGCGTCAGTCTGTGAAATGAGTCATAGAATCTCCTAATTTGCTAATAATTAGGCATTTAAGTATGCATATTCTCATTTCTACTCCAATTTGAGGAAAATTATCTACCGTCATACGGGTTATTGATATTTAATGTTCATTTCATCATATTTTATTAGTAGTACCTACTTAATATAATTTAAATGATAATATAATTATCTACCACGTCATCTATAATAACCACTGGTTTTTTGATCAGTTACAATTTAGAAGTTTTATTGCTTTGTTTTGTACTAAATAGTGAAGTGACAAGAACCGAATAACGAATATATTTTCACTAAAATGTCTCTCTTAAATACCGTTTCGCATAACGCAACGGAGTATGATATGCTAGTTAAAGTTGATATAAATATGCCCTACAAATTTAATTCTCAAAATGTATGTGAGGTTGTTATGTGGTCTATTTTTCTTGGTGTTTTCCTACTTTTGATAACTTGCGCTGATTGATTAAATGATTTTTATACATATTTATTTTATGTATTTATAGTATGAATATAAAATTGAGTCATGGAATCTCTAAAATTTAATGCAACCTGGGTACAAATAAAATATTTAATTATGACACATTGTTATTGTATTCCACAATTTTCAATATTATTACATTTTACATAATATTGAAAATTGTGGAATAAAGTACAAGTGAGAAAGCAAAAGTGCATAATGTGTTATAACAAGTTCCACCAAGTGCCAACAATCAAGAGTATAAATTATATTAAATTATGCATTTTCTCATTTCCACTATAATTAACGAAAAATACCTGAAGGCAATTGATATTTAATGTATATTGCATCATATTTTATTAGCTATTAATGAGGCTTGTATTTAATCTATTATAAATTAAAATATAATTACCTGCCACTTTACTTAAAGTGACCACTTGGTCTTTCGATCAGTTACAATTTCGAAGTTGTAGTGATTGTAGTGGAGGCGCGATTCAGTTACAAAATCAACGGAAACTGAAAAGTGAAGTGATAGAAACTAAATAACGGATATTTTTTTGTAAAATGTCGCCCTCAAAAACCGTTACTCAAAATGTAACTGAATATGTGGTAGTTACTGTTGATATACCCCACAAATTTACATACGGAAATGTGTATATTGCGGTTGTATGGTCAATTATTCTCAGTCTCTTGATAATCATGATAATTTGCTCCATAATAACATGTGTAAAAGTAATTATTGAAGGTAAAACTAATTTATAACTATTTATTTACAAAACTATTGATGTGTAACTAGTTTTACCACAACTTTATTAGTGTTATAACTAGTTGTCCCGGTGTTGGAAGTGATAGTGTATGTAACGCGAGTCTCAGGTTCGATTCCCTGCGGCCTTGGTCGAAAGACTATTATATATATATATATATATTATTTTTCAAATTTTAACTGAATTTTACCAATTGTAGATCTATACCTCAATTTTTTCATTTAATTTATTGATCGATTTATGAATTATTTCCTATATTGTTTTTCTAGTGCTGGTAAATTAATTTTAAATTATCATAGTAATATTTTGTGGTGATACACAAAATTAAAGGGATATTTATTTATTTAATTTAAATAAAGAAAAATGGCAATACTTATGGTCGCGGTGGTATTTATATTTATGTTTTTCATCTTAACTATACTTCTTTGCGGATATTGTTTACTAATTGAAGGTAGGTACTTATTTTTTAAGTTTTAGCCCCTCTCCATAAAATAGAGTGCAGAGGAGCTTATGTCGAGACTTTGTCTGTAGTCTGTGACTCAGTCGCATTAAACTACGTCACTAGGTCACGTGGATCATCTGTTAAAAGTTTGAAATAAAACAAAAATGACAACGTCAATCGAATTGAACCTTCACAAGAAACGTTTTAGAGAGCGGCAGTCGGGTGAGGACGATCTCACGGCTTCTTGTTTAATTTAGAATGATCAGAGCTGCAACGAGAACTTAACGCTGAAGGGCTTTCCCTCAAAGTTGTAGGTTAGGTTAGTAAGACACCGTGTGGTTTTAGATGGTAGAAGTCCATCAGGATTTCCAGACGAAAGAATTTTCAAAGGGAATGCTTGCAGTGTGGACAGCGCGAGTGAAGCGCCTCTGGTATTGCAAACATTTATAGACTAAGGTGAACACCAGTCTACCTTGTGGGCGTACGCTTGTCTGCTAGATTAATAGTTTTAAAAAAATTACGTCAGTTTTGCCAGACGAGAAAAATATTCAGACGATTGTTTAGCAAGTTTTATTTATGTGAATTTTCTTTGTTTGCAGGACAAAAAACGCGCAATCCGCAGCAGAGGCGGATGTATGCGGGGGCCCGCCCACGAACTTCACTCAGCACACACGAGCCTACCATCTACGTCAGCCCTTCTAACTTGCCACCACCGCCCAAATATGGTGAGTATCTCTATTCTATATAGCGCTCACGACTATACGAAGTTCTATTACCGTTCCTAGGGCACTTCTTTTGTGAATAAAATGTCCTATGTCTTACTTTAGACTACAAATCTATACTTGAACTAAATATCAGTCAGATCGGTTGAGTTGTTAGAGCGTGAAAGAGTAACAAACACCCACACAACCACACATCTGCTCTCACTTACTTTCCCATTTATAATTTTTGTAAGACCTATGCACATATTCTGAACAAAGCCCAAGATAGAAGTTAGAATAACCTTTTGAGAGTAAATGTCGCTGTTTTATTATACTCTTACATTTGAAGAAAACAAAAGTACAAAAGTACGCTTTTATACCTGCTTCCTTAGACAAGCGTCACAAGCGTAAGTGGCACAACCGAAAATGGCAAACAAAAGGATAAAATATATCGACGAATCACATGCAAGATGGATCACGAGCTTGGGTGCGATTGGTTGATATATTCTGTCCTTTCGTTTGCGATTTACGCTTGTGCCACTTGTCTAAGAGGGCTGAAGGGATAGTTAAATAGGGTAGGTGTATGTTGTTTTGATATTTTCCACTCATTAGGCTTTCATCTTGGGTTAACGGTAGCCATGTTACTTTCGAAACGTCCTTAGCACATAGTACGCCCTTTTATATTTGCTCTATGAGTTTGTCTCTGCCTACCTCTTCGGAGATAATACGTATGTATGTGGAATGTTCATTCATACGGTATTTACGATCAACTCATGCACAGCTGCGCATGAGTCTGAGTGAACAGGTGTTCTTATTAACCTAGGTACATGAATAGAATGTCACTGGGGCCATGTTTGGACATCAAACGAACTACGATTATGACTACGTCCAATTATTTCACATTATTATAGACTTGCTTAAGGCATATAGGATTATGCGCAATCATCAAACAATCTTGATTCTAGGGTCTGTTATTGAGAACAAATCGAATTGACTCGGAAACTCCTCTCCAAGAAAAAGATTGCAAACCCTCCTACGAATTTTTCAGTAATAACTAGTGAATTCTTGTTAAAGCTGAACAAGAATTTCTCTATTAGTTATATACACTGATAACTTAGTAGTTACACTACAATGATAACTTAGTAGCAATTTAAAGGGAAGATAATTTGTACACTGATGAACAAAACAAAACAACCTCCAAAAACGCCATTGATCAATATGATGCTTTCAACACACACAACGACGCTAATATCCAAATTTTAGACAGAAAATCTTAGTGTACCCTGGGTTCGTTTGGAACTTGTAGATGATGATCATGTCTTCGGTCTGCTCTCCTTGATTCATGACAGTATAGACTATTTGGATCAATAATGTAAATCTTATTTCTTTTACTTTCCAGAATGCATGGCGCCGCCAAGTTATGAAGAAGTGGTTGGAGTACACTACCCCAACTTAGCCCAGCAACCGATCACACAGCCAATCACAACGGCGCTCGCGCACTCATCCAATAGCAGCAGAACGGACGACTTTACAAGAATCAACGATTCGGCTCCCACAACCAACGATTCGTCTTCCAGTGGTGTTACAAATTCCAACGATATAGTCACCAGACCAGACACAGTTGTAGTCACAGTCAACGAGAGACAAACTGCATTGAGCTCATGATTTTTGATAAAATAATTTATTGTAAAAGTCTGGCAGGTCCACGGCTTAGCATTTAAACTTGACTAGTCCTATATAGGGTTGTTAAAATGGCTCAGCCATTTTGTATTGTTGTGACTAGGATCAGTAAGATATTATATTGAGTTGATGGCGGACCAAAATAATAATTTATGTGCCTAAAACTACAATACAGAGTAACCAAACAGTATCAAAATAGTATTCAGTACATATTGATTTAAAATTGATCAATGAATATGTACTCCGAATCGTTGTAAATAACAAATTAGTTAAAAAGAGTAACAAGAAGGAAATAAGGAATAAAATGGCTATCGTTGTAAATTGTTACTGATCTCTAAATAGAAATAATTTCTATTTTAACACCTGGAAAGAAACGGGAACAAAATTTATATATTTAAAAAAATATTTTTCTATTAATTTAATGGATTTATTAATCCGTTAATATTATTTTACTAAATAATTGTTATTCGGTCTTTATAGAGGACGCAAGACTGGTAAACAATTTGATCAAAGAAAAATGTGAAAATCAATGAACTTTTATAAATATAAATAGGTTTTTTAAATTATTGATTTCACAAATACCTTAGACGAGTTGAAAAAGACATTGACAGCTGGTCAAACAATCTTCTTGAAGTCAAAACGATTCGTTTGACCATCTGTCAAAACGCTTTATGTATATACATATTTCTTATGATGTACCTTATGTTATTTTTAACAATAAATTTAATGTAGACTAAGGAATCGGTCATTTTATTTATTTACTAGCTTAAGGCAAGTTATTCAGACGTGCATAGAAGAAAAGTTCTTGTGGCAGATTGGAAACAAACTTGCTGCAACTCAACTGTTGCTTGCCACCGTGGCGTTGCTCTTACCCATTAAACATAAAAGTTTGTGAAAAAAAGCTATTCCCAAAAAAATCTTTAAGACCTGTCCTACTATGTTTGTCATTCTCTGGCCAAAATACTGGTGAAGCGCTTTTGGCCCCAGGAACTCAGTGTTCTGTAAACGATGACTGCAGTAAGCAACATTTACTGTGACCGGTCACGGATGGGGTCATCATGGATGGGATAATTTCTAAAAAGGTGAAATGTGGGCATATAATTTGCCTCAGCCTACCCCTTCGGGGAAAAAAGCGTGACTATAGGTACTTGTTCGTGTATGATTATATTGATTATAATCTGATAATTTCTAAAAAGGTGAAATGTGGGCATATAATTTGCCTCAGCCTACCCCTTCGGGGAAAAAAGCGTGACTATAGGTACTTGTTCGTGTATGATTATATTGATTATAATCTGATAATTTCTAAAAAGGTGAAATGTGGGCATATAATTTGCCTCAGCCTACCCCTTCGGGGAAAAAAGCGTGACTATAAGTACTTGTTCGTGTATGATTATATTGATTATAATCTGAATGGAGGTGGGTATTTCGGTGTCAGCACACACCGTCAGAGGCTAGAAGTTGAGTTGCCCGGATCAAAGAAAGAAATAATTTATCCACCTGATAGATTTATGTCTCACGGTGATGGTGAGCCTATTGCCATGTTGAAATGAAAAGGTGCAGGCCAATATGTCAATCCGCCGCGCTGTTGAAACTTTTCAAGTCGCCTACAAGGTCTTCAATTGCTTTAAACTTGGCTTAACGACAGTCATAATACTGAAAAACGGCTTAACGTGCCCTCCGAAGCCCGGAATCGTAGCCAAGGACTAGCCACAAAGAAAGCTGTTTACTACCAATAAATAAATACATATTTGTGGACATTCCCGCACAACATAATCTAGCCCAAATTAAGCTAATATAAGCTTGTGCTATGGGATCTAGACGGCTGGTACACATATTTATATATTTCTAAATACATACATAGAAGCACCCAAACTCCGAAACAAACATTTGTAGATCACACAAATATTACTACAATAATCGTTTACAGCACATGAGTCAACTAGGCGCGCCCTTTCGGATGGAATAGACCGTCAAATAAACCTACAAAGGCTAATAAGAGGTTCTAAATGTTGTAGTTACGGACGCTGCATCGGAGTTTTTCATCAGAAGGTTATCAATTTCAGGGGAACGTAGTTCGTAGTAGGTACCTTTGAAAATAATAATGGCAACTTGTAGAAATACTTCTGATATAAAAGGTTACTTGAAATAAAAGGGTCGTTGCCGTTGTTCAGCTAGAAACTTGGAACTCGGAAGGCCCTCAGCATTTCGAAGGTCAACTGAATTTCTATAGAATTGAGACGAAAGCGTTCTGTGTGAGTAAGTTCGATACAGTATCTAGTCACCTAAAAAATAGAATAAATTGAGAATGCCGTAATGAAACCGGCCAGGTATATCTAATAAATATTGTGGAACAGCACAAGTGTAGTTTTTCAATATGTGAAGCAAGTTCCACCAAGTGCCATCAATCAACAGGCATATATATATAGGCAACTATATTGGTCTGATTTTATTGATTGATACTTTTTTGATAGTAACTATTTCTAATTAATCAAGCAAACACGGCTTCACGCTACAACTAGTTTGATTTTTAGTCACGTCTTTATACCCGAAGATGTATTCAGAGACATTGTATACGCCTACATTTCTCAATTCGTTTCTTGTCCCACTTATGAAATAGGCGGAGAGCTTATTGCCGTGCTAAAATGGACAGGCGCAAGTATTGTCCTCTATTGACATTTCTCAGACCTCCTACCACGTAGTAACTATTTATTAATCTGTGCTCCTACTTGCTTCATAACTGTTATATTACGGAAAACTGAAACGAACGGATTATCGTGCCTTCCTAAGCACGGATGCGGTCACTGCTAAAAATACCGCTATTTATCAACCATCCGAGATTCGAGGACCAGTCTCAACGAAAGAAGCTTAGCGAAATTTTCCTTTACAGAACACTAAATGATTTAGGATAATGTATTCATATCTATAATCATAATCATGTCAACAACGTGACAGAGAGCCCCGCGGCGTGCTAAGTGCTGTGATCGCACGATAAGCTCCTTATCTTGACGCAATCGAACAACATCAATGTTGCTTAACCCTTAATGCCAAAACCAACAGCAGGCTGTTATGTACCCGGGTACACGTTGGCTGAGAAGGTATTTTGGATTGACAACATAATAAAGGGTGAAAAGAACAAACCACAATCGTCGATTCGTCAATCAGGAATGATTAATCGAACTCCTCAGTGAATGGTATGTAGGTCAGGTAAGGCTATACCGCACGATTTTAGGTGAAGCGGCATGTCTCCTAGTCGGGATCCCTCCATGGGACCTGGCAGCGAGAGCCCTTGCGGCACTATTTAGATGGCGCAAGGAGGCGCTGGAGCTTGGCCAAACACCTGCGTCGCGAGAAATTGAGGCCCAGCGGTCCCAGCTCCACCAAGAAACCATCGAGACATGAAAGGTGTGACTTGAGCAACCAAAGGGGGGGAGGGGGGATTCGTCACAATCGCGGCCGTCAGACCGGTCATGGACGAGTAGCTGGAGAGGAGACACGGTGATCTCTCCTACCGGTTGTCACAGATACTTACCGGGCACGGTAGCTTCGGTAAGTATCTGTGGCGAAGACACCGGGAAACCACGGCCGAGTAGGAGGAGGTAGAGGTAGGAGTCCAGCATAGCATCCATGAAGGATTTTCCCTCACGTTTAAAAAAAGATGTAGGTCTACCGAATGTATCTCAGCAATTTTTCTGAGGAGCTCTTCAACCTGATCCCACCCTCTGCATCCCGATCCCGAACAACGCGTGCTGGGCAGAGGTGCCACTCATACACTGTAGAGAGAATCTTCGCCTGAACTGAGCGTTTCAAAAGACGTTCCTCTGTCGAACTATAAAATCCTGGAATGACCTGCCCGCACACGTGTTTCCCTCCTCTTACAATCCCGGGTTCATCAAGCGGAGCGTGAAGATACACATGTTGGGGCCGCCAACTTGAGGCCCACTGTCAGAAGTCTTACGTACTTTGGGAGTGGCCCCCAATCGCTAGATGCGCTACACGGCTTTCCATCAGTGGCGAGTTTGATTGATGTTTTAACACGTTCGCAGTGGTAGTGATTTTTCTAGGCGAAAATTGCGGTTTATGACGTATTAAAAAAAAACTACCAACTCGATCTTGTTCAAACCAATTTCGTTGGTAGTTTTTATGGCAATGTACATCATATATTTTTTTTAGATTTATCATTCTCTTAATTTAGAAGTTAGAGGGGGGAGGGAGCACACATTTTTCCACTTTGGAAGTGTCTCTTGCGCAAACTATTCACTTTAGAAAAAAATTATGTTAGGAATCTCAATATCATTTTTGAAGACCTATTTATAGATACCATACATGTATGGGTTTGATGAAAAAAAAAATTGCGTCTCAGTTCTGGGTATGGGGACCCCCAAAATTAACTGCTATTTTTCTAGTTTTATATGAAAATCTTAATGCGGTTCACAGAATACATCTACTTACCAAGTTTCAACATCATAGGCCTTATAGTTTCGGAGAAAAGTGGCTGTGACACACGGACGGACAGACAGACAGACAGACAGACATGACAAATCTATAAGGGTTCCGTTTGCACCACTCACAGGTGAGGCAGGTTTAGACCAGGGTTGTTGGTAGGGCCTCATCGCTCCATAATTAAAGTACATACATATAATCACGCCTTAATCTCCGAAGGGGTAGGCAGCGGCATAGTATACGCCCACATTCCACCTTATAGTTTTATGTCTCACGTAATCGTTAAGCCATTGCCGTGTTGAAATGGACAGGCGAAGGTCGCCTTGACCCGCAGTTGAAATTTTTCTAGCTGCCTATAAGACCTTCAACGTGGCTTAACGATTGTTATTTTACTGACAACCGGGTTTCATTTCAAGTTTTCCTTCTCTACGCAATGGATCTTTTTGCGAAAGTGTTGCCTTAATCGCCACTTGCAACATGCGAGATGTATTGGGGTGGCGACATTTTGTACTCTTACCCGTCGCAACACGGGACTCGTCGTCACACGGAGTATAATTATAATACTCATCAATAACCATGATTTTCTAAGTGTCTAGTCTTCTATAAGCATAACACGTGTGGTCGCGTAGCGTGTGTCGTACATATCCGGCTATACCCTGCTCTAGTTAGCTCGCATGTCAAGTTGGTTTATTGACACAGTATGTCGCACTCGCCGCAAACACCTTCAGACCACGATAATCTATACTGACGTTTGTCACCTTCGGTAAGTTCACCTCGATTGTGTTGCAGCTAGAGTATGATATACGTCTTTTGAGATATTTCCGCGTGAATCAAAGCACAAAGCGCGATTAGATGCAATTTTTAAATACCTCATTAAAATAAATATTTGCAAGTAATTTTTTGCATTTACTGTCAATGATGAGAACCTCAGAAAGCTTTAATTGATTATGATTTTGAATACAGTTGAGAGTAGTGGATAGAGCTAACGCATTAAGCGTGTTAAAATGGCAGTGAGTTGATCGCATCAGTTGAGGAAACAATGCGGTGATGACCGATTAAGCAAAGAAGTTCTGTACTGTTAGGAGACCGCTACTTGGCATGAACTGACGAGTAGGAAGAGGTTGCAGGGCAGACTGAATGCGGAAGGCGCGAGACCGTGTATTGTAGCGTGAATTACGAGAAGGCTTATTAAAGGAGATGATTATGCTGCATTGCTTCATGTTTGTTGCCTTCGCTGATACAACCACGCTTTAAGAAGACTACCCCGATAAATGAGGGATAGCTGAATAAATGTCAGGGCTGGTCGTCTCTCCTCAGGACCAGGAATGGCAGACACAGAAGGCATTACATAACGAGGAGGTGGTCTGTTTCACCCAAAGTGATTTCGAATATCTTGTGAAATGAAAGGTGAAGTCTTTGAATGCAACTGAAATTAATGCTCAAAGTTGATGTGAAAGTGAATTAAAAAATGAATTGAGACAATTAACAGAATGTCAAATGGTAAATCCTTACGGTAGCACTAGCACCTGCACCAATTAAAGTGTCGAACTGTGTTACATAACGCGACCGAGTTCCGAAGGTCACCTGTTAATTCACATCCGCCGACAAACGCAATCAACCAGCATTCATCGGGTTACACCTTGATTCAATAACCTGTGTTCGCTATTTGCCCGTATGTTTTGCATGTAAGATTAATGTGATTACATGTTAATTTTAATTACCAGTGTATGGAAACATGGCTGAACTCCACAGGAATACAATTTGAAAGCCTCTTCAAATATAAATCGCCTAAAGGAAAGTCAAAGTAGCATGAAGACTACTGATAGTGGTCCTCAAGTTGGCGGCCCTATGATGAGATCCAAATGTAATGTATAAGTTATTTTTTGATTCCTTTTACAATGAGTTCAACTCCATATTCAAGTCTAAGGAAGTCACAATCGGTGACAGGCCAGCCTTCAGTGAATGGGCCACTGAGGATATACATAAAAGTAGATTAAAACTGTATGAACTATACTCAGAAAGACAGCTTAATAGAACAGATGAATTTCTAAATTATGTTAAAACTTATTCAAAAAAGTTTAAAGCAGACTGCTTAGCGGCCAAAAGAAAGTATATAAGTACCTAATAAAATTATCAATAGTGTAGACAAAGTTAAATCTACTTGGAAAATAATTAACGCAGAAAGAGGCCAAGCAAAATCAAATGATAATAATTTTAAACTTAAAGTAAATGGTAACATAATTACAACAGATGCCGAAGTCGCTAACGAATTTGAACAATTTTTTTCTCGTATTCCAGTTGATTTGACCAGAGCCCTAGGTTCTTCTACCCCAATACTTAGCAGAATCCTTGTTAAAAGCAAATGTTCCTTGCTGTAATGAAATATTCAAATTCAGTAAAATTAGTTTACACACTATCATAAAAACTTTTAAATCTTTAAATATTAAGAAAACGGCTGACCTCTGGGGAATTTCTATACATTTAGTTATTTCGTTAATTGAAATGGTTGCTCCTGAATTATCAATAATATTTAATAATTGTGTTGATAGTGGTGTGTTTCCTGACTTAATGAAGTTTAGTAAAATAACTCCTCTGTTTAAATCGGGTAGCACCTCGGATCCGTCCAATTTTCGTCCTATTTCTGTACTACCCACGTTTAGTAAAATCTTTGAAAAGGTAATGCTTAATCAAATGCAAAATCATTTTAATACAAATAAACTATTCCATACTAAACAATTCGGTTTCACGCGCGGTCGGTCTACCACGGATGCTGGAATCAAATTATTAGAGTATATATATGAGGCCTGGGAGGAGTCGTATGATGCTTATGGTGTATTCTGCGACCTATCTAAGGCCTTCGATTGCGTCCAGCATCAGACTTTAATTCAAAAACTTGATCATTATGGGATCCAGGGGACGGCCTTGGATTTAATTACTTCTTACCTAAGAGATAGAGTACAGAAAGTAGTTATAAATGGTAAACAGTCACATGGTTCTGCTGTAACAATGGGGGTGCCTCAGGGTTCAATTCTGGGACCTTTTCTATTTTTAGTGTACATAAATGATCTCCCTCACCTTATAAGAGACGATCACGAGGTAGTTTTGTTTGCTGATGACACATCTTTAATATTTAAAGTTGAACGTGGACAACGCGATCTTGACGAAGTAAACAATGCCCTCTCTAGGGTAGTACACTGGTTTAACGCAAATAATTTATTGTTAAATGAAACTAAAACAAAATGTATTAGATTCACCTTGCCAAATGTTAGGCTCGTTAACACCAGTATTAAGATTAGGGATGATCAAGTAGAATTGGTCGATGAAACTGTCTTTCTGGGCATAAAGTTAGACTCCAACTTGCAGTGGGGGCCTCATATCGAGAAAGTCTCGGGCAGACTGAGCTCTGCAGCCTATGCTGTTAAAAAGATCCGACAACTGACAGACATTAGAACAGCGCGTCTTGTCTACTTTAGCTATTTCCACAGTGTCATGACCTATGGCATACTATTATGGGGTAACGCTGCCGACATCGAATCTATCTTTGTGTTGCAGAAAAGGGCTGTCCGGGCTATCTATGGTATGGGGATTCGGGTGTCATTAAGAGAAAAGTTTAAGGATATCAACATACTTACTGTGTATTCACAGTACATATATGAAAACTTATTATATACTCATAAAAATAACAGTAAATTTATTAAAAATAGTGATATCCATAATCTAAACTTAAGAAATAAGAATAAATTGGCTGTACCTAGATTTAGGCTTAATAAAATAAGCAATTCTTTTGCGGGCAATTGTATTCGAATGTACAATACATTGCCGACAGCCATAACAGGTTTGTCAGTTAATAAATTTAAAAAACTAATAAAACTTAAATTGTGCCAGAAAGCTTATTATAGCATTAAAGACTTTCTAGAAGACAAGGCTGCCTGGCAGTGACACGAATTGCTCCTTTCTACATAAAAAAAAAGTGTATTAGATACTAAGATACTAGAAGAGAAGGGACCAGACTGAGTTTCTTGGGGTGTTCTTCTCAGTCTGTAGTATTTTCGAACCCCCGGTAGAGTCACAAAAATTTTGACAAACCTAAATAATTTTTTTAAAAATTTCAATTTTATTTATTTTATATTATTTTGTGCCTCTTCACACTTCGCTGAACCCGGGGTTGTTAGAGGAGGGAAACACGTGCGCTGGTAGTGCGTTTCTAGTGTCTTTGATACAAGTACTTAAACGATCTTTTTCATGGTTCGGTTGTCGCGAAGATTCACAACTCTACCTATTGTTCGAATCAAAAAGGAGAGGGCGGTTTAAGAGTCTGTATGACGCCAAATAGACTATTACCTTGATCTAGATCTCAGGACTCGTGAGGTCTAATGAATTAAAATGTTAACACAGACAATTTCAGTTCATAAACTAAAAACGCACTAGGCTAAAAACACGATTACTGATAAAATCCTCGATAGATTTTTGTGTTGAAAATACCTCGATTTCTTGAAATTTTAACCTAGATCTCATAAGTTTTAAGTTGTTTTTATAATATAAAATATTTATAAGAAAGACAATAGTAAAATCTTCATTTGCACTAGACCACTTTTTTAATATTGGTTATAGTTTTTTTATAATTAATTTATTTCGTTAAAAACGCACAAAAACCGATCGCATCACTCCCTGTCTTGCACGCTAAAATGTATATCTTCTATCTTCTTTCAACAATTTGGCGTCTGGTAGGCTCTTAAGTAGTAGAGCTCTTCAGAACAGTCGCCTTGAAAGGTTCGTTGGGCAAAATGCTGCCAATTCATTTCGATGAGTATATTCGCGTTAACGGTAGTAAAGGATCCTCACCAGTAGTACCTTAGATTGACGTCACAGAGGATGAGATTTAATTTCACACTCAACTGCCCAAACGTAACTAATGAACGCTTCAACAAATTCTGTAACAAATTCGCCATTTCGGTTTTGTTCCAATAATAACTTCATTAGTGTAGTACAGAGATAACACAGCCTCTTCGCTTAACGTGTTTGCCGAAGCACGGAAACGGTTCTATGGAAATATTACAAAGTGATGTACGATGGTCTTTTATAGGAAATCGGTCAAGTTAGAATTAGATTCGCGCACAAATTATAATTTTGCTATATGGGAGCCCTCTTAATCTCTTTTTGTGTTTGTTATAGCGGTAACAATACATCATCTGTGAAAATGTCTGCTTTCTAGCTAATACGGTTCATGAGACAGAGACGATCTGATGATAGTTAGGTAGATAGACGCACAGATGGACAGCACCCACTGAAGACAGGAACTACTGGCTGAACATTGGGTTTAATGTAAAGAACGATCGATCGATCATTGCTGCTTATGGAAAAGGTTATTGTAAGTATAGCAAGGCTCACCATATTGTGACAGAAGCTGTTCTTCTTGGTACTCCTGAACTCCAAAGTACAGGCTGTTGCCGACTTTGAACTTCAGGTGAACCAAATATTATCTAACTTAAGTGCACCATGTACCTAATATTTATATGACTAGCTCCTAAGTTTTTTGAAATAAAGAAAAGAGTTTCGTTTCGCACCCCATTTACCTATCTCTTTGGGTATGAACCCCCTAAAACGTTCCAAATATTTACTTAGTATCTATATATAAAGGCTGTTTTTTTTCGAGGTATAGAACTTTGAAATGGAATAAAACGAAGGTGATTGTTTTTATTGATATGGAAATGACTTTATTCGAAAGGAAATCTTCTGGCATTATAATTTAAATATGATTTCTGGCATATAACCGCCAGGGCTGGCTCGGACGTAGTCTAATCTAGAGGTCCAATTTTCGATGACTTTCCCAACATTTGTGGCCGTATAGCGACAATATCGCTCCGAATGTTATCCTCCAAGTGGTCAATCGTTTCGGGCTTATCGGTGTAGACGAGCGACTTCACATATCTCCACAGAAAATAGTCAAGTGGCGTAAAATCGCACGACTCTGGAGGCCAATCCACGTGTCCAAAACGTGAAACTATGCGGTTACCAAACGTTTCCTTCAATAAATCAATTGTGGCACGAGCTATGTGACATGTTGCGCCGTCTTGTTGAAACCACTACTCCTGCACAACATGGTTGTTCAATTGATGAACGAAAAAGTCAGTAATCTTCGCTCTATAGCAGTCACGATTGACTGTAACATTCTGGTCAGCATCGTTTCTAAAGAAGTACGGACCAATTATTCCACCAGCCTACAAAGCACACCACACAGTCAGTTTTACTGGATGTAACGGTGTCTCAACATACACTTGAGGATCATCATCACCCCAAATATGGCAGTTTTGTTTATTGATGTATCCATTCAACCAAAAGTGAGCTGCACCGCTAAAGAAAATTCGCTTATGAAAATCACGATACGCATTTCGGAAAGAACCATGATTTTCAAAATAAATTTGCACAATTTGGAAGCATTGTTCAGGCTTCAGTCTATTTATGTTAAAATGCCAAACCATACTAAACATAAATCACTTTACAGCTGACAAAAATACCGCCGGTTAAAACAGCTAGGCCAACTTAAAGTTCTATACCTCTAAAAAAAACACCCTTTATAAAAATCAATGCCACTTTTCGTTGTAATTTTATAACTCAAGAACGGGCTCACCTATCCAAACCAAATATTTAGGCTTTGTTCGGACTATTTAGTAGATGGTTTATGTGAAGTTTGAACGAAATCGGTCGAGCGGTTCTTCATATATCACGCAAACGAAGTGGCGCGGGTCAGCTAGTTACTAATATTTATTACCTTAAAGAGATTTCATGCTTAACCGATGTTGTGACAAAAAGAAATCATTTCACGGCGCGTCAGCGGAGCGTGAAGGCTGCCGCTGATGGACGCACAAACAAATGGTTTCAGTCATGTTAATAGCTTGCGAACGTCACGCGGTCTCATCCGCGTAGCTCCCGTTCCCGTGGGAATACAGGAATAAATATAGCCTATGTCACCCGGGGATAGTATAGTTTCCCAACAGTCAAAGAATTATTTAAATCGGTTCAGTAGTTGCGGAGCCTATTCGATGCAAACAAACAATCAAATCTTTCCTCTTTATAAAATGAGTACTAATAGATTACTTGTTTTGAAACATTTACGAAATATGATAGTATTTTGACGTGAATTGAGTATTTGTTACACGCTGTTCTGAAAATAGATGATACAATTTTGGGCTAAAAAATTGCCGGTGCTTGTATAGAAATGAAAGATGACATTTTCATACACAGTTGAGAATTATTCAAAACGTACGCAGGTCTGCAAACATAAAACAATTTTATGTTCAGAAATGTTCTCGCGGAAATCAAAAACTATTTTTGTCATAAAAGTAGCGTGAGTTATTCCTTATACCATCAGTTATTCTGCCCGTAAAAGCCTCATTAAAATCGATCGAGGCATTTCAGAGATTAGGCGGAAAACAGCCAGATGGTGAACAAAAGTTTTAAAGTTGCGTAGGTATCTGTTAATATCGTTATTCCAATTATTTAGTTTTATATATCTATACAGATCTATACCAATTATAGAGAGGTAACGTTTGTGAGTTTAAGAGTTTGTGACGTTGTAAGGGATCTCTGGATCTACTGAACCGTTTTTCAAAATTATTTCACCAATAGAAAGTTACGTTATTGTAGAGCGTCATAGGCTATAAATGATCAAGCTACAATGAATAGGAGCTGAGCAGCAATGAAAAATGTAAAACAAACGAAGTTGTGAGGGTCAGCTGGTATATAAGATAACGGTCAGTTGGAGTGTCGGAATGTCATGCAAATTCTCTTCGCACATGCTTTAATTACTATTTATATGGTAAATGAATTACAAATATATGGGCGTGTTTAATTTAATCCATACAGGGGTTTATGGACATTCGATACATAGTATGATACATATTATATTTACATATAAGTATGTACCTATTTGAACTATATTTCCAAATAGGGTTAAGGTGTAAAGCGCTAAGTGGGATTGCGCCGCCTCTTTCTGCGAGCAGGTCATGCTCGTGAAGGAGGCGGCGCGGCGGGACGGGAACGGGAGAGAACTCTCCCACCCGAGTTCCGCAGTCGGCGGCCTGGGCGCCGCCGACGTGTCTTCGCCGAGGACTATCGGCCTCCATGACCGGGGGTCTGAGGATGGTAAGGGGGTCGCCCACCGTCCTTACAGAAGCAGGCCCATGACGGCAGCGCAGCGTGACGTGAGAAGCTCACGCACGCTTTCTCCTTAGAAACGGGATCACACCCGAAACCCCCCAAAGACGCGAGATCACACCCGAAACCCCCCAAAGACGCGGGATAGCACCCGAACCACCCCCTGGGCAAGGCCGCAGTGGCGGCCGTAGGTCTGTTGGGAGTCCTGGGACATCCTTCTGAGGGCTTACGAGGGGCTCCCAACCATAGGCTGTTGGGCGTTACGTGAGGTTTTTTAGTCGGTAGGAGTCCGGCAAAACATCCATGAGAATTTTCCCTCACGAAAACAAAAAAAAAAGGTATAAACGCAGTTGTAATCTCCATAATTAAGTATAATTATAGCACAAATTATGTACAGTCAACTACAATGAATTGTACTAGTTTGATCTTACAAAATGATGTATCCCTGCTAGTGCCATAATGAACTAACCAAAGATTGTGACAAACATGCTATTTATTTTTTATTTTAAAGTTGACTTTCTCAGACAACTTTAAAATAAAAATAGATGTATTGGGTGGGATACATAATTATTGCTCTTTACACGCATACATATTACTTTCAAGTTCGGTGGATACCTACCATGTTTGGTTAGTTCATTATGGCACTCGCAAGGATACATCATTTTGTAAGATTAAACTAGTATCTACATTTCATTGTAGTTGACTGTACCTACAGGATTGTTATAAGTATAATACAAAATAGATAGATAGATAGACAAATATAGTTTATTGTAACACCAAAACACATTTTATACTTTTAAATATTTGAGAATTGAAATAGAGAAAGCTTTTGGGCCATTTAAAAGGCTCAATAGGCACATATACCTAAATCAAGTGTTGAAAACCGGCCAAGTGCAAGTCGGAATCGCGCACAGAGGGTTCCTTACGAAACAATAGCTAAAAATCTCGTTTTTTGTATAGAGCCCCCTTAATCCTCCCTTTTTTCTAATTTTAGTATTTGTTTTCATAGCAGCAACAGAAATACATCATGTGGGAATATTTCAGCGCTCTAGCTATCACGGTTCCTGAGGTACAGCCTCATGACGGACAGACAGACAGACGGACAGAGAAATCTCATGAATAGGGTCCCGTTTTCACCGTTTGGGTACGGAAAAGGACCCTTTTCCGTACCAAAAGCAAAATCGCAGCTACTTATGGAGTCAATCAGAGCGGTTCCCGAGTTCCAAGGTTGAGGTGCTCTAGCAACTGGAACTAAACGCTCAGATGAGGATCTAATTGCAGTAAAGTCGGTATTGTTGAAGGTGACAGTGGCAAATAAAAAATCAAATTTCAACAGGTAAACAGTAACTAGGCAAAACAACGGAAGTAAACAGTAAAATTATAAATTTAAAAACTAGCAGGTAAATGAACTAGCTACGCCAATGACCCGAACTCCCGTTACACCCTCATCTCTTACAACTCAAACTTTGTAATTAAGTTGACCCGATTCGTTGACATTTATGATTACTGCTCCGCTCCCTTAAAAAGGCGTAGCGTTATGATTATATGAATGAACTATAAAACGTGATTCAGCAAAATAAATTTTGGGCCGGCAGCGCGAGTGTGGCGCCTCTGGTGCTGCAAACGTTCATAGGCTGCGGTGACCACCGGTCCTCCTAGTGGGCCGTATGCTTGTCTGCCACCTTAGTGGTATAAAAAACACCCTGAAATGACCTGCCAGTGCAGTTGTTTCACTTAACTTACAATCCCGGTTCCTTCAAGCATAATGTGAAAACAATATAGGGTCGCCATCTTGGGAACCACTGTCAATACTACCCGTTCGCCCTAAGTTTGCCGGTCGCCTTCCATACTACGCCTCTACACTGGCCCCTACGCCAGCAACAAGCGACACGGCGAACAAAGCGAACGGGATATAGTGCTGTTGACTGGCCGGCCCCACAGGATTTCAGAAATATCTTTTTTCTGATTTGACCCCAGAGATATTTTTCTGATTTTTGTAACTGAACACCTATCGCTAGACGTCATCATGGTTTTCCATCAGGTGGATGTCATCATTCTGACGAGCTAAATGTAAAAAAAAACACTAACCAAATATACTGTGACTTTCTATTGCTAAAATAATTTTCATAATTGGTTCAGCAAATCCACTTACCCACCCCTTTTAAACTCCCAAAACTAAGCTTTTTATAATATTAGTGATGATTATCTTTATATCTATTATGAAAATCACTAGTTCCCCACAAAACTGACAGTGATAATACCGATTAGCCTGAATTACAACTCAACCCCACTCAGTCAACGCAAAGAGATCGTGCAGTTCGCTTCACGAAACGGTGTTCTACTAAAAACTGCTCGAATTGTGAAAAAAAACTGATAACAAAACAATAACTTATTAATAAAATACCTCATTAGTGAATCGTCCAAAGCCTTGTTAAATTAAAAACTAAACGTGCGTTCTTTAAGAAAAAAAAACCTTTTAATTGGTTATGAAATTGGCGCGAACGATGAAGACAGTTGTTTTTAATTTTTGAAATCGGAAGATACATTTTTGTTGCTATTTTTAAAACTTAATTATGTGCTAAATTTTATAAACCGGTGATAATTGTATTGCAATGTGATAATAACTTAATCAGTGATATGCCGTGATAATAATTCCTTTGGATTGTCTATGTTTATAAGGTAAGTACCTTTTGTTTGATACAAAATGATAACATCTGTTTACATAATGATATTAATACCTTAGGTACATGTAAGTCTTTGACTTTAGTTAATCTTCATATTATTGTTTTTGTTCATTGTGAGAATTTGTATACGAATACGGAATATTCGAGAACACAAGTTTATTTATAAATTCCCTTTCACGAACACTCTTCAGAAAAATAGTGTCGCATCGAGGGTCACACGCTTAAAAAATAATTTTTTTTTCAATGAGCTAGCAAATTTTCGAGTGATATTTTATATAGTAAACACAGGACTTGTAAATTTTTGATGTTTTTGTTTGAGCAACGTAATGTCCGAAGATTGGTCCCACACTTTAGACTCTTTAGAGGTTTGTTTTGTTTTAATCTGCTCTTATTTTTTAACCCCCGACGGAAACCCGAACGGGGTGTTATAAGTTTGACGTGTGTGTGGGTGTGTGTGTGTGTGTGTGTGTGTTTGTAAGTCCGTCTGTGGCATCGTAGCTCCCAAACGGATGAACCGATTTTGATTCTGTTTCTTTTGTTTTTTGATTGAAGATGGGATGGGGGAGAGTGTTCTTAGGGGTCGTCCATTAATCACGTGAGGCTCGAAAGGGGGGGGGGGGGGAGGGGGTCTGACAAAAGTCACGAAACATCACCAGGGGGGGAGGGGGGTGTAGTGAGATATCACGTGTATTTATTTCGAACAGCAACTTTACAACCCTGAATTTGAGATCAATGTAATTTCTGAACAACAAAATCTACAATATTAAAACTTGTATGGAATAATTCATAAAGCACTTAATTCCTTACTTACATCAGAAATTTATTGAAATCGGAATACCTATGCGTTGATCATACAACACAAAATTAATTTGGTTTTCATCGTGTCTCCCAAAGGAACCGCGCAGAATATCGGCATCAATCCGATCAATAATAATCTTAAATTATGTCAGTATTATTTAAAATATTATTTAATCCATAGTTTTGGCGTGAAACAGAAATACATACAAATAAAAACTATTTTAGCTTCAGTATCGTATGTAATGGAAGTTACATAGATAGAATGTCTAGTAAAAAAAATATCTTGGAAAATAATTACCATATATATTGGACGTACAGATTTTAAACTCTATAGCTTTATTATAAGTTATATATAATATATTAGACTAGCCGATGCACGCAGCTATGACCCCGTCCACCGATGATCATTCCTTGTTTCGGAGACGCCTTCAGAGCCCACCTGCTCACCGCTCTCTACCCTCTCTGCTTCCAGAGAAGCGCTTGAGAGCGGTGCAATGCGGGCGAGAACCCCGAAGTGTTGGAGGCCCCCGTCCGGGCTGGGCCGACGTGAAAAATCTTTGGATATCAATGCCGGCTGTAAGATGAGGAGGAACTCCACGGGGTTTAGTGGGTAGGTGCTGACCCCGCAGCTAAGATGATGGTGCCAAACCACGTTCCCCCCGTAGCAAAAAAAAACGCAGCTCAGTCAACATGGATATCGATAGTCGTGACCAAAAGCATAAATATCGCATAGAAATTCAACCTTGATTATTGTACTTTTGCTCATAAGTTCGCTTCTATTTAGCCAACTGCGGTCAAACCAACGTAAGATTTTAAGCTTGACAAACTGACACCTTCTTTATTAGCTCCAAAATAATGAATATTATATAGAAACACGACGGGTAAATGCAACGAAAAAAAATATTTATTAACGATATCCGTCTCTATTAAGTGACGCAAACGAAGTTGCGCGGATTAGCTAGAAGTTGGATAGATAATATCAATAGAGACTTCTATGTACAAAATTTTAAAAAAAAACTTTGTAGATAGTTACTAAAAATACACGTGATTCGGCCCAGGGGGGAGGGGTATCTGAAACCTCACCAAATATCACCAAGGGGGAGGGGGGGTCCAAAAAATGCCCAAAAAAACCTCACGCGATTAATGGACGGCCCCTTAGCTATGTTTTATAAAAATCGGTTAAGCCATTTCAAAGATATGAGGGGTGAAAGTGGTGATGAAAAATTGAATGTGTTCAAATATACCCGTGTTGAGTTTGAAATGAAAGGTCATAACTTATACATCACGATACCGCAAGAAATCGGTTTTTATGAAAATCGGTTTAGCCATTCGAAAGATATGAGGAGTGGAATGTATTTTTAATTCTGTAACCACACTGCACGCAATTCGCATTAGCTCTGAATAATTGTTGATAGACTATACGATGTTGATATTAAAGAAACCCTATAAAAAGCATGAATTAAAAAAATTAAATTTAAATTTAAAAACCCCTGACTCACAAAAAAAGAACAATGAAAAAACCTGTAAAAAGTAAATAAATAACTATTATGTCATGACATAAGTATTGAACCTTTATTATTATTATAGGTAGCAATATTATTTACGTATTCATATTTTTAACTAACAGTTTGTTTCGTCGGGGGGACCGCTCTATATCTAAACAATTGAGCATATCAAGAAACTTCAAAAATTTTCAACGAGTACAGTGGGCCAAAAAATTGGTATACCATCTTAAGGTTGAACGTCGTTTGCAAATTCATAGGCGATAATGATTAGTTTCGCTTGCAAACATATCTGACAATTTCTATTGCCAATTTATCTGATTATTGATAACCTTTTATATTGATTATTGACGCCTGTAGCACACCTCCGCCGCGAAACCATGATAGCGGAACCGCAGTAATTCCGCCAAGTTCTGTCACATGTAGGAGGAGCGGAACACTAGCGAAACCGCCTGTTCTAATAAATAGATTTAACTATCTTCTATGCCTTTCCCCGCGCGGTTTCGCCAATCTGCACCTACGCCAGTCAAATCTCCGCGCTTCGGCCGCTTTTTTGTTGCGGTGCCGCGATGTCTATGCGCGGGTTTGTCAAAATTGCCAAATTGCCAGAGCGAAACAGCGAACCTAATATTTTTTCATAAAATGGACGTGGAGTTTAAGGAAAAAACTACTTCAAGCCATCAGAAATAGACGTCAATGTATTTATTAAGTCATCCAGATAATAAAAATAATATGATAAAATTGAGATAGTGTCACATCGACTAACTCGTGTCAGGTTCCGTTGCCCAGTTCCGCTGTTCAATCCGCACTTGATCACAGCGGAATTCATTTGGCGGTTCCGCTGTTCTGGTTTCGCGGCGGAGGTGTGCTAAGGGCGTGATACCTACTGTTTGTTACGTGACAGCTGTTCTTAGTTTGAATATATTTCACAAAAAGTCAGTTGTCAGTATTCTATATGAAAAAGAGATTGCTAGATTTAAAAAGATTTTATTACTTTTATTTAGAACCATTCAAATTATCTTTGCAGAAATTAATGTTTTATCAGTTTTTAATAAAGGTTAAAATGTCATGCACATCTAAGTGACTTACGACAAATGAATACTTATCAATAAGGTTTACGTCATTATTATGCATCTCTTTCAATGATATCTAGTATGAACCTTGTTGTAATTTTCAATGACTAGAAAACTAAATCAAAACTGATACACCACTTTCTTGGCCGACCGTACGCGCAAAACATCTACAGTTAGAATCTTGCAAGACAGACGTAGGTACGATTAGGTTATGATTAGGTGAGCGGTCCCCGACGAGACTAACTGTTAATTAAAAATATGAATACATAAATAATATAACTACCTATCTATACTAATGTTATAAAGCTGAAGAGTTTGTTTGTTTGTTTGAACGCTAGGATCTCAGGAACTACTGGTTGGATTTCAAAAATTCTTTTACAGTTTGATAGTACATTTATCGAGGATGGCTATAGGCTATATAACATCACGCTAAGACGAATAAGGGCGGAGCAGCAATCAAGAATGTTTTGAAAACCGGGAATATTTTTTACCGTCTGAGAGCTTCCGAGGCGAACGCTGCGTAAATGGTTAAAGTTAGGTAAAAATTGTGTAACACAAAATTGTTTCTCTTAAAAAGTTCTACTAAAAAGTCCGCGACAGCATATGTCTATCTGTTAAGGTTCGCTCAAAATAACCTAATTTGTTTATCTCTTAAAGTTCGCTCACGATATAATGAAACTGAAGAGTTTGTTTGTGCTAGGATCTCAGAAACTACTGGTTGCATTTCAAAAATTATTTTACAGTTTAATAGTCCATTTACTGAAGCTGGCTATGGCGATATAACATCACGCTAAGACGAATAAGAGCGGAGCAGCCATGAATAATGTTTCGAGAACGGGGATTATTTCTTTCTTTTGAGAGCTCCCATTTTTTTTTTTTTTGAGCCCTAAGGCGCCACCCGGGAGCGAGGGGTGGAGGTAGAGAACGCTACATGCGTACCACACGGCCGGCCGTGTGATTATGTCAGACTCTTACTGACTAAACTCTACCTTGAGCCTCTAGCCCTTGGGCCTTGGAGACTCGTCGGAAGCGATCACCCTTCTAGGGAAGGGTGATGAGAGCTCCCATTGTGGACGCTGCATAAATAGTTTTTTTTTACTTTTTACAGGTTTTTTTATTGTTCTTTTTTGTGAGTCGGGGGTTTTTAAAATATTTAATTTAATTTTTTTACTAAAAGGGCTTCGGTGCAAATCTGTAGATTTTTTTATAATAAGCTCGCCAAATTAACGTCGCCAGCCTGATGGAGAGTCATGGGTCATAGTCATGGCGCCTGTAGCGATTGGGGCCCACTCTCACAGTCCGTAAGACTTCTGACAGTGGTCCTCAAACTGGCGGCCCTGTGATGTGCCTCTTCACCCTCCGCTTGAAGAACCCGGGATTGTAAGATGAGGGAAACACGTGTGCGGGCAGGTTTGACGGAAAAACGATCTTTTGGATCACAGTTCTGGCGAAAATCGAACAGGAAAAAAAAGATTTTTAAAAAATTAGCAATATAACTCGCTGTTCGCTCGGGCCCTCAAGCCAAATCTCAATTTGTGAAGACTCAAAATAAAAACGTAACTCAAGTCGCTTGTCCGGTTCACAACGCGTCACCAGTTACTAAATGTAAAATTAACCTGTTTTAGATTCAGTTTTAATGGAATATACTTTTGAAATGAAACTTTTTGTAAAATGTAAGTAGGTAACTTAGAAGTTCTTACCAGTTCACCCTCACGGTAAACCAATCTTGTTAAAATTATCCAGAAGTGCATCTCGGTACCTAGTTTTAATAGGCATTTTTATGACATGATAGAAACTGGAAGTGGACACCATTTTTTTTTGTGAAGGAAAACCCTCATGGATGCTATGCCGGACTCCTACCGACTAAAATATCTCACGTATCCTGCCCAACAGTCTACGGTTGGGAGTCCCGGGTAAGCCCTCGGAAGAATATCCCAGGACAAGTGGTCACCATACATAGTCCATGTACGTTTACAAGATCGACGGTGTAGAAATTTTGTCTCTACTTTTTAGCTTTATGTAGTCGTTTGGAAAAGCCCTGGAAAATCGAAAAATATAAGCTCCCTCGTTCTACAAAACTAGCAAAAACCATTAGGGTCTTCATTCAGTCTATGTCAACTACACTAATAAAATAGTGACAGGTTTAATAAGCCAAGGTATAAGAATTTACTTCAAATGTTCGATTTAGAACCCCATACGCAACTACTATGTCACTCAAACATCAAAAGAGTAAGGACTTTATAGTGACCGATTTGGTTGCTCGGTGCATATCGTAGAGGTAAATATAGTGCATATCGTAAAGGTAAATATAGTGCATATCGTAAAGGTAAAAATAGGTATATAATATCGTAAAGGTCAACATAGCGTAAAGGTTTCTGTAGGACGTCAACAAACTGTAAACCCAGAGTAATCTGGCTAGGGAGGGGTGGGTTTCAGCTAGTCTTATAGGCATATGATGTCTTCGCCCAAGACTATGGACCTTCATGACCGGGTGACTGTGGGTTGCTCGCGATTCCTACAGAAACAGGTCCAAGACGGGACGTGAAAATATCAAGCACGCCTCACGTTTCTAGAATTGTGATATCACACGAACCAGTTCGAACCGAAGCAGCTTTGAGCAGTTACCCAGGGCGACCGGCGGCGCTTGCCGTATAGATAACTATCGGAAATTCTGGGACTGTTGAGAACCTTAAGACTTCCTTTCGAGGGCTTACCCGGGGCTGCTAACCGTAGGCAGTGGAAGGGTACGTGTGGTTAAAAAAGGCGTATAGGTAGGCACCCTGACCACACAGTCAGGGTGTCTGCTGCTTTCAAACTGCCTAAAACCACACGTTTTTAGGCAGTTTGTATCCTGCATGATATTCGTGAGGATTTCACACGATGAAAAGTTTATATTATTAATTTACTACACATTTACAAAATGATATTGAACAAACAGCGTTCTCTAGGTACTTCCTCATATACAAGTTCCTGTCTAAAATTGGAGAAACTCGCGTAGACTATTTGTTTTTTATTTATTTTAGTTGGAAAAAATCTAATCAGTTATGTAATAGATATTGTTGTTTAGTATTATTTTTATTATTAAACAGCTACATTAACTTATAATTTACCAAAATTTCAGCTATAGGTATTTAAATTGTACTGTGAGGTACCTTGTAACGTTGTGAAACAACGGGTGCAGATATTGTTTAATATTAGGTGATTAGAATTAAAATTTGGGTCAACATATGAAAGCGCCATCTACCGAGTAAGTGTCGCAACGACGGAAGCCTTGATTCGTAGTTATAGAAGCGGTCTTGACGATTGAGTAGTTTCGAGTGGTGCCGCTAGAGGCGCTGTACAAACATATAAATACAACCGCGCGCGAATTTCAAAGACCATTATTCCAAAAATTAAAATATACTCGTCGCGAAGGCGTATGGGTATCAGAAAATAAATCTAATCAAAGTAAAGAGATATTATAGGGAGCGAAATACTCCCAAAGTGATCAGTGATTTAGCTGCAAGCGTCAATAACCCCATCATTGGGTGAGTTAAATTAATTATAATGTAATCTAGATTTTAAAACAGTGAAAATTAACGGCTGTTGGTCAACCCTGTTATGGGAGGGTAGATTACAGGGGTGTGAAAAAAAGTCTCTGTAAAATTAGAATATATCCAAACATTGTAAGACCTCCGATTCCTGAAATGGTTAACAGGAGTCGGCTGTCTTAGCAATAGGCGGGAAAAAGGGTTCCAGCTAACCCGTCATCTGGAACATTCCAGGGTTCACCCTACGGGCTACAAGCAATCATTCACCCTACGGGCTACAAGCAATCATTCACCCTAAGGGCTACAAGCAATCATTCGCCCTACGGGCTACAAGCAATCATCCACCCTACGGGTTGTCAAGTTCCACCCTACGGATTGGGAAAATCCACCCTTCGAGTCCTACGAGAACCTTCCACCCTACGGGTTGCCAAGATCTACCCTGCGGGTTGCGGAAATCCACCCTACGGGTTGAGAACACCGTGCCAGCCGAAGTTGTGGACGGCACGGCTACGTCGCGGACGGCGTCAACCCAAGAAGGCCTACCCAAGATAAGTCGAACCCTGCGAAATCCTTCGGAAACCGCACTTTCTGCCTGAAGTTACCACACCCACGACCCCCAAGTGCTCAATTCAAATAAATTGTTAATTTTTATATTCTAAATTCAATCTTTTCATTTCTCTCTCTCTTCCTGAAAGCTACAGCTTTTCAGTGGCGCCCATATCGTGGTTTCAGGTAGCGAGAAGGCGATTTCCGACGGGAGTCGGGAGGTCATAGTTATAAGGAATTTTAAGTTGTGCAAAATAGTTTTAAGAGTGCACGTTAGCGGGGTAGTTTCCCTCAAAATTAATACAACTACCCAGGAATTTGGCTCTCCTGACCTCTGCTGCCAACTTGTTCTTTCCGGCTTATTTTGTGTGTTTTTATTAATTTTAGACAGATTTCGGCATAAACAAGAACAAGGCCAAATTTGAAATTTTATCAACATAAAATTGTAATTTTTCCAAATTTTAACGGTCCCCAATTTATTTTTCACACCCTCAGATATTTATTTTATGGTGGAAATTTTTTAAGTAAATTTAAGTAAAAGTTTTTTCAATTTTAAATAGCACTTTGTTAAAGTCTGAAGTAAAACTTCAAATTTGAAACGCTTACATTAATTTTCGTAAGTGAGTTGTATAGCATATATTAATCGTAAAAAGCAGTCACAGTATATCACCACCACAATTTTTATTTTTTTTTACGGCGTCAAACCGCCTCAATTTGTGTATTATTTTGTTGTATTTCCTATATGTGAATTTACAGCGAGACCAACTGCCGATAATCACACTTCTGGGTAACAATCCCTATTGAAATTTCACTTGAGTAAAACGGTAGAACAAATATTTTACGAATTTCACTTCACGTAAATAATAAAAGATTTATAATTGTTTCGCTTTTCGAATTACGTTGAATTCTGACACACTGAAATAAAACTGTAAGAAAAAACATTCCAAACGTAGATCACGCAGTGAAAACATTCTTGCCAAAAACAAGTTTAAACTAATAACTTTGATTCGGGTTCTGAATAAACAACGGCAGATGTTGCTTTCATAACGTTTACGAGTAAGTTGATTTACTAGCTCGATAGTAGAGGAAATTTTTTTTCCATATAAACTGTGGGTGGAAGTGAATAAAATACACTCCGAACACCAACAGTCTGATACAAAATATTTCCAGAAGCGTCCAAGTACGAATCGGTTTTTCAAACAATTCGAAATATTCAAGGGTTCCGTAGTGGTAAGGAACAATTTACATAAAAGGTTAGTTACTACTATATAGTTTATTTCAAGAACCGTCCAAGTGCGAATCGTCTTTGACACAGTTCGTAATAATTAAGGGTTCCGTAGTAAGAAGGAACGATTTAAAAAAAAAATTAGTTGGTACGAGTTAATATACAATCAACTCTTAGTACGTTCGTGGGAATAGTTACATTTTAATAAAAATAACATTAACGTCAAAAATTGCATTAATCGATCAAAACGGTCAAACATTTAGATAACTTCATCAACCCATCATCATACACCTCACTTTCACTACTTACTGCTTCGGATTAGATTACATTTAAACACAGACAGACAGACAGACAAGTAATATCTAGAAGGGTCCAAATTTTTATTTGAGTGAAGGAACACTAAAAGGTAATATTTCCAAACTTAAGTATTTACTAAAGCAAATACTAAGTTTTATAAAGGTTCAAATTGTAATTCGGTTCACTCAACCCCAAAAAGTGGAATTTATTTTTCGTTATTCCGCGGGTGGGTCGAAAAATAGACACATTCTGCCAACATTGAAATTAACTTTTCACATAAAATAAACAAACGGATTAACAAATTAAAGGTGTCTTACACCAGTAGTGGATTTCACTACGCAGGTGGCACAGTAGGCACCACAGTTCAGCACACATTACAGTTATACACATATTGATACGAAAGTTTTCACAATTCATTTGATACAACTAAAGTAGCAGATAAATCCACTAGACATTGGAAAATAATCATCATCACTAAAGATTCCCGGTAATAGTAATTGAGTTAGTCATTACAATGGCATTCAAATCAAATTTCACATCACTTCCAAAGGCGGAACTGGCATATGAAGTTAAGATCCGGGTAGAGGAACCTGGTTCAACGGTGGCAGCCCTCAGGCAACAAATTAAAAAATTAAAGATAACCACGGACGAAGAGGACTTACAGGTCTCCCCTTTGGATTTGGAGGAAGACTTAGTAGGGTTGTATTCCTCGCTGGCCGTGTTGGAGAAGAACGTGGCGTCCCTTCAGGACAAGTACAAACTGTCATTATTGGCTAGCTCCAAAGCCTTATGTGCTCACATGGAGTCTAGGTTTGCTAGAATCATTCCCCCAGAGGAATCAGATCTAAAAGAAAGATACGACGACTTTCATCTCACTTTCAAAACTACATACAAGAGATTGAAAGCCATATCCAAAAGTTATTCGCATGCATCAAACACCAGCGAATTTGATGATGCGGACGAGAGCATTGCTGCCCCTACCAATGAAGCGCAGGAGGCAGACACCCTCGCGGACATGAAAGAGAAAGCAAATAGCAACAACCGGAAAGAGAGTCACTTTCTAAGTTTTCCCGTAAAATATGAGCGATGCTCTCTTACGGAACTTTCCAAATTACACAATCACACAATTTTAGGTAACAACTCACACAGAGTGTTACAAAATATAGGATATAAGATAGAGGAAGACATAACTACAACGGTTACAACGGCCGGCGGACACACAACCGTAGTACAAGGAAAGGTACATTTACCCATCAAATTCGAAGATAAAACTCACATAATTACGGCGTATATAGTGCCTAACATAACCACTAACCTAATTTTAGGTATAGATTTCTGGCTCAGATTTAACCTATGTCCCAAGTACTTCGGACATATACCCATATTAGTGGACGATGACCCTAAACTGTCATTAATATCCGAAGAGCAAAACAAACTGTATGACTGGCGTAGTCTCACGCAACAACAACGCTTAATAGCAGAAAAAATTATATCCAAATGTGCCGAAATATCATATGAGAAAGTAGGGCTACGCAGAACACATCTGATAGAACACACAATAGATACGGGAGACAGCAAGCCAATCAAACAACGTACCTATAGAATGTCCCCTGAGAAAACACGAATAGTATCAGAACAAATAGACGAGATGCTAAAGGCTGACGTCATCGAGCCTAGTCAGAGCCCATGGTCAAGCCCCGTACTAATCGTGAATAAAAAAGACGGCAAGCCCCGTTTCTGCCTGGACAGTCGCAAGTCACAAAAAAGGACGCATACAGCCTGCCATACATATCAGAGATATTAGACAACTTGAGAGAAGTAAAGTATCTAACAACACTGGATCTCTGCAAAGCCTTCTGGCAAATTCCTTTAGCACCAAAAGACCGGGAAAAAACAGCCTTCTTCATCCCAGGACGAGGAGCATACCATTATAAGGTTTTACCATTTGGACTAAGCAACTCAAGCAGTTCACAACAAAGACTAATGGACAATCTATTTGGGCCACAGTTTCAAAACAAGGGGTTCTGTTACATAGATGACATAGTGATAGCGTCATCTACATTCGAAGAACATGTGTCACTCATTTCAAGAGTTCAACAAATATTAAAAAGGGCAAGTCTAACCATCAATCTAGAATAATCTAACTTCTTCAAAGACAGGCTAAAGTTCCTAGGGTACATCGTGGATGGTCTGGGTCTCAGAACAGATCCGGAGAAAGTCAACTCAATCCTGAAATTCCCGGTACCAACTACAAAGAAGGATGTTAAGAGGTTCTTAGGCACTGCGTCATGGTACAGACGGTTCATACCCAACTTACGATTGCTGCACCTCTCAACAAACTGACTACAACAAAGAAAGGAGCCCCGGCTTTTCATTGGAACACAGAGGCGGAAAGGGCGTTCATGGAATTAAAAGCACATTTAATAAAAAGCCCGGTACTAAAATGTCCAAAATACGATGAACCATTTCAGGTACATACAGACGCAAGCAACTTTGGCATTGGCGCCATGTTAACACAATTACAGGAGGGAGTAGAACACCCAATAGCATATATGAGTCGGTCACTGAGCGGTCCGGAAAAGAATTATAGTGTAACAGAACGAGAATGCTTGGCGGTGATAGTCGCATTAGAACATTGGAGATGCTACCTAGACAATGGTCACAAGTTCACGGTGTATACTGACCATTCGGCACTAAAATGGTTCATATCATTAAACAATCCAACCGGTTAGCTCGTTGGGGCATACGGCTTAGCTGCTTCAACTTCGAATTGAAGCACAGGAAGGGCAAAGACAACATAATACCAGACGCATTGTCACGAGCTGTACCAGTATCTACCATATCCACGAAACAATGCAAAGTCACCGACAGCAAGGACGAATGGTTCATTAAAATATGCAACGGCGTGACTAGCTTACCGCAGGCATACCCCAACTTCAAAATAGAGAACGACGTACTATACAGACGAACTGACATAAAAGACTTTGTAAACAATGAGTTCGAGTGGAAAACGGTAGTACCACCCGAAGCGAGAAACGCAGTATTTCGAGAAAACCATGACTCACCTACAGCCGGACACTTCGGTATTTTTAAAACATACCATAAAATAAAGTTACGGTATTACTGGCCGGGGCTATATAAGGACACGGTAAGCTACGTGTCATCTTGTGAAAAGTGCAAAGCACACAAACATGACACTCAAGCATCCATATAAAAGGACTTAGGTCAGGTTGAAATAAATACGGGCACTTGTAACTTCAAACTTAGTTTTATTTCCTTGATTTTACACTTCAACTGTATCACTGCTTATACTGCTACTTTATTGAGCGTTGAACAACGAATGCCACCTCTTTTGACACCGCTCAGCAGGAAAAAATAGCACACGTGTTATAAGCGGTGGGGGCATGATCAAATTAGTGACTTACAATGAATGTGACAATATAACAATTGATTTAGTAAAATAAACACAATATTGCCTAATTAGTTTAAATAATATTATCATAAGTTAAATATGGTATTATATAATTATTTATAACTGTAAACGGGATCATACAATAACTTTAACCTAACACAATGAATGTGACAATATAACAATTGATTTAGTAAAATAAACACAATATTTGCCTAATTGATTTAAATAATATTATCATAAGTTAAATAAGGTATTACATAATTATTTATAACTGTAAACGGGATCATACAATAACCTTGACCTAACAGCTCGGCCATCCTGTTTCAAGCGAGTCCCTTCGCTTCTCAAAGGAAAAGATTTATATAATTTGATTATTCTTAAGTATATTCAGGCATGATCTATTTACTTAATAGATTAAAAACAAGGAATTTTATTTAATTCATAAGCAATGTGTAATTATGAGAATGAATACCTTATAACTTTGTGACTAGTCTAAATTTCTTATAATTACTTACATTTTTTTTTTAATCATAAAATGTGATCATAAGACAATATAAATTATTACTTCATGTGACTTGTTTTGATACTAATCATCATATTTACAAATGTTTTCTGTGTACTAAGATTATGCATGCATAGGTACCTATGAAATATAGTTAGTACGCTTAACATGGCCTATTTATTATTATTATTCATGAGCATGCTGATAATTATTAAACGAAAGACCTCTATTGCTCATTTTCGCTAGCCGAATCATTTTGAGATGAATCAGAAACCAAATCTCTATCAAAATTCATCCAGTGTAACGTTGTGGAACAACGGGTGCAATTAGGGGTTCAACATGAGGGGTTTTAAAATGAAAACGTAGATTAATAAATGAAAGCGCCATCTACCGAGTTATTGTCGCAACGGCGGAAGCCTCATTCGTATTTAAAAAGCGGTCTTGACGTTTAGTAGTTTCGAGTGGTGCCGCTAGAGGCGCTGTACAAAAATATAAAAACAACCGCGCGCGAATTTCGAAGCCCCCATTACTCAAATAATCTAAATATAAGACACTGTGCGTAGGTGCATCAGAGTATAATTTCAAAGTGAAAAAATATTGTTAGGAGCCAGGTGCTCCCAAAGTGATCAGCGATTTAGCTGCGAGCGTCAATAACCCCATCATTGGGTGAGTCAAATTAATTATAATGAATCTAGATTTTTAAAACAGTGAAAATTAACGGCTGTTGGTCAACCCTGTCATGGGAGGGTAGATTACAGGGGTGTGAAAAAAAAGGTCTCTGTAAACTTAGCAAATAACCAAACATTGTAAGGCAGCCGACTCCTGACAGGTTTAACGGGGACCGGCTGTCTTAGCAATGGGCGGGAAAAAGGGTTCCAGCTAACCCGTCATCTGGAACATTCCAGGGTCCACCCTACGGGTTATCAAGAAATCCACCCTACGGGTTATCAAGAAATCCACCCTACGGGTTATCAAGAAATCCACCCTGCGGGTTCCAAGCAGGAACGTCTACCCTACGGGTTCAAGAAGCCTACCCTACGGGCTATAGAAGTCCACTTTCGGGTTCCACGAAGGTGAAGACGCACCCTTCGAGCCTACGAACCATCATCCACCCTACGGGTTGAGAACACCGTGCCAGCCCAAGTTGTGGACGGCACGGCTACGTCGCGGACTGCAGCAGCCTTAAAACCACCAAGATAAGTCGAACCCTGCAAAGGCCTTCGGAGATCGCACTTGCTGCTCGAAACACCCACGACCCCCAAGTGCTAAATTTTAATAAATCACTAATTATTTACAGTTCAAATGCAATCTTTTCTTTTCTCTCTCTCTCTTCCTGAAAGCATCGGCATTTCAGTGGCGCCCACATCGTGGTTTCGGGTAGCGAGAAAGCGGTTTCCGACGGGAGTCGGAGGTCATAATTATAAGATTATTCAATTTGTGTAAAATAGTCTTAAGAGTGCCCGTTAGCGGGGTAGTTTCCCTCAAAATTAACATAACTACCCAGGAATTTGGCTCTCCTGACCTCTGCTGCCAACTTGTTCTTTCCGGCTTATTTTGTGTGTTTTTTTTAGTGATTTTAGACAGATTTCGGCAAACTCAAGAACAAGGCAAAATTTGAATTTTTCTCAACGTAAATATTGTAATTTTCCAAATTTTAACGGTCCCCATTTTTATTTTTCACACCCTCAAGCATTTATTTTATGGTGGAAAATTTTTAATTAAATTTAAAGTAAAAGTTTTTTTGTTTTGTTCCAATTATAAAATAAATAGTACTTTGTTAAAGTCTGAAGTAAAACTTCTCATTTGAAACGCTTACATTAATTTTAGTAAGTGAGTTGTATTGCCTATATTCATCGTAAAAAGTAGTCACAGGATATCACCACCACAATTTTTATTTTTTTTCGGCGTCAAACCGCCTCAATTGTGTATTATTTTGTTGTATTTCCTATATGTGAATTTACAGCGAGACCAACAGCCGATAATCACACTTCTGGGTAACAATCCCTATTGAAATTTCACTATAGGAAAACGGTAGAACAAAGATTTTACGAATTTCACTTCACGTAAATTTTAAAAGATTCATAATTGTTTCACTTTTCGAATTACGTCGAATTCTGATACACTGAAGTACAACTGTAAGAAAAAACATTCCAAACGTAGATCACGCAGTGAATACATTCTTGCCAAAAAACAATTATAAACTATTAACTTTGATTCGTGTTCCAAATAAACAACGGCAGATGTTGCTTTCATAACGTTTACGAGTGAGTTGAATTACTAGCTCGATAGTAGAAGAAATTTTTTTTCCATATAAACTGTGGGTGGAAGTGAATATAATACACTCCGGGCACCAACAGTCTCATACAAAACATTTCCAGAATCGTCCAAGTACGAATCGGTTTTTCAAACAATTCAAAATATTCAAGGGTTCCGTAGTGGTGAGGAACAATTTACATCAAAGGTTGGTTACTACCATATAGTTTATTTCAAGAACCGTCCAAGTGCGAATCGTCTTTGACACAGTTCATAATAATTAAGGGTTCCGTAGTAGTAAGGAACGATTTAAAGAAAAAATTAGTGGTACGAGTTAAAATACAATTAACTCGTAGTACGTTTGTGTGAATAGTTACATTGCAATAAAAATAATAGCAGCGTCGAAAATTGCATTATTCGAGTAAAGCTGTAAAACACTTAGTTAATTTCATCAACCCATCATCACACACTTCACTTTCACTACTCACTGCTTAGGATTAGATTACATTTAAACACAGACAGACAGACAGACAATTAATTTCTAGAAGGGTCCAATCTATTAATTGAGTGAAGGAACCCTAAAAGGTACTATTTCCAAACTTAAGTATTTCCTAAAGCAAATACTAAGTTTTATAAAGGTTCAATTTATAATTCGGTTCAACGAACCCTAAAAAGTAGAATTTATTTTTCGTTATTCGGCGGGTGGATCGAAAAATATTCACATTCCTTAACATTCAACAAGACGTAAACAGACAACGATAAGGGCCGTCGTTCACTACAACAGAATTCGTTAGCGAATATAGCGAACATTCGTTGTTTACATAAAATTAACTTTTCATATAAAATAAGTAGCAGATAAATACACTATACATTGGTAAATAATCATCATCACTAAAGATTCCCGGCTATAGTAATTGAAATAGTCAGTACAATGGCATTCAAATCAAATTTCACATCGCTTCCAAAAGCGGAACTTGCATATGAAGTCAAGATCCGGGGAGAGGAACCTGGTTCAACGGTGGCGGCCCTCAGGCAATTACACTGCATTAAGATGCATTCACTAATAGTTTATATAGTACATCAGTACAGTTACACAATAGGTTTTGATAATGGTTTTTTTTTTTGGGAAAATATAAGGGTGTTAGCACACCGTAATATAATATTAATGCCTAGGTGGCACATATAGGTACCACATTTCGTGTCATGTTACACGCATACATATGATCATACGGAAGTTTCACAATTACACTTACATAATAATTAAGTAGTATATAGTCATCACATATTCATCACACTTATCTTCACACACAATTCCAAGCACTTAACAATCAGTTTTTTTTTGTTTGTTTACATAGTGACACTTGCATTTCATGGTGTGTGACCCCCAAAGGCGGAAGTAGGGGGCAAACTAGCTACAGGCGAGTCACTTTCGTAGATTAGAGAGAGTGACTCAAATGTCCTAAGTTTTGTTCCCGACCAAAGCTGACGGGTGATCAAATAGCATGGAATGTAGTGTGACACTGGCCTTAGATGCAACGATGAATAACACGTTTGCATCAACACGATTACGTCAGCAGCTTACGCGCAAACAAAAATAAAACTTGCACAGGGGAGATTTCATACGTACATACACACACATTATTTATTTAAATACATTTTACACTGACATGGTGGCAAACAAGGACACCATAGTTTTAGATATTTGGCATAATGGCCAAAGATCAATGATCTTCGTCATTTATTAAGGTTGACATAATAGTCATAGTCAACATTCTACGGCTAAGATTGCGAATAAGCATTTAGCGTTTGTTATTGCTACTAAGATTGCAAATAAGCACTTGGTTTTTATTTTATTTGGTTAAAGGGCTAAATAACCTAGTTATTGGTTAGGGACACTACACACTACACACGACTTTCAAATAAGTACACAGAACAACGTGACAAACACATGCCGTGTTCGTCATGGGGACATAAGGGTTAATTAGCAACACGAAGGATTCTGCAAGTAAATTATTTCTATCACTTTTCTGTTTCTTGGTTTAGTTGGGAGTTTTCTGTTAGTTGGAAGCATGAGTCTATCCCTAACAGAGTTCGTCGTTTACTGTTAGTTGGCAGCATGGTCTTGCCCTAACAGAATTATGGTGTAGGTTTGTAACTGTTACGAGGAAGCATGAGGCTTACCCGAACAGAATTATGGTACTGTTATTTGGCAGCATTGGTCTTGCCCTAACAGTCTTAGGTGTAAGTCACCTTTATGTTTATTTTCGTCATATGGCTACTCCTACCACTCGGAAGCTAGAGGCTTGCCCTGGGGGATAGTCCATCCTATGATTCGGAAGTGTTACACTAGCCCTAGTAGGATGTTCTTCTCTGGGACGGTTGTATAAATCCCAGCCTTCAGTAAAAAGCCTTATTATACACACCCCACTTTCAGGCGGTGCGTATTACCTGAACCTTCAACCCAAAGCCTCAAATACGTCTTTTCTCTTTCTGTCCTATAAGATCCTTCAGAATCACCTTAATACATCCTGCGAGTTGGTTTCATTAAAGTTAAGGCCGACTCTTCGCTACACCCAGCATCATCTCATTCACACAACACACTAACATACACACACACATAGACGAGTATTAGGTATTATGTTAGGGGCGTTCGAGGACGAACGCAGCATTTGACGCGTTAGGGTACGTCAAACGCTCACCGGGGAGGGGGAGTATGTAACGTTGTGGAACAACGGGTGCAATTAGGGGTTCAACATGAGGGGTTTTAAAATGAAAACGTAGATTAATAAATGAAAGCGCCATCTACCGAGTTATTGTCGCAACGGCGGAAGCCTCATTCGTATTTAAAAAGCGGTCTTGACGTTTAGTAGTTTCGAGTGGTGCCGCTAGAGGCGCTGTACAAAAATATAAAAACAACCGCGCGCGAATTTCGAAGCCCCCATTACTCAAATAATCTAAATATAAGACACTGTGCGTAGGTGCATCAGAGTATAATTTCAAAGTGAAAAAATATTGTTAGGAGCCAGGTGCTCCCAAAGTGATCAGCGATTTAGCTGCGAGCGTCAATAACCCCATCATTGGGTGAGTCAAATTAATTATAATGAATCTAGATTTTTAAAACAGTGAAAATTAACGGCTGTTGGTCAACCCTGTCATGGGAGGGTAGATTACAGGGGTGTGAAAAAAAAGGTCTCTGTAAACTTAGCAAATAACCAAACATTGTAAGGCAGCCGACTCCTGACAGGTTTAACGGGGACCGGCTGTCTTAGCAATGGGCGGGAAAAAGGGTTCCAGCTAACCCGTCATCTGGAACATTCCAGGGTCCACCCTACGGGTTATCAAGAAATCCACCCTACGGGTTATCAAGAAATCCACCCTACGGGTTATCAAGAAATCCACCCTGCGGGTTCCAAGCAGGAACGTCTACCCTACGGGTTCAAGAAGCCTACCCTACGGGCTATAGAAGTCCACTTTCGGGTTCCACGAAGGTGAAGACGCACCCTTCGAGCCTACGAACCATCATCCACCCTACGGGTTGAGAACACCGTGCCAGCCCAAGTTGTGGACGGCACGGCTACGTCGCGGACTGCAGCAGCCTTAAAACCACCAAGATAAGTCGAACCCTGCAAAGGCCTTCGGAGATCGCACTTGCTGCTCGAAACACCCACGACCCCCAAGTGCTAAATTTTAATAAATCACTAATTATTTACAGTTCAAATTCAATCTTTTCTTTTCTCTCTCTCTCTTCCTGAAAGCATCGGCATTTCACCAGGGCTGGATTTTATCTATGGCAACCACTGCTTCATATTTTCTACCATGTTTGCGAGTAAGAGGGGTATCCTTTATCAAAAATCTGTCGTTTGGGAGTATTTTTACTATACGGTAGGGACCTTGGTATTTTACAGTAAGTTTCTGCGACTTACCGTCATTAGGCATCTGCCTCTCCACGCGCACCAAGTCCCCTTCGTTGTATGGTGTCGATGCTTTCCTACGACTGTTATAACGAGCACTGTCTCTTACCTGTTGCATTTTAATCTTCTCTCCTGCATCTTGTCGTACCTCATGCAGTTCTTCGACCGGGGTCCGATTAAGGGTTTCACTGATAATTTCGCTTAACTTACCTTCTGTTCTACTGATTATATTGAAGCCGAACAAAAGTTCAGAGGGACTTTTGTTAGTGGTTTTGTGCCTTGTTGTGTTAATACCAACTTGTATATCCGGGATGTGGTCATCCCACGATTTGTCATCGCCACCATGGCTAGAGGTTGATAAAGCGTCCAATATGGTCCTGTTAAACCTCTCTACTTGACCGTTTGCCCTAGGTGTGGCAACGGCATTTTGGATATGCTTTATGCCATAGGAGTTGACAAAGTCCTGGAACATTTTACTTGTAAAGCTTGTGCCTTTATCAGTATTCAGACGAATGGGAACACCAAAACAACTTATGTATTGTTTCATTACCTTTACTGATGTTAGGGACTTTGTATTCTTGACCGGATTAATGCTCACATATTTGGTAAATCCGTCCACCAATATCAGCAAATAGCAATTTCCCTTCTTGCTTTTCACGAAGGGTCCTAAATGGTCCGCATGAATAGTATGGAAGGGTACACTAACCTTCTCTATGGGGTGTAGCTCACCCTCGCGTTTACCACCTGGCATCTTATGGTGAGCACACTCTAAACAGGAAGAAACATATTTTTTTACGAACCTTCTCATTTTTTTAAACCAGTAATGTTCTTTTATGCGGTGTAGCGTTTTCTCGAATCCACAGTGGCCAACGTCGTCGTGATTCATTTTCAGAATTTGCCATCGGACGCCTCGTGGCACGAGCCATTTTATCTCATCACCTATGATACGGAAAACTCTGTCATTCTTTAATTTATAGTTTTTGTGTATATCAATGGCTTCGACGGTGGCAGAGTCTAACAGAATTTCTTTTATTTTCTTAATTTCCTCATCAGCGGACTGCACTGTTGAGATCCAGTCCTGATCACTTTCCTGAATTTGTAAGACGTCTAGGACATGTTCTTCACTTGTCATTTCGCTGTCCACGGGGTTTCGGCTAAGCGCATCTGCGTGCGTCATACGAGTTCCGGGACGATATTCTATGACACAGTCATACTCTTGGAGTTGTACCCACCAGCGCGAAATACGCGGTATGAGATCTCGTTTTGTAAGTGTTGCTCTGAGTGCGTTGCAGTCCGTTAGAACTTTAAACGGTATACCTATTAGGTACACTCTAAAACGGTTTAATGACGTAATTACCGCCAGTGTCTCGAGTTCGTATGAGTGCATTTTCTTCTCATCAATAGTCGTTTTTCGGCTAAAGTACGATACAGGCTGCAGTGCTCCATTTTCGTTTCGCTGAAGTAGTATACCAGCCAAGCCATCTTTACAAGCATCCGTATGTAGCTCCGTTTCTGCTTTAGGGTCGTATAAGGCAAGCACTGGACGGCTTATGAGTAACTCCTTTACCTTTGTAAATGCTTGCTCTTGTTCGTCACTCCAAACCCATATCGAATTTTTCTTCAGCAGGTCTGTCAGTGGTGCAGTGATTATAGAATAGCCTTTCACGAAACGCCTAAAGAAGCCAGAAAGACCGAGGAATTGTCTTACCTCGTGCTGATTTGAAGGTCTTGGAAACTTGGAAACTGCCTCGATCTTTCTATTGCCAGGCTTAATACCGTTGGCGCTCACATCAAATCCGAGAAAATCTATGGAGTCTAGGAAAAAGTTACATTTACTTAATTTTAAAGTTAACCCACCTTGTTTGAGAAGTTGCAGTACCTCTTCCAATCGTCTAATACCTTCGCCAAAGTCTTTAGATGGGATGAGTATATCGTCCATATATACAATTGCATACTTAACTTTTGCTTCCATAAGAATTTTGTTTATCGTGCGTTGGAAAACAGAAGGCGCGTTGACTAATCCAAAAGGCATTCGGTTGTACTCGTATTGGCCATCGGGTGTTACAAAGGCGGTCTTAGAACGTGATTCTTCAGATATTGGGATCTGGTAATACCCAGAAGCCAGGTCCAATGACGTAAACATGGAGTTTCCGGCAAGTCGATCTAGTTGATCTTCCACACGCGGCATCGGATAATGGTCCTTCTTAGTCTTTCTGTTCAGGGCTCTGTAGTCGATGCACAAACGTTTGTCACCAGTTTTTTTCTGAACCATAACAATGGGACTTGCATAGGGTGACGAGGACTCTCTAATAATGTCACTGTCCAGCATCTCTTGAACCATGTTCCTTACCAGTGTCCTCTCTGTGTGCGACATGCGATACGGACGATAAACCACAGGATCTGCGTTGTCAAGTTCGATTTTCATTTCGCCAACTGACGTATAACCTAAGTCGTGCAACCCGCTAGAAAAGCACTTAGCATACTTTGCAAGTAAATCGCGCAATTCGTCACATTGACTCTTGTTTAAGCTAGGGCTATAATTTACACATTGCTCCATGTCATCATCATTGAACAGAACACCGAAAGAGTTCAAAGTTTTATCAGATGGAATAGAATTTCTCTGCAGAGAACGTGTCAGCAATGTACCTTTAGCGATTGCCATAGGATTCGTTGTCACATTGTAAATTAGAATTGCGCCACGTCCCTCGTTAATCTCATATTGTCCGGGGAGTATGTAGTACTCCTTACCTTCAGGTCCTCTTAACGACCCACTCACGTAAGCATCACAGTCAATCGGCGAGTTGATGGTGATTTGTACTGCTTGTAGAGTATTTCCAGGAATTACGGCATCTGCTAAAGCTAATAAATTTATTTTGCTTGGATGCCTCCAAGATACAAGATACCTTCTTCGAAAACTAATCTCATTAGGAGTTTTGATTATTAAAATGTCCGGCCTCTCCGTAAAGGAATGGCCTAACAAAACGGGATAAACCAGGACGTAATCCTCCACGACGTATACATCAATAGTTTCCGATAGGCCTTGAATTTCAATGGTAGCTAGAGCAACTCCTATTGGATTTACCAGGCTACCACCTATGCCTCTGAGGACCGGTAAGCCCGGACGCGTAGTAATTTGAAGATTGAGAGACTTGGCAGTGCTTACCTTGACAAGAGAGCATTGACTCCCTAGGTCAACATAACATGATGTAGTAATACCGTTTACTTTGATGTCCAGTACGTACTTGTTGATACCGGTATCCTCAGCGGATAGCTCGGATACCTGCTTCTGCTTGTTTGCTGCATCGGGACCCTTGGTTTTATCAGGTTCGTTTGTAGTTCTATTCCTAATACAATTAGAGGATTGGTGACCCATGCGCTCGCAGATTGTGCACTTTACGGGTGCTTTCTCACATTTAAAGCTTGGGTGACCAATCTCGTTGCAATTGAAACACTTTATACTAGAATTAATAATACCTGTACCTGGTCTAGATGAACCTGGGCGGTGTGGGGTGTTACTGAACCTTCGATCGTATGGTTTGCGTGAAGTGTCCAAGGCTTCTCTGCTATGACCGCTCTTAACAGTTCTAAAATATTTTAATACCTGTTCTGGTTCACGAAATTGAGCAGCCTGAGCTCCAACTTTCACCGCCCGATCCTCTACTCCATACAAGAGGCAGTCTACTGCCTGCCTACCGTGGATGTTACATCTATTTAATAAGTTAATCTTAGAATAGTAATAATGTTCTAAAGATTCCCCGTATTTCGCTCTCTTGGCTAACATTTCAGTTAATAGCTCTGCGTAATCCTCCCTACATGGAAAAGACTCTATAAGTTTTCTTTTCCACTCCGACCACTTGTGTAAAATCGTAGTAAGACCCTGATACCACGTTTTAGCTACACCGGTTAATTTTGGCAACGCGTAATGGATAATCTCAGTCTCCTCCCAGCCATAAATTTCTGCACATTCTTCGACTTTGGTTATCCATGTCAAAATATTTTGATTTTTCAACAAAGGGTCAAACTCCGGTATTACATTAGTGTTAAACGTTAACTTAGGCTTATCAGATCCCTTAACCTTATCTAGAATAGTAAGAAACTTTTCCATTAACCTGCTATCCGACTTCAGCTGTCTTGACCTGGCCCGTTTTGGTGATGTTGGTGACTCATCTGACGAATCAGATGATGTAGAATAGCAACGCCTCTTCCTCCTCGAACGCGATAACCCTTTCGAACCGGCATCCTTCCGTTTTCCTCTCCTTTTGTTAGTGTCTTCATTACCATCTGAACTAAGAAGTACATGCTCTTGCCTCGAGCGGTGTACATTCTTTTCAAATCGTGAAACATTTGTATAACCCATTACCTCGGGTATTGTTTTCGATGTATGTGCCAGCCCTTCCCCTCGACTAGTCACATCTCCGACTCTCTCTTGCCCTAGACCTCGGGCTTCCATTCCTTTAGGCCCATTACCTCGGGCATTCCTATCAAACCCATTACCTAGGGTATTTTCATCAGGCCCATTACCTCGGGCATTTCCATTATACCCATTACCTCGGGTATTTCCATCAGACCCATTACCTCGGGTACTTTCATCATTGTCATCCATCATACCGTGATTTGAAACTTTCAAAACGAGCTTACTGTATATCCTACAAATACACCGACTGCATTATCATACACTCATAATATTTGGCATTTAAACAAATTATTTCCAATCCTTCCTTAATAATCAGACACAATTAAATACACAATAAGAATTTCTAAACTATATGTCAGCATAGTAGTTGATTTCGATGTTATTTCTCACAAAGATTTTCAAAAAAATCTTAAATAATTTTATATTAATTAAATCTTTCATTACTCGGGTACCCAAATGTGCACCCCTGAAGCCATTGGTTCATCTGCAGGAAGAGAAACAAGTATGCATAAATCACGAAGAACGACGATCTGCCCTCTCTGACTACCCCGTCAGAGTTACAACGTAAAGATAGTCGCTTTGTTAGTTAGATCCAAGTAAAAAGGTAGTTTAGCATACCAGCTGTGATTAAATTCTGTAGTTACATCATAAAATCACAACTCCAATACCAACCATTGGATTTTTATACCTTTTTATTAGTGGCGAGTATAAGTACTTTACTAATACTTTGACCTTTCTATAGTTGTTAATTAATGATTTTATTAGAGCAATCGGTAGATAAAATATACAAAAAGAAATATTGGGTGGGTACTTTTAGTTAATTGTTGAATATTATCCGTGGCATAATTACCTATTTTATCAGCCCAGAACCACAGTAATAAGCATACGACTACTATCCTCTGGGAGTTCCGGAATGTTTTAAGAAGCATGGTTTTGTAATTAACCGTCAATTTTCAACAGAGAGAAAAAAAAAATCAAATTAAATGGTTAATTTATTTTATAAATTATTCCGGCATCGAGAAAACAGGTACAATTATGACGATGAACAGACACATATTCAGTTCTAGCTAGCTATTTGATCTTTATTTCGAATTTTACAAACCACGTGCTACCTACAGTTTTAAATATATCGTATGTTCACAACGGAAAATATAGAAAAGGGAAATACTGATAATAACCGTTCGGTACTTACATTTTCTGATCCGTGAGCGTGATAAGAAAACGTTATGTCTTCTTACGATCCCACTTCTGACCTAAAAGGACTTAGGTCAGGTTGAAATAAATACGGGCACTTGTAACTTCAAACTTAGTTTTATTTCCTTGATTTTACACTTCAACTGTATCACTGCTTATACTGCTACTTTATTGAGCGTTGAACAACGAATGCCACCTCTTTTGACACCGCTCAGCAGGAAAAAATAGCACACGTGTTATAAGCGGTGGGGGCATGATCAAATTAGTGACTTACAATGAATGTGACAATATAACAATTGATTTAGTAAAATAAACACAATATTGCCTAATTAGTTTAAATAATATTATCATAAGTTAAATATGGTATTATATAATTATTTATAACTGTAAACGGGATCATACAATAACTTTAACCTAACACAATGAATGTGACAATATAACAATTGATTTAGTAAAATAAACACAATATTTGCCTAATTGATTTAAATAATATTATCATAAGTTAAATAAGGTATTACATAATTATTTATAACTGTAAACGGGATCATACAATAACCTTGACCTAACACATAGGTAAGATGGGCCGTCCCAAACAATGCTCTCGCCCGTTTCAGACAATTTCGACTGATCTAGTAGGACCCTTACCGGTCTCTAAAAAACAACACGCATACATTCTCGTCGTCACGTGTTGTTTCTCTAAATACTGTTTAATCTTCCCACTGCGCAGAGCTACCGCAGAACCAATTGCCAAAATACTAGAGGACAATGTTTTCATGGTACATGGCATACCACAAACGGTATTAATGGATAACGGTGTCCAATTCATAAGTAAAGAGTTGAACACATTATTTACAAAATATAAAATTCCCAACATCAACTTCACACCTAAATACACACCCCAAGTAAATACCGTAGAAAGGTACAATAAAACTATAATGACAGCCATATCAATCTTTACCAATAATGACCATCGATCATGGGACATACATATCCCAAAAATCCAATTTGCGATCAACAACTCGATCAACGCGTCCACCGGTTACACACCAGCATATTTGGTTCATGGTAGGGAATTGGTAACATGCGGGTCACATTACTTACAAAATGATGACCCAAGTGAACTTAACCTATTGCCTAGAAACATATACGCGGAGAACCTAGGATATCTCGCAGAGGTGTTCAACACAGTACAAGAGAACCTCTGGCGTAGCCATCTAAAGTACGCACACCATTACAACACGAGACACCGACACGCACAATTCGAAGTAGGCGACATAGTGTGGAAAAAATGCTATTTCCAAAGTGATAAAGACGCATACTTTTCTAAAAAACTGGCCCCCAAATTTATCAAATGCAGGGTCAAGGAAAAGCTATCAAATTTGGTCTATATCCTGGAAGACATGACAGGAACAAACCTAGGAAGTTGGCACGTTAAAGACATAAAGCAACACTCGGTATCGTCCATTGCATCTGTGAGACGAAAAACATAAACATTCCTCAACAATGCGTGTACGAATGCAGATAACGGTAAAGGCCGTAACACACTGCATTAAGATGCGTTTGCGAATAGCGTATCTAGAACATCAGTACAGTTACACAATAGTGTTTTGATAATTATTTTTGGAAAATATAAGGGTGTTAGCACACTGTCATATAATTTTAGTCCTTAGGTGGCACATATAGGTACCACATTTCGTTTCATGTTACACGCATACACATTATCATACGGAAGTTCACAATTACACTTACATAATAATTAGGTAATAGATGATCATCACATATTCATCACAATTATCTTCACACACAATTCCAAACACTTAATAAGCAGTTTTTTTTGTTCGTTTACACAGTGACACTTGAACTTCATGTTGTGTGACTCCCAAAGGCGGAAGTAGGAGGCAAACTGGCTACAGGCGAGTCACATTCGTGATTATAGAAAGTGACTCAAATGTCCTAAGTTTTGTCCCGACCAAAGCTGACGGGTTAAGATAGCATGGAATATAGTGTGACACTGGCCTTAGATACAACGATAGAAAACACGTGTACATCAACTTTATTACGTCAACATTAGACGCGCTAGCAAAACACAACTTACACAATTTTAACTTCATACGTACATACATACATATTATTCATTTAAGCACGCACATACATTTTATACTACTATGGTGTCACACAAGGGTCCCATTTTTTTTATATAATTGGCGTTATAGACAAATATTATTACGGTCGCCATTTTTAGGGTTGACTTAATAGTCACAACAATCTACTACTAAGGTTGCGAATAAGCACTTAGTTTCTGTTATTACAGCTAAGGTTGTGAATAAGCATTTAGTTTTTTTTTTTTTTTGTTTATGTTATTTTGTTAAATGGCTAAATAGCCTAGTAAATAGTTAGGGACACTACACACTACACATGACTTACAAATAACTACATATAACAATGTGACAAACACATGCCGTGTTCGTCATGGGGACATAGGGGTTAATTAGCATCACGAAGGATTCTGCAAGTAAATTATTAAGCTATTGCATAGCTTCTATCGCGGGCCTTGCATGGAGACCGAATCCAGAAATTCTGTCACGAAAACGAATCACACTCTCGGCTACCTTCGGCCACGTTCGTGTATCTTTCAAACAATGTAGTAAACAAACAGATTGGATCTCGACTCTCCATAATTACTTACATTTAAATATCAATCCTGATCATATTCGTTTTAAGGAACCATAGTTAGATTTATGCGGCCATTTCGACACTAATTTACCTTTAAAATATAGAATAATTTCATGAAAAATACTTCGATGATAAAAATTTAAACCTGTCATTCTTGCTTGTCTTTAATTATTTTTTCTCAGTCTTGTTTGTCTTTGGCATAGTGTTGTTTAACGGTTGTACTCGCTTATTGATTATGAAAAGAGGTTTAATCATAATCAGTTTGACAACAATTAGTTTAATAGTATAATAAATTATTTAAAAACATTACCCTCCTGTCTTCGGCAGTTCGGGTAAAAATGAACTTTAACTTTAAATAATTATAATCGGTAATCGTAAAACAGTACTGTGTGAGTGTGTATTGGTATTGTTCTGAAGTTCTGCGAGGTTTTTCTATTATTTCTAATTAGGTATATCAACGACTTTGCTTCAAGTACTTTGGCTTTTGGACCTTTTCTTTGCGATCTAATTAAAACTTTTTTATACATACTCATATAATTTCTTAGTATGCATACATACGGAGAATTTAAAACGGCAGTAACTGAGTGATTAAAACCAATGGAATATGAATCTGTGGAAGACCTTGTACAAGTTCTTTAAAATCAACTCACATAAACATACATGCAACACACACACACACACACTCAAAAATCAACTTACATAAACATACATGCAACAAACACACACACACACCCACACACACACTCACACACACACACACACACACTCACACACACACTCACTCACACACACACTCACACACACTCACGCACACTCACACGCACACACACACACACACACACACACACACACACAGACACACACACACACACAGAGAGAGAGAGAGAGAGAGAGAGAGAGAGAGAGAGAGAGAGAGAGAGACATACACACAGACACACACACACACGCACGCACACACACGAAAGCCTAAGCATGCTTTAAGATTTTGTATTGGTTTTGTTTCATATTTTATCGTTTTCTCTATGTAAAATTATTATAAGTTTATAAGTTAGTAGGAAACAATTTTAATATTTTAATAGTTCTGTGTGAACATATTGTCAAGTGTCAATATTTTGGGGGAGAACACTGATATCTGCAACACAGTTTGTACTAGCGCAGGTATCAGGGAATTCCAATTTCATGTATGTACACAATTAATGGCAATAAAGAATTTATCTATTTATTTATACATATTATACTTAGAAAACATCAAATCTTCGAAACAAACATTGGTAGATCCCACGATTTTTTGGCCTGCCCGGGAATCGAACCCAGGACCCCAGCGCGACAGTCAGTTATATTACCGAATGCCACCGAGGCAGGCAAATAAGAATCTGGAGGGTACAGATATTTTTCTTTTCCTACATCCAAATTTCCTCCGATGAGGAGTTCGATTCGTCAATCCTATCCTGGTTATCCGTAACTGTTGTACGTTAGGATTGAAGAATCGAGGATGGGTACCTCTGAAGGTAGCTAATAAGACCAGGATATTTTATAATTATTTTAAAGTTTTTAGGTATATTCAACAAGAAAAACAAGCCTTGCCGTGTACCTGCGATACGTCTCGATGGCGCAGTACTGAAAAGTGTTGCAGAATTTAAGCAAAGACTTTTGGGTCTTTTGGGACTTTTGGGTCTTTTGGGACTTTTGGAACTTTTGGGACTTTTGGGTCTTTTGGGTCTTTTGGGACTTTTGGGACTTTTGGAACTTTTGGGACTATTGGGACTTTTGGTACGACTTTTAAGTCCAGAAACGCCAAAAGTCCAAAAGTTCAAAGTAAAAAGTCCAAAGTCCAAAGTCCAAAAAACCAAAGTCCAAAAGTCCAAAAGTAAAAAAGTGCTAAGTCCAAAGTACAAAAGTCCAAAAGTCCAAAAGTCCAAAAGTACAAAAGTACAAAAGTTCAAAGTACAAAAGTCCAAAAGTCCAAAAGTCCAAAAGTCCAAAAGTCCAAAAGTCCAAATGTCCAAAAGTCCAAAAGTCCAAAGGTCCAAAAGTCCAAAAGTTCTAAAGTCCAAAAGTCCAAAAGTCCAAAAGTCCAAAAGTACAAAAGTACAAAAGTACAAAAGTCTAAAGTACAAAAGTCCGAAAGTCCAAAAGTCCAAAAGTCCAAAAGTCCAAAAGTCCAAAGTACGAAAGTCCGAAAGTCCAAAAGTCCAAAAGTCCAAAAGTCCAAAAGTCCAAAAGCCCAAAAGTACAAAAGTCCAACAGTCCAACAGTCCAAAAGTCCAAAAGTCCAAAAGTTCAAAAGTCCAAAAGTCCAAAAGTCCAAAAGTACAAAAGTACAAAAGTCCAAAAGTCCAAAAGTCCAAAGGTCCAAAAGTCCAAAAGTCCAAAAGTCCAAAAGTCCAAAAGTCCAAAAGTCCAAAAGTCCAAAAGTCCAAAAGTCCAAAAGTTCAAAAGTCCAAAAGTCCAAAGGTCCAAAAGCCCAAATGTCGACAGTCAAGTAGGTACCTGGTACTTTACCTTGTTGAACATAGGCCTTAAAATCTTACTTATCTTACTAATATTATAAATGCGAAAGTTTGTAAGTGTGGATGTTTGTTACTCTTTCACGCTCAAACCACTGAACGGATCGGGCTGAAATTTTAGTACAGAGATACATTATAGTCTGGAATAACACATAGGCTACCTTTTATCCCGGGAATAACTTCCCGCGGGAACAAATTTTACGCGGGCGAAGCTGCGGGCATCAGCTAGTATTCTTATATAGAAATAATTATACTAGCATAGTTGATAAAAAATGCTATGTAATAGCTTTACCGCGGCAGTCCCCGAGTGCCACACGTCTTTTTTTTTCTATCACTTTTCTGTTTCTTGGTTTAATTGGGAGTTTCTGTTAGTTGGAAGCATGAGTCTATCCCTAACAGAGTTCGTCGTTAACTGTTAGTTGGCAGCATGTTCGTGCCCTAACAGAATTAGGTGTAGGTTGTTACTGTTACGAGGAAGCATGAGTCTTACCCGAACAGATATATGGTGTACTGTTATTTGGCAGCATTGGTCTTGCCCTAACAGTCTTAGGTGTAGGTCACCTTTATGTTTATTTTCGTCATATGGCTACTCCTACCACTCGGAAGCTAGAGGCTTGCCCTGGGGGATAGTCCATCCTATGATTCGCAAGTGCTACACTAGCCCTAGTAGGATGTTCGTCTCTGGGACGGTTGTATAAATCCCGGCCTTCAGCAAAAAGCCTTATTATACACACCCCACTTTCAGGCGGTGCGTATTACCTGAACCTTCAACCCAAAGCCTCAAATACGTCTTTTCTCTTTCTGTCCCACAAGATCTTTCAGAATCACCTAAGTACATCCTGCGAGTTGGTTTCATTAAGGTTGAGGCCGACTCTTCGCTATACCCAGCATCACCTCATTCACACAGCACACTAACATACACACACACATAAACGAGTAGTAGGTCTTAAGTTAGGGGCGTTCGAGGACGAACGCAGCATTTGACGTGTTATAGTACGTCAAACGCTCACCGGGGAGGGGGAGTATGTAACGTTGTGAAACAACGGGTGCAGATATTGTTTAATATTAGGTGATTAGAATTAAAATTTGGGTCAACATATGAAAGCGCCATCTACCGAGTAAGTGTCGCAACGACGGAAGCCTTGATTCGTAGTTATAGAAGCGGTCTTGACGATTGAGTAGTTTCGAGTGGTGCCGCTAGAGGCGCTGTACAAACATATAAATACAACCGCGCGCGAATTTCAAAGACCATTATTCGAAAAATTAAAATATACTCGTCGCGAAGGCGTATGGGTATCAGAAAATAAATCTAATCAAAGTAAAGAGATATTATAGGGAGCGAAATACTCCCAAAGTGATCAGTGATTTAGCTGCAAGCGTCAATAACCCCATCATTGGATGAGTTAAATTAAATATAATGTAATCTAGATTTTAAAACAGTGAAAATTAACGGCTGTTGGTCAACCCTGTTATGGGAGGGTAGATTACAGGGGTGTGAAAAAAAGTCTCTGTAAAATTAGAATATATCCAAACATTGTAAGACCTCCGATTCCTGAAATGGTTAACAGGAGTCGGCTGTCTTAGCAATAGGTGGGAAAAAGGGTTCCAGCTAACCCGTCATCTGGAACATTCCAGGGTTCACCCTACGGGCTACAAGCAATCATTCACCCTACGGGCTACAAGCAATCATTCACCCTACGGGCTACAAGCAATCATTCACCCTACGGGCTACAAGCAATCATCCACCCTACGGGTTGTCAAGTTCCACCCTACGGATTGGGAAAATCCACCCTTCGAGTCCTACGAGAACCTTCCACCCTACGGGTTGCCAAGATCTACCCTGCGGGTTGCGGAAATCCACCCTACGGGTTGAGAACACCGTGCCAGCCGAAGTTGTGGACGGCACGGCTACGTCGCGGACGGCGTCAACCCAAGAAGGCCTACCCAAGATAAGTCGAACCCTGCGAAATCCTTCGGAAACCGCACTTTCTGCCTGAAGTTACCACACCCACGACCCCCAAGTGCTCAATTCAAATAAATTGTTAATTTTTATATTCTAAATTCAATCTTTTCATTTCTCTCTCTCTTCCTGAAAGCTACAGCTTTTCAACCTACTTAACAAATTGGTGTCACTCAATACCAATTTTTTTTTCAAAAGGTGGAACCGCCCTACGAACCTTACCTCTCTGGAGCCAATTGTGAGATGGCCATGATGGCATCAAACTGATCAAAACCAGTGGGTGCTTCTTTGTGTATGTGGCAAATAGAACCTTAATGAGGTTCTATTTGCCACATATACAAAGAAGCGCCCCGTGGTTTTGGTCAGTTTGATGCCATCATGGCCATCTCACAATTGGCTCCAGCCTTAATGAGGTTCTACTTGCCACATACACAAAGAAGCGCCCCGTGGTTTTGGTCAGTTTGATGCCATCATGGCCATCTCACAATTGGCTCCAGAGAGGTAAGGTTCGTAGGGCGGTTAAGATGAGAGAATGTGTAATGCAGCTGTGGTTTCATGAGGCAAACATTTAGGAATTATCGAAACAGTATTTTTCAAAACTGTTATATTTATCTACTCAAAAACGTTTTGCTGAACTGTAAATACGTCGTGCATAATTATAATTATATTCGCTTCACATTAGCGCCTTCGCGCTCTAGAATATATAAAAAAATACATTCAATTTGTAAATATAATTAATTAGATGTTATTTTTAGATAATTTTATAAATATTAGTTGTAAGGAGCGATGTAATATTAAAGAGAAAAGTTATTTGCTCGCATCCAAAGCTTTCACTTACTTATTAGCATCATATTATATCATCACGAGATCCTAAATATATAAAACAGTATAGGTAAAAAATAATAGTAAATAAATCAATATAAATAAATATTCACGGACATTTCACACAACGCTATCTGATCCCAAAGTAAGCTAGGAATAACCTGCTTGTGTTATGGGTATCAGACCGGATTTTAATACTTATATACTTTTAAATACATACATAATATTATACGTAGAAACACCCAGACTCTTGAGACAAACATTTATGGGTCACACAAATATTTGTCTCGGGTGGTAATCGAACCCACGACCTCCAGCGCCGCAGGCGGTATCACTTCCGACCGCGCCACAGAGGCAGTACAGGAAAGTATGAGGGAAATAGCGCATTACCTATGAAGATCTACAAAAAGTCATAAGGTTTCCACTCAGTAACGATCTCCGTCCCCCATAAGCTTGAGCCTGGGGGCGACTCAAGATGGTAACGCGCCGTGATCTAACACGCGCCTCCATGTTGCAAAATGAGTGGTCTCCACGAACAGAGCCAAGGAGTCACCGGGTCCAGGAGACCAGGACTGGCCCGGGGTTCCTGGGATATCCTTCCGAGGGTGCTTTAGTTTCCCTAGCTACATACAGCCGGGATCTAGCAAGGCTTTCACATATTCGCGATGTTGCCAGCCTAAACGATGTAAACGCCCGGTCGTCACAGTAACCACTAATATCTCAAATATGGCCATCCATTTCATTATGATTTTGCGAATAGTGTTACAACATGTGAACAAATTTGGACGCAACCACAGGGCGGAAACTCCATATCAAAATGTTCGTTTTCACCCACAGTAAAATACACGGAATGTGAATGCTTGAATCAAGCTTGAATGTGTGTGTGAGTATACTAGGGACACTAGCTATGGAAACAAAATAATAAGGAACAGAACGCAATCTCATATATGTAGGTACTATTTATTCTAATCTAGCCTCGGCTAAGCACAAATTAAACCAAAGCAATAGCACAAAGTACGTAGGTAGTAAAACGTAATGCAACGCAGTGACACTCTCTCAAGTACTAACACGGCAATAGATACATCAACTTTGGTGGGGGGATGGGGAAGCTTACTCAGTGGAAGGTAGGGAGTTGCCGATCTGTATGTAATACTATTATATTATCTTTGACGCAACTTAACCGCTCATGTCACGTTCAGTACATAAAGCAGTTGCGTTTTTATACAGGTTGTTTTACCAAAAATACATTTTACCTTGACTGGCCTTGACTAGATTTAATTTATTAATTAATGTTGCAAAGTACCAAATAATAGTTTGTTTACGCTGCATACTGCTAACACACGTTTAAATTATCAATAATTTTTCGAGTTCCGTAGCCAAATGGCGAAAGCGGAACCCTTATAGATTCGTCATGTCTGTCTGTCTGTCTGTCCGTCCGTACGTCACAGCCACTTTTCAAGGCCTATGCTGTTGAAACTTGGTAAGTAGGTGTATTCTGTGAACAATATTAAGATTTTCATATACAACTAGAAAAAAAGCAGTTAATTTTGGGGGTCCCCATACTCAAAACTGAAACTCAAAAAACTTTTTTTCATCAAACTCATATAAAAAATGCTTTTGAGGTTCCTAACATAATTTTTTTCTAAAGTGAATAGTTTGCGCAAGAGACACTTCCAAAGTGGAAAATGTGCCCCCTCTAACTTCTAAACTAAGAGAATGATAAATCTAAAAAAAATGTGTGATATAGGGTAAACCACCCAATCGTTGGCACTCCTCCAATTATTGGCACTTTAGGTAATTTTGCCCATTTCTAACAGAAAAAGAATGCTATTTTACTTTTTAATGCATACCTACAACTACATAATGGGCAACACCGAACTGAAATAAACTAGGTTTCCCTTATTCTTCGAAATATACTCTTAACTAAAGTGCCAATAATTGGGTGGTTTACCCTACATTGCCATAAAAACTACCAAAGAATATTAGTTTGAACGAGATCGAGTTGGTAGTTTTTCTTTTATACGTCATAAACCGCAATTTTCGCCTAGAAAAATCACTACCACTGCGAACGTGTTAAAACATCAATGAAAGTTAAAACGAACTACAAGAACTTTTATATTATGTTACCTACTTGCTGCTACGAAACCCTTCATGGGCGAGTCCAACTCGCACTTGGCCGGTTTTTTTAAATTATTATGCATCATTTTGGGTGGTATTTTTAGTCTTGTGTTGGAATTGAGTTTTATTTCAAGTGTTGTTTTTTTTCTACTCGTGGTACAATTTTAAAGAAAATTAAACCAAACTTAAAAGGATTTCATTGGCGGGTAATAGGCTATCCCAGCCGGTTTCAATATGACAATACGATCGGTATTGCAGGTTTAATACCTCTTGCAGCAATTACTATGAATATTAGTAGGTATAGATAAGATGGTACTTCCCAACAAGTTCCCGACACAGTAAAAGAATTTTTCTAATCGGTTGTGTAGTTTCGGAGCCTATTCGCAAACAAACAATTAGACTTTTCCCTACATGTATAATATTATAGATTAGTATAGATATTTCAATTTCAATTTCAATAACTTTATTGTGGATCATAGGTAAGATAAGATGGCAGACATAAATAACTCCTAACTGATGGAAAGTGGTTAGCGTTAATGTAATCTCTCTGTAAATCTGAAAAATTCTATTACTGCTGGGAAGTTGCGTCATTCCCGGTGAACATAGGCTAGATTTTATTTCCTCATTCCCACGGGAACGGGAACTAAACGGATGACATCGCGTGTAGTACGCTAGTAACAAAAAATCTCAATAAACCTTCAGAATCGGAATCAATTGCGATCGTAGAATTGTCTCGGTTGTCCATCATACTCGTACTAATAATTACTGTCATCGAGTAATGATCTCCATCCATTAGGTAGCGTATTCGCAGATGATATCATATGGCTTCATAATTGTCACGCACGACAATAGAGACTCATCAATTTGAAGACCTTGGATTCTATAATGGTTATGAGCGCTGGAAATAAATGGCGTAGCGAAATTAGATTTATTTCTTTAAATATAATTCCAATATAGGGTTGAGGTAGAATAACAATTGTATGAGAAAAATATTTATACACTGTGGGAAAAATATAGTAGATATCATCAAAATGGTTCAACCTGTTTAAAAATAATATGTTTGCACTCAGTATCCTGTTTTTTTTTTGCTTAACGTGATGAAAAGACTCAAGGATACTATGCCGGACTCCTACCGACTAAAAACCTCACGTTACGCCTAACAGCCTATGGTTGGGAGCCCCGGGTAAGCCCTCGGAAGCATGTCCCAAGACTCCCAACAGACCCACGGCCGCCACTGCGGCCTCGTACAGGGGGGTTGTTCAGGTGCTATCCCGCGTCTTTAGGGGGTTTCGGGTATTATCCCGCTTCTAAGGGCGCTCATTGCTCTGCGGGGTTACTATTGTATAAACGTTAACTGCAGTAAGCATCTTTCACTGCGCCTGGTCGTCAGATGGGTGACCACTTTGTGACATTTCCTTTTGCAAGCGTTTCCGTGCTTAGGATAGGCACGAGTTCTTCCTATGTTAGTTGTCACTTTCGTAGCAATCGTTAACCCAAGCAAAGGGCCCTACAGGTAGGCAACTCCAAAAATTTCTACAGCAGGCAGTCACAGTCTGCGCTTGTCCCCTTCAAGATAATTATTATGTCTAAACACCACTGTCATACACTGCGTTATTATAAAATTCTAATTCAGAGTAGCTTACATTGTATAGTTACAGATAATTGGTACTACCAGCCATAACCTGCCATAACCATACAAATATGGACATAATAGCATTAATACCGTATGGTCTATGAGGCCCTGTTCTAATTATGACAGCCTAGCACGTATTAATGGCTATAGGCGATCATTAATACATATTTTTCCATATGTTACCAGTAAATAATATCTTTGTACATGTACATAATTCTTATAAGTAGACACTTGATGTGACAAAGATAAAATAAACCTTGATTTATAAGATAGTAGCTGTGACCGACGGCTTCACCTGTAACATTATAATTGTGTCATGTTATCTGTGCTACAGGGTCTGTAGCATCCATTTTATTCCTTCAAACGCTTATTACAATCAAATCAACCTAAAGCAGTGCAACCACTGTTCTACTCAGGTAGCTACTCACCAGCTGCCTCAGTGGAGCTTAAAGAGGACTCTTTCCCAGGGCGCCTTTCTTCAGGTTCCCAGTGTGTATGCAAGGGTAAGCTAGGACTCTAACGGAAACAACTAAGTAGGGTGTACACACATATATTTAAGAAGTTACAGTACACTACAGAGACAGAGAATGAAATTACACAAAAATAGAAAGCACAGACATATATTAGAATAGTACGGGTTTAGGCACTAGTACCACAGATTACTAAATAGTTACTACACTTCTATTGAAGCGTGATCAGATAGGTACTAGATGTTATAAATTTACTTTTGCGGTTATACTACAAGGTGGCAGTGGGCAAGTGGGTCCTGGCCTGCAGTGTGAGCTGAGAGCGACTCCAGACGTTGTTAATGCCAGGTGGAGGCGGCAGGTTCCTCTCAAATGCACCTCGCTCGTGCAGTCCACGTATTTGTGGGTGTGGCTCCGATCACCTTAGACTGCGCCGCTTCAGTCCGTACTAAAAAACCCTGTCGTGAAACAAAACAACGAATAAGTTGCTGACAGCGCGACAGGCCAGGATCAAACCGCCTTGCAAACAGTACAGAAGACTCACCAGTTTCCTGGGTAGAATGTAGCAAAGAAACTTTTCTTTCTAAGGAAGTAAATAAGAATCCTAACCTCCGTTCTTTAGCAGGTCTTTAGGTTTATACAGTGCCTGAGTGAATTAGGATTAAAAAGAGATTCAGAGAATAATTGGCAAAAGTACCGGAACCTCAGCGCAGGGCTATATATGTAAACCCTCACGATGAAGATCGAAAAACCTTTTCAAAAATACCTTAGTCATCTGGCATCAATGCACCACAGACTAACCAAACGTCACTTGCTAACCAAAGACAACTGAAGGTAAAATAAAAATAACGATGAATCGACTAACCCCGATATGATTGCATCTGTAAAAACAAATGTTTCACCAGCACCTCAGAGTATATTAGAAGGTACCTACGTGGTAATAATACAGATCAGTGGTACCTACTTATATATACTCTATAGAATATTAGTTCTGTTTTGGGATAGAACTTGGTTGAAATTTGGCAAGTAGGTACGGATAATATAGATATACATAGTCTGGAAAACACTTTTAGGCTACTTTTTAACCCTGGCGAGCCCTATAACAAATTAAACAAATTAAACGCAGACGGATCACGGGACAATAATAATAATTAGAGTACCTACATAGATAAAACATCCTTTATTCGTCCTTATTATTTTTTGTTTAATTAATTTTAAACTTCTTGATGTTCAAAACGGATATGATTACAACCGTAACCTTCAAGGTTCACTGAACGAACAACATAAACCATTGTGTTGAAAAGATACTCGTAATTTCATATTTAAATCATCAGGTAGAACTATTAGTTTGAAGTAAACTCTCTCAAAAAAAAAGTGTGTGCGTGTAACCTTTACCCGCGATTGAAGTAAAACTTCTTTGCCATTGACGACATCAAATGTTATATTAATATCATTCATTCGAATTTTGATTCAAATATATCGCTCAATTTGACTCAAATATATAAATATAACGCTTAATATTCAAAATTCAAATAGTAAGCGTTACTTTCGTCAGAAAAAAATCTGAGTTACTCCCAAGTCGCGCCTAAAGAAGTTTTACTTAAAAAATAAGGGGTCTCCCACACAGTAAACATATTTTTCTTTTCGAATTTTGGTACAGAACCCTTTGTGCGCAACTCCGATTCCCACTTTGATCCAATTGTCTCCTGTTCCTCTCTGTTTAGAGCTATTACTATAATTGTCTCCTGTTCCTCTCTGTTTAGAGCTATTACTATAATGTTATTTTTCTATATCTTACTAATATTATAAAGGCGAATGTTTGTGAGTGTGGATGTTTGTTACTCTTTCACGCTCTACCGGCTGAACGGATCTGGCTGAAACTTAGTACAGGGATAGCTTATGATCTGAAATAAAACATAGGCTACTTTTTATCCCGGGAAAAAAGTTCCCACGGGAAGCGGGATCAAGAAAAATCTTAAAGCGGGCGAAGCTGCGGGCATCAGCTAGTCTTTCATAATTTACATTAATGACCTATCAAAATAATACATAATTCAACGCAATTGGAAAACAGAAAGTAGTTCAAATTTAACTTTTTATCATTTTTTTTAAAGCCAGTCGGTAACACAAATAAATATCTACAATCAAACTAAAAAAACAATTAGGTACTTAATTTGTTTGAGATCAACTCAATCACGATGATCTGCATGACGTCTCATGATTTTAAATTCGATTTCAGCAAAAAGATCAAGTTTTTGTATTGAAAGTGATTTAATGACACTATTTCATTTATTTTGTTACAGTTTATCAGATCGGAACTAATAGTTTTGTGGTTTGCAAATATATTATACAAAGTTTGGGTGTTTTCTGTGTATTGAGAGTTCATATTAAAACTCGAAATTTGAGTGATCAATAGATTTTCCTCCGAACCTATAATGGTCTAGTATGAAATAGATTTTTTGACACAAGCAACACGATTTTAGGTCACACAGTAATAATGCTCAGAAATATACAAGAAGCTGTGAGATCGGTCTCACCAGACTGCCCCTCTCTAACACGTCTTCTAAAAAACCACGTGACCTATTGTTTTGAAATTTTGTAATACTCTCTCAAAATGACCAGCTATCACTGTCTGCAAAATTTCAGTATTGTAAGTCACGTGGTTTTGAAGTTTAATGCAACAGACACACAGACTACAGACAAAATCTGGACATAAGCCCATCTGCACTCTATTTTATAAAGAAGGGCTAAAACAGGATTACTAAACAAAATCTCGCTGGCTTTTTCAGGAATCCGTACCTAAACGGCAAAACGGGAGCCAATTACTAAGACTTCGCTGTCCGTCTGTCTGTCCGTCACCATGTTATATCTCATAAACCGTAACAGCTCGACTGTGAAAATTTTCACAGATAATGTATTTTTATTTCCGCTTTAGCAACAAATACTAAAAACAGAAAATAAATATGATCTAGAGAGCTCCCATTATCAATCATTTAATCAAATCAGCCTATAGCAGTCCACTACTGGACGTAGGCCTCTCCCAAACCACGCCACAACACACTGTCCTGCACCTTCCGCATCCAGCCAGTCCCTGCGACCTTTTTCAGGTCATCGGTCCATCTGGGTCTCATTATAACAAACGTAATTTACGGATTCTGTACGGCATTCTCCGTGCGCAAATCCGACTCGCACTTGACCGGTTTTGAAATATAACTTTGTTTAGTAGGTTACCTACCTTTATTCGTTTTGTGGACTGTGTCTGATTGGCTGAAAACTATTGGCAAAACATGGGAGTGTTATTCACCTCTGCCTGCCTCCTCGAGTACATAAGCATGTCTTTTTAAGTTAGTAAAAAAGTCTTTCGCAAAAAGATCCATTGCGTAGAGAAGAAAAACTCGAATTGAAACTCGGTTGTCAGTAAAATGACAGTCGTTAAGCCAAGTTAAAGGCCTCTTAGGCGGCTTGAAAAATTTCAACAGCAGGCAGTCACAACCTGCGCCTGTCCATCTCAACACAACAATACGGCTCACCACCGATTACATGGGATATAAAACTATAAGGTGAAATAATATGTGGGCGTATATTATGCCTCTGCCTACCTCTTCGGGGATAAAGGCGTGACTATGTGTATCTATGTACGTATGTTTATGAATATAAATAAATACCAGCTTGTTATTTCATACAGAGTACAGACAACGGGTCTTTAAACTATGCGAATCGAATCCAAAGTCACTGTCGAGGCAGCATACAGCGACCTCGTATGTTGAATAGGTAGGTACTCAATTTAAAAGTTCAGTGCCTTGCTATTTATTTTTAACTCTTGTCCCTGGAAATTGGATTTTGGAAACACTGGGAAACAAACGTTGGAAAACCAGAAATGTTTGTTTTGGAGATTGGATGTTTCTATGTATAAAAATAATGTACCTACTTCCAACATCAGTACCTATGTTGATCAGTGATCTAAATCCCGTTGCAGAAGCATATATGAGCATAATTTAGACAACATGGTGTTGTTTAAGAACGAAATCATTCTTTTAACGTTATCCTTATTGTTAGGCTAAGTTATACTGATGTCTCCCCAAGCAAGGGGGGATACCAGGACTACGAAAGTCCTGATTATCTCCCCTAGGGTGTTGACCGGGGGAGACACGAGTCCTTCAAATACAATTTAAAAACTTGTACTGATGTCTCCCCCAGCTAGGGGGGGCATCAGGACTTAAAACGTCCTGTTGGCTCCCCCAGGGGATCAGCTGGGAGAGACACGAGACAGCAACCATCCGAAAATCGCATTTAAATTATAATCGGAGGTTGGAAACGGATCACTTATTTACTGGGAGTAGACATATTCCCGGGTCGCTGCCTCATCATCTCCTTCTACAAATAATACCAGTATACCAGATACAATGTCTTGGAACTATCGCCTATTACGTGTCAAACAATAGACTTCGTTACCATCGACGAAGAAATAATTGCTTACGAAATGACCTTGCAGTGGTTAATCAAAAGTGTGCTTCATTTCACTTCATCAGCTACATTTGGCGAAATTATTTCGAAGATGACGATAGTCTTTACTATTCTTTTATTAAACGCAGACAGTAGAGAACCTGGGACATCCTTCCGAGGGCTTACCCGGGACTCCTAACCATAGGCTGATGGGCGTAACGCGAGTTATTAGTCGGTAGGAGTCCGGCATAACATTCATAAGGATTTTCCCTCACGTTAAAAAAAAAGACAGTAGAGAAACAGCCAGCCAGAACTTCGCCAAGAACAAGTTCTTCAAAAGATCTAATCAGATTCTCAGTCGAGAATCTGATGAGAGCTTTTGAATTCTAGAAAATTTGGAACTCTTTAACAGCGAACATGTATGCATCCCCTTACTATCCTGGGTTCTTCAAGTAGAGCGTAAAGAGACACATCATTGGGTCCCGAACGTGTGGATCACAGTGTAAAGGACTATGGCAGTGGCCTCCAATCTGCCAGATATTGCCACATAGATTGAGAATAGAATTGCCATGGCTGACTATAAGACTGATGGCGTCATTTTAAGAATTTAAATATACATACATACATATGGTCACGCCTTTTATCCCCGAAGGGGTAGACAGAGGCATATTATATGCCCACATTTCACCTTTTGTATAATTTGTCCCACGTAATAGGTGGTGAGCCGTATTGCCGTGTTAAAATGGACAGGCGCAGGTTGTGACTGCCTGCTGGCAACCGGGATCAACGGCTTAACGTGCCTTCCGAAGCACGGAAACGCTCAAATAAATGTCACAAAGTGATCACTTGGATGGTCACCCATCCATGGACCGGCCATAGTGAAAGTTGCTTACTGCAATGATCGTTTTCAGAACACTGAGTCCGCGGGGCTACGAGCGTTTTTTCTTTGAATTTAAATATAATATTTAAAAATTCAGGGAAGTCTTTTAAAAAGTATTCATCGATATTGGTTGTATAATTTGACAAAACTTGTCTGTTTTTTTTAATGAAGTTATGATTAAGTAAATTAGTATAGTTATAAAACAGATTGATGTGACGATGTGATTACAATTCATTTTTTGCAATTCGTGTTTGTAACCGGTTGGTACGAGTATAAATATTTTCAACAGCAAATTGTCCATCATTATTATAATAACAGGTTGTGTTGAGGTATTGTTACAAAAAAGATTTTTTAGGAATATAAATTACTAGCTAAAGTCACGCGGTTTCTCCCGTGTAGCTCCCGTTCCCGTGGGAATACGGGAATAAAATATAGCCTGTGTTACCCGGGGATTGTGTACCTTTCCAAAAGTGAAAGAATTTATCAAATCGGAGCAGTAGTATTGGAGCCTATTCGATGCAAACAAACAATCAAATCTTTCCTCTTTATAATATTAGTACTTATAGACTAGAATTATTCAATGTTGTTAAAGCCTCGTCAAATGTGAGGTAGACAGAATGCTCCTAACCCAGATAGCTGACGGGTCACGAGGACAGTCTAAGTCTAGACTGTAGACTGCTCTAGACTATGAGATTTGATGTGCAGAATTGTGTGGTCTAGATGAGAAAGAATTATTGCTAAGGTTCTATAACTGATAAACATACTTTAAAAAAAAAAAAACAGTGTATTATTGTATTATTTTTGGACACTCTCACACAACATCTAGTCCAAATTAAGTTAATAGATATAAGCTTGTGTTAAGGATCTAGATAACTGATAAACATACTTATATATTTCTAAATACATAGGTACATATTAGATAAATTACACCCAGACACAGTACGAAATCACACCCAATCAATATGCTCATCACACAAAGAGATTGTCCTGGGTGGAAATCAAACCTTCGACCTCCGAATCCGTAGTCAGGTATTTTAACCACCACGAGGCCAGTCAAATCAGAATCGGGGTCATGACACGATAAATAGGGAGAATCGGTGACTGACCCGTGGTACACCTATTTCGTCCACCTAAGTGGTCCACGATTAACTCGAGTCTCGTTGGTCCACCTAGGTGTTCCACGGTTAAGTTTTTGTACTCTTGGTCCACCCAGGTGATCCATGGTTAATCCGTCCGTCCGACACCGTAATTTCATACCTAAAAGAATCAATCCTACATGGATGCTATGCCGGACCCCTACCGACTAAAACCACACAATGCCTTACAACAGTTTAGCCCTGGAGTTCCAGGTTCTTCAAAAGAAGTCTTAGAAGGCTTTTACAGGGTCGGCAGCGCTAGTGTGGTTGCAAACGTTCATAGGTTGCGGTGACCACCAGTACAACTGGTGGGCCGTAAGCTTGTCTGCCACCTTAGTGGTTTAAAAAAGAAGCCCTCGGAAGGATGTGCCCGGACGCTACCCAACCAGGGCTGAGTTACTTGTAGAACTTTTCACAGCTACACTGTGGTACTAACTCCAACCACGTGCTATGGGTACCTGAATGCGTCGAAGCTTAGTCCGTTAGTAAGCAGGTGTAGCTTGCGGGTAAGAGCACTTGGGCCCCCCGAAATTCGGTGATAAATAAAACGGGATCGTACATACTCGTAGGTGTAAAGTAACCGTGGAGCACCTAGGTGGACCAGAAGTAGAAAAGTTAACCGTGGAACACCTAGGTGGATGAAATACGTGTACCACGGGTCAGAAGGGGAAGAATGGTGCTTCGTTTTCTGACAATCCGGGGCAGACAGTGGATAGGGCATCCACTGGACCACCGAAACACCACTCTCAACCGAAGTCTTTCACTTTATTATACGTCTTAAGACGTCTTGTAATTTAGGTAGTTAGCCAGTGCTCTATAAAAAAAACTTTAACAGAATCATTTGATTAATTGCGATTGATAACGTTCAGCTACTGAAGACGTAGTTTTTGTAAGAAATCATTTTGACTTTAAGATTTTGTTTTTAAGATTCGACATTCTTCTATGTCACGCTGCTGTGGACAGTGGCACAGACAGATATGGGCGCAATCGATTACTTTTGTAATCGGATTATTAATCTGATTGAAAGTAATTTAAATTACATGTAATTGGACTACATGTAATCCGATTACATTTAATCGAAACTGCAAGTAATTGATTGACGATTACTTTTGTAATCCGTAATTTATATTAACAATTACTTTTATTCATAACTAGCTGTTGCCCGCGAAATGTAATCCCAAAATAGTAATTTGATAGTCTCTTTAAATCACTTTCGTTAATCTGTAGTTTAGATTAACGATTACAGAAGTAATTGTAATTTGTAATCGTTAATTTCGATTACATTTTGCCCATCTCTGGACACAGACTACAGCTGAGTTGAGTGAGATGCTGAGATGATCATTGTTGCCTCAAAAATCGAAATCCTTGCATGACGCAATGTTACGAAGCTACGTAACGAAGTTATAGGTTGACATTCGCGATAAAATAATAATATGTAAATATATACCTACGGTCCGTCCTTTGACGACATCTGCGGGAAATTCTGCCCATATATTATTGATAACGGTTTTACCAATCAATGGTGCTGTAGGATAAAATAACTTTGAAAAAGTTAAATCAAAACTTGTTTTACCTTCCCTTTAACATTGACTTGAGGATAAAGTACGGGAAATCTCCAATAACTATCTATAACCACAGATCAGACATCCTACTTCCTACTAATATTATAAATGTGAAAGTTTGTGAAGATGTTTGGATTTTGGATGTTTGTTACTCAATCACGATCTAACGGCTGAACGGATTGGGCTGAAATTTGGTACAGAGATAGCTTATAGTCTGGAACAACACATAGGCTTTTTATCCCGGGAAAATATTCCCACGGGAAGCAGGAACAGGTACCGAATTTCACGCGGGTGAAGCCGCGAGCATCATCTAGTTGTCAATAAAACCTTTTTTTTTTACGTGAGGTAAAATCCTACATGGATGCTATGCCGGACTCCTACCGATTAAAAAACCTCACGTATCCTGACTAACAGACTACGGTTGGGAGCCCCGGGTAGGCCCTCGTAAGGATTAAGAGGGACCGGACTGAGTTTCTTGGGGTGTTCTTCTCAGTCTGTAGCATTTCCGAACCCCCGGTAGAGTCACAAAAAAATTTGACAAACCTAAATTCTTTTTTTAAATTTCAAAAGGAATAAATTTTATTTTATTTTATTTTTATTTTTGGATACTCCAGGATCGTCAATAAAGCCTCGATGACAAGAGTTTGCAAGCTGCTAGTAGGTGAGTTCAAACACTAGCGAGTGGTTTACAATGGGATTCAAAAGCAGATTGTAAGAATAAAACCGGCCAAGTGCAAGTCAGACTCGCGCCACGTAGGGTTCCGTATCAAAAAACGGCAAAAATCACGTTTGTTGTATGAGCCCTTTATCCCCACTAGATCATTTCCAGGAGCCCTGTTTTCTTAGGACCTCCTTGGGACTCTGCCGGCTTACTCTGGACTCCCAGCTACCAGCCATGGCAGTGGTAGGGCATCATGTGGCTGTAGCTGGTAGGATCCATGGTATTTCCACATACAGATATATGACATACATATAGTCACGCCTTTATTCTCGAAGGTTAGTCAGAGGCATAGTATACACCCAGATTTCACCTTATAGTTTTATGTCCCACGTAATAGGTTGTGAGCCTATTGACGTGTTGAAATGGACAGGTGTAGGTTGTGAAAACCCACAGTTCAAATTTTTCAAGCAGCTTATAAAGCCTTCAACTTGCTTAACGATTGTCCTTTTACTAACAAATAAGTTTCATTTCGAATTTTCCTTCTCCACGTAATGGATTGTTTTGCGAAAGTGTACACCATACACAAAAATTCAATTATACGTTTCTGTTTTGTAAATATTCCTAAACTTCCTAATAGATTTCTAGGCAAAGTATCTTTGTGATATCGTTTTAAATTTATATAACTGTGCCCGATCCAGTTAGTTCATTGGTTAAATAGTAGCGTACTAAGTTATTCGTTTAATAATATAGTTGCAAAGGAGATTAATCTCTCAGTGAGTTATTAGAGCAGAGCGTTAGAGCATAAAGTGATTTCTAGAACGTAGTCTCGTGGCATTGACTGTCTTTAATTTATTTATTTAGACTTTTGAAAACGCCGCCGAACGCCGCCGAACGCCGCCGCCCGTCCCCCGGGTGTGACCAGTGGCGTAACTACAGGGTGGCAAGGGTGGCAAAATGCCACGGGCCCCCGACCTGAAAGGGCCCCGGCCTAAGAGCATATTTTTAAAGAATCTATAATTTCATTGAGTTTGTTTGGATGTTAAAACTCGCTTGCAAGCACTACACCTGCTTACTCATTATAATCACAGAGTACATTTGTATATTATGAGTATAATAACGGAGGAGTGAGCTCTGACGCGATTAGGTCTCCACGTGGTTGGTGTTGGTCCGGGGGGGGGGGGGGGTAAGACCGTGGTTCAGGGCTTCAACAACTGCAGAGCCGAGCCCGTAACGTATTATATACAATAGAAAACACCAAAGTCCGCACATTTTTGTGGTTCACATAAATATTTTATTGGTTTATCAGTATAACATTACACCTAACTATAGGATTTTAACTGAGGGGGCCCCATCTCAACAAATTTGCCATGGGCCCTAGATGATCTAGTTACGCCACTGGGTGTGATGGTTCTATTTCTATTAATTTCAAACATTGATTCCGTTCTAATCAAATTAATGAATACCTACTAGCGGACGTCACGCGGTTTCATCAGCGTTCAGACAGACTGTATTGGTATTATTCATACTAAAATATGTGTTTTATAGCACCTGTCAATTTGACCGATACCATTGTATGGACGTTATAATTCGTATAATGGTACAAACCGAACTAACCTATATCACTGCTTGGGAGTCCTGGGACATCCTTCCGAGGGCTTACCCGGGGCTCCCAACCATAGGCTGTTGGGCGTTCAGTGAGGTTTTTTAGTCGGTAGGAGTCCGGAATAACATCCATGAGGATTTTCCCTCCCCTAAAACAAATAAAAAAATATCACTGCTCCTGACTAGCCATCTTCGAAATATTCTTCTTTTCACAATTACTTTTTTTGTTGGTATGGATATGGATTTCATTGTTATACTTATCTACTTAATATAGCAAAAAAATCTTATGGATACGATTCAAATTCAAATTCAAATTCAAATCATTTATTGCCAACTAAGTGTACATAGATATTAACATTATGGTTCAGTACTTATGACTTAGTGCCTTCTACAAGCATTGCAATAGTGTGGTCACTTGTTAGTTGTTACTTCATTAGGTAGGTACTTATTCTATTTTTATTTATATATTTCCTTTCCATTCTTTTTCTCCATATCATTCCCCAATATTGTATAAGTATTAAAAAGAAAGAAAACATAAGCATTTATATCATTCGTATCTATAAATTTATATAATTCAATTCAATTCAGTTGTCATTACCCCATCTCATGCAGGCTGCAATGCTCGACCTTGTCAAATCCTAAGGCAATTCGAACGGTTGCAGCGTACGCTTTAGCTGGATTTCATTTGATTCTAATACACCATTACTGTTATAAAATCTGAGAGGTTTTTTTTTTTTTGGAAAGAGAAAAAAAAAATCCATATGTAAAATATTGTTCTAAAGACCTATATCTATCCTAAGACAAGTTTTAATGAGATTTAAACTCATTTATTTAAATAAATACGATTCATTGAGAATTAGTTCAATGTTTACTTACTTATTTTTTTTGTTAAATTTAGCGTTTAGATTTAATTCAGTGTAAGCTCAGGTCACAATATTTTGGTCAATATTTATGAGACTGTTTTTTCGATCTCCATTTTCCTCATGAACAGATGATAAATCATTGCACACGTCATACGTCATAGGTTCTACTAGAAAACGTTCGATGGATTACGTTACGTCACGACATTGTGAATTTAAATCATGTGATTCGTGTCACAAGCGGTAGCGAGACGAAACTTGTTTTTGAAATTAACTTTCCAAATATTTTATAGAACATGAATTAGAAATTATTAATTTTTAAAATAAATGCATGTTTACCTACTTAAAATGAATTAATTAATGTCTGCCATTATGGCGCCACATACTCTTTCAATCCTCGCGCACAAAAGATTTAATTATACCGGAGAAATTATGAGGAATCGAACTGCCCTCTATTATTATCGTTTTAATATGAATTTCCGTCAAATAATGACTCGGTTCATTAGTTAATTATTTGCGAGTTAAGCATGTTGCGAAATTGCAACTTTCTTAATCTCTCCTAATGGTCCCATCAAAGCATGAGTCACGTTTAAGTAGTTACAACGAAATTAATTGAAAGGTACTGAGTGATAGTTTCGACACGATGATGAATCTGATAGCATAGCATAGATACAGTTTTTATAAAGAGTACTGTGGTAGGTTTTCAAACTATGAAGCGATACGTACTCGTGTGCATCTCGGAACGCCTGACATAAGTGATAAATTAACATATCGGCTTTGTCTTTACGTGAGACAAAGGTAAACCAGACGGACTAGCGCCGTAAGGCGTTATTAGCGAAGCAGTTTATTCAACCATAAGAAGTTATCACTTAAATAGTCATAATTATAAAATCGCTTCAGCTCATAGATTGCATACCGCCAGTAATCAATGAATCACGTAGTACTCGCTCGCTACTCACGCGGTTAGTTTCACTACCAAGCCGGGCCAACGCACTCGTACGAACTTACAATTCGCGCGCCAATCACGATCAAAACACAATTCGAATTTCGAATGAGAGTTCATCTTGAAGTTAGATTGATATCAGTGATTTTTTTTATTGGTGAAGTGTAAGTGTTGAATAGTGTGAATTTTTGAATTTAGAAAGTTGGAATACATAGCGGGTAAGTTTAAAATTAGAATCGATAGCTCATTTATATTTTGTTTATCTATACTAATATTATAAAGAGGAAAGACTTCTTTTTTTTTTTTTTTTTGCATGTTTGTTTGTAACGAATAGGCAATTAATTAAGGGTAATTTTTCAAATCGGAAATACTGGACCGATTTGAAAAATTCTTTCACTGTAAGAAAGTACACTCTTTGCAGTGAACATAAGCTATATTTCAATTCCGTATTCCCACGGGAACGGGAACTACGCGGGTGACACCGCGTGACATCCACTAGTGTAACTATGTATTGAAAAGTTTTTTAAAGTGGTTTAATTTTAATAGGTAACATTTGACGTCTGTCAGTTCATAATTTATTAGTGAAAGCAAAACGTAAAATTACTATCTGTCATTATTACAATAAATATGTAATCGTAATTGAAAAAAGTTAAGCAATTGTGCAGTTCAAACAAAACGAAAAAATATATTATTTTATGCCCGCCGTTACAAGGTTGCGTTGTTGAATTTTGATGAACTGTCAAATTTTACCTAATAAAATGACTCCACTTTAGTTCCTCAATGTTTTTGTTTATCATGTCTATGTCAAGCTAATACAAAAATACAATACTAATATCGAGTAAAACTTGGCGATTAAGATTTCAATGGATTTAATTTGCAGCATATTACAAGCTTTCTTTAAAGAAAGTTTGTTTTTTTTTTCACGTTTTTGCCAGGCAGCATACAAACTAGTAAGCATTAGAGCCATTAAATTCGCCTCACGCCTTATCGTAAACCTCTATCGAATTTCTTCATTAACAAAACACATAGCAGACTGTTTGACTGGCTTCTGTCTTTCGCCACCTCTCTAGGCTGTTAGTCTGACCAGGGAACTCCCGTACAAAAAAAAGCATGACTTTTTGCCGTTATTTGGGTATGGAACAAGTCCGACTCGCACTTGACTTTTTTAATAATTGACTTCCTAGGGTTACCTTTCGACATCAGACCCTTGCTGATCAAAATTAAATCAAACGAGTCCTAAACTCCTAACTTCATAGGATTGCCTCGTAATGGCGACTGCGGATCAATAGTTCGATTCCCACCGGGGACAAAACTTCGTGTGCTTCTATGTTAATACGTACCTATGTGTTTAAAAGCTTATAAGTATATTCATCGTCTGATACCCATAACATAATGCAGGTTAATCCTAGCTTACTTTGGGTTGTGTAAAAAAAATGCTAGTGAAGATTTATTATTTGTTAGAGTTGCGTCGTTTATTACAAAGTGCCGATGGCCACCTTCTACCTCCATCATTAGATCGGTTCTATAAATTATCATCATAATCTTATACCTGAACTGATACTGAACCATGTGTTAGAGAAGAAGTATGTCCAAAACAGACAGATAACGGTACATACAAGTAAAAGTAAATGAAAGCATGTAATAAATTCCCTGTGCGGTCACTTTTCAAAGACATTGTGGTGAGAGGATTAGTGACCTAGACTCTGCGTTACCGAGTGCTAGGTGTCCAGGGTGCGCCTGACGTTGGGAATCAAGTTCGCTTTACTACCCGTTCGCTCTAACTTTGCCGCTGGCGTAGAGGCGTATACCCGAATTATTAATTAGACGAAGTAAATTGACAGTAACTAATGTCACTTCGTCATAAGAAAATACGCAACATTGTATGAAGAAGTAACATTAGTCGCTGTCAATTTACTTTGTCTAATTAAAAATTCGACTTTAGTATGGAGCCGAGCGGCAAAGTTAGAGCGAACGAGCAGTATTGACGTCGCTCGTGGAGACTCCTCTCGTGCACCTCCTGCATACATACCTATTGATTTGTTTTCTTATAGTTCCACTGAAGTAACAAACAGGCATACAGCCCACCTGATCGAAAGTGGTCATCATCGTATCTTACGATCGTTTGCAATATCAGAGGCACCACAATCGCGAGGCCGAACCCTGCAAACACTTTCTAAGATCTTCGTTTGCAGCCCATAATGCGGACAAAGTGATAAGGGCACTGGTTTAGAAAATAACGAAAAAGAGGTGCAAATGAAAGCGTTTTTTGTCTGCAGAAGTAGACGGAAAATTATAGACAAAAACAGATTGTTAATGTACAAGATGTGTGTCAAAATACGGTTTTGATGTAAATTGTATATTAATTATACATAATGTGTGTAAAACGATCGTAGAGTCACCCTCAAATTTTTAGATGAATGCATTTTAGGGCTTTTTTTTTACGTGAGGGATATTCTCTTGGATGTTATGCCGTACTCCTACCGACTAAAAAACCTCACGTAACGCCCAACAGCCTATGGTTGGGAGCCCCGGGAAAGCCCTCGGAAGGAAATCCCAGGACTCCCAACAGACCTAGGGCCGCCACCGCGGCCTCGCCTATGCATTTTAGGGCTTCAATTTTTATCGACGCGAAAGAAAAAAATATGCCAACATATAAAGAAAATATACACCTATAAATTGGTTTTCTTCGATTTTGAATAAGTATAAGTATTAGCTTGTTACAACTAAAATAAGCTTTACCCAAAATAGTAGGGGTTCTTCGCTGTTTGAAACCACGAATTATTGACACCACGGTGTCAATCACAGAAGAACGTTTTTTGAATTAGCTGTTTGGGACCATTTTCATAATAATTTGCGACCGTGGTGTCAAACGGCTAATATCTTATTTAGTTTTCGTCGATTGACACCATGGGGTAAAACAGCAAAGGACGGCTCATTGGCATTTTTATTATAACACTAGTTGTTGCCCGCGACTAAATGTCATGTGTCTTGTGAAAGTATGTCCCTTAATAAATTTAAAAAGGTTGTAAAAAGTAAATTGTACTGCAGGAGCTACTATACAATTGGTGATTATTTGTTGGATGGAGAAGCCTGGAAATGACCTGCTCTTCTGCCTTCTCAAAAAATTTTTAAAATGCATAGTTTTTAGATTCATTTTGTAAATAGAGCTCTAAAACCCGCTGAGTTTCTTGCCAGTTCTTCTCAGGTGGGTCGCGTTGTGAACTGGTGATAGATTTTGATTTATATTCTGGACGTTTTACAAGAGCATCTGTAAATGCCTATGTGAAATAAATTTCTTTTTCTTTCTTTCGTTCTTTCTTACTTCGTACGCGTGAAAATTATGATATAATGCCAGTTTGATTGCTCTCTGCTTAGCCCCTAGGATATGTAGCGTGATAATATATAGCCTATTTGAAGACCATACACTTAGTTAATATTTGTGCAAAATTTGAATCAAATCTATTCAGTACTTTTCGAGATCCTTCCGGACAAATCAAAGCAAACAGACAATCAGACAAACAGGCAATAATTTTTCTAACTATATTTTCGGCTTCGGTATCTTATGTCGAACACCCAGCGAGTATTTCTTTTTAATATTTCCAATTTACAGTTTCGACTTTTCTATCATTTTATTATAATACTAGCGGACGTCACGCGGTTTCACCCGCGTAGTTCCCGTTCCCGTGGGAATACGGGAATAAAATATAGCCTATGTTACCCGCAAAGAGTTTAGCTTTCCAACAGTGAAAAAATTTTTCAAATCGGTCCAGTAGTTCCGGAGCCTATTCGTTACAAACAAACAAACAAACAAACAAAAAAACAAATCTTTCCTCTTTATAATATTAGTATAGATGTATATTAATATTATGATATAATGCCAGTTTGATTGCTCTCTGCTTAGCCCCTAGGATATGTAGCGTGATAATATATAGCCTATTTGAAGACTATACCCCTAGTTATTATTTGTGCAAAATTTGAATCAAATCTATCCAGTACTTTTCGAGATCCTTCCGGACAAAGCAAAGCAAACAGACAAACAGACAAAAAATTTTCTAACTATATTTTCGGCTTCGGTATCTTATGTCGAACACCCAGCGAGTATTTTTTTTTAATATTTCCAATGTACAGTTTTGACTTTTCTATCATTTTATTATATGTATAGATAACAATCATGCCCAAAAGTGTTTAAACGATTTTTATCATCAATATGCATAATTAACATTTACCAACATTTAATATCAACTAAGGTCAAAATACCTAAAAATATTGCAGTCCGATTTGGATAGGTTAGGTTAGAAGGCTAAGGCGGGAGCTCCGCTCCCGCCTTAACCTTCGTGGTTATTTTTTTTTCATAAATTTAAGTAATAGTTCTGTAGTATAAACTTTTATTCTAATTTTTTATTGTATTAACTAGGTATATTATATTATTTTAACTTTTATTTTTATTTTAGTTTTGTAGTTTATACTATTATTTTAATATAAAAAAAATAACCACGCTATTTCTTTTTTTGTCCATTAAAGTCACTCCAGCTATACTTCGCAGACTTCTCATTTCCACTGCATTAATTTTGCTTTCATGCTTCTTCTGCCATACCCAACTTTCACTACCATACATAAGTGTAGGGATGAGCACTCCCCTATGTACAGCCAACCTGGCCTTCTCAGACACATTTTGACTGCTCATAAAGGTGTACATAGCCCCATTCACTTGATTTCCTGCCAAAACTCTTCGCTCAATATCCTGGTCACACTTTCCATCCCTTACAAATTTGGAACCCAAGTATACAAATTCTATCACCTGTTCCACTCTTTGCCCTTCAATGAAGATTGAGCAATTCGTCATACTTTCTTCTCTTTCAAAAACCATAACTTTCGTCTTGTTTACATTAACTTTCATTCCTCTACTTTTTAGTGCCTCATTCATACTATTAACCATCAGCTGCAATTCCTCCGCTGATGATGCTAATATCACCTGATCATTAGCGTATAGGAGGCATTTGACGGTCAGTTCATTCATATTTAAACCATACATACTCTCTTGCAGTTCTTTCAGACAACTGTCCATGTATAGATTAAACAGCCACGGAGACGCTACACAGCCCTGTCTCACACCCTTTTCAATGTGAAAGAAGTCCGTGCAGGCCGCGTTGATCCTGACACAAGCACTAGAACCCTCATAGAGAGACCTCAGTGCCCGTATCAAGTTGCTGTTCACTCCATACATGGACAATATTGACCACAGTTCATTCCTCACCACTCTGTCATAGGCCTTTTCCAAGTCCACGAATATGCAATAGACCTTTTGACTTTTAGCCAAAACTTTCTCAGCTACGCATCGTAAGGAAAAGACCTGATCCGTACATCCCCTTCCTTTCACAAATCCTGCTTGCACATCCCACATTTTTCCTTCAGTTTCATTCATCACTCTTTTTATCAACACTTTTGCATACAATTTGCCAACGATGCTGAGCAAGCTTATGCCGCGGTAGTTTTTGCACTCTTGCTGCGACCCTTTTCCTTTGTAAAGCGGCACAATGACAGCTTTACACCATTCTGCTGGTACTCTGCCACTTCGCCAACAAAAGTTAAAAAGGCGGTACAGCTGGCAAGCTACCACGCCACGTCCAGCTTTCAGCATTTCGACAGAAATCCGATCTATTCCAGCAGCCTTTCCTACTTTCATACAATTCAACGCTTCCACTATTTCTCCCATACTTAACTCGCTTTCATCGCCAAATTCATTCAGTTCTAAAACACGCGTATCGCCTTGTATATCTTCTTTTTCGAATAAACTCTCTAAATATTCCTTCCATCTCTTTAGCACACATTCTTCTCCTCTTACAAAACTTCCATCCTGGTTTCTGATGTTTGCTGACTCCTCACTGTTCTTATGGACTTCCAAAAAAATTTAATATTCCGTTGGAAGTCTTCAGATAACCTTTTATCAAATTTTTCTCCATCATTCTTTCTTTCTCATCATCGTCTCTTTTGCAACACGTTTATACTTTTTATATTCATCCTTTGCCATTTTTACATCCTCATCCGTTGCCTTTTGCATTCTTTGATTGGCCTTTGTAGCCAACCAGTCCAACCATGCTTTCTTTCTTTCTTCACTCAGTTTACTCACAAATTCCTCTTTTATGCCTAACTCTTGTAAATTCTCAACTTTTATTCGCTCTAGTACACTAACGGGTTCATGCAGACGATGTCGCCACCGCTGAAACAGACCCCTTACCCGGCTAATTACCAAGAAGTGATCTGTGTCGATCCCGGTGCCACGGTACGCCCGAGTGTCTAGCACTTTCTTTCTCAGTCTTGCGTCTACTATCACAAAGTCAATCATGCTTCTCTGATCTCTCTCCTCTCTTGTATACAAGTGGATATCATTGTGGTTGAATATGGTATTAGTTACCACAAGATTCCTTTCCAAACATACTTCTAGCAAGCTTTCTCCATTTTCATTCACTCGTTCATCACCAAACTTTCCCAATACACTCTCGTATCCATCGCGCTTCACTCCCACCCAACCATTAAAATCACCTAACATCACTATTCTCTCGTTTCGTTTACATTTATCCAGAATATCACTCATACTCTCCCAAAATGCCCGCCTCTCGCTTTGGTCTTTTGAAGACCGGTGCCACCGCGCATCCTGCGGAGCATACACTCCCAAAACAAAGATGCGGGTAAGTCCAACCTTCAGTCTTAGCCAAAGGAGTCTTGGCTCACACATTCCTACTCTGTCACACACTCATTCATTCTCGCGGAAAGTAGTACACCGACCCCCTGGCATGCCGTGCTGTTTGTGGCTACACCTGACCAATAGGCCGTATAGGCTCCGTGTGTCGTGGTGTCACATCCTTTCCGCTTTGTCTCATTCACACACAAAATATCAAGATGCCTCTCTTGCATCATCTTATATACCTCCTCAATTTTATCTTTCATTCCTCCTCTCACATTTAATGTAGCAAAGTGGCTAACCCCAGTCCACTTTTCGCCTCGATGGGAAACGAGACGTGATGGGTGGCGAACCACATCGCCGCCGTTTTTGGTTTTAAATTTCACTACCATAGCGTTCCCACGAGAAGCTAGGGAATTAAATTGGTCCACCTGAACAGAGCCCCGCTTGTCCAGGTTAGGCTAGCCTTGTTTTGGGATCGCCCGGGCCCAGGGCAATTAGGCACGCTTAAGACTACGCTCGCCCGTAGCCACGCAGCTCATCGGCACGGCGACCTTGGCTTGGCGGATAGTGGAGCGGATCAGGATGGGGTAGGAAGGGATTCACGGACAAGGAAATGGATAAGGTAGGATAGGACGGGGTAAGAAAGGGTCCAAAACCATCTGTAATTCAAACCAAAAAAATTCCAACAGGTGCCAAACAGCCAATTCAAAAAACGTTCTTCTGCGATTGACACCGTGGTGTCAATAATTCGTGGTGTCAAACAGCGAAGGACCCAAAATAGTACATTTCCTAGCCTGAAGGACGCGTGTTTTGTATGGTCAAATCGTTGGGCCTACTCACGGCCTTAAGAGTAATTTCCTGCTAAAGTAGTAGCCTCCTAGACGTCACACACGGGGCATTTTGTTCAAAAGTTGACTCAGTTGATAAAATTGACAGACATTTGAACAAAGAAGTATGAATGTGCAGGTTAATCTATTACCTACGTACGAGTACAATCCAGTACATAAATTGTCATAAATGATCAATACACAATGTAATATTTATATCTCTAAGTGCCTAACGTCTTAATGTTATTACTTGTCTTATAATAAGTGCATTATTCATTTAAAAGGAAAATGTAATATAAATCTTCGTAAATATAGCGCTCGTGAAGTCACTGAGCTAAGGAGTTCACGCTACGGTCAGAATTTAGATAGATGGCATTTAATTTTGTGATATTTCTATTATATTACTTGACTGCCTCGTTGGTCTAGACTAGAGGTCGAAATGTGTGACTGCGGATCATGAGGTCGTGGGTTCGATTCCCACCGGAGACATAAATTTGTGTGACCCATAAATGTTTGTCTCAAGAGTCTGGGTGTTTCTACGTATAATATGTATGTATTTAAAAGTATATAGTATTTATATCCGTAGTCTGATAGTAGGCCGTAGACCCATAACACAAGCAGGTTATTCCTAGCTTTCTTTGGGATCAGGTAGCGTTGTGTGTAAGAAAGTTTGCGTGTTTTAGAAGACACGTAAGTCATTGGTTCCGGCTCTCAGTAATTGCTATTTATTAATTCAAGTTGAATGCCTTATCAGCAGCGTTTTGAAAATTTTCACCAGTTCCCAATATGGCACTATACCTACTACCTACCTACTTACTGAACACGTGCAACTAAAATGGATGAAATGTGGGTGTACGCCTGTGTCTACTCCTTTGGGCAAAAAGGCGCGATTATGTAACTAAGCAGCAGGTGATGACAACTCTGAGATGAGGCGAACGAATTCCCCACACATTGCGTGAAGTCTTGCAAAACTAGAAGTATTAGTTCAATTTTATCCTCGACAATATCATGTACGTTAATCATGCCTTTTTAGGGTTCCGTAGCCAAATGGCAAAAAACGAAACCCTTATAGATTCGTCATGCCTGTCTGTCTGTCCGTCAGTATGTCACAGCCACTTTTCTCCGAAACTATAAGACTTGTGCTATTGAAACTTGCTATGTAGATGTATTCTGTGAACCGCATTAAGATTTTTATATAAAACTAGAAAAAAAGCAGTAAACTTTAGGGGTCCCCATACTCAGAACTGAAACTCAGTTTGTTTTCATCAAACCCATATGTGTGGTGTTTCTATAGATAGGTCTTCAAAAATGCTATTGAGGTTTCTAACATCACTTTTTTCTAAACTTAGTTTGCGCAAGAGACACTTCCGAAGTGGAAAAATGAATGTTAACTAAGAGAATAATAAAATCTAAAAAAAATATATAATGTACATTGCACTAAAAACTTCCAACGAAAATTGGTTTGAACGAGATCTAGCAAGTAGTTTTTTTTTAAAACGTCATAAACCGCAATTTTGGCCTAAAAAAATCACTACCACAGCGAACGTGTTAAAACATCAATCAAAGTAACAACGAACTACAAGAACTTTTTTACGGTAGGTACTTGCTGCTACGAAACTCTTCATGAGCGAGTCCAACTCGCACTTGGCCGGTTTTTTTCCTTTAGAGTACGCAGAGAGTGTCTTTCCACTTATAACCAAAGACTTCTATATAAAGAGGTAGACATGCCCTACGCACCAATTTTTGAAGCGTATAAACTGAGCTAGTTAGCGCGGTTGCGCGCAGTTCGCGCTGACACTATGTCACTGTCGTATCTCCCAAGATTTAACAACAAAATTGTATTTTTAACGTGGAAAAGTACATAATTATCGACATAAAAGTGCTTAAGACTTTGTAGTTTACGAAGGAGCACAAATTTATTTGGTAATTACGCACAATTTATGCGTAATTAATTATTTTTCATCAATTTTATGATTATTCTTAATCGTATTAACCCACCACATTGTACAGGCCTAACTAATCTGACGACCTCAATGCTTTTGTTGTACTTCGTATTTTGACAGCATAATACTTGCTGAATATGCCAAGCGAGCGTCAAGGCACGGGGATTCCCCGAATAGTTATAGTTCTACGCAAGTACGGTTTGCAAGAAAATTTAATTTATGTTTTACTTTTTGGGTAGGTACTTACAACGATTGTGATCAAATCAGTCGTTACAATGCCATCTTGTGTACTAAGATTTTGTAAAAATTACACATCAAAATGCAGTTACCTTTCACAGGTTATTTTAAGATTATTAAATAAAATAAATAAATAAATATTCACGGACATTTCACACAACGCTATCTGATCCCAAAGTAAGCTAGGAATAACCTGCTTGTGTTATGGGTATCAGACCACGGATATTAATACTTATATACTTTTAAATACATACATGTTATACATAGAAACACCCAGACTCTTGAGACAAACATTTATGGGTCACACAAATATTTGTCTCCGGTGGGAATCGAACCCACGACCTCCAGCGCCGCAGGCGGTATCACTACCGACTGCGCCACAGAGGCAGTATTAGGTATATTAACTTTTTATGAGATTATTACATCATTCATTGACGAATATTATTACATTTTTTTGTTTCTATTAGCTTTCCTCAAGATCAACTACGTCAGCAAAAATGAGTTGAATTTGTCAGACTGGAGCGGTCGGAAAGCGATTGGATGCCCAATACCTATTCCAGAATATGCTATACAGGGTGTCCCACGGCTATGTCACATGGAGGGAAAGTAACTTAAATATTGTAATATATTACTTATTGAACACTTATTATTGTAATAATAAGTGTTCAAATGACTAGTGAGAGCCGCCTTGAAAGTGGTTATAGAATATTACACACATTTAGTGTACATTTCTTTTCATTAGTTCCAGTCTTATTTGTGGCAGGCAGAGCCACTCTTCCTTGTGGCCTTAATTAAATTTAATTATATGAAGATGACTGATTACTTATTGAATTGGGATTTTATTTAGCATAAACGATGTTCCTAAAAGTAAATTAGGCGATGGTTTTCCTTAAAAACGTATAGATATTATGTTTGTTGAACTATGGAATTGTTAGACAAACTATTTTGAAAATAGTTATTCGTTCAGTAAAATAGTTCTGCAAACACCATTAAACAGTACATTTAATTTGATTTATTTAGTGTACATAATTAGTGTTCAAGTCAGTACTTATTTTTAGTTTGACTTTGAAATATTTTGTTCGGAAAAGGGGAATATTCAGATATCGATTAAAATACATGCCTTAATTAAATAGGTATATAATCAGTTTTTTAAGTTTATATTTAAATATGAACATCATTGGTAAATTTTGCATTTTATACCTTTATACCTACTTAACATTTTTCTGCAGTTTGTACGTGTGATACAGAATCGTAAAACTTCGAGGGTATTCGGTGGTACTCGGCTTGTAATTGGAGTCCATACGCCTTCTCTTTTACTCTTGTTCTATTTGTATATTGCTATTGCAGTTACAATTACGTAAGTATAGTTTATTAGTGAGTGTAGTTTTAGCAATGTGTGTGTATGAGGATTGCTTTTATGCTTTCGTTTCTTATAGTAGAGCGTATCTACCTCATTTTATATAGAAATCTTTGCTTATAACCCGTTCGCTCTAACTTTGCCGCTGGCGTAGAGGCGTATACCCGAATAGTTAACTAGACGAAGTAAATAGTACTACGACGACAACGTATCAAGTTAAAACGATAGGACAATGTTAATAGTTACTCTCGGCTAACCCTGAATAAGCCCATAAAAGAATTGCTCTAATAGAAGTCTTATAAATTGCTTGGCTCAATTTGCTGAATGAAAATCATTCAATACTCCAGTAATCTTGTAATTAACATTCTATAAGGCTTTTAATTATATAATAATTGTCTGTAATATCCATAACAAAAGTCGCCATGACATTAGATAATAGCTAGCAACGTAATTGGTAGCAAACAATACGCGGAAATTAGGAGCTAAGGTTGGTACGAGTATATTCCGGCCATTGAAAGATCGCGATTGAATGTAAATGATATCAATCTACATTGAGAGACCTCCTTTTTCTAACACTCTATGTCCAAAGTGGCATAAAATGTTACAAAATATACATATAATCATGCTTTTATCCCCGAAGTGGTAGGCAGAGGCATATCATAGGTATGCCCACATTTCAAATTTTTGTTCAGAATTTTTCCCACGTAATAGGTGGTGAGCCGTATTGCCGCGTTGAAATGGAAAGGGGCAGGTTGTTAATACTAATAGGTGAATTTTTTAAGCCACCCATAAAAGCCTTCAACTTGGCTCGACGACTGCCATTTTACTGGCAACCGGGACCAACGGCTTAACGTGCCTTCCGAAGCACGAAAACGCTCGCAAAATAAATGTCACAAAGTGGTCATGAGATGGTCACCCATCCATAATCGGCCACAGTAAATTTTGCTTACAGCGGTGATCGTTAGAACACTGAGTCCGTCCGCGGGGCCACGAGCGCTTCATCGTGTTCTTAAATTATTCCTTAATAGTGTCTGTTCCCGTTCCCTTGGGAATACGGGAACAAAATATAGCCTATGTTCACCGCAAATAGTGTACCTTTCCAACAGTGAAAGAATTTTACAAATCGGTTCAGTAGTTTCGGAGCCTATTAGATGCAAACAAACAATCAAATCCTACCGCTTTATAATATTAGTACAGATAGGTAAAATGCCTATATCACAAGCAATATTTTCAATTACTTACATCATCTAACAGCCATTTGACAAATTTGCAATATCATTCATTGCTCCTCGTAATAAATGTGACGGTTGGTTTTCAGGGACATGTCCGTTTGTGTGGCACCGGGTTGTATTTCTATCTCTGCGCCGAATTTCATTAAGAAGACAATTTATTGATTACAGCGTAAACTCATTAAAATAATAGCATAAGCACCAAATTGCGATAAAACTGACAAGTTATTGTCTGAAATCGCTGATATACTTCAGATTCAAAAGCAATAATACACTTTCGCATTTATAAATAAGTAGAGATATTTTAATTATGTGATGGATTACAATGTAAACACATCAAAAAACAGAATAAGCAAGAAATTGCGATAAAACTGATAAGTTAGGTATTCTCTGAAATCGCTTCATACGAAAGCACCAGCCAGACTTACACATTTATGTAATAGAAGAAGTTAGCGATCTTTAAGTATGTAATTGATTACAGTGCAAACTCATTATAGTTATAGTATAAGCAACAATTTGCGATAAAACTGACAGGTTATTATCTGAAATATTACACTTACCTATTTATAGATTGGCGACGTGATAAATCAATCATTTAGATAACATTCATAACCTGACGTTATTACGACATAATATAGTCAGATAGTACAGATCCACACCTGTCAAAACGATTGAGTCACTTCATCTACACATACACACACATAAATAAAATTAAGGTATCTGTTTGTAACTCAAAATTAACAGCTTTTCACTAAAGGCATGAAAGTATAATACAGTATTTAGACACAAAAATAGAAATTTAAAATTAATTAAACTGAGGTGACGGGAGGCCTCGAACCTTTGTCGCAGCGAAGAACCATAGCGTCCTTGGCTGCCTTCTATCGAATGTATCACGGCGAATGTTCTGAAGAGCTCTTCAACCTGATCCCACCCTCTCCTTTCCGATCCCGAACAACGCGTGCTAGGCAGAGATGCCACTCATACACAGTGGAGAGAATCTTCGCCAGAACCGAGCGTTTCAAAAGATCGTTCCTCTGTCGAACTATAAAAACATGGAACGACCTGCCCGCACACGTCTTTCCCTCATCTTACAATCCCGGGTTCTTCAAGAGGAGCGTGAAGAGGCACATCACAGGGCCGCCAACTTGAGGACCACTGTAAGAAGTGGCCCCCAATCGCTAGATGCGCCACTGCTTTCTTACCATCAGGCTGGTGGCGACGTCAATTTGGCGAGCTGAATATAAAAAAAAATAAAAATAAATAAAATTGTTCTGGCTAATCTCTGAAATGGCTGGACCGATTTTAACGGAACTTGCACTGTCAGATTGCTGATATCAAGCTGACACAAGTCCATTCTACCCGACCGACTCAAGAGAATAAACCCAACTATTTCCTCTGTTTAATGTTAAAAATTTACTTATTTAAAAATAAGTCTCGTTCCAGTCCTCGCTAAACAAAACCAACTTTTAAACATAAATAATTAAATATTATGTTAGTAACATCACTATACTGACTGGATTTTCTTACTTTACCTACATATTCAGTTTTAAACCTAGGCCATGTGAAGTGCTTCAGTTTATCAGTTTCCTCAAGTACCTATGTATGTATGAGGTAAATATTATAGGTATTCTGCTAATGCGTTCTGTCTGTAAGGATGACGATGAGCGGAGTCCCAATTACTTAGTAATTAGTTTATTTAAAAATTAAATGAAACTGCGCAAATAAGGTATAGATAAGTCAAAGTGAAATAGGAGATCACGGCTGGCATGCCATACAACAAGATTTTTATTGAGTTTTAGAGTTAGACCTCAGTTCCTTTTCGTTTTTCACTCCTTCAACTTGTTTCTTCACCGGGCCAGTATGAATAATGGGTACAACTCTTTCATTCAACACCTTCTGAGATTTCAATGGAGCAGTAATAGACAGATTACCATCTGTATGATAATTCTGGATCCACTCCTTCTGGTAAAGCGTACCGCTTGGTGAAACTCCTGGAGATAAAGCCATGTTCGTCCTGCCTGTCTTCAGGCTTAGCTTCAATAGTCAAGCATCCATCCACAGTTTTGATTGTCAGTAATATGACATTTGTTAAGACAAGTTGAAGACATTTGTTAAGACAAGTTGAAGACATTTGTTAAGACAAGTTGAAGACATTTGTTAAGACAAGTTGAATACCTTATGGCAGATTTGAGGATTTCTGCTGCAAGGTGTCATAATTGACACTTGTCCACCTTATTATGCTAGCCACGCAACGGCAGACTGTACGGTCTCCCGGAGAGGTTATCAGCGCAAGTGACTAATGTAGGTTTCAGTATTTTGACGTGACAACGTCATATAATTCGATGGAGCCGGCTCCACGCACGAAAAAACATGACGTATGCGGCGTTACCTCGCTCTGAGGCGTTCCATTTAAGGCTGAGTTGTCACGTTCAGTAAACCGACTTTACAGACAACCGATTTTTTATGGAGCTTTCGCCCTGTGGGTTTGCCTCAGCGGTCTTCAGTTCTACAGTACGGTGCCAATTAATTTTCGATATTCTATTTCCGCACTCGTTCCGGTCTACCTGCAAAGGCATTGCGCACGTGAGCTGTACATGGAGTACCGTTGTGTGTATGGCTAGCATTGCGTGGAACCAAATGCAAATGGCGTGTGTTTCTGCCTACTTCTTCGAGGATAGAGGCGTGACTATAGAAAAATGAAAAATCTTTATTCATGTAGGTCACAATGTAACGCTTATGAACGTCCAAATGATTGCTTCTACATTTACATTTACTGCCAGATTCGCAACGCAATAGGTAGAACTGGAGAAAAAAGAACCTGCCAATAAAACTCCGGCCACACTTTTTAGGTATGAATGAGCATGCATTATGTTTAAACGCAAAGGAACTCGGCACCACGTGCAGGAGTAATCGTTGATAACCCTCATACCTAGCTTAGCTTGTCTTTCTACAGTGCACCAGCCCAATGAACAGTATTTATCCTTACATTCTTCTAAAACAGAGTCAAGGATTTAAGAATTCTTTAGCGATGAAATTTCAAAGAATTTGCAATTCATTGGTTTACTCAGAAGACAATCTATAAGTAATGAAAATTGTTGGAAGCGAGCCAAGGGCTGAGGACGATGCGTAATCCTTTAACTTGGCTTGCTGTCTCTATTATGTGTTTACCACTTTTAGAAGTTCGTACCCGAAGGATAAAAAACGGGAATTTATTGCCGAAACTGCGCTGTCTACCACCAGGCTGTACTTATCTCATGAATTGGGATAATTATTATCTAGCTATAGGTACATATAACTGAAATGTTTACAGATCGTGTATTTCAGTTGCCGCTTTAACAAATTACGTCAAAATTAAATACTAATAATCGTACTAATATTATAAATGTGAAAGAAGATGTTAGGATGTTTGAATGTTTGGATGTTTCTTACTCAATCACGCTCTAAGGGCTGAACGTATTGAGCTGAAATTTGGTACAGGGATAGATAATAACCTGGAATAACTTTTAATCCCGGGAAATGTTCCCATGGGAGGCGGGAACGAGGAACAAGTTTCACGCGGGCGAAGCCGCGCATAATCATCTAGTGAAAAAATAAAAATTAAGGGAACTACCATACAAATTGCAGGTGAAAAAAACGTCATAAATGATATTTATGTCGTTTTCTTCATCCGCAATCGTCTTCGGCATTTTTTAGGGTCTGTATGTTTGTCCGCCATTTTAGTGGTAGAAAAAAGAGGATGTCATCCGCTACTAAGTACATGGACTACATCAACCCATGCATAAGTCTAACTAGCGGAACTTCGAATGTTATAAACAATAAAATATTTCGATTGTTCGTTACCATTTTCCTATCGCCTGTTTTCATTATGTATTAAGAGCGAGGTAAACAATTACATGTTTTTGTTCATTGATTCATGAATAATGCACCAAAATACTGTCTCGTGAGGTTAACGTCGTTTTATAAGGCGTGACGCATACGGAACCCGCCGGCGGTGACTGGTGACGTGTGGCGGAGGCCGGTCGGTGATATTTGTGTGTGAGGAAGTGCAAGGGTTTAGGCTTGCTACAGAGCGTAAGACTTTTGAAGAAAGAAGTAATTTAAAAAAAAATATTGGGAAGCTCTCCACATTGCTTGGTGGCGGTGATTTTGAGAAGGGCAAAAACATAATTGGTATGACGTTATATAATGTATTTGTTACCTTTTTTAGACACTCGAATATGTGTCCAATAAGGTGTACAGGTTATAAAATGTATATGTATTGTTAAGCTCAAAGTATTATTAGCTTTAGATATCAAAATTCAATCTGGGGTGTGTGAGACATTGAACTAATATGACTACAAGAGGATTGCGAACTAATAACTACGATTGCGCTTGACTTGAAAATTATTGAAACTGGGGAAGTATGTGTATAGGTAAAAGGATCGCATATTAAAAGGAAATTAGCAGGATTTCAATATTACTTCCGAAAATTTGATGATTTAAACAAATGAAAGTAGATACTAAAACACGGGGTACCTACTTAAAATTACTTCCAACAATATTTCTATACATATTCGTAATTTGTACATTATTATAAACAAATTTAAAATGATCAGTTCATCAGATCGTTTGGTTGCACTTTGTACATAGCATATCAAGCATATTACTGGGACCGAATCAAAGATGTCAGCAACTTATTTATTCCAAACATTAAACAAAAGGCGCAAGTGTGCAACCGTCCTTATGAAACTCACACGAGCCATAATAACTTTCCTCGAGCATGCGTCACAATCTTTAACCGGCTGACATGTTGAATTAAATACAGTTTTGGAACAATAATTAAAATGACGCTATAATAATAATTATTATCATAAATTTGTCAAGCTTGACAGAGAAGCGTGTCCCGTGTTTTGGTAAGGAGGGTTCCATACCAAAAAATGATAACAAATTTCATTTCTTGTATGGGCTCAAATATAAACTTTTTTTTCTGTTTTTGTTACTTATAGCGGCAATAGAAATATAACCGTCTCATCTCATAATGTACTTTTCTCGAAATGTCCTTTCTCATAATGTCCTTTTCTCGAAATGTACTTTTCGCGAATCGTTCTTTTCTCAAAATGTCCTTTTCGCGAAATGACCTTTTCTCAAAATGTTGTATTGTATTGTTGTGTTGTATTCGTCTCATCTCATTATGAGATGAGACGAATACAACATCTGTGATAATTTCAACTATCTAGCTATCATGGTTTATAAGGTCGCGCCACAAAACTTTGCGTTTATGAAGTTCGTTCACAGAATAAACTAATGCGCAGCTGAGGCGAGAGGGGCACCCCTCCCGCCTCGAAGTTTATTGCTTAATACTTTATAATTATAGAATACATTGTATTATCTGTGATAATACGTAATAATGCATAATTGAGGCGCGAACGAACGAACTTCATGGACGCGAAGTTATGTGGCGCGAGCTGTATCACTTGGTGACAGATGACGACAGATAGGGGAGGAGTTTCAGTAATAGATAGGTTGGAATAGTATAAGGGTCCCGTTTCTTGGGATTATCCTTCCCGGGACTCCCAGCCGTAGGCAGATGGGAGGGCACCTTGTGGTTTTAGTCGGTAGGAGTCTGGCATAACATCCATAAGGATTTCCACACTAAAATAGTGTACCGTTTTTACCATATGGCAACGGAACCCTAAAAATCGAATAATTATGCGTCTGGGCAGGTATAATTTTAATCCAATTCGCCATTCCACGGATAAAATGATAATCGTTTTATAACCATACGAAGAGCAAGCAATTTTTTGTAACGCTTAATTTGGTAAAGCAATTCGCAGAATGTTAAGAGTATATTTCTGTAGAAATTTTTGACATTCATTCATTTAATTTGGGTCGCGATAGTTGTTACGATGCTGAGAAATATTAAGATACTACTCGTAGCTGAAGATTGTCTATCGTGTTAGGTAGGTATGTATTACAATACCAAACACCTTAATAAATTGTTTTAAAAACTGTTTTGCTTCTCAACCAGACCAATAACTCTGCAACTTCGCTAAAGCTTACTTACTACCCGTTCGCTCTAACTTTGCCACTGGCGTAGAGGCGTATACCCGAATTGTTAATTAGACGAAGTAAATTGACAGTAGCTAATGTCACTTCGTTATAGAAAATACGCAACATTGTATGAAGAAGTGACATTAGTTGCTGTCAATTAACTACGTCTAATTAAAAATTCGACTTTAGTATGGAGCCGAGCGGCAAAGTTAGAGCGAACGAGCAGTAGGTTCCTTGGGCAAGCGAACTAATACTAAGTATGTCAAATAGATCGCATAAGTGACAGTTTGTCATCTCATAAGTAAGATGTCACTAACATCATAACATTCAAACTAGGGAATGCAATCCCGCAACAGAATTGTAATCCCGGTATTTGCGGGATCCCGCATATTTCTGAAAGTCATTGAGAAAAGAATAGAAGTCTGTATCATACATCCATCTAGAACTGAAAAATAGTCACCCCTTAATCCCCGAAGGGGTAGGCAGAGGCATATTATATGCCCACATTTCACCTTTTAAGATTTCGTACCACGTAATATGTGATGAGCCGTATTGCAGTCTTGAAATGGCCAGGTGCAGGTTGCGACTGCTTGCTGTTGAAATTTTTCAAGCCGGGCCTTCAACTTGTCTTAACTGCCATTTTACCGGCAAACGGGACCAACGGCTTAACGTGCCTTCCGAAGCACGGCAACGCTCAAATAAATGTCACAAAGTGGTCACCCATCTAAGGACCGGCCATAGTAAATGTAACTTACTGCAGTGATCTTTTACAAAGCACTGAGTTTGCAGGGTCACAAGGAAAAATTAATTATATAATATAACTTATGTATTGAGATTATTAAACGGATATACATCTAAGTAATAAAATACCTACTGCAAACTATTAGAAGCGCATAAAACATAGCATGTCAAAATTCTTGTCTGCCAAATGACTCCTAACTTAACATGTCAGATAGCCAGCAAGCAATGTACGAGATAATTGAATACTTTTCTAACTGTTTATGGTACAAGAAAAGTCAAATCTCCCTGATTCAATCGGTAAAAACAAATTGTAAGTACGTTAGTAGGTTATTTTACGTCACAATTACAAAAAACTTTCTCAAACCGAATCAGTTTGCGCGCTTTCGCTGACAGAACAATACATGGTGTTTACCTTTGCACAGTCCCGCTAATCCCGCGGGATCCTGCACGATTTACGTGCGGGACTGGTCCCGCAAAAATACTGCGGGATCCCGGTATTTCGGGATCCCGGTATCCCGGTATTGCATTCCCTAATTCAAACCCTTGAGATACCCCTGACAAACACGATAGAATCTAATCCCTTAGTCACGACAACTGTTCTCATGGCAAACCATTGTTGTAATACCCTTCAAATGTGGTTGAATTTCCGTGTAAATTCATAATAATATTTATACATGTAATTATAGTGCTACCAGTGCGAGGTGACACTAATGTCACAGTATAAATATATGATACTAATGTCGTCTAATTTATTATTGCTTTCAACAGTTTCACGATCTAGACAACTCAATAAATATATACTAACTGACAAGCACAACTTTGTTTACGTTATACCTAGATACCGACTGCACCGTCATTTGCGAATCTAAACCATCCACGGCGCTACCCAAACGCATACAAAAAAAAATCATTCAAATCTGTCCAGCCGCTCAGGAAAAGTTCAGGACATACACTCGTACAGTAGAATTATATAAAGTGAAAGGTACCTAGTTAAGCTATGCCAGCGTTTACCGACTAAAACCATACCTACCCATTTAGTTATTAATGTACTACGTAGTAATAATAACTCAATGCACCTACCACGGCCTATGGCGGCTACGGAAGGAACACCCAAGATTGTATATACTACAGAGGGAGCTAAATAAAATAATACATACATACATAGGTACATATATGGGTACGCCTTTATCCCCGAAGGGGTAGGCAGAGGCATATTATATGCATACATTTCACGTATTGCCGTGTTTAAATGGACAGGCGCAGGTTGTAACTGCCTGCTGTTGAAATAAAGCCTTCAACTTAGCTTAACGACTGCCATTTTACTGGCAACCGGGACCAACGGCTTAACGTGATTTCCGAAGCACGGAAACGCTCAAATAAATGTCACAAAGTGATCACATCGATGGTCACCCATCCATGAACCGTCCATAGTGAAAGTTGCTTACTGCAGTGATCGCTTACAGAACACTGACTGAGTCCGCGGGGCCACGAGCGCTTCTCTAAATAAAATAGTAAGCCATGATAATTACAACAAGATCTAAAAAGTGTTCAAATCAAGACAGTAAATTACATCCAGCAACAACATTTACTACACGCAATGTCTTTGTGCAACTTGGCACTTGTCACGTCTTTGTGTGTTAAAAGGCTCAGGAGGTGACGTCACTCACCCTTAGTCACCCACCGACATTTGCTTCATAGTCTAGACACAAAAGTCTAGTAAGGACTAAAATCGCTTGCACATTTTTCATCAGGGTATGTAACTGTGTGTGTGTGAATGTGATTCCTGCATGCGATATTTTTGCTAAGTGTATCTCGACTATAATCCTTATGTAACTCCACCTATTACTGCAAGCCTTTAGCTCCCCGAGCAGTAGTATAGGTACCTACGCGTATTAACATAGTATCAATGAATACATACTTACCTAGAACCACAGTTCTTAAGGAATTTTTGCCCCAACAGTATCATGAGAGTGATTGTTGATCGTCCTGATTGTCCCTTTTCATGGTGTTGGGTGCGGTTACATACATACCGATCAGGAGCACCGTTACATACAAGCTTTATGAAATAAACTGTGATGATGACATTATTTATATTCACTTTATTCTTATAATTCGTATATATTGGTCCGATTATTATAACTCATTATTATCAAAATTAAATCAAAGATATTTAATATTATTTTATATATTTATTTTGTAATTCATTAAATCCAATGTAATAATTCATTTAATACAATTTATTTACTTCTTAATGTTAAAATTTTATGATAATATATTATTATTTATTTTTGTATTCTTTATTATTATTTCTTTTTTTGTTATATAATTATGTTGCCTAATTTAAAAATAATGTAATTAGATATGAATTAGAATTCAATTGGAACTAATCAACATATTATTCTACTCACATAGTCCGTAAGCTTTTTGTATAAGTACTAACTCTATTATGGATAATGTGAAAAATCCGAAATAAAATTTATTATTATTATATTATTATTATTTCTTTCATTTATTTAATTGACAAAGAACATTGAACGCTTTTTTTACAATCAACAACCTCAATGAAATTACCTAGTCAAAAAAGTAACACCAAAAAAATCTGTGCCTACCAAATTTATCATTCAACCTCCATCGTTTACCGCCGACATGACACAAGAATGTAGGCAATTAGGACAAGCCTGATAATAACATCTTCATAAACATATCACCAGATTATCTTGACAGGCCGGTCACGAAACAGCGCCGAGTGTTAATGAGGTGTTAGCTAGGAAGCTTGGGGACATCTACGAGTATCGTGATTTAGGCACTAATTGTATGTTTTCTGCAAGGTTCTACTATCAGTTCTCCTAAAAGAACCTCATGGAAATTACTCCCAAGAAAATGTGAAGTAGAAGTAATATCTGGACTGGAGTAGTAGAATATCTATACTAATATTATAAAGAGGAAAGATTTAATTGTTTGTTTGTTTGTTTGCATCGAATAGGCTCCGGAAATACTGGACTGATTTTAAAAATTCTTTCACTGTTGGGAAGCTACACTCTTTCCGGTGAACATAGGCTATATTTTATTCCCGTATTACCACGAAAACGGGAATTACGCGGATGAAATCGTGTGACGTCGGCTAGTATATTATATGTTATTATCTGTGGTAGTAGTAACCACACAACCCAGTAGTTCTAGTAAAGGGCTGCAACAATATTCAGTAAAATAAGTCTGTTATAGAGGATAAATCTATCGGTTAAAAGAGAAAATAAAAGAAATTCTTCCTAACAGGGATAAATATTATACTTAGTTGCTTTTGAATAATTATCTTAATTTATGAACTGTCATAAATTTTTAAACTTTTAAGGTTAATAAATAGGTACTAAGAAATTGACATAATTTACTTCTGAAGACTTTAGTTAAACATTTTGTAGACGTGACAAAATGCCCTTGTTTTACATGACACGAGGTATGTTGTGGTAGGTACCTACCTATTTTTAAAAAGTACCTGTACCTGTACTTGCAATAATAAAAAGATAAACACAGTAACAAAATAACAAAACAAGGATACAAACGTCCAAGCTTTGACTTTGCAGCGACTAGTAATAAAGTACATGATAAATTTCCAGAAATTAAACAATATTTACAGCTAAGCTTACGTGACCTACGCAGGCTGATATATGACTATGTAGGCTTGAAGGTTTCTGCAGGGCCATAGGCGAACGTCCATAGGTTACAGTAGCAAGGGGACTGGTTTAGAAAATGTCTACAAAGAGGTGCAAATGAAAGCGTTTTTTGTCTGCATAAATAGACGGAAAATTATTGTCAAAAATAAATTGTTAATCTACAAGATGCTTAGATCATCTAATCACAGGATGCGCCTTACTTAAGCATTGTTTTCTGCCAAGCCATATGACCATTTGGTCTTTTGGCTTTATAAAAAGCACTGTACATCAGTACATCATTTTATATGATTAAACTAGTACATTTCATTGTAGTTGACTGTACAATAAAAATTAACACACAACAGCCATTACGCGTTTGTCGATTAATACATTTTTAAATGTAATGAAATTTTATATGTCTTTGTGTTTCCTCCTTCACCCGCTATGAAAACTAGCAGAATATTTTTGTATGCGGTGGTTCGCAAAGGCTAGTCCCGTGATATATGGTCTAAGACAAGATGTGTGTCAAAATAATTATGGTTTTGTTGTAAATTGTATATAACTCTTATTTATACATAATGTGTAAAACGATCATAGAGTCACCCTCACATTTTTAGATGAATGCATTTTATGACTTCAATTTTTGAAAGAAAAAAATATGCCAACATATGCCAAAATCACAGATATCAAAAAAGACTTTTTTCTGATTTCTGTAAAGAAAATATACACCTATAAATTGTTTTTTTTTCGATTTTGAATAAGTATGAATATTAGCTTGTTACAACTAAAATAAGCTATAAAATGGTATATTTCCTAGCCTGAAGGACGCGTGTTTTGCATGGTCAAGGTCGTTAGGCCTACCAACGGCCTTAAGTGGCCCTTATACTTGTCTGATGCCTTAGTGGTATAAAATTTCATCATGTCATAGTCGGCATAACCGGGGCGTAGGTCTAGAGAAAGAGATCCGCATCTTTTTTAGGGCAGTTCCGTTCCCAAAGGGCAAAACCAGGACCCTATACATGAGACTTCGCCGTCCACCTGACTGTATGTCAGTCTGTTCGTCACAAGTCTGTATCTCAGAAACCGTGATAGCTAGAGAGCTAAATTTTTCACAGATGATTTTGCCGCTATAAAGTAATAATATTAAGGGGGCTCCCATACAACAAACGTGACTTTGTGGTTTTTTTTTGGTACGGTCTCCTCCGCGCGCAAGTCCATCTTGCACTTGGCCGATTTTAAGTAAATCTGTATTCGCAATATATAAATAAATGGGTGCTAATTAAACGATCTTCTTTTTAATAGCATTTTTAGCCTCCGGAAAAATACTTCGCCCCCCAAATTAATAAGTCAGCCACAAATAATGAGCGTCAGAATTTATAGATTATAGCCACCAGTTAACTTCTTTATTAGCCACTGTTAATATAATTCAGCATCGTGATTATTTTTAAGCATCTAATTTCGTAACATGCATTCAAACAGTAAGCTTCTAAAATACTAAAAAATGGCATCATAATGGACATTATTTATTAATGGGATATAATAAACCGAGCCTCAAAAGTTTTTCTCGGCCACGACATTTAGCCTCTCATTTAATAACTAAGCCACGCGAAAATGATATAGCCTCTAAGATACTAATTCGTCCTCTTTAAAACGTCACCTAAACATTCCATTATAAGCATTAAATAAAGATCAACAATTATTTTAACTTGTCCTCCGTAATAATATATTAACACCTAACTTACTAATTCAGCCACATATTTTACATGTAATCACCATTTTATATTTTATAGCTTCAAAACAAGAGCCACAAAAAATTATAATTTAAGCCTCCCTAGACAACATCAGTTTTATAACTTAGAGTGTAAAATAGATATATCATATTCTTTTTCGTGAAAATGGCCACTGTAAGGCTAGACGCGAGTGCACAGGACGACAGCGACCGGCCATTAGCATCAATCAGAGACCGCTATTTGATATCACTTTGTAACTAAAGACAGATTACGCTTACCAAACAAGAGAGTGAGGTTAAGAAAGCAAATACAACACTCAAAATTGAGTACATTATATACTCTCTAGAAGTGCATATCGCGAATGTCGTCATAAATTTACGATTAATGAGAAATTACTAGTTACTCACATTTGGGTTAAGTATTTGCATTCTTGGTCTCACTTCTTTGTTTGGTATCTGTCTTTAGTTCTATAATCTGTGTTACATGCACACATAATGTCACCGACCGAAATCTGTATGATGTCTAGGCATTATAGAGAACTAGCTGATGCGCGCGGCTTCGCCCACGTGAAATTCGGTACCCGTTCCCGCTTCCCGTGGGAACATATTCCCGGGATAAAAAGTAGCCTATGTGTTATTCCAGACTATAAGCTATCTCTGTACCAAATTTCAGCCTAATCCGTTCAGCCGTTAGAGCGTGATTGAGTAACAAACATCCAAACATCTTCACAAACTTTCACATTTATAATATTAGTAGGATACCTGATACTTGCAGGCAAGGCAATGTATGAAATAACAAGAGTATGGAAGGGTTTTTCGCTGCTTGCGAAGGTTAGGTTAGGTTGGAACAGTTACCACTAACGCGTGAAGGCGAGCGAGCGAAGCGAGCATGCCGCTGCAGCGGCCGCCGAGCGCCAGATGTTTTACAGATAAATTTAATATTTTACAATATGTTACAATTTATAATTCCTCGATAGTTAATAATTTTGCGGTACCTAATTATAATTTTACGGTGACCCAAGACCACCACCGTCCACCGGTAATGTGTAAAATAAATAATTTTACACATTACCGGTGGACGGTGGTGGTATTCTATGAAATCCCTAGGAAATTTGTACAGTACTAGACAAAGTATGAACAATCATTTACGTGTTCAAAACATTTCTTAAATTGCTTCAAAGGGGCATCTGGAGTCTGGGCAGGTATTCTTAAAGCTCTCTACACGCCAAAGCCGCCGGCTCGGTGGCAGAACACGCCGGGTAAGGCCGGCGGCGGCTTTGGTGGGAAGACAGCTTTAGAATGCAGGTATTGTATAGAATATCTGATTATAAAGACTGCAGGTAACACATAATAATAAATAAAAGCATTTATGCCCGAAAATCTGTCCCATGTTCCCGTGTGAAACGGACAAGCGAGTCCGTTTCAGGACTCGCTTGTCCGTTTCTACCAGATTGTGACACCTCACACCGTTGGCTGAACGACGTGCCTTGCAAAGCAAGGAAACTCTCGCAAATCAAATGTTACAAAGTGGTCAACCATCCGAGCACCAGCAATACCCGTAGTTGCTTACTGCAGTGATCGTTTACAAAAGACTGAGTTAGTGGCTACAAGTGGTCCTAGCTATTTAGGTAATATTAGTGGCCATAATTTGCTTTTTGGTGGCAATTTTACTTAACTTTGATGATCCATAAATGTTGGACAAGTTACATTTTAAACATGCTGAATTAAGAAATTAGAAGCTATGATATTAATAAATAATGTCCATTTTGATGCCATTTTTTAGTATTTTAGAAGCTTACTGTTTGAATGCATGTTACAAAATTAGATGCTTAAAAATAATCAGGATGCTGAATTATATTAACAGTGGCTAATAGAGAGGTTAACTGGTGGCTATAATCTATAAATTTTGACGCTCATTAATTGTGGCTGACTTATTAATTTAGGGGACAAAGTATTTTTCCGGAGGCTAAAAATGCTATTAAAAAGAAGGTCGTTTAATTAGCACCCTTTATTAATATCTTAGCTTCTAATTTCCTAATTCAGCATGTTTTAAACGTAACTCGTCCCACATAAATGGATCATCAAAGTTAAGTAAAATTGCCATCAAAAATCAAATTATGGCCACTTATATTACCTAAATAGCTAGGACCACTTGTAGCCACTAACTCAGTCTTTTGTAAACGATCACTGCAGTAAGCAACTACCGCTATTGCTGGTGCTCGGATGGGTGACCACTTTGTAATATTTGTTGTTTCCTTGCTTTGCAAGGTACGTTCAGCCAACTGTGTGGGGTGTCACAACCTGGTGGAAACGGACAAGCGAGTCCGGAAACGGACTCGCTTGTCCGTTTCACACGGGAACATGAGACAGATCTTAGGGCATAAATGCCTTTATTTATTACTAGCAGAACCCGCAACTTCGTTTACGTCACATATGGTGTATGAAAGGAGAGGTATTTCGTCAGCAGTCTCATCAAGCAGCGTGTGAAACTGCCCTGTTTGCTTAATCATAAAAGAGCTTAAAGATTAAGTCTATTTAAAACAATTCAGTGTGCGCCGAAGGAGTGGACTGAATTGTTTATTTGCAATTTAAAAAATAGCCTTAATCATTAAGCTCTTTTATGATTAAGCAAACAGGGCTGTTTAGATTTACCCATTTTTAGATTCTTATGTCTATGTTCGATTCTTTAAAGTGATATAACTTTTTTATTTATAAACCGATTGACATGAAATAAAGACTAAATATTAAGTAGAGCAAACTTCAACATAATGAAGAAAACCGCATGGCAATCGGTTAAGCGGTTACTAAGATTAGCGTGCACAAACGTACAGACAAACAGAACAGATATACAGACATACAGACATGCAGACAAATAGACAAAAATTCTAAAAATCATTGTTTTGGGTTCTATTGCGTTCATAAAGCTATAATATTTTTTCTAATTTATCTTCCCCTTCATATAATATAATATTTTTTCTAATTTATCTTCCATGTACAGACAACGACTTCTTACGATTTTATCTTATAGCATGATTCAGTATTCACGTGCTACGGTGCGATGGCTTATAGGTATAAGTTTGGTGTTTCTATACCGATTTCTATGATTCTTTTTATATTAAATAGGTAATAATGTTAACTTTTTTGAATTAGGGATGAGTGAGAGTATTATAAACGTAAGAGTAAACAAATATAATCAGAATGCTCCGAAATGCTAAGCTATCAGGAGTTACACGTGTTATTGTGAGTCAACCATAAAAGATAGACATAGGATATTTTTTAGACCATTTTATGTAGAATACGAATATGTATTTCCGTCATACATGATTTATATGAAACTTTAACCATTAAGGCTGCACACGCGACGGAAGCTTAAAAAATGGAGTAACTTCTCCCGTTTTCCCAAAATATCCCTTCACTACTCTGCTCCTATTGATTTAGCGTGATGAAAAGTATACTATAACCTGCCCAGGAGTATGAAGAATAATTGTATTAATTTTCGTTAAAATCCGTCTAGTAGTTTTTGTTTCTATAAGGAACATACAGACAGACAGACAGACAAAAATTTTACTGATTGCATTTTTGGCATCAGTATCGATCACTAATCACCCCCTGATAGTTATTTTGATTTTGATTTTTGATTTCATGTACAGAGTTGACCTCTCTACAGATTTATTATAAGTATAGATTATGTATTACCTGCAGTCTTTATAATCAGAAATTCTATACAATACCTGCATGGTAAGGAATACCTGCCCCAGACTTCAGATGCCCCTTCCAAGCAATTTAAGAAATGTTTTGAATAAGTATATGATTGTTCATACTTTGTCTAGTACTGTACGAAATTCCTAGGAATTGCATCGAGTACCTGCTGGTCCACCGATAATGTGTAAAATAAATAGGTCTTGGGTCACCATAAAATTATAAGTACCGCAAAATTATAAACTATCGAGGAATTATAAACTTAGTAGGGGGGCCGGGTACGGCAGGCCATTACTTCATCAACCCCCCGGCGCCGGCGCCTGCCAGCTATGGGTCGCAGGCACCCTACTGACTGAGTAATAGTACTCCCTCTATCTAGGCAGCATCAGGCACACTGGATGTCGCCCCTTCGCAGATGGTTATAATAATAACGCGGGTGAAGGGTCCCCGTCCTTTACACCCGCAGCCAGTATTAGGGTGACATGATATGGGCGGAGATACGCACGCCTTCGCCGTCTGGCGCGAGGGCAGCGGATTGGATCAGCAAGGGCATCTCTCTCTCTTGCTCGCTCCGCCGCCTCCTTCTGCGAGATTATGTCCTCGCTGAAGGTCGCAACCGCAGTAAATTGACTCTTGCTGGCAACCATGGCTTGTATGACAGCCGCCAGCGAGAGGTCCTCGCCAATGGCTGCAATGAGAGCCCGGCGCTGAGAGTCCCACGCCGGACACTCCGCAAGCGTATGCTGCGCCGAGTCCTCGCCTCAGTTGCAATGATGACAGGCTGGGGTCCTCTCCCTCCTAGCAACCGAAAACATATCTACCAACCTAACCTAACCTTCGCAAGCAGCGAACAACCCTTCCATACTCTCGTTATTTCATACATTGCCTTGCCTGCAAGTTTCAGGTATTCTCTGTAATGCCTAGATATCATACAGATTTCGGTCGGTGACATTATGTATGCATGTAATACAGATTATAGAACTAAAGACAGATACCAAACAAAAAAGTGAGACCAAGAATGCAAATACTAACCTCAAATGTGAGTAACGAGTAATTTCTCATTAAGGGGCGGTTATAGCGCACAAGTAGGCATTTGGCGCTCCCCTCGCCCCGGGCGCAAGACACACCGCGCGCCGGCAGCGGCAGTCAACTCTCATGCCACAGTATACAGTATAGTAGAAAGAAACAGCATGCTAACTTTGTTTGACGTAGTAAATGCATCTAACTTTATTATGTGTAGTGATTTATTAGTTTCGTAAATAAAAATAAAAGAGTTAATGGTAAATAAATTATGTATATTATACTATTATTTTTAAGCTAAAGAGTTTGTTTGTATGTTTAGTTGTTCTAACTCTAGAGTCTAAGAGATTGTTAGTTGAATTTCAAGAGTTTCTTAACAGAATGTCCATTTTTTAAAAATACCAAAATATATAACATCACGCTAAGGCGAATAAGAGCTTAGCAGCAACGAAACATTTTTCGACAACAAGGATATTTCATTTCTTTTGAGAGTTTCCGTTGCGTACGTTTGCTACAGTTGCGTAAAAAATGTAAATTACATAATAGCTGGTCATAAAAATTTCTAAAGTTTTCTAAAGTTGGTATGCTAAGTATGAATCACGGGATCATTGTGCAATCCAAAATGGCCGCCGCGGTGTAATCACAAAATTTCATGATGGGTGTCGTTTAAAGGGTTTTTTGGTATGCTGAGTACGAATCACGTACTAATTTTGCAATCCAATATGGACGCTGCGCCGTAATCACAAAATGTCATGATGGGTATCGTTTAAGGGGTTTCTTGGTATGCTGAGTACGAATCACGTGATAATTTTGCAATCCAATATGGGCACCGCGCCGTAATCACAAAATTTCATAATGGGTATCGTTTAAGGGGTTTCTTGGTATGCTAAGTATGAATCACATGATAATTTTGCAATCCAATATGGCCACCGCGGTGTGATCACAAAATTTCATGATGGGTATCGTTTAAGGGGTTTTTTGGTATGCTGAGTACGAATCACATGATAATTTTGCAATCCAATATGGGCGCCGCGCCCTAACCACAAAATTTTATGATGGGTAGGTATCGTTTAAAGGGTTTCTTGGTATGCTGAGTACGAATCACGTGATAATTTCGCAATCCAAAATGGCCGCCTCGATGTAATCACAAAATTTCATGATGGGTATCGTTTAAAGGGTTTTTGGTATGCTGAGTACGAATTACGTGATAATTTTGCAATACAATATGGCCGCCGCGCCGTAATCACAAAAATCCATGATAGTTATCGTTTAAGGGGTTTTTTGGTATGCTGAGGACGAATCACATGATAATTTTGCAATCCAAAATGGCCACCGCGCCGTAATCACGTTTTGTTTGACACGTTTGTTTTGAAGCGCTCGTGGCCCCGCGGACTCAGTGTTCTGTAAACGATCACTGCAGTAAGCAACATTTAGTATGGCCGGATATGGATGGGTGACCACCACGTGGACCACTTTGTGACATTTATTTACGAGCGTTTCCGTGCTTCGGAAGGCACGATAAGCCGTTGGTCCCGGTTGTCAGTAAAATGACAGTCGTTAAGCCAAGTTGAAGGCCTTACGGGCGGCTTGAAAAATTTCAACTGTGGGTCGTCACAACCTGCGCCCGGGTCGGCAGCGCGTGTGTAGCGCCTCTGGTGTCGCAAACGTCTATAGGCTACGGTTACCAACCTTCCGGTGGGCCGTAAGCTTGTCTGCCACCTAAGTAGTATAAAAAAAAAATCACATAATTTCGTAATGAATATCGTTTAATGGGTTTTTTCGAATGCTGAGTACGAACAACATGATCATTTTGGAATTCAATTTGGCCGCCTAAGCTATTTAGGCCTACTTGCGCGGAGAGTCAAGTTAAATATATAAATATCTCTGAGTTAAATAAATAACTTCCTAACTCTGACCACGTCTTGCACAGTTGCAAATTGGCACGCGGTTAACTAACTCACAGTAAACCGAACAAGTTTTTTTAGTCTGTCGTTCCATGCAATCCAACCACACACAAATGTTAGAACGAAGAATGGAACATGTGTCTCTATCTCTTTTACACTACTGTCTGCTACGTATGATTTACGATACTACCATACTTACGATACTACCATTTACGATACCAATCATAAAATTTTGTGATTACGGCGCGGCGGGCATATTGGATTGCAAAATTATCACGTGATTCGTACTCAGCATTCCAAAAAACCCCTTAAACGATACCCATCATGAAATTTTGTGATTACAGTGCGGCGGGCATATTGGATTGCAAAATTATCACGTGATTCGTACTCAGCATACCAAAAAAACCCTTAAACGATACACATCATGAAATTTTGTGATTATGGCACGGCGGCCATATTGGATTGCAAAATTATCAGGTGATTCGTACTCAGCATACCAAAAAACCCCTTAAACAATACCCATCATGAAATTTTGTGATTACGGCGCGGCGGCTATATTCGATTGCAAAATTATCACGTGATTCGTACTCAGCATTCCAAAAAACCCCTTAAACGATACCCATCATGAAATTTTGTGATTACAGTGCGGCGGGCATATTGGATTGCAAAATTATCACGTGATTCGTACTCAGCATACCAAAAAAACCCTTAAACGATACACATCATGAAATTTTGTGATTATGGCACGGCGGCCATATTGGATTGCAAAATTATCAGGTGATTCGTACTCAGCATACCAAAAAACCCCTTAAACGATACCTATCATGAAATTTTGTGATTACGGCGCTGCGGCTATATTCGATTGCAAAATTATCACGTGATTCGTACTCAGCATACGAACAAACCCCTTAAACGATACCCATCATGAAATTTTTTTTTTTTTTTTTTTTTTCTTTATTTATTTATAGAGGGTTTGATTACATAAATCATGTCACCCTCATGGTGACAACGTAACTTAAGAATAACATTAATCAGTACTTCTAAGCCTTATACCTACAAGTACGAGCCTGTACAGCATTCTCGCAGGTTCTGAAGTAGGAAAAGCAAGAACGCTGTTGCATGCTCCAGTCTCGTACCAGTTATCCTGTGCAAACAAATCCTGTCTCTGCGATTCGTTACGTACACACTCCATAATTATATGGTAGGCGTCCTCAATGACGTCACATTCCGCACAGTTCGGGGACTCAACTTTACCCATTAAGAACGCGAACTTGTTAAGAGGTAGGTGTCCGGAGCGAAGTCGCAGAGCCGTTGTGATGGTTTGTCTTCCCATGTTGGCATTGTCTATCCAAGCCCTCTTAAAAACACTGGGCTGTATGGCAGCGTACCATATACCTTTGGTACGGCTTCGTTCGTTAAAATACTCTTGCCAGTTATCAAAGCAGCGCTGTTTTACTTTAAAGAAAGTTTCAGAGTAATATGGTAAACGAGTATATCTTTCACCGTCAGTTGTAGCTTCTTTTGCTAGTCGGTCCGCCATTTCGTTACCGACAATACCAACATGAGATGGCACCCACTGTAACACTACAGACTTATTCTTAGCCTTAAGATTACATAACATATCTACAATATCATAAGCGATGGGAATCCCAACCTTAGGTGATGTACAACGACTTAATAGCTGTAAGGCACTACGGGAGTCCGTTAGCACTAGAAAGTTTGTGTTTGATATGGATTCAATATATGACAAAACCTCCAGAATAGCAATCATCTCTGCGTGCATTATAGATACATTAGCGTGAATTTTAAGTTTTAAAGAAGACTTGGTCATCGAATCAAAAAATGAGACCCCAGTTTCATTACCAATTATTGACGCGTCGGTATAGATTGTATAGTGATCTTTGTAATTATCTTGTAAATATTTTTCACTAACATTTTTTAACTGTAAAGTATCATATTCTTTTTTGGCATGTACTATCGAATCAATGTTGGTCTTGATTAAGTCATCTAATTCAACATTACTAACCCATGTGGCTAAACTAAACATTTCAAGTTTGTCTCTGGAAAAAATACGTTCGCTCTTTAGTGATTCATGCGTGACAACCAAAAGTGGCTTCCGTTTACGCTGCCAGTAGGGATTAAAACATAGATTTGAGAGATTTTCCAGAATACAAATAGTAGTGTTATTTTGAAAGGATCTACATTTGAGCCAAAATTTGCTACAAAGATATTCTCGTCGTATATGGAGTGGACTCAAACATAGTTCATTCTCCATGGCGTAAATTGGGGTACTTTTTACGAACCCACCAATGGTACGGAGGCATAAATTTTGAATTCTGTCTATTTTTACTAATTGGCTCTGACTGCAGTTGCCATATAGAAAGCATGCGTAGTCCATTCGACTTCTTATTGTTGATATGTACAGCCGTCTAAGGAGTTTAGGGTGAACTCCCCATCCAGAGCCAGTCAGCCACTTGAAAATCTTAACAAACTTTAACACATTTTCTTTCAGTTCGTTTATATGTTTATTCCATTTAAGCTTAGAGTCAAACCATAATCCCAAGTACTTTATATTATCGACTACTTCTATAGTTGAACTGTTGACTGTTAAGTTGACATTATCTCTTTTGTATCCTCTTTTGAATATGCACACTTTACTTTTCGAAGGAGATATTTTAAGCCCCAAGTTGTCCATTATATTACTAAATTTATCTAAAGCCGCCTGTAGTACCAACGATCCCAAATAACAATTTCGACATTCGGCATACATAACAAAATCATCAGCATACTGAGCTACATGAACGTCATTTATACTTTTACAAATAGGGACAGTAGCTATGTTGAACAGCAAGGGAGAGAGTGGGTCGCCCTGAGCCAGGCCACGTCCCGTGTTTCTACTAATTGATATGTCATCTATACAAATACTTAGTTGTCTGTTTTTAAGGAAACTCCATAGGTACAAACAGATTTTAGGTCCAATATGCAATTCCTTGTTCATAAACTGTAACAACGGCATTATTTCAATATTATTATATGCATTTTCAAGATCAATAAAACAGCATATGGTGGGGTTTCCTTTCGAGAATCCTGTCTGTATTCTAGAGGTTAGGTTGGAAAGGCTGTCCAAACTGGACCGACACTTTCTGAAACCCACAGTATTATCTGAAAAGATATTGCTATTTTCTAGATACCATTCTATTCTATTAAGTAACATATAGTGGAAAGTTTTACAGATACAAGACATCATCGAAATGGGTCTCAACTTAATACGTCCAGGAGCACCTTGGTTGTGTTTAGGTATTGGTATAATCTTTATTTGACACCACTGCTGAGGTACGAAACCTTTGTGAAAAAATTGGTTATATAAGTATAACAGAACATCTAGTGCATTGGCCGGGAGGTGTTTTATCATGCTGTAAGAGATATTATCATTACCAGGGGTGGTATTCTTAGATCGTAGAACTTTATATAGTTCTTGTTTCGAAAATGGACTGTCCAGCTTAGGATCGCCACCGGCCAAGAAACCAGGGGGTGGAAGTCCAACAAAATCTGGGGTCAACGATTTCAGAAGGTACTCGGCGTCTGTCTTATCAATATGCTGTTTCGATGTGCCATAACCCTTCATCCATCTTAATTTACGCCACATTTCAGAAGGAGTAATCTGGTTGTTTAGACCGGTACAGTAATTACGGAAGGAAGATTGTTTGGCTTGCTGTATAAGTTTTTGTGTTAAATTTATTTTAGTTTTCAAAGTATCGTAGTTGGTTGGCGTCGGGTTACGACGGAAGTTTGCTAGTGCACGCCGTCGTTCTGCCACGGATTTGGACAAAGAGGGGTTCCAGTACGGTTTAGGTTTAAAATTTGTTACAGGCCCGGAGTGGGTTCTATAAAAAGGAATGTATTTATCCGCTACAGTATTAATAAATTTTTCGAATAAACTGTAGTCAAGTTGTAAGTCATTTGAATAAATGTAATTATTAAAAAGTGTTTCAGAAAATTGTTTATATAGATTCCAATCAACAGCTTTAAAATTTCGACGATTTTTCTTAAATGCAGTACCTGCGGTAAAGGAGTTACATCTTATTTTTATCATTAAATGATCGCTCCCCAGCGATTCATTTAACACTAACCATTCCAATTTGACGGCGATGTCTGGAGTACTTAATGATAAGTCTGGAGACGATTTTTGTAGTACACCACTGACAAGTTTCATTCTGGTAACGCTTCCATCATTCAATACTATGAGATTATTATCAAATATTGAATTAAATAATTGGTTACCACGGGTATTGGTTTTATACGACCAATTACTATGGTGGCCGTTAAAGTCTCCTAGAATCAAAGATTTGAAATTACCTAGGGAGAGGAGAAAGTCCCAGTCATTAGGGGTAGTTCTCACAGGCGATGGACAGTACACTGCAATAATGCTTACAATATCTGGATGATTGAGAATATCTATTTTAAGGGCCTCTATACCTGCATTGGGACATTGGATTGGAATATTATTAGAGATTAAGGAGTTATGAACCAGAACCATAACACCTCCGTATCCATCTAACCGGTCGTTGCGATAAACACTATAATTAGACAATCTAAATTCACTAAGGGGGTCTAGCCACGTTTCTGAGAGTACAGCAATGTGAATTTTTTCCTGTATTAGAATATTTTCAAAACTGACTTGCTTAGGTCTAAGACTCTGACAATTCCATTGGATTATATTTACGTTTACATTATTAGACTGTCTAAACATTATCAGAACCTATAATATAATCAATTATAAGCTTAAGTAAGGGCCATCGAGAAATATTATTTGTCATCCAAATAGTTAACCACTCTGTTGCAATTTTAAACATACTTTGAATTTTAATAATAATTGAATTGTTTTTAGAGAATAATACCTGTTTTAACCGCATAAAAAGTTCTTTCAAATTCATATTCCTGTCATGAGCTTCATTACTGGTAGAATTGTGCCTCACGGTGCTATCAGTCACGACGTGATTTATGGATTCCTCATCTGAAGGTGGCTCCCAGTCCCGGCTGATATAGTTCTTTGAGGTTAAGTTGGATTTGGATTTGTTTTTTGGTGTAATAACAACCCGTTTTCCGCGACGTGGTGTTCCTTTTACAGCATTTGCGTAGACAGGAGTGCTGGAGGGTGTCTGCTGGGTATTCGTAGGCTTGTGAGTGGTGGAGGGTGTCTGCTGCGTATCCGTAGGCTTGTGAGCTGGTAGTGGTGTGGTAAATATCTGGAGAGAGGGCACAGGCGATTGGTGTTCATCTGAGGTGGGGTACATTGTTAGGGCCTTGCGATATGTACAATTGAATTCTGCCATAATAAAGCGTATTTTCCTTTCTTTTACATAGGCTGGGCAATTTTTATCTAGGGCCATGTGACGACCCGAACAATTAGGGCACCGTAATTTATCAGTGTCACAATTTGTATGGTCACCGCTACACTTTGGACATACTATCTTGTTCTGTGTGCATTTTTTAATAGTGTGACCCAACTTCCAGCAACGGGAGCATTGTGATACAGAAAAGATGTATTTTTCGACACTGATACGGATACTGTCTACTACCACATATGCGGGCAAGAATTGACCCTTAAAACAAAGCCTTACTGTTTCACTCGGCACCCACCCTCCTTTGTCATCACGTCGATTGAGGCGTTTGGCAGATATTAAATTCCCTGGACTTGGACACTGAATACTGTCCAGTATTTGGTCATCTTCGAGTTCTAAATCTATATTCTTGATTATTCCGTACGAGTGACTCACCTCCATAGATTTAGAAAGTCTCCAATTTAATTCTGACAATTTATTGCACGTAAGAAATTTTTCGGCACTCATATGACTATCGAATTCGACACGTAGTCTATACGGATTTATGTATTTTATTTTGGTAACATCGCAGATATTATTTTCTTTGAATATTTTTGCTAATCCAAATTGTTTTGGGAATTTTTCTGGACAAGATACATAGATTTCTATTTTATCATGATTGCCTTTAGCTTTCTTCCCATTACGGCCAACCACTGACCAATCCGAGTCATTTTCTTCACGAATACGCTTGTTTGAAGGCTGCAAATCGAGTTCAGAATCTTCGGAGGATAGCGATTCATCTTGTGCGTCGCATCTGATGTCATTGCGTACGCTGTTTTCCGGCTCAAGTTCGTCCATTACGGTGCACTTGATTTAATCATAACACACACAAGATATTGCAAGCGCCGGCGCCGAGCGCCCGCACAAGGTACTTTCACTTAAAACAGGTTTAGCTCGATGCGTAAGAACGAAACAACAAGATAACACTGAGACGCGACCACTCCGAACGAGTGTCACTTGATTGATGATCATGAAATTTTGTGATTACGGCGCGGCGGCCATATTGGATTGCAAAATTATCACGTGATTCGTACTCAGCATACCAAAAAACCCCTTAAACGATACCCATCATGAAATTTTGTGATTACGGCGCGGCGGCTATATTCGATTGCAAAATTATCACGTGATTCGTACTCAGCATACGAACAAACCCCTTAAACGGTACCCATCATGAAATTTTGTGATTACGGCGCGGCGGCCATATTGGATTGCAAAATTATCACGTGATTCGTACTCAGCATGCCAAAAAAACCCTTAAACGATACACATCATGAAATTTTGTGATTACGGCGCGGCGGCCATCTTGTATTGCAAAATTAGTACGTGATTCGTATTCAGCATACCATAAAACCCTATAAACGATACCCATCATGAAATTTTGTGATTACAGCGCGGCGGGCATATTGGATTGCAAAATTATCACGTGATTCGTACTCAGCATACCAAAAAACCCCTTAAACGATACCCATCATGAAATTTTGTGATTACGGCGCGGCGGCTATATTCGATTGCAAAATTATCACGTGATTCGTACTCAGCATACGAACAAACCCCTTAAACGATACCCATTATGAAATTTTGTGATTACGGCGCGGCGGCCATATTGGATTGCAAAATTATCACGTGATTCGTACTCAGCATACCAAAAAACCCCTTAAACGATACCCATCATGAAATTTTGTGATTACGGCGCGGCGGCTATATTCGATTGCAAAATTATCACGTGATTCGTACTCAGCATACGAACAAACCCCTTAAACGGTACCTATCATGAAATTTTGTGATTACGGCGCGGCGGCCATATTGGATTGCAAAATTATCACGTGCTTCGTACTCAGCATACCAAAAAACCCCTTAAACGATACACATCATGAAATTTTGTGATTACGGCGCGGCGGCCATCTTGTATTGCAAAATTAATACGTGATTCGTATTCAGCATACCATAAAACCCTATAAACGATACCCATCATGAAATTTTGTGATTACAGCGCGGCGGGCATATTGGATTGCAAAATTATCACGTGATTCGTACTCAGCATACCAAAAAAACCCTTAAACGATACACATCATGAAATTTTGTGATTATGGCACGGCGGCCATATTGGATTGCAAAATTATCACGTGATTCGTATTCAGCATACCAAAAAACCCCTTAAACGATACCCATCATGAAATTTTGTGATTACGGCGCGGCGGCTATATTCGATTGCAAAATTATCACGTGATTCGTACTCAGCATACGAACAAACCCCTTAAACGATACCCATCATGAAATTTTGTGATTACGGCGCGGCGGCCATATTGGATTGCAAAATTAGTACGTGATTCGTACTCAGCATACCAAAAAACCCCTTAAACGATACACATCATGAAATTTTGTGATTACGTCGCGGCGGCCATCTTGTATTGCAAAATTAGTACGCGATTCGTACTCAGCATACCAAAAAACCCCTTAAACGATACCCATCATGAAATTTTTAGATTACGGCGCGGCGGCTATATTCGATTGCAAAATTATCACGTGATTCGTACTCAGCATACGAACAAACCCCTTAAACGATACCCATCATGAAATCTTGTGATTACGGCGCGGCGGCTATATTGGATTGCAAAATTATCACGTACTTCGTACTCAGCATACCAAAAAACCCCTTAAAAGATACCCATCATGAAATTTTGTGATTAATTTTGTGATTACGGCGTGGCTGCCATGTTGGATTGCGAAATTATCATGTAATTCGTAGACATTTTAATGCATTAGGTAGCTGGTTACCATGTCGTGAAAACACTTAAAAAGTAAAAGATCACCACATTTTTACTATGAGTCGCGTATGTATTTGTAACGGTTAATCTAATATTACATTTTGCCTATTGCTGATATTTTTATACTGTGGCGCGATTTCAACGTAATTCGGCATAATAATTACGAAATAGTTGCGAAAAAACTGACACAGGTCCTGCCTCCACAAGCGCCAGGGCGAGACTGATCGGCCGTCAGCGGCGCAATTCTATTGCGTTTGGTAGATATTCGTACATGATAACAATGTAAATAGTTGTTTATAGAAAAACGCTCGGAAAATGTGTATAAAAACTTAATACCTTTAATTGAGTGCAAAAAAAAAATATAAAATGTTAATAGTTTAGCCACAGTTTTGAAAAAACTTTTCTGAGAGAGTCAACTTTGGGATTTTTTTCTATATAGTGAAATTTATTGGATCGTGTAACGGGCTCGGAATATGTTTAGCTTATATCCTTAACTATTATATCTATATTTTTCAGATTTAAAAACCCTTTACTTTTTGACTAGGATTGTTTCAAAAAACTCAAAATCTGACCCACGCGGCCTTAATCGTAAATTTACGACGACATTTAAGATATTCACTTCTAGAGAGTCTATAATGTTCTCAATTTTGAGTTTAGTATTTGCTTTCTTGACCTCACTTTCTTGTTCGGTAAGCGTAATCTGTCTTTAGTTACAAAGTGATATCAAATAGCGGTATCTGTCGTCTGGTGCACTCGCGTTTAGCCTTGCAGTGGCCATTTTCACGAAAAAAGAATATGATATATCTATTTTACACGCTAAGTTATAAAAACTGATGTTGTCTGTGGAGGCTTTAATTATAATTTTTGAGGCTCTTGTTTTGAAGCTATAATATATAAAATGGTGATTACATGTAAAATATGTGGCTGAATTAGTAAATTAGGTGTGAATATATTATTACGGAGGACAAGTTAAAATAATTGTTGATCTTTATTTGATGCTTATAATGGAATGTTTAGATGACGTTTTAAGGAGGACGAATTAGTATATCAGAGGCTATTTCATTTTCGCGTGGCTAAGTTATTAAATGAGAGGCCTAATGCCGTGGCCGATAAAAACTTTTGGGGCTCGGTTTATTATATCCCTAAATGAATTAAATAAGGATACAAACGCTGAAATTCTATTCTACACCGACCACTGACCCTATAATAATGATGAAATATGTTCCCAGAAATAAAACAATATTTACAGCTAAGCTTACGTGACCTAGCCAACATATGACTATGTAGGTACCTACCTACCTATTTACCTCAGAGTTTTGTGGCCTCGCTGATAGGGCTGACTAGAGGTCGCATTAACATACAATAGGGCTTACAATTAGGTTGACGTATGAACATTGTAGTGATATTAATTTTAAGGTTGGGTATTATCATTGTCATAACCCAACCTTACAATTAATATCACTATACCTACCTAGAAAACTAGTGCAATGTTATCATTGGACTAGATTTCGAAAACGTTCTTAGAACGCAATGAACGATATTTCACTTAGTTTGCATTTTGCATGAAGATGTTCACTAGAACCTTTAACAATAGTTTACTATTTTACAGGACAAAAACCATTTTAGAAGAAACCATAGATAATCTTAACACAAAATATCTCAAATTACAATACATTTGTCAAAAAGTTTCTCCAAATGATATTAAAGTTTCTCCGAAAGATATTGAAAAGCGCGCGCCGCCGCGTCGCCGCGCCGCGCCGCCGCACAGTGGATCGATTCATACAAATCGGCGGACATAGGAATCTTGGAAATCTTTTTACTGATTTTACAAAAACTAATGATGCCATTGTGTTTATCTTAGTAATTGTAGTCGAAAACAATATACACAATTTTGATTAGACTTCAATTTTAAAAAATATTCGACAAAAACTGATATCAATGTATGGAAAAGCACATTCAAAAAGGGATAGCTTGCGATTGTCTCGTGTTTTCTGATTTTAACGCTTATAATGACTTTAAATGGGTTGTTAGCAAAATATTTGCCAAACATTTTAGGTACCCCTAGGCACCCCTCTGGGAGCTATGTGACAAAATATCATTTTTCTCATTTTCTTTAAGAAAATATGTCTAGTTCGTTTTTTTACAGTTATAATTGTTGATAAACTACATTTTAGCTTAGTACTGACCTACCCACATCAAAATAATATGACATAGCATACGGGATCTCGAGTTTTTGAGAGATACTTGTAAGCAGGCGATTATAAGTTTATCCTACTTTTTTAGCAACATTTATGTATTGTATAGTGATTTACTATTAAGATTTGAAGAAAATAATGTATAAATAAAAAAAACAATAACGCGTCATATAAAACATATATCATAGTTATAAAAATACAAAAACTTACTTATAAAATAAAAAGTGGTAAAATAATGGCTTAAAATAAATAAAAATATATAACAAAGACAATTAATGATTCGGAGGAATTTTACGACGCATGTATGTAATTATGCATGTATGTATTATATATTATGATTAGTTTTTTTTTGCTTTTATTTTTAATTTATGGTAAGATAAGTTTAATTTTTATTTATGATTGTACATTATTGTAAGTATTTTTTGCCAAGCCATTAAAGTTCTATTAAATTAAAACTATGTATCTACATTAAATGATCAAACAAAATTTGAAATATGTAGACAAAAAACAACATTATCCGAAGCTTCCGTTTCTGAATCTTCTTCTGCTTGCGCAGAGACTAACAATTCAACAGTATCTATAAATTCAATTTCAGAAACTTCTAGAATTAGTAGATTTAAAGTTTCTTTAGCCGTGTTTGTGCTAAAATTGGGTTGGATGAAATCAGCAAATTATTTAGAACATCTTCATTGCGAGCAATGCTATTTATTTTACGTGAATGGTGTTCTCTGTATTTTCTGAAATCCTTATTACTTGACTCAGATAACTCTTACGAAAGAATTCCTATCGGAACTATAGATAAATGGTGAATAATTTACGGCCCGTGAACTAATAACTTATGAATACTTGATGGCATGTAGTACCAGGGTGGCAGAGCTTTACATAGAATTTACCCTTGGTACTTCATGCTACAAGTATTCATCAGTTATTTTATTAGTTATTAATTCTAGAAGTTTCTGAAATTGAATACATAGATACTGATGAATAATTAGGCTCTGCACAAGCAGAAGAAGATTCAGAAACGGAAGGTTCTGATTATGATATTTTTGTCTACATTTTTCTAATTTTGTTTGATTATTTAATTTACATACATGTTAATTAAATCGTTGCTGTTCCAGATGTTTATTTATTTTAAGCTAATATTTTACCACTTTTTATTTTATAAGTAAGTTTTTGTATTTTTATGACAATGATATATGTTTTATATAACGTGTTATAGTTTTATTTGATTAATACATTATTTTCTTCAAATCATAATGGAAAATCACTATACAATACATAAATGTTGCTAAAAACGTAGGATAACCTTATAGTCGCCTGCTTATAAGTATATCTTAAAAACTCCCGATCCCGTATGCTAGTCATATTATTTTTGATGTGGGTAGGACAGTACTAAGCTAAAATATAGTTTATCAATAATTACAACTGTAAAAAAACGAACTAGACATATTTTCTTAAAGAAAATGAGAAAAATGATATTTTGTCATATAGCTCCCAGAGGGGTGCCTAGGGGTACCTAAAATGTTTGGCAGATATTTTGCTAACAACCCATTAAAAGTCACTATAAGCATTAAAATCAGAAAACACAAGAAAATCGCATGCTATCTCTTTTTTAATGTGCTTTTCCATACATTGAAATCAGTTTTTGTCGAATATTTTTTTAAATTGAAGTCTAATCAAAATTGTGTAGTATTGTTTTCGACTACAATTATTAAGATAAACACATTGGCATCATTCGTTTTTTTAAAATCGGGAAAAAGTGTTTCAAGATTCCTATGTCCGCCGATTTGTATGAATCGATCCACTGTGCGCCGCTCCGTCCGGTTTACCACGCTACTATAATGATAGATAGCTGTGGCGCGGGAGTTGGGGGGTGGGGAAGCTTGTTCAGTAAGGGGAAGGGAGTGGCCTATCTGTATGTAATACTTTGGTACCACTATAAAGTTTAACAGATAGTTAGGCCTTAATTTCAGTTAAAAATTAAGAAAATACTTAATATAACTTGACATCTAGAACAGATAGAACGAACTATAACTCATCACACGATCAATCAATCAAATCAGCCTATGGCAGTCCACTGCTGGACGTAGACCTCTCCCAATTTACCTGCGACCTTCCCTGCGAACCAGTCATTCCCTGCGACCTTTTTCAGTTCATCGGTCCATCTGGCGGGGGGGTCGTCCTACCCCACGTATATCTTCGCTCCACCGACCATCAATTTTCCTACATTATATGGCCTGGCCCTGGGACATCCTTCCGAGGGCTTACCCGTGACTCCCGGCCGTAGACAGTTGTACAGTTTGTCTATAAAGTTGTGAAATGAATGTTTGAGGAACTAAAAATAGTTATGTGTGTGGCAACACTGGCAACAAGTGTAAGTCTGTGAGAAACATAAGTACGTCAGTTGTCAATGCTATCGTCGAATTTCGCTCTCACGTAACTTTAATGTTTGGATTAAACTGCAACAAATTGAGACCAAACTACGCATAAAGGTTTGAGAAATGAGTAAAGAAAATCGGAGTGGTGCGCAGGAAGTGATTTTTAAAGTTTTCCAGTGATGTTTCGCGGAGTATCAATCTGGACAATTGTTGTGGGATTTTGAGGATGTTTATGAGCGAACAGCATCTTTGGTGGGTATGTAATCGTGTTATTGTTTGTTTTGAATCTGTCTGAAGTTACAAATTTACTGAATTTACGATTTGGAGACAAAAAAATGCATTGTTTGCATATTTTTAGGTTAGAATCTTAAACTTACAATCTACCTATAATGTAAGTCAGTGGTTAGAACAACATGGTTAATTTATAGTACGATCTACATTTTTGATACTCAGTTCAATCTGGTTTTCTACCAATTTTTATTTTGAATTAATTGCTTCATGTCAATAGTTTGTTTCCAATAGGTAATTAATTTTCTTTTTTACTCTTTTCAGGAAAATCAGAGAGTACAGTTAGGCGAATAGTTAACGAAGGTTTTAATAATGAAGGAAAGTTTGAAACTCCTGGTAAACACAGAAAAGGTCGGCAAAGAAAGAAATAGACGATTTTAATATTTGAGCACTGCGCCAAAAAAATCCTTGTCAGATGGGGGAAAGTTACAGATAAAACATGTAATTACATGATTGTGGCAAAGCAATTGGGACTGCTAGGCACCTGCTGGTGGGTTGTAAGACGCTATTAGACCGGGGCTTCTGGATCTGGTTCAATAACTTTATTCTGGATCTGATTCAATAAAACAGAAACAAAATTAAACATGTATAATGTGTTTTATTTATTAACTCACTAGCTGATGCCCGCAGCTTCGCCCGTGTCGAATTTGTTCTCGTTCCCGCTTCCCGTAGGAACTTATTCCCGGGATGAAAAGTAGCCTATGTGTTAATCCAGACTATAATGTATCCCTATACCAAATTTCAGCCAGATCAGTTCAACTGTTCGAGCGTGAAAGAGTCTCACATCCACACTCATAAGCTTTCGCATTTATAATATTTGTATTGTTCCCGTTCCCGCTTCCCGTAGGAGTTTATTCCCGGAATAAAAAGTAGCCATGGTTATTCCAGATTATAATGTATCCCTGTACCAAATTTCAGCCAGATCCCTTTAACCGTTCGAGCGTGTAAGAGTAGGTAATAAACATCCACACTCACAAACTGTCGCATTTATAATATTAGTAAGATTTTACTCGGAACGAACTCCTCGTATCAAAATCATTTTGGTCGTACTATATAGGGTTGCATACATGCATTCAGCAGCGCCCTCATTTAATTTCACGACTTTATAGACAAACTGTAAGATATCGTGTGGTAAGTCGGTAGGAGTCAGGCATAGCATCCATGTAGGATTTCCATACGTAAAAAAAAGATATGGCCTGGCCAGCCCACTGCCAGCCGAGTTATGTCGACCACTCTGTCATCGCACAAAGTCAAGCCTTTTAAAATTGTATTTCTTTTAATATAGAAAATATCAATTCGTGTTACTGCCACTTGTCTAGTTTAAACACCTGCTTCGATAAAAGAATGCTAAAATGTGCATAATCATATATTAGTTTATCAGTTAACTGTAATTGTCTGAGAAGTATTTTGTTTTGAAAAATAGCTCGGGTTTAGACAAAGGAATAACTGGTATATGATATAATCTAAGAGTTCCGCCTTACTAAGGGAGATGTTAAGGAAAACTCGTCACTATACCTACCTATTATATTATTCTTTTGCTTTGAGTTCCTCACGGTTTCCTCTTGTTTGTAAACCGATTTTCAAGAATAGGAGGAGTTGTTCTAGCCGACTTTATCTATACTTACTCTGGTCTGAATACATACATATAATAAAATCGTAACAAGTCGCTGTCTGTACATGGAAGATAAATAAGAAAAAATATTATAGGCTTTAGGAACGCAATAGAACCCAAAACAATGATTTTTAGAATTTTTGTCTGTTTGTCTGTATGTCTGTTTGTCTGTTTGTCTGTACGGTTGTGCACGCTAATCTCAGTAACCGCTTAATCGATTTCAATGCGGTTTTCTTTATTGTGTCGAGGTTTGCTCCACTTAACATTTAGTGTTTATTTCATGTCAATCGGTTTATAATTAAAAAAGTTATATCACTTTAAAGAATCGTACATAGACATATGAATCTAAAAAAAAAAATAAAAAAAAAAAAAAATAAATAATAAAAAAATAATAGATTCAAACAATTCTTCCACGTCGCAATATAACCTGGTTCGTTGCCCCGATTGTTCCCAAGCTCGCTTTTTTAAGGGGGAACGTGGCTTGAGGGTACATTTTGGGAAAGTTCACAAGTCCCAAAAAGTTTTTTCAAGACAAGAATCTCCTCCAAATTCTCAATTTTCTAATTCACTAATTCCTTTTTGGCAAACGATAGCAAAATTCAAAAATTCTATTCCAGTTTTAAAAAGAATTCCCCGAGGTGCAAGACCAGCAGTGGCTCAAAGCTTGGCCCACTGTATTGGTCTTGTAGTTCGGGAGAACTCATCCTACGCTTGGGAACAGTTGCTTACCTTCTCTTATAGAATTTTACATGTTGCAAAAGATCAGGCAGTCAAAAAGAGTTTAACATCTCAAATTAAAGACAATTGTAATTCGACGCATATTTTCGACCCAAAATTCTCAATTTTTTGTAAAAATTCATTATTCTATTATGTAGAATCAAAATTAAGAGAAGGTGATATAAGAGGAGCATCCAGGTTGTTATTTAGTAGCGACGTGGTGGCGCCTTGCTCTCCAGAAACTCTTGCTGATCTGAAGAGCAAGCACCCTGCGCCAAAGAATGACCTGTCCTTCCCCGATCCTCCAAATTTTAACGACGAATGTTTACGTGTTACAGCCAAGGAAGTGCTGACAGCTGTTGGCTCCTTTAGGAGTGGTTCAGCTGGTGGCCTAGATGGTTTGACTCCTCAGCATCTGAAAGATCTCCTGAGTCCAGCTGCTGGGGAGGCTGGTGAGGCACTCCTGAAGGAGCTAACAGGGTTAGTCAATCTTATGTTGTCCGGCAATGTGGACGAGGGCATCATTGATATTCTCTATGGTGCAAATCTGTGCGCCTTGCGAAAAAAAGATGGTGGCACTCGTCCCATTGCCGTTGGTTGTACCTTTAGGCGTATGGTAGCCAAAATTTGCTGCCATTTTTATAAGGAAGAGTTGGCCAGCAAATTTCAACCCCTACAACTCGGCTTCGGGTCAAAAGGGGGTTGTGAGGCTGCCATACATGCCCTGTCGACTTACCTTGGCTGCGGCGCAGGAGAGGTCGTTCTTAAGGTTGACCTCAAAAACGCCTTTAATTCAGTAAATAGGGACACCATGTTGACACAGGCCAAATTAGAGACTCCAAAAATTTTTAATTTTCTTTGGCAGTGCTACAGACACCCATCAAAATTATTATACAAGGACAATATTTTAGACTCAGCAGTTGGATGTCAACAAGGTGACCCTCTTGGGCCAGTCATTTTCAGTTTATCCATACAATCCGTAATTAGTCAGCTAAATTCTAAATTAAATATTTGGTATCTAGATGACGGCACCTTAGGAGGAGATGTGGACACAGTTCTTAGTGATTTGGCTTTTCTAAAAAATGAATTTCAAAATATTGGCTTAGAACTAAATTCATCAAAATGTGAAATTTATTTACAAGATAATATTGATAAAGTTTCGGCATTTAACAAATTTAACATTCTGGCTCCAAATTTAAAATTATTGCAAAAAAGTTCTCTCCTACTCCTAGGCTCTCCCGTTTTTGAAGAAGCCTTTGATTCTTTTATTGAAGAGAAAATTCAAAATTTTTGTGCAGTTTCAAACCGACTTCTTCATATTAATATCCATTCTGCTTTTACAATTCTTCGGTACTGTCTTTTCGTCCCTAAATTAACACATGCCCTTCGTTCAGCACACTTATTTAAACATTCTGCCCTTTTGGAGAAAATGGACAAAATTATTCAAAACACACTTTGCCAAATTTTAAACGCAGATTTGAATGACCGAGCCTATCTCCAAGCGTCTTTGCCTATTCGTTTGGGCGGTCTCGGCGTTCGAAAAATTTCCGATGTGAGTTTACCAGCATTTTTGGCTTCAATACATGACACTGAAGAATTGACCAGGAAAATATTGTTTCCTACACTGGTTAATTCTGAAGTGTCAGGTAAGATTGAAGCCATTAATGCTTGGAAAATGGCTTGCCCAAATACTGATCTGCCCACCTACCCATGCTCTCAGAGACAGTGGGATAGGCCGCTCTGCAGCAGAGTTAGAATCAATTTACTGAACTCTTGCTCTAACGTTGCAGAACGTGCTCGCCTTCTGGCTGTGGGAGAATGGGAATCAGGTGTCTGGCTTCAGGCTCTTCCGTCGCCCAATATAGGTACTATGTTGGACGACACTACGTTCAGAATTGCCGCCTGCCTTCGTTTAGGTGCTCCTTGCGTGTCTCCACATCGTTGTCACTGTGGAGAAGCAGTCGACACGCTTGGGCACCACGGGCTTTCGTGCAGCAGGAGTGCAGGTCGTATGTCTCGTCATGCATACCTAAATGATATTATCCGCCGCGCTCTTGTCACCGCCGGCGTGCCAGCTATTCTTGAACCAAATGGTTTGGCGCGCGACGATGGCAGGAGACCGGATGGTATGTCATTGGTGCCATGGAAGATGGGAAGGCCTTTGGTGTGGGACGCAACTTGTGTCGACACCCTTGCCCCTTCTCATCTTCCAAGCACGGCGGGCTGCGCCTGTTCTGCTGCTGCATCTGCCGAGACACTCAAACGGCGCAAATATAATAATTTAATTGGTAATTATATATTTGAGCCGTTTGGTGTCGAGACACTAGGTTCGTGGGGCCCAAGTGCACGTGCGCTATATAAAGATATAGCAAAGCGTTTGGTCGATGCGTCTCGTGACCATAAGGCTGGCCTCTTTCTCGCTCAGAGAATAAGCATTGCCATCCAACGTGGCAATGCGGCCAGCCTTATGGGGACCTTGCCAGTCGATTGTGATGGGGAGGAATTCTTCGACACCTAGACGAGTGTTACAACAGTCTTGTGTATTTTTCCTTTCTGTTTATTCTTCTCCCATTTTTCTGTAAATATTTAATTCCTAGTTATAATTCTAATATTTAATGATTGTATATATTTTTATGTTGTACTTAATAATAATATTATTTTGTAATAAAATTCTAACACGCCAAATGAATCTAAAAATGGGTAAATCTAAACTGGCGTGTTGGCTTAATCATAAAAGAGCTGAGAGCTGCAGAGCAATTCAGTCCGCGCCGAAGGCGTGGACTGAATTGTTTTAGAATAGACTTACCCCCTTATTCATAATCGTTTATTAAACCTATTTTAGTTAAAACACATTTTAAGTCTATTGCTGTCTCTAACCATACTCTGTCATTGGTTAGAGACAGCAATAGACTTAAAGTGTGTTTTAACTAAAATAGGTTTAATAAACGATTAACGAAAGATTAACATCTTTAAGCTCTTTTATGATTAAGCAAAGAGGGCAGTTTCACACGCTGGTTGATGAGTCTGCTGAAGAAATACCTCTCCTTTCATACACCTTATGTGACGTAAACGAAGTTGCGGGTTCAGCTAGTCTATACTAATATTATAAAGAGGTAAAGTTTGTGTGTTTGTATATTTGTTAAATTGTAAGGGGTAATCTCGGGATCTACTGAACCGATTTTAAAAATTCTTTCACCAATAGAAAGCTACGTTATTGTGCAGTGTCATAGGCTATATAGCATCACGCTACAACGAGTAGAAGCAGAGCAGTAATAGTAAATGTTTCAAAAACGTTGGAAAAGTTATTCCTTTTGAGAGCTTCGTTGCGTGTGCTGCGTAAATATTTATAGTTATGTAAAAAATATGTACTTACTACAAAGTTCTTAAAAAAATTGCGCGATAGCATGTGTCTATCTTTGGGTTGGTGCACAATAAACATTTTAATGGCAATCAATTTTTTCTACAATAATGCCACGGGATACCTCTTTCGTAAACGAAATTGTTCTTAAAAATAATGCGACGGCAATACACGCGACGACAAACCTTTCTCTCTCTCTCTCTCTCTCTCTCTCACGTAGTATTGAATATTAACGAAGAGACGCTACGGGAGTAAACGCAACGTGACGGGAGTAAATGCGACGGGAACAGGTAATACTCTCTCTTATGTGGCGCAAACGAAGTTGCGCGGGTCAGCTAGTTATTAATATATCATCACGTTCCTACTGAAAGGAGCGGAGCAGAATACGAGTATATACTATTCGTTTTAGCGTGATGTTATATAGCCCATAGCCATCCTCGATAAATGGACTATCAAACTGTAAAAGAATTTTTGAAAGTAGTTCCTGAGATCCTAGCGTTCAAACAAACAAACTCTTCAGCTTTATAATATTAAGTATGGATAATGTATAGATGTAGATATAATAGAAGTATAGATGAGAGAAAATAATGAGTTTTTCTTACTTTCCAGGACTGCCATAGCAATATTGAAGGTCTTGGAGCAGCTCACCGAAGACTGCGTGCCAACTCTTTGCTGATGAGGGCGCTAAGTGAACTGTCGCCATGCTTCTCACGCTGTGCAAGTCGTGCCAGTAGTAAGTATATTGTTTGTACCAGTAACGAGTCAAGTTAGCTAAACTTATTTGCAAAAGATCAAATTTTACGAATTGGTTTTAGGTCTCTTTTTTTATTTTAACGTGAGGGAAAATCCTCATTGATGCTATGCCGGACTCCTACCGACTAAAAAACCTCACGTAACGCTCAACAGCCTATGTTTGAGAGCCCCGGGTAAGCCATCGGAAGGATGTCTCAGGACTCCCAATTATGGCCGGTCCTTGGATCGGTGACCACTTTATAAAACCACGTTAGGTCGTTGTTCCCGTTTGCCAGTAAAATTACAGTCGCTAACCCAAGTTGATGGGCTTAGTGGCGCGGCGGCTTAAAAAAATTCTACGGCAGGCAGTCGCAACCAGCGCCTGTCCATATCAACACGGCAATAGGGCTAATCACCTATTGTGTAGGACAACTTTAATGTAAAAAGTGAAATGTGGGCCTATAATATAACTCTGCCAACCCCTTAGGAGATTAAAGGCGTGACCATATTATGTATGTACTTGTAAACATATTTTATACAGATTATTTATATTATTGGTTGATGTCACTTGGTGGAACCTGCTGCACATATTGAATAACACCATTGTTCTGTTCCACAACATTTTTTTACTTTAAACCTGACCGGTTTAGTTTAGATGTATTTACATGATGTAGTGGTCTTCAAGTTAGTTGTGTTGTACCTTTGAGAATGCCGAGAGGCGAAACCGGTCAGGTGTAAAGTAAATAAATGTTGTGGAAGTTCCACAACATTTATTTACTTTACACCTGACCGATTCCTGACCTTTTCTGTGATTACACCTGACTGTATAAAATATTGAATAACACCACTTGTACTGTTCCACAGTGGAACAGTACAAGTGGTGTTATTCAATATTTTATACAGTTTTAAATATAATTGTTAATATAAAAATAACGCCAACCAATCCATTCTACGCACCACCGGAGTCTTTGCCCGTCCATTATCCTAGATAATGTCAATCAGTGTCACGATAAAAAAGTAGAATATTTTGTGGAGACGAGTAACGAGACATTTGGTTACACAGCGGTGTGCTTCAGTGTTGTAATGCTGTGTTTTGTGAGATAAATATTGTGCCCTTAACATTGGACTGTTTATGGGTGAAGTACCTATATTCTTTCAAAAAGTGAGTGGTTTGCTCCTTGCTCTAGCTATTTTATGTATACATTCGATTTTAGGATTTTGATTCAATTGTCGAAAGAAGCGCTCGTGGCCCCGCGGACTCAGTGTTCTGTAAACGATCACTGCAGTAAGCAACTTTCACTATGGCCGGTCCATGGATGGGTGTCCATCCATGTGATCACTTTGTGACATTTATTTGAGCGTTTCCGTGCTTCGGAAGGCACGTTAAGTCGTTGGTCCCGGTTGCCAGTAAAATGGCAGTCGTTAAGCCAAGTTGAAGGCTTTATTTCAACAGCAGGCAGTCACAACCTGCGCCTGTCCATTTAAACACGGCAATACGGCTCACAACGTATTACGTGGGACAAATTATAAAAAGGTGAAATGTGGGTATATAATATGCCTCTGCCTACCCCTTCGGGGATAAAGGCGTGATGATGAACGATTCAATTGTATATTTTTTTAACAATAGTATTGTACCTAGGTATAGTGCACGGCATCTAACTTGGCAAGATTTTGGAATACTGAAGATAAGTTCGCGCATAAAACACTTAAATTCACAAAAAAGTGCTCCAATCACTCCAAAAAGTGCTCCGCTAACTCCAAAACCTTGATAAGTTAGATGCAGTACACTTGTAGTAAGATGAATAATATAAGTTTATATTCCTAACGAAGCTAGTAAACAGATTCGAATACAAGGTAATATTTAATTTAATTTTCAAAACATAATGAAGATCAGTAAAACAAATGAAGATCGACAAAACAAATGATGATCACAAAATAAGTAAAAATCGGTAAAACAAATGAAAACCGACAAACAAAAATGGAGATTGACAAAACAAAATGAAGATCAACAAAATAAATAAAGATTGACAAAACAAATATTATTAGATTAGATTCTCTATTTGCATGAAATATGGTACAATAACAACAATACAAACGTCGGTAATAACTAACGTCACTCATTCCATCCTGTTTATGGGAAATGTACGGAAAACAATGTATGTATTGCACAGAACAACGCGCATCCTTATAGTTCGCGTGTCCTGGGGACCCCAGATATCCATCCTCAGGCTTACCCGGGGCACCCAACCGTAGGCTGTTAGGTAGGATACCTGTAGGATTTTCCTCATGTTGAAAAAAAAATGCAGTTCGCGTTGCTCTATGATGTATTGTTATCGAAACAAGGTCATTGTCCTATTTTCTATTTGCTTTTAAAAGCAATTCTTACCATATCCTGACTGAAGAAACTAATACGTTTACAAACAAGTATTCAGGCGGAGCCGCGCATAAATAAACCTGAGACAATAAGAGCAAGTATTTGCATATGAATATTATATGTCATCGTACATCATGACCGGTTGACGGGTGACGCAGTGTGATCTTGTGGTTGTGAGTAGAAGACGCCTTTGTGAAATATTTTTGACTTCAGACTGATATTTTTCAGTTGTGTGTCTTGGTATCCAGTTCAAAGGTGAGTCCATGCGTTTTATCCCAGTTTTCCCACTCCGACCATGAACACCGATCAACTGTTGTACGGAATGGAACTCGACCAAGGACTAATCCCGTTTGGGAACTGCAATAGCGTGAACCAGACACGAAGAATTCCTGATGTTCTTTCTAACGCTCTCAATGTGTTTCAGTACTGTGCCAATCACATGAATTCGTCGAGCAACGCGCGAAATGGCATTGTTCTTAGGGCTGTGACCTTGAGGGCTACTGTGTTTTTCCAACTAAGGAGACGGCGTTATTTTTCGAGTCCCTAATGGATGCCATGATTCCAGACTCTTACCTACTAAAACCAAACGGTGCACTAACACTGCCAACAGCCGGGAGCTCCGGGTAAGCCCTCGGAAGGACGTCCCAGGAATTTTGCTTAGGATTTATAAGGAGGCAGTATGACATCTGAGAGTCACCATGGGAAGATGTCGATATTGAAAACGACACTTGTACTGTTCCACAATATTTACCTTAATAGACTTGACCAGTTTCGCCTCACGGCATTTTCAAAGGTACAGATGAAAGGACAAGGTGGTACTGTCTCGAAAACTTTTTTTAGGTTTGAGTGTTTGTACAGTACAAGTATCGTTTTCAATATGTGCAGCAAGTTCCATCAAGAGCCATCAATCAACAGAATAAATAATACAAAGATGATGGCAAGCTTGATTGTAATCAGGCCGGCTGGAGTCATTTAGACAAGCATTATGGTACAGTTTTGACTAAATTTGGGTATCGATGTTTACTAAATGTTTAGGCGTAGAATTAAACCCTTCAGTTACGTAGTAACTTTTTTTTTTTTTTTTTTATACGTGAGGGAAAGTCCTCATGGATGTTATGCCGGACTCCTACCGACTAAAAAACCTCACGTAACGCCCAACAGCCTATGGTTGTGAGCCCCGGGTAAGCCCTCGGAAGGATATCCCAGGACTCCCAACAGACCTAGGGCCGCTGCCGCGGCCTCGCCTAGGGGGTGGTTCGGGTGCTATCCCGCGTCTTTGGGGGGGTTTCGGGTGTGATCCCGCTTCTAAGGGGGGGCGTACGTGAGTTCCTCACGTCACGCTGCCGTCATGGGCCTGCTTCTGTAAGGACGGTGAGCGGCCTTCTCATCGTCCTCAGACCCCCGGTCATGGAGGCCGATAGTCCTCGGCGAAGACACGTCGGCGGCGCCCAGGCCGCCGACTGCGGAACTCAGGTGGGAGAGTTCTCTCCCGTACCCGCCCCGCCGCCTCCTTCACGAGCATGACCTGCTCGCAGAAAGAGGCGGCGCAATCCCATTTACTCCCGCTGGAGATCATGGCTCGCACCATGGTCTCGAGCGAGAGAGTGCCCACGTCCAGACCCACTACGAGGACCTGTCGCTGTTGCGCCCATGCTGTGCACTCCACCAGCGTGTGGAACGCCGTGTCATCGCTGCGGTCCTCGCAGTGCTGACACTCGGCCGTGGTGTCCCGGTGTCTTCGCCACAGATACCTACCGAAGCTACCGTGCCCGGTTAGTATCTGTGACAGCCGGTAGGAGAGAGCACCGTGTCTCCTCTCCAGCCACTCGTCCATGACCGGTCTGACGGCCGCGATTGTGGCGAATCCCCCCTTTGGTTGCTCAAGTCGCACCTTCCATGCCTCCACGGTTTCCTAGTGGAGCAGGGACCGCTGGGCCTCAATTTCTCGAGACGCAGGCCTTTGGCCCCGCTCCAGCGCCTCCTTGCGCCATCTAAATAGTGACGCAAGGGCTCTCGCTTCCAGGTCCCATGGAGGGGTCCCGGCTAGGAGACATGCCGCCTCACCGGAGATCGTGCGGTATCCCCTTATCACCCTGACGGCCATTGTCCTCTGCGGGCTCAGCAGTCTGGCCACATTGCTGGCCGACAGGGTCTCCGCCCAAACAGGGGCCCCGTATAGGGCCATACTTCGCACGATCCCCAGGTATAGTCTCCTGTAGGGAGCGTTGGGTCCCCTGATGTTGAGCATCAGCCGCACTAGCGCGGCTGATGCTCCCCTCAGTTTTGGGACCAAACTTCGGAAGTGATGTCCGAAGTTCCACCGGCCATCGAGTACGAGCCCCAGATACTTCATCGAGGACTCGATGCCGATGCTGACGCCCCCTACCTGTAGGCTGGATCCCGCAGGTGGCCCCTTCCGAGGTCCGTGGAAACACAGAGCCTCGGATTTGTGAAGGGCCACCTCGAGACCCAGCCGCCGAATACGACCCACGACTTGAGCAACCCCTGCCGTGGCCTTTAGTGCTGCGTCGCGGTGCGTTGCTCCCCGCGCCGTAACGAGGGTGTCGTCAGCGTAACAAGTTACGCCGACCCCTCGGAGCAACGGACCACGCAGCACCCAGTCATAACCGATGTTCCACAGGAGCGGCCCTAATACCGATCCCTGTGGTACACCGCACGACACATCTCGCCGACCCGGCCCTAGCCAGCTCGGGTAAGTTATGGCCCTCTCGGAGAGATAGGCCCCGACAATTCGACGGAGGTAGGGAGGCACTCCATGGTAGATAAGCGCCTCCCTAACGCAGCTCCAGGGCAAGGTGTTGAAGGCGTTGGCGATGTCAAGAGACACCGCCACCACCACCTCACCCCGTGAGACTGCTTCCTCCGTCAGGCCTCTAATGCGCATGATCGCGTCCACGGTGGAGCGCCCCTGACGGAAGCCAAACTGGCTATCCGCCAGATCAGGCCCCACGCGTGTGAGGTGCCCGGCGAGGCGTTGTGCAATAATGCGCTCAAAGAGCTTGCACACCTCGTCGAGCAACACGATCGGCCGGTACCCTGATGGGGAGCTTGCCGGCCGCCCCGCCTTTCGAATCAAGACCAGTTTCCCCGTCTTCCAGACCTTGGGAAACTGGCCCTTTTCGAGGCATGCGCTGAAAAGACCTATAAGTCGAGGCCCATGCTCCTCGAGAGCCAGGACCCACGCTCGGCCTGGAATGCCGTCGGGTCCAGGGGCGGTGTTTTTGCGGGATTTGAGCCGCATTACAGCCGCCCCTAACTCACCCTCGGTGACTACGGGCACGTCGTTCTCGCTGCCTTCCGCGTTGGGTGCCTGAGACAGAGCCATGCGCGGAGGAATGAGTTCCTCCGCTCTCGTCGGGAACAAGGAGTCCAGGACCCCCTCCAGCCGCTCCGGCTGGAGACTCTGGGTCAGTGGGGGCGCCTTAGGGCGCAATTTTCCCCTTACCATAAGGTACGGGCGCCCCCACGGGTTCCGCTCCAGAGTCTCCATAAGCTCCTCGCGGCCCAACTTTTTGGACCGCTTGATGGCCGACTGGAGGGCCCTCTTGGCCTCCTTGTACCCATCGTAGAGCTCCGCCTCTCGGGCTGCCGCATCGTCTGGGCGGCGACGCCTCCGGCGGAACCTGGTGTACCGGCGGCGCGCGTTAACGCACTCCGAACGCAATTGAGCGATTTCCGGCGTCCACCAGTACACCTGTTTTCTCGCCGGTCTGGGCCTAGCCCTGGGCATCGCCGCATCATATATGTGCGACATGGCTCTCCCGAACCACTCCACCTCGGCATCAACATCGGCAGGCCTGTCCGCTGTCGGAATCCAGGCCTGCACGATGGCCGCCTCCAGGAGAGCCTCCCGATCAAGGCAGTTACGTAGTAACTATTTAGTAATCTGTGCCTTCAGCGAGCCCACAACAATCTTACAGTTGGCATAACTGTTGACCAAAAGGATGGAGTATAACAAAACAGTTGAGGACTGTTCCCAAACAAAGATCGACAGTAATGAGAATGACAAACACCAATAAAATGTCCGCCACAATTATTTTTGTCACTGATTGCTAAGTGCTGGTGACCCTCTCAAAACCTTATAAGGACAATGGACTTAAAAACTTCTCTTACTGATAGATCCTGGGGTGTCCTTCCGAGGGCTTACCCGGGGCTTCCAACCGTAGGCTGTTAGGTAGGATACGTGTGGTTTTTAGTCGATAGAATTCATGTAGAATTTTCCTCACGTTAAAAACACGACCCCAGAATCCAAATGAGAGCGTAGAAAATCGCGATGATTACTGATATACATCTTTTAGCAGGAAAACTAGCTTCAGCAAGGGTTCTTGCCACTTTGTGTAGTAGGTATTATAATTATCAATGTTTTCTGAATGTTGCGTGAGATTGTGAGAGGCAAAGGAAAACATTTGCTGATAGTGGTTTGTGGATAAAAGTAGGGTATGTACATAAACCAGTGCTCGCGTTACTTCAAAACATTGTTCTATTCACTTTATATTGATTAAGTGTGCCTTGTCTTCTTTCTTTTAAGTGGAATTATTCACACAATTTTATAGGAATAACTAGTTTTAGTACAAAAAGAAAAGTTTGCAATAATATCTAATGAATAAGACCCGGTTCTCAAACATATAAAGTGCGCCATTTACAGTGACTTCTAATGCCCACAAAGGACGCATCTGCTCGCATCGCGTTAGTTAAGCAAGACTCTAATTTGAATACCGAATCTGTACTAATATTATAAAGAGGAAAGATTTGTTTTTTTGTTTGTTTGTTTGTAACGAATAGGCTCCGGAACTTCTCGGCCGATTTGAAAAATTCTTTCACTGTTGGGAAGCTAGACTCTTTGCTCAACAAAGGCTATATTTTATTCCCGTATTCCCACAGGAACGGGAACTACGCGGGTAAAACCGCGTGACGTCCGCTAGTATTAAATAACCTGCTAAGTTTGCAGCAACACTATGTTTCCGTAATTTTTTAAAGAAATACCATTTGATATTCAAAACCTGTAAAATGCTCTAACTGTCATCGAGTAACCCGATTGCACTCTTTTAAACCCTTCTAACCGGCGAGGAACTAAGCTTTCACTAGTTCTAATATGCCCTTTACTTGCTGTTACAGCTGCCTGGAGACGATGTACTGGAACTGCTGCGAGGAGCGGTTCTGCTTCGACAAGAAGATAGCTTCTTACAAGTGAGTATGAGTCATCATTATTTCCCCGGAAGCGGGTCAAAGGTTAAGCATAATCTATCCCTTGGAGACATGAGTCCTGGGGTCATCCTTCCGAGGGCTTACCCGGGGCTGCCAACCGTTTTTTTTTTTTTTTGTTTAACGTGAGGGAAAATCCTCATGGATGTTATGCCGGACTCCTACCGACTAAAAAAACCTCACGTCACGCCCAACAGTCTATGGTTGGGAGCCCCGGGTAAACCCTCGGAAGGATGTCCCAGGACTCCCAACAAATACAAATACAAATACAAATTCTTTATTGCATAAATGGAGTACAATGAGTGATATTAATATTATAATACTGTAGTAGGTATTCTCACAATAAGAGCAGGTCCATTTAGCCATTTGAAAATAGCATGCAATGTGTTTGTTACAATACAAGAAATGTCATAAAATAAACATGTACCTAATAAAAGAAAACTCAACAACAATAATACACAAATATGTCACAAAGTTATTCATTGTTCCCTGTAAGTCAAAAATTCATTCACTGTATAGAATGATTTCTGTGTCAGCCAGCAACTTAGGGAGTTAACAAACCTTTTATATATTAGTTGCTTTATGCAGTCTGGTATTTTATTATATATTTTTATACACATAATATAGGAATTTTTTTGTATCCTTCTACTTTTTGGTACCATATTTAAAACCAACCTATTTGGATTTCTGACAGTTCTCCTGCATGACTGTTCTCTAGCGGTCTTGAATAGATTTGGATGCTGTTTAACAAATTTGCCCACCTCTAATATATATAGACATGGCAAAGTCAATATTTTTAATAATTTAAAGTAAGGACGGCAAGACACATCCGGCGCAATATTACATATCGATCTGATACTTCTCTTTTGGGATATGAATACCTTGTCAATGTTTGTTCCATTACCCCAAAGGAGCAACCCATACCTTATCACAGACTCGACATAGGAGAAATAAGCAACTATTGCAGTGTGTCTATTTGCAACACTTCTAAGCTTATAGAGAGCAAATGAAAAACCATTAATTTTATTACTAACCTTCTCTATGTGTTCTTTCCAGTCAAATTTATTATTTATAATAATTCCTAGGAATGTCACATTGGTAGCATTCAGAAGAGTTTGTCCGTTATAATTAATATTCATGTCCATAGTTTTAAAATTATTGAAATTCATTATATTTGTTTTTAATAAATTAATTTGTAAGTTATTCTTACTTAACCATTCTGTAATTAATGTCAATGTGTTGCAAATGTCCATTTTATGCTGAATTAATGTCCTATCTTTGTGTGTGGTCACTATAACTGATACATCATCAGCAAAGAGAATGGTCTTATGGGGAGTGATTTCTGGCAGGTCATTAATGTAGACCAAGAACAACAACGGACCCAGAACACTACCCTGGGGTACACCAAATCTATTGTAACTGAAATTTGATCTATGCACCCGTACACAGTTATTGCGGTCTAATTGAGTCACCTCAACACACTGCAGCCTACTGTCCAAGTAAGTTTGTAGCCAATTAAGAGCTGGACCCCTGACACCATACTGTTCCAACTTGTTAAGGAGTTGGCTGTGAGACACAAAATCGAAAGCACGGGTCATATCAAGGAATAGAGCTGTTGTATAATTATTTTTATTGGTGTTCTGCAAAACGTCATTTACCATTAAGAATGCTGCATCTCTTGTAGACTTATTCCTTTGAAAACCATATTGATTTTCACAAATAACATTATGCCTTTCGAAGAATGATGTCAGTTTGTCATGCATGACTTTTTCGAATAGTTTTGCCACGACTGGCAATATAGTGATAGGTCTATAGTTGCGAACGTCTGTCACGTCGCCACGCTTATAGAGAGGTTTTACGACAGAGCATTTTAATTTGTTAGGAAAGGTGCCAGATTCCAAAGAACGGTTAATTAAATATGTTAATACAGGCACTAGTTCATTGGCACAACTTTTAAGTATCTTTGTACAAACTGAATCATAACCCTCACTTGCAGTATTTGCAAGCGACATAATCAGTTTGAACACATATTCCTCATTTACTGGGTTCAAAAATATGGTGTTACATACTCTGTCTTTAGAGTTTGTGTTACAGAGCGCATTATTAAGTCTGTTAGTTGTTGTGATGAAGTGCTCATTGAAGGTAGTGGCTATATTTAAAGGATTTGAAATCGATATGTTATTACTATTGGTTATACTAGCTATGTATTTAAGCTTTTTTTGTGAGTAACCAGTTTCATCCTTAATTACAGACCAAGTAGCTCTACACATATTGTTGCTATTAATTACATAGTTTCTATTATAATTGGCTTTTGCAGAACAAATACATTTTTTAAACAGCTTATTATAAGTCAGATATTTATGCTTATCATTTACAGTCTTGGTCAAATAATATTTAAAGCGCAACTCCCTTTTCCTCTTACAGCTTTGTTTAAGTCCCCTAGTCAACCAGTTGCTTCTTTTTGTAAGGTTGGTTTTTATTCTAACTATAGGAAAGCACAGTTTATAAAGGAGGCAAAAGAAGTCATAAAATTCATCAAATGTCAAATTTAGATCATCATTATCAAATATCTCTAAGAATGCTAGGCTCGGTAAGTACTCTTTAAATCTGTCTATGTTTTCCTTGGAGTATGATCTCCTGAATTGGTAAACATACCTAGGTATAGAGGTTTTGTGCTCTGTTGGCCACTGTAACAGACCCACGGCCGCTACTGCGGCCTCGCCCAGGGGGTGGTTCGGGTGCTATCCCGCGTCTTTGGGGGGTTTCGGGTGTGATCCCGCTTCTAAGGGGGGGGGCGTGCGTGAATTGTCTCACTCACGTCACGCTGCCGTCATGGGCCTGCTTCTGTAAGGACGGTGAGCCGCCCTGTCACCGTCCTCAGGCCCCCGGTCATGGTGGCCGATAGTCCTCGGCGAAGACACGTCGGCGGCGCCCAGGCCGCCGACTGCAGAACTCGGGTGGGAGAGTTCTCTCCCGTACCCGTCCCGCCGCCTCCTTCACGAGCATGACCTGCTCGCAGAAGGAGGCGGCGCAGTCCCACTTACTCCCGCTGGAGAGCATGGCTCGCACTATGGTCTCGAGCGAGAGAGTGTCCACGCCCAGACTCACTACGAGGACCTGGCGCTGTTGCGCCCACGCCGTGCACTCCACCAGTGTGTGGAGCGCCGTGTCATCGCTGCGGTCCTCGCAGTGCTGACACTCGGCCGTGGTTTCCCGGTGTTTCCGCCACAGATACCTACCGAAGCTACCGTGCCCGGCAAGCATCTGTGTCAACCGGTAGGAGAGAGCACCGTGTCTCCTCTCCAGCCACTCGTCCATGACCGGTCTGACGGCCGCGATTGTGGCGAATCCCCCCTTTGGTTGCTCAAGTCGCACCTTCCATGTCTCCACGGTTTCCTGGTGGAGTAGGGACCGCTGGGCCTCGATTTCTCGATAAGCGGGCCTTTGGCCCCGCTCCAGCGCCTCCTTGCGCCATCTGAACAGTGACGCAAGGGCTCTCGCTTCCAGGTCCCATGGAGGGGTCCCGGCTAGGAGACATGCCGCCTCACCGGAGATCGTGCGGTATCCTCTTATCACCCTGACGGCCATCACTCTCAGCGGGCTCAGCAGTCTAGCCACATTGATGGCCGTCAGGGTCTCCGCCCATACGGGAGCCCCGTATAGGGCCATGCTTCGCACGATCCCCAGGTACAGTCTCCTGTAGGGAGCGTTGGGTCCCCTGATGTTGGGCATCAGCCGCGCGAGTGCGGCCGATGCTCCCCTCAGTTTTGGGACCAAACTTCGGAAGTGATGTCCGAAGTTCCACCGGCCATCGAGTACAAGCCCCAGATACTTCATCGAGGGCTCGATGCCGATGCTGACGCCCCCTACCTGTAGGCTGGATCCCGCAGGTGGCCCCATCCGAGGTCCGTGGAAGCACAGAGCCTCGGATTTGTGAAGGGCGACCCCGAGACCCAGCCGCCGAATCCGACCTACGACCTGAGCAACCCCTGCCGTGGCCTTAAGTGCTGCGTCACGGTGCGTTGCTCCCCGCGCCGTAACGAGGGTGTCGTCGGCGTAACACGTTACGCCGACCCCTCTGAGCAACAGACCACGCAGCACAGGGCTGCCAACCGTAGGCAGTCGGTAGGGAACGTGTGGTTTTTAGTCGGTAGGAGTTCGGGATAGCGTCCATGTAGGATTTTCGTCACGCCAAAAAGAGCCCTTGTAGACTTAGTGCCTAACCTGGTATTAGCGTAGACCCAGGGTGGTGGCATCACAAAGTTCTCACAAGGAATATGACATTGAATTGATGAGCCGATTCCCAAACTGTACAAGAGGTTTTTTTGAAATCTGTGTATGCAGTTAGGATTATTTTCTCTAAAATCGGTGACATGGTTCCTAAGAACAGATCTTTGTATGTCTTCTATTTACAGACTTACCCATACTTACCGCTCCGAATGTTACGCCCTGTATAACGTGATAAAAAGTGAACGTAAAGTTTAATATTACTTCAGGGAAATAGTAATTGAGTAATTCACATTTGTATCGATCCACACATGGGGCTAATTGCTACTTATTATTTCAGCATAAACAATATTATTACCATTATAACCAGGAATCTATGCTAGTCTTATGTATGACATAACATAACAATATCATTTCTATTGTGATAATCGCATCACTCTAGATAATCTAAATAGGTAAGTATATCAAAGATGTTATATAAGAGCGATCAATAACAAAACTGCGAACGTGGTGATCTAATCTTGACATGTTTACTTTTTTATAAGTTCCTTATTTGGAAAATTTTCAATGGCAAAAATAATCGGTCAAAATAATAATACTTATAGGGGAAGGAAGAGCCTAGCTCTTTATTATTACAAAAGGGAACCTCCGCCTAAAAAAAGACAACCTGCCCAAATCATAATGTAGTCTTTTCTTTTTTCTTTTTTTTTATACGTGAGGGAAAATCCTCATGGATGTCATGCCGGACTCCTACCGACTAAAAAACCTCACGTAACGCCCAACAGCCTATGGTTGTGAGCCCCGGGTAAGTCCTCGGAAGGATATACCAGGACTCCCAACAGACCTAGGGCCGCCATCGCAGCCTCGCCTAGGGGGTGGTTCGGGTGATATCCCGCGTCTTTGGGGGGTTTCAGGTGTGATCCCGCTTCTAAGGGGGGGCGCACGTGAGTTCCTCACGTCACGCTGCCGTCATGGGCCTGCTTCTGTAAGGACGGTGAGCCGCCCTGTCACCGTCCTCAGGCCCCCGGTCATGGTGGCCGATAGTCCTCGGCGAAGACACGTCGGCGGCGCCGAGGCCGCCGACTGCGACTCGGGTGGGAGAGTTCTTTCCCGTACCCGCCCCGCCGCCTCCTTCACGAGCATGACCTGCTCGCAGAAAGAGGAGGCATCATAATGTAGTTTAACTACAAAACTTCGACATTGCCAATTTATTGGTTTAAAAAATACCCCCGATCCTGCGACTGTTCTAAAAAGTTAGGGGGGCTAAAAAAGGGCTCCCAAACAACAAACGTGATATTATCACCGTTGCCGACTCTCATTTGAGCGATATTTTCCATTTGATTTGTCCAGTGCGTAACAATTTTACGATAATTTTATGGATTCATGCAAATATGAACTACGAAACGAAGTAACAAAATCTAGTCATCCATTCATAAAAATAGTAAAATACATAGCTTTGTAGATGCGTAATGCACCATTATCTTCCTTAATTAAATAGAAATAAAGTTCATAGTCACGTTTAATATCTTTATAAATAAATTTACCTGCAACGTGTGACACTGCTCCCAGGAAACGTGACTGAGTAGTTAAAATCCTCGTACATATGCAAACCTTTAGATAATGTATTTACAATCCATTATGTTCTTCATCAATATCAATACATACATAATAATAAAATCGTAACTGTCTGTTTGTCTGTACGTTCGTGCACTCTAATCTCAGCAACCGCTCAACCGATTGCAATGTGGTTTTCTTTATTGCGTTGCGGTTTGCTCCACTTAACATTTAGTGTTTGTTTCATGTCAAGTGGTTCATAAATAAAAAAGTTATATCAATCTAAAGATCCACATTTAAAATACAGCGTACGAAGTCGCAGGCAACAGCTAGTTAAATAATATAAATACAACCATGTACAGTGATATCATAGTTGAATTAAAATTGAATCCATTAAAATCATATAAGAAGCCCTCAGAAGGATGTCCTAGGACTGCCAACAGACCTTGGCTAACACTGCGGCCTCACTTACGGGGATGGTAGCCCTTTTACGTAGTTGTTACAACGACAATAGAAATAAGTACCTACATCATCTGTTTCAGTTGTTTAGTCATCGTGGTTCATGAGATACCGCCTTGTGACAGACGGACAGCGAAGGCTCTGTAATAGGGTCCCGTACTCCCGTCATTACCATTTGAGTACAAAATCAAAAAAGAAAGGTATAGGATACACAACTAAATACTTTTTTTAACGTGAGGGAAATCCATCAGGGATGCTATGCCGGACTCCCTACCGACTAAAAACCACACGTATCCTACCTAACACAGCCTACGATTGGGAGCCCCGGGTAAGCCTTTAGAAGGATATTATCTCTAGGACTCCCACAGCCTTGGCTACCACTGCGGCGTCACCAAGTCGGGTGCTATCCCGCGTCATTGGGGGGTAGTTCGGGTACTATCTCGGTACTAGGGGGGGAGGGGGTTTGAATCCCTCACGTCCCTGTCATGTAGGGCCGGTTTCTGTAAACTAAGTACCTATTCAACACAAGTCATCAAGTTATTCACTACTAAATGCAATATGGCCGTAAACATAAAATAGGTACTTGAACAATAGGTATCACAAACAATATAATTACATTATTTATATACTCTGTAATAGAAGTACCTAATCGTTTTACGTTATAAGATCCAGTTTAATTATAGTTCATCCTTGAGCTATCTATACGTTGTGATTACTTTGTCCTGAATGACTTATTTATACTAATGACTAAGACACAGCCTACTAAGGTAGGTAATACTCGATAGTAAAACTTAAAAACGTAGACAGGAATACTTATATCCTTTTTACCGACCGCCTCATGAGAAGGGATGTCTTGCCCCTGGGCTCATCTTTCCAAGAGCTTACTCGAAACTCTCGACGCGGTAGGCTGGGGTAGAGCACACATATTGTGGTTTTACTCGGTAAGAGTCCGGCATAGCATCAATCAGGATTAATACCTACACGTAAAATATTAAAGAAAAAAACGGGGTGATTTTCGCATGTTACCTTGTTCATCATTCGGATCAATTTTAAACTGTGGCTATCTTAAGATTTGTATTCCTCCCGGAGTGTCTTATGCAGGTAAATCAATTAGTCGATAAAACTGTATTTTTTTTTGTATCTAACTAAGGTGGCAGAAAAGCATTGAAGTGAAGCGAAAGAGATCACAGTAGCCTTTGGAAGTTTGCAATACCAGGGATGTTACCTACGATGCCGATATTGCTGAAACCTTTATAAAACCTCCTTCGAAGAACCCCATGCAGAAGAAGTTCTGTCAAAACCCAGTTGATAAAACCAGCGAAAACGAGGGGTTTTATTTGTTTTACCTGTGTATCTATGTATATCTGTGTATGAGTGTGTATGTCTGTGTCTGTAGCTATGTGGTATCGTCGCTGCCCAACGGGTGGACCACTTTAATGCGGTTTCTTTTTTATTGTGACGGGGACGGTTCTTAGTTATAAATTTTGTAGATCATCTGCTCACTTCCTGAGTGATGAAGGGATTTCACTAAAATTCACAGGGCCGATTAATCGGAAATTGGATATAACTGTTACTTTAATAATATATCCAAGACCCGGTAACCTGTACCTGGCTAATGCATGAACTAATCTGCGGAATACCCAATTCACATGTTTAGGCTCTTTACAACAGTCTCATAATAGGGGGTGTTTAATTTGCAAATTAACACTTGTGTTTATTTTTTCCAGACTAGAAGAAGACTCAAAACACTCGAACGGGTACATAAACAAAGGCGCGAGTGTGGAGAGCGTGGAGAGCGTGGTGACGTCACAGCCCGTCAACAACAACCACCTGCCGCCGCGCGCCGGCGCGGGCCGGGAGCTCACCGAGATACCGCTGCACGCTGATAAGCTGTACGAGGTGAGGGAACACACACATACATAGACATTGACACCATTTATCCCCAGAGAAAGCAGAGAACCCAAAGAAGGGTAATTAAATTTTGGGTATTAACATAAATAATACACTAAATTGGAAAGACCATATTGAAAAAGTCGCAAACAAAATTAACGGATTCTCATTCGCTTTGTATAAACTGGCAAAAATATCTAACCTTGGCACTGCATGCATTGCTTACTCTGCTTATGTAGAATCTTATTTGGGGGAACGGTACCTCAATAGATAAAGTATTTATTGTACAAAAGCGGTGCATACGATCTTTGTGCAACATAGCCCCAGATGTATCCTGTAGATCATACTTCAAAAAATTAAAACTTCTTACACTTCCTTGTCTATACATACTCGAAGTAAATAAATTTGTAAAACAACATCCTGATTTGTTTAAACGAGCGAAAGACATTACAAGACGAACCAATATTAGGAATCCAGAGAGGCTACCTAGAACAGTCTGAATGAAAAAAAAATTGTCACTCAATGTGCATAAATTTTTTTAATAAAACTCCAGAACACATAAAAGCACTGCCATTAAATAAATGTATTTCGGCTTTAAGAGAGTGGTTAGAGGAAAAGGTTTATTATACAATTGACGAATTCCTAAATGATGCATGCATGATTCGATGGATGTCGTCCTAATTATAATGTTGATTGAAATGTTAATTAGAATTTATATTGTTTTTGTTTTTTTTTGTTTTTACGGACATCTCACACAACGCTATCTGATCCCAAAGTAAGCTAGGAATAACCTGCTTGTGTTATGGGTATCAGACCACGGATATTAATACTTATATACTTCTAAATACATACATATTATACATAGAAACACCCAGACTCTTGAGACAAACATTTATGGGTCACACAAATATTTGACTCCGGTGGGAATCGAACCCACGACCTCCAGCGCCGCAGGCGGTATCACTACCGACCGCGCCACAGAGGCAGTCTATATTAAGGTGAAGTGGGACTCAAAATACATAATTTTGACATATTTCGAACCAATTTTGCAACGGTGTTAACAAAGATTTCACAATTTTTTAAATGGATAATTATTATTAAGTATATTGACCAGGGATGTCAGCTCTCCAAAACACGATTGAGTAAATTCGGCTCGATAGAAAATAATCCCAAAGTTCCCTCGAATCTGTAAATTTACCCGTGACCGCCTTGACTATAATCAATTTCATTCAGTAGTTAAATAATGTACCACACTAATTTTTTATTTCCATGTCCCTAATAAGTTACCTCGAGGTCCTATGCAGTTATTTATTAATTAAAAACATATTGCTTTAATAAAAAAAACGTTTTGTTGAGCGGGAGTGCATTTTGCCGCTATCAGCCACCTCACAGAGCCCGCTCAGTCAGCCGACAGACTTCGTTGAGGACACCCGTATACAACTTTGTCACGCCCGCTGACGTAATTCGCTGCCGTAGTAACGAAAATAGGTAATAAAAAAAACCAAAAAAGGAAGTATTCAAGGCATAAGCTCAAGAGCGTAAAAATATCGCATCTGTTTAGGGAAGTTTCTTTGGGGTATTATATAAGTTATAGTAACGTTTTCATACTTTCCAATACAAAGTTTGCCTGATGCCACATAATAGATAAGTCCAGAAGATTCACCTATAAATGCGCTCATGTATGTGACGCCCTGACCGAGCGTATAACATGTACATTATTTAAATTAATATTTAAGTAAAATCAATGTCATAACGAGTATAATACTAATGACTGATAAATCAGTGGCCAATTCTCCTAAATTTACAATATAACAGTAGGAATAAACCTTGAGTATATTATAAATTAGACTTCTATCCAAAATTACAGCTTTCAAGGCACGTATTGCGTATTGTTGATATTCTCGTAGTCTTACTTTACTACTCGTACGTCGTAGTTGATGTAGGTAGGTATTGAATTTGAAGTTGTAAGTATGAGTTTCTTTTTTTTATATTTAGCTCGCCAAATTGACGTCGCCATCAGCCTGATGAAAAGCCGTGGCGCATTTAGCGATTGGGGGCCACTTCTGACAGTAGTCCTCAAGTTGGCGGCCCTGTGATGTGCCTCTTCACGCTCCTCTTAAAGAACCTGGGATTGTAAGATGAGGGAAACACGTGTGCGGGCAGGTCGTTCCATGTTTTTATAGTTCGACTGAGGAACGATCTTTTGAAACGTTCAGTTCTGGCGAAGATTCTCTCCACTGTGTGTGTGTCATCTTTGCCCGGCACGTGTTGTTCGGGATCGGAAAGAAGAGGGTGGGATCAGGTTGAAGAGCTCTTCAGAACATTCGCCGTGATACATTCGATAGAAGGCAGCCAAGGACGCTATGGTTCTTCGCGGCGCCAAAACGGTTCGAGGCCTCCCGTCACCTCAGTTTGAATTTTAACCAACAGTGAACTGAAAATAAACAGCTTACATACAACCCGATACAGTCACTACAACCCTAACTTTGTTTTTAAGCCATAATGTAAAATAGTAATTCAATTTCCAATGGATAGTGGTACTAATGTGTTAAGCGCTAGAAGATGATTTTGTGAATATATGTTACTGAAAAGGCCTGATGATTTAATATGACTTACGAATTATTTAATTATGATATATGAAAGTCTGTGAAGATGTTAGTGACAAAATCACGTTCCAACGGTTGAGCAGATCTGGCTGTAATTGGTGGCCTATTATAATTATTTTATGCTTTTCCAGACTGCAATGTATTCCTGGACATATTTTACACTAGCTGACGCCCGCAGCTTTGCCCGCGTCTAGTTTTGTTCCCGTTTCCGCTTGCCGTGGGAACTGATTGCCGGGATAAAAAGTGACCTATGTGTTATTCCAGGCCTATATCTACCCCTGTACTAAATTTCAGCTAGATCCGTTTAGCCGTTAGAGCGTAAAAGAGTAACAAACATCTACACTCACAAACTTTCGCATTTATAATAATAAGTAAGAAGTAAGATAATTTAGAAAATAGCATAAAGGCTATTTTATCCCTGGATATGACCCAATGGTGGTAGGGAACGCAAACAGAATTCTACACAGCTGAAGCTGCGGGCAATAGCTATGCGAAGTGAAACGTAGAATGTTTAATTTAGGAAATGGTAATCATTTGGACAGGACTAAAGCCTAGTCTAGTTTAAATAACTAGTATCGAAATTTATTCCTTTACACCCATGCATATATGCAAATAGTAATATTCGTTTTTGTATATTCTTCGTTTTCTTAGCCAAACGGGACCCTATTACTTAGACTTTGAAGTCCGTTTGTTCATCTGTATCTCATGAACTAGGCAGTAATACATTTCAAAGATATGTTTCTGCTACCGCTGTAACGACTATAATAACACTAGATAAAAAAAAAAGGTTACTCCCATACAACGTAATCTTCTGGCGTTTTTTTTTGTTACGAAATCCTCATCAGTGTGCCAGTCCAACTTGAAGCTCGGCCGTTTTTACAGTTCCGTATCCAAAGGGTAAAAATGGAACGAGGAGAAAGTATTGCCTTTTGAAAATGCTAAGAGGCAAAAGCGGTCAGGTGTAGAGTAAATAAATGCTGTAAAACAGTACAAGTGGTGGTTATTCAATATGCGCTGCAGGTTCCACCAAGTGCCAACAGTATAAATAATCTGTAATAACGCGACCCTATTACTGACTATCTATTTGTCATCTTATACACCACTGCAATAGCTAGGCATTTGAAATTTACGAATCCTAAAAACGGAAAAAAAATTAAGGAGGGCTCTCATACATGTATATTTTTCAGTCTTTTTTTGTACAGAACCCTCCTTTTTCCTTTTCAGGAAGTACCAAAAAATATAAACAAAGGATAGGGTCAGCAGATTCTTACTTTTTCAATAAACCTGGCAAAAATCGTCACAGGTAAAAAAAATAATTGAAGTACTTCTTAAATATATTATGTTCTATGCTTATTATGAAAATGAATTTAATTACATGTTAGTGATAAAAAATGCATCAAAATCAATTACGTAGTTGCTCACGAGTAGAAGATCTAAAGAGGTTTATCTAAACAGGGCGAAAAAAATTGTTTTGTAAACTTGTACTTCTGTCAATGATTTCAATTGCGTAGTGAACGGGTTAACGCGCGAAAACGTTTCCGACGCACGGAGCGTCCCGAACATCTTGCGTCTGCTTCACCCCCTCCGAATCGCTTGAGACACAATTGCACTTCGCCTTAAATTGTTCCTAAATTGAAATTGTGGCTAAGTGGGCATGCTCTGTAAACATTATCTTTTATGTTTAAAATGTAACACCATATTATGTACAACCCCATTTATAGCAAATAAATAACATAAAACATAAAAACTCTTTATTGCACACCAGGAAATACATTTGAGTAGCTTAAATTTAACTTATTGGTATAACAATTGGTGGCCTTATCGCACAAGGCAATCTCTTACAGGCAACCTAGAATGGAGTCTGTAGTGAGAATAATGTAGGGCAGATTGATGTACGTTATTACCTAATTCTAAATATAAATTAAAACACCAAATAAATACCTATATTTATAAATATATACAAAATACATTTAGGTACATACACATAGATATATATACATATATAATCTTACATATATAATACATATACAAGTATATACATATAGGTACCATAATAACATATTCATTCTAATAATAATAATAAATACATACTAAAATAATTATACCATTCTGGTATTCTAAGAGACATGCTAGTTACCTTTATGTTGTCATTGACACGGAGATAATAATTTATAACTAATGTCTTGAAACTTTGTGATGATTTCGCCAGTCGGATCGTTACTGGCAGTGTATTCCACAAGCGAACTGCTTGGACAGTGAACGACTTGTCCATAAAATTTGTCATGTGGCCGGGCATTTTCAACCTCAAATTCTCCGATGATCGTAAATTTCTAGAGTGCGAGACTTTCAGAAAATTGAAGCGTCTCTTTAGGTATGATGGAGCAACAGGGTTAAAAAGAATACTATGTAATATGGATAGGATATGAGCATTCCGGCGAAGGCGGATAGGTAACCACTTGAGTCTTTTGCGATATTCAGAGACGTGATCATATTTGCGCAATCCAAATATGAATCTAATACAGTAATTCTGGAGTCTCTCAAGTTTATTTAGTTGGTCTTCAGTGAGATCTAGATAGCTGACATCGGCATAATCAAGGATAGGAAATAGAAGTGATTGAACAAGCGCAATTTTAGTCGTAATTGGCAGAAAATTTCTCAGTCTGCGCATGGACCCCGATGCAGCAAATAATTTGCGTCTTAGCTCCTGCAATTGAGGACCCCAAGACAAACATGAGTCTAGTCGAGTCGAGTCTAGATTTTTAACAGTGTTACTGTAAGCTATAACAGTTCCATTACATATAACTTTTTGAGTCATCGTCCAATCAATTCTAGAAGTCATCCAAGGGCTGCCGACTATTATGGCCTGAGTCTTGGTCGGATTTACCCTCACTCCGTGAGATTCACTCCATCTGCAAATGAGGTCCATGTCCGCATTAATATTGCCAATAGCGACACTCAAGGTATCCAGTGAAGCTTGGGAATAAATTTGGAGGTCATCTGCGTATAGGTGGTAGGAAGAAGATAAGTCCTTAGTGATGGAGTTTATAAAAACTGTGAAAAGTAAAGGAGACAAAACGCCACCCTGTGGCACCCCAGCATACGTATTACACCAAGAAGAACAGGTATCTTCAACACTAATACGCTGCCGACGGCCAATCAGGTAACTACGAAACCAATCAATCACCATTGGAGATATATTAAGTGAGCATAATGTACCGATCAAGATATCAAAGTCTACCGTGTTAAAGGCATTGCTGAAGTCTAGCAGAGCTAAAACTGTCAGCTTACCCTTCTCCATACCCGCTCTTATGTCCTCCGTAATATGTAATAAGGTCGTGGTAGTACTATGTCCAGCACGAAACCCTGATTGGAAAGGGTTTAACAGTTGGTTTTGTGAAAGGAAATTAGTGAGCTGAGTGTGGACCAGTCGTTCCAGAACCTTAGACAGGAATGGCAGGATAGAGATAGGGCGATAGTCAGAAAACGACGAAGGGTTGGATTTCTTGGGAATAGGGATAATTTGTGCATCTTTCCATTTATTGTGCATCTTTCCATTCCAATAAATCATTATTTATTATTATTATTTATTTATTAAGTTAAACACTTAAGACCTTCAACTTCGCTTGGGGAATGGCCTGTTACTGGTAACCGGGACCAACCACTTATTACGCATTCCGAAGCTCGGAAACGGTCACAAATAAATGTCACAAAGTCATGTGGTGGTCAGCCATCCATGACCGGCCATCCACAGTAAAGTTTACAGAACACTGATTCCGCGGTGCCACGAGCGCTACAAATATGCAGTAGCGATAGATTCGAAAAACCTGAGTTTTTATAAGAAAATTTACCTACTACTTAAACATGACTTTGCATACTTACTGGTATGGACAACTCGACTTCGTTGATTTGATCATTTCACACATACTCGATTGAAGAAAAGCTGACTGACCTACGATGACTAGTCAATTGACATGTCACAAGAAACCCTCACCAAAAGGGGCATCAAAGAGTCTGGGATGGCGCTGAGATGATGACGAAGATTCCTGTCATAAATTGTTACACTAATTAATATTCTTCTCGTAATTGTTAACTGAAATATTTTTATTTCTCTTTTTCAGGTATTCTCTAAATCTCTAATATTTAGAGAAGACGCTGAGCTAAAATCAAAATCAACAAACTCCCTCGACGAACTAGAAACGAAATCAGAACCAGACTATTTGTACGACAGACCTAACAGAACCAAAGTTTACTTCGAGGATGAAGTCAATTCACCAGTCACAGATTTTGAAATCATGTTCAAAGATGAACTAATAGCTAGCAATAACATGTTTAAGATTGACGAAGAAATAGAATGTGATAGAATAAGTCAGGACACTGAAGAAGGACTGACTATGAATGTAGCTATTAAGAAACAAGACGTTATTAAGACTACTTCAGTCACTATGAAAGACGAAACTAAGATTACTATACCACATCCAGTCTATAAATATGAACCGATAAGTGCTCTTTCAACTTTAGCTATACCTTTAACGCTATCGTTGCCAAGAGTAGAATCGGTGAAAGGAATACTAAGAATGAAGGAAGATCTACCAAGAAATAACAGTGCTAAGACTTTAGAAAGAATCGATAGCAGTAATAAGTTATCTAAACCAGTATTAAATAGAGTAGATAGTGTGAGTCCGGAAAATATTAATAAAGTACTAGCAAGAGTACCACATAGAAGTGCTTCTTTCTTGAATATTCCTGAACACTTAGCTCCTGCAAAACCTCCATTAATAAAAAGCAAATCTATGGTAGGAGTAATGACTGCAACAGAAGAACTAAAACTGAGTCAACTCCCAGATACTCCTATTATTAAAAGTACGAATCTACCAAGATTCTTTGCTGACAGTCCTGTGATATCGGAATATAAAGAAAATGTCAGCTTACAGAGTATTAGGCAGCAATCTTTAATGTATAAAGAAGATTATAGTATGCCAAGATATTATGGAACTGTGACGAAGTCGGAAAGTACCCCAGTGCATGAATCAAAGTCAATGCCGGATTTACGAGTTCCGACGACTTCGACAACTTCGAACGGAAAAGTCAGTAAGAGATTAGTGAAGTTAAGGGGAAGATTAAAGCCGTTGGTTATAAAGAAGAATTCTAATGAGAGATTGTAAAGTTTAATATAAGGACAAGTATTATTTCTAGTGATGTGTGCTGTGTTGAACATAGTATAAATACACTTTAAAACATAACTTTTTAATATAGTGTGATATCATTCTGTAGAATTTGTGTTATGGGTACATAATAGTAGTTTATGACACTGTTGCATAAAAAGGGTTCTTATAACACGAGTGTGTTTTAAAAAACGAGCCGTAGGCGAGTTTTTTTATATTATCACACGAGTTTTATAAGACCAAGTTATGTACAGTGTCATACCCTACTTTATCTACTCTCATACTATAATACCTGGATTTCGCCGGTAACAGGTTCATGGTCATGTTTGACGCAGTTTCCAGAATGTCTGGTGGTGTACAATTACTACCATCCTCGCTTTAAGACATGTTTTTAAACAAAAACTAATTTATTTCACAAACAAAACCAAACTTTGTTTAATTGAAATGTAAAATGTTGGCGCCAAGGCGCAAACATCGATTGCGCATGCGTGTTTCTTTTTTTTTAGGCTGCGAAGGCACTACTTTTTTTTAAAGTAGAGGTTCAAACTTCTTTTCATTCCTTCTATTCGAAAAGAATCACTTTGCACCACGATAACGGGGCGCAAAATAGCTCTTTTCTGTTAAGAGCTTTTTAGCGGGCGGCAAAGTGATTTGAATTTGGAACTTGAAAATTTCATAGAAATCGAACGCAAATTGTATGAATTACTGGCTGGTAAGTGTTGGCTGCACAGCGCGGTGTCCTGAGCTAACTAAAAAAAAAACTAAAGAGCGCCATTTATCTGTTCGTGTTGGTCATAATGTTCTTGTAATCAGTAAACAATTTTTATTGTATTTTGCGAATATAATAAGTTCTACGTCAATTTAGTTATGAAAGTGACAATCCATGAACTCCTGGAACAATAACTATCGAAGGTAACTACGTCGTACAAAACTTATTTTTTCTCATAGAAAGGGAATGAAAAGTAGAGTATATAACTCGAGGGCAAATTATTTTTCCCTCGGGCGGTGTACTTTGAATCCCTCACTGTGCTCAGGATTCTACGTTAGAATCCCTCGCTATGCTCGGGATTCTATTCTAGAATCCTTCGCTTCGCTCGTGATTCAAAGTAGCGCCCTCGCCGGCAAAATACTATTTTGCCCCCTTGTTATACAATCTACTATTTTCCTGTTGGAGGTTGTTTATGGTGTATCGTAATGATTAAAAAGTTATATTATGATATAGGTGTCCATACAAGACCTGTATCGTAATAAAACTTTTTTTTTGGCCTGTGCGTAATGTTTGTCATAACAGTATTGATTTTAATTTTATAATCTTTGTATTATAGTATCAGAGTAGACAAAAAAGATTATTTAATTAAACTTAAAATCCCACTCGAGTGAAAATACCTACTTTTCTGGAACTAGGTACACTATAATATATTTTTGATTATGACTTAAAACATAAAATTACTAAAATAGTTTGTAACTTTTTTACTTCACACACACTCGCACACAAACACACACACACCTGCTCTTACAAACACACACACACACACACACACACACACACACAACAATCGCACGCACGCACGCGCGCACACACGCACAGACCCCGGCGCACACAAAACACACAGAGACACAAACCCACCGGCGCACACAAAACACAAACACACACGCATACATAAACACACAAGTCCACATACACAGAGAGAAACGTACTCGGGCGCAGGTGTCTTAATTTTGACGTTAGGTATTGGTTATCGATTTCGAAAGGACAGTGAAATGATGATTTGTGATTAAGGTATGGTATACATAATAGAGCGCTATTTGAATTTAGTCACTTTTCCTATAATAATTTAGTAAGTACCTGTAATTTAATATTTAACTTAGTTTTATTTAGTGAAGTAAGGGTTTAACATTACGTAATATCCTACCTAATTATGTTAAGTACTTAAGATTATTGTCTAGTCATTATACGTCACAAGATTACAGTTCTAGTGTATCTAAAAATTAACTATAAATAAAAATATTCGGGCAGTTTACAAATAACGCCATTCTCTAAAAATTACTAAGCAAAGATAAAACATTAATTTCATTTTCAGCTAGTTTTCAACGAACGGAGTACTTACATTTGTCACATTTTTGTAAATAAACACATACTTATCTGTTACAATGGAGAACACATGTATTTTTTTAGGAAATTTGCTTTTTCAAACCATTTACGATTATAAATTGTAACTCAGTAGATCTGTGCAGCTTTCACTGCTTAGAAAAAGTATTAAAATACACTCATACATTAAAATACAATCATTTTTTTTTTCATTCATTTTTCATATGTATTACTAAGATTTTACAACCTTTATCATAAGTTTGAAATTGTCGAATAAAAATATTTTAATTTATTATTGTTTCTTTTTTACCTCTGTACAGTCTCCCATATATTTATACAATGCCTGTCATCTGCGTATGACAGAACTTGACTATTCTTTATTTTCAGACAGCACAGGCTATTAATAAAAGAAAGAAACATCGTTGGACCTAAAATGCTTCCCTGTCACATTCCGTAAGAGGCAGTTTCTTTTGTGGCGATAAACTCCCCTATTTTGAATTGTTGCAGCCGATTAGTGATGTATTCTTTAAACAATTTGAGGGGTGAACCTTTTATACCAAGTCTTCAGGTTTAGACAGAAAAACAGGAATAGACACAGAGTCAAACGCTTTCTTAACGTCAAGGAAGACAACCATATACTTTTTTTTTTGCCAATCACTTCTATATTTGTATCTGACCACTAAGTTTGGATAATCTGATAGTGTCACTAGCAGTTGATAATAGGAGTGTGTCCAAGGTTATATTTCTTTAAATTTTCCCAAAATGAATATCTCTCCGAATTCTTCGATATACTAGGACCTCATAAGTGCAAAGAATGCTGGCTTCGGATTTGCCTCGATATACCATGACCTCATATGTGCTGAGAAGGCAGGCGTTATTTACCCACAGAGTGTGTCAATTAATTACTGTGATTTCTCCAAAAAGAATGTAACAAACCTAGTATTAGCATCGCTGTACCAGGACCTAAAAAGTATCGAGAAGGTTATCGCTATTACAATAATAGTGATGATTTCTATATTATAGAAATGTAGTTTTGACGATGATGCTTGCCTACTAAGTTGCAACAGTTGCCATTGATGGCGCCACCGTAGACGTGTGTGTCACACAAGTCGACGGCTGCGCCACAAATGGCTACTGGTAGCAGATGATCTGGGCGTTCCATCAATCGTCAATGTTAATAAATCAGATGTGTGTGAGTCTGACTCACGTACGGAGGGTTCCGTATCAATAAACAGTTAGATAATTACGTGTGTTGAACTTACCTTGAATATTAATTTATTTCTATTTTTACTTTGTTTGTTATAGTAGCTACAAAAATACATCTTCTGTGGAAATTTCAACCTTATAGCTATCATGGTACATAAGATAAAGCCTGGCGACAGACAGTCGGACGGACGGACGGACACAGAGAAGTCTCAGCAATAGGGTAACATCAACATTAAGGGGCGGTTATAGCGCACAAGTAGGCATTTGGCGCTCCCTTCGCCCCGGGCGAAAGACACACCGCGCGCCGGCAGCGGCAGTCAACTCTCATGCCACAGTATACAGTATAGTAGAAGGAAACAGCATGCTAACTTTGTTTGACGTAGTAAATGCATCGAACTTTATTAAGTGTAGTGATTTATTAGTTTCGTAAATAAAAATAAAAGAGTTAATCGTAAATAAATTATGTATATTATACTGTTATTTTTAAGCTAAAGAGTTTGTTTGTTTGTTTAGTTGTTCTAACTTTAGAGTCTAAGAGACTGCTAGTTGAATTTCAAGAGTTTCTTAACAGAATGTCCATTTTTGAAAAATGCCAAAATATATAACATCACGCTAAGGCGAATAAGAGCTTAGCAGCAACGAAACATTTTTCGACAATTAGAATATTTCATTTCTTTTGAGAGTTTCCGTTGCGTACGTTTGCTACAGTTGCGTAAAAAAAAGTAAATTACATAATAGCTGGTCATAAAAATTTCTAAAGGTTTCTAAAGTTGGTATGCTAAGTATGAATCACGGGATCATTGTGCAATCCAAAATGGCCGCCGCGGTGTAATCACTAAATTTCATGATGGGTGTCGTTTAAAGGGTTTTTTGGTATGCTGAGTACGAATCACGTACTAATTTTGCAATCCAATATGGACGACGCGCCGTAATCACAAAATGTCATGATGGGTATCGTTTAAGGAATTTCTTGGTATGCTGAGTACGAATCACGTGATAATTTTGCAATCCAATATGGGCGCCGCGCCGTAATCACAAAATTTCATGATGGGTATCGTTTAAAGCAGGGGTTCCCAAACTTATAGGTATCACGCCCCCCTACTGTTAAAATTAATGTGCCCACGCCTCCCCTCAGCCCAGGAAACAGAAAGTGGGCTCGCCAAACAATTTAAAAAAAATAACAGTAATTATTTTTCTGATTTTAGTATTTGTTGTTATAACAGAAATACATTATTATGTGAAAGTTTTAGCACTCTAGCTATCGAGGTGCCTGAAATACAATCTCGTGACGGAAAGACAGACAGACGGACGCCGAAGTTTCTTAAATAGAGGCCCGTTTTGACCCTTTGGACACCGAACCCTGAAACATACAATTATTAAATAAAATAAGAGTAGGTAATAAAGTTTATAAATACATCTCAGACCTCCCTTTTGTTTACTATCCCACTTCTTTGAGGGATGAAGAGACACGCCACCATCTTGGCTTGCTTCTGTAAGACTGGCGAGCAGCGAATCCGTCGTTCTCAGGCCCTCGGTCATGAAAGCCGGCTTGGGCGTATTGCGTATTTATCTTCCGCTCCCACCACGCCAAAATTTAGCACGCCGAAAGACACAGCTTGGGACCATGGCCCTCAACACGGTATTGAGCGTGAGAATGTCCACACCAGGCCTGCGACCAGGTCTTGGCGTTGCAGCGTCCATGCTGAGCACCGTCAGAATATGCGGCACCGCTTCCTCGCTGAAGTAACCGCAGTGCTGGCACTCAGGTGTTACCCCCGGTGTATGCACCACAGATACTTACCGAAGCACCCGTGCCCGGTAAATATCTATGACACGCGGTAGGTGAGGCTACAAAGGCGCCTCTTAAGCCACTCTTCCATGATCGGCTTCACCACCTCGATAGTAGTGAGTTCCCAATTTGACAGCTCAGGCAACAGGCCTATGATATCACTGCAGCTCCTCTAGGGCCCTCGCTTCCAGGTGGCATGGAGGGTACCCAGGTAGGAGACATGCAGCCTCGACGAAGATCGTGCGTTACTCTCTTTTATTATCCTGGTGCCAGCGATTCCCGGTCAGACTTACAAAAGGTCACTTCTTACAAAAAGAGTCAAAGATAGATGTGCTTGCATGATTTTGACAAGATTCCCGATTGTGAATTTAATAGAGATAAAAAATAAGCACAACGTAGATTACTAGCAAAATTTTGTTTGCTTCTAAACTTTGTTTTTATTATTGTTACCAATTAATAAAAAAGGTATAAGATTTGAGATATTTAACCCAAAATTGTGTCTTAGCATCTTTTCAAAATTTCCATAGCTTGCTCTTGTGATGTCACTCTGATCTAACCGCGCCCCCCTGTACATGTCTTCGCGCCTCCCCAGGGAGGCGCGCCCCCCACTTTGAAAACCAATGGTTTAAAGGGTTTTTGGTATGCTGAGTACGAATTACGTACTAATTTTGCAATCCAATATGGCCACCGCGCCGTAATCACACAATTTCATGATGGGTATAGTTTAAGGGAATTCTTGGTATGCTAAGTATGAATCACATGATAATTTTGCAATCCAATATGGCCACCGCGGTGTGATCACAAAATTTCATGATGGGTATCGTTTAAGGGGTTTTTTGGTATGCTGAGTACGAATCACATGATAATTTTGCAATCCAATATGGGCGCCGCGCCGTAATCACAAAATTTTATAATGGGTATCGTTTAAAGGGTTTCTTGGTATGCTGAGTACGAATCATGTGATAATTTCGCAATCCAAAATGGCCGCCTCAGTGTAATCACAAAATTTCATGATGGGTATCGTTGAAAGGGTTTTTGGTATGCTGAGTACGAATCCTGTGATAATTTTGAAATGCAATATGGCGGCCGCGCCGTAATCGCAAAAATCCATGATGGTTATCGTTTAAGGGGTTTTTTGGTATGCTGAGGACGAATCACATTATAATTTTGCAATCCAAAATGGCCACCGCGCCGTAATCACATAATTTCGTAATGAATATCGTTAATGGGTTTTTTCGAATGCTGAGTACGAATAACATGATCATTTTGGAATTCAATTTGGCCGCCTAAGCTATTTAGGCCTACTTGCGTGGAGAGTCGAGTTAAATATATAAATATAGAGTTAGTAAGCTCTCAGGTAAATAAATAACTTCTCAACTCTGACGACGTCTTGCACAGTTGCAAATTGGCACGCGGTTAACTAATTCACAGTAAACCGAACAAATTTTTTTAGACTGTCGTTCCATGCAATCCAACCACACACAAATGTTAGAACGAAGAATGGAACATGTGTCTCTATCTCTTTCACACTACAGTCTGCTACGAATGATTTACGATACTACCATACTAACGATACTACCATTTACGATACCAATCATAAAATTTTGTGATTACGGCGCGGCGGGCATATTGGATTGCGAAATTATCACGTGATTCGTACTCAGCATACCAAAAAACCCCTTAAACGATACCCATCATAAAATTTTGTGATTATGGCGCGGTGACCTTTTTGGATTGCAAAATTAGTACGTGATTCGTATTCAGCATACCATAAAACCCTATAAACGATACCCATCATGAAATTTTGTGATTACAGCGCGACGGGCATATTGGATTGCAAAATTATCACGTGATTCGTACTCAGCATACCAAAAAACCCTTAAACGATACACATCATGAAATTTTGTGATTATGGCACGGCGGCCATATTGGATTGCAAAATTATCACGTGATTCGTACTCAGCATACCAAAAAAACCCTTAAACGATACCCATCATGAAATTTTGTGATTACAGCGCGGCGGGCATATTGGATTGCAAAATTATCACGTGATTCGTACTCAGCATACCAAAAAAACCCTTAAACGATACACATCATGAAATTTTGTGATTATGGCACGGCGGCCATATTGGATTGCAAAATTATCACGTGATTCGTACTCAGCATACCAAAAAACCCCTTAAACGATACCCATCATAAAATTTTGTGATTACGGCGCGGCGGCCATCTTGTATTGCAAAATTAGTACGCGATTCGTACTCAGCATACCAAAAAACCCCTTAAACGATACCCATCATGAAATTTTGTGATTACGGCGCGGCGGCTATATTCGATTGCAAAATTATCACGTGATTCGTACTCAGCATACGAACAAACCCCTTAAACGATACCCATCATGAAATTTTGTGATTATGGCACGGCGGCCATATTGGATTGCAAAATTATCACGTGATTCGTACTCAGCATACCAAAAAACCCCTTAAACGATACCCATCATAAAATTTTGTGATTACGGCGCGGCGGCCATCTTGTATTGCAAAATTAGTACGCGATTCGTACTCAGCATACCAAAAAACCCCTTAAACGATACCCATCATGAAATTTTGTGATTACGGCGCGGCGGCTATATTCGATTACAAAATTATCACGTGATTCGTACTCAGCAAACGAACAAACCCCTTAAACGATACCCATCATGAAATTTTGTGACTACGGCGCGGCGGCCATATTGGATTGCAAAATTATCACGTACTTCGTACTCAGCATACCTTAAAACCCCTTAAACGATACCCATCATGAAATTTTGTGATTACGGCGTGGCCGCCATGTTGGATTGCGAAATTATCATGTAATTCGTAGACATTTTAATGCATTAGGTAGCTGGTTACCATGTCGTGAAAACACTTAAAAAGTAAAAGATCACCACATTTTTACCATGAGTCGCGTATGTATTTGTTACGGTTAATCTAATTACATTTTGCCCATTACTGATATTTTTATACTGTGGCGCGATTTCAACGTAATTTGGCATAATAATTACGAAATAGTTGCGAAAAAAACTGACACAGGTCCTGCCTCCACAAGCGCCAGGGCGAGACTGATCGGCCGTCAGCGACGCAATTCTATTGCGTTTGGTAGATATTCGTACATGATAAGTATGTAAATAGTTGTTTATAGAAAAACGCTCGGAAAATGTGTATAAAAACTTAATACCTTTAATTGAGTGCAAAAAAAATATATAAAATGTTAATAGTTTAGCCACAGTTTTGAAAAAACTTTTCTGAGAGAGTCAACTTTGGGATTTTTTTCTATCTAGTGAAATTTATTGGATCGTGTAACGGGCTCGGAATATGTTTAGCTTATATCCTTAACTATTATATATATTTTTTTCAGATTTAAAAACCCTTTACTTTTTGACTAGGATTGTTTCAAAAAACTCAAAATCTGACCCACGCGGCCTTAAACATATTACTTTCCGGGAACGGAACCCAAGGAATGTTTCATCCACTGCTGCTGTGGTCAGGATAAACGCCCGTTCGGAAAATGACGAGCAAGGTTTAAAAAAAGTCTATAATTTATAAAAGCGCACGATTTTATTCCACTATTTCATACATTGCTCCATTTGTGTACACATTAGGTAAAATCCAACAGTAGGTAAACTATATACTTAAGACACTACAGATTCGCTCCAAGTAGAGTTTTCAAACTATAATTATTATTTATTATTACTATAATTTATTATTAATAGTATTATTTTAACAAGGCGAATCTTAAAAAGATCTAGATAAGTACGGAGAAAAGTTAGTTACATAGATTGTTCTATTTTTAAACTTTACAATAGAATCGTTATTAATATTATCTAATAAGATCACAAATTTCTACTAAGATCTAGAATAATAATACTATAGTATTTGCTGAAACAGTATTGCCCTAAAACATTTTCAGTTGCATATATTTTTCTGCAAAAACAATTTTTAATATTTACGATTTTGTTCAAATTGTATCCTATATAATATAAAGGATAGTAGGTACATCTTATAAACTAATTAAATATTTTATACTGTCTAATTACAGGAAAGTAGCTCTAAATTAGTAATTGGGACGACTATAAATATAATTAGATTATATTCTACGAAGTAATTTGTAGTTGATACCAAATAAAAAAAAAGTTTTACCAAATCCATTTTATTGAAATAAATTATCATCCTCATTCACGATTCTATTCACGAAAAACCTGTTTAACATGATCTATTGCAATAAATGACAGACATAAAAATATTAAAATTAGAAAAGTTCTAAACAAATAGGTACTTTAATTTATTCATGTTCCAAAAACGCTTAGCGACTTTTACTGTATTTTTCTGTAAATTTTTATTATAATTTCTATACAAAGACAAATTGAACCAAAACTAAATTATTATACGGAGAACTACGTTTATAGTAAGTAGGTACCTACGTAAGGTTATAAAACTATTTTATTATTTATATACCTCGGTAATATTCGTGTTTTTGTGAATTTTAACATTTCTATACTAAGCGACATATTTTAGGTACATTTCAAGTAGCCTATACACATGCCTTTTATACAGATTTAGCTCGAATAGAGGCCGTTGCCTACTGAAATTCTAATAATAACTTCATTAATATAGAATAGTACATTTTTTAAACAAGCTATATAGACGCACATATTTTACATTTTACATTGATTTAGAATTATTCTACGCATTCTTTTGTTTTTTTTACATTATATTATATTTATATTTTATACAGATATCCGCATTTATATAATTTATAATTATTTTATATAACTATTACTGAAGGTTGAACATCAGTTTAAAATAAAATACAACAATGTTACACTGTTCAAATAAAAAATTAATTTACTTACTGGTTCCCGATTCTTAATTTTCAACCATTTTCAAAGTTTTCGATGAATATTCAACAAAACATCGTAAAGTTAGTACGCGATTCTAAAGATACAGAAATGTGAATGATCCTGTAGAAAATATGCTTTTATAAATAGAATCGCGAAAGATCCGTGTAGGATTTATGGAAGTGCGGTAATAAGATAGAATAGAAATGTGCTTTATTGTACACCAATAAACATTTACATAGTAATCTGTGAAGAGACAGATACTCTGTAAATTACGTTATTGAATTCAATATAAATGAATTCTTCTGAAACATTTTTTTATTTTATTTACATTAAAATCAAATGTCAAAATACTATTCCCGTCAATGAAATTGTTGTCTATGTTCAACGGAGACTTCACGAACGGTTCAAAAATCAAGCTTTTCTTTATACTTTAAAAATAAATGTAGTAGGGATTTAAACAATTTTTTATTAATTACCGAAAATAGTGTCTTAACTTCAAAACTTTAATCTAGTTAAGAAAAACTTACATGACAGTCGCCAACTAGTGTGTTGTAAGGAACCATTTACACGAGCGAGAATATCGTGACGATTTTCTCGTCATGCCACGTATTACACTCTGTGAACGTTATCGCGACGAGATATTGCTTGGTATGGCCTTTTGGGGGCTTGAAAAATTTCAACTCTGGGTCGTAACGACCTGTGCCTGTCCATTTGAACACGGCAATAGGCTCAATACCTATTACGGGGGACATAAAACTATAAGGTGATATCTTGGCGAACACTATACCTCTGTCTACTCCTTCGGGGATAAAGGCGTGACTATATGTATGTATACTGTATGAAAATAAGTGTCACGATGATAATATCGCAGCGATTCTCTCACTTGTGTATACGGCCTCTAAGAGGTATTGTGAGAAGAAGCCTAAGTTAAAAGACGACTTATATTCTCTAGTACGACTTGATAAAGTATTGTATTGATACTGTTGATTGATGGCACTTGATGGAACTTGCTACACATATTGAAAAACTTCACTTGTACTGTTGCACAACATTTATTATTGTAATACCTAACCGGTTTCGCTTTTCGGCATTCTCAAAGGCTATTTACTTATTTAGATCATAATTACACTCCTGTTTACTGTTGTAATAATTACACTGTTTATGCGTTCGGAGTGTAATTATGATCTAAATAAGTAAATAGCCTTTGAGAATGCCGAAAGGCGAAACCGGTTAGGTATTACAATAATAAATGTTGTGGAACAGTACAAGTGAAGTTTTTCAATATAAAGTATTGTACTTATTTGGTTTAAACTGAGTTAACATTTACCGCAATTTCTCATTGAATTTTAAATAATTTTGAGTTATAGTTTAGGCTTTTAGGATACCTATCTACAGTATTTTTTCTCAACGTACGTCGAATATGTCAAATATTTTTAAACAAGCAAAAAATTAAAATTTTCTTACAAAATTTGGCAAAAGATCAAAAAATTATAAATATACTTAATTGACTTTTTTGTCTAATTAGTTTTCGTATAATATTATTTTGCAAAATAATAATTATTATGGCTAAATACTAGATGCGTCATTAATTTTTTTTTTTCATCATTTCTGTCATTTCTAAGCATCAGCTACATATTAAAAACTGTGTTAAATTGAATATCTCTATGCGATAAATGAGGGCGCTGAAAGATATTCACTCCGTGTCGTGTCTTTGGTTTTGTGTAGTGGTGAATAATAAAATTACTAACACTTGCTGTTTTTAATAATCTAAAAAATGCAATTTTAAGAATGCCCTTTATTTGACTGTAAATCCAAAATATTTATTTATACATTTCTATAACCTTAGGGTCATATCGGCCTTAAAAGATAAATTCTAAAATAATAGAAAATCGCTTAATATAAATACTGCGCGTCCGTATTACTGGGTTTTAACTAAGTATTCTCTTCTGGTTCTACTATAAATTATTAATATATTTATTCGCACTGATATTTTGATTTGAGATAAAGAAAAAAATCATGAAGTACTACGAATTATTATGTCCTTTTTGTACTTAAAAAGCAGATAAGAGTTCCATAGCTGCTAATAATGGATGAATATTAATATTTATTATTAATCGTATAATTCAATTTTTATGGCAGTAAGCTTTTTACTTCGAAAAGTTAACTTTCTCAGTTCGTAGAATAATACTCATGTAATCTATGTGTGATAGTTTTTCGTGTTTCTATAACATGTTCTGAACTGTTTAGATGGGGCAGAAACTTGATTCAAATACAGTCACCATTTAAAAGACGAATGTTTGAAAATGGTATTACCGCTTTACGTATAGTAGGAGGATAGTTTAATGATTTTATTATAAGTATGTAAATTTATGTCAAATTGTGGCTTACTAAGGCTCTTTGAAATGTAGTGTTGACAATACAAACAGAAAGGTACGACAAAACTATAAGACTTCCGTGTTTACCAAGGAACGAAAGAATTAATAATAATTGAGATAATAACAATAATATAGACAGAGTTTAGTAAATAATAATAGTGAAAATATTGAATTGATATAGTTGAGTGTCGAAAATGTACTTAGGATAAACTAGAGTAATTATTTTTTAATTATTAGCGGATAAGCCTTTTTTTGTCATGAGATGGTTAGACTGATGAAAGTAAATTTTTGACAAAAATTGATTTCATTTTATTTTATATTCCATGGTAGGTTGTTTTAGACTGGATATGGATTCATTTAATTTTATTGTCTAATCACTTTCGACGATAGATCTCCTACAAAATACTTAATTGTTATAAATTATAACAATATTAATTCCATTTAATTTACATACTATTCACTTAAACACTCTTCACTACTGCCAAAGAAATCAGTTACTACTACACATGTAATTGTAAATTAAATTTATTGAAAGGATAATAATGATATTTTTTGAGAATCCTTCTTTTTAGAAGTCTGGTTAGGTCTATGACATTTACATAAATTAGTACTTTTCAATAAATAAACCTCATTTTACTACCTACGTCTACAAAAACTGAGTTGTCCTAATTTATCCGAAACAATTCTAATTTATCTAAATATTTAAACAAGTAAATTTTTTTCCGTTTTTTTAAGAAATTATTTTTGTTATAATTTTTTGTTCTATTGTAAATTGCGTGATGGTTCTTTTAATAAAATGTTGTATCAATATTAATTTGCATTTAGGCGTCCAAACACGTATAGTAATTTATATACAGGCATCAAATATACCTATCTATTTTATACACATTCCACTTACATTCCAAAATTGAGAAAAATATTTTTTCACTCAATTTTTATTATTATTTTACTTACGTAAAACAATAATAATACTACTTACATAAATAATAATGGTATAGAAATTAAATAAAGAATACTACGAGTAAAATATACTCAATTTTATGACATTATATTAACGATATATCTACATATTACGATAGGTACTTATTGCTCAAAAAACAACAGGTAAGTATATGTATTTATATTACATTAACCAATAAGTTAAGAAACAATAAAATTTAATAAGAAATAAATAGCATTAATAAGAAATAAATACTTTTAATAACAATATCTATTCTTTACTATTATTATTATTACAGTCGTAGCTATTATTTCTTACACTACAGGAATTAACGGTCTTGTACCCATTGGACTTTCAAAATTGGACTCAGTAAGCCTGTGGTACATTTGGGTTCGTCAAAAGAATTCAAATTGAAACATTTGACTTCATTTTTGGGATCCAGTGGGGGTCATGAGACAGTGGCAAAAAAAAGAAGCTGTAATGGAACTCAAAGAATTTTAAGTTTTGTGTACAAGATTCACTTATTATATCTATCAGTTGTATCAGTTTTGTGTTAAAAACTATTGGAATCAGAATATTTATTTTAGAAACATAGGTAGATAATGAAAAAATGAAACAGATTTAAATATAAATAAGCCCTCTAGTTTTGTCCTATTTGTATAATTTTACTGTAGTTGTTTTAAAATGAGTACAACTAGGTCCAAACAGTTGAATAAAACATCTTAGAGGTTCTTCATCGAAATCAATTCTGTGTTTTTATTGCCTAATAAAAAAAATTCACGTTGAAAAATTTTTTTGCGTTATCAGCACCAAAAATAATAGTCTGGAATAACACATAAATTCCCGGATAAGTTCCCATTAGATGCGGGAACTATCTAGCCATTCCTATTAGAAAGTCCAATGGATACAACATACAACTAGTCGCTACAAGGAAGGTTCCCACCCAATGTCCCCTACCGGTGTGTCCGGAACCTCTTGACCTTGACGGTGGGCCGGGTCCCGCACAGCTTGAGCGCCGTGGCCGCTCCCACCAGGTCTGCGGAGGACACGTCCTTACCTTCCACAGAGATGAGGAAGTCTCCCTTCTGGATGCGACCGTCCAGCTCCGCCGGGGAGCCTGGCAGCTGGGGGAGGGATGGAGATTACAGTTATTGACTTTAATAACAGAAAAAAAAGTGTGTACGTGTAACCTTTACGCGCGATTGAAGTAAAACTTCTTTGCCATTGACGGCATGAAATGTTATATTAATATCATTCAATCGAATTTTGAATAGCAGAAACTAGGTTTCCGCTAAGTAAGTGTTACTTATGTCAGAAAAAAAAAATTGCGTGTACTTAGTGTACACACGTAAGAAGTGAAACTTCTTCATAAACTTAATTTTCACCTCACCTTAAATTAAGTCAAAAAGTACAAAAGTCCAAAAGTCCAAAAGTCCAAAAGTCCAAAAGTCCAAAAGTCCAAAAGTCCCAAAGTCCCAAAGTCCCAAAGTCCCAAAGTCCCAAAGTCCCAAAGTCCCAAAGTCCCAAAGTCCCAAAGTCCCAAAGTCCCAAAGTCCCAAAGTCCCAAAGTCCCAAAGTCCCAAAGTCCCAAAGTCCCAAAGTCCCAAAGTCCCAAAGTCCCAAAGTCCCAAAGTCCCAAAGTCCCAAAGTCCCAAAGTCCCAAAGTCCCAAAGTCCCAAAGTCCCAAAGTCCCAAAGTCCCAAAGTCCCAAAGTCCCAAAGTCCCAAAGTCCCAAAGTCCCAAAGTCCCAAAGTCCCAAAGTCCCAAAGTCCCAAAGTCCCAAAGTCCCAAAGTCCCAAAGTCCAAAAGTCCAAAAGTCCAAAAGTCCAAAAGTCCAAAAGTCCAAAAGTCCAAAAGTCCCAAAGTTCCAAAGTCCCAAAGTCCCAAAGACCCAAAGTACCAAGGTCCCATCCAAAAGTCCAAAAGTCCAAAAGTCCCAAAGTCCCAAAGTTCCAAAGTCCCAAAGACCCAAAGTACCAAGGTCCCATCCAAAAGTCCAAAAGTCCAAAAGTCCAAAAGTTCAAAAGTTCAAAAGTCCCAAAGTCTCAAAGTTCCAAAGTCCCAAAGACCCAAAGTACCAATGTCCCATCCAAAAGTCCAAAAGCCCAAAAGTCCAAAAGTCCAAAAGTCCAAAAACCCTTAAATGACATGCTATCCCTGGATAAAGTACTCTTAATTCGAATCCACCGTGGTGGGGAACAGAACAAAGATGGCGTGTAACCAAAAATCGTGACGTGACGTGAACGCCGATAAAGAAGTTTCACTTCTAATGAATTACTCCCTAGTTCCGCCTAAAGAAGTTTTACTTCAGAAAGAAAGAAATCTGAATTATTTTGCAGATTATTTACGAAAAAAAAGCAAGGAATTGCTATCCAACAAAAATTGGAGGAGACTAACAATGCCTCTTTTAAAGGCGGACAAATTATTTTAGGGTCGAAGTCAACATACATAATGCTGGCCGCATTACCACATAAATTATATAGGTACCTATGGAATTCTTAAAATAGTTTTTTAATATGGAAAAAGAATTGGTTTTAAGCCGGATTCGAACCTGCGTCTTCTTGCAAACCGTGCTGACACGTTAACCACTGGCCACCGTAACCTACTCGGAACCAACCAAATTTTTCGACCTTATATAGGTACGTCTTGGGGCGACGTAGTTTCGGTGGCCGTGGCTAAGGCGTCTGCACGGTATGCAAGAAGACGCATATTTAATCCTGTTCAAAACCAATTCTTTTTCCATATTTAAAATTTATGATCAGATCATACTAATTGCTTTTCAAAAATAATCTTAATTGGGATATTTTTCACACATTGTCATCTAACCCAAAGTAAGCTAGAGCCATAGGGCGAAAACTCCAGCTTGAATGTGTGCGTGTGATCAATAAATGTAAGCAACTTGTCCGTCAACGCGCACGTCAACTCTACTGACAGCTGTGGCGCGACAGGGAGTTGCCGATCTGTATGTAATACTATTATTATTATCTTCGCTAGTGCTATAGGATCTAGATATCATGCAGCAGTAGTGTATACTCACGAACTCCCCCAGGTACACCCCTGCGGCCTGCGCGGGCGCCACGCACGTGAGCCCCAGCGCTCTGCCGGACTTGCGCGCCAGGTCCACCTCTATCTCCTCGTATTTTAGTGGTTCAGGACGATGGACTGTTAGTTTTAGCTGGAAAAAATGTGGAATAAGGCTTTCAAATTGGAAATCGATGTTATTGAATGAAAAATATAGAAATCAGTGAAAAATTTAACGATAAAAGGGTGAGTGTGGAACTTTATAACTTTTACAAACTGTTTTGCGAACCGAGCTTTGCCACTATAATTATTATAGCTTTTCGACTCGATAAAATATTTGAAATGTTGTTAAAATCTTATTCACACATAGCCAAAAGAAGTTACAAACAAAACAAAGAGATAGATATACATAAAAATAATACGCACTTGTCTCTTTTTCTTTTCATAAATTTACACCGATTTATTGACCAGTCCTGGCACATTACGTTGTATTACATGCAAGTCATTTAAAATTTTATTCTTCGTCTCTTTTTTATATTTTCATCAAAACCATACGCCTGATGGAAAGCCAAGGCGATATTTTGTAGATTGCGAGCCATTCTCAACGAACTCAAGGATATTGACAATGGTCCTCAAATTGATAGACCTATGCCTATGGTGTGATTCTTTACGCTCCTTTACTTCTAAGTTACGCTTCTATACTTCTAAGTTTATGACTTCGGTACTTTTACGTTTATGACTTCGGTACTTTTAAGTTTATGACTTCGGTACTTTTAAGTTTATGACTTCGGTACTTTTAAGTTTATGACTTCGGTACTTTTAAGTTTATGACTTCGGTACTTTTAAATTGACGACTTCGATACTTTTAAGTTTATGACTTCGGTACTTTTAAATTGATGACTTCGATACTTTTAAGTTTATGACTTCGATACTTTTAAGTTTATGACTTCGGTACTTTTAAGTTTATGACTTCGGTACTTTTAAGTTTATGACTTCGATACTTTAAAGTTTATGACTTCGGTACTTTTAAGTTTATGACTTCGGAACTTTTAAGTTTATGACTTCGGTACTTTTAGGTTTTAGGACATAACTCACATAGAAAACCCAAAAAAAAATAACAATCTAATAATAATCGATTGAATACCAGAACGTGAAAAAATTATATTCCCCCGTCTAAAAAGTTTACCTTAGCAGTCTTCTGCTTGATAGTAAGACAGAGTCTCTCATGCGCCATCTCCTTAGTGATAGCGACACCATTACACTCCAGGATCTGGTCTCCCACCTTCAGTCTGCCGTCCTTAGCGATAGCACCGCCCTTGTATATGTCCAGGATTATTGCCGAGGCACCCTGGAATTGGTAAAAAATTGTGGTTTTGAACTAAACTAAGCAAAGAGGAAGAAAGATAGGAAATATAAGTTGCACTTCAGTTTTAGTTGAAGTTATTGATAGTCCCATTGTTGACGTTATAAAGGCAGTAATAGATGTGACCATACAGTGATTCGTCTGGACTGAGAATAGACGCGGGTTTTAGTCCCGCTTGAGCTTGAAAAATAAAACACATTTTTTCCATAAAAATGTTGATAAGTATAACAAGACAGCTGTGAGATCATTCTCACCAGACTGCCCCTCTCTAACACGTTTACTGTGGAAGTGAAAGTTCAATCCGATTGACGTTGTCATTTTTGTTTTATTTCGAACTTTGAATAGATGATCCACACGACCTAGTGATACGTCACTAGACTGTGACTCTGTTGCATAGTTTAATGCAACAGAGTCACAGACTACAGACAAAATCTCGCCATGAGCCCCTCTGCAGTCTGCACTCTATTTTATAGAGAGGGGCTAAAAGACTTAAAATTATTTCTTAGTAGATGATCCCGGCTTTATCTGCATGAATTATATTTAATTTTGTAAAATAATTAGTATGCTGACTCAAACACAAAGTTTATGTGAAAAACCAGTTCCAGATCTATCCCTGTACCAAGTTTCGGCCAAATGCGTTCAGCCTGTGAAAGAGTGACAAACATCCACACACACAAACTTGCGAATTTCTAGTAGGTATTAGAAGTTATTAGTAAAAAGTAAGATTAGTAGGACAGTATGTTAAGTTTGTGAAGATGTTATGATTTAAATAAGAAAGAATACATATAGACTTACATTGATAAGCGTATCACTGCCGCCCAGCAGTTTGACCCCGAGCGGCTCGTTGGCAGAATTGATTTCTATGACTGTATCCTTATTGGGCTCCACAGGGGCTACTGCAGGGTCCGGCGGGGGCTCCACTGTACACACGAAAATATTATACATATAGTAGCGGACGTCACATTGTTTCCGTTCCAAATTAGTCCAGTAGTTTCGGAGCTTCGATGCAAACAAACAATCATATCCTACCTCTTTGAAATATTAGTATAGAATACACCAAATCTATCAGGGGGAGTGTTCTAAGGAGACCTTCAACCTAATCCTGGTTCTACGTGATGAGAATCTTCATCAGACCTGTCCCTGTCGAACCAGATACTTTTGGAAGGTTCAGTCAGCACTCGTGTTTCCCTCAGCCTACAACTGTGTATTCTTCAAGCGGAGCGTGAAGAGGCACATTATAGGGCCGCCCAACTTGAGGACCACTGTCTGTAATTTTTGGGAACTGTGAAAGTAGTCCTCAATTCGCTAGATGGTGCCATGGCTTTATTCATCAAATAGTCGGCATTATTCTGTTGAGTTAAATATTAGTTATATCAATGTTTGTATGATTCAGATAGGCTTGGCTTGATAACATTATGTAAATCATATTGAATAACGCCACTTGCACTGTTCCACAACATTTATTACTTTACACCTGTCCGGTTTCGCCTCTCGGGATAATACGAATAAAAGTGAAAATTATTTAGTTTAGATGTATTTACATGCTGTATAGTCTACGAATAATGTATACTATAGAAATGTAACTTCTATAAAGTTACCGCCAAAATCTTGGAGCAACTTACTCATACTTAAATACAGCAATAAAACACAACACTCACACATTCATAGTTCAACACTTGCCCGCGATTGGTCGCGCCAAGGTCATGGCGGCTCGGCGCCCCACCCGAAGCGGCGAACGTGGACGGTGTTTTAAAATATTATGAAAGCTTGTTATTGAATAAGTTCAATCAATAGAAAGTTATTATTTTTCTATTCATTGAACAACATACGCCTACAAATGAAAAACGGTTACGGTTTTTTTTACAATTATGTGCCTCGGAAAAATTAATTAGTTTTTTTAATTTTTATGGAGGTTGGAATTTGGTAAAGACACCTTTTTAGCAAATTAATGCAAACGAATTATGACAAATTGTTCGATTATGCTTTTAACAACATAACGTCGTAATTGCTTTCTATAGGATGGCTTTCTTTAAGGGGTTTCATGACGTCATTTCGTTCTTTTATATTGGCTTAACACTCTTCTTTTTTATTAATTGCAAATACATTATAAAATATCTTACAGTACCTACAAATAGGCACCGCAGTTTTTCTTAATCGCTTAACCTTTCCATTATTTAGTGTGTACATGTCATTAGTTTAAAAGTGTATGTTACTGTACTGCACATTTTACTGTACTGACTAGGCATCCAATTACGTTCATTTCTGTCCAAACGAATCGCATTTACCCATTTTTCACGCTGGAGTTCATTTGTTGGGAATCCGTGAAATTCAAATTATAATTTAATTTCTATGCATAATATCATCCTACTAATATAATATCGTACTAACAATATTACCTTAGCGCTTAACATACCATAAATACTGCATAAAAATAATTTAATTTTCGAATTGAGTTCATCTTGCATAACACTTTTCAACGTCACCAGTACGTGTTTTTAAAATGAATATTTACTCACCTTTGGAGGGTGATTCCAGCGTTTTTCATATCCGTATGGTTTCTACACCACTTCAGAACACACGAAGGCATATTTGAAATATAATTAACGCGAAAAAACCATTAAAATCACTGACAGATTGGTTCCGGTGACACAACCGAACGCTATGCGTGACAGCGCGGACTAAATGTGTCGCGCGGTCCCCATTTTAAGCAACGCCTTCTGCGGTCCCCATTTGGTGGTGCCATTTTTTGAGCCGAATTATGCTTCTATAGTATACATTATTCGTAGTGTATAGTAGTCTCTTCCAAACAAGCTCCCGTTCCCGTGGGAATGCGAGAGTAAAATATAGCCTATGTCACCCACGGATAGCTTGTAGCTTCCCAACAGTGAAAGAATTTTTTAAATCAGTCCAGTAGTTTCGGGGTTTCGATGCAAACAAAGTCATAAGTCATAAGTCATTTATTCAAAACAAAATAAATTTGTGTAGAATATCAAACAATGAAATCTTTCCTCTTTGTAATATTAGTATAGATTACATACCTTTGATAGGTGAGGGCGAGGGCGAAGGTGCCGGGCGCGGCGTCTGCGGCCGACTGGCGCCTCGAGACGCGGGCCGGGAGCCTCCTGCTACATGTATAGCTAGTACATACCGGGAGCCTCCTGCTACATGTATAGCTAGTACATACCGGGAGCCTCCTGCTACATGTATAGCTAGTACATACCTTTGATGGGAGAAGGCGAGGGCGAGGGCGCGGGGCGCGGCGTCTGCGGCCGACTGGCGCCGCGCGACGCGGGCCGGGAGCCTCCTGCTACATGTATAGCTAGTACATACCGGGAGCCTCCTGCTACATGTATAGCTAGTACATACCGGGAGCCTCCTGCTACATGTATAGCTAGTACATACCTTTGATGGGAGAAGGCGAGGGCGAGGGCGCGGGGCGCGGCGTCTGCGGCCGACTGGCGCCGCGCGACGCGGGCCGGGAGCCTCCTGCTACATGTATAGCTAGTACATACCGGGAGCCTCCTGCTACATGTATAGCTAGTACATACCGGGAGCCTCCTGCTACATGTATAGCTAGTACATACCTTTGATGGGAGAAGGCGAGGGCGAGGGCGCGGGGCGCGGCGTCTGCGGCCGACTGGCGCCGCGCGACGCGGGCCGGGAGCCTCCTGCTACATGTATAGCTAGTACATACCTTTGATGGGAGAAGGCGAGGGCGAGGGCGCGGGGCGCGGCGTCTGCGGCCGACTGGCGCCGCGCGACGCGGGCCGGGAGCCTCCTGCTACATGTATAGCTAGTACATACCGGGAGCCTCCTGCTACATGTATAGCTAGTACATACCGGGAGCCTCCTGCTACATGTATAGCTAGTACATACCGGGAGCCTCCTGCTACATGTATAGCTAGTACATACCTTTGATGGGAGAAGGCGAGGGCGAGGGCGCGGGGCGCGGCGTCTGCGGCCGACTGGCGCCGCGCGACGCGGGCCGGGAGCCTCCTGCTACATGTATAGCTAGTACATACCTTTGATGGGAGAAGGCGAGGGCGAGGGCGCGGGGCGCGGCGTCTGCGGCCGACTGGCGCCGCGCGACGCGGGCCGGGAGCCTCCTGCTACATGTATAGCTAGTACATACCGGGAGCCTCCTGCTACATGTATAGCTAGTACATACCGGGAGCCTCCTGCTACATGTATAGCTAGTACATACCGGGAGCCTCCTGCTACATGTATAGCTAGTACATACCTTTGATGGGAGAAGGCGAGGGCGAGGGCGCGGGGCGCGGCGTCTGCGGCCGACTGGCGCCGCGCGACGCGGGCCGGGAGCCTCCTGCTACATGTATAGCTAGTACATACCGGGAGCCTCCTGCTACATGTATAGCTAGTACATACCGGGAGCCTCCTGCTACATGTATAGCTAGTACATACCTTTGATGGGAGAAGGCGAGGGCGAGGGCGCGGGGCGCGGCGTCTGCGGCCGACTGGCGCCGCGCGACGCGGGCCGGGAGCCTCCTGCTACATGTATAGCTAGTACATACCGGGAGCCTCCTGCTACATGTATAGCTAGTACATACCGGGAGCCTCCTGCTACATGTATAGCTAGTACATACCTTTGATGGGAGAAGGCGAGGGCGAGGGCGCGGGGCGCGGCGTCTGCGGCCGACTGGCGCCGCGCGACGCGGGCCGGGAGCCTCCTGCTACATGTATAGCTAGTACATACCGGGAGCCTCCTGCTACATGTATAGCTAGTACATACCGGGAGCCTCCTGCTACATGTATAGCTAGTACATACCTTTGATGGGAGAAGGCGAGGGCGAGGGCGCGGGGCGCGGCGTCTGCGGCCGACTGGCGCCGCGCGACGCGGGCCGGGAGCCTCCTGCTACATGTATAGCTAGTACATACCTTTGATGGGAGAAGGCGAGGGCGAGGGCGCGGGGCGCGGCGTCTGCGGCCGACTGGCGCCGCGCGACGCGGGCCGGGAGCCTCCTGCTACATGTATAGCTAGTACATACCGGGAGCCTCCTGCTACATGTATAGCTAGTACATACCGGGAGCCTCCTGCTACATGTATAGCTAGTACATACCTTTGATGGGAGAAGGCGAGGGCGAGGGCGCGGGGCGCGGCGTCTGCGGCCGACTGGCGCCGCGCGACGCGGGCCGGGAGCCTCCTGCTACATGTATAGCTAGTACATACCGGGAGCCTCCTGCTACATGTATAGCTAGTACATACCTTTGATGGGAGAAGGCGAGGGCGAAGGTGCCGGGCGCGGCGTCTGCGGCCGACTGGCGCCGCGCGACGCGGGCCGGGAGCCTCCTGCTAGGAAGGAAACGGGGATTTGTTACTTATTTAAGAACTGTATGAACTCTCTTTAGTGAAGAACGTAAGCTCACTTGGTTGTCGTCATTTTGGCGCTGATCGCAGTGGACGATCGTGGAACTAATTCTTACAATTTTTATAAATTTTGTTTAGATTCCCGAAAGAGTAAAATTAATAAAAATAAAGAAATAAAACGGCGTCCGTCCGTCTGTCCGTCACTAAGCTATAGGTATCCAGGAACCGTGATAGCTAGAGAACTGATTTTTTTACAAATGATATAGGTATTTCTGTTGTTGCTTGTTACACGCTTTTTAAAACATATTTTTAGAAAAATATAATTAAGGTTAAAAACTGCTTGCATCTAGTTTTTTGAATGGTTATCACGTAATATAGAATATTTTAATTTGTTTTATTGATCTTCATTTGTTTCACCGACCTTCATTTGTTTCACCGATCGTCATTTGTTTCATCAATCTTCATTTTGTATTATTGATCTTCATTTGTTTTATCGATCTTAATCTGTTTCACCTATCTTCAGCTGTTTTGTCGATCTTCATTTGTTTTGAAAATTAGGTAAGTACTAAACTCATAGTCAACTATGAGCGTAACCCTAGTTTTACAGGATGAATTTTTCAATAGGGATTGGATGGCCAAATCTGAAACTATAAGGAATAGCGAAAAATGCTCAAAGGAGTCACGAGCCCGATTTTGATGAAACTTAAAACCTCATCATTAGATTTTTAAAAAACCAATAATCCTAGCTGGGAATGGAACCCATAGATTTAAAAAAAAAACACACCCTATATTATTACACTATACGATAGTGTTGCTATTAAGGATCTTATTCTGGGAAGTAATGACATACGGCAAACTAAAGGAAAGTGATCATCTTTAACAAAATACAATTTATTTGTCTTTTTTTTTTGTTTAACGTGAGGGAAAATCCTCACGGATGTTATTGGGACTCTGTGGTTGGGAGCCCCGGGGAAGCCCTCGGAAGGATGTCCCAGAACTCCCACCCAACAGACCCACGGCCGCCCCTGCGGCCTCGCCCAGGGGGTGGTTCGGGTGCTTTCCCGCGTTTTTGGGGGGTTTCGGGTGTGATCCCGCTTCTAAGGGGGGGCGTGCGTGAGTTGCTCACGTCACGCTGCCGTCATGGGCCTGCTTCTGTAAGGACGGTGAGCCGCCCTCTCACCGTCCTCAGGCCCCCGGTCATGGTGGCCGATAGTCCTCGGCGAAGACACGTCGGCGGCGCCCAGGCCGCCGACTGCGGAACAAGGGTGGAAGAGTTCTCTACCGTACCCGTCCCGTCGCCTCCTTCACGAGCATGAACAGCTCACAGAAAGAGGCGGCGCAGTCCCACTTACTCCCGCTGGAGAGCATGGCTCGCACCATGGCCTCGAGCGAGAGAGTCTCCACGTCCAGACCCACTACGAGGACCTGTCGCTGTTGTGCCCACGCCGTGCACTCCACCAGCGTGTGGAGCGCCGTGTCATCGCTGCGGTCCTCGCAGTGCTGACACTCGGCCGTGGTTTCCCGGTGTTTTCGCCACAGATACCTACCGAAGCTACCGTGCCCGGCAAGCATCTGTGTCAACCGGTAGGAGAGAGCACCGTGTCTCCTCTCCAGCACAATTTATTTGTCTTACGTTAACCTTAGACCATAAATCACGGGACTAGCCTTTGCGAACCACCGCATACAAAAATATTCTGCTAGTTTTCATAGCGGGTGAAGGGGGAAACACAAAGACATATAAAATTTCATTATATTTAAAAATGTATTAATCGACAAACGCGTAATGGCTGTTGTGTGTTAATTTATATTGTACAGTCAACTACAATGAAATGTACTAGTTTAATCATATAAAATGATGTACTGATGTACAGTGCTTTTTATAAAGCCAAAAGACCAAATGGTCTATTGGCTTGGCAGAAAACAATGCTTAAGTAAGGCGCATCCTGTGGTTAGATGATCTAAGACGTTAACTGATTAATTGTTCGAAATGTAGACTATGACAATATTTTCAATACATAGCTGGATTCGAGACCTCAGGGATCGTACTGCATTCAATATATTATTATTGATTCCGTTTAGAATATTCTCCAAAGAATCATTCTGAGCATGATCGAGAACACGGAATAGTTACGATCTATTCTGGGATTTCGAACGAAACAAATTATGATACAAAATTTACGTACTTGAAATATGAATTCTATCAAAATTCTAAACTTTCCTTAAATTTGCCGTATATCATTACTTAGCAGAATTTGATCCTTATCAGCGATACTGGTGTAATAATAAAGGGTTTCCTTTTTTTTAAAATCAATGGATTCGATTCCCGGCTAAGATAATTGGTTTTTCAAAAATCTAATGATGAGGTTTAAAGTTTTATCAAAATCGGGCTCGTGACTCCTTTGAGCATTTTTAGATATTCCTTATAGTTTCGGATTTGGCCATCCAAGCCCTTTTCAAAAATTCACCTGTATATACAGAATGTAGAAAAAGTAGTGGGACCACCAGAAACAATTCTCCCTCGTGGTCCCACTAGCGGGACCACCAGAAAACACCAATGCACACAATGATCTCGGTTATAGAAGCTTCTGCTACTTGCTTAGGTAACTTCTTTCGTAAGGTTATAGAAATATCCACACTATTCCATACAAAAATATGTCTCTCACCTGGAGTGCCGGGAGCCCCCGGGGTGGTCGCGTCGTCAGCTCGGTCGCCATCTTTGAGGTTGGGGGTACACACCGTGAGGACCACCACTCCTTCTGTCTGCTTCAGTTTTGCTGCCGCCTGGAAACCATCAAAAATAAACTATTAATCCATATCCATACTAATATTATAAAACTGAAGAGTTTGTTTGTTTGAACGCTAGGATCTCAGAAACGACAGGATGGATTTCCAAAATTCGTTCATAGTTTGATAGTCTATTTATTGAGGACGGCTATAGGCTATATAACATCACGCTAAGACGAATAGGAGCTGAGCAGCAACGAAGAATGTTTCGAAGACGGGGAATATTTTTTACTGTCTGAGAGCTTCCGTGGCGTACGCTGCGTAATTGGTTAAAGTTCACGAAGTTCAGGTTATTTCCGATCAGAACTAACATAATTATGTTAGTTTTGATCGGATTAAGATTCGGAGATTATGCTCTTTCTTGAACATTTGTGTGTAAGCGAAACATTCAGGAAATCGAACTTGTGCGGTCAGCCAGCACACTTTGCCAGTGCACTTTTCCTTGTTCTTATAAGCATAATACTGAAGTTAGGTATGTAACAAGGATTCCCACGGTTCATTTTGTTACACTGTTATACTCCTACTTACAGCATCATAACTGCAATTGAGCAACGAGTCCCGGTTGACGGCCAGCAGCATGTCGCCAATCTGCAGCCCGCCCTGGAAACGAGAACAGTGCGCTTGATAAATGAAAGAAGCCGGCCAAGTGCCAGTCTGTTCGATACCGCTCTTTGGGATGTCTGTGGGGACATTCTTCCGTCAGTAGTATGAACAGCCATCAGTCCTGGCACTAGATGGATAGAGGGACATTTATTCTCAACGAGTCACCTGCGGATCACACTGTGACTCGTTGAAATTACTAGCAACGAGTAACAGTGTGACTCATAAGGATCCAATCAGATTACATTTATCGGGGTCGACTGGCCTCGTGGTCCAGTGGTTAGAGTACCTGACTACGGATTTGGAGGTCGTGGGTTCGATTCCCACCCAGGACAAATCTCTTTGTGTGGTGAGCATATTAATTTGTTCTGTGTCTGGGTGTAATTTATCTATAATTATGTATGTGTTTAAAATTGAAAACTACTGACAGTTGTAGATCCAGTTTTATTAGACTACAAATTTTGACATTGCCCTCCAGCTATATTTTGGAAACAGTATTGTTTGTGAGGAAAAACAGGCATTTATTTAGACATCTTAATAGTAGAAGACATCACATGAAAATATCTTGTCCGGCAAATTACACAGCATACCTTAACAACAGCATATTCTGCATGGCTCCTAGGCTTTATAATCGGATACCACGTTCCATTTTGTAAATAATTAATGTAAACGAGTTTAAGGGCAAAATCAAGCAACTATTATTGCAAAAATGTTACTATTCTGCTGACGAGTAGATTAATGACAAATCAATGAAATAATTTGATATAATTGTGAATTGTGTAATTATGAAATCTATTGTGAATGATGTAGGTACCTATATTGTTTGAATTTGGAAGCACAAGCTTATAGCTTAGTTTGGTACGTAGTAACTATTTAGTAATCTGTGGTTTGGGCTAGATGATGTTGTGTGAGAATGTCCAACAATATTTATTTATATATTTATTACTACAAAAAAGCTTTTTTAAGTATTTTTGTAATTAGATGAGGTTTAGTGAAGGCTAAGAAAAAAATTAATATTGCTAAAACTTTAAAATGTCTGACCTGTTCAGCTGCACTGCCTTCCTGAAGGTCTGACACGAAGATGCCGCGACCAGCTTCCGTGTGTCGACCTTCTATTATCATGATGCCGAGGCCTGACGGACCCTGGAAAACATTTGAGGTAAAGATTAATATAGAATTCTTGTAAATTATTTGGGCTAGAAACCTTAGACGTCCTAACATCAGTCTTCAATCGCAGAAATATTACCTAGGTACCACAAGTGTCAGCTTGTCAGTGGAATGGATAATTGTATTATTATTGAAAGGAAGGGAAAAGGAAATCCACTACAAATCTCTGAATTGTTAATCCTAATGATCACAACTGTCAAGTATTGCCTCAACTAGGTGTGATATTATGATCTCTTGAGGGTGACGAGAATTTTTGTTAGCATCGCGCATGATGGAATGACTGGGGCCACTCTCAGTTGGCAGTCCTCAAGCTGGCAGCCCAATGATGTGTCTTTTCACACTCTGCTTGAAGATCCCAGGAATCGGAGGGAAACACAGCTGGCAGAGCGTTTCCACTTTCTAAGGTTCGATAAAGAAATGATCATCCCTTTCCGAAGATTCCTTTCACTATATGATAGTGAGGTGGCACCTCTGCTCGACTCACGCTCTTCGGGATCAAAAAGGAGAAATTGGGATTACATGCATCCTTATGGTCACGCCTTTATTCCCGAAGGGGTAGGCAGAGGCATATTATACGCCCACAATTCACCTTTTATTATAGAATTTGTTCCACGTAATAGGTGGTGGGCCGTATTGCTGTGGTGAGATGGACAGGCGCAGGTTGTGACTGCCTGCTGTTGAAATTTTGCAAGCCGCCTAAAAAGGCCTTCAACTTAGCTTAACGGCTGCCATTTTACTGGCAACCGGGACAAACGGCTTAACGTGTCTTCCGAAGCACGAAACGTTCAAATAAAATGTCCCAAAGTGGTCACATGGATGGTCACCTATCCAAGGACTGGCCATAGTGAAAGTTGCTTACTGCAGTGATCGATTACAGAACACTGAGTCAGCGAGGTTTAAGCTAAAAAAATTTTCATATCCTGATAATAACTCTTGCAAGCGCACGTGCTTCCCTCCTCTTACAACCCCAGATTCATGCGGAGCTTGAAGAGGCATATCACAGGGCCGCCGACTTGAGGACCACTGTCAGAAGTCTTATGGACAGTGAGAGTGGCCCCCAATCGCTAGATGTAGACGTAGCCTTGGCTTTCCATCATCCGACGTCCTATTAGCGAGCTTAATATAAAGACACAATGTAAAGTATTATTTATAAGTCAAAAATACATACCTTTTTGATGGTAATATCTCGAACACCTTTGTAGCCAGCAAACCGGTCTTCCGATGACTGTAACAAAATATTTATACGTTAATAACTCATTTTGTTACCAAAATTATTGTTATGAGAGTTTGGCACAAAAAGATAGATCTAACTGATTTATGCGAGAAAGATAATAACCACCATTATTTTGTTTTTGTGGTTACACCTCGAGAACAAGTTAACAAGAAAGAATTCATGTGTTTTTCAACCAATTAATTAGTTTTTTCAAAGCTGTTTGGAATATGAATATCGTTTTGTTTCAAAAACGGAATTGAGACCAAAGAAACCTTTTGGAAAAAGTCATGATTCTGTCGGCACATTTAGGTAAGTATGGAATACTTAATGCCTAAAAATTTTACTAGCTTGTAAATTTGTTTTTAATAAAGATGTACATTTTCTCAATAGTCTATCATTGATTGTAAATCTATCATTAAAAGGATACCGCAAGAGATGAATGTATGCAGCAAAGAGTTGAGAAATATATTTTTTGATGAGAAAAATGTTTCATATCTACCGTCAATAGATTAGAAAATAGAGTAATATACACTCGAGAGCAATGAATCCGGGTCACTTAAAGAATGTTAAAAATCTCGGAAACTAAAAATGATAGGTTAATGCAATAAATTGTATTTAATAGACAATGTAATACTCCTTAAATGAAAGTAAAAAAAATATGAGTCACCATACATTTTATTAACACAAAATTACATAAAGAAAAAACTGCCGATCTCTCCTTAAAACAAAAATAGGAAACATGAAATTTTTGAACTTTATTAATTTTTAAACGATTTTCTTGAATTTTAATACTTCGTATTGCCTTCTCGTGCTTCCATTACTGCGTTTACGCGGTTTGGCATGCTGTACACCAAGTTCCTTATACGATTTTGGGGAATATTCTCCCATTCCTCTGTGAGAGCAATTTTGAGCTCACGAAGCGTGATTGCGGGAGGGTTTCGTTGTTTTACGCATCTGCCTAGCTCGTCCCAAGCATGCTCGATCGGGTTGATATCCGGGCTGCGCGCTGGCCACTCCATACGAGTAATGTTCATCTCTTGAAGGTAGTCATTCACAATCCTACCTGTATGAGGTCGGGCATTGTCATGCATAAATATAGCATCCTCACCTAAATTGACCATAAATGGACCAACGTGATCATTGAGGATTTCTTCCACATATCTTACGCTAGTTAAAGAGCCGTTTTCTATGATCACCAGCTCTGTGCGACTTTCAGAAGAAATTCCGGCCCACACAAGTACAGACCCACCACCGTAGGCTACTTTTTCTTCGATGCATGCTTGCTTGAATCTTTCCCCTGGTCTTCGATACACTCTGTGTCTTCCATCGTGCTTGTAGAGTATAAATTTTGATTCGTCGGAGAAGATAACTTTTGACCAATCTTCAATACTCCAATTTACGTGGCTCTGGGCATACCTTAGTCTCGAAATACGATGAAGGCTCCAGTTTAGGGCCGTTTGCAGGTCTAAGGGGTTTTAAGTTAGATTCAGCAAGCCGACGTCTTACTGTCCATGCACTTGGGTTACTTCCTCCGAGGCGTCGAAACTGATTGGTGAGTTCAGTTCCTGTGAGAAAGCGATTTCGAAGCATGGTGTTCACCAAGTATCGGTCTTCTCGTGCTGTGGTACACCTGGTTCTGCCCGTTCCTGGTCTGCGTAGGTTAGAACCAGTTTGTTAAGGCACACAAACAGCCTTAACACACATTACACCGATACACACATTGGCGCGGCTCAACACGGGACCGGACGGCGGGCGGCGGCGAGGCGCGGGGCGGCCGCGTGGAGCTGGCTGCTCGCGCCCGCCACGCCACACACAACGAAAAACGAACTGACATGGACGGTCACGATCGCGCGCTATAGTTTTATTAATTTATTATACTTACTTGCTTTTGTACCTGAAATACAAGAATTATACAGTCCACTATCTTTTACTCCATCTGGGCCTATCTATGGTCCTTCGAGATCGTAATAAGTATCGTAAAGTATTCGCGTCGCGATCGAAATTCACATATAAAAATACGCAAGCCGCACGCCACTACCACGTGCGTCCGGAAATCAGCTGGAAGAATATCAGCGATCATCGCAACAGCGAGCGCAGTCTCCTAGCATCTGGAAGCAGCAAATTCAGCAGCGTGGGCCACATCAGTCGCTAACGACAAAAAAGGGTTTGGTAGCAGCGGTTTCGTGAGTACGACCAATCCATCCTCAGTGTCATCACACATTCAGTAAACTTTCTTAATTGCCATCCATTCCCACTTCTAGCATAAATTTGTGCATTTCGTTTTGCCCGTTTTCACGGTTTTCACACAATTAATTATGGCATCAACCTACCTACATATTTCAGTTATAAAAATAAAATAAAAAAAATCCTTTACCAATTTCGTTACATTTTCAAATCTTTCCAATCATCAACAGTTTCTTTTAATTACTTTATCAACCTCTAATATAATTTTTTTTCTAAACAGTGTTCATCACCTTGTTCTCGGCGCAGCTGCGAGTTGAACTCACAAAGCCTCACACCGAGGGTAATTTGGTAACGTTGCGTGATCATCACACTGTGCTACCACATTTCAATCCATTTTAAGTATCGTTTCAATTACATTTAAAACTTTGTTTTCTCTCAATTTAGTATACCTACTTACAATAAAAAATGACCGACCCTAAAACTGTTCAAACTTCTAATAAATCCGATGACTATGAGCTCAATACATATAAAAAAAGGAGATCTAGTCATAAAGGAAAGGTCACGATTTTCAAAAACTTTATTGAATCTTTAAAAGCTAAAACTTCTATTTCCGATTTAGATATAATTCAACTGACCAACCGTTTAGAATCCTACAAAACCCTTGCTAAGGAATTTGAAAAAAATCAGACCCTCATCGACGATATTATTGGGTTTTCAGACGAACAGTTGGCGGAACGGGAGCAATTCGAAACTGAATACCAGCATCAACTTGCGCTCGGCATCCAGCTGATGCGAGACAATGAAACTGTCGGCGTTAATGGGTCTGTACAAACTCCAATTGCAGGTGAATCAGCTACCAAAGCTTTTATTAAACTACCTACCATTGACCTTCCACACTTCTCTGGTGATTATCAGAACTGGCTCGAATACCGAGACACCTTTCAGTCACTAATTCACAAGAACAAGTCTTTAGACAACATTCAGAAGTTTCACTATTTGCGTGCATCTCTGCAGGGTGAAGCGTCTGAGGTCATAAAATCATTAGAAATGTCATCCGACAATTATAGGGTAGCCTGGGAAATCGTTACAGATAGATACAACAACACTCCTCAGTTGATTCACAATCACCTACATGCATTATTTAGCCTACAAAATATTTGGTCTAAGAGCCAGCGGCCCCCAGGCATTCGTTAAAGTATAAAAGCTGTAAGTTTCTCAATGTATGTCCCCAACACAGGTAAGAACGAACCCCGCCTATGAAACTTGAGTCGCGGTGGCTTTCGCAGGTATCAGGTAGTAAAGGTGTGTAAAATTGTGTGTTAAATTTGGTAAAGTATAAAACTCAGTTTTTACATATTTTACTTATAATAATCCTAAAAGTCACCTTGTCGAAAGCCAGACACTTTGTACGGTTGCAACCCTCTGCCAGACACCCTTAAAGTATATTTAATTATTACTATACTTACGGTATAGTATAAAAGCTGCAATTTATATATGTTATTTGGAGAACTATCAAATGATGTTTTCTCAATAGCCAGACAGTTTCAGTAGTTCCTTTATGTTGCCAGGCACATCAAAAGTCTAATGTAGGTGCGAGCGCGAGGGATATGTGTGTCTGAGGGTGCGAGTGAAATACCGCGTTCGGTCCACTGCAACGTTATACTGCGCATCAGCTATCATTTATTGTGTATAATGAGAACTATTTTCTAGATTTACTATGAAAATTCATTATGTACCATAACTAAGGATCAACGAATAAATGTTTAGAAAATTCTTTTATAAAATTTCTGTGTTTAGGAATCATTAAATTAACAATTAAATAATATATTTAAATAATTATTTTAATAATAGTTATTGGAATAATATAATTAATCTAATACAATAATTAATGGAAAAATATTTCAAAGATATTCTATGAATCGTGGTCGTCAATATCTTGAGTGTCCTCATCACCGCACCCAAAGACGCGAGATAGCACCCGAACCACCCCCTGGGCCATAGGTCCGTAGGGAGTCCTGGGACATCCTTCCGAGGGCTTACCCTGGGCTCCCAACCATAGGCTGCTGGACGTTACGTGAGGTTTATTAGTCGGTAAGAGTCCCTCATAACATCTGTGAGGACTTTCCCTCACGTTAAAAAAAAGAACCCTCATGGGATTGTTCGATGATTGTATTTTCCATCAAATTTGTGAGATCTTCGCTGTGTTGTAAACATTAATTTGATTTTAGACAAGCATACGGCCCACCAGAAGGTCCGGTGTTCACCGCAGCCTATGAACGTTTGCAACACCAGAGGCGCCACTCTTGCGCTGCCGACCCTGTAAAACCCCCTCACTGTAGGCGTTTGGGAAAACCGAGGCAGGGAGATCGTTCCACAAAGAAAGTCCCTATCGGATCTAACCGTGCTCGAACGCTCCGGACGTAGAGTGTGAGGATGGATTCCCTGTCTGTGATTTCTATTTTGTGCCAAATTTGACAATAACTTATTCCTTCTGCTATGTTATTATAATAACACTGTACTACGGAATGTAGTTGAATAAATCACAGATTTAAGAATAATTAGTACGCAAGCTTTAATACGTCAACCTCCCGTGACGAAACGGTCAAGTATCTGATACCTTTGTTTTTAAGAAGTGAGACGCGCCAAATTTTTCGACGCATACACGTACAAGTGTATAATGCCCGTCTGTCTTTTTATACGCTCCAAAATACCACTAAATATTTAAAAATATAATAAATATGGCCAAATGGAAGACAAAATTCTTAATTCAATAATGTAAAAAAACGATTTTCGCGAAAATGCAGATGTCCGTTTGCTCTTTGCTTCCGTCGATATATCCCTGGCGCTCGCATCTACATTAACTTTTGATGTGCCTGGCAACATAAAGGAACTACTGAAACTGTCTGGCTATTGAGAAAACATCATTTGATAGTTCTCCAAATAACATATATAAATTGCAGCTTTTATACTATACCGTAAGTATAGTAATAATTAAATATACTTTAAGGGTGTCTGGCAGAGGGTTGCAACCGTACAAAGTGTCTGGCTTTCGACAAGGTGACTTTTAGGATTATTATAAGTAAAATATGTAAAAACTGAGTTTTATACTTTACCAAATTTAACACACAATTTTACACACCTTTACTACCTGATACCTGCGAAAGCCACCGCGACTCAAGTTTCATAGGCGGGGTTCGTTCTTACCTGTGTTGGGGACATACATTGAGAAACTTACAGCTTTTATACTTTAACAAATGCCTGGGGGCCGCTGGCTCTTGCTCTAATTGAGAAAGAGTCTGCAACATCACTCAGACAATTACTAGACACTTTAAACAAAAATCTTAGGGCACTTAATAGCTTAGGTGAACCAACAGTAGACACAATATTAATTCATCTTATTACTTCCAAATTAGATTTTAGAACACTTAGATATTGGAAAGAATCACACAGTAAAACCGCATCAGAAAAGCCCACACTTCAAGATTTAAAAACGTATCTTAGTGATCGTTCCATCCTATTACAAAATCTTGAAGACACTAAAACCGTTAATTCGAATACAAAACCACTTACATCCAAATCAGAACACAAACATAATCAATCTCGCATTTCTTGTCCCTTATGTAAAGGTCATCATTTGTTATTCTCTTGTCCCCAATTCAAACAAATGACAGTGGAAAAAAGAATAGAAAAGGTTTCCAAGTTCACTAACTTCTGTGCCAACTGCTTGCATTCCGGTCACGACACGAAGTCATGTCGTGGCGGAGTATGTAAGTATTATGAAGCAAAACACAACACTTTATTACATATACATACTCGCAGGGACCAGTCCAAGGACACTGCGCACACCACACTCTCGAGTAACAGCATTTCACAAGACACATCAGTTTTACTATCCACTGCCGTAGTGCATGTCATCGCCAGTGATGGAACACCACACTTGGCGAGGGCATTACTAGACAGTGGGAGTACCTCATGTTACATCACGAATCATCTGAGTACAAAGCTCAATCTCATTTTTGAACAAATTCGTGGTACAGTCACAGGCATAAATCAGCAACATACAAACATATTTCATCGTACAAATGTTCTAGTAAAATCACTACATAGTTCATTCTCAGCAAACTTGCCATGCTTGGTAATAGATACAATAGCACAGTCATTACCTCACATGCGAATCAATACACAAGGTTTTAATCTACCCAAACATTTAAAACTGGCTGACCCTCAGTTTTTTGAGCCCGCCCCCATTGACCTTTTGTTAGGTGCTGAAATATTCTGGCAAATAATTGGCAGTGGTCAGATTCAAACAGGTAAACAACAACCTACGCTTCAAGAAACTGAATTAGGCTGGCTAGTTTCAGGCTGTACATCAACCCCTAACATACACACAAACAGTTGTTTTTTCAATAACAACACCTCAGATCAGTTATCACGTTTTTGGGAGCTAGATAGCTTATCTAATTCTCAAAACAACGATCCATGCGATTCAGATGCTTGTGAGATCATTTTTAATAAAACTACCACAAGACAAAGTGATGGCAGATTCGTTGTCACTATTCCATTTAAACAATCACCTGAATGCTTGGGTAATTCATTCTATCAAGCGAAACAGCGTTTTTATTCGATAGAAAAACGTATGAGTTCAGACCCCACATACAAACAACAATATGCAAACTTCATGACAGAATATATACAACTAGGTCACATGACTTTAAATAAACACTCACTTAAAAAATCATTCACTCATTCAGAACATAACATGTCATCAGTACAATCACAAACAAACAGCACTAATACACAAATACAAAGCGTACCCACACATTATTTACCACATCACGGTATCATACGTGAATCAAGTACCACTACAAAATTCAGATCAGTGTTCGACGGTTCCGCAAAAACATCCACGAAACTATCAGTCAACGACATTCAGCTGGTAGGACCTGTCGTCCAAGACGATCTTATTTCTATATTAATTCGCTTTCGTCAACATAAGTACATAATATCAGCTGATATAGAAAAGATGTTTCGCCAAATCTCTGTGGTAGAACATCAACGACCCCTACAGCAAATCTTGTGGCGATACGATCCTACGGAACCTTTACAATCATACACTCTCAACACAGTTACATACGGCATGGCCTCAGCCGCGTTCCTCGCAACTCGTTGTATCAAACAAATAGGCATAAATTGTCAAAATACACAAAATCACTCTGACACTTATGATCACAAAATGGTCTCTGAAATCATATTACATGATTTTTATTGTGATGACCTTTTGACCGGAACTGACGACGAGCCTTCGCTATTGGAAATTGCTGAAGGAGTTTTTTCAGAAATGAAAAGATATCAATTTCCACTTAGAAAATGGCTATCTAACTGTCCCACTGTTCTTAAACGACTAGGTTTCGATGACTCACACAACACAACAGTTAATCTTAGTTCCAACGACCCCTCAAAAACACTCGGCATTTTTTGGAACATTCAAAAAGACACAATTTCATACACAGTACATTCAGAATTTCTAACACAAAAACAAATTACAAAACGCACAATTTTATCAACTATAGGTCATATCTTCGACCCACTAGGGCTTATAAGTCCCTGTGTACTCGAAGCCAAACTAATAATGCAACAAATGTGGATACAGAACATCAGCTGGGATAGTGAAATACCGGTTTGCATTCAACAGCAATGGGCAAAATTCTTAGAATCGTTATCTTTTATAAATCAGTTATCTATACCTCGGCATGCATTCTGTGACTCATCGCGCGATAACATTGAACTGCACACTTTTTGCGACGCCTCACAACAAGCGTACGGTGCGTGTGTATACATACGTACATATACACCGGATAGCAGTATCAGTGTTAAACTTTTAGTTGCTAAGGGACGGGTCGCTCCTTTAAAGATGCTTACAATACCGCGACTTGAACTATGTGCCGCCTTTACCGGTGTTAGTTTAAGTAACAAGGTTTTAGAATCACTTCGCAACGTAAATAACTGTAAGTGTTATTATTGGAGTGATTCAATGATTGTTTTGTCTTGGATAAATTCGCCTACACACAAACTGCAAACATTCGTCAAACACAAAGTCACAGACATTCTCAAACACACTCAACCACAATCATGGTACTACGTACCAACTAAACAAAATCCAGCAGATATAATTACAAAGTGTACCAATGCACAACAACTACTTCTTACACCTCTATGGTTTACAGGACCTGACTTTTTAAGGGATGATGATAAGCACAGCTGGCCGAACCAACCAGGGCATCTCAGCGTATCTGACCTTCCAGAAGTCCGGTCCCAAACACATCTCACACACAAACATGACATTAACGATAATTCGTTTGTTTTTAATTATTCAAATTTTAATAAACTTACACGCATCGTAGCTTATTTACTCCGATTCGTGAATCGTTGTAAGAATAAACATTTAAGAAAAAAATTTCGTGCAGATATGCACAGACAGGGGTGCATAGGTGACGTCATGCCTTTATCAACCAGTGAACTCAATTTAGCTAGGTATCAGTTAGCAAAAATAGTTCAATTGGATTTCTTCTTCGAGGAATATCAATTATTATTACATAACAAACAGTTTCCGGCTGTACATAAGTTCAATTCACTTAATCCTTTTCTAGGAGATCATCAACTCATTCGTGTGGGCGGAAGGTTAGCACAATCACCATTCAATTACGATAGAAAATTTCCTATTCTTCTGCACCCAGGTCACCATATTACCAAAATTATATTTTCAACTTATCATATTACACTTCTACACGCTGGCCCACAACTACTGCTGTCTCACATACGTCAAGTCTTCTGGCCAATATCTGGTCGCAACCTGGCTAGAAAAACTACACAATCATGCGTAACATGCAAACGGTTTCAGGGAAAAACTGTAACACCTATCATGGGACAGTTACCTGAACAACGACTGCATGCTAACTTTGTATTCAACGACGTAGGTGTAGACTATGCCGGTCCTATTTTGATCAATAACCGTAAGGGGCGTGGAAGTGTGCTTATTAAATCTTACATTTGTATTTTTGTTTCTTTTGTAGTGAAAGCTGTGCATTTGGAGTTGGTTACAGATCTGACGACAGAGTCTTACATAGCAATGCTTAACAGGTTCATTTCTCGCAGAGGTAAACCTAATAATATTTACTCCGACAATGGGAGAAATTTCGTAGGCGCTGCCCGTGTGATCACCAATTTTCTTAAAAGTCACAGTGAGTCAATTTACAGTTGCGCTGCAGAACAAGGTGTAAACTTTCACTGGATACCACCGTATTCGCCTCACTTCGGAGCCCTTTGGGAAAGTACCGTGAAGGTGACAAAGCATCATCTCAAACGAGTACTAGGCATGGCACACCTCACGTATGAAGAAATGTATACATTACTAGTCCAAATAGAAGGCATCCTTAATTCGAGGCCTCTCACACCTCTTTCATCTGATCCATCTGATCTCTCAGCTCTCACCCCCTTTCATTTCTTAATTGGTCGTACCCTAACCGTGCTGCCTTATCCTCAGATGTCCGACTGCGATCCATCGCGGCTGCTGCGTCATCAACGCATCGAACTTCTACGGCAACATTTTTGGAGACGCTTTAATAGAGAATATATTTCCCAGTTGCACCAAAGGACGCGCTGGCAGCGTTCACACGGCGCGCTCAAAGAGGGCTCGCTAGTCATCGTGAAGGACGAGGCGCTGCCGGTGGCACAATGGCCGCTGGGCCGTATTGTAAAGCTCTATCCGGGGCTCGATGGAGAAGCCCGAGTAGCAGATATAAAGACAATGACTGGGACAATCAGAAGAGCATTTCACAGAATATGTCCATTGATAGATGGACCTTCCGAATGAACATTCCTCAATCAGCTGGCCAGTCCATGGTGGCCCGGGAATATGTTAAGGCACACAAACAGCCTTAACACACATTACACCGATACACACATTGGCGCGGCTCAACACGGGACCGGACGGCGGGCGGCGGCGAGGCGCGGGGCGGCCGCGTGGAGCTGGCTGCTCGCGCCCGCCACGCCACACACAACGAAAAACGAACTGACATGGACGGTCACGATCGCGCGCTATAGTTTTATTAATTTATTATACTTACTTGCTTTTGTACCTGAAATACAAGAATTATACAGTCCACTATCTTTTACTCCATCTGGGCCTATCTACAGTTTCTTCGTAACGTCGGAGAACTCTTTGTACTGTTGACAGCGACACACCGACAGTCCTGGCTGTATCGCGCTGACTCCGGCCGGTTTCCAGCATTGTAAGTATTCTGCTGCATTCTTCAGGCGTAAGCGACATAATTTCAGCTTGATTAATGAATATAGAGCACTATCAACATGGTTTATGTACCCACATAAATGACAGATTACAAACAAAAGCAACACCAAATGCTGTAATTTCGTAGTTCCATCTTCGAAAGTGGCCCTTTTTCAAATTTGATTTTTTTATGATATAACTTTACAATAACTAAGAAGTTTTAATACCTTCATTTAAGGAGTATTACATTGTCTATTAAATACAATTTATTGCATTAACCTAGCATTTTTAGTTTCCGAGATTTTTAGGATTCTTTAAGTGACCCGGATTCATTGCTCTCGAGTGTAGTTACACGGTTACAAACAAGGCTTTGACTATAATTATATTAGTTTGAGTGCCAACATAAAATATTTACAGTTAGTCCATGTAAGACTGCAGTGACTTGGCGTTGTTTTACAACCTAGTCTAACTCCATAATCATTTAATATTTTTTCCGAGAAAAGAAATTAAAATTGACATTGACTATACAAAGTTACGAAGGCAAACGCACCGTTTTGGGCGTAAAATAAATAAAAAAAATATTCAGTCACTTCATTCTTACCGCGAATGAACTATTTTTTAATTTCACAAATGTTAAAATTAATATGTAATTAGTAAGTTACTACATAGTTAGTAAAGTCAGCAATCATAACATTGACTACGTTTTTTTTATTTTTAAATAGAAGTTTAAAAAGAAAGAAGAGGGAAAAGAGTCAATTTTTACTGTTAGACACAGAGAAAAGTTTGTAAATTAAAATTCAATGTGTTATAGAAAAAAGCTTTTTAATTACTTAGAAAATTATGACACATCCAATTTTTTTAAGTGAAATAACTGTCAAATACTTCTGAACTGTCACTTGGTTCTGGCGGGTTTTGAACCCGTGATCTTTGCCAAACCAATGTAACGTTGTTATTCCTGTTCCATACGGGCAAACATTGTGCCACTGAGCTACAAAACCATATCGTAAAATTCTGAAATTTTCACTTTACACTTCACTTTCACTGTTAATGTCATTTCAGACATTCCTCTTACAAAGAAGGTAATATTAGAATGATTAGATAGACAGAAGAGTTAGACAGCGTAAGAAGATTCTCTAAGAAGACATGCCAACAACATGCTTATTTGTTTGTAATATTATTACCCTTCCGTGATGAACTCGCTGTAAAGAATAAACATTGATGACGTCAGTGATGGTAACATGAATGTGACGGGTAAAGTCAAATACTAGTAATCTAGATTTTTATATAGAAACTTGGAGAATAAATCTAATAATAATATTTTAAAATCTCTTGCGACTAAAAGGCTTAAAACTTAATTACGATAGAAATAATAGGGATAAAGCACACCTAAAATCCGTCGCCAGAAAAGTCGTTTTCAAATAAAAAGTCGTCGTTCAAATCGGTTTACCAGTTTAAGAGATACGGTCTTACAGATGAACACATTCACATAGCGGTCAAATTGTAACACGTAACACATTTTTGCCTCAGATTTTTGTATTTATCATAGAAATCGAAAACTACGACTTTTCAATATCATTGGTAAATTTATTAGGTTAGGTAATGCTTGTGTTTGAAATCTAATGATATTCTGTTTATTCATAAAGATACGACATCTAGATGTATACAAAATAAAATTAAACATTTTGAGGGATTTTAAATATATTTTTTAGTTACAGAGTAAATTATAAGTGACATCTTAACAATGTTATAAGTACAGTGTAAACTAGCGTAAACTATAAGTGACATTTATATATAGACAAACACACCTACTAATGTGTATGTGCTTAGTGATAACGGTTTAGAAGTCATGTCACCATATTTCAAGATTTTAGTGATTCTTGATTAAGGACGTCTTGATAAGGAAAGAGCATTCAAGAAAATTAGGCGCCATTCTGACGATATAGGTAGATAGGCAAGTTTGAGGGCATGTTTCTGAAGTAGTAGCAGCATAGATATAATGTAGAAGCCTATGAAATATATTTCACGCTGGCGTATTCATATTTAACCAAGTCGACTAACGTGGTTTTACTGTTTGTTTACTCATAATTCCATCATATAATAACTTATTTCGAAAATTATTATAATATAGTTAGATAACTAAAAGATGCATTTTTTTCCTATTTAAAAGTTCATGACGATCGAGTGACAGGTTAAGCAATGATACATTGCTTAACCTTGCTTAACCTGTCACTCGATCGTCATGAACTTCTGAATGGTCAGGTTTCAAACCACCTTATGCTTTAATAAAGAAAACCATAGTAAACTAACAGTTTCTCCAAAGGTATGAGTCCGAACTCGACCACAAGCAGCATTGCTGCCGCTGCAGTACCGCGACAGCACCACTGGTCCCAAAACAGGCAGAACATTCCGAACAAGGCAACAGTGTTGCGATTGTACTGCAGCGACAAGCCTTACAATTATATCCCAAAGTATCCATTTTCCACAGCATAGAGTGTGTTCATAACATCCATATTCCCACAAGATAGGGTAACTCAGGATGTTTGGAGGACTAATAGAGCTACAGACGCCTTTAGGGGTGGGAAACATCACTACAAAAGCAAAACTGGAACTGAGACAAAACTATAGATACACTCATAATTTTAGACACACAATGTATTTGATACTCCGTTTGGAGTACTGTATTGAAGGAGGAGAAAGCACCTCACCTTTCGATCAAACTCATAGGAAGAGAACTCAAATGATGAAAACATGAAAACTAAATATTCATTTGTTTTCATGATCTTGGCGCTAATCCTTCAAAGCCAAATTCTATTATTGTAAAATGTTGTACAAAAAATCTGTTTTACACATATAAAAACTAATTTGTGTGTCACGCAATAAAACGCAAACAGAACGTGCCAATGTTGATACAGGTTGTATTGAGAACAGTATTTATATTGTACCTATTCCACTGTTTTTCATGTACATAATTTGTTGCAACGTTATATCAGAATCAAAATATTATTTAAGTAAGACTTTTTTTATTGTAACGTAGGTAAATAAAAATTCTCCGGCACTACCCAGATGCCCTAGACGCGCGGGCGAGGCTGGGGCTCGCACCCACTAAAAACATCCTGTAGTGTGTTATACCAGTTATACTCTGCGCCTTGATGGGAGCCGGACACGGCAAGGCATTACTTTATCAATGCCCCTACCCCCGGAGCATGGTCTAGATATGTGTGTGTGATGATCAGGTACTCCGACACTACCCAGATGCCGGGACGCCCGGCTGACTTTGGGGCTCGCACCCACTAAAATTTTCCTGTAGTGCAGGTGCAGTGTGCGATACTCTGCCCCTAATGAATGCTAGGGTACGGCAAGTCAAGTCATTACATCATCAATCCCCACAGCGCGTAGACTTGATCTAGTCTATGCCAACTTTTTCTGCAAGTTGAATGGGTATCAGAGCATGCTGCTACTGCCTGTTACTGCGTGGTGCATCACTGGGACTTTCTTCCGAGGGCTTACCCGGCCGCTCGACGCGGCCATTGCGGGCGTCGCGGCGGGTGAAGGAACATAAATTGCTACTTTCTACCGTGAAAACGGGCACATTGGAATTGATACACACTCTCAAGATGCGTCCTTTTTTCGTGAACTTTTTTCTATGTCATAATAACTATGAGCCTTTGTAGAGCAGTTTTGAGCTGCGCATTGAAATGTCAATGCGCAGTCTGATAATGATCAGAAGTCATTTATTTTTAATGTGGAAAATTCGACATGGATCTGCTCTTACCGACTAAAAACCACACGTTCCCTAGTCCCTACCTACTGCCTACGGTTAAGAACCTCGAGTATGCTCTCGGAAGGATGTTCCTAGGATTCCCAACAGACCTTGACCAGGAGGTACATATCAGGAGGCTAGGTGCAATATTATTTCAATCTTACTTTAACGATCACAGTGCAATCGGACCTTTATGAGGATTCAATTGATCCTGGCGAATGCCGGAGGTCCGATACAAGGAAAACTAACTATATAACTAAAACAATATATGCAACGTTTTTTTTAACAAAATCCGTTTTATTATAAAGTTTACGTAACATGGCAGTGAGTCACAGTTACCGGGTTCTATTCCCGGAGCTGTTGTATTTTGTTTACATAACCACGTGCAGTGCTAACATAACATTATGTGTTAACATCAAAAGTCTGTGCGCCGATGAAAATATTCATCTGATTGGAAGTTCACGGTTGAATGAATGGAAATAATACCAGATATATTTTATATAATGAGTTTTACACTGACAGACTAGCTTTTGTCCGCAACTTTGTCCCACAAGTTATTTTTTTTTATGAAAGGTTTACCTTTTTATATTTTTACCACTAATGTGGCAGACAAGCATACGGTCCACCAGATGTACCGGTGGTCACCGCAGCCTATGGACGTTTGCAACACCAGAGGCGCCACACTCGCGCTGACGACCTTGTAAAAACTTTTGAAGAACCCTTTTGTAGACCCCATACTGAAGGTGTTTGGGAAAGCCGAGATTTTAATTTACCTATTTGTTGATCAATCACAAAATATTATAACTTGAGCAGAATTTTGGCTTCGCTTGAAGAACACTTATTAATTTTATATAATTATTAATTACTAATTACATTAAATGAATAAATTACTAATTGCATTGATGAACGTATGTACATACCTACTTACTTACATTATTTACTTACGTTCATTAGTAAGTAAAAATGCATTTTTAGTTTGTCCTCAATTGTAGTGCATGTCTGTGTTCTAAATGCATTCATAAACAGTCATTGAGTCTGACACTTCTAGAAATTTTATTTTAATTTGATAGCAAATTGCGAAGTCATATTCTATTTTTATAAAATTACGGGTGAGACTCAGTGACACAACAATTATTAACACAATACTATCTGTTCCCCGCGAATTCGTCCGCGTAGAAGTCGTTATCGCGTAAAATCATTTCCTTTCCTTTTGCGCAGTCAGTCAAAAAGTAGTCCTTCCCTTGGACTCAAATTATCTCTATACCAAATTACATCAAAATTCGTTCAGCGGTTTAGGCGTGAAAACGTAACAGACAGACAGAAAGAGTTACTTTCGAATTTATAGTACTAAGTAGGGATTACTGAGAGTTCGCTGTCTGTACGTATGGTGTCTAAACATGTTAACTAGATGTCATGTTTATACAATTCAATAGTCATAGTTTTAATCACAGTCAGAAGTCATGGAAGTTTTGTGATTGGAAACCTCTTCTGCTAATTTCAATACCATCAAACTCACCTTCTTCTTCTTGAAAGACAGCGACGTACGCCGCCATACTGTCCTGAGCAACGTGGCAGGGTTGCAGTACTGCTCCGTGAGGGGGCGCCGCGTGCGCACCTCCGTCATCACAGTCATCACTCACTATAGTCTACACAGCATTCGATCCATCACTTTGGTGATACACTTCATGAACTGACGTTTTGGGTTCACTTTATGACATCACTTTCGATGAAAGTGTCGTTTTGTTTTCACTTTATGAATGTGACTTTTAGATGTATTAACACTTTATGAAAGTAATTTTAGATGTAGTAACTTTATTATTGCGATTTTGTCTGATCAATTTATGATAGACTTTGTAACAGTAGTTTAAAATCACTATAGTTTTGAAATAAATAAATATTTCTACTTTTACTAAAAAGTTTACAGCTCGGTGTTGCTGAACGACTCAAATTTTATTTTAATAATCAGTTGATTTAACGTGAATTCCAGATAGATTTATTATAGTCACCTAGAATAATTATTATTTATAACAACAATTAGTGTGCACTAAACATAAATAAACAAATCAAATGCAAACCAATAAAATTTAATAAAAGGATATAACTATTTTATAATACACCATCAATATATTTATGACTTCAACTTTACGTGAATGAAATCATGAATTGGCTAAGTTTTAGTATTCGTATGAAAGACACAATAATATTCTTATTAACAAAATTTTATTTTTATAATTTCAAAACAATGAAATTTTAACTTTATTATCTTTATCTTTACTTTCATTCATTCTCTTATCATTATTCAAACAAAATTTTGGTTTTATCTGACGTAAAGTTTTTGCTATTAAAATATTATGAAGTATTATGAACGTTTTAATTAAGCAAATTTGGGGAGATTGCGAAATGTGTAAATGGCTGAACGACTGTTTGATATCATTATCAATATTTCCTGTTACATAAGCGTAGCTACCTACATTACTATTATCTAACATAAATATTTTGTTTGTACGTGCTTCGGAAGGCCGTTGGTCCTGGTTGCCAGTAAAATAGCAGTCGTTAAGCCAAGTTGAAGGTCTTTATGGGCGGCTTGAAAAATTTAAAAAACAGGCAGTCACAACCTGCGCCTGTCCATCTCAACACGGCAATGGGGCTCACCACCTATTACGTGGCGCAAAGCCTTAAAGGTGAAATGTGGGCATATAATATGCCTCTGTTTACCCCTTCGGGGATAAAGGTATGACCATATGTCTGTATGTGAAAGAGAGTAAGTACCCACATGCTTGTGCCGCGATAATGGATTTCAAGGCGTTTTATTGTAGCATGTCTCTCATTTAATGATCAACGTAAATATTATGAGAAGTGTTTGTAAAGTTTACCTATTTGTAACACATCAAGCACAAAATATAACCAGCCTAACATCTGCCATGAAAAACAAATTCATTAGGTAGGTATATAATGTTTCTAAGGTTTAATATCTACACCTATGCTTCTACATTCAGACATTTAGATATAAATACAGAAAAAATGTATTTATGTATGTTTGCAATGAATAAACTCATAAACTGCTATGTCAAAAATTGTTTTACCGTTTTAAAAGCTACATTCACCCTGAGTAACATAGGCTATATTTTATTCCCATATTTTCACGGGAACGGGAACTATGCGAGTGAAACCGTGTGACGTCCTCTAGTAAATAATAAATAATTATGATGAATGTAGCTACTTATTAATACACTTTCAATTTTTCATATAAAATATAAGAAAATTAAGAAATTTATTCACCTTGTATACGTCGAAAAGGCTATAATATCGGTTTTGAGCAGGACTCAAAACTGCGTCCACTCGCATTCCGGGCTAGACACCTTATCCACTGGACTACCGATAAATTACTCTCAACCGTCTAATTCTTTCTTTCAAGTAGAAAGTAGTCTAGTCCGGAATGTCAGAAGTAATTCCTGTTCGAGACAGATCATTTTTTTAAATTAATTTAGTTAGCATGCTAATCGTTTTGAAATTTCTCGCTTACGTTGAAACGTTCAAAATTTCCACTCATTTTATATACTAAAGTATCTTCCACGTTATATAAAGTTAAAGCAAACAATGTTAAAATATAACATAAAGTAGCGCGGTCGGTTTAAGGTTAAATTCAGAGGATACGATTATCTAAAGCGCCCACACAGACACGGATTATGTTCGATAAGATTGCAGATAACTCTGTAAATGGACAAAAACCCACATAATCTGACAATTGTGACCATTCGAGGGCAAATGAATATGGATATTATAATAACAATGTATGCAAATATAAAAAAGTTGATAAAACTACAGATAAGAAATGTTTAGATTGTAGTTGGTAGGCTTCAGTGGGAACATGTTGAAATATTGACTTCGTTTAAGCGTTAGATTAAGTTCATACATACCTTCTAATAATATAAAGAGAAAAATTCAGATATTTTTAATTTGTTTGTTTGTGTTCGTTTGCATCGAATTCACTAAAAAACTACTGAACCAATTTAAAAAAAATATTTCACTGATACGAAGTTACACTGTCCCCGGGTGACGTAGGCTATGTTTTATTCCCATGGGAACGAGAGCTACGCGAATAAAACCACGTGACGTTCGCTAGTTATAAATATTCAATCAGGTTGTACCCTGATATTACTTCCAGGATACCACAAGGTAGTAATACTAGGACCGCTGTAAATTTTAATACTAAAAAAAGATTGTAGTTTTCTATTTAAATTATTACGCATAGTAACTGATAGATTTATGTAAATGTTGGTTATCAGTTTATCTTATGTTTACACATCTACTAAATAAATCTTCCTTATCTAACTAGATATCGTCTAAAATACACCAAACTGTAGAACTGATACAAAATAAACCCGTACGAAATTGAGTTTAACTAAATTAGAAGAATTATTAACATAAAGGTAGTTATTAACATGAGGAATTCCCCGTAGCATTATTAAAAATAAAAACACTGAAGGTGAATAAACGATCAAAAACGAGTTTCATATTTAGCTCACTCAGAATGATTCGCAGATATAACAGTTTGGTTAATTGACTGTTGCTAAAGCTATTTAAGCAAAAGAATACGTTATTTTTACTTGTATCGTTGTCGAAATTTAGAGGTTTATATTTAAAGTTTTAATCTAACCACCTTAAAGAGGAAAGATTAGTATTATTATATTGAATAACCTCAAAAACCACTGGACTGATATCAAAAAATATTTTGCCATTAAAAAAAATTGTGATTAAAATATATTGAACTAGCTGTTCCCCTAGTCATTATCGTGTAAAATCATTGCCCTCCTTTTCCACAATCAGTTAAAAAGTAGCCTATGTCCTTCCCTTAGACTCAAACTATCTCTATACCAAATTTGATCAAAATCGTTTCAGCGGTTTACTACTTTACTTTCGCATTTATAATATAAGTAGGATTTTTTTTATTCCCATGGGAACGGGAACTACGCGAGTAAAACTGTGACATCCGCTAAAATAAGGTAAAGTAAATTTGAGGTCTTTCTATCAAGGTAAAAACACGTAAAGTCCAGACACCGAATCCAAAGGTTTGGAATCGACTTAGAAAATGCAAAGATGAAGGAAAAAAAGTGTGTACCTTTACTGAAAAGTAAAACTTCTTTGCCATTGACGGCATCAAATGTTATATTAATATCATTCATTCGAATTTTGAATAGCGGAAACGTAGTTTCATTATAGTATTGTTCGTAATATTCAGAATTCAAATTGCGTTACTTCCGTCAGAAAAAAAATCTGAGTTACTCCCTAGGTCGCGCCTAAAGAAGTTTTACTTCAAAAATAAATCCAAAGAAAGAAGAGGTCAGCCATTAATATGTATTGCCAATCGTTTACCTCGACATTAAGCAGAAATTACGATCTTTGGAACACCCAGACCTTGCAGGATACTGGTTTGATGCAAGGACGACTACCTATTTACGAATTGCATTTTGAATTTAAAGTGTTATTATTGAACTGCCCCGTGTGGCGACGGGGTCCCGTGTTGCGTCGGGTAAGAGTACAAAATGTCGCCACCCCAATACATCCTGAGGGTGTCATAAGAGGCGACTAAGGGAACACTATTGCAAAAAGATCCATTGCGTAGAGAAGGAAAACTCGAAATGAAAGTTGTCAGTAAAATGACAATCGTTAAGCTAAGTTGAAGGCCTGAAAAATTTTAACTGCGGGTCGCGGCGACCGGTGCCTGTCAATTTCAACACGGCAATAGGCTCACCACCTATTACGTGGGACATAAAACTATAAGGTGAAATGTGGGCGTATGTTATGCCTCTGCCTACCCCTTCCGGGATAATAGCGTGACTATATGTATGTATGTTGAACTGACTAATATTTATTATTATTTCAGTTAGCTAGTTAATTCTATACCAAAAAGAAAATGGAAACCTGTAAAAGAACGCCCTGCAGAAATACAACAGCTTATAGCGGTGTTAAAGAGATTGGAAGAGAAACCAACTGGCTCGTTATCCTATGTCGTAGGCTGTTATGAGAGTCTCCTGAATTTTGAAAGTTTCTAGGTGGATTTTTAACCGTGTGTTGTGGCATTATTTGGGAGAGGCCTACGATCTACGACCAGCTATAGACTGATTTTATTGAGTTTCTTTAGAAATTAGCAAATCGTGTCACTGCCCGGTACCTACCACAAATTAGAGATAGTACAGATGGAAAAACTCATGTATGTACTTTTTTATTCACACCTACCCTCTGCTTCACACACTCGCGCACAAATCAGTATCGAAAAGTCGGTTGAGGAGCTCCTACCTTTGTACACCTACCCTCTGCTACACACACTCGCGCACAAATCAGTATCGAAAAGTCGGTTGAGGAGCTCCTGACCTTTGTACACCTACCCTCTGCTACACACACTCGCGCACAAATGAGTATCGAAAAGTCGGTTGAGGAGCGCCTGACCTTTTCACACCTACCCTCTGCTACACACACTCGCGCACAAATCAGTATCGAAAAGTCGGTTGAGGAGCTCCTGACCTTTTCACACCTACCCTCTGCTACACACACTCGCGCACAAATCAGTATCGAAAAGTCGGTTGAGGAGCGCCTGACCTTTTCACACCTACCTTCTGCTACACACACTCGCGCACAAATCAGTATCGAAAAGTCGGTTGAGGAGCGCCAGACTTCGTGTCTGTGAATGAGTTGTCTATGAGTGCGTAGCCTCTGTGAATGAGTTGTCTATGTGTGCGTAGTCTCAGCGAATTTAGTATGTAGGTTTCCATCTGTAGAATGCAACAAAGTATGGTCTATCTTTACACTATTATCAAAGGTACCTTGATTTATATCTAGATATAGTAAACCAGAGTAAAGACGCCGTTCTGGCTACTTATCACATCGATTGGCTGTTTATTGATAAGAGATTATAGATAGGTAGTGATAATAATGTTTTATTTTGTACGGTTGTTATAAATTTGTAAACAGGTCTCACGTTCATAGCCCAGATTGATACAACTAATTCTACTAATATTTTAGTTTTCATTATCCTGATAATATACAGGATGTCCCAGAAGTCGACGTCAAGCCGGAATCGGGGTAACTGGCTAGGTCATAATAGGTGTCAGAAAAATGTAAAAACAATCTAGGTCTTGCATTATAAAAATTTTTGGTTGGGCAAATGGTGACATTTTACTTCTGAGCTAAAGAAATTGACTTTAAATTTCAGTTTAGATTAAAGTCTAAACTGAAATTTAAAGTCAATTAAAATTTACGCAGTTAAAAATTTACTTTAAAAAGTAAAAGTATTCAGGGTTATCATTAGAGAAAAAACAAAACAAAAAAGTACATAATTTTTTAAATACAAGACCTAGATTTTTTTTTTATATTTTTTGACAACTATTATGACATAGCCTGTTACCCGATTCCGGCTTGACGTCGACTTCTGGGACATCCTGTAAAATGTTCCCAAAGAAAGCGGAAAGGAGAACCGAATTTCACGTGGGATGACCACGTGAAATTCTTATTGACTTATTATTTGAAAAAATGGATGCTTACGTTTTTTTAACGAGAGGAATACCGTCTAAAACCACACGTTCCCTTCCTAACGCCTACGGTTGGGAGTCCTGGGTAAGCCCTCGGAAGGTTATCCCAGGATGGTTGGGTATATTTATTGTATGACTTGACTTATATTGATATCAAACATATTGCATTCTAAATTCCAATGGATCTGTTCTTGTTGTCTAGGAATATACTTATTATCCCTACTTTCCTACTAATATTATAAATGCCAAAAGTAACTCTGTCTGTCTGTTTGTTACTCTTTCACGCCTAAACGGCTTGAGCGATTGAGATGAAATTTGGTATAGAGATATTTCGATGCCCTGGAAAGGCTACTTTTTAACCGGCTGCGTAAAGGGTTATGATTTTACGCGATAACGACTTCTTTGCGGTCGAAGCCGCGGGTAAGAGCTAGTAGTATTATAAAATATCTTGTACTTAATACATGATCTAAACCCCTGTCTCTCAAATCCAATGAATCTCAAAAATCTTATAGTAGAAATTAATAATCACGTTTATCCATTTTGAGCGACATATTAGCAGTTCCAACGTCGGTACTATTTTCTTCGTCAATATAATGAAAATTCAGCAAATTTAGGTTATATGTAGATTGTCTAATTTGCCTACGTAATATATTAACTAGCTAATGTAGTGGTTGTAAGACGATATGTAAATCGACACTAGGCCGTGCGATATTGTTGTAGCCGCAATATTATATTCCTTCAGTAATTTTGTGCTAACATAATGTTATATTCAAATGAGCAGTTCTTGTGCATAATTGTTAATTAAAGCATAATTTTCGGAAGTTGTTTTAAATATTACTTGTATTTCTAAACTTTCTTAATTTTTGGTTTTCCTCGAAAATACACGACTTCTTGTCCCAATGGGAGTCTATAGAATTTCTATTGTTTGAGTCTATGGGTTTTTGTTGGTTTCGGAGTTTGGATGTTTTCTATGTATAATATGTATATATTTACAAAATATAAGTATGTCTATCAGTCGTCTAGATACCATAGCACAAGCTTATATTAGCTTAATTTGGGCTAGATGATGTTGTGTGAGATTGTTCAATATTTATTTATTATTTATTTTCCATTGACCTATCCGATGAGTCCAGGGAACTTGCTGAATGTGGGCATACGCATACTATTAGTTTTTCTATGGCACAAGACCTTATGTGGCAATTTTTGGGAGAGACCTTTGCTCCGCTAAGAACTTCAATCATCCGAGATAATGATAAATTTATTTAAAAAAAAAAGGAAAAAAAAATCCATGAATATCTAAAATTATCAAAGTTAAGTAAAAATGTGCAAACGATTATGTATTAGCAAAACCAGATGCAAAGCAGATGTGTGAAGTCGCTTAGACAAGAATAATAAATAATTTGAGAATTCCTAAGTTGCCATCAAAATGTATGTTAAAGATAATAGTTTGTAAGCCTTAAATGTTTTTATATTTCGTAGTAACTTGGTACATGCATAGGTTTGCGATATTGCGAATGATTTATTACAACAAACGTTCATAAGTTACAAATTTAAGAAAAAATAGCCGGACAAGTTGAGCCGAAGTTGCCCACCGAGGGATAAACTGAAATGGAAGATGTTCAGGGTTTATGTGAATTGTATTTGAATTGAATTAATTTAATTATTGAAATACCCCAGTTACTACCCCGTACTACCCATACTAAATTGAAATAACCTACTGAATTGAAAAATATCGTTACCATTTATTTTCTCGTTATTGGTGTGTGAATTGGCTAACCACAAATAATTGAGTCAATATGCAATTGGAGGTTTACCATCTATGGTTATCTCACCAAAATCACGCCAAATTTGGAGAAAATATCATTATTTTTTTTTCCCAATTTGGCGAAGACAAATGCCTAATGCATGCATAGTACCTCACTAACTAGGTACCACCTGATCAATTTGAACTACCCAATTATTTCGTACATGCTAAAAGAAACTAGTTTACCTTTACCTACCTACCTCGGTGGCAAAGTGATAGTTTATGAGATTGCTGTGTCGTCCCGGGTTCCAATCCTGGGTCAGGTCAAATTTAATTTTGTGTGATGCTGTTTGGCCAAATATGTAATGTTTCGGTTTTAGCTTAATTTGGACTAGACGAGCCGATAATTATATTTCTATTACGTCAAAAATGGCGAAGGCCTTTTTTACACAGTGAGATGCGTGATGATAACTTCCCAGCACCTAATCAATTTTTGAAATTGAACTATGTAATAACTACTTCTATTATATTATCTTGAAAGGTTTGATTCTTCTACCGAACAATTATGTAGTACACGCTAAATAAAACTAATGCATCTAATTATTTTGGACTGAAATAAAGGGTTTGATTGAATGATTTACTTGTCTTCTTTAGCGAGCAAAGCGAGGACTGACTTTAGTTTGTGTGAAAAGAACTTGTTCGTTAGTCTTTATTGAAACACCAAAAATATACATTGTATAATTTACTAGAGATTTTCACGCGGTTTCACTTACATAGTTCCCGTTCCCGTGGGAATATAGAAAATAAAATACATAGTCTTTATTCACCAAGGAGTAGCTTCCCAACAGTAAAAAATATTTTAAACTAGCTGTTGCCCGCGACTTCGTACGCTGCATTTTATATGTGAATCTTTAGATTGATGTAACTTTTTTATTTATGAACTGATTGACATGAAACAAACACTAAAATGTTAATTGGAGTAAACTGCAACGCTATAAAGAAAACCGCATTGCAATCGGTTGAGCGGTTGCTGAGATTTCATGCACAAACGTACAGACAAACAGACAGTTACGATTTTATTATATGTATTGATATTGATTGATTGATATTGATATTGATTGATTGATTGATTGGTTCAATAGTTTCGGAGCTTATTCGATGCAAACAAGCATACAATCAAATCACAATAGCGATTTCTTTCACAGCACCGTTTAGCCAAAATGAAGCTGAAATAATCTGTTGCTAAGAGATCTCGGGAATTGATAAACTACATAAGTGCTAATTATATTTCTAAAACAAATTATAGAATTTTTAAACTATCGCGGTTTTTAACGCTCATACTTATAGAATTTGTAACGTTGCAGCGCCCGTGGTCGCGGTCGCGCTGCAACGTGCTCGAAACGTCGGTGAATGTAAGTAGGTATATAGTATTTCGCGTGAAGTCCCCGAGTTCTATAAGTATGAGCACATTATAGAAAACTGACAAACTTCATTTCTAGACCACACAATGAATTGTACCGACCCAAGTATTCGAATTCAAACTAAGTGCGCCTTCACACTAGCGTAGGCGTTCGATGGACGTATGCGCGGTGTATACGTCGCGTATACGTCGCGCACGCCCGACGCTTGTTCAGCGTCCTCATGTGTTCCAGTGGAGACGCCATGCCAACGCGGCGTATACGTCGCGCACGCCCGACGCTTGTTCAGCGTACTCATGTGTTCCAGTGGAGACGCCGCGCCAACGCGGCGTATACGTCGCGTATACGTCGCGTCGGCGCCGCGCATACGTCCATCGTACGCCTACGCCGGAAAAACGCTAGTGTGAAGGCGCACTTAAGGCGGCGCTAGCCGGTCGCCCGAACTCGGCCAAAAAAGCATGCTGTTTCACCTCACATCGCATAGTGAGAGCGAGAAGCTGCGATAATGCATTCATTCAAAGGTCCGTTGGTAGGAAGGGTGTTATGAAAAAAGTACTTCACGTATCAACTTCGAATAAAGTTTTCTGAACTCTTTGAGAAATAAACTTTGTCGGAACGGACTTGGATTTTGAGTTTTTATACTCTTTTTATTGTTTATTTACACAGAAAGTTGACTAAAAATTTGGCAGAAAAATCGAATTTTGAATGGCTTCTATCTCTTTAATAGTTTTTTAATTTCCATTTTTTGGACGGAACAGACAAAGTTTATGATGAGGCAAAACAGTAAAATGTTTACCTTGGTATGTAGGGTATCAAACAGTTGAGTAATATCCTCCCGAAATTTGTATGGACATAATAGCGACTAGCGCAACCTTAAGTAACGGCAGCAGACCTTCGGCTCGGTTCCACCCAGGCGCTACTTAAGTAAATATAGTCAAATATTTGTGTTCCTATTACCTTTTAAGACGAAAGACCTACAATACTACCATAATAAGTAAATCAGATCAAAATTAACACCTAAGTTGTGAATTCATTGATAGCTGTGTTAATCAAATGGCAATATAAACTGGTTTTTTAAAATGGCCGTAAATGCGTTAAGTTTATTACTTACCTACCTATACTTACTTTGATTCTAAATTCAAGTTCATTCGTATGTTCGATATTCAAAATTAGAACTAAAGTTTTATTTTATAAGAACAACTAAATAGGTTTTAAGTTCTTAAACCTCTTTACTTTCAGAGTTTAAAAAACGACTAAATTAATAAACGACTAGTCAAGAAACTGACTTAGCAACTAGTCTTCCGATTAACAAAAAAAAGTAACATCAATTTTAAATAAAGAACGATATAAAGGCCGGTGTTTATCTGCATAAGAATGGTGACAACAGAATTCTTAGAACATTAAGATCTATTAATAACAATAATAATGTTTGCATTTATTTACATTATTTATTGCACACTAAGGTTGGCTGTTTTCCTGAAATTTACCCGTTACAGTTTACACTATAAATTTGTAACTATTATTACATTCACACATAATTTATCACGTGTATTAACACAATACTGATTGTACACGTCACTGGCACTTGTTTAAGCACATCACTAAAAGTCACTAAACACTTTTTAGTAATCACTAATATTTTTAATATTAAAATTAACCGGACGCACAGTATTGCGACTCCAAAACTGTACAACTAGCTATGTTTTCAATATGACACTGCTAAAATGTGAGATAATGTTAAGCATACATCCACGCAAAAGATTACAAGTCAATATAAAAATGTACGCGATTTTGCGTCATATGCAATACAAAATAGAGGACAAAATACAAATAAAGTAAAGTCGTACATGCGTCATTACTAAATCTGTACTAAAGATAAACACTGAAAACTGTAACGGTCATTCAATAATAAATAATATGTCTCAATAAATAGAGTTAAAATTCGTTCATCACGTAGCACTTAGGAAAACGCTTCGGAAATCTGTGAGCTGCTATCACGGTGGGTGCGAGCGAGACAGGTGCCTGTCGCAAGGTCAGCTCATAACAAACATTATACATAAACTTTGAGAGAATTATTCCTCATTTATTAAAGACTGGTTTTATTTATTAATGTATAACTATTATTAATATAAATAGCTTGTATGTTACATTCTCAGCATTCTTCTAATTTTTTGTGCGTTGTTTCACACATTGTAGACACATAATTTACATTGGTCGGTCTCGTTGTTCTGTTTATAGGGTGAATTTGCGACAGTTGTACGAGTAGTAATCAAGTCAGCGCTTAAATAGTCGGTAGAGATAGAAATTTATGAAGCGAGTAAACTTGGTGTGGGTCTGATGATTATGGGTTGGGGAAATAGCCTATGGAGATGTAGAAGAAACAAAGGCCGATGGAGCAAACGAGTTCTAGAGTAGATATCGCGACTTGGTAAAGGTGGAGTAGGACGTCCACAGGTCAGATGGTCCGAGGACCTGGAGAACGTCGCAGGGTGGGGATAGTTACAAAAAAGTTGCAAAACTGTGTTCTGGCGTGAATTGGGAGAGGCCTACGTTCAGCAGTAGACTGCCAAAGGCTGATTTGGCTGGACAGAAGAAATAAGTATGAGTAAGAAAGCAAAATCTTAATATTGAATTACACCACTTGTACTGTTAATATTAAAAAATCTTAATATAAAAAAGGAGGGTTCAAGCTCCAAAGCGACGCGGCTTTAGTAGACTGAACCGTGAGTAATGATGACAAAAACGAATCTGGTAAAGTATAAAATATCAATTGCTGACAGTCAGACAAATTACTCCTGGTGGGTGTACTACAAAACGAATGATATTATATGGATTTTTTCACTTCAATAGTCTTAGGTAGGTGTTGATTTAGGGAATAACGCATAACTGCCTAATCGCTAATGACGTCAGGCGGCTGAAACATGCAGGTCGAACATTTGTAACCTTTTATTTAGAGAAATCGATGTGTATCCAGGACAGTAGTCGATAAAACTACCTAAGTTACAATGCTCTCCAGCATTATTGGATCCCAAGTATGACAACAACATCGAAATATCATCAGGCGACGCGATGTTCTGAGACTAAAACCATTTTAAGAGCTGCTAAAATACTGATGCTCAAGTTGGCGACTTCAAAAAACATTTTTTCACATCTTGCGTAATAAACCCGGATCTTTTAAAGGAAGGAGGTAACTTGTTCTAGCAAAAGATTCTAGTTTTTGTGGTACAGCATTTTTGAGCCGTCCAACCGCCTGCGTCATTTTGAGACGGTAGCTTTTGAGGCCGTAGCATTTTACGATTACTAACCGGTTACCTGGGAAGTAAATGTCTTCAACCATCGCAAGGAGAGACATTATTCAAAAATGTTTTGGCATGGCGTCATAGAGGATAAAATATATTGTCAATCTTGTAATACTAAAAACAGGACATGAAGCTCTAAAGCAATACCTATACGTAGTTACAGGCACATTTTTATGCCTAAAGATAGAGGCAGAGTTATAAGCTCAATTTTCACCAAAAGTTTTGCCCCACGTAATAGCTGGTGAGTGACCTATTATCGTGTTGAAATGGCTCAAAGCAAGAACTTTAGACACAACTGGGATTAATGATGATGAACACTCAGACTTGTTGTATTTACGAATGATTGCAAGAATTAAACACGTTCGTAATCATGTGCTGACAGCTTTGACTCATCTAAGAAATACAGGTTATCGCTCGGACCTGCTGACTGTCGATTTATTATTAGCCACCTACGATTTTAATAGCTTTTTTTGATGAGTGCTTACTTTTTATGCGGAATATCCTACTAATCCTAATAATATTAAAATGTGAAAGTTTGTGAAGAAGTTTCAGTGTTTGTGACTCTATCGCGCTCTAACGGCTAACGGATTCTGCTGAAATCTGGTACAGGAACTTATTCGCCAGACATTAATACATAATAAACATTATAGCCACGCCCTTATTCCCGAAAACGTAAGCACATTTCACGTTATATGTAGTTTTTGTCCCACGTAATAGGTGGTGAGTCTATTGCCGTGAGTAAGTTGAAATGGACAAGTGTAGGACGTGGCGGCTCGCAGTTGAAATTTTTCAAGCCGCCGCATAAGGCCTTCAAAGTCGCAAAACGAGTAATTTTTACTTTCATTTCAAGTTTTCCTTCTCTACGCAATGGATAGTTTTGCGAAAGTGTTCCCTTAGTCGGCTCTTACGACACCCTCGAGATGAATTGGGATGGCGACATTTTGTACTCTTTTCCGTTGCCACCCGTCGCCACACGAATGAGGAATAAATATAGGGTCTGCAATAACACCAAGGTTACTTTTTATCACAGGAATCAATTCTCATGGTAAGCGGAAAAGGAAACAAAATCCACGAGGGCGGAGGCGTGGGTGCTATATAGTACGGACATGGCCGCTAACGAAACTAAATTTGCTATACTACCCGTTCGCTCTAACTTTGCCGCTGGCGTAGAGGCGTATACCCGAATTGTTAATTAGACGAAGTAAATTGTCAGTAGCTAATCTGACTTCGTCATAGAAAATAGGCAACATTGTATGAAGAAGTGACAATAGTTGCTGTCAATTTACTTCGTCTAATTAAAAATTTGACTTTAGTATGGAGCCGAGCGGCAAAGTTAGAGCGAACGAGCAGTACTGTATACTAACGATGCCTTGAACCTGTAAGCACAATCCTTCTTAAGTTCCACTAGTGATAGTGTAAAAATGTGTCATGGAGCTCAGCATCTTGTCATCCCGTTCCTCATGGCAACTTATTCCCGGGATAAAACGACCTATGTCTTATTACAAATTATAATCTATCTCTATTGTACCAAATTTCAGCCCGAGACGTTAAGCCTTAGCCACCTGCCATAACTTTTTGCCACACAGCCACCAATCATACGTCTATGAGACTCCTGAGTAAAATGGTTCTTTAAAGTAATATCTTGTTTATTGAGGTATATTTTTTTTAGTAATAATCAACTTAGGAAAGTATTAAACTCTAAGTAAAGGTACAAGAGAATCATTTTTATAGGCATTTTGTCTCAATTACTATTAATCAACAATAGCTCCTATTTTTAGCTTACAAACTAAGTCATTTGGTAAATGAGATCTATAAAAAATATTCACATGGATAGTAACTTCTTTTATAATTTTTTACTTATTCAATATAATCAACCATGGCAAAAAAAAACAAAAAGATGAAAATTAAATTAAATTAAAACAAAATTGCAAGCCCTAAACTTATAGTTTTTCACGACAATTATTGCAATTATTGCAATTACCGCACAATTAACGCACGTACGACCTTGATGAGCAGTTGCACGGCACTGAAGGGGGGCGAGGAAAAGGTACAGGAACGGACGAGTTCGTAAACGACTCGGTCTCAGATATATTTACGTTTTAAATATCTGCTAGATCTGTGAGACGTATGGTAGGTGGTTAAGGGTTAAACCGTTGAAGCGTGCAAGAGTAACAAACATTTACATTCACAAACCTTCGCATTCATAATATTACATAAGATTCCAAAGAGACTATGATTCTTGAAGCATAATTATGATGAATATTATTTTTCTTAATATTTACTTGATGTTGCTTCAGGACTTGGTGTGAACTGACCCTAATTTTATCTTCTCAATTTTTACAGCCGTAGCTCGCAATGTAGAAATTTAAAATAGGAATACATTTTGTAAAAAAAAAATTATTCGAACAAATCATGTAAACAGCAGCTGTGGGTAGATTGAATATGTAGTATAGTCCGTTCACAGTTATATTACCTCTGACTGACAGCTTGTCGATCATTTCCTGTGTGTTGGCATAGCAGTAAAGTCCCCCTATGAGTGCCAGCCTACGACATTTTACCGATTATAGTGGAGATTATAACTATCAACCGTTAGCACGAAGAGTTATGTTTTTCACGTCATAATATACTTGATTTTACTAAAACAGTGCTCTTATAACTATACGATTGAAATTCAGATTTATTTATTTTTTTATGAGTATCTGAAAAGAAACATTCACTACCATCACCAACGGAGGTGAAGTTGCTGCTTCCACAACGTTCCACATTTCAATTAATGGTCACACACGAAAAAAACGACAGCAAAAGAAGAAAGTAAGTTTCGACTAAAAGTTAGATTACATGGGAGAAACAAAAACTTATTGGGGTAACATAGCAATCAAGATAGGCAACCTAAGTGCTAGAGGTAATATATCTCTGAACGGACTACAGGTACCTACTATTTAATTTTATTATTATCTTCGATGACATGAAACCTCACAAGTGTAAAGCGAAACCTTGAATAGAAAAGCATTGCTTCTCATGTTTGTATAATGAGTATGTACCTACTGTGACACAGAGTATAAAACATAACATAATATTATTATGTGCATAAAATATGAAGTGCATTCACCATATATGACAACTAGCAGACGTTACGCGGTTACACCCGCGTAGTTCCCGTTCCCGTGGAAATACGGGAATAAAATATATAGCCTATGTTCACCGCAAAGAGTGTAGCTTTCCAACAGTGAAAGAATTTTTCAAATCGGTCCAGTAGTTCCGGAGACTATTCGTTACAAACAAAAAAATAAATCTTTCCTCTTTACCATGTAGCGAAACGTGTGAAAACTTACGGTATGGGGGCTATGTTATGTTATCCTATGCAAACAGTAATAAATAAATAAAATATTTTTTTTTTATTGTAGCAGATTATGTTTGAGGCGGTGCACGCTTGAAAGTTCATTCAATCAAACTCAAACTCAAAAACACATTTATTTCGCAAACTCCTCATAGTAAATAGGTACTTACGAAACGTCATGACTACAAAATGAAAGGTTCAAAACGCGGCCCGCTTGAGAAGAAACTCGCCAAGTTTCTCGCCAATTCTTCTCGATTTAGTGCTCTATTAAAATAATTTAAATAAACTATAAAAATTATTAAATACTAGATGATGCTCGCGTCTTCGCCCGCGTGAAATTCGAAACCCGTTCCCGCTTCCCATAGGAACATTTTCCCGGGATGAGAAGTAGCCTATGTGTTGTTCCAGACTATAACCCATCTCTGTACCAAATTTCGGCCCAATCCGTTCAGCCGTTACAGCGTGATTGAGTAACAAACATCCAAACATCTAAACATCTACACAAACTTTCACATTTATAATATTAGTAGGAAGTAGGATTAATAGGATTGTTTGAGAATCCAGCGCCGCAAGCAGATCATTTCCAAGCTTCCTGGTCAAGCAAATCTACAATTGTCGTTAATTGTATTACTGTTCTTGAGTTCCATAAGAACGTATTCCAGGGATTAAAAGCAGCTTATGTATGAGATCTTATGAATAACCAACATCTTTACAAACTTTCATGTTTATAATATAACAGCAAGCAGGATGAGCGAGAGCTTTGCGTAGAAAACAATTAGACATTTTATTCCGACTTATTTAAAAAAGTTTCAGTACCTATTTATTTTACTTAAATTCCAAACACAAGCATATATTATTCAGATTTACGAAAAATTATTTACAACCCTTTTCACCGAATTGTTTCTTGATCTTACTTGTAAGTTGTCACCCCTGTTTTCAGCCCTTTCGACGCATATGACCAGAAACGCAAATGACCCGACACGCAAATGACCATATTTTCATCAGCAAATGACCAGATACGCATATGACCCGAATTTATTTACGCAAAAGACCAGTATTTAATAAATACGCATAAGACCAGAGACGCACATCAGCCTACCACGAGGGAGAACTGACGGTATATATACATTTTACGTCAATATTTCAGTGTGTTCGCTCCTTAACAATGCATAGAATATTGCAGGACCGTACGTACAACTCAAAACGCGGGAAACACACTATTTTTTTTTCTGAATATTATACGAACTAAGGCACTTACCTCCTCTTCTAAAGCGACAGGAAACTGCGCCGGAGTCAGTGGCTTGACTGCCACATCTTCGAGAGCTAATTTTCTTCTGCAAAAGAAATTTAGACGTTATTCTCATGTTCTGTAGTGACTTACGGCTTGGCAAAAAAGTCTAGAAACCGAACTAATATTTTTCAGGCTAGCTACATTGACAAAAAGCTGCCAATAACGTCACATATGTCTGTCAGTCAATGACGTTTTACAATTTGATTGGTGGGTTTTATTGACGGTTGTTGACAACTGATTGGTGGTTCTTTTTAACGGGTTGCCATATGAACAACACAGTGGCTTTTTTTGCCAAGCCGTACGTGGGAATCAAGTTGAAGCGCTCGCCTCGCAAGCTCAGTGTGATTTTACGCTGCGGTCAGTTCTGTGATAGGTTACCGATTGTGGCATTTACATTTAGGGGCATTTCCGTGTCCTGGGACATCCTTCCGAGGACTTACCCGGGGCTCGCAACCGTGGGCTGTTAGGCGGTAGGAGTCCGACATAGCATCCATAAAGGACTTTCCAACACGTAAAATAAAAAAGGGGCATTTCCGTACTCCAGGTAGCACGTTAGCTCTGCCCCGTCTCGAACGGTACCACTGAACTGGGAATATAATGAAGGTACGAACCCCGCTCGAGTTAATTTGAAATATTTTGCACTAGTAATTATTTTTTAAATTTTTTTCCAGTAGTTTTCGAGTTCATTGACTAACTACCGAATGGCACTTGAGGCTCCGCTCGCGGGATGCTTTTTTCCCATTCTCACTTCCCATGGCAACTTATTCCCGGGATATAAAGTAGCTTATAATAAGTTTAGTATGCCAAATTTTAGGCAGATCCGTTCAGCCTTTAGAGCGTAAAACAGTAAAACATCCAAACATCCATTCCATACTCTCAAACCTACACAATTTATTATTACGATAATGCAGCCGGAACAAGCACTAACGATAAATCTGCATTACTACTCGTTCGCTCTAAGTTTGCAGGTCGCTTCCCATACTGCGCCTCTACACCAGCTTCTACGTCAGCAGCAAACTTAGAGCGAACGGGCTATACCTACAGAATTAATAAAATTGATTATTGTTTTCAATTTAACAATCTCCTGTTATCTATTGAGGTCGTGATCTCGATAATCTTTATAATAGTGTTTAATGCCGGTGAGAGATATATCTATGTATGTTTGTTTTGGTATTCAAAACTACGCAATTGATTGGGATATGATGTAATAGTGGTGACGTATATAATGTACATATATAGTATACATATAGCCACGCCTTTATCCCCGAAGAGGTAGGCAGAGGCATAGTATACGCCCACATTTCACCTTATAGTTTTATGTCTGTGACTTCCTGCAGTTGAAATTTTTCAAGCCGCTTATAAGGTCTTCAACATGGCTTAACGGCTTAATTTCAGGTGGAGTGTAGTTGTTTACCTGAGCAATATAATCTTGAAGATGGGTCCAACTAGTCCCTTTATGATCGCTGACGCGTTCAAGTGACACCTTCCGTGAAGAACGATGCCGTTTACCTGAAACAAGAACAGGTAAACCTGATTACTTAGATATTTAAACTGAATAATTCACACCATATTGCTTAGATCTTCGTAATCTATACTAATATTATAAAGAGGAAAGTTTTGATTATTTGTTTGTTTGTTTGTTTGCATCGAATAGGATCGAGACTACTGGACCGATTTGAAAAATTCTTTCACTGTTGGGAAGCTACACTCTTTGCGGTAAACATAGGCTATATTTTATTCCAGCATTCCCACAGGAACGGGAGCGACGCGGGTGAAACCGCGTGACGTCCGCTAGTATCCTACAAAACGCCTGAAGTTATACCTAAGCGGAAACTCCACACAAATGATTAGTTTTCAAGTCTGTCACCTACACTAAAACACGCTATGTTCGTACAGAGCTTGAATGTGTGTGTGACCAATAAGGCTAGCAAACGTTCCGTTAAAATACCCTCCAACTGTAATGACAGCTGTGTCGGTTGCTTGCTCAGTTAGGGGAAGAGAGTTGCCTATCCCACACATACATACATAATCATTTATCCCCGAAGTGGTAGGCTGAGGCATAGTGTACGCCCACATTTTACCTTATAGTTTAAAATCCCACGTAATAGGTGGTGAGCCTATTGCCGTGTTGAAATGGACAGGCGCAGGTCGCCGTGGCCAAAGACTTCTATATAAACTGAGGTAGACATGCCCTACGCACCGATTTTTGAAACCTATAAACTGCGCTAATTAGCAGCGTTGTTCGCACTGTTGTGAGTCAAAACTTCGAGAGTAGGTACTCGACTTGCAATTGGAGACCATACGCCTTCTCTTTTACTCTTGTTCTATCCGTATATTACTATTGTGTGTGGTGACAATTACGTAAATAGTATTTATAAGTGAGTGTAGTCTTAGAAATGTGTGTGTTTGAGGATTGCTTTTGAAATCTCACTTGTTAGCGTACGGCGCGTCTACCTCAGTTTATATAGAAGTCTTTGGCCGTGGCCCGCAGTTGAAAATTTTCAAGCCGCCTATAAGGCATTCAACTTGGCTTAACGATTGTCATTTTACTGACTTCTCTTCGCAATGGATCTTATTGCGAAAGCGATAGCTTAGTCGCCTCTTACGACACCCTCGAGATGTATTGGGGTGGCGACATTTTGTACTCCCCTTGTGGGTCCCCGTCGGTAAAAGGGGCGCCTGCCTATCCCAGTATGTAATAATATTAGATATCTTTGCTTACACCTAAAATATAGCCCTCATGTTGCCACTGTGCAATTTTCAAACAATGCATTTGCTATAATGTTTTTAAAAGGCGACATATTAAAATGTTATTGCCACAAATAGCCGAGAATAGTATCGCGCTAGTTTCTTTTACCACTCTGAAACGCATCAAATTTTCTCCATAAGTAAATCCTTGCCAAGCTGGGGCGGGTCTAAGTTAGTCTGTTGCCAAATGTCTGTTAAGTGTGTGACCTATTATGAGGTTTGCCAAATTTGAATCACTATTTTTTTTGATGGGTACCTACATGTTAAAAGTAGATAGAAGAGGTACGAGTATTATCTTTAAATATGAAAGTAGCTTTATCTGTCTGTCTGTTACGCTTCGCTTCTTCTAGTTTCAACCAGGACACAGCGCTCCACACGCTGGTGGAGTGCACGGCGTGTTTAGGTCCTCGTGGTGGGTCTGGACGTGGACACTCTCTCGCTGCAGACCATGATCTCCAGCGGGAATAAGTGAGACTCCGCTGACTCTTTCTGCGAGCAGGTCATGCTCGTGAAAGAGACGGCGGGCGAGGAGAAAGCGAGAGTGGACTCTCCCTACCGAGTTCCGCTGTCGACAAAGGGGGCGGCTCACCGTCCTTACAGAAGCAGAAGCAGCGTGACGTTAGGGATTCACGCACGCTCCCCCTTAGAAGCGGGATGATACCCGAAACCCCACAAAGATGCGGGATCGCACCTGAACCACCCTCTAGGCGAGGCCGCAGTGGTAGCCGTAGGTCTGTTGGGAGTCCTGGGACATTCTTCCGAAACCTTACCGGGGGCTCCCAACCGTAGGCTTTTGGGCGTTACGTGAGGTTTTTTAGTCGATAGAAGTCTATAGCATTCATGAAGGATTTTCCATCACGTTAAAAAAAACCCACAGATGTCATTCTGATAAAATTTCGCACAGAGATAGTACGGGGCTTGAGAAAGGCCAAAGCTTTTATCCCTGTTAAATAGGGATAACAAATAGCTAATTTAAGTTAGGCAACCCATAATAAAAATATAACGGAAGCAAAGTCAATTTTCACAGCTGGCTTATAATAAAAGGTTACAGGAAACTCATGGAGTCAACATTTGACGCAAACAACACAAACAGTTTTCACGTTTCTTTCCTTTAGTTTGTGTGGGGGAAATGTGTCAGAATTTTCTATTATTTTCTAACATTATTAGATAAGGTCGGCTCACCTCCCCTGAGATGTACGATAGGAGAGAAGATGGACGGAGACAGATCCATTTATAGAACAAATATTCGTTTATATTATGTGAACGAACAATTTCATGACAACATTTTTTGCTACTTGTGAGAACATACATATATTCACGCCTTTATCCCCATTTCATCTTATAGTTTTATGTTTCACGTAATAGGTGGTGAGCCTATTGCCGTGTTGAAATGGACAGGCGCAGATCGCTGCGACCCGCAGTTGAAATTTTTCAAGCCGCCTATATGGTCGTCAACTTGGCATTTTACTGTCAACCGGGTTTCATTTCGAGTTTTCCTTCTCTACGCAATGGATCTTTTTGCGGAAGTGTTTCCTTAATCGCCTCGTACGACACCCTCGGGATGTATAGGGGTGGCGACATTTTGAACTCTTACCGTCACCACACGGGGCTATCTTGAGACTTGTGGGAATCCCTCATTTTTTCTATGCCGGTCTCTTACTAAGGTACCGACTAAATCCACTCCACCAGGTGCCCTACACCTACTGCTTACGCCCAGGAGCCCAAGGTAAACCCTTGGAAGGATGTCTCAGGATTCCTGACACACTTTGACTACTACGGCCTCATCTAGTAATTCGTGTACTTATTATGCCACGTCTTATATGCAGTTATATGCAGTGAGCCAATTGCTGTGTTGAAATGAACAGGCGCAGGTTATGAATTACTCCGGTGTGGAAATTTTCAAATCAATAGAGTGTCATAGGTAAACGGGACTGACGGTTTAACGTGACTTCCATAGCACGAAACTGCTTGTTAATGAACATGCCACTCACACCTATGCAGTGATAATTAATAGAAAAGTACTTAGCTGTTCCCTCGGCTTCGACCGCGTAGAAGTCGTTATCGCGTAAAATCATAACTCTCCTTTTTTTGCAGTCGGTTAAAAAGTAGCCTATGTCCTTCCCAGGGCTTCGAACTATCTCTATACCAAATTTTATCGCAATCACTCCACCCGTTTAGGCGTGAAAGCGTAACAGACAGACAGAGTTACTGTCGCATTTATAATATTAGTAGGGATTGAGTTACGGGCTACGAGCGCTTCAATTTTTATCGCAGAAAGGGAAGAATTGGTAGGAATACCTAACTATTTTTATTACGTGATTCATATGGTGAAACATTTAAACATAGCAACGAAAACCCTCGTATCTCCGTCCAAGGTAAATACACGTAACTCGATTGTGAAGGCTCATTGTATGTTAACATGACTGATACTCGTTGTAATAACGACTTCGGTGAAATCTAAACAAATGCTCGATATTAATCCAATGATTAAACATTTAAGGTGAGCGCACATTTAACCACTTTGCTTTTGAAATTTATACATTGCTTAAATAAACTGCCTCAGAAGCACAGTGCTGAGATGTTATGTTCGAACAATATCAAAGTATAATTGAGTAAGTCAGCATAAAAGTGGCAGTCTCTCAATTTATTCCCTGTACAAAAATGACTTGGCTGGTTCAGGGACCTTTTTTTACTTAAAAAAAAAAAAAAGCAAAAATAACTTTGCAAGGCTATCCGTTGTAAGATGGTGAAACAAAAGATAGGCTGGTTTTGTAAATAAATAAGACATTTATTCTTTGAATTTATTGATAGGCCACTTTTGTGCTGATCGCCTGAATGCAGAATGTTTAGATTTGTTAGCTCAATGCTATCGAGCCCTAATATTCTAGACAAGATTCCAAAAATACTTATTTATATCAAATCGAAACGGAACAACTGGGAATAATCGAAAATTTTGAACATTATTTAACCAAATGTCCACAATACCATACATTTTTCATGTTAGTTGTATTCTCATTGAAAAATTTAGAACAGTGCATTTGCAATAGTTCGTGTAAGTTCACCTTTAAAGTTTTCAAGAGCCCAACCGCGGCAGTCGATCGCAGTTTCCGTTCAAACATCGCCACAAATCGCTGTACATTTGTTCAATGTTTACACAAGTCGTGCCAATTTCGGCACGTGTGTTGTCGCTCTTATAGAGCCGAGCTTGTGTTGTTTTGTGGAAGCTGGCTTCTAATAAGTATTTATTATATTTACTAGGGACAATATACACTTTTCCGATGCTTATAATATTCATCCGTTACAATCGGAAAAGTGTGAGATTATTGAAAGCTCTATTGATTGTGAAATTTTATTTGCAAGGGTTTCTGTGGAAGTCTTCAAGGCCTGAAAAATTTTCAACAGCTACCTACAGCTGAAACACAAAGCCTGCACCGGTACTTTTTAATACGACATTAGGCTGTACAATGGTTTGTGCTCTGAGAAATCGTTTGATATGATGCCCACGGCTACGTTCTATCACCGCACCGCTCGCCACAGACAGGGTGTTCATCTTAACACTTTGCGTCCGGAACGTTCGAGCACTGTTAAATCCGATAGAGGCTTTCTTACGCGCACGGTTAGATTGTGGAATAATCTCCCTGCTTCGGTTTTCCCAAACGCCTACACTATGGGATTCTTCAAAAGGGTAACCTTCTAAGACTACTTTTTTACAGGATTGGCAGCGCCAGAGTAGCGCCTCTGGTCTTGTAAGCATCCATATGCAACGGTGACTACCAGTACATTTGGTGGGCCGTATGGTTGTCTGCCACCGTATTGGTATAAAAAGTGTTTACCCCACTTATTGCGTGGGGTGAAAGTTTAATTTGAAATGACCTTTGCCTACCCCCGCCTGGGCAACAGGCGTTACTGTATGTATGCATGTTCTAGTTTTCCAAGAATCTCTATTGCTGTGGTGCATGTAAGCTACTTCGTTAATGTATTGTTTTTTGCATGTTGTGTCTTTTCCTTCCGTGTGGACATCCTTATGAATGCTATGCCGAACTCTAACCTATACCATACGGTTCCCCTCAGCTGTCTAAGCAAGTGTCTCGTATCTAGATAGCTGTGTTACAAACATTTGTATGAATGTAAACAGTTGTTAGAGGTTAGATCCTCTAACGACAGCTGTTTACATTCATAAATAAATAAAAATAATTTCAAAAGTGCTGACAAAGTAGTGCTAGAGATTATTGTTATTCCCCCTATCTTCCTTCTCCTTCTCTGTACTTTAAGGCTGCATCTGCAATTAGGTCAAGCGCTATCCCAAGTCGATGTTATAGCAAAGATAATATTATAGTATTACATACAGATCGGCAACTCCCTGCCTCCCACTCAGTAAGTGGGTCTGTTGGAAGAGATTTCTATTTAGAAATAAGCAGACCCTTTGTACTAGTTTTCGTTCGTGTATCTCATTTTCAAATAATGTGTGTACAATAAATTATTAAATAAATAAATAAATAAGCTTCCCCATCCCCCCCACCAAAGTGAATGTGTCTATTGCCGTGTCAGTACTTGAGAGAGTGTCACTGCGTTGCATTACGTATTACCAGGCCTCCGTCACTCGCTACAAGTCGTTTTATAAGCAGCTACTCCTAAGTATTATGACGCAGAACTAACGTGGCCGACCGGCAGAGGGCTGCCACACGCCAGACCAAGCGAAGTGCGCACAACCAATGTACATTTCCCGCGTAAAATAATATTTAGCTTTATTTAGTCTTGCTTTTTTTTCATCTTACTTCTTACTAATATTCTAAAATTAAATGCGAAAGTGTTTGAGTGCGGATGTGTAGATGTGTGAATGTTTATTACTCTTTCACGCTCTAACGGCTAACGGATCTGGCTGATATTTGATACAGGGATAGATTGTAGTCTGGAATAACACATTGGTTACTTTTTATCCCGGGAATAAGTTCCCATTGGAAGCGGGAAAAGGAACAAACTTTTACGCGGGCTTTTTTTTTTTTTTTTTTTTTTTTTGTTGAAGCCCTCGGAAGGATGTCCCAGAACTCCCAACAGACCCACGGCCGCCGCTGCGGCCTCGCCCAGGGGGTGGTTCGGGTGCTATCCCGCGTCTTTGGGGGGTTTCGGGTGTGATCCCGCTTCTAAGGGGGGGCGTGTGTGAATTGCTCACGTCACGCTGCCGTCTTGGGCCTGCTTCTGTAAGGACGGTGGGCCGCCCTCTCACCGTCCTCAGGCCCCCGGTCATGGTGGCCGATAGTCTTCGGCGAAGACACGTCGGCGGCGCCCAGGCCGCCGACTGCGGAACTCGGGTGGGAGAGTTCTCTCGCGTACCCGTCCCGCCGCCTCCTTCACGAGCATGATCTGCTCGCAGAAGGAGGCGGCGCAGTCCCACTTACTCCCGCTGGAGAGCATGGCTCGCACCATGGTCTCGAGCGAGAGAGTGTCCACGTCCAGACCCACTACGAGGTCCTGGCGCTCTTGCGCCCACGCCGTGCACTCCACCAGCGTGTGGAACGCTGTGTCATCGCTGCGGTCCTCGCAGTGCTGACACTCGGCCGTGGTTTCCCGGTGTTTCCGCCACAGATACCTACCGAAGCTACCGTGCCCGGCAAGCATCTGTGTCAACCGGTAGGAGAGAGCACCGTGTCTCCTCTCCAGCCACTCGTCCATGACCGGTCTGACGGCCGCGATTGTGGCGAATCCCCCCTTTGGTTGCTCAAGTCGCACCTTCCATGTCTCCACGGTTTCCTGTTGGAGTAGGGACCGCTGGGCCTCGATTTCTCGATAAGCTGCAAGCATCAGCTAGTTATAATATAATTCTTATGTAAAGAAGAAGTTATAAAATATTATTAAGTTTTTTTTTCAGACACTGTGTTTATTGTTTTTTTGTAGTTATATGTATTTTTGTTACGTGCTTACAACCCTAATGTTGTCAATAGTTGTCACTCGATGACGCAATCATACGGTGTGCGCACGAATCTCGACTCTCGGAATACGTCGTAGAGCATGTTTTCCACTGTAGCGATATGTTATAGCTAATATTTTTGAGGTTAAGTATGGGAGTGATGTATCTGTTACGTAGTAACTATTATTTAATCTGTGGTATTACGTACTTTGTGCTATTGCTTTGGTTTAATTTTGTGCTTAGCCGAGGGTAGACTTGAAAAAAAAAAGTACCTACATACATGAGATTGCGTTCTGTTCCTTATTATTTTATTTCCATAGCTGGTGACCTTAGAATACTCACACACACATTGAAGCTTGATTTAAGCATTCACATTAAGTCTATATTTGTGTGGGTGAAAACGAACATTTTTGTATGGAGTTTCCACCCTGTGGTTATAGTTAACAAAAACCGGTCAAGTGCAAGTCGGACCCGCGCACCGAGGGCTCCGTACCAAAAAGCGGCTATATATTCACGTTCTTTGGATAGGAGCCCCCTTAAATAGTTATTTTACTTTATGGGGTCCCGGTTTTTAGAGAGGGAACACGCAGAAAGGCTCTACCTAGCACCTTGCTGCCAAGGTTGAATGTCGTAAAGCATTCATCCGGAGTTCAGTCCATTAAACTGTTTAACAAACTACCAGTAGAATTAAAAACAATATATAGTGTGAACAGGTTTAAGACTAGGTTGCGCAATTTATTGTTAGAAAAGTGTTATTAAAGTGTTGATGATTATTTGCAGGGTACTTAAATTTCACAGATGATAGACCTAATTAGACATTATAGATATCCTTTTAAATTATTGTAATTATCAATAATAGTGGACCTATAATTATTGTAATTATCAAAAATAGTCTATATTTAACAACTAGTAGACTAATGATTTATGACATATTAATATACTGTAATTTTCTTTTTTTAAATCTTAATATTCGTATATTTATGCTGACATTTCTGATTATTGTTTGTTTTAATTTTTTTATAGGGACATTTTGCAATTCGAGAATTGGTATATTTTTATGACATTTATTTTTTAAATCTTGATTTTTGATAGTCTTCTAAATATGTTGATTGTTATGATTTTGTTGGAATTAATTAAGAAATTTGCAATGTATGCTTACTTTAAAATTTATTCAAGTTTGTTTAATCTTTTGTTTGTTACTGGTCACCTATTTGCTATTCTACACAAATTATTTTGTTATGAATAAATGAATTATGAAATTATGAATTTTACTCTTCTGATACGGCACTCTAAAAATATAAAAGTAAAGGCAGGTATGTTACACGCCCACAAATCAAAATAGTACTTATAAATTCGGCTAAAATAGATCGGTGCATTTCTGGCTGATGTCATTGGTTATAAACATAGTATTAATATTATAAAGATGTAAAGTTTGTGTGTTTGTTAAATTGTAAGGGGTAATCTCGGGATCTACTGAACCGATTTTAAAAATTCTTTCACCAATAGAAAGCTACGTTATAGTGGAGTGTCATAGGCTATATAGTATCACGCTACAACGAATAGAAGCGGAGCAGTAATAGTAAATGTTTCAAAAACGGGGGAAAAGATATTCCTTTTGAGAGCTTCGTTGCGTGTGCTGCGTAAATATTCATAGTTAGGTACATACATAACATATTATATATTGAATATTAACGACGAGACGCTACGGGAGTAAACGCAACGCGACGGAAGTAAATGCGACGGGAATAGGTAATACTCTCTCTTATGTGGCGGAAACGAAGTTGCGCGGGTCAGCTAGTTGGTTATAAACATAGTAGATATGTAAAGAGGTCTTCAGATCGCGTCCGCTTCAGTGAGGCTACACCAAGAGCCCATTATAATGTATCGCATACATTTGCATCACAATGCGTTTATAGAAGTCGTTACGTTGGTACAGATTTAACCACTAAACGGATTATAGGGTGCGGACACATTGGTAAGCGAAACTGTAAATAGTTTTAGCCCCTCTCTATAAAATTGAGTGCAGAGGGGCTTATGGTGAGACTTTGTCTGTACTCTGTGACTCTGTTGCATTAAACTACGTCACTAGATCACGTTGATCATCTGATCAAAGTTTGAAATAAAACAAAAATGACAACGTCAATCGAATTAAACTTTAATTTTCACAATAAAAGTGTTAGAGAGGGGCAGGCTGGTGAGAACTATCTCACGGCTTTCTTGTTATAAAAATATGACCTTATTATTGATTGTTTGAAGGGTTGAACCCTCAAATATATTATATTGAAGTTTTCTTGCGCCGCACAGTCGTTAATTTTTATGAATAAAATTGTAAAAGTATTATGAATAAAACAGGCGTTTGATTCAAGACAAGTAAATATTTCGTAAAATTTAATTAAACTCCAATTTAAAATACGTCAACTATGGTAAAATAAAATTCAAGAATTGATAAACGATTAATATTTACAGCTTTTTGTTCCCGTCTATAACCCAGTACTTCACGTAAGATCAGTATGAGGACTTCTGTTAAAAATATATCCGACCACAACACCTTTCTTTTTTTTTTCTTTTTTTTTTATATTCAGCTCGCCAAATTGACGTCGCCACGATGGGTAGCCGTGGCGCATCTTGCGATTGGGGGCCACTTCTTACAGCGGTCCTCAAGTTGGCGGCCCTGTGATGTGCCTCTTCACGCTCCTCTTAAAGAACCCGGGGTTGTAAGATGAGGGAAACACGTGTGCGGGCAGGTCGTTCCAAGTTTTTATAGTTCGACAGAGGAACGATCTTTTGAAACGCTCGGTTCTGGCGAAGATTCTCTCCACTGTGTATGAGTGGCATCTCTGCCCGGCACGCGTTGTTAGGGATCGGAAAGGTGATGGTGGGATCAGATTGAAGAGCTCTTCAGAACATTCGCCGTGATATATTCGGTAGAAGGCAGCCAAGGACGCTACGGTTCTTCGCTGCACCAACGGTTCGAGGCCTCCCGTCACCTCAGGACAACCAATTATTCGGACAGCACGTCTCTGCATAGCGTCAAGTGCGTCCAACAAGTACCTCGCGGAGTCATCCCAGAGGTGAGAACAGTACTCGACGCAAGGGACGAATCTGCGTCTTGTACAGCAAACATCTCTGATGTGGCGTGAAGTACCGTCTCACCTTATTTAGGACTCCGAGTTTCCGCGAGGCCAGCCCAATACAACTCTCTATGTAGTTTTTGTGATTGAGCTCACGCCGGACGTCTATACCGAGAATCTCCAGGTTGTCCTTTAGTGGAACCGTAATGTTCTGAAGAGAGGGTAGGGGTAGGAATGGGGACTTCTTAGCTGTAAACGCACACGCCTGCGTTTTTCTGGCATTGAACTCGACCAGGTTGTCTGAGCCCCATTGGGCAATGCGACCCAGGTCCCGGTCGAGATCCGCCACGAGTTGCCGTCTCTTTTCGTCCACGTCACAACGCAGAGTACTGTCATCCGCACAACAATGAATGCACCCAAGGGACAGCATGTCATTGATATGCAGAAGAAAGAGAGTTGGGGACAATACCGATCCCTGTGGTACCCCGGCATTTACCTGCAAAAAGCAGGAAGCCTGACCATCACAGAGGACCCGTATACGTCGCCCGTGCAGGAAGCTGGCCAACCAGCGGCATAACTGAGGCGATAAACCATATGCCGGCAGCTTGGAAAGAAGCGACGCATGCCATACCCTATCAAAGGCTTTGGCGATGTCTAGGCCAATAGCCAGAGATTCGCCGTGCCTCTCCATAGCCTCACCCCAGGTGTGCGTTACGTACGCTAGGAGGTCACCCGTTGATCGTTTCGGCCTAAAGCCATATTGGCGATCGTTAATTAACGAGTGATCCTCCAGATAGCGCATGAGCTGTTTGTTGATGATTAGCTCGAATACCTTGCAGATGACGGTGGTTACGGCTATGGGTCGATAGTTGGCCGTATCCGACCGATCCCCTTTCTTGGGGATCGGCTGGACGTTCGCCTCCTTCCAAACCTCCGGCACTTCTCCCGAGGAATAGGAACGGCGATACAGGCGTGTTAGCGTTGGAGATAATTCAGCTGCACAATTCTTCAGCACCACTGCCGGAATGCCATCAGGACCACTGGCTTTCCGCGTGTCGAGTGACTGTAGCACCGCTCGCACATCGCACTGCCGGATTTTAATATCCGGCATCGTGGTTCCACAGTTGGCGATAGTGGGAGGTTGCTTGCCACAGTCATCAACCCGGGAATTAGCCGCAAAGAGATTGGCCAGCATTTCCGCTTTCTCTTGGGCCTTGTGAGCCAGTGATCCGTCAGGATAGCGTAGCGGCGGCAGCGAGGGCTTGCAAAAGTTGGCCTGCACGGCTTTGGCTAGTTGCCAGTATCCACGGCTGCCCGTCGGATGAGACGTGAGCTCCTGACCAAGCCGCGTGACGCGCTGGGCGTCCGCTCTCTTGAAGGCCCTCTTACTGGACCTAGTGGCTCTGTTGTACCCGAGACCGAGCCCTGATCCAGGCGCGGTAAGCCGTCTGTTTTTGTTGAACAGCTACGGCGCACTCACGCCCGAACCAGGGGCGGGCTTTGCGGATGCTGGCAACATCAGTGTATGGAATATAGTATTCCATACCTAAAGCTATCTCACCAGCAACCGCAGAGGCGCTTTCCGATGAAGCCCTCCCTGCAAAGCAGCGCTGACTCCACGGGACGGCTGCAAAGTATTCTCGTAGTCCGTCCCAGTCTGCTGACGAGTAGTGCCACAGTCGCCGCGTCACCTCTACTGCCCTTGCAGGAGATGACACCTGCAGGCTGGCACGCACAACACAGTGGTCGGATGTACCTAGTGGGGCGCTATCCGACACACTGTACTGTGCTGGGTAACTCGTCAGCAGTAAGTCCAGCAGGGAGGGTTCATGGTCTGACCTGTCCGGTATGCGCGTAATCCCGCGCACCACTTGGGTCAGACCATGTGAGAGAGCAAACGCGTGGGCGGCCCGTCCCGCTGGATCGGTCACGCGGGACCCCAGCCACTCAGTGTGGTGACCGTTGAAGTCCCCCAGAAAAACCAATTCAGCGTTCGGGAACCGCACCTGCGCGTCGTCAGCCCCCTCGCTGAGGTGCTGAAACAGCCTTGTTATCCCAGCTGTCCCTGAGTGGGATCGATAGACACACACGTAGATCTGACTCATGGAGCCGTGATCTACGTGCAGCCAAAGGACGGAGAGGGAAGGGTCCTCAAGGCAGCGCAGCCGGCGACAGCAAACATTCGCCCTAACAAACGCGCACACCCCAGCTTTTTCTCGAAATAGTTCCTCGATGATATAGCCGGGGTAACTAAGGTACGACTGATCGGCAGGGCGGAGTATTTGCGTCTCCGTTAGGAACATCACAGCTGGCCGTGCCGTCTCCAGATGGTGATGGACGACGTTGAGGTTGGCATGGAGTCCGCGGTGTTAGCGAACTCCACCTCAAACGGAACGTTTCCGGGACTGGTTGCAGCGGCCGCTGTGACACTTCTTTCTCCTTTGTGCGCTGCCATATTTGGGAATTGGAGGGAAGTACCACCTGGCACCCACATGGGAGCCTAGGCCACCATGGGGGTACCTGAAAATCGCGGAGCCTCGTTAGTTTTTCGGCAGGTGCACCACGTGCAGGTGAGGTCGCTTGGGCCCCCAAAATTAGGTTGTGGTGGGGCCCCTTACACACCTTAAATCTGTGTACGTCCGACGGCTTAACATCAGGCTGCTGGTGTCGAAGCTTCATTCGCGAAGTCAAAGATTTACAAGCTAAAATTTTCCTCGATTGAAGAAAAGTATATCTCTATAGCTTAAAAAATTGTTCAAATGCATGCTTGTGCAACACATCGAAGATCGGCATCTCTTACATAAACATTCAATCAGCTGATATTAAACCAAACTCGCTCCGTTCCGCTCAGCTCAAACCACACCATATAATAGAGCTGGCACGACGCCAGTACACATAACAGATCAGCTGTAAATTTATTGAAGAAAGATGTAGTCCTATGTGTACACGTCATGTTCATTCAGACATCTCATTTTGTATCTGTAGGTAGTAATTATGTCTTAATGTGTGGGTTGAAAGGGACTCCTTTTCGTTCCGTTTGCGACTAATGTAATCACAAGTTTATTGGTTTATGTGACTACGTGAATTCTTGTAATGATCATTTAATCAACGTAACTATCAATAGGGATGAAAATCTGGCTCTTTCTTGCGAAAAATTTGTTTTGATCTGGATGATCTATTTCATACTAATCGAGAAAAAAGTAATGCTTTGTTATACGTAAAAGATAATGGTACCTAATTATATCAGGATCTGTGTCACGTATGTGCGTCAATTTAGGCTATTGGAGATTGCAAAAATTCTTTTGGTGTGTACTCTCTAGACCTATACCTATGCTAAAGAAATAAAACTGTATTTCTTTAGCATAGGTATAGGTTTCGTATACCTATGCTAAAGAAATAGCTAGCATAGGTATTCGTCATAGTATTTTTTTCAACGTGAAGGAAAATCCTCATGAATGCTATGCCGGACTTAAAAAAACTCACGTTACGCCCAACAGCCTATGGTTGGGAGCCCTGGGTAAGCCCTCGGAAGGATGTACCAGTGGCCGCAGTGACGGCCGTGGGTCTGTTGGGAGTCCCCAACAGACCCACGGCCGTCACTGCGGCCTCGCCTAGGGGGTGGTTCGGTTGCTATCCCGCGTCTTTGGGGGTTTTGGGTGTGATCGATAGATAGGTGTAACTTATCAGTAAATAACACTCTAAAGGAAGCGCTCGTGGCCCCGCGGACTCAGTGTTCTGTAAACGATCACTGCAGTTTTTTTTGTTTTTTTATATTTATTTGCATTGTCAAATTGAAGTCGCCACCAGCATGATGGAAAGCCGTGGCGCATCTAGCGATTGGGGGCCACTTCTGACAGTGGTCCTCAAGTTGGCGGCCCTGTGATGTGCCTCTTCACGCTCCTCTCGCAGAACCCGGGATAGTAAGATGAGGGAAATACGTGTGCGGGCAGGTCGTTCCAGGTTTTTATACTTCGACAAAGAAACGATCTTTTTAAACGCTCTATTCTGGCGAAGATTCTAAGCAACCTTTTTTTATGGCCGGCTATGGATGGATGACCACCACGTGACAAATTGAGACATTTATTTACGAGCGTTTCCGTGCTTCGGAAGTCACGCTAAGCCGTTGGTCCCGGTTGCCAGTAAAATGCCAATCGTTAAGCCAAGTTGCAGGCTTGTAAAATTCCAACAGCGGGCAGATACAAACCTGCGATTGTTCTTACGGCTCACCACCTATTACGTGACACAAACCTTAAAGGTTAAATGTGGGCATATAGTATGCCTCTGCCTACCCCTTCAAGAAAAAAAGGCGTGATCATAATAATCATACGTATGTAAAATTATCCCATTTTCCAATCAACACCAATCTGATAAAACTGATAATCCTGTTCGTATATTGAATGAAATGATAAATTGTTGATATTGAACCATTGACAATAGACATGTATGCGTCTGGCACACATCCAAGATCCAACCAGATTTATGTAAAACGTGTTACATAGCGAAGGCCTGACGTGTCGATGGGAGATATGGTCTGCGCGAATTATATGCTTGAAGGTGAACCCATAAAAACTAATATTTATAAATGTATTCTTTTGAAAAGACTTGTAGGTCATTTTCCAGATGCCTAGGTTTAAATAAATAAATAATAAATAGTTTGATTGAAAAATAGGTTTGACCTTGAGAATGTGTTAAGTTTATTTTAAATCCTAGATGGAAAAGGACTTTTGTTGTAAGATTGAGCGCTATTTTTGTGACTTATTCACCATAGTTCTTAAATAGCTGCCGACCCAGAGGGAGATTCGTAAGAATTCTTACTGAGTTTTCTTCTAAACGCAATGACCTCGTTCATTAGTCAGCAGGCCAGTCTGGCGTGGGTTCTGAAGATGATGGTATAACAACATTACACCTTTTTAGGGTTTCGTAGCCAAATGGCAAAAACGGAACCTTTATAGATTCGTCATGTCTGTCTGTCTGTCTGTCCGTCTGTCTGTCCGTCCGTGTGTCACAGCCACTTTTCTCCGAAACTTTAAGGCCTATGCTATTGAAACTTGGTAACTAGATGTATTCTGTAAACCGCATTAAGAGTCTGTATGACGCCAAATAGACTATTACCTTGATCTAGATCTCAGGACTCGTGAGGTCTAATGAATTAAAATTTCAACACAGACAACTTCAGTTCATAAACTAAAAACGCACTAGGCTAAAAACACGATTGCAGATAAAATTCTCGATAGATTTTTGTGTTGAAAATACCTCAATTTCTTGAAATTTTAACCTAGATCTCATAAGTTTTAAGTGGTTTTTATAATATAAAATATTTATACGAAAGACAATAGTAAAATCTTCATTTGCACTAGACCACTTTTTTAATATTGGTTATAGTTTTTTTATAATTAATTTATTTCGTTAAAAACGCACAAAAACCGATCGCATCTCTCTCTGTCTTGCACGCTAAAATGTATATCTTCCATCTTCTTTTAACAATTTGGCGTCTGGTAGGCTCTAAAGATTCTTATATAAAACTAGAAAACACGCAGTAAATTTTGGGGGTCCCCATACTCAGAACTGAAACTCAATTTTTTTTTTCATCAAACCCATTACGTGTGGGGTATCTATAGATAGGTCGTCAAAAATGCTGTTGAGGTTTCAAACATAATTTTTTTCTAAAGTGAATAGTTTGCGCAAGAGACACTTCCAAAGTGGAAAAATGTGTGTCCCCCCCCCCCCTCTAACTTCTAAACTAAGAGAATCATAAATCTAAAAAAAACATATGATGTACATTGCCATAAAAACTACCAACGATAATTGGTTTGAACGAGATAGAGCTGGTAGTTTTTTTTTAATACGTCGTAAACCGCAATTTTCGGTTAGAAAAATCACAACCACTACGAACGTGTTAAAACATCAATTAAAGTTACAACGAACTATTAGAACTTTTATATTATGTAACTTGCTGCTACGAAACCCTTAATGGGCCAGTTTTTTTAACATGAGGGAAAATCCTTCTTGGATGCTATGTCGGACTCCTACCGACTAAAACAACCTCACGTAACGCCCAACAGCCTATGGTTGGGAGCCCCGGGTAAGCCCTCGGAAGGATAGCCCAGGACTCTCAACAGACCTACAGCTACGACTGCGGCCTCACCAGGAGGGGGGTTTGGGTGCTATCCCGCGTCTTTGGGGGGTTTTTCGAGTGTTATCCCGCTCCTTAAAGGGGGGGGGGGGGCTGCGTGAATCCCTTACGTCACGCTGTCGTCTAGGGTCTGCTCCAGTGGCCCCCTCTCACCGTCTGCGCCCCCCCCCCCCCCCGGCGGTGTTTTAGGCTTTCAACTTATCTAAGCAACCACCATGCTGCAACTGGTAACATGCTTAACGTGCCCTCTGAAGCACGGAAAGCTCGTAAATGGAAATCCAACGAAGTGGTCCCCCATCTCAGGAATCAGACCTTAGTGAAAGATGCAGTGATCGTTTACAGAACACTAAATCTAAGGCGAATATGTATTTTACTAAATGAAGTTACGTTTACCGTCATAATAAGATTGGAGTCCTCGTTTTACAAAATTGAAGATGCGTGCTGCTACTTGAATAGAAGGAATCAATGAACGGTAATAAGCTTACGGGCTTACAGTATTGGAACCTTGAATAATAGGAGCCATTGAAAAATAATTGTCAGAAAAGCAGTATTATTGCTAAATATGTATATTTCTAAAAAAATAAGACTGACTGTGATGAAAAGACGTCCTTATACCTACATAAAATATTATTATCTCATTTTCACATAGAGCAACCAGTACAAGCAAAGTAAACATAGCATGTTTGCTATATACATAACTAGCTGATGTCCGCAGCTACGCCCGCGTCAAATTTGTTCCCGTTCCCGCTTCCCGCAGGAACTTATTCCCGGGATAAAAAGTAGCCTATGTGTCATTCCAGACTATAATATATCTCTGTACCAAATTTCAGCCCGATCCGTTCAGCCGTTTGAGCGTGAAAGAGTAACAAACATCCACACTCACAAACATTCGCATTTAATAATATTAGTAGCAGTAGATTATGTGTCTGTCATATGTTGCGGGGGGAAATCGTGTTCATAATACAGCAAATAAAGAATTATCTTATCTTATCTAATCTTATCACCATTATTGATGTAATCGGCTGTCAATAGGGAACATACGCCCAAGCCCAAAACAAACGGATAGTTATCTTATTAAAGTGCGCTTTGACAGAGGGGAAAATCTCAAGCATAAGCATACTTAGTGCATAATAATATGTCTTTTCACACTCTAATATGACTTAAGGAGAGAATGGTATAAGCTGGAAGAGAATTCCAATAGACTTACCTCAAGGATCTCATCTCCAACTTTGACCGGCGGACTGGCCTTCGCCGCGGCCCCAGCGGGGTGCAGCCCGCAGACGAACACGGCCATCTTGCTCCGGTCCCGGTGCCCCGCCAGACTGAGCCCCAACCCGGCTTTGGGGGTCCGCTCCAGACGGATAGAGAGCACGCTGTCACCCAGACCAGCATATTTTTTTCGTATTTTATCTGTGGAGAAGAGAAATAATGTTCAGATCACTTAGTTTCGTACTCTATTTTATTATATATTGTACTCAGTTTCAGTTTGATAGAACTTTTTTTTAATGTAGATATCCCTGAGTGCACATTGCCGGGTACTCAAAAATTAACCTTCAAATTTGAGCGTATCTAGAAAGATAAATTGTCAAAGATACAAACAATAAAATTAAACATAAAAATAAGAATTAGTTACTAAATAGAAAAACAAAAAATACTTGAAGTGAAAATAGTTATCAGTAATCAGTACAGCGTTCTTCTGGGTCATAAAATTCTGTCAGGTAATCTTTATCTTTTAACCCCCTTATTCATAATCGTTTATTAAACCTATTTTAGTTAAAACACACTTTAAACTCTGCTTTAAGTCTATTGCTGTCTCTAACCAATGACAGAGTATGGTTAGAGACAGCAATATACTTAAAATGTGTTTTAACTAAAATAGGTTTAATAAACGATTATGAATAAGGGGGTAAGTTTTCAGCCTAAGCAGTGTTTTCAGGGTTCCGTACCTAAAGGGAAAAGTCACCTTCATTGAATTCATAATTGAACACAGTTCAACAAGACAATGGGGAGGGGATCCCTTTTTCTTTTATGTGAGGGAAAATCCTCATGGACGTTATGCCGGACTCTGTCTTACCGACTAAAAAACCTCACCTGTCCTGCTAACAGCCTACGGTTGGGAGCTCCGGGTAAGCCCTCGGAAGGTTACCCCAGGACCAATGGGGGAGGGGGATATATAGATATTTAAGGTCTGTTGGATATTACGATTACCGCACCAGACCTTACAAATTCGTCACTACATTGTTATCACTTAAACAGGAAAATAAAACATCTGTATTTTCCTATCATTTCCGAATCAACATGGAAATTTTACAAAACAGTATACTTCAGGCATAATTTATTCACAAGTAGGTAACGTGAAAGTTGATTGTTTTAGCGAACAAACTCGCTGCCTGTTCCACGTCCAATTACATCTTGTGAGCTTAATGTTGGATGTTGGATGTGTGTGTGACCTAATTAGATACACAGTTTGTTTCAATTTTAGTATTTAAATAAAAGTCATGTTGAAGGCCTTTATAGGAGTTAATCAACAGCGGGCAGTCAAATCCTGCGCCTGTCCATATCAAGACTGCAATAAGGCTCACTACCTATAACGAGAGACTAAACCAAAAGGCGAAATGTGGGCATATAATATGCCTCTGCCTACCCCTTTGGGTATAAAAAGCTATATATAGTATAGAACTTTGTACCTCGATAACGGGGCGCAAAATAGTTCTTTTCTGTTAAGAGCATATAAGTGGGCGGCAAAGTGATTTAAATTTGGAACTAAAAACATTCATAGATATCGAACGCAAATTGTATGAATTGACTGGCTGGTACGTCTTGGCTGCACAGCACCGCGGTAACCTGTGCCTACTAAAAAAAACTAAAGAGCGCGATTTTTTGGAGGCTCTCTGTTCTTGTGATCAGTATACCTACATATTTTATTGAATTAATTAATTCTGCAAATATAACGAGTTCTACGTCGAATTATGAAAGTAACAATGCATTAACTCCTGAATGGATAACTATAAGAAGCTAACTACGTCGTACAAAACTTATTTTTTCTCATAGAAAGGGTATGAAAAGTACTTAGAGAGCAAATTATTTTTCCCTCGGGCGGTGTTGTACTTTGAATCCCTCACTGCGCTCAGGATTCTACGTTAGAATCCCTCGCTAAGCTCGGGATTCAAAGTAGCTCCCTCGCCGTAAAAATACTATTTTGCTCCCTTGTTATACAATCTACTATTATAATTTAAGTACCTAGTTACTAAATACCAGTGATCATTCATAATGGTTTTTGGACCTTTTTTTAAATTGCTTCAGCCGGCTGGCAAATGGTCACGCGTGGTCAACACGTGACCACGACTATTGAAATAAAGCCGCACTCCCTCCTAAGGGGAATGCCGGCTGAAATGAACGTATGTATTTTTTGGATAGTCAATTCATTTTTCTAAATTCATATCTAAGATTCAAATTTCCAGATCTTATCTAAAATAGCAATCGAAAATTATATTTCCTCGTACAGTTCGAGATTTGCTTTCGCGGTATAAAAGCGCGCTCACGATTTAAAGTGTTTTCCCTTCCCAATACCAAAATGCCAAACGTGCCATAAGAAATTTTGAAAAAATCTAATAACAGAGACGTTCGCGCACAAACATATAAGACTGAAATATAAAAGAAAATAAATCTGTTGTAAAATAATGATTCACTCAATTTCAGAGAGGTTTTACGAACACAATTGAATGAGGCGAAATACAGCGGGCGAGTTGATCCTCCCTTGAACTGAGGGTGTAATAAGATTTATATCGAACAGGACAATTTCAGATTTCTGAAAACTTTGACCAAGTAATAGCATAGACGGGCCCACGTCATACATTACGAACTCAAAAATTGAGGCTAGTACGTACACACACAAATATATTACAGCAACGACACGACATACATTCTTTTTTCGAATTAAGGGTAGTGTTTTTGCACTTCGGGAACGCACTGGAAGGCATCTTGCGTAAAATGTCTTAAGAATATTGACACGTGTTTCACCTTCGGAACAATAACAATGACTATGGCCGATTGAGCGTATGAGCTTACTGCAAAACTTATGTATGGATGGGCCCGTCTATACTATTACTTGGTCAAAGCTCCTAAATTATGACATGATCTAAGCTAAAATTAACGTAGGTATGTATGTTTTTTTCTACTGCTTTTTTTTCAGCGTGGGTTTTAGGCAACCGCAACCAACGGCAACTGTTTGAGGCGCAGCGCAACCAAGTTTGGGTTTATTAGAATAGTTTGAGTCCCGCGGCTTTTATAATTTTACAGCACTTGTATAATTAATACTAGCTTAAGTGGCTTCTTCCACCCCCGTTACAAGCAATTTTCAAACAATATTCCATAATAGATTGCTAATTTAGATTAATCATTCACATGAAAGAATGAGTACTTACTTTCACACAAAGAATAATAAATCTCAGGCACAAAAACAAAATATTCCAGTCAAGTTGGTCGCTCAAGCGAAATATTTGAATTGTAAAAGTACCCTCGGAGGTCAAACACATTGACAAGGTCTCCGTCAAAAGGAAAAAAAACAACAATTGGGTCAACCAAGTTCCCTGCCACAGTAAAAGAATTGTAATACAGTATTTTGTCTCGGCTGTGTCCGTGATACTGAAAGTCAAAGCAAGGACACAATTTATTACGTGAAGCGAAAAAATTAAAAAAAATATAGTGCGAATGGTTAAACACGAACTATTATCTATACTAATATTATAAACAGGAAAGTTTATAATTTTCGTATGCATCGAAAAATTTTTCACTGTTGGGAAGCTACGCCATCCCCGGTGAATATGTTTTATTCCCGTATTCCCACAAGAACAGGGTCTATTTTTTTATGAATCACTATCCACCTATTTAATAAAATTGTGTGATCGGACGAGCGTGAAAATAAAATTGACACAGTTAAACCAAATAAGTAAATGCTGTATTTGGCACGCACAAAAAGTAAAACACACAATAATCAGATATTTGTATATGCACAAAGTGCGTGCCCGAAGAGGTCATCATCTCAGCTTTTGCTCTTCCAACAAGATAATGTTAGGCATCGCTGGTTTTTAGATGACGCCTTTAAGGGACACAGTTTCAGTCTATATGGGGAAAATGTGTTTAAGCTAATGGCGAAACCTACTTAAATAATTAGGTTGGAAGTTACAGAAACACACACTGTGTTCCCCTCTGTACCACTGTATGGACCCGGGACCCACGGGTTTTTTTATATTAAGCTCGCCAAATTTGACGTCACCAGCCTGATGGAAAGTCATGAGTTCATGACGCATCTAGCGATTGGGGGCCACTTTCACAGTACGTAAGACTTCTGACAGGTGGTCCTCAAATTGGTGGCCCTGTGATGTCACGCTCCGCTTGAAGAATCCGGGTCTCGGTTTTTATGAATTACTGTTGAAATTCAGCAAGGTTCTATAAGGTAGTGGGACTACGGGGAAAATAAAATCCCCATGGTCCCACTAGTGGGTCGTGCTGGTGGGACCGAGGGTAACACCCCATAATGGACTTATTATTTAGCTCACCCCTATCACATCACAAGGTATTTTTTTTATACTACTAAGGTGGCAGACAAGTATAAGGACGTTGGCACCATTATCAGAGGCGCTACACTCGCGTAGCCGACAACGTATTACAAGTACAACTACTTAGTTACGCTACTGTTTGATATATCCACTGTGGCAAAGATTCCTCCCAACAATTTATCAAATAATACATACAGTATCTACAGTATCTAGTATGTGTCTAAAGATCCATTTATATCACGAAGATTGTCTGCGGCCAGTGAGCAAGTTTTTGTTTCATCAGATAAGGATAAATGGTTTGGTAAGATGAGGTTCATTGTTTGTGTACGTCACACTATCTTCTTGCGCTCACGGCTTAAGGAAAGCTGTTTATTTACTTGGATTATTGATAAAAGAAGGTAACCGTATACATAATTATAAGTCCAATCCTGCCCGATCTGGCAATAATGTAAACATGTCATGTTTTGACAATCGTTGTCAAGACAGATCAGTAGAAAAATATAGTATGACAAATCATTTTTTTAATAAAAATAAACTATCATAAAGAAGTTATTTGGTGTCGAAATGATTGTAAGAACACTGTATGACTCCTGGATACTGGAATATAATCAGGGTGAATACTCAATTGCAAGTAACTGTGGATATATAGGATTAAATGTGTTTGTTTACATTTTTGCGCATAGCTTAGCGTATTACATACATTTATATTAAGCGCCTACAGTGATGCAAACGTCCATAGGCAGGCTTCGGTGACCACCATTCCACTACGAGGGCCGTATGCTTGTCTGCCATTTCAATGGTTTAAAAGAAAACAAAAAAAAAACAGACCATAAAAGTGGTTGTAGCGAAAAATTCTAAATCTATGGTTGTAATACTCAATGCTCAAAAACCCCCAACAATTGGAAAATTCACCTCGCGATCTTGTGACATAATATTGACGTTTAACGTTCCAATTCACGTTGTGAATTTAAGTCGACTCCTAGTGTTACGTAAAATGAAGCGTCAATCCTCCGGATTATTGTCCTCCGTCGGGTGAAATGGGGTATAATGGAATGAGAAATCTTTTGAAAAATGTACAAAAGAGATGTATTTATAGAGTGAGCAAAATAGCTTTATTCAATTGAAAGTTGGTCTCGGTTATGTAATAAGCCGCCACGCCGTACATACTGTCTTTAGCATTAAGTTGTATCTTTCAGTAGGTACCTAACTAAAAACTGAATTTTGAACACGGACCTGCAACCGTCGGCGTCGTCGGGATTCGATTCCTGATATTTTTGTTTGCAAACAAGATCAGGAATCGAATACTGCAGTTATACCTAACAAGATGTTCGGGAATCTAACTTCGCAATATTTTGATTAAGTACTTACGTTCTTTAAGGACCATTTTTCTTATAAATCTAAACATATAATAAAATGATAGAAAAGTCAAAACTGTACATTGGAAATATTACAAAAAATATACTCGCTGGGTGTTCAACTTATGATACCGAAGCCGAAAATGTAGTTACTACCCGTTCGCTCTAACTTTGCCGCTGGCGTAGAGGCGTATACCCGAATTGTTAATTATACGAAGTAAGTTGACAGTAGCTAATGTCACTTCGTCGTAGAAAATACGCAACACTACAAGAAGAAGTGACATTAGTTGCTGTCAATTTACTTCGTCTAATCGAAAATTCGACTTTAGTATAGAGCCCAGCGGCAAAGTTAGAGCGAACGAGCAGTAGAAAAATTTTTGTCTGTTTGTCGGTTTGTCTGTTTGTCTGTTTGTTTGTTTGCTTTGCTTTGTCCGGAAGGATCCCGAAAAGTACTCAATAGATTTGATTCAAATTTTGCACAAATATTAACTAGGGGCAGGGTCTTCAAATGCAAATGTATGAGTATTGCAATTATCACTAGGGGCTAAGCAGAGAGCAATCAAATTGGCATTATAACATAATTTTCACGCGTACGAAGCCGCGGGAACAGCTAGTTAACAAATAAAATTTTTTTTTTTTATATTTCTTTACTAATATATCTAGGTATAGTTTCCAGTTCTAGGTTAACGGGAAGGGGAACTAGGGAAAACCCTATCAATTTTGATTCCGTTGAGTGTCGAAATACTCTTTTTGGCAAGTTAACGGCCGTAACATTTTTCGCGTCAAGTTAAAAGTTTAATTATTATAGAACTTCAAAGGATCATAAACTTTAATAGGTATATGGTAATAATTTCAATTCGATACCTCCACGCGTTCACGAGATATTAGGTCTTGACAGACAAACGGACGGACATCAAAGTGATCCTAAAAGAGTTTCGTATTTCCTTTTGAGGTATAGAACCCTAAAAATATGCCCAAACATCACTTCAAAGTTGTCAAGTAAAGGGTGTAAGGGCCATCAGCAGGAGCCATTAAATTGTGCTTCTTGAGATATAGGGCGCTCGTCACGTGTTCACGACACACACACGTCAAACGTAAGCTGCAGAAGTGCAACTTGGTTTTGTTGCTCTAACTATCACGCACATAATTCTAGCTTCTTCTTCTTCTTCGAGTCAATGGCTAATATTAGATACTCTGGCTTCATGTTAGATTTTCTAGCAAGGCACTTGCTGTTTCAATCTTTTGGAAGTGATTACTTCTTATGGAGGCTACTTTTTTACTCTCTACGAGCATCACGCATACGGCAGCGGTAGCGTTTAACTTAGATTACCTAACTAGTTTATCACTTCTGTCGGGCGCATACTTTATTTTTGCGTAGAGCTAATGTGTTACATCACAAAGCAGCGAAAAGTATTTAATTTCGCTCGTCCAAATAGAAGTCACCTGCCAGCGAATTAAGGTCCATTTTAATATAACACATGACTATTGACAGGAGTCTCAGACCAGTTGGTAAACAGAGAAATGCGAAATCTCGATTCAGAACAAGGCGAAGTAGGAAGTATTATGATAAACGAGCTGATGCGCGCGGCTTCACCCTTGTGTAATTTGGTTCCCGTTCCCGCTTCCCGTGGAAACATATTCCCGGGATAAAAGTAGCCTGTGTGTTATTCCAGACTATACTCTATCCCTGTACCAAATTTCAGCCAGATCCATTCAGCCGTTAGAGCGTGATTGAGTAACAAACACCCAAATTCTACCAATAATCCTAATGTTGTCATCAACCTGTATAGCGAACTTTCACTCTCATTAAAGGTATGTAGGAGGTGTGAACTGCCCATCGAACGAGCGCGCGTGAACATCTACCGGTTTGCGCTCGAGACATTTTGCTTCCTACCTTCTATTAATTTATATCCAACTCGTTGTAGAATAGTTAACCTTTGTATTGTAATTCAGAATTTCTTATTAATAAAATGTACACTCACACCCGGGAAAAACCCTTGCGGGTTTAATGGGTGTACTTATGTTATTGTAATATTGTAGACATTAAAATAAAAAAAAATAAAAAAAAAACATATTCACAATCTTTCACATTTATAACATTAGTAGGATAGTAGGATAATTATGTGATGCAAGTAAAAACAGTGTCAAAATAAAAAAAAACTGTATTATACAAAATAAAAAATACTTCTGATTGTTTTCTGTGTGATACAATAAGGGCAAGTACACACCTGACCTGACCATTGTCAACTAACAACGCTATGACATCGCGCTGCTATATTGTGTACATTATTATTTTTGTGTAGAAGCATGCTCATACATAATTAATAAGATGTTCAGCAAAGATTAGTTCCGTATTCTAAACATGGTATATCAATACTCTACGATCACGTTTCAAGAAAACCCAGATTTGTAGGTTACATGTATCTGGCCTGGCCATGTTGCCTCGTTCGGGTCGCAGTTGAAGAGCCAGACTCAAAAGTTGTGCTTTGACGTGGTGGTTGGATAACGTGAAATGCACGCTGTTAGCCTCACTAAATGGGATACTGAACACTAATAAAAGTACAGGGAGAAGAATTGGAAAGCAGACATCGGGCATAAAAGTCAGAATTTCGGAATTTTAAGATGTTGTGTCGTCTAGGTGTGAACAGAGCCTAAGGCTGCACAACTCTTCAAATTGTTTAAAGTTCACGTTTCTAAGCCTAGTGAAGCATTGTCGGCTATTAGGTCAAGAGCTACTCCGAATAGGTGTTCGCGAACTGAGATCAAGATACAACATGCACAGATAGAACCAAGTTTTTAGAAATTAAAGTTTCTTCTAAGCTATGCCACTTCTTTTACATCAAGTAAGCCCCGTGTGTCGACGCAAAACGGGACCCCCGTTTTGCGACGGGAAAAGAGTAAAAAATGTCGACTGAGGCAACACTTTCGCAAAAAGATACATTGCGTCGAGATGGAAAACTCGAAATGAAACCCGGTTGTCAGTAAAATGACAGTCGATAGGCCAAGTTGAAGGCCCTATGGCCTTAGAAGAAAATTTTAAATATGAATCGCAGCAACCTGCGCCTGTCCATTTCAACACGGCAATAGGTTCACTACCTATTACGTGGGACATAAAACTAAAAAGTGAAATGTGGGCGTATATTATGCCTCTGCCTACCCCTTCGGGGTTATAGGCGTGACTATATGTATGTATATACAATTTTACGAAATTCCCTATAATGTTAGGCCCGCTATTCACAACAACGGAGAGAAGCGGAGATGTGTTTTGATAACTAAACAACCAATCTGGATATAACGAAATCTGAATCACCTCTGATGACCTCTAAAAATCAGCGCTGTCTGCCTGTTAACGCAGGTGGACAGCATTACGCTGAGAGGTGGCCGTTATTTTACTTTCTGTGTTATTACTTTTATTTTTTTATGCCATTATTATGTATTTTCTAAGTGGAATAAAGAGCTTTTTCTTTCGTTCTTTCTTTCTTTCTTTGATTGATTATTTAATCACATCTTGCCTTCTCTCCGTTTTGGTGGATATGGGGCCTTACATCGGATATACCAGCTTAAACCATGGCCCCCTGCCCCTGGCTATGGTCAGAGGTTCCGGGTTACTCCCCAGAAGGCTGTTCTAGGATCCCCGGAAAACTTTGCACATTTATGCTAATAATAGCTGATGCCCGCAGCTTCACCCGCGAAAAATATGTTCCCGTTCCCGCTTCCCGTGAGAACTTACTCCCGGGATAAAAACTGGCCTATGTGTTATTCCAGACTATAATCTATTTCTGTACTAAGTTTCAGCCAGATCCGTTCAGCCGTTAGAGCCTGAAAGAGTAACAAACATCCACACTCACAAACTTTCGCTTTTATAATATTAGTATTATTAGTATCTACAATAATGTGTAGAAATACTTATGCCATATTTCTGCTTTAAAAATACATAGTTTCTGATAGCATCTTTTGTATAATAAACTATTTTAAAAACTAGATATTTTTATGATAGTTACCGAGACGGCGACAGAACAATTACCAGCTCGCCCCGAGACTGCAACTACGAGTATATTGAGTATAATTAGTTTTAAATGAATGTCTCGTGGATCGTGTTCAATGGTGATGTAGTTGATAGCATTTTTATGGGCCAACTGAGCTAGAACTAGGACAATAATAGTATTCTTTTACGCTGTATTTTATGTTAAGGAAAAGAAATCGCTGCAATCTCTACTAAATGTAAAATTGTATTCTTCGTGTCTGTTTGTTGGTTTGTTTATTTGTTCGGGGTTGGAGCAGAAATCAGTAGCTTGATCATAATGTAACTATTGGTTTTTATAGGTATTTTTCAACTTAAATATGTTTCATCAAAATCAGTTCAGCGGAAATGATAATACAGCTTGACCTATGTTTTACTAGAAGCCATATACATTGAACAGGTCAAAGTCGATTGGATAGTAGTTAAAACCACCTCGCGAACGAAGTCGCGGGCAAAAGCTAGTATATTATCTGCCAAATTAGATTTGTTTAGAATCCATTAGGTAGATCGTCTGTGGTCTCTGGCCTGTGACGAGGCAGTTGAGAGTCAGAGTCTTCTTTATTTAAGCGTCTTCCTAGTTCCTGCGGTTATCATTCCAAAGGGCAGACCCGGGAGTCCCAGCCGTAGGCAGATGGAAGGGCATCGTGTGGTTTTAGTCAGTAGGAGTCCGGCATAGCATCCGTGAGGATTTCCACGGATTAAATAAAAACGTCTTCCTCGTTGTTTTCAATCACTATCTGAAAGGAAGCATGTGGTCTGCATATATTAGCTGCTGAAGGCAAAATATGATTTGATGTTTTATTTCGAGCGACTTCATCTGACCTCATAGTGCCTACGTCAGATCATCGTCGTCTAAAGTGGATATACCGCAGATAATTTGCGGCCTAACTGAAGATGTAGCGACTAAGAGAAATTGATGCTCAGATAGTTCAAGCATGTGGATAGAATGGATGAAAAATGTATGACAAAATAGATTTGTGAGGCGCGAGAGGGCAAATGTAAAGGGGTCGACCTCGGCGTACTCATATCTATCAAACATAATTTTTTTTGAGATAAGGCCAGGTCAAGAGTACCTTCAACCGAAGAGCACGTATTAAGACAGTTACGAAAGTAGAAGAAGCGAATATTATATGCCAGTATCGTAGCCAGTGAAAAGTCATAGTCTCTGCCTATCTATACTGATGGGAGACAGTAGTGACGCTATGTATGTATTAATTAATAGATGAGGATCCATCACAAAAGTGTGAGTAGGATAGAGATAATATGTAAACCCCTAAAGTCTTTGGGTGGGAGGGAGACACAGACATGTACTTAAAACTTATTTCAACATTTTTCTCTCGCAAAATTTGCATGTTATCAGTTTTACGGCCACATTAACCATTCTTAGGGGAGGGCTAGGCCATAACTTTAACGGCCAGTAAAAATGATACGAGGGGCCCCGAGATTTGGGGGCCCATTGTCTTAAATCTGACTTTAGATGGACTTATTTGTGGTTATTTGGTTTTAATGTGAATTGAATTGGATTGTAAAAGAAATGTAATGGTTGAAGTTTCATTACTGGGTAATGAACCATTCTTAGGTATTGTCCTAATTAAACGCGAATTCGAAAGTTTGTTTGGATACACACGGAAGGAAAGAATATTCTGAATTTTTGGCACGAGTAGATTAAAAGAGATGTATGTGTTTTCGAACCACTATCTAAGTTGATGGAGCGTGTAATTAATACACAGCTCCTGAGGTACCTTGAAGAACACGACCTGCTCAGTGACCGGCAGTACGGTTTTCGTCACGGTCGCTCGACGGGCGATGTTCTCGTGTACCTCACACACCGCTGGGCGACGGCTATCGAGAGTAAGGACGAGGCTCTAGCAGTAAGCCTCGACATCTCGAAAGCCTTTGACCGGGTCTGGCACCGTGGTCTTCTTACGAAATTGCCCTCCTATGGACTGCCCGAGAGTTTATGCGGATGGGTGTCCAGCTTTTTGGCCGGCAGAAGCATTAGGGCCGTCGTTGACGGCAGCTGTTCTGACTGCATGGCCATAAACGCTGGACTATTACAAGGCTCAGTGTTGTCCCCTACTTTGTTTATGCTGCATATCAATGACATGTTGTCTATTGACGGCATTCATTGTTATGCGGACGACAGTACGGGTGACACTTATTACGCGGGCCGTCCCGGTATCTCTCGGGTTGCAGTGGAAGAAAGCCGTGAACAACTTGTGTCTGAAATCGAGGCTACTCTCGCTAGAGTATCCGATTGGGGTGGACAAGATTTTGTCCATTCAACCCTACCAAGACACAAGTTTGTGTGTTCACTGCAAAAAAAACGCAAAAAAGCAATTTCAGGGCACATCTCTCACCATCTCTGAAAGTGTAGGGATCCCTGGTGTTGACATCTCCAGTGACGTGCAGTTCCGCAGTCACTTGGAGGGCAAGGCTAAGCTGGCGTCCAAGAAGCTCGAGTGCTCAGCAGGGCGCGGCGGTACTTTACTGCGGCGCAAACACTGCTTCTTTATAAGTCGCAAGTGCGGCCGCACATGAAGTAGGTACTGCTGTCACCTCTGGGCGGGGGTACCTGAATACCAGCTTCGTCCATTTGACTCGGTGCAAAGGCGAGCTATGAGAGTTGTCAACGATCCCATACTTGCAGGTGGTGTGGAACCTCTTAGTGATCGGCTGCGGTGACCACCGGAACATCTGGTGTGGCCGTATGCTTGTCTGCCACTCTTGTGGTATAAAAAACCACCGAGGTGGAAAACAAGTTAACAGTTCATCTGATTTAAAGTGGTCATCGTAGCCATGGACGTTTGCAACGGCACCTGAGGAGTTAATTTCAACAACCTTCAAAGACTCCTTTTGAAGAAGGGTTTTCGATATTTCGACCGGCCGGGGCCCCATCCAAGTGCGATTTTGCCAGGTAACCTTTGGTTTCAGATACTTTCCTAAAGAATACCTATAGAGTTTTTTTAGAATTTTCAACATTTCCTTTTTACCGATGGAAATATTAGCCCATAGGATTGCCACTTGCATAGTAAAATAAAAAAAATTGAATTTTATAACACCTCAAAATTTATGCGAATGTCTACACGTTACGTCACCACTTCTCAATAGGACCATGCTAGTCTGCCACTTTAGTAGGTAAAATAAGGTGTGCCGCTTGCGTAATTGACACTTTACTCAAATTCAAAAGGTCACCAGAAAAAGAACTAATAAAATATTCAAGTATGATATCAATGAATACAGCAAAAACACGTAATATTTACAAACCGCACAACACATTATCAACAAGGTTACATATCAATTAAAGAATGAACGTTAAAAACTCATAATTTACAATATGTGTATTGTTGAACGAAACTGTTTAGCTCCACGCCAATTATACTCAGATATGCTTATTTTACGTGTTAATGCTAAGCGTATGGGAAGACGTTTTGAAAACAATGATGTTTTCTGCTCGAGTAGCAATTATATTACTAACTTCTATTTTGTATAAGTTAGGTAGGTGACTTATCAAAAATCCAAAACCAAAATTTAAAATCTAAAATTCAAAAACAAAATGCGATCCGAGTTCTGATACTTATATGTAACTTGCTGCCCCGACAGACGTTGTCCTGCCATAACTATGAATAGGGAATATCAAAATCGCAACTTCATTTTTTTTCCATAAGAACCATCTCCTGATAATAACAAACACAACAAAAAAGAATTAGCGTAATCGGTCCAGCCGTTCACGCGTGATAATAGAAGATAGATAGATAGCTCTACAATAGCGCCGTTCGACAACACCACTGACTTTCATTATCTATTCTTGTACCAAATTTCAGCCCGATCAGTTCAGACGCGTGAAAGAGTAACAAACATCCACTCACAAACATTCGCGTTCATATTATTAGAAAAAAAAAATCACATCAAAAACCTTCTATCACGCGTCTCTAGGGTCGGCAGCGCGAGTGTAGCGCCTCTGGTGTTGCAAGCGTCCATGGTTTGCGGTCACCACGAGTACATTTGATGGGCCACCGTAGTGGTATAAAAAGGGTGAGCCCTACTTACTAATATTATAAATGTGAAAGTTTGTGAAGATGTTTGGATGTTTGTTACTCAATCACGCTCTAACGGCTGAACGGATTGGGCTGAAATTTAGTACACAGATAGCTTATAGCCTGGAATAACAAATAGGCTTTTTTAGACTTTTCATTCCGAGAATATATTCCCACGGGAAGCGAAGCCGCGAGCATCATCTAGTACAAGAATATTTGGCTTGTCCTGTCCGCTTGTTAGTAAAACAAAACTTTTATTATTTGCGCATAATTTCGTCAAGTTTACGGATTGTGACGGCAGCTCCTGTTTTTTTAGGACAGTGGGTCCCTTAGTTACAAATTCAAGCCTTTTTGCCACTTGTTTTTGTGGTTTGAGGTTTTTATGTACGTGTCTCATGTTTATGTAATGTTTTTGAAAGTTAAAGTGAAAAATTGTATTACTGGGCAGGTTAGGTTAATCTCTTTTTCACATCCCACCAAATCTAATAAGTAGGTATAACGTATACAAGGGAGTAATAACACGTGTGTAAAAAGCCCCGTGTGGCGACGGGGTCCTAATACATCCCGAAGGAGTCGTAAAAGGCGACTAAAGGAACTCTTTAGCAAAAAGATCCATTGCGTAGAGAAGAAAAACTGAAAATGAGACCCGGTTGTCAGTAAAATGACAATCGTTAAGCCAAGTTGAAGGTCTTATGGGCGGCTTGAAAAATTTCAACTGCGGTTCGCGGATACCGGCGCCTGGCCATTTCAACACGGCAATAGGATCACTACCTATTCACGTAATAGGTGGTGAGCTTATTGCCGTGTTAAATCCTTTTGTAATCTAGCTAATCAGCAGCTTATTTATCTGGACATACATATTATTATACTTTTTTTTTATACTACTTAGGTGGCAGACAAGCTTACGGCCCACCGGAAGGTTGGTAACCGTAGCCTATAGACGTTTGCAACACCAGAGGCGCTACACACGCGCTGCCGACCCGGGCGCAGGTTGTGACGACCCACAGTTGAAATTTTTCAAGCCGCCCGTAAGCCTTCAACTTGGCTTAACAACTGTCATTTTACCGACAACCGGGACCAACGGCTTATCGTGCCTTTCGAAGCACGGAAACGCTCGTAAATAAATGTCACAAAGTGGTCCACGTGGTGGTCACCCATCCATGTCCGGCCATAGTAAATGTTGCTTACTGCAGTGATCGTTTACAGAACACTGAGTCCGTGGGGCCACGAGCGCTTCAAAAAAATACCTATTGCAGTTAAAGATATAATGCAAGATAATTGACAGACGCATATTACTAGAGAACGTCACGCGACTTACTCGCGCATTCCCGTTCCCGTGGGAATACGGAAATAAAATATAGCCCGTGTCACCCAAGGATAGTCTTCCCAATAGTGAAGGAAGTTTGTTTAGTTTGAACGCTAGGAATTCAGGAACATCTGGTTGGATTTCAAAAATTCCTATACAATTCGACAGTCCGTTATTGAGGATGGCTATAGCGTATATAATATCACGCTTATACGAATAAGAGCGGAGCAGCAATTCAGAATGTTTCGACGATCCACAGTTGAAACTTTCCAAGCCCTTTCTTTAGCCTTCCTCTAGATTACTTTCTTTAAATTCCAAGGAATAGGTCAACCTAATTCCAAGTACCTAATTCAGTAGTAAGTACATGTCAAGTACTTCAAAACTAACCTGACACCGATACAGCTCCGTCATAAAGTGTCCCCAGCTCCCGGGAGACTTCACCGGTGACCGGAGTGTCTGACCTACTTGTCTGTTACAAGTTTAAAGATCGACTCTATTGTTATATTGCACTTGTAAAGTTGTAATGCAAGATCTTTGAAACATGTTGCTTTATGTATTCCCTAAGTCACCTCTTGCATCCTTCGGCATGAATTAGGATGGCGACATTTGTACTCTTTCCCGTCGCCCCACGGTAACGATTTAATGTCCAAAAATATTTATTTACACAATTTATCTATCTTTTTTTTAACTTCTTCTCAAATTTCTTTTTTTTTTAAACTTCAACGCATGGTCAATATAATCCCAATTAACTAATTCAGTACCAAGTACTTGTTAAGTACTTTTAAACTAACCTGACACCGATACAGCTCCGTCATAAAGTGTCCCCAGCTCCCGGGAGACTTCACCGGTGACCGGAGTGTCTGACCTACTTGTCTGTTTCAAGTTTAAGGACCGACTCTATTGTTGAATTGCACTTGTCAAGTTGTAATGCAAGATCTTTGAATAGAATAGAAACGCCTGCGTAGAATTTTAATAAATAACAAATTCAACAACAACAAATACCTACTAAATTCAGAAAAGAAATAAAATTTAAGCTTATTTACATAAATAAACGATTAAAATTTTCTGTTTGGACCTTAGTTTGGACCCATACAACAAACGTTATTTTTGCCGTTTTTGGATTCGATTTGGTTCCGTGCAAGTATGAGAATCCGTCTCAAAACTTATCTCTTAAAATTAATGAGTGGGGTTGCTATATCAGTGTTAGATTTCACGATAATTTGTAGCCCCATTCAAATCCCTTACGAGTTATAACAGCGAGGAGTATGGAAGTACAACACTAATTCTGTATAATTTAATAAACGCGAGCGCACAAGATGAAAGTGGAGAGAGTACTTAGTCATTGGGATAGGGTTGTCAGTGCAAGGTTTTTGAAACAGAAACACATTTTTTTAAAATCACACTATGTAATAATATTTACTAAAAATATACGCGATATTTTATATGAATGGATTTTTATTACATTTTCACGCCAAGCTACTAAACGGATTTTTAGACTTTACAGTAATATTATAGAACCTTTTCCCGAAATACATAATGTATGCTATTTTTTATTTTGGAAACAACTTTCTGTGGGAAATGGACGAGGGAAACTTCACCACCCGGCCGGAGCGGCTGGCACACGTTTGTTTGCAATACATACAACCAAAGATTATTATTGTGAACTGGATTCTAGTCAGGGAAAACTATCTGACTCTTAGGTAGATTCTTTAAGCTGTTGTCTTTTTTCACAAAGATATTTAATGGATTTTCACGCACTTTTCAGAAAAGGGTAGAGTATTTCATAACGGAAGTTTGGTACAAAAAAATTAAAATTAAGTTATCTAGTTTAACATAAATTCGTACACATTTTCCATGAAATTCAATTTATTAAAGGTCAACTTTTTGAAGACAGTAATTTGTTGAAGGCCACACTTATTTTCTCTTCTAATTCATTTATGCTATTTGCTCACTCGTTAAAAACCGTTTCCACGGTTTACTAAGTGATTAGTCGAAATTGGGTGTGTGGGGCAAATCAGAGCAAAATACTTGTAGCTTTTTTAAAGACAGTTTCTATTCTTTGAATACATCTTTTATTATCGGTGTGATGAGGGAAACTAGACCTGAGGGTAAGTACACTCCACCTTTTATGAACTGCAGAGAGGATGAAAATAGAGTCAGTAATTTTTTTTTGAATCGATTGAAAATTGCTAAAAAGCTTCTGGCTTAGGTATATGAAAGGGCAATCAATCTCGCTTATAAATATGAAAATAAGGGGCGTTGAGCTGCATATTTGCCAAATAGTTGGCATATCAAATAATATAAGTAAAATCACGCTACGCAGCTGATAATACAATTTATAATTTTAGAAAAAAATATTCTAGAACATTTAATTTTCGCCATAAGATTTGATCATAAATGAAACTTAAGAAGCAAAAATTAACGAAAGATAAAAGTAGCTCAGTTTTCTCTGTGGCAACCCTATTACAACAGTATCCGTGTTGTGGGATACTGTACCCTCATTATAAAGTTTTAATGCTCTTATCAAGTGTATCGCGAAGGCGTACGAAGCTGCGGACCCAGGGTTGTGTCGAATAGAAATATTTATGTTTATTTTCACTTTGTACGCGGCCACAACAAACGAATCCTTTTTGAACCTGATTGGGTACACTTTGTTTGTAAATACGGCTTACAGTGAAAGTTTTAGAAGCTGGGAATGTAATGTAAATGATATTTATAACTGTTATAAACTACGGATTGTTTGTTATTTGTGCTCTTAAGAGATTTTGTTTTTCATACCACTAAGGCGGTAGAACTTACGGACCAGCTGATGGTCACCCTAACCCATGAACGTTTGCAACACCAAAGGCGCTATACTCGCGTTGCCGACCCTGCAAGGATCTTTTAAGACCCCTTTTGAAGTATCCCATACCTACTCTAGGCGTTTGGAAAAACCGAGGCAGGGAGATCATTCCTCAATCTGCGGATGGAAAACCCTATGAGGTATTATCGTGCTCGAACGCTGCGGATGCAAAATGTGAAGATGAAAACCCTGTCTGTGGCGAGCGGTGCGATTATAAAACGTAGCTGTTGCATCATATCAAACAATTTCTCGGAGCACAAACCATTGTAGAGGTGGTAGATCACGCATAAGAAATCAATGTCCCTTCCGTCGCGAAGATGTCGGATATGCCCATAGTGCTCGCCCCAGACAGGATGTACATCCTCGCATTTACGACCGAAGTAATATATAGCTGTGCCCTCCGGCTTCGACCGGGATATCCTTCGATAAACTTATATGTCCTATTTATCCCATTTGGACTTGAATATCGAATTTATACGTTGATGATTGAGTTTTTCCCAATTTTCCACCGTTCTGGCTACATTTTCGAAAAATCCTGAAACACGTGTTCATTTATTTTTTAATTTAGAAGCAGGTATACGAACTTTGAAGTAGTTGTGTTCTAAAATGAAGAAGTTCCTATACAAACTTACAGTCCCTGTTTTACCCCTATATTGGATTATTTTTCAAATCCCCGATACACGTGTCTATTTCTTGTAATAAAAAAACACGTGTATGAAATTTCATGCTGCTAACTTGAAAAATGGCGAAATTCCACACAACCTAGAGGTATAAAAAAAAAACCTTTTATAAGTACCTTATTTTACCACCTTAATGATGGAATTTCCAAAATCCTTATTTATCGGTAGCCTACTGTACTTAAAATTTTTAGGGTAAACTACAAAGGGTAGTTTACTCTAAAAATTTTAAGTTTCTAAGTCAAAGGGTTTGGGTTGGGCGCTGATAGATGACTAGATTACCCTGTAACTTTATTAATATAGATAGATAGTTAATTATGTATGTATTTAGGGATTTAGAAGTATGTCTATCAGTCGTCTAGATCCCATAGCACAAGATTATAGCTTAGTTTGAGCTAGATGATGTTGTGTGAGAATGTCCAACAATATTTTTATTATTGTATACCTACATACTAAGTGCTGTTGTATGATGGTGGGGCTAAGGCTAAGGCCGATAAGGGCATCTTTCCGTGTACGCTTAGATTGAGGAATGAGCTCCCTGCCTCGGTTTCTTTGAGCTCAAAACGGTACGAAACCTTCAGCACGCGTCTGTCTCGCATTTCGATCTGGTTTTTTCATAGTAATTTTTTCACATCAGTCGTCCGTGTTTCTAAATTGTTTTACTTCTGTCTTACTATAACTCAAATTTCGTAATTCGTGGAATACAAACGTAAAATCACAAAGTTGTGACTACAAAGCTTTCTTTCGAATCCCTACAACTTATTCAGTTAAAAGTTGTTCGTGAAACAAAAGCCTTTCGAGAAAATAATACTGTTTATTGGATTTTTTTTGTTGTGGCATCCGTAAAACACTCAATTTGCAATGTTAGGTCATTCTTTTAACCTACTTTGTAAGAAGAGATGCTACGTCTCCATTTCGTCGTCCATGAATAGGTCCACAAATTTGGTATGGTTTTGTGAATAACTAGCGGATGTCACGCAGTTTAACCCGCGTAGTTCCCGTTCCCGTGGGAATACGGGAATAAAATATAGCGTATGTTCACCGCAAAGAGTATAGCTTCCCAACAGCGAAAGAAATTTTTCAAATCGGTCTAGTAGTTCCGGAGCCTATTCGTTACAAACAAACAAACAAACAAAAAAACAAATCTTTCCTCTTTATAATATTAGTATAGATAACTAGTTCCATATGGACTAAGGATTAAATGATACGTTAAGCAATGAAGAAAGTTGGAAACTTATAGGTACGATTGAAACTTTTTTTTTTAAATGCGATCTACCAATTTCTGTGGTGTGGGGATGTATGACCCAAATTTTACTGTGGAATAAAAAAATCTTTCTTTCTTTCTTAGGATCTCAGTTAGGCCGTTAGACCATTATTGGTCTAAGGGAGGGCCCATTGAGTTCCATTCCGTTTATTTAATGCGGTCTTATTATATTATGCGAGTTGTGGAATGGCTTTATGGCCCGAATGATGTATGTTATAGGTAAGATTTGATGGAGAAGCATGTCAGACATAAGCAGTACAAACGTTTCACTAAGGGCGGATTGACCAAAATCGGAGTAAGACTATATTAAAGAATAACCTCTACCAATGAATACAGACGTATATTCTTAACTTAAAAGTTAAGAATTAACAGAAACAGTGAGTAATAATTCAACATAAAAAGATACAGTAAGTAATTAACAGAAAGTTTGTCTTCAGAGCAGCCTAAGAAACTATTCTTCTATATACGACTGTATTCATTGCTTGTACCACAGTATAAAGAGTATACAGTGCTTGTACTGAAGTAGTCTACTTCAGTATGGTTACCATAGTTACATTGTGCTTATTAGTTGTTGGTAAAATGGAAAATCACTTTACTTTTAGAATAAGTGAAGTTATTCTCTAGACTCTCTCTTACTCCACCCGAGTTCCGCAGTCGGCGGCCTGGGCGCCGCCGACATGTTTTCGCCGAAGACTATCGGCATCCATGACCAGACCTGAGGACGGTGAGAGGGCTGCATATCGTTCTTACAGAAGCAGGCCCATGATAGCAGCGTGACGTGAGGGATACACGCAAGCACCCCCCTTAGAAGCGGGATCACACCCGAAACCCCACCAAAGACGCGGGATGGCACCCTGGGCGAGACCGCAGTGGTAGCCGTAGGTCTGTTGGGAGTTCTGAGACATCCTTCCGAGGGCTTACCCGGGGCTTCCAACCGTCGCGTAGGCTGTTGGGCGTTACGTTAGGTTTTTTAGTCGGTAGGAGTCCGGCATAGCGTCCCTGATAGATTTTCCCTCACGTTCAAAAAAAAAGTACAGTCTTATTCCGATTTTGGTCGAATCCGTCTCTAAGTAGTGGTGTATGTATGTACATTACCTTTGTGTAGGTATGGAGTACTATTCAATCAACCCACAGAGATCTTGAGAGAACTTTACCACGTGTATAATTGTGTTAACTACGGTCTTCATTGTTCAAGATATGGAATGTACAAAACTAAGAGGCATTTAAGTTTTAGCCATTGAAATTTATATGAAAATGAAAATGAAAAAAATCTTTATTCATATAGGTCACAATGTAACGCTTATGAACGTCCAAATGATTGCTTCTACATTTACATTTACTGCCAGATTCGCAAAGCAATAGGTAGAGCTGGAGAAAAAAAGAACCTGGCAATAAAACTCCAGCCACTCTTTTAACATCCAGTAGGTAATTACAAATCATTCAACAACTACAGAGGTGTAATTGTTGAATGATTTGTGTGATGAGATTTGTACACGCGAGTTTTCATTAAGCAATATCCTTTTTTAAACAAAATTCGTCTAGGTAGGTACATAATTATTTTTTTTTTGTGTGTTGACTTGGAGCGCCTTAAACCCACGCATTTTTATCATCTATATAGTCTTGAATTGTATAATATGCCTTGCTACATAATTTGGCTTTAATGGTAGCTTTGAATTTGTTTATTGACAATAATCTAGTTTCTTTGGGAAGTTTATTATAAAACTTTATACATTGTCCGACAAAAGAACTGCTTATACTGTGTAGACGAGTAGCATGTAAAACAAGATTATCTTTATGCCTGGTATTTACATTGTGTATATCACATTTTTTTAGAAATTGGTCCTTATTTTTATGCACATAAATTAAATTTTCATATATGTATTGTGATATAACAGTTAGAATATTAATTTCTTTGAATTTTTCTCTTAGAGAAACTCTAGGACCTAGCTGGTATATTGCTCTCACAGCTCTCTTTTGTAATATAAATATGTTATTGATGTCCGCTGAATCTCCCCAGAGAAGAATTCCGTATGACATAACACTATGGAAATAACTGAAATAGACTATTCTAGCCATTTCAACATCAGTGAGCCGTCTAATTGTTTTAACTGCATATGCAGCAGAACTTAATTTACCTGACAATTTTTCTATATGCGGGCCCCAGTGCAACTTCGAGTCAATTGTAATGCCTAAAAATACTGTAGTCTCCACAGAGTCCAGCCCGGATCCATTCAGTTGTACATTGGTCGCCACCTGTCTCACATTAGGTGTCGAAAACTTTATTACTTTAGTTTTTTTATCATTTAAAAGAAGGTTATTAACGCTAAACCAATAAACAACTTTTGAAAGTGCACTGTTAACATCGTCATAATCCATTAACTGTCTATTAATTTTAAATGTCAGAGAAGTATCATCCGCGAACAGAACAATCTCATGTTCATCCCTAACATAATAAGGTAAATCATTTATGTATATTAAAAAGAGAAATGGACCAAGGATTGAACCCTGCGGGACACCCATTACAACTGGGGTCCCTGGAGATCGTATACCGTTTACTTCAACCCTCTGAATTCTATTGCTCAAATAAGAAGTCATGAGGTCGAGAGCTCTATTCCTGACACCATAGTGGCGCAACTTTTTGACCAGAGTTTCGTGGTGAACACAATCGAAGGCCTTAGACAAATCGCAAAACACACCCAGTGCATCCTGCGAATCCTCCCAAGCCGTGTAAATACTCTTAAGTAAAGCAACTCCCGCATCCACTGTTGAACAACCCTTTGTGAACCCGAACTGTTTCCTGTGTAGTAAATTATGTTTATTAAAGTGACTGAGCAACTGTTTAAGCATTAGCTTTTCAAAAATTTTACTGAGTGTAGGTAATATGGAAACAGGTCGAAAGTTCGAGGGATCCTCACTATTTCCCGCCTTAAATAAAGGTATGACTTTACTATGTTTCATCAAGTCAGGAAACACACCAGTCTCGACACAGCTATTGAACACAGTTGCCAGATGCGGGGCTATTACAGTTATAATATGAGCAACAGTTTTGACAGATAGACCCCATAAATCTTTAGTGGTTTTCATATTAATTTCTTTAAAAGTTTTTAATACATCTATAGGACTGACAGCTGAGAATTCAAAGTCTGTGCCGCATTCGTCTACGCCAAGTTTTAGAATTTGTTCGGCAGAAGCAGAGCAAGAAGAGAGACTTCTGGTAATAGAAACTGGAATGTTAGAAAAATATTTTTCAAATTCAGTCGCAACTTCCAAGTCCTCTTCAATATCAAAATTATCTATTTTTAAATGAAAATCATTACAACGTATTTTAGATTTACCAGTTTCAATGTTTATGACATTCCAAGTTTCTTTAATAATATTATTTGAACATTTGATTTTATTTTTTAAATAAATAGATTTCGCTCTAAGACAGGCTTGTCTGAATGTTTTTGAATATTTTTTTACAAATTCTTGAAATTGCGGATTGTGGTTATAGGACTTCTCTTCATATAGTTCATACAGTTTGTTTCGGCTTTTATAAATTCCAGGAGTTGCCCACTCACTCATGGAGAAACGTTTATTAAAAGATCGGCGCTTAGGTGTGAAAATTGCACTGAACTCACCATTAATCAAGTTGACTAATGAGTTATACAAGTGATTCGAACTACCGTGATAGGGCAACAACTGTACCTTTTGTGTAATATTACATTTGAAATTTTGTATACGGCTTTCACTGAATGTTATCGTATTTACTTGTCTCTTTTGGACTTTTTCAGAAATGCAGAATGAGACAAACTGCCCTGTGTGATCTGAGCGAACTTTTTTGATAATAGATTTATGTATGGATTTCTCACTACTATATATGTTATCAATGCATTTTGCAGTTGTGGCCGTTATTCTGGTTGGTTCCATAAAATTGTTATATAAATTAAATGATTTAAATAGATTCAGAAGGTCCAAACTTTCTGAAGTTTTCACCAAAATATCTATGTTAAGGTCTCCACATACAATAACAGTTTTATGGCTATTATAAACTTTATTTAGAGCGCACTCCATAATCTCCAAAGAAACATCAAAAGGGGCGCACGGAGGTTTATACATATTTAATACAATGAATCGCTCCAATTCAACACATGAAATTTCTACAACCCGTTCAACGGATAGACTAACAACATCACATCTATCCTTAAATTTTAATAATTTACTAACCAATATTGACGAGCCACCTCGTATATAATTTTTCCTGTTGAACGAGCTTGCAACCTTATGATTATTAAAGCTGTAAGTGAATTCATGGCTTCTTAGCCAGTGCTCATTTAAACATACAATGTCAATACTGCTGGAATTCATAAACAATTCCAATTCCAGCTCCTTCCCATCCAAACCTTGAATGTTTTGATGGACCAGGTTAATACATTTTATAATTTCTTTATTTTTAGTATAACAAGGTGTTAGCTTGCCAGAGAAACATTTTGTTGTCTTACTATTCTGGATATTTGTCTGCTTGTTGGATAAGACTTCAATACTATTGTGTGCTATGTTTGAACTACTAGATATATTGTTATTACAGCACTCAGAATTATTACTTTTTAAAACATTATTTGTGGTAGGCTCAATGGTCTCAAAAGACCTGTAGCCATGGCCAGATTTTTTATCTGTTGTCTTATAACCTAGTTTTTTGACTTGTTTGGGACGCCTTCCCAACCTAGTATGTCAACACTATTATTAAAATTATACTCAATATGAGCAGTTTTATTAGAAGCCAAAAGTTTGGCTTGATTCAATAAAAAATTTGATAGCAATATCGCTACCTGTCGTCTTAAGAACTTAGATAGTAAGTATCTATTTATAGTCAAAAAAGATTCACGTAATACAAGATTACAGTCGAATAATTCAAAATTTCTACTATTATTAGTCAACTTGTATAATTTTCTGTTTATTTTGTATCGAGTATTGTTCTCATTACGTGAGAAAGATTTACTATATGGTAATGTAGACATTATTACCTGTTTGACTGACAATTTTGACAACTTTTCATGGAAATTATTAATAGTGTTTATATTTACATAGTCTCTCCTGCCAATAAATATAACTATTGTTGATTGTGGGCAGTGTGTACTAGTCAATACTTTACTAACTATTTGAGAGTAGGTGGCCCCAGGAAATGAATTAATTATGACTGAACTACTCATATGTTGAACTAAGTGGTAACCTAAGTTCTGGCCGATTTCATCACAATATACAACTATCTTTCCAGTATTTACAATTTCTGAAACCTTTGTTACAGGGTCAGCAGAGGAAGTTAAGTTTAATTGTATAGCATGTTCAGCATGTTCATCCATACTGCCCGCTAAGTGAACCCCTGGAAGCGTTGACTCAGTCTGGGATGTTATGGGCAAGGAAGAATGTGGCAGAGATTCTTCACAGGCTGGTGATTGATTATATAATTTCTCAAGTGAATGGAACCTTTGTTCATTGCTGTGACAAGACTCAACCAAGCTATTTAGTGCCTCAATATACTCTCCAATTTCTTTTTGTGATATTTTGTACTTTAATGTTATTGACTCTAAAGACTTATTTAAATGTATGATTTCTGACTGCAATTGAAGTATATCAGTCTCATACTGCTCTGTTTGAATGGTTAATTGTTTTCTACTAGTTTCTACTACTTGTTGTAGCTGATAATTTGATTTACAAGTCCTAAGATATTTATTCGCACCTATTTTAAACTTTTTGATTTGTTTCTGTGATTTAACAATAAATTTATTGAGCTTTATATATTTTTTTAATTTATTCCTGCTAGTACTAACTAATCTAATGGTGTTGTTAGATGCTAAAGTAATATTATTAGAAGTATCGGGTGTCGAGAGATCTATAATATCTGAGGTCATGGGCTGGTCAAGATTAATACGATCTGACTTTACACTCATCAGCTCATCATACAGACTGTGGGAGAGGGCAACCTGATCAGCTGATTTGAGAGTCTCCCTGTGAGTGATGGAGTTATGAACATCACTTAGCTCACATTCCAGAATGCTGATACGCTTTAAGGCTCTCTCATGGGTGTTGCTGCACTCTTCCAGACCTACCACCGTTTCCTGAAGATGATTCCGCTGTAGTGTGAGCTCCATTACCTGTGAATGTAGCTCAGCCAACTCTTGTTTGAGTTGGGTATTTTTCTCAATGACATTTAATATTTCTTTTTCACTGTCGTCCCGTTCTTCCAACAACTGCTTATTAAGATTTTTGCAAATTTCAAGTTCCTTAATGGTGAGATTGAACTTTTGTTGCAAGTCACGGGTTACAGCACTGCGGGTCATCATTTTTATTTATATTGCCCTTTGAAAATAATTTATATCAGTGAAGAATGTAGTGTCACTTAGAGTAATGGACAAGTAATTTATAATACTTTACAATATTTACCTACTCAAACAAAGGGAATATATGAACAAAATTCTTTATTTGTATAAGTATTAAGTACTTATGTAGATTCAATTGTATTTGAAAACCAATTAAGCAGTTCAATACACAATCTATTTAAAATGTTTATTCAATTTATATCAATTTTGCAATGAATGATAGTCTGATAACAAAGTTAAATGCAAATAAATACAAAATTTAATTAATTTTTCACTTGGTATGGCTATGGTACCTACCCTACTCTCAAATTAACAAATTGTAAGTTTGAAAAATTGGAATTTTAACAGAATATTTTTCATAAGTTTTTACAGTTCTTGTTCGTTTTCATGAAGTTAAAGGATCACTTTTCACTAGTAACCGTAAATTCGCAGCTATTTTGACTTACTTTTTAACAATTTTGTACTGAAATACTTTTTTCTATGGCTTCTGACATTAATCGCTTTTCATTTCGTCGTCGTCTTGTGTATGCTTTTAATATTACTTACAACTTATTTTCCGTAGTTAACCTTTATATTTATCACTTTTTTGCTTTAAAAGGTTTGTTATTTATAATTTTAAATCCTAAAAATTCACATACGTAATGTTTACGTTACGGCTCCAGTGTCTAGTGTGTGTGTAGTATACTACCTACAATATTTTGTTTTGATGCTCGCGTCTTCCCGTTCTCGGAGGTTCAAGTCTTGCTCGAAACCAATGATTTATTAAACATTTTTGTAATTCAGTTGGCATATCTACTGTTTTTTTTTTTCAAAATTATCTCTACTACCTATCTACTTCTATACTAATATTATGAAGAGGAAAGAAAATATGAGAGAAAATGTTTGTTTGTTTGCATCGAATAGGCTCCGGAAGTACTGGACCGATTTGAAAAATTCTTTCACTGTTGCGAAGCTACACTCTTCCCGATGAAAATAGGCGATATTTTATTGCCGTATTTCCACGGGAACGGGAGCTATGCGGGTGAATCCGCGTGACGTCCGCTAGTATTTTATAAATTTAAGAAAAAGTTCTTTTTCAATTCTCCGTCGTTTGTCGTGACCCAGTTACAATCAAAAAGAAAATCGTAAGAAAACTCATAGCTATAATTGCTCAACTGGTAAATATTGCAGAGACCGACCCATTAATACAGGATGTGCTGGTAGTGTATTGAGTCGTGGTGATCGATTAATGGTGGCAGACAAGCCAATTGATCGATTGGGTTACATTATTATATGGACCAGCCACACACTTGACGCGGAACGAGAAAAATTGCGAAGGAAATGGGTAGATATGTAATGTGGCTGCGGCACTTGTCATTATTTTTATACTACCAAGGTGTCAGACAAGCTTACATCCCCACCTGATAGACTGTGGTCATCGTAGCCTATAGACATTTGCAGCACCAGAGCCGCTGCACTCGCGCGGTCAACCCTTTAAAACCCTTCTAAGATTCGTTTAGGCTACGTCCGCACAGGCAGGCGGCTTGCTTGGTGCCTAGAGCCTAGTGGCTTGCATCCTGGCGACTTGCTAGGATACACGGTGGCCGCACTGAAAGGTGGTTTGCGTGGGGGGTCGCTAAGTGCCTTGGTCATTTGCTTGTCGGCACGTTGACAAGATGTCCCTTTCAAAATTAGCTCTATACTGCTCTATATTGGGTTCATACATATGATCACGCCTTTTATCCACAAAGGAGTAGACAGAGGCATATTAGATGCCCACATTTCACCTTTGAGATTTTGTCCTTTTGAGATTTTTGATTTTGTTTGAGTAACACTATATAGGCTTAGGTTATCTCTCTCATAGTCATATTGGCACCGACTTCAGTATTATATTTAATGATATCTGATAAATCCAACGACGTATTATAATATAGACACGTCATGTACGAACATCACGGCTTTCAAAAACGGCAAATATTTTTTATATTCAAAAAAAGAATTTCTATGAAATTATCTATGGTAGCATGTATGAAAATTAAGGCAATTGCCTGACTTTTTTGTTGCCAGTTTTAAGTGTTGGTAACGTATCTATAGTTTTGTATATATCATTGGATAAATAAGAATATACTAAGTTTGTGCTAAGTAAATTTTATTTTTCAGTTTTTGGTTTTGTTTGAAGTCGGTTTCTTTTTTGTTAATTTTTTTTTAAATAGGTACTATTAATATTATTATATTATCAATAAATAGTGTACCTAGATAAATAACTAGTTTTATTTTCCTCATATTTGCAATGAAACGTAGAGTGTTTAACACGGATAAAAGAATCAATTCCGATTCGAACGATAGCGTCTAAATACCTCGGGAATTGATTCATTCAACCCTCGGATAACATCCGCAATCAAAATGCCTCGCGCCTGGCGACAAAAAACCAACATGTTTGTTTACTTGGATACACGCTAAGCTACTCACTAGGCGCCAAGCGCGCAGTGCGGCCGGTCGCGAACATTCAAGTATGTTCGTTTTAATAAGCTACTCGATAGGTGACTCGCTAGGCTCTAGGCGCCAAGCAAGCCGCCTGCCTGTGCGGACGTAACCTTAGGAAAACCGAACTTGCTGCTCGTAAATATTTTTTGTCGATTTTTAGCGAGCGTCAAAGGAGCGGCAATATGAGTCAGGGAACAACGCGATGAACGTCGCGAATAAAGGAGTGTGTGTGTGGCTGTTAGAGCAATACTTGCAGCAACGCAAGTGGCATAGTGTGGCTGAAGGATTATGTTACATAAGTTGATTTCTTCACAGCTTCTGGGAAGTTATTGGGCCAATAAAATGCTTTTTCTTTAATACGTTTAAACGACCCTGGAAAAAATTGCAAAAGAGTATAACAGCAAAATTAGTATACCTTTAGGAAGTGAATTTAGTTTCTATTTCTGCTGTAACCTTAGAAATAATTTTGAAAAGCAAAAGGTACGGCTTACTCTATCATAAATTTTAAATGTGAAAAAGAGAATCAGTTTCGGCCCAGTGCTTAAGCCGTCTTGCACGGTATGCTCGAAACCAATTCTTTTTCCATACTTATTTAAAATTTATGTTGGTACTGTCGATCGGTACAATCGCTGTGTATATAGTCACACCTTTATCAACGTAGGGGTAGGCAGAGAAAGATAGAGAGAGAGAGATACTGCGGGCCTACATTTCAATGCATTTGTAATTCGTTTCTGGTAATTGAAAGAGGAGTGTAAGTCTTAAATTCTGTATTTCACACATAATGAAAACCAAAAAATTTATACAGGGTGTATAAATTCAAGATTTTAAACTCGCATCATAAACTCAGAAATTTAAATAACAATACCTTTCAAATGTTTAACTTCCACTAAGGAATGGAATTTGGCATAGCATCAAGCTACACCACGTTGCCGTCGAATTTCGCCAACTATGTGCTATGTGGGGTTATTAATAGTACAGCACACACCTGCGTTCAAGCCGGTGTAGAAATAAGATGTGTAAATATTATTATGATCTAGATTTTGAGATGAAACTTATGAAAAGTTCGTTGCGATATTCGTAAGTTTCTAATATGGCTATATGAAGTCAAACTCTGTAAATTTATGGAACCGGTCAAGTGGGGACTTAAGCACAAAGGGGTGTACATACCAATATTCAGACAAAAACTAAAAAGAAAATACGTTTCTTGCATGGAAGTCAGCCATAAACAATTATTCTGCTTTAAGTGTTTGTTGCAATAGAAATTAACACATTCTCTGTGAAAAATTTGCGGTTAATGAGATACAGACTGGCCGCAGACTGCCGTACAGGCAGACTGTTAAGTTTTAGTAATGGGTCCCGTTTCTACTCTTTGGATACGAATTTCTAAAACAGTAGGTAATCTCTTATGAACGTTTTATATTAGTATGCAAATTTCAAAAGTTTTGCTGCTTATCTCTGTAGCTAGCTGAAACTTGACGGATTTAAATGATGGTGCATTTTTGTTACTTAATAAAATAACTTGCAGGACTGAAAATGGACATGTTTCATGCACGACAGGCGCCAAACGAATTTTGCCAGCCTCATTCTACAAAACTGATTTAATGCAAACAATGCAAAAGGACCTAATTACACAACTACTAAAGTTGAAAAGTGAATCCCATTCTGAATAGCCGAAACGCCATCTACCTAGTAGAGTGCGATCATAATAACACTTACGCCACATAAATCGACTTAAGAATCTACTCGTATCACTATTTTTATTTAGGTACCTATCTATACTAAGTAAAACAACAATTAATTCACAGTGACAACCCTAAGCCTACGCTTTTCTATATTTATTTAGGCTGTTTTCAGAACGTGACACGTGAGGTGCCTTATCACGTGGCAACCTTTACTGTAAACTGGCTAAGTGCGACTCGGACTCGCGCATGGAGGGTTCATTATCAAAAAACTGCGAAGAAATTACTTGAATATGTATGTAATGGCGACCCATTTTTTTTAAAAATTTAGTATTTGTTATTATAGTGGCAACAGAAATACATAATTAGTGAAAATTTCATGATGACAGACAGATCAACAGACAGCAAAGTCTCAGTAATAGGGCCCCGTTTTTATTCTTCCGTACGGAACCCTGAAAAGGCTCTTGTAACGGTGGTAGTCAAACACATGTATACAGAAATAAACTGCTCCAATTACTGAGGCCAATATTTCAGACGGCTCACACCGATCGATCGACTTGTTAATATTAATGGTGGGAAATAGTGGGAAAGAATTGGGGAAATTGATGATACTTTTTTATACCTGTCTCCATACTGGCATTCGTTGCGTAACTGGTTAAGTTTAAAATAGTAGGAAAATCTGATTAACATGGCTGCGTATTATTTGGAAGTAGTTTTTTCAGTATGTATGTTTAAATTATGCACCTACGATACTTTATAGTTTTGCCTCTGAATTCCAGGATTTTTGGTAACCATCAGAGCAAAGAGTAAGTACAGTAACATTTGACGTCTGTCAGCTCATACATTTATTAGTGAAAGCAAAACGTAAAATTACTCGTATCTCTCATTATTACAATAAATATGTATCTGTAAGTGAAACAAGTTAAGGAATTTGTGCAGTTCTAACAAAACGAAAACATGTTTTATTTTATGCCCGCTGTTACAAGGTTGCGTTGTAGAATTTTGATGAACTGTCAAATGTTACTTTTTAAAATGACTCCACTTTACGTACTTTATTATACTCCATTTTACAAGTGTACATGGAATAAGATTATTCAAAATCAATTATTTGCCTTCACAATGACTGCAACCCTTATCCGCTTTAGCTTGCAATCTATTCTTCACTGTAAAATAGAGACTGGCCTATCAAAATGCGCTGTAAATGTTTCATGCATAACCGACATCTTATTATAAAGCATCTAAAAAACCAATTACCAAGTTCCAATTCAGCTTCAGCATCTTCAGAGATGGTCTCCATGGCCCGGTCAGCGCATGGCGAGAGGTCGCGCGCGAGATGGGTGCGCGCGCGACCCGCAAGCCGCGCGCACTCCAAGCACGCGGCGTGCACCAATATGGTAGCTTACGTCACGAGAACCAACACTATTTAACCACACATATTTCACTTTTTATTGTCACTATATTCATAGATTCACAGAACTGACGTCAATATTCACGTCACTAATTTTCACACCCTGTATAGTCATATATGCATTCAGGGTCATCACAAACACATTTTATCGAATTTATTTCTCATTGATAAATTTTAAATACCCCGAGGAATTCGGACAAACACAGGTATTCTCACTATTTGCTAATTAAAATTCATCGTAACGAATTCCATCGCGTAACCTTTGGTTTTTAGAATTTCGTAACTAAGAATATATCGAGTAACAGGCGTGTTAAATTGGTTGATTCGTTGACGTTAGTTAATGACAGTTATTTTTTATATTCTTTATCTTGTATTATTCTATACATCGTTATGTATAACTCAGAAAGCACTTATTTCTGAATAAGACACTCAACCTTTTATTTTAAACCGACTTCAAAAAAGGATAAAAGTTAACAAAATTCTTTACATTATGAGAATTAGAAGTTGGCATTTTAGTTTAGAAGCTATATGAAACCAGCATCGTTTCTGTACTGAAATACTGACTTCTTCATCCACTGACACTGTGGCCATTTTTATCATATTTTAAAAGTTACACATAATAAAAAAACGGGCAGGTGCGAGTCAGATTCGCGTATCGCGTACGACGGGTTCTGTACCAAAACCGGGGAAAAATCACTATTGTTTTTGCCGGTTGTTATTGTTGTATGGCAGAAATACATCATCTGGAAAATTTTCTGCAGTCTAGCTAACAGAGATACAGCCTGGTGACAAATAGACAGTTTGACAGTCAGACAACGGAGTAATAGTCTTAGTAATAGCACATTCCAAAGGTCATTTTCTCTTTATACTGTGGTAATAGGGTGCCGTTTTTACACTTTGGGGTACGGAACCCTAAAAATATTAACAGCTGTATGACCATAATAAATGTAAGTGATTCATAAGCTAGTCCTTCACAATGAAGAAGTATAAATAAATACTCAGCAACTGTACGTCAACAGAAAATAATCGTCTAAAATTAAAAGAACCATTTAACTATTCATCGCGTGTGTAACTAATTTTCCGTTTAACAACTAATCTATCAACACACGGTTGTACATTTTCATTGGCATTCCACAAGTGCGCAGTGCGTAAATCTTCACAATTATGTAGGTACTTTGTAGGTTTAAATCAACACGATATTGAAATGTCGTTTTAAAGGTATTTATTAACGAAATAAAATAAAGGGTTTTTCGGTCTGCTATCTTGACGTCTATCCCCTCCAAATCCCCGTCCAAAACTAATATTTTAATTTATGCTCATTTTTAGGGTTTCGTAGCCAAATGGCAAAAACGGAACCCTTATAGATTCGTCATGTCTGTCTGTCTGTCCGTCCGTGTGTCACAGCCATTTTTCTCCGAAACTATAAGGCCTATGATATTGAAACTTGGTAACTAGATGTATTCTGTAAACCGCATTAAGATTCTTATATAAATTTGGAAAAAAAGCAGTAAATTTTAGGGACACAGTCACACTCAGAACTGAAACTCAAATTTTTTTTTTTCATCAAAACCATACGTGTGGGGTATCTATAGATAGGTCTTTAAAAATGCTATGGAGGTTTCTAACATCAGTTTTTTCTAAACTGGATAGTTTGCGCAAGAGACACTTCCAAAGTGGAAAAATGTGTGTCCCCCCCCCTCTAACTTCTAAACTAAGAGGATGATAAATCTAAAATGAATATATGAAGTACATTGCCATAAAAACTACCAACGAAAATTGGTTGGAACGCGATAGAGATGGTAGTTTTTTTTTAATTCGTCATAAACAGCAATTTTCGGTTAGAAAAATCACTACCACTGCTAACGCGTTAAAACATCAATCAAAGTTACAACGAACTATAAGAACTTTTGCATTATGTTACTTGCTGCTACGAAACCCTTCATGGGCGAGTCCAACTCGCACTTGGCCGGTTTATTTCAGTGTTAGTGTATTGTTCTCTGGGTATATTATTTTTTAATTTTTGATGGTACAGGTTTCCATTCCGAGATTTCTTTCTCTTCCACCCTTTAGATAGTAGGTGCACCACTTGCACTTGGTATTATATTAAAAAATATAGAACAAATATAGATGACGCGGTGTTTAAACTTTCTTCAAGAAATTATTTAGTAAATTAAAGAAACAATTTACAAAATAATGCAATGTAATTTCCACGTAACACTAATATATTTATACATCCTGTATCTGTTGTTCGTTCATTGTATGCTATCTAAAGTGAATATCAAGCGTTGAATATTCAGCGCTGAGGGAAATTAAGGAACGGCACTGATTTCAGTGTGCCCTTCTGTCGTTAATAGTCTCGGAGGATACACTACAGATGCCTTGCACCAATTATTTCCATATAAAGATAGCATAAGAGGGGTTGTTTAGAGCCAAGTTCGATTTTACCGTAGATAAAACTACAAAAATTCACCACAGAATGTTTAGGTAGCTGGATTTCACTTTTAATTTTCTTGACTTGCTAGCCAGAGAGTTAATTCCAGTTTTGAAATTTAGAGTTCTCGAATACAAAAATAGTCTCTGAAGCTAAAGAAAGGACACGCCAAGCAAAACCCTCGGAACTCAAAAGTTATTCAAAAGACCAGCCCAAGTGATGACAAATGACAGCTCTTTAATCCTCATTGCGGGGTCGCAACTGTCAATTAATATTAGAAAAAATTCAAAGTCTTGTGTTGGAAATTTTGAAACTATATTTACCCTTTGACAAAGTAGACAGTCCTTTGTTAATTTTCTATAATTTTATGAACTCTACAACAATATCGCACCTTTTCCTATACTATAGATCTATTCGAGCGATGACCGCACACCGCGCAGCCATCGCACTCCGCTACACAAAGCTACCGCCACCGTCTCGAAGCAGATAAAATTGAATACTCCGGCCCAGCAACGTCTCGTAAACAAACGATAAAACATTCGTTTAACAACTCGTTTCTGGGTAAATGTCTTCACAGATATTTAGTGGAGTAGCTTCTATGCCAACTACGAGGTGGTCTGCTTCAGTGACAATCTATACTTCTATACTAATATTATAAAGAGGAAATATTTGTGTTTTTGTTTGTAACGAATAGGCTCCGGAACTACTGGACCGATTTGTAAAATTCTTTCACTGTTGGAAAGCTACACTCTTTGCGGTGAACATAGGCTATATTTTATTCCCGTATTCCTACGGGAACGGGAACTACGCGGGTGAAACCGCGTGTACGTCCGCTAGTATATTATATAGACTACCTAGAGTTAGAGCATGTTTATCTAAATATTGCTCTGATTGCTCAGTTTCTGTGAGTTTTTAACGATAAAACGAAACTCTATTAGGTACTGGGATTTCGCTGTCCGTCTGTCCGTCTGTCCGTCTGTCAGTCACTTGAATCGTAATAACTAGGCAGCTGAAATTTGCACAGATGATGTAGTTCTGTTGCCGCTATATTAAAGACTAGCGGACGTCACGCGGTTTCACCCGCGTAGTGCCCGTTCCCGTGGGAATAGGGGAATAAAATATAGCCTATATTCACCGCAAAGAGTGTAGCTTTCCAACAGTGAAAGAATTTTTCAAATCGGTCCAGTAATTCCGGAGCCTATTCGTTACAAACAAACAATAAAACATGTTTTAGTATAGATCCATACTAATATTATAAAGCTGAAGAGTTTGTTTGTTTGTTTGTTTGTTTGTTTGTTTGTTTGAACGCTAGGATCTCAGGAACTACTGGTTGGATTTCGGAAATTCTTTTACAGTTTGATAATCCATCTATTGAGGATGGCTATAGGCTATATAACATCACGCTAAGGCAAATAGGAGCGGAGCAGCAATCAAGAATGTTTCGAAAACGGCGAATATTTTTTACCGTCTGAGAGCTTCCGAAGCGTACGCTGCGTAAATGGTTAAAGTTACGTAAAAATTGTGTATTACAAAATTGTTTCTCTTAAAAAGTTCTAAAAAAAAGTCCGCGACAGCATATGTCTATCTTTTAAGGTTCGCCCACAATAACCTAATTTGTCTATCTCTTAAGGTCCCGCTCACAATATTTTAAAACTGAAGAGTTTGTTTGTGCTACGATCTCAGAAACTACTGGTTGCATTTTAAAAATTATTTTACAGTTTCATAGACAATTTATTGAGGATGGTTTATGACAGTATAACATCACGCTAAGACGAATAGGGGTGGAGCAGCTATGAATAATGTTTTGAGAACGGGGAAAATTGCCGGGAAAAACCGGTCAAGTGCGAGTCGGATCCGAACCATAAAAGGACGGGCGGAAGTAGATGCGACGGGAAACATCATATCACTTTACATATTAGTACCACGCCTTTCTCCTTCTCACTCCCATGTGACGCAAGCGAAGTTGTGTGGGTCAGCTCTAACGAACATAAGTGACGGAGTAAATGCGACGGGAAATATAATATCACAAAATATTCATACTACACTTCTCTCTTTCTCACCCCCATGTGACGCAAACGAAGTTGCGCGGGTCAGCTAGTTAGATATAAATGCGAAAGTATGGATGTTTGTAACACTCTTTGACGCTTTAACGGTTGATGAACGAATACAAAGATAGATATAATTTTTATCTCTAGAGTAACACTTCTTCTTATCTATACATATAATAAAATGATAGAAAAGTCAAAACTGTAGGTATATTAGAAATATTTAAAAATAAAACTTGCTGGGTGTTCTACATAAGATACCGAAGCCGAAAATATAGTCAGAACTTTTTTTGTCCGTTTGTCGGTTTGTCTGTTTGTCTGTTAGTCTGTTTGTCTGTTTGATTTGCTTTGTCCGGAAGGATCTCGAAAAGTACTCAATAGATTTGATTCAAATTTTGCACAAATATGACCTAGAGGTACCGTCTTCAAATGTGCTATATATTATCACGCTACGTATCCTAGGGGCTAAGCAGAGAGCCATTTAGTTGGCATTATAACATAATAAATTTTCACGCGTACTAAGTCGCGGGCAACAGCTAGTAATTAATAAACCAGCCAAGTGCGAGTTCGACTCGCCCATGAAGGGTTTCATAGCAGCAAGTAACACAATATAAAAGTTCTTATAGTTCGTTGTAACTTTGATTGATGCTTTAACACGTTCGCAGTGGTAGTGATTTTTCTAACCGAAAATTGCGGTTTATGACGTATTAAAAAAAACTACCAGCTCTATCTCGTTCAAACCAATTTTCGTTGGTAGTTTTTATGGCAATGTGAACATCATATTTTTTTTTTAAGATTTATCACTCTCTTAGTTTAGAAGTTAGAGGGGGGGGGGGGGGGGACACTCATTTTTCGACTTTGGAAGTCCCCCTTGCGCAAACTATTCATTTTAGAAAAAAATTAAGTTAGAAACCTCAACAGCATTTTGGAAGACCTATCTCTGGATACCCCACACGTATGGGTTTGATGAAAAAAAAATTTTGAGTTTCAGTTCTGAGTATGGGGACCACCAAAATTTACTGCTTTTTTTCTAGTGTTACATAAGAATCTTAATGCGGTTCGCAGAATACATCTAGTTACCAAGTTTCAATAGCATAGGCCGTATAGTTACGGAGAAAAGTGGCTGTGACACACGGACGGACAGACAGACAGACAGACAGACATGACGAATCTATAAGGGTTCCGTTTTTGCCATTTGGCTACGAAACCCTAAAAACCGAAAACAAAAACATATTTAAGGTGGGCTCCCTCCTTTTTTGTGCGGGTTTTCTATACTAATATTATAAAGAGATCAGCTTTTCAATTTGTCAGAGCGCTCAATGGTCAGGTTAAACACTTTAACAGTTAGGGAGGGGAAGGAGGGGTGGGGAGAATCCACCAGAAAGGCCGAAGACCTTCTACGTGGTTTTCACATTCTCAAAAATACAAAACACACATACATACATATAATCACGCCTTTATCCCCGAAGGGGATGGCTTATAGTTTTATGTTCCACGTAATAAGTGGTGAGCCTATTGACGTGTTGAAATGGGACAGGCGCAGGTCCCCGCGACCGGCAGTTGAAAGTTTTCAAGCCGCCCTAAAGGCCTTCAACTGGGCTTAACGATTGTCATTTTACTGTAAACCGGGTTTTATTTCGAGTTTTCCTTCTCTACGCAATGGATCTTTTTGCGAAAGTGTTCCCTTAGTCGCCTCTTACGAAATAACAAAACAACATTCATATTCACGCTAATTAAAATATTATCACAGCTTCCATAAAACTAATATTAGTTGCGGTTTTAAATAGCAAAGATGTGCGTTTTCCCATGCGGTTTCCGGTTTTGTAGGAAAACATCTCAATTTCGTATGAGTAAGATTTATTTACATAACCGAACTTCTGACCGGTTTGTAAATAATTGAAGCACACGGCACTGGGCTACTAGAACTCGTCCTTTCGAACCAGTAAATCTATACTAACATTATAAAAAGGAAAGATTTTGATTGTAGTGTGGGCTTCGAAACTACACAATGGATTTGCAAAATTCTTTCACTTTTGGAAAGCTGACTCAATCCCCAAGTAATATATGCTATATTTTATTCCCGTACTACTGGAACGAGAATCTTTTTGAAATGTAACTTATTGATAGTATCCCTAGTAAGGTTTTCCAAACATAATAAATCACTCGCGTTAGAAGAGAGTTAAAGCCTGTTTCTATTCTAGTGTAATGATTAGAATTCAAAAAGTACAACTTCCTATATAACTCAGAGTACGGAGTCATAAACGGATTTATCAGAAGCGTTTGAGGAATGCAATCGTTGAGAACGCGTGGCCGATCTAAAATCGTACATTAGGCAATGCACTTGTAGTAATGCATGCAGCCACTGGATTGTGTACATAGGAGCTCCATTGTGGATTGGAGAAGTCAGTGGATTTAGGAGGTTTCTCAATTGGTTTACCTTTTTTGACATGAGGTACAAGATTATGGGTTAAGCACATCACGATTATCAGTATTATCACTCTTCTTTTTTTAAATATTAATCTTGTTAAATTGACGTCACCAGCCTGATGGAAAGCCGGGGCGCATCTACGCTCATTGTGGGCCACTATCACAGTCCATAAGACTTCTGACAGTGGTCCTCAAGTTGGCGGCCCTGCGATGTGACTCTTCACGCTTCGGTTGAAGTACCCGGGATTGTAAAATGAGGAAAACACGTGTGCGGGCAAGTCGTTCCAGGGTTTTATAGTTCGACAGAGAAACGATCTTTTGAAACGCTCTGTTCTCGCGAAGATTCTCTCCACTGTGTATGAGTGGCATTTCTGCCCTCTCTTCAAAGGGTCATAGATTTTTATGTTCATCTCCGAACACCCGCCCTTAGCCGTCCCACGTTAGGCTGAGACCGCACTTGCGGTTAACGCGGCGGTTTCTAACTTCAAAATGTCAAACCATTGACTTGATTTCATTGGTTTTGACAGTTTGAAGTTAGAATTTGACATTTTGAGGTTAGAAACCGCCGCGGTAAACCGCAAATGAAGGGCCAAAATTCTTGCTGTCAAAAAGCAATAGACGTTTAATTTTTTTCAGTACTCTATTTAAGCCATAGACAAGCCGCAATAAAAACATTAATAGATAGCACTAATCTATCCATACTGTGGGCCTCGGAAACGATTAACTGTATTAATTTAATTGGGGTCAATTGGCACAGTAATAGGACTGTCGTTAAACTATGTTGTGTGTAGGAGTGGCTAAATGACTTAATTTTGCTGTATGATTTTATCTTTGTTTATTAGAAGGTATTTATCTAAATTCCGACATAGTCGCACGCATGGGGATGAAAATTACACGAAAAATTTGATATTATTTCTCGACATATTTAGCGGGCGTTTTCCTACTCCTTCGGGGAATTATGTACTCGTAGTAATATTTTATTATAAAGTGAAAAAAGACAACTTGGCCCAGACGGAACTTGAACCCGCAACCTTGCCTAATCCAGGGCAATGCTCTAACCAATTGAGCTACGGGAGCCGTACTGATACAAGTTGAAATTCGTCACCTTATTGTAACCGCCATTTAAGAGTATTAAAATATTATGAAAAAGTTAGCATACTAATTGCTTTAAATATTAAAAATCTACTCGTAGTAAGTACTATGTATATTGTTTCCCGACGTAAGTCTATACAAATATGGGTGGGTGGTGGGTTTCAGAATATTTAGGTTTTTGTTAGGCTACAGATCAACTTCGAGGACCAATTTTAATGATTTTTTGATTGTCTCAATCTATGTAATTTCATTACTAACAATAATCAAATCAATTACTAGTATAGATACTATACACTATACTATCTTCACGCCAAATTCCTTGCGGGGCAGGCAGAAAGAGCCGAGAAAGAACCGATTACTAGTGATTATTCTATTTTATTTCTTTCAAATTATGACTCTTTATGATGTCCAAATATGTATGTGAGTGTGTATGTTTATGTCTTTAAAGAATTACCTAGAAAGAATAATTGGTCGGATACCGAATCCGCCCATTCTGATTACAAGTCCGTCAATTCGTAGAGCCCTGGATTTCTGCCGAGAGCCCTGGGCTGGGACATCATTCTGAGGCCTTACCCGGAACTCCCGCTCGTAGACAGTTCTAATTCAATCGTGTGGTTTTAGTCGGTAGGAGTCCGGCATAGCATCCATGTAGAATTTCCACACAATAAAAAGAAAATCATATCAAATCATCCCAAAACCATATCATTATCTGTCAGTCATTATAACAGTCACACACAACATGCGTCATAAACATATACACATTATCCATTACAGAATAATTTGACATTTCGTGTCAAATTCGTCATTCGCGCGTTTATTTATGTGGCGCGAATAATTATCGCGTAATAGTTGTGTGTACATTATTCGATTTGTGTAAATATTTCGACATTTTAATTAATATTTTGTCAGTTTATACAATAATTATTTATAATTGAAAACAGGTTAAAAGCAAACAAAAACTTTAAAACAAAATCATTTTCTTTTAGATAGAGGTAAGTTTTTTGAATAAACTGACCAAGGTATTTTTTTCGCTACATTAACACCAACTAGATGCAGTCTGAAACTAAATTACAATGTAGCAAAGGAGCTTTTAATGTGATACTTTTTAGGGTTCCGTGGTTCCGTACCCAAAGAGTAAAAACGGGACGGGAGACTCCACCGTCCGCCAGTCCGTCTGGTCGAGGCTTTATCTCATAAACCGTGATAACTAAACACCTGACATTTTCACAGATATCTTTTGCTTATTATAGTTTACTAGCTGACCCGCGCAACTTCGTTTGCGCCACATAAGAGAAAGTATTACCTGTTCCCGTCGCATTTACTCCCGTCGCGTTGCGTTTACTTCCGTAGCGTCTCGTCGTTAATATTCAATACTACGTGAGAGAGAGAGAGAGAGAGAGAGAGAGAGAGAGAGAGAGAGAGAGAGGGGGAGAGAGAGAGAGAGAGAGAGAAAGAGAAAGGTTTCTCGTCGCGTATATTCCCGTCGCATTATTTTTAAGAACAATTTCGTTTATGAAAGAGGTATCCCCAGGCATTATTGTAGAAAAAAATTGATTGCAATTAAAATGGTTATTACGCACCAACCCAAAGATAGACACATGCCATCGCGCAATTTTTTAGAACTTTTTAAGAGAAATAATTTTGTAGTAGGTACATATTTTACATAACTATAAATATTTACGCAGCACACGCAACGAAGCTCTCAAAGGGAATAACGTTTCCCCCGTTTTTGAAACATTTACTATTACTGCTCCGCTTCTATTCGTTGTAGCGTGATGCTATATAGCCTATGACACTCCACAATAACGTAGCTTTCTATTGGTAAAAGAATTTTTAAAATCGGTTCAGTAGATCCCGAGATTATCCCTTACAATTTAACAAATATACAAACACACAAACTTTACTTCTTTATAATATTAGTATAGATATCAAATTTTTGGTACGGATATTTTCGTGCGCGAATCTGACTCGCACTTGACCGTTTTATTTTAACTTTTTTATACTTCTATATTAATATTATAAAGAGGAAAGATTTGATTATTTGTTTGTTTCGAATAGGCTCCGGAACTATCAACTACTGGACCGATTTGAATAATTCTTTCATTGTTCAGAAGCTACACTATCCCCGGTGAACATAGGCTATATTTTATTCCCATATTCCCACGGAAAAGGGAGCTACGCGGGAGAAACCGCGTGATGTCCGCTAGTCATATACTGGATGTTTCTTTTAGGGTGTCAAGCCGCCACTAGCTGGTAGCAGGGTTCCATACCTATCGATTTAACCCCCATGTATGTTCTACGATTTTTTGTAGTTTTCGAGATATAATTTTTTTCGTTATTTTTTATAATTACGTGTCCACGTGGCTTTCTTCTTTTTGGTTCGTTTTTCTTGGATATTTTTTTATTATTATAATGCCTATTGATTGCAGTATTATGGACAAAATAATCTCCTTCCTAACTTTGATACAAGATGTAAAAATTTTAATCGATAATAAAAAAATAAGGAATTATGCAGAACATTATATCTCGAAAACTACAAAAAATCGTAGAACATACATGGGGGTTAAATCGATAGGTATGGAACCCTGCTACCAGCTAGTGGCGGCTTGACACCCTAAAAGAAACACCGTGTATAAAACTGTAAGGGTTGTCTCAAGACACAATTAATTATAGTTTACATATTGACGGTTTTCCCACACATCACTGGCATTATGGAAATCAATACCAAGACTGGTCGGCTAGTCAATTATGCATGGATTTGTGGCTATAAGTAAACGAAAGCATTTAGAGTGTCCATTGTCTGTTTACTCGTATATTGATTCTACATAACTATGTCGACCTTATTTTTCATAGTTAAAACTAGTGGACCTATGAAATGACCCTGTGGAATACCTCAGTTTGAATTACGTTTGGAATGTTGGTACTGTGGAGGAAAACTCTCAGTTTTTTTTTTTTTTATAAACCACTAATGTAGCAGACAGGCATACGGCTCACCAGGCGGACTGGTGGTCACCGTAGCCTTTGAACGTTTGCAACACCAGAGTCGCTACACTCGCGCTGCAGACCCTGTAGAAACCTTCTAAGACCTTCTATCTTGTTAGGGTTGCGTGTCTAAAGGGTAAAAACAGGAACTTATTGCATATTACATTATCTGTGCTATTACTGAGACTAAGCCGAGTCTGTCTGTCACCATAAATCGTGACTTGTGACACAAATTATGTATTTGGTCCTGGGTTCGATTCCTAGGTCGTTCCAAATATTTTTGTGACCCACAAATAATTGTTTCGGAGTTTGGGTGTTTTCTATGTATGAAATGTATGTATTTACAAATATATAAGTATGTCTATCAGTCGTCTAGTCCCATAGCACAAGCAATATAGCTTGTGCTATAGGATCTAGACGACTGATAGACTGATTTGGGCTAGATGATGGTGTGTGAGATTGTCCACAAATATTAATTTATTTCTGTTGCCGCTATAACAACAAAGCTGAAAACAGGCAGCCTGATGACGCTGACGCACCGACAGACGACGAATTATGACTAACTAGCGTACGTCACGTGGTTTCACCCGCGTAGTTCTCGTTCCCGTGGGAATACGGGAATAAAATATAACCTATGTTCACCGCAAACAGTGTAGCTTTCCAACATAGAAAGAATTTTTTAAATCGGTCCAGTACTTCCGAAGCCTTTTCGTTACAAACAAACAAACAAAAAAATAAAAAACAAACAAAACAAAAAACAAAGATACAAATCTTTCCTCTTTATAATATGAGTATAGATAGGATTCCGTTTTAACCCATTGTGTGCGGGACCCTTAAAGATCTTCCTTTAGATCGTCTTATCGCAAACAATGCCAAAAAAGAAGTACCGTGTATTCAACGTCTTTTGTAAAATGTGTGTAGAGATTTAATTCAAAGCTATCTTAATAATTAGGGTATTTATCTCCTTTTACCTAAGAATTAAAGGTTCTAGGTAAAATTAAATGCGTTTTAGGATTAAGTGAGCGTTTCCGTGCTTCGGAAGGCACGTTATGCCGTTGGTACCGGTTGCCAGTAAAATGGCAGTCGTTAAGCCTAGTTGAAGGCCTTATTGGGCGGTTTGAAAAAATTCAACAGCAGGCAGTCACAACCTGCACCTGTCCATCTCAACACGGCAAAACGGCTCACCACCTATTACGTGGTAAAAAGGTGTAATGTGGGCATATTATATACTTCTGCCTACATCTTCGGGGATAAAGGCGTGACCATATGTATAGGATTAAGTGGTTAATGAATAAACTACACTTTAGATACCTACTGTGTGTTGTGGCGTAAATTGAGAGAGTTGATTAATTGATTGTCACTTGCTTTTTTTTAACGCATGGAAAATCTGTCATAAATGCTGTGCTGGACTCTTACTGACTAAAAACCTCACGTTTCCTGCCTACTGGCTACAGTCGGGAGCCCCGGGTAGGCCCTCGGAAGGATGTCCCCAGGAAACGTACCGTTACTGAGACCCTCGCTGTACGTCTGTCGGACTGTCATGAGGCTGTATCTCAGGAAGTGTGATAGCTAGAGAGGTGAAATTTTGACAGATGATGTATTTCTGTTGCCGCTACAACAAAAAATACGAATTAAATCAGAAAAAAAATTACATGACATACACAATAAACTTGATTTTTTGCCGATTTTTGGTACGGATAGTTGTGGTGGCGCGAATCCGACTCACACTTGGCCGGTTTTTCTATTATTAGGTCACTATTCAAAACGATCCCAACGCGTTACTTAGCCTTTTTTACGGAATTATCTGATTCTAAATACATAGGTACATACATTAGCAAATTTCAACACCCAAACTCCGAAACAAACATTTGTGAATCACACATTTGGAGTGTGAACAGTTCTAATAGTTCTCCAGCTCCTGAATATAAAGCCCTTGTTAGGGTCAGAGTCAGAGGCAAAAGCCTCAAAAAGTCTAAAAAAATATGAATAGTAGAACAACAAAACCCATTTTTTTTTTGAAGTCGATAAACACACGAAAGTACAAACATTATAAGCAATTTGATTTCTCAATTACCTAATAAAATATTATCACGGTATGAAATTAATGTCAACCAACCGAATTAAATAGCCATAGTTTAATGAAAAACCTTATAATACACAAACTTCCATGTCTTTTAATTTCATTTCAACTTAATTTTGAACACAAACACTCCATCTTCAAAAAAATATTAATTACTTTCGCGCGTTGTAATATTAATCACATAAATTAAACAATACGGCGCGCAAGGAAAAGCGCGCGAAAATCGTTAGGTGACGCGAGCACCCCCGACCATAGCTGACGCGGTACTGGCGGGAAACTTAGCACGTGGACTCAGCAAAAATATTTGACAAAGAAAATTTGACTCTATCTTATAGCATCACAACTCAAATTCCCGTACACGATATCTTGTGAAAATGTATGCTGATTTCTTAACTTGTTCAGTTCAAATAAAACTTTAATGTATAGCAGTATGGCATATTATGACTTGGCAAATAGCTTTTGGCTGTGGTTATCATAATATAGGAAAACTTATCAACTCGGGAAAATTCGTCACTGGTCGGTCGGCAGTTCTTGTTTGTAGAAAAAGCTTTTTTATTTGATCAGTTAATAATGTATTTTATTCTTGCGAATATATTTGAAATTCTTGCGAAATATGTTAGGGCGGGGTAGGCAGAGATCATTTATACATCCCAATTGGTATAATTAGTTTTGATGACTTTGATCATACGAATTTAGTACCAAAATACTGTATTATTTAAATCGACGAAACCTTATCACTACTCTATAAAGACTTGTCACGACTTTAACTTTTATTTTTATATACCACTAAGGTAGCAGACAAGCATACGGCGCCCCAGATTTACTGATGGTCACCGCAGCCTATGGACGTTTGTCCCCTTTTGAAGAACCCCATACTGTAGGCGTTTGGGAAAACCGAGGCAGGGAGATCATTCCACAACCTAAGTGTGCGTGGGAGAAAGCCTCTATCGGATCTAAACGTGCTCGAGCGCTCCGGACGCAGTGTGTGAGGATAAACACCCTGTCTGTGGCGAGAAGTGGTACCTAGGCAACCATAACTTTCATCCACATTTCATCACTTGTATTTAGTCTTAGACGTACCTAATAGGTAGTGAGTGGTGGGTGGTTGGGCGAGGCCGCAGTTGCGGCCGTAGGTCTGTTGGGAGTCCTGGGACATCCTTCCCAGGGCTTACCCGGGGCTCACAACCATAGGCTGTTGGGCGTTACGTGAGGCTTTTTAGTCGGTAAGAGTCCGGCATAGCATCCCAAAAGAAGCCGGTGGAAGACCTTTTACTGTTAGTCGAGAACAAAATGAATGGGGAGACGTGGGACAATTTCTAAAAAAGGCCAAATGTGGGCATATTTTATGCCTCTGCCTACCCCTTCGGGAATGGGGAAGCACGGTCAACCATGATGACTATTCGAGAACACAGAGCAGAGAATATCTCTGATTTGAAAGAAATATCACGACGTTGAAACATGATGGCATAAAATATGAACATAACAACGTAAGCACATAACTCCGCGAGCATCACATCTCAGTCGAGTGCAGTCAGGTACGAGATTATTGGACCGAGTTGTGACTGACACACTGACCGGAAGAATGACGAGCGAAATTTCTTTTATTAAATTCTCGAGTCACAACATTTGAATTCCCACCGGAGACAAATATTTGTGTTACCCATAAATATTTGTCTCAAGACTCTGGGTGTTTCTATGTATAATATGTATGTATTTAAAAGTATATAAGTAGGTATTAATATCCGTGGTCTGATACCCATAACACAAGCAGGTTATTCCTAGCTTACTTTGGGATCAGATACCGTTGTGTGAGATGTCCGTGAATATTTATTTATTTATTTACAGTGTTAGTTACCGACTTACCGTACTCCTCCGAAACGGCTTTACCAATTTTTACGAAATTTATATGCAAATTCAGTAGGTCTTAGAATCGACTACTATATATTTTTCGTACCCCTAAGTGATCGGGAACAATAGTCTACGCGGATTGAGCCGCAGGCTTCAGCTAGTAGGTCTATAAAATGTTATTTGACTGCTTCATTGCCGCATTCGGTAGTGTAACCGAACGCCACCCTGTGATCCTGGGTTTGATTCCCACGTCAAAATATTTGTGTTTGTTTGTTTACCAATTTAGAAAAAAATAAGTGTGAAGTATAATATTGTCTAGTAGATTATATTAACACAAGCCTATACTAGCTTAAAATTGGAACTAAAGGACGTTGTGTAAGAATTTACAAAAAATAAAATCTACGTAAAATGAAGCACATTTGGTGGTAGACAACCACGTTACACAATAAAATAGGTTATGCTCTAAAATTAACAACATATTTGTTTTAATTAGGCACTAACATTAACATTTTTTTCGACACGCTTTTCTATCATTTAGTTGAAAGAAAATCTTCTAAATGATGGAAAAAGTGTAGAATTTTGATTTAGAGTTATAACAAAACGGCAATAGCCTGCGTCAAAATAAAATAGGGTCTGAGCGTTTTAATCTCTTCTATTCTCTCATTCATTAAAGACTTGTATTAATGTAATATTATAGACCGTTGGTCTGAAATAAATGATTGAATTGAATTAATTCTGAGATACCCACATTACTGTGGGTCCGTTTACCGTTAAGGTAATTATGAAACGTTTTCTATGCATATAGTAAACGACGTAAGTTCATGAACGCTAGTGAAGTTTTAAAGCTGTATGTCCCACAACTCTTACAGAAATCCCCATTGGCATACGTGTAGTTTCATTTTTACTGCGCCATAAACCATCTTTATACTGCTCAGCGTTGTAGCTAATATATATGTTACTATGACGGATTCATTTCAATATTACTCAACGCTTGTATTCTGTGTATGTACGTAGTTGAAATGTAACGTACAGTCTCGGAATGTGTCAGAATCAGTCTCGGAATCAGTAGTTTCGCATACTAAATAAACGATATCTTCCGAGGACGAAAGCTGCCGAGGGAAATTTCAATCGGTCAGGTTTACCACCCTTGCTTAAACCCGACGGTAGTTTGGCCCAGAGTGCCAAGGAGAAAGCCGACCTTTTGGGTAATCTCTTTGCCTCTAACTCGACCATGAGCGGAGAGGGTGCTTTACCGCCGGGCATTCCGAGTTGTGGCACTTTCATGCCGGAAGTTAAATTTCGTCGCTCGCCATAGACAGGGAGTTCATCCTTACACTCTGCGTCCGGCGTTCCAGCACGGTTAAATCCGATAGGGGTTTTCATCCGCGCACGCTTAGGTTGTGGAATGATCTCCCTGCCTCGGTTTTCCCAAACACCTACAGTATGGGGTTCTTCAAAAGGGGTCTTAGTAGGTTTTTACAGGGTCGGCAGCGCGAGAATGGCACCTCTGGTGTTGCCGGTCTGGTCTGGTCCTTCTGGTGGGCCGTATGCTTGTCTGTCACCTTAGTGGTATAAAAAAAAAATCTTGATCTAGATCTCGACTCGTGAGGTCTAATGAATTAACGTTATAAACACAAGTAACTTTAGTCTATATAATATAAAAACACGATTACTAATAAAATTCTGAATAACTTATTGTTGAAAATACATCGATTCCGTGAAATTTTTAACTGTTTCTCATATGTTTAAACATAGTTTTATAATATAATTTATTTATAAGAAAGACAATATAAAATCTACATTTGCACTAGGTATATCACTTTTTTTTTGGTTACAGATCTTTAAATTAATTTATTTCGTTAAAAACTTACAAAAACCAATCGCAACTCTCACTTCTTGCGCGCTAAAATGTATAATCTTCTACCTTGTTACAACCGATTAGAGTCAAACGGACTCTTAATGATTATTCAGTAGGGCCTGATGATAGTGGGAGGACTGCCAGTTATCTTTACAGACGCAGGTGCAAGACGAGACTTTTCATAACAATTTCAGTAACGCTTGTGTGAAGCCTAAGAAGTGGGATAGCACTTGAACCAACCTCCAAAGACGTGGGATAGTAGCCGAACCTCTGGGTAAGGCCACGGTAGTAGCCAAAGTCTGTTGGGAACCTTGGGAAATCCTTACGACTACGGCTTACTTGGGACTCCGGTAGGGGCTTGGGGCAGTGATGGAACACCGTTTGGTTTTAGTCGGTAAGAGTCCGGCATAGTATCCATGAGGGATTTCCATACTTTGTGTGAATATTTTGTGTGCTCTTTTTATTAGGATGTACTTATTTGTTTAGAAATAAGCATGTTTATTTTTTGTCTAGATCTTATAACCTCGGTTTTCCCAAACGCCTACACAGTATGGGCACAAATTAGAGATAGTACAGATAGAAGCCTACATACTAAATTCGGTGAGGCTACGCATATATAGACAATTCATTCACAGACACGAGGTCAGGCGGTCTCAACCGAATCTCAACCGAGTTTTCGATACTGATTTGTGCGCGAGTGTGTGTAGCAGAGGGTAGGTGTAAAAAAATGTACATACATGAGTTTTCCATCTGTACTATCTCTAATTTGTGGTATGGGTTTCTTCAAAAGGGGTCTTAGAAAGTTTTAACAGGGTCGGCAGCGCGAATGCTTCTGGTGTTGCTAACGTCCGTGGGCTGCGGTGACCACCAGCCCATCAGGTGGGCCGTATGCTAGTCTGCCACCTTGGTGGTATAAAAATATATTATTTTATACATACATACATAACATCACGCCTGTCTCCCAACGGGGTAGGCAGAGACTATGACTTTCCACTTGCTACGATTCTGGCAAACAACTTTCGCTTCTTCAACTTTCATAAGTGTCTTCATACATGCTCTTCGGTTAAGGGTACTCTTGACCTGGCCTTTTTTCAGAAGATTATCGATTTGATCGATATGAGTATGCCGAGGTCGACCCCTACCAGTTTGCTCATTCACTCTCGCTTCATAAATCTGTTTTGTCAGCCTATTTCCATCCATTCTCTCCACATGTCCAAACCATCTGAGCATCCCTTTCTCTATCTTAGTCACTACGTCTTCTGTCATACCGCAATCACTGTTAAACATATATTTATACTGTGCCGCAATGTTCCCTTATCACACTATTCTTTACTTTATCCCTCAATGTCACTCCAGCTATACTTCGCAAACTTCTCATTTCCACTGCATTATTTTATATTCGCTAAAATTGGGCTAGGGTAAGATGTGACCGTGTGAGAATGTCCGAAAATGTATATTAAGCAGCTCTCTATTGCTATTTTATATAAACCCTTCTTGTTACATGAACATTTTCAAAACTACTACGATCCAAAACATACCGCACTGTCTGTCGGATCATTTTTCGGCGAGGAACTTTTTTTTTTGTTTAACGTGAGGGAAAATCCTCATGGATGTTATGCCGGACTCCTACCGACTAAAAAACTCACGTCACGCCCAACAGCCTGTGGTTGGGAGCCCCGGGGAAGCCCTCGGAAGGATGTCCCAGAATTCCCAACAGAGCCGTCATGGGCCTGCTTCTGTAAGGACAGTGAGCCGCCCTCTCACCGTCCTCAGGCCTCGGCGAGGAACTTGTATCAGTTTTAGATTAACCTGTCAATAGCACAGTCCTGAATCCTTTGGAATATCCGAAATACGATGTGAATAAAAAGATCTCCACCAGAATTATTTCCAGCACACACACACTCCTCATACAATACCGGATTCTTAAAGCAAAGTTCAATGAAATGTAAAGCCATGAGCACCACAAATAAGAAAATAAAGTTAACACATTCGAAATGATGTAAATAAATAATAGAATAGAATAAACTTTTCCAGTTGGCAACCATTTTGATGCGTTTGTTTCCGGTTGGCGGCAGCCATTTTGTGTATAAAGCAAATAGTGTGCAAATATTAATGTTTATTTATGTAATAACTAGCTTTGTCGCCCTGGCTTTGCCTGAATCTAACTATTAACTTTTTTTAAGTAGCTTACATTCCTCCTTATGATATTATCAGCTTTTTGCCACTGAACCTTCCATTAAAATTGGTGCAGTCGTTTTTATGGTTTTAGAAATGATGGTTGTCTGTTTGTTTGTTCCAGCTAGGCACAACCAGACAGATAGACAATTTTTTTTAAATAAGTAGATTTATTTACATGCCTATACAAGTAACATTTAAATATATTTACATGTGCATTTAGTGAAAAGTTGTTTATTTGAAATTACGAACAGACACTTCAATTTTATATATTGTGTATAGTTTAAAAGATAATACATTCTGGTGTTTTGGCACTTTAATTAAATGTACACCATTACTAACTAGTTTCTAGGCGAATTCTTGATGAAATGTTCCGATGTTAAGTAAATAAACAATACCTACTAATTAATTTGAACCGAACTATTCTAAATATCCGTTTCTCTAAGAAATTATCGTACAATAGTACGTTTGTATCCTGTTGCTATTGAATGATATATTAAAATTTGAAATAAAAAAAACAGCGAAGTGCGAGTCGAATTCGCGCACCGAGAGTTCCACTCCAAAAAACGGCAAAGAAGCCTTTGTTGTATGGGAGCCCCCCTTTATTTCCTCCTTTTTTCCTGATTTTAGTATTGGCAGCATCAGAAATACATCATCTGTGAAAATTTCATCTCTGTAGGTATTACCGTTTCTAAAATACTGCCTCGTGACGGACAGATAGCTAGACAGACAGACAAACAGACAGGCGGACAGCGAAGTCTCATTAATAGGGTACCGTTTTTACGCTTTGGACACGAAACAGAACGAAACCGTTAAAAATACATTTGTCGAAACTCCTTTTCTTTGCTGAAAGTTAAGAGGGTAATGCCCGCCTTCCACTGCGAGCGAGTCGGTCCCATTACGGACTACGCGTATAGCGCATTAGGGTTCTGCATACGGAACGTAAAGAGGTCCATCATTTGGCCGCCAACTTGAGGGCCATTGTCAATAGTCTTAGTCTTATTTTTAAACTATCGCGGGTTTTAACACTCATACTTATTGAATTCGGGGATTCAGTGATTAATAAACTTGAACGTAAAACTGTGCCAACTAAAACTGACGTAGTGAGTGTTGTGTGTCGCCAGCCTTATCCTTCGTTGTAATAACAACGCGCAACGGAGGGTATTTCGACAAGAATTAACTTCGTGGTTTTTGTCGATCCTCGCCTCAGTCCAACCGCGACCACGGGCGCTGCAACGTGCTCGAAACGTCGGTGAATGTAAGTAAATAGTATTTCGCGTGAAGTCCCGAATTCTATAAGTATGAGTCTTAGTCTTGTTAGAGTTCCGTATCCAAAGGAAAAAACAGTACCATATTCATGAGACATCTGAATGCTGTATCACAGGAACCGTGATAGCTAAAGAACTGAAAATTTCACAGATAATGTACTTCTGTTGACGCTATAACAGCAAATAAATGTTTAAATCAGAAAAATAATATACTTGAGGGGGGGTTCCTATACAACAAACGGAAAAGTTGACAGTGATGTGGCCATACTCACAACTTGAATACGGTAAAGTTATAAACTCCATACAAAATGTTCGTTTTCACCCACACTAATGTGAATGCTTGAATCAAGCTTGAACGGGTGTGTGAGTTTACTAGGGACACTAGTTATGGAAACAAAATAATAAGGAACAGAATGCAATCTCATGTATGAAGGTACCTTTTTTTCAAGTCTACCCTCGGTTAAACGCAAATTAAACCAAAGCAAAAGCAAAAAATACATAGGTATATATATATATATATATATACGTAATGCAACGCAGTGACACTCTCTCAAGTACTGACACGGCATTAGACGCTTAAATTTTGGTGGGGGGATGGGGAAGCTTACTCAGTGGGAGGCAGGCAGTTGCCGATCTGTATGTAGTACTATTATATTATTTTTGATTATATAAAGTTCAAGGGTAACTGCTGCCCAAAAAATCCTGAATCAAATCGAGCCTGACCTAAAGCTTTCACAATCACCACTATCGGATGTGAAATCGAATCAAACTCACACATGCTTACTATCAATCGACATTCGTTATTTCTGTGTGCATATCTATTTTGGAAGTGCCAAGGTCATATTCAATAAACAATATACGAACAGGTGTGAACAGTACGCTACATGCATTGATATAAAACAGGCATACGTGTGAATGAAAGGTTAGATGTAATCTGATAGATTAGAAAGGGATAGGTTATACGTAATGCGGAAGGAATCACTCTCGTCTTAGATTTATTGGGGTGAAGGGCGCAGAGGTATTTTTATTGAAGATGAATAAACATAGTCCTTCAAAGGTTACAGCCAACATAATAAAAATTTTTGACTGGGAAATCAAATGTTAACATTCTCTTTTTAGACTGCGACTGTAGCGATCAGTGTCATTAATGACAAATAAAAACACTACACTTATTTTTTTAACGTGAGGGAATATCCTCATGGATGCTATGCGGGACTCCTACCGACTAAAAAAACCCCACGTAACGCCCAACAGCCTATGGTTGGGAGCCCCGGGTAAGCCCTCGGAAGGATGTCCCAGGACTCCCAACAGACCCACGGCCGCCGCTGCGGCCTCGCCTAGGGGGTGGTTCGGGTGCTGCTATCCCGCGTCTTTGTGGGGTTTCGGGTGTGATCCCGCTTCTAAAGGGGGCGCGCGTGAATTCCTCACGGCAAGCTGCCGTCATGGGCCTGCTTCTGTAAGGACGGTGAGCAACCCTCTCACCGTGCTCAGGCCCCAAAACACTACACTATAGTCTTGCATCTTGTTTAAAGAGGGTTACACTGTTACACATGATACGAAACCAGAACAGCCCAATATCAACCGCTAATGGGCGGCCTATTAGACATGAAAGGACGATCATCGCACTACATTCGTTACGAGCCTCTAATTTTGCTCGATGGCCTTTCGTACCACCATAATGTTCTAGCCCACCAACTTATGAATGAAATAGTCCAACAACTGCGAGAAGATTAAAGAAAAGAGTCCTGCAAGACCTAATATAGAATACGATTCAAGAGGGTGTGTCACTGGACACGCACCTCACAAGCCATCAATCCTACTATCCTACTTCCTACTATCCTATCCTATCCTACTAATATTATAAATGTGAAAGTTTGTGAAGATGTTTGGATGTTTAGATGTTTGGATGTTTGTTACTCAATCACGCTTTAACTGCCGAATGGATCTAGCTGAAATTTAGTAAAGAGATAGAGTATAGTCTGGAATAACACATAGGCTACTTTTTATCCCGGGAAATTGTACCCACGGGAAGTGGGAACGGGAACCAAATTTCACGCGGGCGAAGCCGCGCGCATTAGCTAGTAATGTAAGTAACTAGTAATAAATATTGTTTAATGTCTCCTAGACAGATTGCAATAAGAATTTTTTTTTTTAAATTTTGCTTAATGGCCTTTCTAACGACAGCGGATCACGACGTCGTGGGTTCGATTCCCACCGGAGACAAAAATTTGTGTGACCCATAAATGTTTATCTCGAGAGTCTGGGTGTTTCTATATATGATAAGTATGTATTTAAAGTAAATAAGTATTGATATCCGCGGTCTGATACCCATAACACAAGCAGGTTATGCCTAGCTTACCTTGGGATCAGATAGCGTGGTGTTAAAATGTCCGCGAATATTTATTTATTTTCTTTAACTCCTTACCTACAATTTTGATCCAGTGTGGTTTCAAAAATACCAAAAATATTTGAAACTTTAGTGGAATATTAGCATTGCATTTTAAAATTTTAATCTGCGCAAGAACCAACTGTTTTAATGGATAGTTTCGATGTCAAATCATAGAAGCTTCAACGCTTTACCAGTTCACATGTTTCCCTTCGATTACAATCCTGGGTTCTTCCAACAGAGCGTGAAAGACCGCTGACTTGTGGGCCACGTCTATTATAGTCTTGTACACTGTTAGATTTGTCCTCAATGCGCTAGATTTCGCTATGGCTTCCCATCAGGCCGGTGACGACATTTGGCTAGCTCAAAAAGCCAATCAGATTAGACCATTAGAGATACAGAAAATTTATGAATACCTGATACTCAAATGTACTTGAACGTATAAACAAATTAGGTAATGCAATGTTATTTTTCTTGAAAATACATACATAGAATGAATTATTCAAACCACGTATCTCTTAAGAAGATTACTTTTGTAACGGGAATGAGAAAATAACATACCTTCATGTGATGAATGGATACGTAAGGATAACTTTGATGTTTATAACCGACTTCGTAAAAAGACATTTCTTTCGGAATAATTATTTTTATACTTCCGAGAACCTCGTAACATCTTTATGGAGTATGGAGTTATTTGAAAAATTCTGTTTTGTTATGAATGTGGTCTTATTTGATTTTCAACGTTTGAAATACCTACGTAGCTACGAATTTTGTGGCCATGCCAAGATTTCCGAGACCCAAATCGATTTCACTCGTGAAAGATGCATTTTTTTTATCATCGAAATTTATTTAGGAGCATTTGGCTTACATAGCCATGCCAGCTCCATCGTACCCTAAGCTTATAAAGATGCATTTGCTAATCAAATTAAATGTATATTGTACATGTTATGCAAGGGATTGTGAAACGAAATCCATTGGTTTTAATATGTAAACTGCCTTAATAACATACATAGGTACATAATAGTCACGCCTTTATCCCCGAAGAGATAGGCAGAGGCATAGTATACGCCCACATTTCACCGTATAATTTTATGTCGCACGTAATAGGTGGTGAGCCTATTGCCGTGTTAAAATGGACAGGTACAGGCTGAGACGATTCACAGTTGAATTTTTTCAAGCCGACCATAGGGTCTTTAACTTGACTTAACGATTGTCATTATACCTAGGATTAATTTCGAGTTTTCCTTCTCTACGCAATGGATAGTTTTGCGAAAGTATTCTTTTAGTCGCCTCTTACAACACCCTCGGGATGAATTAGGGTGGCGACATTTCTTACTCTTTCCCGTTGCCACATCTTAATAAAGAATATCGAAAAGGAAAAAATAAGCAATAAAAACTGACCCTGCGATTTCAGCTAATTGCTTTCAGTAAGGAATCGTTAAATATACTAAAATAACTGCAGATTCGAATGATAAACGAATGCAGCCGAGGGCTCAAGCTAGTCTTGAACAACTAGTGCTACGTATGAAAGTTTCCACTTCGCTGCTTAACGCAGTATTGATTGTAATATGAAGCAGGATACTGTTATCTGATAAGCGATATCGTATTGAAGCTGTATGTATGGGTAGGTTTTGTAGTACCTACTAACCTACTTAAGTTTGGTTTTGTGTCTATCTAGGTATATAAGTACCTATAGTAAAGTATAGATCAACCGCCAACATAAATTTATTAAAAAAATATAATTATTACTTTATGGAGTTGATAAAAATGTCAGTGAAATTTCCGTTACAACAAACGGAAGAATAGGAACATAAAAAAAGTCAAAAATACGTAATATGTATTAAATTTATTCTTACCTTAGATGCTAACAATGATATATGTAAATAAGTTTCGGACTTTGTTTTCCTTCTACTAGAACTTCGACAAAATATAAAAAAAACACTCATAATCATGAACACAAGAAAGCAAGTGAAAAGATACATTCTGTTGAACAAGCAAAAATTAACAACAAAGCACAAACAAAAATAAATTTATTCAATCTTTAACGCTTACACTTAGATCTAAAGATTTAAAAACCGGCCAAGTGCGAGTCGGATTCGCGCATGGAGAGTTCTGTAAGGTCCCCCCCCCCCCCTTTTAGAAGATGGCGACAAGAGAAACTGTGTAAATTTCAGCAATCGTAATCGTACCTCAATATAGCCGCGTCGGCTACGGCACAATTTTTTCTGTATTAATGAGTTACTATTACCACTTTTATCTGACTAATATTGTGATATCAGACTTTTTTTACGTGTGGTATATGGTATGTTCAAGCCTCCGCCACGCCGCCCATAAGGCCTTCAACTTGGCTTAACGATTGTCATTTTACCAGCAACCAGGTTTCATTTCGAGTCTCCTTCTCTACGCAAAGGATCGTCTTGCAAAAGCGTTCCTTAACTCGCCTCTTACAACACCCTCGGGATGAAATCGGGTGACGACATATTGTATTTTTTTCCGTCGTCGCACGCGACCCCGTTACCACTCTGGGGGCCTTAGAACCTAGTGGTATTAGAACGATTTGCTGTAAAAATCTAATTTAGTCAGAACTGTACCAAATATTCCGCAATCGCCAAGTTTTCAAAGCCCTTTGAAAACTTTGAAGTGTTCTTCAAACTTTTTTTGAGAAATTATTCGCACAAATCTTCGCAATTTCTTGGGTAAGTACCTAAATTGTTAAGAAACCTTATAAAGCTTGGTTCGTGATAAATTTCAAGGTAATTGTTTAATAAGCTTTTTGTAAAATTAAGTTAGATATTTTACGTCATGTATAACTGAAAAAAAATTGTGTTATTTATCTAGGTACAACGTTTACTTAATGGTACATAGGTAAATTGTTGCGATACGTTTGATATTATTATGAACAATAAATTACACCACCCATTGCTAATGAATAAACCGCACTTTTAGTGAAATCCGGTCAAAACTTGGCGTCGCAAATTGGTCAAAGGCATTGAAATTAAGAGTCCATATGACGCCAAATAGACTATTGCTTTGATCTAGATCTCAGGACTCGTGAGGTCTGCTGAATAAAAATTTGAACACAGACAACTTCAGTTCATGAACTAAAAACGCTCTAGGCTCGAAACGCGATTTCTGATAAAATCCTCGATAGATTTTTGTATTGAAAATACCTCGATTTCGTGAAATTTTAAGCTAGATCTCGTATGTTATAAGTGGTTTTTATAATAAAAAATATTTATAAGAAAGACAATAGTAAAATCTTCATTTGCACTAGAGCATTTTTTCAAATTGATTATAGTTTTTTTATAATCAATTTATTTCGTTAAAAGCGCACAAAAACCGATCGCATCTCTCTCTTTCTTGCAAGCTAAAATGTATTATCTTTTATCTTCTATTAACAATTTGGCGTCTGGTAGGCTCTTAAGCTGCTGCACATCTCAAATGCATTTGGACAATGGACTGCGAGGAATTCTTTTTGAATTCAGTCCTAATTTAATTTGTCAATTTGCATTTCTTTCTTTATTTGATCAACATAGTATATACTAATACTAAGTAAGAACCTTCTCCGCAATCCTACCATTGGGATGTTAGTAGCGTAGCACCATGGTAAACGAGTATAAAGAAGTCACAGATAAAACCAGAGTTATACAGATAAGGTAAGAAAAAATATATAGAGAAGTTACGGTTTGTTATTATTATGTACTAGCTGACGCCTGCAGCTCCGCCCGCATCAAGTTTTGTTCCCGTTTCCGCTTCCCGTGAGAACATATTCCCGGGATGAAAAGTAGCCTATGTGTTATTCCAGACTCTAAGCTATCTCTCTTCCAAATTTCAGCCTAATCCGTTCAGCCATTAGAGCGTGATTGAGTAACAAACATCCAAACATCTAAACCTCCAAACATATTCACAAACTTTCACATTTATAATATTAGTAGAATAGTAGGATTAGTAGGAAAATAAATACACCACACACGATTCAACCCTAAGTACGAAGTACATTGCGACATATCTTTAATGTCGTGGGAACGGGAAATTCTTTTAAAGTCCCATTTGATTGTGGCAGGACTATGGGGAAAACCATACCGTGGACCCCCCAGTGTAACTTAGCGAAGTAAGAGGTAAGTAAGACCCGAGCGGCGTAAGCAACGTGTTTGCAGTTTACAAGTCCTAACAACTATTCGGTTTTAAAATACGGCAAAAATTTGAAGTGTTTGCATCGGGTACACTACATTAATACGAAAAACTTAATTCCGAAAGTCACAATCACGAATTTCATAATTCCGAATTTCATAAGACCGAATGATTCGAAATCCCGAAAGTCAAAAATCCGATGTTTCATAAATCCTTTTTATTAAAAGTCATAATTTTAAAATTCCGAATGTTTATAATTCCGACTGTCAGAATGCCGAATTTCAAGAAACCGAACCGTTGAATTCCGAATCATTAAAAATCCGCCATATTATAAATACGAACTCCGATTATCAAATTTCCGAAATATCATAAATACGAAGGGTGAATGTCGTTTCCACCCGTTCCTGCTTTAACCCGAAAACCTATCATTAAAGACGATTATTTATGTTTCCGATTCCATCCGTTTTTTTAATAAAGTATAGTCAAGTATAACTACCGAAAATATTATTTCCAAGTGAGTGGAAGGCAAACGACAAAACAAGAAAAAACCCCCGAGTCGGGGTACTCTGAGTCGGGGTGTTAACCATTCACTTATTATGGTTAACACCGAGGTGACTCGGATAGGTTAGGTTAGAAGGCTAAGGCGAAAGCGAAGTGGAGCGGAGCTCCGGCCTAAGCCATCGTGGTTTTTTTTTTTGTTTTGTCGTTTGCCTTCCACTCACTTGGAAATAATATCCTCGGTAGTTAGACTTGACCGTACTTTATTTAAAAAAATTAAACAGTTAATTTTCGGATATTTGAAATTCTGAATAATGTTTTTCGGGAAAATAACAGTCCGGTCTTTTGATTATTCGTACTAATGAAATTAGGAAAAATAAAAATTCGTACTTATGACTTTCGGATAAATGAATTTCGTCCTTTTGAATATTCGGAGCTTTGTTTCTTAGGAATTATAATCTTCGGAATTTTGAACATCGGAATATTGAAATTCGGAAAACCATATTTCAGAATTTTTGGGTGTTCCCGTTTGCATCGTATGCGCTGTGCCACCGGTACCTACATATTGTAATACAACCGTATCGGTTTATATTTAATCGTCAAATCGAATATCAACTTCAATAAGATTCGATTAGAAGAAACTTAATGCGTGTTTGAATGGAAACACTATTGCTACACATTCAAAACTTGCAAATAAATGAGTCGGTATAGAAACACGGAATCCGAGAGCAATATGTAGAATCCGGAACTTTGTTAAGGAAAATAGAACAAGAAGCCGTGAGATCGTTCTCACCGGACTACCCTTCTCTAACACGTTTATTGTGAAAGTTCAATCCGATTGACGTGGTCATTTTTGTTTTATTTCAAACTTTGAACAGAATGATGATCTACGTGACCTACTGACGTAGTTTAATGCGACAGTCACAGCCTACAGAAAAAGTCTCGCCCATAAGCCCCTCTGCACTCTATTTTATAGAGAGGGGCTAAAAGTTTCGAAAATCTGTCATTTTCTATTTTCTTTGACAAGGTTCTGCATTCTTCTCTTTGCGCGCAAATTTATAAACGTACATATCGTATATATAATACTTGTCTTTATTTAAAGAAGCACTGTTATAATATCTTCAGTTATACACAAAAGGTACCTAAGGATTGTGCTCAACAAAGCCCGCGTAGAAATACACATGGAACAGATATACAGAGAAGTTAACCATCATGAACAGAGTATCTTTCCACTTACTTGTGGTGTAGCCGAAGTCATCTTCCTGCTCTGGGTCGGCTTCTTTTTCTTCTTTGCTGCGTTTTACGGCCCCTGCTGATGCGCGGTCGATCTGAGGAGGAGAATATACATTAGAGGGTATTCAAGAGTCTGTATGACGCTAAATAGACCATGTCTTGATTGGGATCTCAAGACTCGTAAGGTCTACTGAGTTAAAGTTGATTTATCTGACAAATAAACTTCAGTGAACAAAGCTTAATTGACTGCGCGTGTTAAAGTGCGGTCGATCTGAGGAGGAGAGTATACCTTAGTGGGTATTCAAGAGTCTGTATGACGCTAAATAGACCATGTCTTGATTGGGATCTCAGGATTCGTAAGGTTTAATGAGTTAAAGTTTGTTTATTATACAAGAGACTTTAGTCTACAAAGCTTATTTGACTGGGACTTGTGACGCTTAGTCGATATGAGTGATCTCTGTTTATTAGTACCCGAACTAACCCTCCCAAAGACGCGGGATAGTACCCGAAGCCCCTAGAAGTGTCCGTGGTGGTAGCTAATTTCTGGCGGGAATCCTGAGACATTCTTCCGAAGAGTTATCATAGGCACCCCGTACTACTCAGATTATGTAGAGACGCGTGGGTTGGTTCCGGCATGACATCTTTCTGTGTGAAACGTTAGACGTTCGAGAAGAGCGATGTTAAATCATGACAATAATTATACAGGTTATTAATGAAAAACTTCTACATACAAAATGGAGAATCAATCGTCCCCTAATCAAATACAATATACGATATGTGATCTTCAAAATTCAATACAGATGAATGAATTTATTTGAATGAATTGAAATCGAAAAATCCTCCTAATCTCTTTTGTATGACTTTCCATACAAATTAAATCTTTAGAAATTTTCATATTAAAAGATCCAATGTAATGTTTATTCCATTCTAATAAAAAAATCATCTAGTAAGGAAATTCCTATGATTCGTTTCAAAAATAAACCGCTTAATTATATATGGATAAGATGAATTTATTAGTCAACTGCATTTGGTGATCTTATAACCGTTTTAAAATGCAAAAGCGAAAGTAGTAACTACCCTTACTTGAAATTTTCAATTAAAAACATCATTCCCTACACGAAACAGACGGACAGCTACTACTGTCTTTTTTTACTACTACTGTACGTGTATTTACTGTAGTTAGTAAGTGTATTTGGGAGTTTGTTGGTATACAAATATTGATGGTTTGGAATGGAAAGGCTATACAAAAATTGATGCTATCCTAAAATTCAACCTAGACTAAACTAGATTTGTCTTATTGATGCTATCCTAAAATTCAACCTAGACTAAACTAGATTTGTCTTATTGATGCTATCCTAAAATTCAACCTAGACTAAACTAGATTTGTCTTATTGATGCTATCCTAAAATTCAACCTAGACTAAACTAGATTTGTCTTATTGATGCTATCCTAAAATTCAACCTAGACTAAACTAGATTTGTCTTATTCTATATCTTTTTCTGTCCATCCCAAGGTTGCCTGGCAGAAATAGCTTTTTAGCGATAAGGCAGCCCTTTGTACAATATCTGCAATTATTTTTTTATGTAAAATTTAACATGGTTTGCAAATAAAATTTTATTCTATTTTAGACAAAAATGTCTACAAAAATTCATCTACATAATAATAGATTTGTAGACTTGCCAATAAATGATTCTCACTCTGACTCACCTCAACTCCTTTATCAGAATACGTCCTCCCCTGCAGTTCTCTCTCATCTTCTTCATCGCTACTCTCCGAGTCAGAGTACACCGGTTTCGGTTCAGCCGGACTGGCGTCTACATCTTCTTTCTGATCGCTTGAGTCTTCTACTTCTTTCTCTACATCTGCTTCTGAGGTTACTGTTATCTGTTAAAGATAAGTTTTAGTGTAGGATTTACATTCTGGAATGAATGAATGAATGATAGTTTATTACAATTTTTGTGACCTAAGTTCGATTCCGGCTTTGCATTATAAATGTGAACATACTCTACGACTACAACCTATTTTGCTTAGATGAATGGGTTAATTTAATAGTAGGAATTACGTAGGAACTTTTAAAAAGGTAAAGAATGTCAGCAATCGTATCAACACCGCTTTCGACAGCCATCTTAACCAAAAATTTTACTCTGATATTACGTTTGATTATATGTACGGTATTAACGCAAAAACTAATGAATAGATTGAATTCAAATTTCTGAATATAAATAAGAGGAGGTCGGATATAGTTATACATACAGACAACATATCTTCACGCTACATACATACATACATATGGTCACGCCTTTATCCCCAAAGGGGTAGACAGAGGCACATTATATGCCCACATTTCACCTTTGTATAATTTGTCCCACGTAATAGGTGGTGAGCCGTATTGCCGTGTTTAAATGGACAGGCGCAGGTTGTGACTGCCTGCTGTTGAAATAAAGCCTTCAACTTAGCTTATCGACTGCCATTTTACTGGCAACCGGGACCAACGGCTTAACGTGCCTTCCGAAGCACGGAAACGCTCAAATAAATGTCACAAAGTGATCACATGGATGGTCACCCATCCATGGACCGGCCATAGTGAAAGTTGCTTACTGCAGTGATCGTTTACAGAACACTGAGTCCGCGGGGCCACGAGCGCTTCACGCTACGCTAGAAAAAAAATCCAAAAACTAGTTAAACAGTACGACTACGTCTCAAAAACAGTGAAGCTGTAACTGTTGACGTGTGTTTGACTGTGTGCATGATTTATTATACTAATAAACTACGATTTTAATGCACGAGCACCTTGTGTCATGTCATAGAGAATTAGGAGCTGAATAGGCGGGGTATTAGTTTGTCAATGCGCCAATAAGCTAATAGTTGGCTATTTTTGGTACTAGATGGCGTACCATTGTCATTGTTTGGAGATAAAAGGGTTCCATATTATTAGTCGTGGGGTTTTTGGTTTCTTTTTTAGCCGACCTCCATAATTTTTACTTTTGATTTGCCAAGGTGAACAGGAACTTTGACAACCTCAGTGCCGTAATGGTAGTGTATGTTACTGCTATGCTGAGGTCTAAGATTCAAATCCCGAGTCTAGTCGTAACAAATACTTTTGTGAGCCACCAATCTTTGCTTCGAAGTTTAGTTGTTTTCTTTGTAAAATACGTTTGAGTTAATTTTGAAAAGCAATTAGTATGCTAACTAAATCACAAATATAATGTGAAAAAATTTTGGTATCGAGCAAGACTCGAACCTCCGTCTTCTGGTTTGCCCGACCAGACGCCCTAACCGTTGGACCACCGAGACACTAATTCTCTACAGTCAAATTCTTTCGCTTCATTCTTTCGCGTCTTGGGGCGACATAGGCACCATCTTCCGGCAACTTAGTCAAGCTGCACGGCACGAATGTATAGAATTGCACCTATATAATATAAACATTCGATTTGCGATGATACCAGCCTAAAAAAAAATTTTTCACATTATATTCGTAAAATACGTTAATCATAGTCGTCTAGATCTTATACTTAGAACATTAATTTTGGGCTAGATGTCGTTGTGTTGTATAATCTATTATCAAATTCAACTCACCTTAATCTCATGTGTGGGCGTTTTGTCCGGCGCAGGGGGCGCGGGAGACTTCCTGGGGGTTTTTGTGGGAGTTGCGGTGGGAGATGTCGCTTCTACGTCGGAAGAGTCTGCGTTCTGGCAAAAAAAATTGATCCTTCGCAACGAATATTGCATATCTAATCTATACCATACTTATAAACGTGAAAGTTTGTATGGATGTTTGTTACTCTTTCACACAAAAACTACTGAATAACTTTTCATGACGCTAAACAGTAAAATATAGGTTTTACATCAGAATAAGACATAATACGATACTTTTAATCCCGGGAACTGAGATAAATGGGTTTTCTTAACGTATGAAAATCCTCAACAACACCCATGCCTGAGCTACGATTAATTTTCGGACACAATTCCAGATATATTCAGCCGTTAGAGCGTGAAAGAGTCACAAAAATCATACATCTATATCCACATGTCAATGTTTGGATTAATGTATGATGTTTATGATATCAATTCGTGCATCGACACACATCTATCCATGATTTCAAACTTTGTGATAATGTACTAAAAACCGGCCAAGCACCACGACACGGGGCGTGTTCGTAGAGCGTTGTCCGGACACTCGTGCCGTCCACTAGTAGGCACGTCTCTCTGTCTACAGACAAGTGCCTGTCAGCTACAACTGTATAAGTACCCAGGCCAATAGACTCTGCACAGTGAGCGTGACGGCGTCCCCAGCCGCCTTGATGAGCGACACGGCGTGGTCGTGAGGTGCTGTTCTTACACAAGTGCCGTCCACTTGTAGGTACGTGTCTTGTCTGCAGACAAGTACCTGTCAGCTACAACTGTGTACGTACCCAGGCCAATAGACTCTGCACAGTGAGCGTGACGGCATCCCCGGCCGCCTTGATGAGCGACACGGCGTGTTCGTGAGGAGCTGTTCTTACACAAGTACCATCCACTTCTAAGATTCTGTCGCCTGTCTGCGAACAACAATCAAAACAAGGTAATATAATATGTAAAGAAATTGACAAGTGGCATATACATTATATTAACGGATGGAAGAGGAGCCTACATCATCATGAACAATCCACTGACTCTTCTTTCTATCATTGCCTGCCACGGACAGGGAATTAGTCCTAACAGTTTGCGTCTGGAGTGGTCGATCACGGTAAGGTTCGAAGGGAGAACCCTTCCGCGTACGCTTATAAATGTGGAATGAACTCCCTTTCCTCGGTTTTCCCGAAAGGTTTCTGTTACAGTGCATGATCGGCAGCACGAGTGCAGTACCTCTGCTATTGCAAACGTCCATAGGTAGACGGGAATCACTTTTGCTCAGATGGGCCGTATGCTAGTCTGCCAATATAGTGATGTAAGACGAAGGATATCAGATCCTTCGACCAAGTAATAGTATAGACGGGCCCATCCATACATTAGTTGTGAAGACGTAAAAGTAAGCGCATGCGCTCACTCGGTCTTGGTGTTATTTTTCCGCAGCTGAAACACGTTGGCAAGATAAGATTTTATGCAAGATGCCTTCCAGTGCGTTCCCGAAGTGTAAAAACACTACCAAAGAGTGTGTGTGTGTGCATGTAGTGTCGTTGCTACATTATCTTTGTGAGTGAACTAGTCTCACTTTTTGAGTTCGTAATGTATGACGTGGGCCCGTCTAAAGCTGATATCTATTTTTTTTCTGTTATTCTTTATACCACCAAGGTGGCAGACAAGTAGACAGCCCACCAGATGTACCGGTGGTCACTGCTGCTTATGAACGTTTGCAACACCAGAGTGAAGAAAACTTTAGAATAGTGAACAGACTAACCTGCAACTGTCCACTGTTGCCTGCAGGACTATCGGGCACCACGTTTTTGATGAAGATACCAAATATGGCTTTTTCTTCGCTTTCGTCATCGTCGTTTGAGATTATGTCAACCTGATGGACAAGAAATAATAAATAAATTAAGCTGTCTTAGGCTTGTGCTATGGCCGCTATGACATCTAGACGCCTGATAGACATACCGTATATTTCTAAATACATAGGTGCCTAATTGAATATATACAAAACACCCAAACTCAGAAACAAACATTTATAGCATACAAATATTTGGATCGACCCAGGACCTCCAGCGCTGCATGCGGTTACGCTATCGACTACGGCACAAAGGCAGCCAAAGAGAGAAAGAGAAGATATAATAAATAAAATCTAAAAACTTTGTTTTATTCAAATAATTCTGAAGAACATAATCATTATTACAGGCATAGCAAAATAGACGTTTTATAATTGAAATGCCGCCAAATTTCGGTACGTACTTGAAACTATAGAATCTGCAAATCATCGATTTATAATCTAAATCGCGCAAATAATTTTCAAGAGCTTACACATCTGTTTAAATCTGAATCAATTCTATTATTAATTCGCGAAGCGAAAACTATGTACCTAACCAACCCGTTTTAAGAAAATTAAGTGAATTGATGAATTTTGACAGTTAAAACGTTATATAGTTTAGTTACCTACAAGCTGTTCCTCACGGCTTGGTCCACGTAGAAGTCGTTATCGTGTAAAATCATTACCCTCTTTTTACGTAGTCGGTTAAAAAGGATGAACTGCATAAGATATTTTTCTGTTTCCGAGTTCAAAATTAAATGAACCGAATTTCAACCATAAGAAGACCATTATTCGTTCATATAAATAAACTAACAGCGCTCTACGACGCACATAACTCCAAATATCCCAGTTTTGGTAACTACATACCTTTCCCCCAACGATGCTGACCCCAAGTGGTGACCCGGGACATCTCTTGAGGGTGACTTGCCTCGGGGAGCCCCAGCGTTGAGCCACCAGAGCCTCGGAGCGACGCTCTGAAGATACCGTCACTGTCATCGTTGGTAATGGCGCGTAACTGTTGGCAATACGATTATTTTTCGATTATTATTTTTAACATTTTTCTATCCTACTAATGCATGCATATGGTCACGCCTTTATCCCCGAAGGAGTAGGCAGAGGCATATTATATGCCCACATTTCACCTTTGTATAATTTGTCCCACGTAATAGGTGGTGAGCCGTATTGCCGTGTGCTACTCAGGTGGCAATAATACGACTTTCTTAAAATCCTAATATTAACTGTAATAATAAATAAGTAAATAAATATTTGTGGACATTCTGACACAACATCGTCTAGCACAAATTAAGCTAACTGATTGACCTACTTTTATTTCTAAATACATACATATTATACACAGAAAACACTCTAACTCCGCAACAAACATTTGTGCATCACACAAATATTTGGACCAATCCAGTAATCAAAGCCAGGACCTCCAGCGCGGTAGGTGGTATCACCACCGACCACGTCACAGATGCAGTCAAATCTCGTAAAAGATACAGCTTTGTGAGTGAGACGATTATGTGGTATTTCTTTACTGATTCCGAACATTAAGGACAAAATTGTTGGATAGGGCCTTTTTCTTATGACGACGGTATAGACGATTACAACAAAATGTATACAGAAGATACATACAGAATAGAATACAGGTTTTTATAGTAGCCTCTTTTAGAGGCTGCTATAAAAACCTGTATTTTGATTTTTATCCTTATTTGTACTACTAAAGTAGCAAAAATAGCTACAACAGGAGCTGTGTAGTGAAGATAAGTTTGCAACACCCTTGAGGCATGTTAATTCAATTGAATTGGCTTAGAACCGGCTCGTTTAGATACTTCATATCGATAATATGTAACATTACAGCCTTAACTGTTGAATTTCAACAGAATTTCAAAATTCAACAGTTAAGGCTAGGCAGTTAATAATGATTCAATTTACTGGAACAAAACACATAAGTACGAAGTAACGTATTCGATTCATACCTACGTAAATATATATCGTTACGCCTTTATCTCCAAAGGTATAGGCAGAGGCATAGTATACGTTCACATTTCACCTATGTCATCCTATGTCACCCGGGAATAGTGGAAGATTTTTCAAATCGGGTTTGTAGTTTCGGACCCTATTCAACGCAAACAATCAAAGCTTTCAACTTTAAAATATTACACGAGCAGTTCGACCACAAGTATAAGGAGGAAAACCTTGTCTGCAGCGAGCGGTGAAATGATAGAAAGCTTCCATGGGCCACAAAATATAATATACTAGCGGACGTCACGCAGTTTCACCCGCGTAGCTCCCGTTCCGATGGGAATACGGGAATAAAATATAGCCTATGTTCACCGACGATAGTGTAGCTTCCCAAAAATTCCCGAATTTTTCAAATCGGTTTAGTAGTTTCGGAGCCTATTCGATGCAAACATCATTCATCTTTTTAAATTAGTATAGGTTGTTCGATCTGAAGATCCTCGCGAATTCTGAATCTACATCTATATTTATACTAATATTATAAAGAGGAAATGTTTGTTTTTTTGTTTGTTTGTGACGAATAGGCTCCGAAACTACTGGACCGATTTGAAAAATTCTTTCACTGTTGGAAAGCTACACTCTTTGCGGTGAACATAGGTTATATTTTATTCCCGTATTCCCACGGGAATGGGAACTACGCGGGTGAAACCGCGTGACGTGCGCTATTTATCTATAAAGAAATTCAATGTAATTCTGTTCACGTTCTGTGTGAGTTCTAGCAAAGATAACACTGCGGCTATAGGCGGCAATTGCTACATCATACACGTGACAATTGCTGCAACACCACTTATTCAATTGACAATAAGTACTTACTTTTCCTTGCCATATTGTTACGTGGAAGTGTTATGATATGGAAGCAAATTGTTCCATGTTAGTAAATCGAAATAAAACCCGATTCTCAGTAAAATTACCGTCGTTAAGGCAAGTTGAAGACATAATGAGCGGCTTGAAATAATTTTAACTGTGGGTCGACTCAAACTACGTCTGTTCTTTCAACATGGCAATAGGCTCACCACTTATTACGTGGGGCATAAAACTCTATAACGTGAGGGAAAATCCTTCATGGATGCTGTGCCGGACTCCTACCAACTAAAAAACCTCACGTAACGCTTAACAACCTACGGTTGGGAGCCCCAGGTAAGCCTTCAGAAGGATGTCCCAGGACTCCCAACAGACCTAAGGCTACCACTGCGACCTCGTCTAGGGGGTGGTTCGGGTGCTATCCCACGTCTTTGGAGGGTTTTTCGAATGTCATCCCGCTTCATTAGGAGGGGGGGGGGGATGAATCCTTTATATCACACTGTCGTCTAGGGCCTGTTTCTGTAAAGACGGTGAGCAGCGGCCTTACCGTCCTTACAGAAGCCGATGGAGGCCTATAGTCTTCGGCGAAGACACGTCGGCGGTCATTTCGGCGTATACTGTTCCTCTACATACCCCTTTGGGGATAAAGGCGTGACTATATGTATGTATGTATGCAAAGCAATTAATGACCTATAAAACCAGACTACTGGGTGACAGTATTAAAGACCAACAAAGGCGCGCCCGACCACTGAGCCGAGTGATTAAAATGTGGTGTTCGTATCAAACGAATTAAAGTGGCCTGCACACCTCACTGGCCCACACTCGCTCTAAGTACTGTCGTATGCTAAAGTGTTTGTTAAATAAATTTTAATGTACAGACTTATGCGGCAGTAAGTGAAAACTTAAAACTACCAATCAAAACAAGAGAGTGATATCGTTATAAGAAAACATAAACGTAATTGGCCGATGGAGTGGAAGAGAGATAGTTACGTCACAAGCCGAACATGAAGGCCAATCGTGCCTCTTTATGCTCCTCCTCACTCTTGCTTGCACACTTGGCTCAAGCAAAACGTGTACATTTTTCATGCGTGCAGTCAACGTTCATCTATACTAATATTATAAAGAGGAAATATTTGATTATTTGTTTGCATTGCATGGGCTCCGAAATTACAGGACCGATTCGAAAAATTCTTGCACTGTTGGAAAGCTACACTCTTCCTGGTGAACATAGATATATTTTATTCACGTATTCCCACGGGAACAGCAGCTAGGTGGATATAACCACGTGACGTCTTCTAGATTTGGGGGGGATGTAGTGTGCCTTCACGAAGAGCGATACCTGTGCTCGGGCCCTCCCCGTAAGTAGCGGCGAAAGCGAAAACGCGAAACAAAACACTACCGATGAGTGCCGACAGGGCTAGGGCGTCCCCCCAAGGCGACGCGTACCGGTGTGCCCCCGTCGGTATGACTGCATGCGCACGCGGCGAAGGGGGCCGCCACCCTTCACGCAGCGCCAACTCTGGCGGGATGAGAGGAGCCGAGTGCCGGATAGGCACGTGGAATGTGCGTGGTGGTATGGAAGGTAAGATGAATGAATTGATGGATGTAATGAAAGAGCGATGCCTGGATGTATTGTGTGTCACAGAGACTAAGCGGAAGGGGAGCGGCATCGACGATCTTCCTGGCGGAATAATTGCTTTGTGGTCCGGAGTGGACCAAGAGGATCATGCCAGTAAGGGAGTGGGTGTCTTGCTCTCCTCCCGTTTGGCCTCTGGAGTGAAAGATTATGGATTGGTAGGCCCAAGACTCCTGTGGGTACGTATAAAACTGGGGATCACGAGAGTTTTTTTGGTCGCAGCCTATGCTCCCGTCAGCTCGGCTAATCCCCAAGTGCTCGCGGAGTTCTGGGAATCCGTTAGGGACGTCCTCGATTTGGCTGACGGGAATGAAAAGTTGATCTTGTGTGGTGATTTGAATGGATGGGTGGGGACCAAGCGAGATGGCTTCGATGCTGTCCTTGGTCCGTATGGAGATAAGAGATCGAATGATGCTGGTAAGTCAATCTTAGACGTATGCTTGGAACGAGACCTCCTTGTGGCGAACAGTTTATTCCGTCACAAAGATATCCACACGTATACATGGAGACGGAAGGAAGAAAAAAGTGTGATTGATTTGATTTTGATAGACAATCGTCTTCGACAGGCTATAAGGGATACAAGAGCCTACAGAGGCCCCACTCTTGAAACTGATCACTACCTGGTGGTAAGCCGGTTTGTTGGTCTTTTCAAGAAGTGGAGGCACTGGCGAGTGCGTGTCCCTTTCGGAGACTATGAAAGGATAAAGAGTGAAAAACTGGAAGATGAAAGCGTAAGGAGTATGTATGTTGGCTTAGTCAGTGAAAGGCTTGCAAATGCGAGCCTTTCCGACTTAGATGTGGATGAATGCTGGAATATTATGAAAGAAAGTATAGTGGATAGTGCAAAAGAAGCATGTGGGAGTGCAAAGAGACATGAACATTCGAAAGGTGATGCCTGGTGGGATGCAGAAGTTCAATCCTGCGTAGCAAGAAAGAAGAAAGCGTGGTTGGATTATGTCTCATCTTTGCAACTGAATGACAGTATGAAAGACACGAAGAAAGAAATTTACCGCCTCTGCAAGAATGAAGCCAAAGCTTTAGTGAAAGAGAAGCGTGAAAGGATAAATATGATTGCGGAGGAGAAGCTGACGAGGAACTTCGAGACGAATACCAAACTCTTTTGGAGGGAGGTCAAGAAGTCTCGGAGCTGTTCGTCAGTTTCCAGAATGGATAAGATAAAGAGTAAAGCTGGGGACATTCTTGCGGACCCCTTAGAGGTGTTAGAGCGGTGGAATGAGTACTTTGGAGAAATGTATGAATATCTCCCGGATGCGGGCACTGCGAGGGAGGCGATAACTGATCTTGCGGTGCAAGCATCAAGCGGAGATATTACTTTGGAAGAGATTGAATGGTCGATACGAAGCTTGAAAAATGGAAAGTCTGCGGGAATTGATAGGATATCTGCTGAAATGATCAAATTAGGTGGTCCTTGCGTCCGGGACGCCTTCTGGTCATTGAGCAATCTATGCTGGAAGACTGGAAGGGTCCCAATGGACTGGAGGCGTGCTATCGTCGTGCCCTTGTATAAAGGCAAGGGCTCACGTATGGAGTGCGCCAACTATAGGGCCATCAGTTTGATCAGTATAGCAGCTAAAGTGTATGGCAAAATTATTGAAAGGAGAATGAGGGTGGAATCTGACGGATTACTGTGGGAGGCGCAGGGTGGTTTCCGAAATGGAAGGGGATGTATGGACCAAGTTTTCTCGCTCCGCAACATTGTAGAGAAGCAGCTGGCTGTAGGCCGGAAGGTTTTCTGCGGTTTTGTGGACATGGAGAAAGCATTTGACAGAGTTGTACGGAAGGATCTCTGGGATATATTGCCAGGATACGGGATTGATGGTGCGCTGCTTCGTGCTGTGCAGTCTACATATGTGGGATGTACGGCATGTGTGCGGGTGGGCGGCAGCCTGTCTCCCTGGTTTGACGTCAACATTGGCGTCAGACAGGGTTGCGTGCTGTCGGCTCTGCTGTTTGTCCTGTACCTGGACGATTGTCTTAAGAGAGTAAGATCGATGAATGTTGGATTGCGAATGGGTGACTTACTTGTGAACTGTTTGCTGTATGCAGATGATGCCGTGCTCATAGCCGAATCGCCATCAGAACTACAGTCACTAGTCACAACGATGAAAGATGATTGTCTAATGAGAGGCTTACATTTGAACGCGACTAAAACGAAAGTGATGGTATTCGAAAGAGAAGAGGACAGAACGAATGACAGGATAACTGTAAATGATGTAGTGCTGGAACAGGTGGATGAGTTTGTATATCTTGGATGTGCATTTAGCAGGGATGGACGGTACACCGCTGATGTAGAAAAGAGGGTAACTGCGGGAAATAGTGTGAATGGAGCGTTAGGCAAACTTTTAGGTACCAAGGCCTTAAGTCAAAAGGCCCAGCTCGCAGTACACAATGCGGTGCTGATACCTACGCTAACGTATGGAAGCGAGAGTTGGGTATGGCAGGAAACGCATGAAAGTAGAATAAACGCGGTCGAGATGCGCGCGCTACGCAAAATCTGCGGAGTAACGCTCGCAGATCGCGTTCGGAATGAAGATGTAAGAAAGAGAGTTGGTCTGAAAGAGAGTGTCGGTGTTAAAGTAAGGAAGGGCATGCTACGATGGTTCGGGCATGTGGAACGAATGGGAGATGAAAGAATGACAAAACAGATATACAACGCGAAAGTGGATGGACGTAGGAGTCGGGGAAGGCCACGACACACCTACCACGACCAAATTAATCATGTGTTAGTGGAGGGTGGTGTCAAGAGCCGTAGGAACCGACGTGCATGCATGAAAAGAAAAATGAAAGTTGAAGAGGCGAGTGAGGTGTGTATGGACCGTGCCGTGTGGCGCTCGGTTCTTTCTGCCTACCCCGCAAGGGATTTGGCGTGAAGATAGTACTAGTACTAGTAGTACGTCTTCTAGATTGTAAATCGAAGAAGACGTGATCATACCATAAAGATTTTGAAATTGTTCTGAAATATCATCGAAAAGTTGTCATACGTCAATTTGAGTCTTTATCTCGGCTTAAATAGATTAAGACAAATAAATGGACAGAAAAACAAAGTGAGACAAATTGATTGATTTATATTTAAGTAATCAGCATGTAATGGAAAATTAAATACGAACAAAATGTACAAACGTTTTATAGGATTAATTAACATAAATTGTAAATTTTGTCATGCTTGTTTTGGACAATATTTTTTTTTTTATAAAAACAACCAAAGATGGCACTTTTCACCACAGCTGTACCCGTTGTGGTCAAAGCACATTAATACAGGATGGGGCGAGCTGTTGATGTATTTTATGTGTATATTTTTGGAAATATTGTTAGTTTACGAGCTAACAAGATTGTTTTCATTCACAGCTAAGGAATTTCCATGCCAGATGCTGAAATGTTCAACAACAAAAAATGCTGGATGTGCATAACTTTTGGCTGAAAATATTTTCGATGGTAATTGTTTGGCATAAGAAATGCAGCAGTATATACTTAACGTTCAATAAATAATGACATTTTGTTGCCATTTATATTTTTTTTTTAAATTGTTTTCTCCTTATTTTGGGGTAATTTTGGAAATATAATATAATAATCCTCTTAGGTTTGTATACATACGTTGTAAGTGTTTTCAGTAGAATACACATTCAGTTAACCTTTAAGAATGCCGTAAGATGAAATCGGTCAGCTTTAAGTATAAATAAATATTGTAGAACAGTACAACATTTAAATATGTGCAGCGGGTGCCGTCAATTGCCATAAATCAATGAAAACCGTCTACTTAAAAAATCTTATTTTTTTAGCTACTAGCTAGTAAAACGGTCATATTGTGTTTGAAACACTATAAGTAGACCTTTTTTTTAGAATTAAATATTTCCCTGGGCTTTAACTAAATTTACAACCTCTAGATTATCAATCAAAAACCAAAACGCAAGTAAATTATACGTTATACCTCCTTTGATCTTCGACCACGTAATAGTATAGACGGGCCCACGTCATACATTACGAACTCAAAAAGTGCGACTAGTTCACACACAAAGATAATAAGATAATGTAGCAACGACACAACATGCACACATACATTCTTTTATCGAATTTAGAGTAGTGTTTTTACACCTCGGGAACGCACAGGAAGGCGTCTTGCGTTAAATGGTTTATCTTGACTTGCGTTGCATCTTCGGAACAATAACACCGACTACGGCCAAGTGCGCTCACTTTATCCTCTTCAAAACTACTATATGGATGGGCCGGTCTATATCTACTAACTTGGTCGAAGCCTTTGATGAGGAAAGCGCGCTGTCGACAATGTTTCCGCTCAGTGTAGCACAAAATTGTGTTAGCAGATATGCAATGGTGATGTGGCAGTTTTATTTCACTGCACAGATCGGAGCTCTGTATTATCCGATGAATATTTTTGTATGTGACACAAATTTATTAATCACAAAAGGTTAGATTTTTTTTATTTTTAGTCTTACTTAATATTATAAATGCGAAAGTTTGTGAGTGTGAATGTTTGTTACTCCTTCACGCTCTAACGGCTGAACGTATCTGGCTGAGATTCGGTACAGGGGTAGATATAGGTCTGGAATAATACATAGGCTACTTTTTATCCCGGGAATAAGTTTCCACGAGAAGCGGAAACGGGAACAAAACTTGACGCGGGCGAAGCTGCGGGCGTCAGCTGGTCTTAAAATAAAATAAATATTTGTGGACATTCTCACAGAACATTATCTAGCACAAATTTAGCTAATATAAGCTTGTGCTATAAGATATAGACGACTGATATACGTACTTATATATTTCGAAATACATATTTACTATAGATAAATTACACTTAGACACAGAACAAATCAATGTACTCATCACTCAAAAAGATTTGTCCTGTTGATTTATTTTACTTATTTTTTTTTTGAGATATCTAGATGTGGGTGCTACCGTAGAATGCTCCGTATTAGCTGGACACAGAAGGTTACCAACATAGAAGTTCTTCAGCGCGTCGGTAGAAATAGAGAACTCTTACAAACCATTAAGAGAAGAAAGGTTGCGTACCTCGGACATGTATTGAGGCACGATAAATATCATTTTCTCCAGTTAATAATGATGGGCAAAATAAAGGGGAAGGGGCGCGCTGGAGCAAGAAAGAAATCGTGGTTGAGGAACATCCGAGAGTGGACGAACATTGCCAGCGTTGAAGAGCTATTTCGCTTGGCACAAAATAGAAGAAAGACCTCCAGTAGATGGAGAGGCACTTGATGATGATGATTTTTTTTTGACTGCCATTGTGGCGTAGTCAGTAGTGATATCGCCTGCGGCGCTGGAGGTCCTGGGTTCGATTCCTGGGTCGGTCCAAATATTTGTGTGATCCACAAATGTTTGTTTCGGAGTTTGGGTGTTTTCTATGTATAATAAGTATGTATTTAGAAATATATAAGTATGTCTATCAGTCGTCTAGATCCCATAGCACAAGCTTTATAGCTTAGTTTGGGCTAATAGGGTTCCAGTTTTATCTTTTGAATACGGAACCCTAACGACTGACACACCTGATGAGTTCTCACATCTTGGAACTGATAACGCTCACTTCCTGGAGTCCAGAAGTCATAGTCAACATGACTTCTATAGCCGCTACGGGAAAATGTACTACGGCTGCTACGAGGCCCTGTCCGCTACAAGGTCGTGGCCTACGACTGCTACGGACCCTTACGGCTACGATTGCTACGAAGTCTGACTTTCTTTCAATCGATGAACGCCAGCTGCACGTGCGTAAAAGTGTCACGTTTCGCTTAAGCCGAGCGCGTGCAAGTGTGAGAGCGGAACAAGCGATAGAGAGGCACGATCGGCCTAAGCGTTCGATTTGTGACGTATCTATCTCTCTTCCACTCCATCAACCCATTACGATTCTGTTTTCGTATGACGTTGTCACGTAGAATTATTGTCCGTCTTTACAGACAAACTTTTTTTCATTTTGTCAAAAAGCCCAAGTCTATTATACATCTTATTGGTTTATATCACAGAGCAACGCGACCAGTACAAGGGGAGTAGACATAGCATGTTTGCTCTATTCATATCTGTCAGTCATATTATGCGGGGGAAATCACATTCACATACACAACTACAAGCAATCGTCTGTCACTATGGAACTCACACAAAACAATTAAAACAATACTCATAATTTCAGATATACACATATATATTTCTTACTAGATGATGCTTGCGGCTTCGCCCACGTGAAGTTCGGTACCCGTTCCCGCTTCCCGTGGGAACATATTCCCGAGATAAAAAGTAGCCTATGTGTTATTCCCGACTATAAGGTATCCCTGTACCAAATTTCAGCCCAATCCGTTTAGCTGTTAGAGCGTGATTGAGTAACAAACATCCAATCTTCACAAACTTTCACATTTATAATATTATTAAGTAGGATACCTACTTACTGAAAACTTTATAATTCGGCTTGAGTACTTGATAGATCAGTATAATAGTAGACTGTATAATATTATTGCTGTATGTTTTCTAATGAATAAATACATGAGCAAGGAGCTCTAGTCTATTAAAGTGCAATATGAATGTTAAATTTTCTTCATACTTGTAGTTAGATAGATAGATAGATAGATACTCTTTATTGTAATACCAAAATACAATTTATACTACTTATATCTACTTACACTAAATTGGTAGTTATTTATCTAAGGTTAAATAATGGTTGTTCAGGCTTCAGAGATCTAGGCGCCTTAACTAGATTATAGGCCGGTTTTTGCCGGGAGCTGAACGGACCCATTAATGACTTGCGGCAAATGAGTCCACGGGGAAATTATTTCTCTGTGAACCCGTCAGTGGGACATAGCAATAGCATTGGGTCCCGTACCAAAAAACGCAATTATTACATTGTTGTATAGGCCCATTTATTTATTTTTTTCTGATATTATTATTTTTTGTTATATTTAATCCAGAAATACGTAAATCGTCTGTGAAAATTTCAGCTCTCTAGCTATCACGGTTTCTAAAATACAGCATGAAGACTGAAAAATCATTAAAAGTGGACGCGACGCTCCAAATTATTGCCGAATTTAGGATGTAAGTGGGAAGCGTATGATTAATCAGTAGAATTTAGTAGAAAGACTTTAGGAGAAAGACTTGAAGAGATTGACTGCCTCTGTGGCGCAGTCGGTAGTGATACCGCCTGCGGCGCTGGAGGTCGTGGGTTCGATTCCCACCGGAGACTAATATTTGTGTGACCCACAAATGTTTGTCTCGAGAGTCTGGGTGTTTCTATGTATAACATGTATGTATTTAAAAGTATATAAGTATTAATATCCGTGGTCTGATACCCATAACACAAGCAGGTTATTCCTAGCTTACTTTGGGATCAGATAGCGTTGTGTGAGATGTCCGTGAATATTTATTCATTTATTTATTTAAAGCCTACTACCTAGTTCTTCTCAAGCGAGCCGCTTTTCGAACTGGTGGTACTAACTTCTTTAACGATTTGTATTCATGGACGTGTCGTAAGTGCCCATGTATTAGGATTATGTGAAATAAATCTTGTTTTTAGTTTGAGTCTGACCCGCCCTGGGTCCGCCAATCCAAACAAAAAACAGCAAATTTTAATTTTAGATAGAAATTTAATAAGAAAACTATATTAATTCATCTCATTTATACATAAAACGTTGCGTTAGACCTTGAGCGAGCGTGTGAGTTTCGATCGCAGTACAATGGCGACAACGCTTGTCATTCCACTGATTCTATACTTGCCGATAATTGGCATTACGAGTAATAGCACTGTCATCATAGCTATAGTACAGGAGCCGATTGTGCTGAAGTACCCATAAATAGATTCAAACGATTAAATATATAAATCTAAATATATACCACTCAAATGTGACTGACTGACTGACATAGTGATCTATCAACGCACAGCCCAAACCTCTGTACGGATCGGGCTGAAATTTGGCGTGCAGGTAGATGTTATGACATCCCCCCAAGGGGATAAAATACGGGAAGCGGGAACGGGAACAAATTTTACGCGGGCGAAGCTGCGGGCATCAGCTAGTAATTTATATTTGTGGACATTCTCACACAACATCATCTAGTCCAAATTAAGCCAATAAAAGCTTGTGCTATGGGATCTAGACGACTGATAGACATACTTATATATTTCTAAATACAGACATATTATACATAGTCCGATACAAATATTTGTGGATCCCTCAAATATTTGGACCGACCGGCGACCCTAGAATCAAACCCAGGACCTCCAGCGCCACAGGTGGTATCGCAACCGACTAGGCCACAGAGGTAGTTTATTAGATTTGGATAATATTTTTTTAAACTACATGTACTTTTTTAACGTACTTTATATTCCTTATATATCCGTCATGGATGCTATATCGGACCCTTACCGACTACAAACCACATCTTCCCTACCTTCTGCCTACGGTCAGACGCCTCGGCTAAGCCCTCGGAGATACCCAACAGAAAACTGCACTTACTAGGCAGTGCCAGCCCCTTGCCTGAGCCTGATCCCGTTCCCGCATTTCAAGATATAATTATTCCGGAACAAAAGTAAAATATTTGTGTTATAATCTGGTCAGCAGGCTCTATCTCATGAACCGTGATAGCTAGACAAGTAACCTAGGCGAGGCCGCAGTGGCGGCCGTGGGTCTGTTGGGACTCCTGGGACATCCTTACGAGGGCTTACGTTACGTGAGGTTTTTTAGTCGGTAGGAGTCCGGCAACCATGAGAATTTTCCCTCATTAAAGAAAAAAAGCTAGACAAGTAAAAGTTTCACAGGTCATTAAATTTATTTTGTTGCCACTATAACAACAAATACTATTATTATATATTTAAACTATAAATAAAATAACTAGAGAGTGCTCCCATAAGTAAAACAAACGTAATTTAAAACTTAGTTTTAAAAAAAATGCCAATTTTAACACGGTACCGTCGGTGTTAGAATACGACTCACACTTGTCTGACTTTATAGACTAGAGATGCCGTATTGAGTTCATATTTAGCTATCTATTTAGTTATTCAGTCATCATTGAAATTTTACGAGTTTTAAACACACACTTAAAACGGTGAGCGTCAAAAGAGTTGTTGCATTTAGCGGTAGTCGTAAAACAAATAAGTGTTTTGTATACATTTTAGTGCAAGTCGTGACACGTGTTAATAGTTTGTAGTTGTGTTGCAATGAACCTATCTATACTAATATTATAAAGAGGAAAGATTTGTTTTTTTGTTTTTTGTTTGTTTGTTTGTAACGAATAGGCTCCGGAACTAGTAGACCGATTTGAAAAATTCTTTCACTGTTGGGAAGCTACACTCTTTGCGGTGAACATAGGTTATATTTTATTTCCGTTTACCCACGGGAACGGGAACTACGCGGGTGATACCGCGTTACGTCCGCTAGTATTTTATACAATCGATATAATCACTAAATCTCGAGAAAAGCCCTACCGATTAGTCTTGTTTTGGTTTTTAAAATTATAGTACAACGTTCCAATGAAAAACTATGCAGCACTTAGTTTTTCGAGTTATGACAAGTTTAACTTCATGTTGGTAATTCGATCTATGACTGATAGGTAGGTATACTGAAGTTGTTCCTCGGCTCGGCAAGCTGGATCGGAGTTCAGGAACAACTTCAGTCTATCTATCCAAGTTGACCATCCGAGACGTGATGACTGATAATAAATACCATCCTATCACCAAGTATTTTATCACTAACCAGCTGTAACTCACGGCTTCGCTCGTGACACACCTACTTCAAAATCTCGTTACGCACTCCCAACTTCAACCTCCGCTTCTTAATGGGATTTTAAATACTGTGTGGCAGTTGACGTTTATAAACTAATGCTTGGCTTCCTAATGCAGTAGCGTGATTATTCCCGTTGATAATTCTATATAACGTGTCTTTCTATAGGTAAAAGAATTTTCAAAATCAGTTAAGTAGATCCAGAGATTAATATCATTTTCGCCGAGAACTATCGGCCTCCATGACCGAGGGCCTGAGGACGGTGAGAGGGTGGCTCACCGTCCTTACAGAAGCAGGCCCATGACGGTAGCGTGACGTGAGGAACTCACGCACGCCCCCCCTTAGACGCGGGATCACACCCGAAACCCCCCAAAGACGCGGGATAGCACATGAACCACCCCCTGGGCGTGGCCGCAGTGGCGGCCGTGGGTCTGTTGCTCTGTTGGTAGTCCTGGGACATTCTTCCGAGGGCTTACCCGGGGCTCCCAACCATAGGCTGTTGGGCGTTACATGAGGTTTTTTAGTCGGTAGGACTCCGGCATAGCATTCATGAGGATTTTCCCTCACATTTAAAAAAAGAGTTTAATAAAATTCGTCTCACCCTCACACAACAAAATTCGTCACGTCTCAAACTTTACCTTTTTATAATATTAGTATGGATAAGTTCATCTAGAGCTTCATAGTGAATATAGTACCAAGTAGTAGAGAATTAATAATCAACTTACCGATATAAAACAGTCACAAATTACAGCCAACACTACATATCCTGACGATTCGGCTTCTGGCCTACCGAAAATGTCACTGAAAGCCGAAACTATCGCAATAAAAGACGAATGCGTACGTTATTCATTGGCCGGTTAACTGGCCGTAATGGAGCAATGAGGTCGCATCTACCTAACTCAATTAGGGGCATTAACAATCTTCTGCTAGGGATGGGACACGGTTACAATGATTTATCGATATTTATAGTAACTTATAATATATTATTTTGGAGGTATTCCCAAAATAGGTCAAGAGTAACAAAAATATTTTAATGAGAGGTTTTAGGAATAAAAGCAATCAATGTTTTTTCTATGAGCTTATTCGTTCACTTCTAGGCAAGATGCAGTATCTTGGTATGAGTCCGAACTCGACCGCAAGCAGCACTGCGGTCGCTAAAGTGCCGCGACAGCACCACTGGTCAAGTGAAATTGTATGGGAAACGTTTTTGGCTATTTCTGTCTTTCCTAGTACTCAAAGCTAAATTGATCTCGTAGAGTCTTTTGATCCCTACATGAAATAGAATCGATTGGCACAATAAAATATTTTTGGACTTTTTGCATTTTTTTTGCAATCTGTAAGATTTTTGCAAAATCTGTGAATGCAGTTCAAAATATCTTAAAATGTTAGATAAGGTCTCCTAAGAACGTTTTGCTGTAACTACAACGGTTAAGGTACTTGCCATTACTGCCCCGTTTCAAAAATACATCCTGTATATCAACGCACCAGATGTGTCGTGTAAAATATAAATCTTCACGCTTAAATCATCATCATCATTCTGAAAGATCCTACAGAACCTCATGTATACGCGATGTTTACAAAACGAGATGGTGGTGATTTCAGGGATACGTCTCTACCAACGCTTCAAGGTGTCCTTATAGTAGTTTATTGAGTACTAGCGGACGTAACGCAGTTTTACCCGCGTAGCTCACGTTCCCGTGGGAATATGGGAATGAAATTTAGCCTATGTTATCCGGGGATAGTGTAGCGTCCCAACAATAAAGGATTTTTTAAAATCGATTCAGTAGTTTCGGAGCCTATTCGATGCAAACAAACAAACCAATAATCAATTTTTACAAAATATTAGTATAGATTAGTTGATACACGCTCGTAGAAAAATCACTGATCTGTATTTCTGTCTGGTCAAAATAAAGTCATGAAATTTTGTTACCCAACAATCACAAATTATCGTAGAAAGAAACTTAGAACCAAGATTGTACTGAAACCGAAGTTGAGTTTCAGTCGTATCAATTCCCATGGCAATAAAAATGGGTAGTATGGTTTCATACACATGCATTGCAACAAAGCTTAAAATATATAATGGCTTCGTCAATGCCGTAAGTATTACAAATATACAAAGAGTTTTTTGACCAGATAAATGAACGATGTGTATTGATGTTTTACTTATTCTCTGTTTACGTGTAGTAAAAAGTGAACATTTGTTAAAGTCAGGTTTATGATTCATGTGCATGATTGCTGATGTTATAATTTTGTTTTGTTAGTTTTAAAAGATATTGCGTTTTATTGACGTCACTGTCTCGTATAGCGAAAGAATCGGAATGACGAGTAAGGTGTCACATGTACATGTAACTTATTAAATAATCAGCACCCTGTGCCTGTGAATTTTTGCAGAAATGACAAGACTTTTGTTGAGAAACATTATTATTGACACTCGCAGTAAAACTTTTTTTAATTTTTTTTTTAATAAATATTTACGGACATCTCACACAACGCTATCTGATCCCAAAGTAAGCTAGGAATAACCTGCTTGTGTTATGGGTATCAGACCACGGATATTAATACTTGCATAATTTTAAATACATACTTATCATACATAGAAACACCCAGACTCTTGAGACAAACATTAATGGGTCACACAAATATTTGTCTCCGGTGGGAATCGAACCCACGACCTCCAGCGCCGCAGGCGGTATCACTACCGACTGCGCCACAGAGGCTGTCTATTGAAAACTTGTTACTCAGTATTTACTAAGTACAGGAAAACTGTTCTTGATAATTGTCGGTCTGAGGTCACAGAATTATATGAGATTTTAATCTTTCAAAATAACCATTTCCTTGGCACTAAAGAATATATTAATACTGTATTTGTCGGTTTCATGTGGATAATCCATCTTACGAACAACTTCATAATTAAAAATTTCGAACATCGACAATGACATATATGCCAAAAAACATTGTCCCATCACTATTCCCTTTCTTTAATCTGCTGTAAGCCGGGACGGGCCTGGATTTTACTATTTATTAATTTCCACACAACACGCTCGTTACTCTACAACCTAAATTATCTTCGCCTTAAACTGTCACTAGAGTTAATCGCCTAAGCAATTTTGTTATTTGCACGATTAACTATAGTACTCTTATATTAAGAAGTATATTATTCTGGCACTGGTATATGAGCGAGATGACTGTCCCTGGACAGACCACCGTTTCACTGAATCTATGAAACTGCGCTCACTGCGAAGTAGACGTCTCACAGACATAACTGTTTTACGTTGCGCAAAAGTCCGATATCTTGGGAGCCGATTTTTACGCCGACAATGGAGCCGATTGGATTTTCAGCCAGTCTAAAGACAATCGAGTCGCTAATGTTAGCTCAGCCTGAGTATACTTATGTGCTAGTCTTGTGGTATCCTTTAACGATGTTAATACTTTCTATATCAACTGACATGAAAAGAAGCCCTAATTCTTAGCATTCCCTAGATTCACACACAGTGGAGAGAATCTTCGCCAGAACTGAGCGTTTCAAAAGATCGTCCCTCTGTCGAACTATAAAAACATGGAACGACCTGCCCGCACACGTGTTTCCCTCATCTTACAAACCCGGGTTCTTCAAGAGGAGCGTGAAGAGGCACATCACAGGGCCGCCAACTTAGGACTACTGTCAGAAGTGGCCCCCAATCGCTAGATGCGCCACGGCTTTCCATCAGGCTGGTGGCGACGTCAATTTGGCGAGCTAAATAAAAAAAAAAAAAGAAGGTTCACAATGCGGGTGCCTGCGTAGTACAGAGAAGTACACTGTGTCGGCGTCTCGGACTTGCCATCCAGTATAATGTGCCAGCTTATGATGCATCGGCGCTCACCTCCACCATCAGTAATGCCCTCCTTTGCCTAATACCACCGGGCGGAAACTCCGTACAAATGATTCGTTTTCAATTCTAACAACTACACTAAAAACACGTTATGTTCGTACAGAGCTTTAATGAGTGTGTGACCAATAAGTGATCCCTCACGACACCCGCCAACTATAATGACAGCTGTGGCGCGGGACGGGCGGGGTGGGGAAGCTAGGTCACTGAGGGACAGGGAGTTGCCTATCTGTATGTAATGCTATTATATTATCTTTGCTTATACTAAAGACAGAATCGTGCTACGAACCGAACGATACAGCGAGTCCTTCTAAGCACGGCACAGAAGAATAGAACGGTATTGACGGTTGTATTTCAATCTCATATTGATGGATTCAAAAAGGAACGTGTGGGTAGAGGTGTACCTATCATTGGGCCACCAAATAGGGACCACTGTCATTCTGCTTGTCGAATGTGAAAGTGGCCCCCAATTCGCTAAATGTCGCTGTGACAGACATGACTTTTCGCGGGCGGCGTCATTTTGGCGAGCTATCTAGATCTACCTAGAAAAGCAAAACAAAGCATATTTTTTTTATTCTCGTATTTACTATTAGTAAACATCTAGTTAGACACATAGCACCATGTAACACTCGTCAATGATTTCCTAGCACACGTGGACTAATGCGATGAAGCCTTATTATGGAGGACGGGCTTATGCCTATCTGTTTAAACACATCACTTTGTAAAAATCAAACCTATTCAGAAATCATAAAGTTGCTTTTCAAATGATGTCTCAAGGCTTTAGATGGAGTCACTACTTCTAAGTAGATAATAGACTTTATATTTTAATATTTAAGGTTGATTTTTGCTTGTGGTGGGTTGAGCAGCAAGGCCTTATACACGTGATAGGCTTTTAATAGAAACATCAAGTTCAAACTGTTAAATCCTTTGGTTCATATATTCACGTGACGAGTATGTGTGTATCCCTACTAATATTATAAATGCGAAAGTAACTCTGTCTGTCTGTCTGTTACGCTTTCACGTCTAAACGGCTGCAGATGAGAAATTTGGTATAGGGATAGTTTGAGGCACTGGAAAGGACAGAGGCAAATTTTTAAGCGACTGCGCAAAAGGAGAGTTATGATTTAACGATATAACGACTCTTATGCGATAACGACTCCTACGCGGTCGAAGCCGCGGGGAACAGCTAGTTATTCAATAATCCTCGGTCCATTAACGGATCTTTATTTGGAGACTGGTCTTAGGGTCTATCCAGGTAAAATTCACAACACTATACTAATACCTACATAGGGTTCTCGTCGAATCACAGTAGGCATATCCCGATTTACAATGGCGCGTTAAAAAAAAACACTTAGTCTTGTAGAAGTCACGTCATAGGGGTGCTCAGCTTGACTCGTATCAGCCTATGCATATCGTAAGCCGGTCCCAATTTTTCCCATGGCTAACATAATTTTAAGAGGTGTCTTTTCGGTAGGATGACATCCGTTAATCAGCGTCTTTTTTAAAACAAATCTTTTACAAACCGTTCGTTCTTTTTGTTTACATGTGGAAATGCTCATGAAAGCTATGCCTGAATCCTACTGACTAAAACCACACGGTGCCCTGCAGCTGCCTACGGCGGTTGGAAGGATGTCCCGGGGTGCTATTCCTCCACTGTATTAAGTTATACTACTAACAACCACTTTCCACTATAACATATAATTCTCTTATGTTACTACCTTAGAGCATATATCACGGGACTAGCCTTGCGAACCACCGCGTACAAAAATATTCTGCTAGTTTTCATAGCGGGTGAAGGGGGAAACACAAAGACATATAAAATTTCATTATATTTAAAAATGTATTAATCGACAAACGCGTAATGGCTGTTGTGTGTTAATTTTTATTGTACAGTCAACTACAATGAAATGTACTAGTTTAATCATATAAAATGATGTACTGATGTACAGTGCTTTTTATATAGCCAAAAGACCAAATGGTCTATTGGCTTGGCAGAAAACAATGCTTAAGTAAAGCGCATCCTGTGGTTAGATGATCTAAGGTTACTACCGTTTTGATGTTCAATATAAAAGCAGTGTCTTGATTTGAATGGCAGGTAACTATGCTATTCAGCCCCAATAATTTCGCTAAGTGTATCCTACCCGCGGGAACAGCCCACTAATGTAATGAATCATAGAACGAGTGGAGGCACTCCGTCGGGAACACATTCAATTTATCGAACCAGGTTTATGAATAATTAGTGTGCAATTCATATAAGTATGTACTAAAATATGAAAGTGATTTCTCCTCTGGGAAAGCACATTGTCAAACTTTACTTTTGATGTCTAAAGTAATTGAATTTCATTTTCAAAATTTTTGAGTAGAGTTAATGAAACCCAGTTGTCAGTATAATGCCAATCGTTAAGTCAAGTTGAAGGCTTGTGGGGGCGGCTTGAAAAGTTTCAACGGCGGGTCGTCACAACCTGCGCCTGTCTATTTCAACACGGCAATAGGCTCACCATCATTTACGTGGGATATAAAACTATAAGGTCAAAAGTGGGCGTTTACTGTGCCTCTGCCTACTCCTTCAAGGATAGAGGCGTGCCTATATGTATGTTATAAATTTGTGTAGTGTTGTGTCGCGTAACGTTTGAGCGTGCGTTACACGCGAATGCTCCCGGTGAAGAAGCGCCTTTATGACCTGTTATGACTTGAAAATAGTCTCTTAGCGCGCAAATTATATTAGAAGAGTTCCACTCACCTCGGTCTTCTCGAAGACGCTGGAAACTTCAATGGCCCGGCCGACTTTCGCCTGTCTTTTACAACAGGCACCGCTAGAAGGTCTTCATCATCAGTCTCCGAACAACCACTGTCTAAGTTCACCAGCGCAGGAGCCGAACCTCTCCTACTACTGTCTTTAGGCACTTCCAACATTTCCCTAATCACTTCACAATATTTACACGCATTCGCTTCAGCCATATATGCTTGTGTTATCGCATACGCATAGTTCTCCAAAAAACACTTATGGCAACTAGGATCATAGTTCGTTTCGGCATCTGTAGAATCTTCACTAATTTGCTGTTTTACCTGAATTCTTTTTTCCATGGCTGCAAGGTTAGATCTTATCTTTTGTTCCTTTTTTATTTTATTTTCTTCTTCTTCGCGCTTCTTCTGTCGTATTTCTTTCAAACATTCCGCTTGATCATTATAGTATTCGACGCATTGCATTTTAGGACTGTCGTGTTTCGACGGCTTAGATGGACTGCGTTTTTTCTTTTTAGTATAAACATTTACGTTGATTGGCTCAATTCGCAGTGACTTCATTTGTTTAATGATGTGTTCTTGAACGTACGGGTGGCTGTACGACACATCGTCACTAACGCTTTGATTAGGAGTCTCTTTATTTACTACTTTGGCACTTTCATCGTTGTCTTTGTATTTAGAGTCTATTTTATCGTGTTTACTAAAATCTTTGATGTTGGAATTCCCGTTCATTTTACGAGCGTTTTTTATTGTACACTTTTGTGACGATGAGTCTTCGTCCAGACACGTTTCGTAACCGTCTATCTCGTGATCTATATATAGCATAGAATTGTTTTCACCCTGGACGGAAATTCTTCTGATTGAGTCATTGAAACCTACCCTGTCTTCGGTTGGAGAATTAAGACATTCTTTCCAGCTTTCATCGCTTTTAACTTTCTCCAACCGCTTTTCAATTTTTACGTCGTCCTCTTTCCAATATTTATCAAAACTTATTCTCTCTAAGCCCGTCGGTGTGACGGCAAAGACCATTTCATCTGACGTAGAAATTTCTTTGCTTTGTTGTTTGGATAATTTTTTTTCGCCGTCTTCAAGATTTCTATCAACAGACTTACTCCTGGTATCAGGCAATTCTCTAGGCGCTATTAAAATATCGTCTTCAGTTATTGTCATGTCATCATGATCTAAAGATTCGTCAGATTTTGATGACTTCAGTTCACTCAATCCATTAACCTTTATTTCAAAAGCATCTTCAATGATGATCTCTTTTTTTCTCTTTTTATAATCATCGAAGCTAAGATCGGCTAACGCTGAGAGTTCTTCATCTTTTAAAGAAGCCTCTTCTGGTTCTAAACATATTTGCACTACTTCCAATCCTTCACCGTACTCTTGAAGGCATTCGTGGAAAGAATCCATTCCAGTGTGGTCGTCTGATGCTATTGAGTTAATGCATTCCTGTGGAATAATATACATAATAAAGAATAGGGTATTTTTAGCTATATAGTATTCTATCTAAGTCTATAGGTCTGACAGATAAAAATCCCAGAATTTGAACCATTTTGAGCTACCTATAACTTGTTTCGCTGTCCGTATACACCATATTCCAACAGCTTCTTTGCTAAGCTCCATAATGGAACTACTGTAAAGGGTGTAGTTTTGATTTCAAGTGACATGTTTTTATGAAAAGATCGATGTTATCATCAAGAATTCTTGAATACAGTACAGTATTCTGATGAAGTAGTTACAGGAAGAAAAGAGGATTAACAGGTAAAGTAATAAAGGCGTTAAAAATAAAACGCTAGAACAATGTATCTGTTTTTATTTAGCTGATACAACAAAGCGTAGACATTGACTGCAGACGTAAGCTTTAACACGCAATATACTATACACATAAACAATATGTTTCTCGCAACAGACTTTGTACCTATCTACCAGTTTTGTAGCTAGGCGAGCTATTATAAAACAGTTTTCACCGAATCAGTGTGTTTATCGGTCCGTTTAATGAGACATGACATGAATTATTGACAATATGGGGATAAAATATTCTCAAGATATCGAATATAACTCGAAATGAAACCGGTTTTCAGTAAAATGACAATCGTTAAGCCAAATTGAAAGCCTTATGGACGGCTTGAAGTTTTTCACACACAACACGGCAATAAGCTCAACATCTATTACGGGGGACATAAAACCATGAAGTGAAATGTGTGAGTTTACTATGCCTCTGCCTACCCCTTCGGGGATAAAGGCGTGACTATGTATGTATGGGGATAGGAATTAGGGAATGACGCAATATTTAGATCAATATACATACATACATATAATCACGCCTTTTTCTCTCTCTCTTCTGAAGGGGTAGAAAGAGGCATAGTATATAATACGCCCACATTTCACCTTATAGTTTTATGTCACACGTAATAGGTGCTGAGCCTATTGCCGTGATGGGTGGCGACCTGCGCCTGTCCAACACGGCAATATGGCCTTCAACTTGGCTTAACGATTGTCATTTTACTAACAATCGATCGGGTTTTTCTTTCGAGCCTTTCGAGTTTTCCTTCTCTACGCAATGGATATTTTTGCAAAAGTGTTCCCTCAGTCGCCTCTTAGGACACCCTCGGGATGTATTTAGATCAAGTTCGATAAAGCTTCCATTCTATCTATCTATCACTCTCTGTCAGTAGGAATTATGTTATCCGTAATTAACTAATCTTTTATTATTATTTTCATTGAACTCTCAGCAGAGTACAGTCGACCAAGACAGGGGTCTTTCAGTTTTGAATACATTTTTGTGAAAATTGAATTTCTGTCTTTTTGAAATACATTTATCGCTAAGGATGACTTGAATCTTGGCACTTGGCATTACGAAAATACCTTAAACAAAAGATTGTCATTACATGCGACATTCTTTGATTCAAAATACAAATAATTATTTAGATCAAAGCCGATTGCTCAGATCAAAAGACGAAATATTATAACTTATAATAACTCACCATTATTATAAAACTATATTAACATTATATTAATAAAATATACACTTCCAAAGTATTCTACGTGTAGCAGACGGCAACATTAAAATGGACATTTTGGGCAAATTCTAAAATTTAAAACGTATCTGAATGGAACATAATTCTATACAGTCTTTTTGTTGCAAAAATAACTTTTTACTAGAATACCCGTATTATATTGATTAGATATCTGGTAGGTACTTAATTCTATGATATGTTATGAAATTCCCCGCAGGTGAATTACTTAATATTAGTTTCAAGCAAAACTTTGTATTATCTTGTTTATTTCAGAATGGAATGACATGTTAAAATGTTCATGCGGTTCAGACATTATACTATCATGTAACAACATCATTTGTCAGTCTCAGAACTTGAAATAATAGTTATCACAATTTAAAAGGTCTTATAAATTCTCTTAAGTTGCAAAAAATATAACTGTAGTTTTATTTTCATGGGTGTTTGGCCTGAGTTTGGCAAGAGAAATAATGTCGAGCTCCACTTAAAACAATGAGACCTTTAGCATAATTATTCTGAAACGCATTGTCAAGACTTTATGTATATAGAGCTTTAATGTTGCTTCAGTATTTGCAACTGTTTCCTTTAATCTAAAGAAATATTTTACGCGCATTGACAGAACATCAGTACAGACACTTATAACAACTTTATCTAGAAAACTATCACACATCCAAATTGACAGCTAACATTTTTATATAATTAACTACAATTATTACACTTAGGTTCTTTCGCAACTACACAACCATTACAAAATAGACATCAATAATAATCTATAATCACATTTATTTTATTAATATCAATAATTTATATAAATTTTTACAGTTCAGATCGATTTCTGACTTGACTAGATAATTTCAAAAACTTAATATTGTGCGGTTAGGACCATTCTATTTTCTAACTGGAGAAACATTCTTATTGAAACACATGTTTTTAATTAAGGAAATGTTATAATCTAGGTACTTAATAATATTACACGCGTTGATCTTATTCTAATTTTATAGTGATAATATTTGGTAATTTTGGCATAACTTTTCTGCTTTCATTCCTTTGTAACAGATTACTTTAAAAAATGATTGGAACGAGACAATAATATTATTCGGAATTCTCCACGACTTTCAAGAAGGTCGCTTGTCTAATAAATAAGCGGCCGTGGAAGTGTCAAAAATGATTGTTGCTTTTTAACACAATTTTATCAAAGCGCAAAAGATATTTTCACGATTTCAGAATTTATAACTTATCCTATTTCTTAATAATTCTTTCGCATAATTGCCTTATTTATATTCAATACCATTATTTTTGCTGTTTTAGCACTTAAAAATTAAAACAAAAAACCTATTGGTTTATTATTTTTATTGATGATTTTTTTTATGTAAATCTTTCCAAATCGTTACTTAACTTTAGAATACTTTTTTTATCAATATTCGACGTTTAATAAGTTTGTAAGCTCATGCATTTAAGCAGTGGACGTTTGCTTTGAATTAATTTTAAAATTATAGTAATTACTATCTAGTTTCTAACATTTTTATTACATTGCACTAAAGTTTATAAAATAAATGACTTAGAATGAAAATCTTAAAATATGGCACGGAGAAACTGTTTCCTCATTTTACCCATCAAAAACATTTTAAACAAAACATTTTTTTTTTAAGAAATTAGATCGGTAAATTGTTTTACAATCTGCTGTATTGTTTTGATAGCCGAGAGTATGTTTTTTTGTAATGGTCATACAATACTTTCGTATAGTATATTAAACATATTTTTATTCAAATCAACAATTCAGTTCCTACACCCGACCTTAGAACGTAATGTACCTACATTACCTACCACAATTTTTCTCAATATTATTGTTAAAATTTATATGCATAAATATTTCGTCAAATCATTTCAAAATACCTGCAATATAGTGGTAAATGTATTAGGCCCATTTCGACATTTGTCACATCCATTGACGGATTCCCGAATCCAACAATTAGAACGCAGGGTCAAAGGGCAAAATAGGCCTATTATTTTTAACAACTTTCATTACAATGGCATACAGTTTTTCAGATCGCTCCTCGCCAATGCTCTTTCATTACATGTTACAATATTTCTTTGAAATAAATTCAGTAAATTCATCAACTCTCATCTCTTCCAAGGTCCTCCATATCAGCACAGCCTCCCTTATCCTGTATTTCAGCGGTGATAGTACATCTCACACCATCGCTCTGTCATTTCATTGTAATTTCAGCTTTTATTTTCGGAGGGACCCTGAAGGGGGCGTGGGGATCCACATCATGTGAACATTGGACTTGCAACTCCATAATATCTCTATGCAACGATAGTATGAGGCGAAGAATTTTTGTGAAGTACTCCAGTCTCTGAAAAAAAAAATGTTACGGTTAAATATTTTTTTCAGACATTTTAAATGTTACCGGATTTTTTGTCGAAAAAAATTAAGCCGAGTAAAATTTAAGCATGCAAGTCATATTGTACACTAAAGGGAAACATTTTTTATTAAAAAAAATTGTTTACGTAGGTACAAAAATGAGAATAAAACCTAAAATTTCTTAGAGCGGTAATCTCGTTCCCTTTATTGTACAAGAAACTATTAGATAGGACAAAATCGTACAAAATGCATGCTACTATTAGAGACAAGTACTGCTCTAAGCGTATTATAAGCTTTAGTAAGTACGAAAACCTTAAAATCTTAAACTTACTTTAATTTCCCTCAGTGTACAATATCACAACACTAGCAAAAATTTGAAAATGGACAACATTTTAAAATATTTTTATTGGCAGATATTCAACGTCTTAGGTCGGTAGATAGTCGGTAGGAGTCCGGCATAGTATCCAAGAGGATTTTCCCTCACGTTAAAAAAATAAGATATTCAACGTCTCAGATATTTTTTTATACCACTAAGGCGGCGGACAAGCTTACGGCCCCACCTGAAAGACTGTGATCACCCTAGCCTACGAACGTTTGTAAAAATATTCTGAATTTAAAACATGGTCACGATGATTTATTTATCTATTTATTTATGTAATAGGAACTTTACTGTATCAGGGATTTAATAAAATGCCTATAGAAATCACGAAATCACGGAAAATATCTTCGGGGTTTCCGCGAAATTTTAACTCATATACTACAGTTCATCATTTTAATAATTTAAGTTGTATTTTGTTCGAGGGAGAGGTTTTAGTGGGACATGTCAATATATACTTTTTTTTTTCAAATATTTGAATAGTTTTACCTGACTACTGTGTGCGCTGGGTCCATTAGGGTTCTCACCACCCACGACGGTACTGCACGGCAAGGGCTTGGATATTCCGATAGTTACAATTCCTGCAACAAAAACATTGCATTACAATTTTCAAAATATGAGTGTTGAGCGTAAAGGAGGGGAGAGCGAGAGAAAACCACCACGCATCCTAGATTCGCCAGTTCTATAGCTCACTAGCGCCAGGAGAAATGACGAATAGAATAACATTCTATGGATAATTATATAGATAGGTACTTTTAAAGTCATCAATTAACAATCTTGACTGCCTCTGTGGCGCAGTCGCCGGTAGTGATGCCGCCTGCGGCGCTGGAGGTCATGGGTTCGATTCCCACCGGAGACAAATATTTGTGTGACCCATAAATGTTTGTCTCAAGAGTCTGGGTGTGTATGTATTTAAAAAGTATATAAGTATTAATATCCGTGGTCTGATACCCATAACACAAGCAAGTTATTCCTAGCTTACTTTGGGATCAGATAGCGTGGTGTGAAATATCCGTGAATATTTATTATTATTAGTATTTGTTGTCACTAACATAATAAATATTATATTTAATTTTAAAGTAAGGCGAAGGTCATGGCTTCGTTTTATGTCTCAGTCCAAGTGGTTTTCCTCATTTAAAAAAAAATCTACATAGAATTTACTTTAAAAATAAAAATTCAAGCGAAGACACGTCGCTTGGCGCAAGCGGCGGCCATGCGTGACGGACACATTGACTGCAAAGGCAGCAGTTACAGGAAAGGTTAAGCGTTGCCAACCATGGTTTGAACTAAACTACATAATTTATGGTATCTACACTACATGGCGCCAGTGGCTCCATTTGGTCTAAAAAGTCTTGACCGTGGACTCATAAGTGAGGCCTAACGATGGTACTTATCACAGGCTCAACAGCGCCAGGTCCTCGTCGCAGGTCTAGACGTGGACATTCTCTCGCTGGAGACCATGGTGCGAGCCATGCCAGCGAGAGTAAGTGGGATTACGCTGCCTCTTTCTGTGAGCAGGTTATGCTTGTGAAAGAGGCGGCGGGTAGGGAGCGGGAGAGAACTCTCCCACACGAGTTCTGCAGTCTGCAGCGGGGGCGCAGCAGACATGTCTTCGCTCAAGACTATCGGCCTCCATGACCGGGGGCCTGAGGACGGCCAGGGGCTGTTCACCGTCATAATAGAAGCAGGCCCAAGTAGTTTCACGCACGCCACACGCCCCATATATAATACCCGAACAACCCCCCAAAGACGCGGGATAGCATCCAAACCCCCTATGTGAGGCCGCAGTGGTAGCCAAAGCCTGTTGGGAATCCTGGGGATATCCTTCTGAGGACTTACACGGAGCTCCCAACCGTGGGCAGTAGGTAGGGAACGTGTTGGTTTTTAGTCGGTAAGAGTCCGGCATAGAATCCATGATGGATTTCCCACACGTAAAAAAAACGATGGTACTTTAAAGCCTTCTACTTATTTCATTACAGATAGCAGAAAAGCGCATTTTAGCCAGTTTATTTCTCCTGGATTAATAAACCAACGTCATACTTTCATTCTAATATTATAAATATGTCAGTCCTGGTCATGTTAATGCACTTGTCTCTCTTTCAAGGTGCAAGGAATTAACTGACTAACAAGATTATTAGCTTGCGGTAGTTTTAGGCGTTTTTAACCCTTCATTCCAGAAAAAAAATATATATTGAAAATTGGTAATGACGAGCAGGTAAAAAGCGGATGATGCAATCGTGACGTCATCTTACCAGTTTCGAATAAAAATTAATTTCTCACTTACCAGACCATGTTTTACGATTCTGCAAACTGCAACAGGTTGATTGATATATTGTGTATTTTCATGTATATAATAATAAATAATAATGCAAATACATTATTTATTTTAAATATAAATATTGAAAGATACATTTAGCGCCAACTAGTCCAAGACAAGACATTAAACACAAGTGGAGCCGTCCTCCTGGAAAACAGCACAGTAGAAGCACAGTTTGTACCTCTGTCTACCCCTACAGAATAAATTTACTAAATATGCATGACGATGGAGTTAAACTTACAACAGATTCCAGATGCTATGAAAATTCACGAGGTAATAAACAAATTCTATGCGGTCACCATTCCAGAACACTAATAACCACGACCTATGGCGATAATAGAACTGCAGTGCTATGACAATAATAGGACCCCTATGACGGTAATAGAACTTCTAGCTTCTAGATAACCACTATAAGTACACAACACAACACTACCTTCAATAATTATAGACGACACGACACTCCGAGAGATCGAGGCGCTGATTATACGCCGCCGCTCATTATTTGTTTACTTCATATAAAGCTAGTTACAGACATGTCTAAGGTTGTTGATGATGTTACATTTGGGTAACTAATTATTTATTTATTTATTTAAACTTTCTGCACAAAATTTATTTGTACAAAGGCGGACTTAATGCCTAAGGCATTTTCTTCCAGTCTACCTTTGGGTTGACTGGTAGAATTACTATGTTTGGGTAAATTTTATGAAGTTAATTAGCAATGCATCATGTAAAAGCAATAGGGGCTGTGGGAATTTTATACCTTATACGTCTTAAAAACACGGGTTAAAATCCGGCTCAAACATGATTTCTTTTCCACGATTAAAATATTACTGTAGTCATCATAGTAATTAGTTTTCGAGAAAATGCACTAAAACCACTTTCAATTTTACTGAGCATTGAAGTACGATCCGAATTCTAGTTGACGTCGTCATCAAATAGACCGATAATTAAACTCGCTTAGTAAAATGTTGATGGCTGTTTTTATCTTTGTACAAATTCTCAGACAAGTGACATTAAACTTTTATAAACAACTAGCGGACGTCGCGCGGTTTCACCCGCGTAGTTCCCGTTTCCGTGGAAATACGGGAATAAAATATAGCCTATGTTCACCGCAAAGAGTGTAGCTTTCTAACAGTGAAATAATTTTTCAAATCGGTCCAGTAGTTCCAAAGCCTATTCATTACAAACAAACAAACAAAAAAAAACAAGTCTTTCCTCTTTATAATATTATTATTATATTTATAATTATGAGAAAGATCATAATTCTTTGTTCTATGAATTCATTCATAATAATCATTGTGTCGTGTAAGTACGTCAATGAAAGCAAATTTTTGAAAAGATTTTCATTTTTTATTTCATTTTCAGTAAGTAAGCATCAAAAATCTAAGTTTATTTTCGAGAATGTTACACGAATGCTCATTTAGTAACAAGAACGTTACAAAATGATCATGTAACATTAAAATGTTACACTCGACGCAAGTGAGTCACCAGCTTTACATTAATGAGCGTGATGGCATCATTAATGTCTCTGATAACTATATTTGCTTTTCCACATGGAGTTATGAGAGTTGGAATATTTACTTTACAGGTTGTTTTTCTGTTACATCATGTTATGGCCTTGAATGATTTAATATCTTAGTTCGATTTGATAATAACTTGTATGCATCACGGGAGAGTTTAGATACATTGATACGGAAATCAGGATTTTCAACTAAATCTGAAGGTTTCTGCTTTCATTACAATGTAAAAGCAGTAACCTTTAGTTTTAGTCGAAAATGTCATGAGGCAAAACCGGTCAGGTTTTAGAACAGTACAAGTAAAGTTTTCAATATGTGCAGCAACTTGAACCAATTTACACCAAGTCATATAAACAATGTAAATATTAGTAAAAGCTCACCTTTATGCGCAGCCTGTATAGCAGCCACATTGTCAGCGGTTCCCGAGCTATGTGCCTCCCAATGTTACACACCCTATTCATGAAACTTCGGTGTCCGTCTGTCTCTATGTCTGTCTTTCCGTCACGCTATATCTCTAGAACCGTGTTAGCTAGAGAGCTGAAATTTTCGCAGATGATGTATTTCTATTGCCGCTATAACATCAAGAAAAGTTCTCACCTCTAGACGCCGCCTGTATGGCATTCCTGTTTTTCTGATTTCTGTGGTCTGGGTCGGAAGAGTGAGTCTAGTGCTTCTGTCAACTATCTAGGGGGCCAGAAGCTTGTTTGCTATTGCATAACTGATGTAAGTAAAATGATTGTATATATTGGTGTCACTAGATGGCGCTGTATGTCGGTTGCCAGTTTGTAAATCGCGATAGTAAGATTTTCCGTTGTCTATTTATTTTGTGTAAAATATTAGGTTATAATATACTTACTTCCTTGTTAGTACAGTAGCGCCGCGTTTTATTTAAGACCCTACCAGTACACTCAATAAATACGTGGTACTCAGTGGTAAAGCCATCTTAGTGGTACCTACAAAGAGTCGTGCTCACCTCTAGGCACCGCCTGTATAGCAGCCATGGCTCTGGCCAGCGGCTCCAGAGTTATATGCCTTTCTGTTTTTTCTGATATCTACGATCGGCAGCTCGTGTGTAATGTCTCAGGCAACCACTTATCTGCCACCTAACTAGTACCTACAAAGCGTGGTCCTCACCTCTGGGCGCCGCCTGTATGGCGGCCACGGCCCTGGCCAGCGGCTCGCGCGCGACGTGCCGCCCGTTGACGCACACGAGGCGCGAGGTCCCCCCGCCACTACACTACGGTCTCACCTCTGGGCGCCGCCTGTATGGCGGCCACGGCCCTGGCCAGCGGCTCGCGCGCGACGTGCCGCCCGTTGACGCACACGAGGCGCGAGGTCCCCCCGCCACTACACTACGGTCTCACCTCTGGGCGCCGCCTGTATGGCGGCCACGGCCCTGGCCAGCGGCTCGCGCGCGACGTGCCGCCCGTTGACGCACACGAGGCGCGAGGTCCCCCCGCCACTACACTACGGTCTCACCTCTGGGCGCCGCCTGTATGGCGGCCACGGCCCTGGCCAGCGGCTCGCGCGCGACGTGCCGCCCGTTGACGCACACGAGGCGCGAGGTCCCCCCGCCACTACACTACGGTCTCACCTCTGGGCGCCGCCTGTATGGCGGCCACGGCCCTGGCCAGCGGCTCGCGCGCGACGTGCCGCCCGTTGACGCACACGAGGCGCGAGGTCCCCCCGCCACTACACTACGGTCTCACCTCTGGGCGCCGCCTGTATGGCGGCCACGGCCCTGGCCAGCGGCTCGCGCGCGACGTGCCGCCCGTTGACGCACACGAGGCGCGAGGTCCCCCCGCCACTACACTACGGTCTCACCTCTGGGCGCCGCCTGTATGGCGGCCACGGCCCTGGCCAGCGGCTCGCGCGCGACGTGCCGCCCGTTGACGCACACGAGGCGCGAGGTCCCCCCGCCACTACACTACGGTCTCACCTCTGGGCGCCGCCTGTATGGCGGCCACGGCCCTGGCCAGCGGCTCGCGCGCGACGTGCCGCCCGTTGACGCACACGAGGCGGTCGCCGGGCGCGAGGCGACCGTCGGCGGCGGCCGCACCACCGGCTACTACGGACCGTACCACGATCACTGAGCTGCCGGGCTCGGATGGGTCCTGTCACACAAACAAACACGTTTATTTAGACTTATAACTAGAGTTTCTGCAAAGAGTACCTAGACCTCGCGAGCACCCACGAATAAAAACAACCTGTGAGGAATCAATCCTTTATATTTCAGCCAAACAACATCAAGATCCATACGTAAAGTAACGCGACAACAATCTTCACCCCTTTTCTCCTTCATTTTCCTCCCCATCAATGAAGTTCTCGACAATGGTTGTATTTTAAATCAAATAACATGACGTGTGACAAAGCTCGTTGAAAATCTCTATAGACCGAAACTGACATACACACAGACATACGGATGAAAGTAAAATCGTCCATACTGTTGGATCGGAGACTTTAATTCGCTTCGCTCGCTCAGTCAAAGTCACTGCACCACAACAGTGAAAAAAATTTTCGGATTACTTCACAAATTTCATGAATGCGGGAATAATAAAAACTAACCTTTGTTACCCTGCCTGGCATAAATGAACCATCACTATGCCAGGGCGACAAAGGTTAGTTTTATTCCCGCATTACTACGGAAACGGGAACTACCTATTGTGTACCGCGGCACATTACAAACATTCTTATTTTTAACCAGCTTCCAAAAAAGGAGGAGGTTCTCAATTCGTCTCTATTTTTTTTAATGTTTGTTACCGGCAAATCGCTTGAAAAAGTTAACCGATTTTGAAAATTCTTTTTTTATTTGAAAGCTGGTGCTTCCCATGTGGTCCCATATACAGGAAGTCAGAATCTAATTCTGGGATCCTGGAGAAATCGAAGAAATCCCTCGAACCGAGGGAATTCCTTAACGATTTACAGCAGTTACCTTGTGTTTGGGCTTGATTAATGTGTATTGGGGTGGACTTTACCCCTAGACTGATATAATTTCAGGCTACCTGTCACTAAAAACAATGAAAAAAAAAATTTTAACAAAAAAAACCGACTTCAAACAAAAACTAAAAATTGAAAAATTAAATTAACCTAGCAGAAAGTAATAGGTAGTAAATTTAGATTTATTAGATATTATTGATGCTGCTGTCGGTGCGAATATTTTTCCATGAGAGATTAATAATACCTACCTAAACTACTTTACTTACTTTCTTATAAATATTTTATATTATTTCAACAGCAGGCAGTCACAACCTGCGCCTGTCTATTTAAACACGGCAATACGGCTCACAACGTATTACGTGGGACAAATTATAAAAAGGTGAAATGTGGGCATATAATATGCCTCTGCCTACCCCTTCGGGGATAAAGGCGTGATGATGAACGTATTTTATATTATCAAAACAACTTATAACATTCGAGATCTAGCTTAAAATTTCACGAAATAGAGGTATTTTCAACCCAAAAATCTATCGAGGATTTTATCAGTAGATACCTTATCGTGTTTCGAGCCTAGAGCGTTTTTAGTTCATGAACTGAAGTTGTCTGTGTTCAAATTTTAATTCAGCAGACCTCACGAGTATTGAGATCTAGATCAAAGTAATAGTCTATTTGGCGTCATATGGACTCTTAATCACAAAACCGGTCAGAATCAAACGTAACGAAATTAGCGCGATCAATTCGTTAAAAATGAAATGCGGTCGCAGCCTGAAATTTTGGGAGAAAGGAGGGTCAGATTTTTTGTATTACTAACCCTAGGGTATAAAATACCCTAATCATGTGAAGGTCTACAATTATTTTAATTTGATGACGATTTCGGTCATGTAATACGTGATACACCGCGCCTTAAAATGAAGATACTTGGCAAAACCCCGCTACAATTTTGTCAAGCATGAGTCAATCAATGCGACGTCTAAAAAGTGTCTAATGTAGAGATTGCCGGCAATTTTTATTTTAATGTACTTAATTAAACTCGTCCTTAGTATACGAGTTTCGTAATGAATCAAAATAATATGCTATTGTTAAATCACATTTTAGAGTTGATTTTTTGTTTTAAAAGTAACTGCTAAGGTCATTTTTTTTTTACTATGAATAAGTAGTATTAAAATTATTATGATAAAAGAGAGGGAGAGAAACCCGCCTCTCATCCTAGGTACGTAAATTCTAACGTAAAACAGTCAATGATAACCACAACTATTTGTATGGGAGGAATGACGAACCGAACTCCTCAGGAAAGGAATTTTGGGTGTAGGATAGGAAAATTACTTGAAGTCCTCCAGAATGTTAATAATGAGCACTATTCCGCTTAACAAAAAGAGAATACCAGCCAGAACTGAGTGATTCTTACTCATAAACAGAATAGGGTAGAAATCTGAAGCAGAATATCTATACTATACTATCTTCACGCCAAATCCCTTGCGGGGTAGGCAGAAAGAACCGAGCGCCACACGGCACGGTCCATACACACCTCACTTGCTTCTTCAACTTTCATTTTTCTTTTCATGCATGCACGTCGGTTCCTACGGCTCTTGACACCACCTTCAACTAACACACGATTAATTTGGTCGTGGTAGGTGTGTCGTGGCCTTCCCCGACTCCTACGTCCATCCACTTTCGCGTTGTATATCTGTTTTGTCATTCTTTCATCTCCCATTCGTTCCACATGCCCGAACCATCGTAGCATGCCCTTCCTTACTTTAACACCGACACTCTCTTTCAGACCAACTCTCTTTCTTACATCTTCATTCCGAACGCGATCTGCGAGCGTTACTCTGCAGATTTTGCGTAGCGCGCGCATCTCGACCGCGTTTATTCTACTTTCATGCGTTTCCTGCCATACCCAACTCTCGCTTCCATACGTTAGCGTAGGTATCAGCACCGCATTGTGTACTGCGGGCTGGGCCTTTTGACTTAAGGCCTTGGTACCTAAAAGTTCGCCTAACGCTCCATTCACACTATTGTCAAGCAGAATATCAACTTCTCAAAACGTCTAGGTACTTTACACAGTGATAATCAATCTATACATATAATAAAACTGTAGAGGGTCGAGAGTCTGTACATGGAAGATATTTTGAAAATTTTAATTGGAGGGCGTTCTCTAATCGAAACTGAAGCCGAAAATGTAATTTAAACTTTTCATGTCTGTCTGTCTGTATCCCGAATAAGTATCACGCCGAAACTACTGAAACGATTAGAATGATACTTGGAACATTCCGAGCTTATAGTCCAAGGAAGGTTTTAGGATACTTTTGATCCCGAAGTTTTGCGCGGTTCCTGCGGGAGAGGGGATGAAAGATAAAATGGTTTTTCAGTTGTAATTTCTCAACGCGTGATGCGATTTCAAATATTTTTTTAGTATTGGAAAGGGAGTACTTTAAGGATTTTTCTACCCAAGTTTCAAGATTGAGGGGTTTGTAGTTCGGAAATTAGATCTTCTAGAATTAGCATCTCAACTTTCGCCAAAACTAGAATTCTAAACGGGCGTGTTGGCTAATCATAAAAGAGCTTAATTGTTAAGGCTGTTGTAAAATAATTCAGTCCGCGCCGAAGGCGTGGACTGAGTGGTTTTAGAATAGCCTTAATGTTTAAAGATTAAGGCTCTTTTATGATTAAGCAAACAGGGCCGTTTCACACGGTGCTTGACGAGTCTGATGAAGAATTACCTCTTCTATCGTGCACATTATGTGACGTAAACGAAGTTGCGAGGGTCAGCTAGTAAATATAATAAAATCTTAACAGGTTGTTGTCTGTACACGGAAGATAAATAAGAAAAAATATTATAGGGGGGCTTTATGAATGCAATAGAACCTAAATCAATAATTTTTAGAATTTTTCTATGTTTGTCTGTATGTCTGTATGTCCGTTTGTCTGTACGTTTGTGCACGCTAATCTCAGTAACCGCTTAACCGATTGCATTGTGTTAAGGTTTGCTCCACTTAACATTTAGTGTTTATTTCATGTCAATCGGTTTTTATATAAAAAAGTTATAACACTTTTAAGAATCAGATATTATGAAAATTTTAATTGTAGGGGTTTCTTTGAATGTGAGTGTAAATCTAAACTGGCGTGCTGGCTTAATCATAAAAGAGAAGAAAACAATTCAGTCCACGCCTTCGGCGCGAATTGTTTTAAAATAGTCTTAATCATTAAGCTCTTTTATGATTAAGCAAACAGGGCAGTTTCACACGATGCTTGATGATGAAGAAGATGACTATGAAGAAATACCTCTCCTTCCATACACCTTATGTAACGTAAACGAAGTTGCGGGCTCAGCTAGTTTCGTAATATATCTACTTTATCAGAGAGTCAATATATAGGATGTAATACGTTAAAGAAAGATAACATTCGTTCCAACTCACCAGATAGTCCAGTATGGAGAAGCCCAGCCCTCGGTCCTCCTTCACCAGCTGGATGTACTCCACGTGGTCGCTCCACATCGCCAGACCGCTTAGCGGTTCTAGAGACCTGGAGCGAACGCGTTCTAGGTCTTCGGAGCAGAATTCTGTAACATTATTCTTACATTAGTACTGCAGAATTCTGATTAGATTTATTGTATGGGATATAATTTCGATATCTAAAACATTAGTAATCAGTGCGAGATATACGTTTACGCATATTGTTTCTTCAATCTAATAATTCTCTCCTTTCCGATCACAAAAATTTCCTACCGTGCAGATGTGCCACTTTTATACGGTAGAAAGAATGTTAGCTAGATATGAGCTATTCAAAACATCGTTTCTCTATCCAGCCAAAGTAGCATAGAATGCTCTGCCGGCGCACGTATTTCTCTCGTCTTATATACAATCCTGGGTTCTTCAAACGAAGCGTGTAGAGACATATTATGAAATGCCAACGTGAGGACCACTATCTTATAGCATGGCTACACGCTCCATCTTGCTTGTAATCATGCCTACACAAACCAGTTGGCACAGGGAAGCGCGTCCGTGCGTGACTTTCTATCAGGACGGCGATAACATTTTGACAAGTTAAAATATAAAAAATACCCTCGCAACAGGAATCCTTGACATCATTTAGAATAAATAAATATCTAAGTACACTCTCTTCAACCCTGATCCCACCATCTTCTTTCCGATCACGAACAACACGTGCCGGGCAGAGATGCCACTCACACACAGTGGAGAGTATCTTCGCCACTACCGAGCGTTTCAAAAGATCGTTCCTCTGTCGAACTATAAATATACATGGAACGACCTGCCCGCACACGTGTTTCCCTCATCTTACAATCCCGGGTTCTTCAAGAGGAACGTGAAGAGCCACATCACAGGGCCGCCAACTTGAGGACCACTGTCAGAAGTGGCCCCCAATAGCTATATGCGCCACGGCTTTCCATCAGGCTGGTGGCGACGTTAAATATAAAAAAAAACTCACCATCATGATCATGTCCCGTAGACATAACAGTACTGCCGCTGCACAGGCTGGTCACAGAACTCTCAGACTTGGCCTTGATGAGTCTCTGAGGAGGCGACAGCAGGTCGCGGAGACTGCCGCCCACCATACTGCTCTGGGAATTGCAATGTTCGTATTTTCAAAATCTTTCGTTAATGTATAGAGATAAAGAGAGAGAGAACCTGTGTATCAAAATATGGGACAATCAATCCATCGATTTACGGACCGAAACCTGGATGTCATGAGAATCAGCATGTCTTCCCATTTTATTTTCCAATTTTATGAGAAATGTTTTTAAAATGTGTATTTCTAGAATAAATGTATTACAAAAGTGGGCATAGTAACACATAATATATATAAAAGGGCAAGCTTACGGTACACCGTAGTACCGTACTCAACATTAGGTCGTTCAGCAGCTGAACGGGTATACGAAGTTTGCATATTGATGTATGCTCCCGAAGGACATCATTTATTGATATGCGTAAGAAATAGGGTTGGGGACAATACAAACCCTTGCGGTACTCCAACATTAATCTGCATAAAACACATAGCCTGATCATCATAGAGGATCCGTATACGTGGCCTTTACAGGAAGCTGATATCCTTATAGTGGATACCGTAAGATTCTTGGCTTACTTCCCAGGTTTGGCCTTGGAAATTTCCTAAATTTATATATTTCATTAATTTTAAGTTTAGCATACTGCTAATTTGACGCTATTTCTATTCTACAGTAACCTGAAGTTTGTTGCTGTATCGCATAGTTTGTGGTATACCCAACCCTTCAGAAAATTACAGCTTATAGACCATGTTTACAAATTAAAACAAATTTTGTCACTGAAATCATTTGTGTATGCACAATAGGTTTTTATAAAGAACTAGCGGCCCGCTCCGGCTTCGCACGGGTATACAGTATTTCTCCACTATTTATTGGATGTTATTATACATATAAACCTTCCTCTTTAAGGCTATTTCTACTTTTTACGATTCTCATCGTCACCTTCATGGTAAATTTTAAATACTGATGATTTTAACAATTTTTTTAAACAAACACAAAGCGTTTGGTAAGTTAAGTAACATAAATAAGTCAACAAGTTAAATTTTGAGTCAGATTTGGAAGAATAAGGTTTTGAATTATTTGATCCCACGTAGGTGACGCGACGATCCACGAAGGTGACGCAGTAGCTTTACATACATTATTAATCATTATTTAAGTACAAATTATAAGTTAGTTCTGCCGAATAGTTATATGGTAACAGCTACTTAACTAAAAACAATTACCAGATCCTATACCTACACATGCTTTTGACGTAAAAGTTATTCTGGAACCATTATATTATAAAAATAACACAGTACATCTCTTTGGCACAAAGTGGCAAATTATCAGTTGTCTAGATCCCATAGCATAAGCTTATATTGTCTTAATTTGGGCTAGATGATGTTGTGTGAGAATGTCCGAACCTCGCTACTTATAATGGAAGCACTCTGCGGTTGGACGATCGGCTCACCGAACTCGAGGTAGAACTGGGTCGCATAAACTGGCACATACTGGTGTTGTGCGAAATCCGAAGAAAGGGGGAGGACACGCTAACCCTTGGGTCGGGTGACCTATTTTACTTTCGGGAAGGTGATGGAAGACATTCTTCCGAGGGCGGTGTCGGCTTTACGGTGAAAAAGGAACTCGTTAGCAGCATTGTGAAGATCAGGAGTGTTTCGCCTCGGGTAGCATACGTAATACTGAGACTTACCAACAGGGCTCCCTGAAGGTGATTCAGGTGTACCTATGCCCCAACTTCGAGAAGCACTGACGAGGCAGTTGAGACCGTGTACGAGGACGTGGTGAAAGCATTACACGGTACTGCCAAGACTCACTACAATGTTATGATAGGGGACTTCACTGTCAAAGTACAAGAACGCGGTGAAACGAAAATCGGACTTTTTGGTGTTGGGCGTAGAAATGACCGGGGGCCGCGGGGCAGTATGCTTATCAACTTTCTTGAGGCTCAGGGGCTCTTCCTGATTAACTCATTCTTTAAGAAGAAACCCCATTGAAGGTGGACTTGGCGAAGCCCCAACAAGGTCACAAGGAACGAGATAAAATTCATCATGTCGGACAGGAGGTGTATATTTGGAGGAGATGTCTCTGTGATCAACAGGTTTAATACCGGAAATGATCACCGACTCGTCAGAGCGTCTCTGAATTTAGAATTCCGCGTCGAAAGGGCCCGGATGATGAAGCCTACTCTCCGAACTACTGCGCTCCAAATAGCTTTGTGTGCCGAGAAGTTTCAATTGGAGCTTCAAAATCGTTTCGATCCGCTGGAAACCACTGGCAACGATCACGATAAGGCCGACACTGTAGTCAGGACGCTACAACAAGTGTCCCGAAGGTTTCAGTCTGGAAAGAAGCAAAAATAGGTGTTCCCAGCTTTCGCCCGAGACCCTCGAGCTCATGAGAATCAGACGGAAAACGCCATCTACATTTAATTGAAGTGCGAAAATTAGGATGCATGCTGTGTTTGCACTGAGTTCTCGGCTGAACTGAGTCTAAATGAGCGATGTTGAATAGTGTTGCCGAGAATCCAGTTTGCGAACCTCAATAAAAAAATAAAAATCTATGCATACTTACTTTTGCTTACTTTTGGTCTTCGTCAGACGAGAGATTTAAACATCAAAATCCAAAAGCTGCTATGACGCAACCTCAGACGTTATAACACCAACATCGTAGAGGCAGCGATCACACAAAATTGGGGTACTAAAGTCTTTGCCCAACAGCTCGGAAGACCTCGTCTGACAAAATTGAAGACAGCGGGTGGCAAAACCGAGACCTCGAGATTCTCGAAGAAGTTAGGAGCTTCTACAGAGAACTATATGCATCACGGAAAAAAAGACCGACGGGACCTAGCGAGCGTGACCACAGAGCCCCACTAATGCGCCACTATACCGAAGACATTCTGGATATTGACCAGGGCGAGGTCAGGGCTGCTCTTGAACAAGTAAAAACCAATAAATCCCTGGAGAGGACGGAATAACGACTGAGCTTCTTAAAGCTGGCGGGACTCTAGTTCTCAAAGAGCGGACGAGTCTCTTTAATTCCGTCCTCCAACATGGACAAACACCTAAAGCGTGGAGCGGGAGTGCGGTGGCTCTGTTTTTCAAAAAAGGTGACAAGACCTTGCTGAAGAATTATATACCCATCTCACTCCTTAGCCATGTTTACAAGTTGTTCTCGAGAGTAGTCACAAACCGCCTTGCCGGAAAACTCGACGAGTACTAGGTACCTAAATGTACTCGTATTTAAGTTGAGTATAAGGTAGTAGGTGCCTTGATTAAGCTTTAGGTGGCATGACTCTTTCCCAGGATTTCTTCTTGAGACTTGGACGCGAAGGTCATTGTGTCTTTGTTCAAAAGTTCTTAGCATGCCGCACGCCTCAAGAAGCGGGAAAGCATCTGAACTAACCAAAAAGACGCAAGATAACAACCAAACCCGTAGGCGAGGCCACGGTGATAGCCTGAGCCTGTCGGGTACCCTGATACATCATTCTAAGGAGTTGCCCGGGGCGCCTAATACTAGACGGGTAAGTAGCTACGATGTGGGTTTTAGACGGTTTGGATCTGGCATAACGTCCGGTGGGATTTTTAGTCCTATAAAAGGGCTTCACACGGAATGTTATAGGTATTGCTCTGTCCTTTGCCATGATTGTAGGTACCTACTTATTTGTTCTACTATTATTCCGCTACATATCTACTACAATACAAATCTAAAAGAGTACCACTCTTACTGAAACTAGTCAGAGATCACCTTCGTGGCATAAACTTACCTTCGTGGGTAAAACGACACGAAGGATGTGACACGAAGGTAACGAAAACATAGCTTTTTTTTAAATTCCGACAAAGTTTAGCCGTTACGTTTTAAATCAAATACTACATAAATATCTCAATTAATTTGCGGTTTCGATGAATAAACTCTGACTTCAATAGGTATTATACAATGTACAAAAAGTCACCCACGAAAAGTACTCGAATTAAGTGTCAAATGTAGAAACTTACTGATATTTTTTTTTCTTAAGGAGCCAGGAGTTGCACGTTGCACTCTCGCGATGCCCGAGCTCGAATAAAGTTCAGTTAAGTTGAGTTTTGCTATTGGGGCGGTCGTTTTGGTCAACAGTAAACCGTTTACTACGCAAATTTAGAGTACCTAGATTCGTGTGACCGATGTGTATTGTGTTTTAAGTTCTAAATAATAGTTAGAAGATTTTTTTTGTAATACTGTGTGTGTAGTGTATGTTATTACGGTGAATTTAGTGTATGTAACTTCAAAATCTATGGAAATTCGGTGAAGCAGTAACCAAATGTTTAACTGAATCGGGAAGTGTGACACGAGTAGAATGCGAAAAATGACCCCGATTTTGACCTTTCGTGTTAATTTTTGGTATGAATATTTACTTCTATTGCAACAAATTTCATGTATTTTATAGCTTAATAGCTGTTTTATCCACTATTTTAAAACATTTCTTTCTAACTCATACGGTTTAGAAAATATAAGCGTGTGACCATCAAATTTAAGCAACCAGGAGAAATAGCCTTAATCACTCTATCAATTAAAAAAACCACACCAAAATCCGTTGCGTAGTTTTAAAGATTTAAGCATACAAAGGGACATAGGGACAGAGAAAGCGACTTTGTTTTATAATATGTAGTGAGTAGTGATAACGCTGGAATTTTTGAAGGAAAACCCTACAGGGCCGAACTCCGTATCGCATATGGAGATCAGAATTTTGGGGCGGCACATGGTTTGCTGACCTAGAACCTATACCGTATTTACTTGGCCGTGAGACAAAATTTAAACAACATTTTATTACTTTTTACATTAAATTACTTATTCCTATTTTACTTCCACATTTTTATCTATTACACACACAATACAGTTTTCTCCCCACTCTGTTAAAAAAGTTTGACACTACTGTTTTCTTTGTTTATGTTTTGTCTCACGGCCAAATAAATACAGAATAGTGTAAAATAATTGCTATAAGACTACAACTCACCCGTGCGATGGCGGGCAGTTCCCGTGCCCCCGCGTGAGGTCTCCGCCGCGCCACGGCCAGGCGCACGGGCGGGCGCGCGGCCCGCAGGCGCGCCACCAGCTCCACGTGGTGCGCGCCCAGCACGCGCCAGCCGTCCACCTGCGCACCAGCGGGAGGAGATGTAGATTAATGTCTCTAAATAATAATGTACAGAACGCAATCTCATGTACTACCCGTTCGCTCTAAGTTTGCCGCTGGCGTTTACCCGAATTGTTAATTACACGAAGTAAATTGACAGTAGCTAATGTCACTTCGTCATAGAAAATACGTAACATTGTATGAAGAAGTGACATTAGTTGCTGTCAAATTACTTCGTCTAATTAAAAATTCGACTTCAGTATGGAGCCGAGCGGCAAAGTTAGAGCGAACGAGCAGTATGTACTTTTATTTTCAAACCTGCCCTCAGCTACGCACACTTGCGGTCAAACTAGTATCGAAATTACTATGAAAATCCTTTGATCTATTGTCCGTGAACTCCGCGAGCGGTGTGTACGTGTGCGTAGCCCGAGCGCACAAGTTATAGTAGTTTTCGATACAAGTGTGGAATTTCTGTTATTACGACGAGTTTCGACAGATGTTGACCCGAGCCGAAGGCGAGGGTGGACAGTCGGAACGAGTTGAAATAACAATCCCACACGTTGTATTGAACAACTATTTTTAATACAGTTGCGAAAAAATTAAGCAATTTAATAAAATAATAAAAACACAATAAACCTGAATTGTCCAAAATGACGGCAACCGTAAAAAATATATACCTACCTAAGCAGAGACTATGGCAGTGCACTTCATACAGCCAACTTTTTTTATATTTATAAATATAATTTGGCCGATACTTATATTAATTTATGTTTAAATTTTAATTAAAATTACTTTTAATCTGATATTGAAACAAGTTAGTATCTTTTTTGAAATATTTGCATGAATCACAGACATTATTCTGACAGTTGGGAAAGAAAACGCGCGCTAGTGCGGGAAAGGTAAAGAAAAAGCACGAGTGTGTAATAGCCCACATCCCGAACGCTAAACGTCCCTGTAATACGCCACTTTTTGAGCAACTGCATTAAAAAATATATTTCTATTTATACTTATTATTGTGTAAATGTGGTGTATTTTAACGCGATTCCTGAACAATTAATACTGCGTCTACATTTGTAACATTTTTACGTCACATTTCTCCATTAGCATTTATATTATACCGTTTAAACTGCAGCTACTATTACACGTTCGATAATGACATGCTGTACAGTTTGTTGATGTGTTACAAATGTAGACGCAGCATAATATTCTTCGACGAAGTATATCGAACACGTCACCCACTCACCTCCAACAACTCGTCCCCCACTCGGAACAGTGCGGCCCTGGCAGTGGGTCCGGTGGGCGCTATCGCTCGGATGTAGTGCCGCGCCTGTACTCCCTCCCTCCCCCCACTCACCTCCAACAACTCGTCCCCCACTCGGAACAGTGCGGCCCTGGCAGTGGGTCCGGTGGGCGCTATCGCTCGGATGTAGTGCCGCGCTTGTACTCCCTCCCTCCCCCCACTCACCTCCAACAACTCGTCCCCCACTCGGAACAGTGCGGCCCTGGCAGTGGGTCCGGTGGGCGCTATCGCTCGGATGTAGTGCCGCGCCTGTACTCCCTCCCTCCCCCCACTCACCTCCAACAACTCGTCCCCCACTCGGAACAGTGCGGCCCTGGCAGTGGGTCCGGTGGGCGCTATCGCTCGGATGTAGTGCCGCGCCTGTACTCCCTCCCTCCCCCCACTCACCTCCAACAACTCGTCCCCCACTCGGAACAGTGCGGCCCTGGCAGTGGGTCCGGTGGGCGCTATCGCTCGGATGTAGTGCCGCGCCTGTACTCCCTCCCTCCCCCCACTCACCTCCAACAACTCGTCCCCCACTCGGAACAGTGCGGCCCTGGCAGTGGGTCCGGTGGGCGCTATCGCTCGGATGTAGTGCCGCGCCTGTACTCCCTCCCTCCCCCCACTCACCTCCAACAACTCGTCCCCCACTCGGAACAGTGCGGCCCTGGCAGTGGGTCCGGTGGGCGCTATCGCTCGGATGTAGTGCCGCGCCTGTACTCCCTCCCTCCCCCCACTCACCTCCAACAACTCGTCCCCCACTCGGAACAGTGCGGCCCTGGCAGTGGGTCCGGTGGGCGCTATCGCTCGGATGTAGTGCCGCGCCTGTACTCCCTCCCTCCCCCCACTCACCTCCAACAACTCGTCCCCCACTCGGAACAGTGCGGCCCTGGCAGTGGGTCCGGTGGGCGCTATCGCTCGGATGTAGTGCCGCGCCTGTACTCCCTCCCTCCCCCCACTCACCTCCAACAACTCGTCCCACACTCGGAACAGTGCGGCCCTGGCAGTGGGTCCGGTGGGCGCTATCGCTCGGATGTAGTGCCGCGCCTGTACTCCCCCCCTCCCCCCACTCACCTCCAACAACTCGTCCCACACTCGGAACAGTGCGGCCCTGGCAGTGGGTCCGGTGGGCGCTATCGCTCGGATGTAGTGCCGCGCCTGTACTCCCTCCCTCCCCCCACTCACCTCCAACAACTCGTCCCCCACTCGGAACAGTGCGGCCCTGGCAGTGGGTCCGGTGGGCGCTATCGCTCGGATGTAGTTCCGCGCCTGTACTCCCTCCCTCCCCCCACTCACCTCCAACAACTCGTCCCCCACTCGGAACAGTGCGGCCCTGGCAGTGGGTCCGGTGGGCGCTATCGCTCGGATGTAGTGCCGCGCCTGTACTCCCTCCCTCCCCCCACTCACCTCCAACAACTCGTCCCCCACTCGGAACAGTGCGGCCCTGGCAGTGGGTCCGGTGGGCGCTATCGCTCGGATGTAGTGCCGCGCCTGTACTCCCTCCCTCCCCCCACTCACCTCCAACAACTCGTCCCCCACTCGGAACAGTGCGGCCCTGGCAGTGGGTCCGGTGGGCGCTATCGCTCGGATGTAGTGCCGCGCCTGTACTCCCTCCCTCCCCCCACTCACCTCCAACAACTCGTCCCCCACTCGGAACAGTGCGGCCCTGGCAGTGGGTCCGGTGGGCGCTATCGCTCGGATGTAGTGCCGCGCCTGTACTCCCTCCCTCCCCCCACTCACCTCCAACAACTCGTCCCCCACTCGGAACAGTGCGGCCCTGGCAGTGGGTCCGGTGGGCGCTATCGCTCGGATGTAGTGCCGCGCCTGTACTCCCTCCCTCCCCCCACTCACCTCCAACAACTCGTCCCCCACTCGGAACAGTGCGGCCCTGGCAGTGGGTCCGGTGGGCGCTATCGCTCGGATGTAGTGCCGCGCCTGTACTCCCTCCCTCCCCCCACTCACCTCCAACAACTCGTCCCCCACTCGGAACAGTGCGGCCCTGGCAGTGGGTCCGGTGGGCGCTATCGCTCGGATGTAGTGCCGCGCCTGTACTCCCTCCCTCCCCCCACTCACCTCCAACAACTCGTCCCCCACTCGGAACAGTGCGGCCCTGGCAGTGGGTCCGGTGGGCGCTATCGCTCGGATGTAGTGCCGCGCCTGTACTCCCTCCCTCCCCCCACTCACCTCCAACAACTCGTCCCCCACTCGGAACAGTGCGGCCCTGGCAGTGGGTCCGGTGGGCGCTATCGCTCGGATGTAGTGCCGCGCCTGTACTCCCTCCCTCCCCCCACTCACCTCCAACAACTCGTCCCCCACTCGGAACAGTGCGGCCCTGGCAGTGGGTCCGGTGGGCGCTATCGCTCGGATGTAGTGCCGCGCCTGTACTCCCTCCCTCCCCCCACTCACCTCCAACAACTCGTCCCCCACTCGGAACAGTGCGGCCCTGGCAGTGGGTCCGGAGGGCGCTATCGCTCGGATGTAGTGCCGCGCCTGTACTCCCTCCCTCCCCCCACTCACCTCCAACAACTCGTCCCCCACTCGGAACAGTGCGGCCCTGGCAGTGGGTCCGGTGGGCGCTATCGCTCGGATGTAGTGCCGCGCCTGTACTCCCTCCCTCCCCCCACTCACCTCCAACAACTCGTCCCCCACTCGGAACAGTGCGGCCCTGGCAGTGGGTCCGGTGGGCGCTATCGCTCGGATGTAGTGCCGCGCCTGTACTCCCTCCCTCCCCCCACTCACCTCCAACAACTCGTCCCCCACTCGGAACAGTGCGGCCCTGGCAGTGGGTCCGGTGGGCGCTATCGCTCGGATGTAGTGCCGCGCCTGTACTCCCTCCCTCCCCCCACTCACCTCCAACAACTCGTCCCCCACTCGGAACAGTGCGGCCCTGGCAGTGGGTCCGGTGGGCGCTATCGCTCGGATGTAGTGCCGCGCCTGTACTCCCTCCCTCCCCCCACTCACCTCCAACAACTCGTCCCCCACTCGGAACAGTGCGGCCCTGGCAGTGGGTCCGGTGGGCGCTATCGCTCGGATGTAGTGCCGCGCCTGTACTCCCTCCCTCCCCCCACTCACCTCCAACAACTCGTCCCCCACTCGGAACAGTGCGGCCCTGGCAGTGGGTCCGGTGGGCGCTATCGCTCGGATGTAGTGCCGCGCCTGTACTCCCTCCCTCCCCCCACTCACCTCCAACAACTCGTCCCCCACTCGGAACAGTGCGGCCCTGGCAGTGGGTCCGTTGGGCGCTATCGCTCGGATGTAGTGCCGCGCCTGTACTCCCTCCCTCCCCCCACTCACCTCCAACAACTCGTCCCCCACTCGGAACAGTGCGGCCCTGGCAGTGGGTCCGGTGGGCGCTATCGCTCGGATGTAGTGCCGCGCCTGTACTCCCTCCCTCCCCCCACTCACCTCCAACAACTCGTCCCCCACTCGGAACAGTGCGGCCCTGGCAGTGGGTCCGTTGGGCGCTATCGCTCGGATGTAGTGCCGCGCCTGTACCTCCCTCCCCGCCACCACTCGCACTGTGCCTTCTAGAGAGAGGCCTAGGCCGCTGTCTGCGTCTTTGGATATTGTGCCCACCTGAAAACGATAAAGCATACTGTTACAATTTCTCTATTAGTTACAAAAAAAGTTTTTGTAACTAATAGAGAAATAATAGAGACCGGAGAAATGTAACAGTCATTAATTTAAAAAAGCTAGCTTCATAATCTACCTACTCAAAATAAATTTCAATTGTGTGAAATTCCACAGTCAATAATTTTGCAATTGTCAAGAAAGAAATTGCAAAAAAGATGACCGTGAAATTGAGTGTGAAGATGGTCGAAGAAGTGAGATAAGATCTGAATCCATCTTCAAAAGAAGCGGCCTAACACCCAAACTAACTCCGAAAGAAGCCCAGTCTGAGATCCGTAGATCAACACATTTAAAAAAACGGCTAAGTGCGAGTCGGATTCGCGCACAGAGGATTCCGTACCAAGAAACGGAAAAAAATAACATTAGTTGTATTGGAGCCCCTTTTTAGGGTTTCGTAGCCAAATGGCAAAAACGGAACCCTTATAGATTCGTCATGTCTGTCTGTCTGTCTGTCTGTCTGTCTGTCTTTCCGTCCGTGTGTCACAGCCACTTTTCTCCGAAACTATAAGGTCTATGCTATTGAAACTTAATAGCTAGATGTATTCTGTGAACCGCATTAGGATTCTTATATAAAACTAGAAAAAAAGCAGTAAATTTTGGGGGTCCCCATACTCAGAACTGAAACTCAACATTTTTTTTTTCATCAAACCCATACGTGTGGGGTATCTATAGATAGGTCTTCAAAAATGCTATTGAGGTTTCTAACATCATTTTTTTTCTAAAGCGAATAGTTTGCGCAAGAGACACTTCCAAAGTTGAAAAATGTGTGTCCCCCCCCCCCCCTCTAACTTCAAAACTAAGAGAATGATAAATCTAAAAATAATATATGATGTACATTGCCATAAAAACTACCAACGAAAATTAGTTTGAACGAGATAGAGCTGCTAGTTTTTTTTTAATACGTCATAAACCGCAATTTTAGGTTAGAAAAATCACTACCACTGCGAACGTGTTAAAACATCATCAAAGTTACAACGAACTATAAGAACTTTCATATTATGTTACTTGCTGCTACGAAACCCTTCATGGGCGAGTCCAACTCGCACTTGGCCGATTTATTCTAGTTTTAGTTTTTGTTGATAAAGCAGCAATAAAAAAACATTTGTAAAATCTCTCCAGCTATCACAGTTCGGAGATTCAGCCTCATGGCGGACAAACAGCAAGACAGATAGACAGATAAACGGACAGCGAAGTGTCATGAATAAAGTCCCGTTTTGCCCTTAGGGTAGATACGGAACCCTAAGAACACCATTCCTTAAGAACACTTACCACAATATCATAGTCGTACTGATGGCCGGGCCAGTCCGGCTCCTCCGCCAGTATCTCCCGCCACTTGTCCTGGATCCGCCGCGCGTCCCTCTCCGACACCTCGTCGTCCCTCCCTATCACGATCTCCGCTTCTTCAGACGGAGAAGTGGGGGAGGGGAGGTGGGGGACTATGCCTGATTCCGGTTCGACTTCGATGACTGTTGATTCGTCGTACTGTTGAGGGAAATGTGCGAAGAAATTAGTATTGAGAAGTTAGTAGGAACTTTTGTATTTATTCTGACTGAGCTAAGTCCAATTAGCTGAAGACTTTATTTAAAGGAATATCAAAGTATTCTAAAGAGGTTTTCAACCTGATCCCACCCTCTCCTTTCCCTCACTCACACTCATGCACAGTGGTCTCTCCACCAGTATTGAGCGTTGCAAAAGATCGTTCCTCTGTCGAACTATAAAAACATGGAACGACCTGCCCGCACACGTGCTTCCCTCATCTTACAATCCCGGGTTCTTTGAGAGGAGTGTGAACAGGCACTTCACAGGGCCGCCAACTTGAGGACCACTGTTAGAAGCCTTACGGACTGTAAGAGTGGCCCCAATCGCTAGATGCTTTCCATCAGGCTCGCAACGTCAATTTGACGAGCTAAATATAAAAAAAGCACATTGGAAGATCGATACCTATCAGAATATATCACTTCCTCTTCCTACGCAGCATTTTTTAGAATCCAACAATATCCCTAAATACAAGAGACAAGAATCTCTTTACGATACCTATTATTTCAATCTACATTTTTTTTATTACAGCATCCCAATTTTTTTGAATAACAAATTCGTATGAATCATGGTTGGATGCGTCATAAATTAATTTTATTGTTTATGCATAATATCTGAATCCTCTGGAACAGATTATATGCCAAAAACTAAATATTGACATAAGTATTGATAATATGAAAAATTCACATTTTCTAATTTTTGTTTCCCAATTTCCATTTCCCAATTCCAAATTCCGAGCTCCGAAACATATAGACATACTAGCTGACCAGCGCAACTTCGTTTACTTTATAACCTAGTTACTGCCAGGCTGATCTAAACCATCCAGCGCGCCACCCAAACGCATACAAAAAGAAACATTCAAATCTGTCCAGCCGTTTAGGAGGAGTTCAATGACATACGCACGTATAGTAGAATAAAGTATAGTATGAAGATTATCGGCACAATAAGAATCAAACTACCTCTCGACTTTACATGTTTGGCAATAAATTAAAGGTGTACTCACAACACTGAAGCTGTACTTGGCGAGTGAGGTGACGGAGGGGCTGGGCGGCGCTATGGGCGAGCGGCGCCCGTCCTGCGCGGCGAGGGCCTTTTGAAGACGCTCAAACCCCGCCCCGCGTAGGTACCTGCAATTTTGGAATTAATACCAAATTATACACTACACACCAAAAAATATACTCGTACTACATGAACCGCTTTCCATAGAAACTAATTCCATTCCCAGTATAAAATGTAGCCTACTATGTATTATTGAGACTATAATATATTCCTGTAGCAGTGCTGTTCAGCGAGATCCGTTGATCCGTTACACCGTGAAAGAGTAATAAACATCCTCACAACTAGATACCTACACATCAATACTACAAACAGGTTATTCGTGAAGCGAAAACTATAATTTGAAATAGTTAAAGTTTATTATATAGAGAAGAAATACATATTATAAATAAAGTTACTTTTAAATACATTACAATTGAACTTCTGCGGCTAACGGGTCTCTATAAAACTAGAAAATATGCAAGTATGGAATCACCTTCCCTTTCGTCATGCAATATCATTACAACAACCAATGCTGGTTAAAATATCCCCTCCGATCCATTCCAATTTTAATTAATCCTTTGGACTTTGACACTGCCCTGGTCCCAAAACGGAACCCTGGGGAAACCCAAAGTACAGTACACATCCCTTTTATTTTCGCCCTCCTTCTGACTGAATAACTTTACCGTCCTGTTGCGTAATACGTCTTAGGACAGCCCAAGTAAGTCTGTTCCTCACAATACAGGTGTGTCGCTCTTTGGTCTGCCACAAAATGATAAGGTACAGAAGGCAATCTACATACACAGTGCACTCGGGCTTCGCACACATGGACACCGCTCACAGAGTTCACAGACAAGAGTTCAAACGATTTTCAACGTCATTCCGATACTTGTTTATGAGCGAGTGTACGTAGCCGAGGGAAAGTTTGAAATAAAAAGTACATACACGAGATTGCTTTCTGTACCTTAGTATTTTTTGAGTCTACTACGAGAATAATTATTTCTACTTCAGTTTGAAATATTACGAAAAATCTAAGGCCCGTCTTTCCTTAGAGCATAAATAGTCTTGAAGTTTTGCTTTTTATTCCGTGGACTTTTGTAATCTAGTTATATTGGTGTACAATAAAGTTTTACTTATCTAATCAGACTTTTATTGACTTTATCATGACTATTCGCTACCAGCTCGTAAGATTATCTTTTAGGCAAAAGAAGGAAAATAGACGCCCCGATTATAGTAACGGAAACATAGTTATAGGTACTTAGAGCTTTATTGCAATATCACAGACTACAGCTTCCAATCTAGTATAATCTATCTTATTCACAGTTTGGACAGTGGCCAACGGATTTGAAGAAAATAAAAATATTTCATGAATAATATCTCTATAACTCCGAAAGCTCTCTGAACTAAAGACCTTGAATTGTAGCCAAATATGATGGATTTTATGGTTCACACATGGATTGACATAGGCACTCTACACAAGTAGTTCACTTTCCAAAAAAAACCCGCTAGAAATCTGTATTGACTCAGTGTCCTGTAAACGATCACAGTATCGCTATGGCTGGTCTTCGGATGGGTGATCACTTTGTTCCATTTCATTGACGCGTTTTCATCCTTTTTTCTAAACCACAAAGGTGGCAGATATGCATACGGCCCACCAGATCGCGATGCACTGGTGGCCACCGCAGCCGATAGATGTTTGCAACACCAAAAGCGCCACACTCGCGCTGCCAACCATGTCATAACCTTCTAAAACCCCTTTTGAAGAAACCCATACTGTAGGCGATTGGGAAAACATAGGCAGGGAGGTCATTCCACAAGCTAAGCGTGCGCGGAAGAAAGCCTCTATCGGATCTAGTCGTGATCGAACGCCACGGACGTAATGTGGGATCATCCTTTGAAAGGCACGTTCCAGTTATTTGACATGACAGTCGTAAAGCCAAGTTGAAGGCCTTTATGGGCGGCTTGAAAAATTCAAAAGCAATCACCATCTGCGCCTCTCCATTCTCACATGACCATGTTAATAGGTGATGTCATTATCTATTAAGTCCAGATCCTAAACTTACCGAATAGTGATGGTACTTTTTTCCAGTGAAAATCCCTCAATATGCTATGCTGAATAAATTATTATCGACGTGGCCTACACCTGCCTACGGCCGGTAGCCCCGAATAAGCACTCTAAAGGATTTTCTTGGATTCCGTACGGTACCTCCGGTCATTTGAACAACTTAGAGAGGGGAGAGCTACACTCGTTGCTACTATAAGATCTAATCAGTATATTGCTCACCTTAAAGCTTTTAGTCGTACTACAGGTCCCTTAGCATCCCTGAGCAGGGCAACCGCTCGGTGGTTCGTTACGCCATTTAGAGACACGCCGTCTACCTGTAAGTGCAAAAAAAATGTCTTTTTTACAAATTATAAAGAGGAAAGATTTGATTGTTTCTTTGCATCGAATAGGTTCCAAAACTATTGAACCGATTTGAAAACTATTGAGAAGCTACACCATCCCTGGGTGACATAGGCAATATTTTATTCCCGTATTCCCACGGAAACGGAAGCGCTGTTGAAACTGCGTGTCGTCCGCTAGTTAGACATATTTTTGAAAAGCAAATTATATGCCAATGGACTTTATCATAATGAAATAGGTGTTTCAGCCATAGATTTAGAATGTTTCGCTTTATGGTTTCAGTTTGTTTGTTTTTTCTTGACAAGTCAAGTTGTCGTTCGCTAAATTATAGATTAACCTAAAATCGCGGCGCTGATCTTTTATTGGAGCCAACTATAACTGTAACATGACTGCTTCAGTTACTACAATCGAAATAATATTATTATGATACTGAAGTCTCAACGACACGAAACGAGTTAGTCAGCGAGCTCGAGAGCCGCTTGCAAACTTGCCCTGTGTTATCGAGCTTTTTTGTAATTAGTTTTTGACTATCCCATTATAATCACTCGTTAGCTTTTAAGCTCGTCAAAACTCGCTTCATGTCTACATCTTGCAATAAAAGTTAATAGACCAACATCATTGCCTGAGCCGAGAATTATTTCACCCTATTCGTTCGTGTCAGTCAAATTTACATATTTTACTTCAATCAAAATTAACCTAAATGAAAATCCAACATCCACCATATTACCCGGCCCAGGAAACAAGCCACCCACTATAAACCTCATTATCGCTATGTCAATGATACATACAGCCATTAGTATTCAGAACCAGTCCCGACACTGCGTCATAAGGAAAGTGGGCACGCGCCGGCGCACAGTGGATCGATTCATACAAATCGGCGGACATAGGAATCTTGAAAAACTTTTTACTGATTTTGCAAAAACTAATGATGCCAATGTGTTTATCTTAATAATTGTAGTCGAAAACATTACTACACAATTTTGATTAGACTTCAAGTTTCAAAAATATTCGAGAAAAACTGATTTCAATGTATGGAAAAGCACATTGAAAAAGGGATAGCTTGCGATTTTCTCGTGTTTTCTTATTTTAACGCTTATAGTGACTTTGAATGGGTTGTTAGCAAAATATCTGCCAAACATTTTAGGTACCCCTAGGCGCCGCTCTGGGAGCTATATGACAAAATATCATTTTTCTCATTTTCTTTAAGAAAATATGTTTAGTTGGTTTTTTTAACAGTATAATTGTTGATAATCTACATTTTAGCTTAGTACTGTCCTACCCACATCAAAAATAATATGACTAGCAGACGGGATCGGGAGTTTTTGAGAGATACTTATAAGCAGGCGACTATAAGATTTTCCTACTTTTTTAGCAATATTTTGGTATTGTATAGTGATTTTCCATTAAGATTTTTTAAGAAAATAACGTATTAATCAAATAAAACAATAATGCGTTTTATAAAACATATATCATAGTTATAGAAATACAAAAACTTATAAAATAAAAAGTGGTAAAATAATAGCTTAAAATAAATAAAAATATGGAACAGAAACGATTCAATTAACATGTATGTAATTTAAATAATCAGACAAAATAAGAATTAAATAAACTTAAAAAAATAGTAGCTCAAAATAAACAAAAATATATAAATAAAGACAATTAAATTAAAACTATGTACATTAATTTTTAAATTAGTATGTACATTAAATAATCTAACAAAATTAGAAATTTGTGGACAAAAAAATCATAATCCGAAGCTTCTGTTTCTGAATCTTCTTCTGCTTGCGCAGAGCCTAACAATTCATCAGTATCTATGAATTCAATTTGAGGAACTTCTATCAATACATATAATAAAATCGTAACAGGTCGCTGTCTGTACATTGAAGATATATAAGAAAGATGTTTATAGAGGAAAGCCACTCTATAAACATTTTTCTTGAACGCAATAGAACCCAAAACAATGGTTTTTAGAATTTTTGTCTGTACGTTTGTGCACGCTAATCTCAGCAACCGCTCAACCGATTGCGATGCAGTTTTCTTTTTCGAGTTGCGGTTTGCTCCACTTAACATTTAGTGTTTGTTTCATGTCAATCGGTTAATACATTAAAAGGTATATCAATCTAAGGAAATTGCTGCATACAAAGTTGCGGGCTGCAGCTAGTAATTAACAGATTTAAAGTTTCTTTGCAATTTACAATGCCTTCTTTTTTCTTAACCATCCGTGGCCGTATTTGTGCTAAAATTGGGTTGGATGAAATCAGCAAATTATTAAGAACATCTTCATTGCAAGCAATGCTATTTATTTTACGTGAATGGTGTTCTCTGTATTTTCTGAAATACAGAGAATAAGAGGACAGATACCTTTTCCGAAAGAAGTCCTATCGGAACTGTAGATAAATGTTGAATAATTTGCGGCCCGTGAACTAATAACTTATGAATACTTGATGGCATGTAGTACCAGGGTGGGAGAGCTTTACATAGAATTGTACCCGTGGTACTTCATGCCATCAAGTATTCATAAGTTATTTTATTAGTAACTAATTCTAGATGTTTCTGAAATTGAATTCATAGATACTGATGAATAATTAGGCTCTACACCAGCAAAAGATTCGGAAACGGAAGCTTGGGATAATGATTTTTTTTTGTCTACATATTTCTAATTTTGTTTGATTATTTAATGTAAATACATGTTCATTGAATCGTTTCTGTTCTATATTTTTATTTATTTTAAGATATTATTTTACCACTTTTTATTTTATAAGTATGTTTTTGTATAACTATGATATGTGTTTTATAAACGCATTATTGTTTTATTTCATTAATACGTTATTTTCTTAAAAATCTTAATGGAAAATCACTATACAATACCAAAATGTTGCTAAAAAAGTAGGAAAAACTTATAGTCGCCTGCTTATAAGTATCTCTCAAAAACTCCCGATCCTGTATGCTAGTCATATTATTTTTGATGTGGGTAGGACAGTACTAAGCTAAAATGTAGATTATCAACAATTATACTGTTAAAAAACAAACTAGACGTATTTTCTTAAAGAAAATGAGAAAAATGATATTTTGTCATATAGCTCCCAGAGCGGCGCCTAGGGGTACCTAAAATGTTTGGCAGATATTTTGCTAACAACCCATTCAAAGTCACTATAAGCGTTAAAATAAGAAAACACGAGAAAATCGCAAGCTATCCCTTTTTCAATGTGCTTATCCATACATTGAAATCAGTTTTTCTCGAATATTTTTGAAACTTGAAGTCTAATCAAAATTGTGTAGTAATGTTTTCGACTACAATTATTAAGATAAACACATTGGCATCATTAGTTTTTGCAAAATCAGTAAAAAGTTTTTCAAGATTCCTATGTCCGCCGATTTGTATGAATCGATCCACTGTGCGGCGGTACACGAGTTCTAAACCGTGTTATGCAAATTCGCTAGGTCGATAAGACTCCTTGATAAAAAGTCTTAAGAGCTGTGACAAATATACTGTGAGTGGATTCTTAAGTATTTTGTAGAGTTCCGTACGTAATGGGTAAAAACGGGACTATATTTATAAGACTTCGCTGTCTGTCTGTCTGTGTGTCACGAGGCTGTAACTCAAGGACTTGTACCTAAATTGCACGATGCCTATTGCCTCTGAAGCAAATTGCCTAAAGTACCCTCACACATTCAAGCTCTGTACTCGTACAAGCGTGTTTTGTAGTGTACGCATTGTGCTAAAACTTAAGCCTGGCTTGGGACATATAATGACGCCTTTATCCCCGAAGGGGTAGGTAAAGGCATTTTATACGTTCACATGTCACCTTATAGTTTTATAAATCACGTAATAACTGGTGTCCTATAGCCGTGTTGAAATGGAAAGGCATGATAACCCGCTATAGATTTTTTAAAGCCACCCTTAAGGCCTTCAACTTGGCCTAACGATTGTCATTTTACTGACAATCGGGTTTCATTTTGAGTTTTAATTCTCTACGCAATGGATCGTTCTGAAAAGTGTTCCCCTAGTCACCTCTTACGATCCCCTAGGAAGAATTGGGTGGCGATATTTTGTACTATTTCCCGCTACCAAGAGGGATCTCGAAAAAATTCCCTGTGTGTCGCACAGGGAATTTTCCTTTAAGCAGAATTTAAAACCAATTACAGAGAAGTCATCAATGAGTATGACAGTCTCAATTTTGCTAGCAGCCTAAAAAAACCTGACATCGTCTTGCAAACTAGCCATGGTCACGTATCAATCAAATTATAACCCTAAGCAGAAGATAATAAAAACCCATTTCCCTAAACCCCATTATCCAGTTAACGCTAGATAATCCGAAAGGCATTCGGCGCCACTCCATTAATGCTGAATTAATATTCTCGTAGAGTGCTTGGACGTGACGGCTCCTAACTGGGTCAGGGTCGCAGGGGACAATGTTTTGGCTTGGCACTAATAAGGCACGTTTGCTAATACGAGTACCTACATACTTGTTTATGCTAGAGAAACATGGATTTTGTTACAGATTGAGATAAACATTTTAGTACCTATTTAAAACTTTTAAGTTGTAATTTGAAAGTTTTACTTTACTGAGGTCAAGCATACAGTAAACATTATAAAAGTGGTCATCTTTCTGAGTTTGCAATTCCAGGAGTCCAGGCCTACGGTTCCAATGGTTTCAGAACGCGGCGACGAAATTCGATCAGAACGTGAATTCATGGACGGAGGCTGAAATGTCTTTTGTTTCATGATTAGCTGTTTTAAATTTTGGGACAGATGATATTTCCCCGTAAATCTTCGTCCACGCCACCTTGAGTGATCGAGAATCTAGACATGTTGGCGGTCAAAAGTCACCCGAAATTCTTTAAAAAATAGCTGTACTGTACCGCCCGCCCGTACTGTACCATGGCTATGACGTTATTTGGAATATCATTGAGATAGCAGATTTAGGCCTTAGAACAGTTAATCTGTTACAATCCTTCAGGTGCCCGTTTTGAAAAGGCCCATACTATAGCCACCTCTGGTTAAGCCTTTATTTTAGCTTAACCAAGTAACTGGTTGCCGAGACCAATATCTTTTTTTTACACGTGAAAATTCGTCATGGATTTTATAGACTCTTACCGACTATAAACCAACACGTGCCCTGCCTACGGTTGGGAGCCTGGATAAGCCCTCGGAAGGATATACCCAGGACGAGACTTATGCCTTCCAAAACACGTGAAAACTCCTTAATAGAAATACCACAAACTATCACCCATCTGACCTGACCAAGGCATAACATGCCTAACTTAAACAAAACTCTGAGCAAGCGAGATAACATATACTACAATCGCTTCTGTAAGAACCCTTTTTTTTAACGTGAGGGAAAATCCTTCATGGATGCTATGCCGGACTCCTACTGACTAAAAACCTAACCTAACACGTAACTCCCAACAGCCTACGGTTGAGAGCCCCGGGTAAGCCCTCGGAAGGATGTCCCAGGACTCCCAACAGATCTACGGCTACCACTGCGGCCTTGCCTTTGCAATCTGTAAGAACCCTTTAACTTATGGCCTCAGTAGACGGTCAAGCGACTTGAGTCAATATCATGTGTACACACACGTCAATGCACCCACACGTGCAAAGAAATCACGCACACTGAAGCTACTTTCACTCATGTTTATCAGACTTGACTCAATATTATTGACCGTGTATTGAGCCCAAAAGAGCAGAACTCTGAGAAATCGAGATAAAAAAACCACTGTTTCTTGCAAAGTCCCACTTCAAGGTCACAAGCATTATTTGTATCAATTCAAATGTACTGAAGTGTTCATTAATACAGCCCTTGTCTGAGGCTGGAGCTATAAATAAAACATCTTGTTTAAAACAGCTTTGTGCCGAGTTCAAATATGTAGAGGCTTCTCTCGAGCGAAATAACAAGGGATTTCTTTGTTTATTTATAGTGACGGGTAGAATAGGTATTATTTGTACTTTTGGATTAGGTATCTTTTAGTATTGGAATTCAATGAAATCATTTTACTGTATTGAAAAACTTCACTTGTACTGTTCCACAACATTTTTTATTGTAATACCTAACCGGTTTCGCCTTTCGGCATTCTCAAGTGTAATCACTAAATACCCCTTGAGCATGCCGAAAGGCGAAACCGGTTAGGTATTACAATAATAAATGTTGTGGAACAGTACAAGTGAAATTATTCAATATGTGTAGCAAGTTCCATCAAGTGCCATCAATCAATAGTATCAATAATCATTTTACTGTTTTGGACGTAGGGCTTTCCCAATTTTCGCAATATTGGGAGCTTACATAAAACAAATTAACAGGATCAACATACAAAAACATTTATCCTCGGTGTGAATTCCAGAAAGCTTTGGGTCTAGTAATTCAGACAAATCTAAATAAAAGGTCAATTAAAGCGATTCGAAACTCTTCGTATAATAATAAGAGACATTGATCAAAATAATTTTCTGTGACTTTTAAGACACGACCTAAACCTACATTCCAAGTCTCTTTGAATTTAGATCTAAAATGTTATTATGTCGAAATTCCATGCAATTGGAAGTTGTGACCTCATATAAACCATAAAATAACAAAATCAAATCATGAAACACGTCTGCAAAACAGAGTGTACTCTGTCTGTCAGTGAGTGTCTGCAAAACAGAGTGAGCCAAGGAAATAATTAGTACATTGTAATGTACAAATTATATCCTTGGCTATATCTGTGAGCCGCGTCTCCCCTCATACGAAACTGTTATTGACAGTGCCTACAGACGCTACGGTTAAGAGCCTACCAGACGCCAAATTGTTAAAAGAAGATAGAAGATATACATTTTAGCGTGCAAGAAAGATAGAGACGCGATCGGTTTTTGTGCGCTTTTAACGAAATTAATTAATTATAAAAAAACTATAACCAATATGAAAAAAATGTTCAGTGCAAATGAAGATTTTACTATTGTCTTTCTTATAAATATTGTATATTATAAAAACAACTTATAACATACGAGATCTAGCTTAAAATTTCACGAAATCGAGGTATTTTCAACACAAAAATCTATCGAGGATTTTATCAGTAATCGTGTTTCGAGCCTAGAGCGTTTTTAGTTCATGAAATGAAGTTGTCTGTGTTCAAATTTTAATTCAGCAGACCTCACGAGTCCTGAGATCTGGATAGTCTATTTGGCGTCATATGGACTCTTAACGATTTGTTAGGCGATTCATAGTGTTAATTTTCTTACGAATGCACATCTGCACGTGCTGAGGCCTCGGATTCGAATCCCAGGTCTGAATAAAAGATAATATTTTGATTGGTCCACAATTTTGGCTGCGAAGTTTGAATGATTTCTTTGTTTAATAAGTAGATAGGGCATTTAAAAATGTGACTCAGGTAAATTTTACATGTAGAAGCAGTGCATAAAGCTATTTTTTTTAAATTTAGGGTGACTTTTGACCGCCTAAGTGTCTATAGTACACTTAGACCATATAACACGGGACTAGCCTTTGCGAACCGCCGCATACAAAAATATTCTGCCAGTTTTCATACAAGTGAAGGGGGAAACACAAAGACATATAAAATTTCATTGCATTTAAAAATGTATTAATCGACAAACGCGTAATGGCTGTTGTGTGTTAATTGTTATTGTACAGTCAACTACAATGTAATGTACTAGTTTAATCATATAAAATGATGTACTGATGTACAGGCTTTTCATAAAGCCAAAAGACCAAATGGTCATGTGCAATGGCAGAAAACTTTATAACTTTTATAACTTTATTTGTACACCAAGTTATAGTTTACAGAAAAAACAAATAATCGTAAGATATTGTACAAAGGGCGGCCTTATCGCTAAAAAGCAATTTCTTACAGGCAACCTTGGGATGGACAGAAAAAGATATTGAAGACAGATGGGTAGTTAGATGTAGAAATATGAAGCTACAAAACAATACATACATACCAGTTGGCATGTAAATGAATATAGACGTACGTACTATATATATACATCTAGGCATAAATACAACACATATACAGGTACATACCAATATACGTACATACATAATAAATATACATTTATATACATACATATTCACACACACACACACACACATATATATATATATATATATATATATATATATATATATATATATATATATATATATATATATATATATATATATATATATATATATATATATATATATATATATATATATATATATGTGTGTGTGTTTATATATACATGTTTATATATATATATATATATATATATATATATATATATATATATATATATATATATATATATATATATATATAAACATGAAAACAATTATTATGCTAAGGAACGTCCTACCGGGTCAAATAGTGTTCCTTCACCAAACGCTTAAAGATAGCCAAAGACTGGGCCTTTCTAATCGTTTCAGGCAGCGCATTCCACACCCGCACAGCCTGTATGGCGAATGATTTATCGTAAAATCCAGTAGAGTGAATAGGCATAGCCAGTGTCAAATTTTCCGACGACCTCAAGGATCTTGAATGTGTGTCATTAAGGAACATGAATCGTTCTTTGAGATAAGTTGGGGAACGTGGATTGAACAGAATACATGCTTAAGTAAGGCGCATCCTGTGGTTAGATGATTTAAGATAGTACACAATAAAAACCCAAAATCAAAATCATAAGACCCTTTCGCAACACACGGTACAATACAATTTGCAAACTATTTCCTTGGCTGGCCGCACGACCCTCTTTTTTTTAACGTGAGGGAAAATCCATCATGGATGCTATGCCGGACTCCTACCGACTAAAAAATCTCACGTAACGCCCAACAGCCCATGGTTGGGAGCCCCGGGTAAGCCCTCGGAAGGATGTCCCAGGACTCATAAGCCGCACGTGCCCTGATAGGAAACTGTTAGCGACAGTGCTTACTCACGCTACGGTAATCAATTTGTCTGTATGTTTACATCATAGCTGTTTAATTAAGTGTTCATTTGACTATGAGTCCCTCGGTTTAGCACCATGGTATATATGTGAATAGGTGATACGTAAATAATCTTGTTCAAATTAGCTACCTACAGTTGAAAAACGTTCTATAATTAGGCTCAAAAATATTCGTTCGTTTCGTTCGTTCTATAAAAATTCTTCATTTTACTTCGAGTAAAGATTTTATTTGCATTCTTACGAAGTAATTAACTTATTTAAACCATAAAAAACTCAAATCATAAAACACGTCTGCAAAACACAGTACTATGTACAAATTATTTCCTGGACTACATCCGTGAGGCGTGACATAGGAAACTGCTGTAGTGACAGTGCCTACACACGCTACGGTAAATTATTTGTCCGCTTGTTTGTTTAAACGCAGGTGTCTCATTAACTTGTAAAATAGCTTAATATGTTATTAGTGGTAATTCTTTTTTCACCAACTTTAAAAACGCTCGTAACTTCATTTGTTTGGTTATCTGTCAACGAAAGCTGCGTTAAACATCTTATCGAACAGTTAGTATTGAGATGGGTTACCGTTAGTCCTGGCTATTAGTAACATAGTAGGTATATCTAATTATTAAAATGAGTTCAAGGCAGTATAGGTTGAAAATTTTCAACATCAGTCAGCGACAACTGGCAATAGACTCTCCATCTATTAAGTAAAACAAAATACATACAACTGATACCATGTTCTCTGCCTACCCTTTCGAAGCATAAGGCGTGACTTTATGTATATATGATTTTAAAGCCTCAATGACACACATAGGGAGTTTGCTAGCAGCTTGTATACTCGCTCCGCGTTTCAAGCTTTTTTACAATCTGCGTTTAACAATCCCATCTAAACTAATATTATAAAGAAGAAAGATTTGATTGTTTGTTTGCATTGAATAGACTCCAAAACTACTGAACCGATTTAAAAAAATATTTCACTGTTGGAAAGCTACACTATCCCCGGTAAACACAGGCTATATTTTATTCCCGTATTCCCACGGGAACCGGAGCTACGAGGGTGAAACCGTTTGACGTCCGCTAGTTGCAAATAACTCGCTAGCTTTTAAGCTTGTTAACTCACTCCGTGTCATCGACAGCCTTTACAAAAAAAAAGAATGAAAATAAGTTGGTCAAATCAACCAGGAACATACATAGATATGGATATGGGTAGGCAGAGGCATATTTTATAATATGCCCACATTTTCGGACCAACGGCTTAACGTGCCTTCCAAAGCACGGAAACGCTCAAATAAATGTCACAATGTGGTCAAATCGGTGGTCACCCATTTGGATGGGTGACCACCGATTTGACCACATTGTGACAGGACTGGCTGACTGCAGTGATCGTTTACAGAACACTGAGTCCGCGGGGCCACGAGCGCTTCGTATAATATAAATCAGGAAATACATTGAAATCAAAAGCTAACTGATTACGGCGAAGGTGTTACAATGGGCGTAAATAGTAGGGGACAGTGGGGTACAGCGACAAATCAAGGCAAGTAATTTGTTCCGGGGTCAGAACGTGTTAGTTGCTGGCACAATGGGAACGTTGGCGTTTTGCAAAACTTCTGTAAGTGGGTAGTAGCTTAGCGGTTTTTATTGCCAGGTTCTTTTCTCACTGGCTCTACCTATTGTTTTGGTAATCAGGCAGTGAATAAATGTAAATGTAAGTATGCAATAATCTTGACGTTCATAAGTGTAACTTTGCAACCTAAATTACCTAAACCTAAAAAAAACTTAACCTAATTAATAATAACTAGGTACTTAATTCATAATTTATCTAATAAGATAAAACATACATATTTACAAATTGAGAATTTAAAATAACTTATGCTCTACAGATTTATCTACAGGAAAAAAGCAAAGAAAATTATTAGCGAAAAAAAGGGAGGGGGTGGCAAGAATGCCTCGGTGCCAAAGAATTCCTCCCCATTGAAGTCAACCAGTAAAGTTTCCATAAGGCTGGCCGCGAGAAATTAATGAATAAAATGTTGATTTCTTTGCGCTTTGATGTTAAAAGGTTGAAACGCGCTACCATACAATGAAAGGTACAGATACCTTATTATTTTATGGTGCTGCCCTCAATAGGTGTATTTCGCTATTGCAAAGTCAGCCTTTAGAAGCAAAATGTGAGTAGTGGAATATTGGGCATTCTGTCCCACTTTAAGTTCGCATCGTCGCTATCGCTCCTTGCTCACGTGGGACAGATCGCCCAATATTCCACATTTTAAAAATGTAACCTAACCAAACATTTTTATAAAAAATAATTTATAAAATAAAACTTGCTGAAGCAAATCACCATCTCAACCTATCGCTGTCCACTGCTGAACATAGACCTCTTTAAATGATTTCCAGCCAGACCGGTTCATTGCCACCTGCATCCAATGAGACCCAGCAATTTTCACCAGGTCGTTGGTCCAGCTGGTAGGTGACCGTCCCACACCGCGCCTGCCGGTGCGCGGCTTGAGTGGACAAGGATCTTTTTGCCCCATCGACCGTCCGATCTTCGCGCTATGTGGCTGGCCCATTGCCACTTCAGCTAACTAATCCTGCGAGCTATGTTAGCAACATTAGTTCTTCTACGGATGTCCTCATTCCTGATTCGATCACGTAGAGAAATGCTAAGCATAGCCCTCTCCATAGTTCGCTGCGCGACTTTGAGCCGTCTGAAAAGACCTTTTGTGATGCACCACATCTCAGAACCATAAGTCATCACGGGTAATACACATTGGTTGTACACCTTTGTTTTAAGACACTGAGGCTGAAGCAAATAGGTATCTTTTATGTTTCAACATACGTCAAACGTAAACACATCACTCATATCAAATTTCTCAGTTTTAGTTAATTTAATTGTTGAATATTATATTACTTTCCGTTTCCGCTTAAACATTTCAACAACAAGATTTTTGTGAAATCATCCATTCATCATATTTTATGTCTAATTAATTTTATGTGATCGAATTCTTTTCCTGTTTAAATTGGATATAATGTTATCGGACTCTTTTCCTGTTTGAATTGCATATAATGTTACATTCATAATAAATAATTTTCAACATACCTAGTATAAAAAATGCAACTGCTGATATTTCAAATAACAGCTTTTGACTAAACGTGTAAGAATATATAATTATATGATACAAATGCTTACATGTGTTTTCAAATTAACAAGACAGCTAGCGTCATCTAATGGTCAGGGGAGTAAATGTTTCAACAAGTGTGTCCAATATCTGTTAGATGGCGCTGTGCCTCTCTCATTATTGTTTTTCAGCGTCTAAAATATTACATATAAATAAAATAAAAGTGTGTGTGTGTGTGTGTGTGTGTGTGTGTGTGTGTGTGTGTACTTAATTTTAAACAACAGCTTTTGACTAAACGTGTAAGAATAAATATATGATACAAATGCTTACATGTGTTTTCAAATTAACAAGACAGCTAACGTCATCTATCGGTCAGGGGAGTAAGCGTTTTAACAAGTGTGTCCAATATTCGTTAGATGGCGCTGTGCTCAATCTCAAAAATAATTTTAATTGTTTTTCAGCGTCTAAAATATTACATATAAATAAAATAAAAGTGTGTGTGTACTTCATTTTAAACAACAGCTTTTGACTAAACGTGTAAGAATAAATATATGATACAAATGCTTACATGTGTTTTCAAATTAACAAGACAGCTAACGTCATCTATCGGTCAGGGGAGTAAGCGTTTTAACAAGTGTGTCCAATATTCGTTAGATGGCGCTGTGCTCAATCTCAAAAATAATTTTAATTGTTTTTCAGCGTCTAAAATATTACATATAAATAAAATAAAAGTGTGTGTGTACTTCATTTTAAACAACAGCTTTTGACTAAACGTGTAAGAATAAATATATGATACAAATGCTTACATGTGTTTTCAAATTAACAAGACAGCTAACGTCATCTATCGGTCAGGGGAGTAAGCGTTTTAACAAGTGTGTCCAATATTCGTTAGATGGCGCTGTGCTCAATCTCAAAAATAATTTTAATTGTTTTTCAGCGTCTAAAATATTACATATAAATAAAATAAAAGTGTGTGTGTACTTCATTTTAAACAACAGCTTTTGACTAAACGTGTAAGAATAAATATATGATACAAATGCTTACATGTGTTTTCAAATTAACAAGACAGCTAACGTCATCTATCGGTCAGGGGAGTAAGCGTTTTAACAAGTGTGTCCAATATTCGTTAGATGGCGCTGTGCTCAATCTCAAAAATAATTTTAATTGTTTTTCAGCGTCTAAAATATTACATATAAATAAAATAAAAGTGTGTGTGTACTTCATTTTAAACAACAGCTTTTGACTAAACGCGTAAGAATAAATATATGTTACAAATGCTTACATGTGTTTTCAAATTAACAAGACAGCTAACGTCATCTATCGGTCAGGGGAGTAATCGTTTCAACAAGTGGAAACGAAGCATCTAAAATTCCTCGAAGAGGTAGGCACAGGCATACCAACCAACATAATAGGTGCTGAATTCATCGCTAAGATCTCAAACAAATTTCTGGATTCGAAACCATGACTTTGGTTGACAGATAGTTGGTGTAATAATGTATAATATTAGACTACTTTTATCCTGAGAATATATTTCACCGGTAAAATATCAGCCACGGACGCCCACTAGTACCAGTTATAAAAGACTTAAATTGATTAGGTTTGTTTAAAATATGATTCATGATCAATCGGGCGTAAGCAACATAAATATAATGATACACTTGCAAATATATTTTATTAAGGTTCAATTTGTAGTGAGGTAAATTATTGCTGAATCGAGATTTTATTTGTATGAAACTCGGAATTTTTGAATGAAAAATCACATTCGAACCAGTATCTCACAAGTGACAAGTGACAAGTGACAAGAAATAACCAGATTTCTATCATGTGAGTAAGTTCTTCTTTTAATAGTAGAAATGCTCAGCTATGGACCTAGTTTTTGTCTGCTAGCTGTGTTCATTTTCATCTTCTCTTCATCTTAGTGCATTCTCAGTAGCTACCAAACCCTACTGGGATTTGGAGCCTGGGGTCCAGTTTTATTTGGTTGCTAGAGCAGCTATTGTTTGACTTTTGATTTTCAACATTGATGGTAGCGATTGCTGTCTAACATCCCAACCCCCTAGGAATGCCTTTATCGTTCCCTCATCCGTTAGTCAACAGGTGCACCGCTTAAAGGTGAGGACGCTTGGACCTCATGCACCCATTTTCATATCCTATCTATTCCTCATGATGTTGTTCAGTTACGAACCCGGTTTTTGTCTGTCGGCTGTGTTAACTTTCATGTCCTATCTATTCCTGATGTACTGAAAATCTGAGAATATTTTATTTATGATTTGATTGTATCTTAACAGGTCTGATTCGGAGTTTGAAACGTGTTCTGTAGTGGAGTCTGTTGCACCAAAGAAACGTAAGCCGGTGGAGAAAAAGCAAAAACAATCGAAGATCCTCACTTCACCTCCGTTGGAGTCAGACAGCGTTCGACGAAAAAGAAATTCATCTGACCTTAAAACCACACAGAGGTAGGTTTCACTATGTTCTTTTTTTATACTACTAAGGTGACAGACAAGCTTACGACCCACCTGATGGTAAGTGCTCACCGCAGCTTATAGATGATTGTAACACCGGAGGCGCTACACCCACGCTGCCGACTCTGAACGCCGTATTGCCATGTTGAAATGGATAGGCGCAGGTTGTGACTACCTGCTATTGAAAATTTTCAAGGCGCTCAGAAAAGCATTCAACATGGCTTAACGACTGCCATTTTACTGACAACCGGGACCAACGGCTTAACGTGCCTTCCGAAGTACGGAAACGCTCGCACAAAGAATTGATACAAATTGCTCACCCATCGAGGACCAGCCACAGCGAAACTTGCTAACCACAGTGATCGTGTACAGAACACTGAGACCGCGGGGCCACGAGCGCTTCAAAACTTCAACTTTTTTCAACTAAGTTTGTGTTTTGATTGTTAACATTCATACTTAGTATACTTTGATCCCAAGTTCTTAGTCACTTTGATTCAGTACGTTTATAATTAACACTTTGTTTCTTTTACAGAAAAAATAAACCAAACTTCCTGAATATTTTGCGGTCCGAAGAAGCCAGTTGCAGTGAACCAGAACGACGTGAACTAACTTCCAGTTTCTCGAGCCGTGTTGCAACGGGAACGTCCCGTCGCTCCAAGAAGACGGGAGGAGGGTATGTGATTGATTTTAAACTGTATAAAACTAATGACTACATATCACACGCCGCTGATGTGCGCTATAGGACTGCCCTTGTGACTGTAAAACTACAGTGTGACGAGTCCTCACTATCTTGGGAGTCACTTCAAGAGTTTCTAGGACTCGCATTTAAAGAATTTCAAGACACTGAACCAGTGCATTATTCTGATAAGATTTTTATAAAGTAGTTTTATTCTCTATTTTTTATAAATTAAGCTATAGACTGAAAAAGTTTGGTATGTATTCGGTTTATAAATTGGGTTATATATAATAATAATAATAATAATAACGCCTTTTTGTACTACGTGTAACACATCCGAGGAGGGTATGTGATTGATTTTAAACTGTATAAAACTAACGACTACATATCTGTGGTGACTGTAAAACTACAGTGTGACGAGTCCTTACTATCTTGGGAGTCACTTCAAGAGTTTCTAGGACTCGCATTTAAAGAATTTCAAGACACTGAACCAGTGCATTATTCTGATAAGATTTTTATAAAGTAGTTTTATTCTCTATTTTTTATAAATTGAGCTATAGACTGAAAAAGTTTCGTATGTATTCGGTTTATAAATTGGGTTATATATAATAATAATAATAATGCCTTTTTGTACTGCGTGTAACACATCCGTACCCAGTAAATCATGGATAGGACATTTACGAAGTAGTTTGCATAGGAAAAGTACTCATACAATAAAACATAGTGATGGAGTAGAAATCGTAAACTCAGCGTTTCGCAATCGTATATTAACATATAAAATATTGTCTTGCGATGAACTTCAGGGAGCGTCAGTAGAATCTTTTTTTTTAAATATTCGTAACCAATTAAAATCTCTTCTAATCGAATTTCTTGCTAAGCATAATTGTGTTAAGGTAAACTTTGAGTATTTTGGTACATTTTTAAAATTCAAAGATAATTCCCAATAAGTGAAATCTTTTGGAACCAAAAATAAAATATTGTATTCTAATTTTGATTTCGAAAAATTTTATATTGAAACAGTTAATTATTTAAAAACAAATATTGAAGAGTTTGAAGGTCGTGATAGTGGTTGGACATTTATAAACCATTTGTATGTTGAGATGAATCTCAATAAATACCAACCACTTGGTGGGTCGAGTTTCATCAGTTTACCCAAATCAATTCAGGCTAAAAAAGCGTGTTTGAATATTATGAATAAAGATCGATATTGTTTTTTATGGTGTGTAACAGCGGCTTTATATCCAACTAAAAAACACCCTGAAAGAACGCATTCTTATCCTAATTTTCGAGAATTATTTAATTTAAAGGGAATGTCTTTTCCCGTGACCTTTAATGATATTAAAACATTTGAAAGAAACAATCCATGTATTAAGTTTATAATTTATGGTTTAAAAAATCATAAAACCTTTGTAGGTCCTTTGTATAAATCTGAAATCGATAAAAAGTACAAAGGAAAAATTATTCATTTACTGTTTCTTGAAAATAACAGCTCTTCTCATTATTGTTTGATCAAAGACTGTTCTAGACTTTTTAGAAGTCAAGTCACATCTCATCACAACAGATTACATCTTTGTGATTTATGTTTAATATTTTTCAATACCGCTGACGAACTTAACAACCATTTATGTGGAGGTATAATAACTCTCCTCCCAAATAAAGGTTCAGTAATTAAATTTAAAAACTATGAACGCAAACAAACTATGCCTTTTTGTATTTACGCAGATTTTGAATCGATGTTACAAAAAAATACTGAGCCTAATAATAATTGTTCTAGTAAAAATACGAATATATTCCACCAACACGTGCCGGTTGCTTTTGGTTATTATATTGTATGCTCTGATGATCCTCGTTATAATCGTTACGTGTCATATCGAGGTAGAGACTGTGATAAGCGCTTTGTTGACTATATAACTAAAGACGTACAAAAAATTTATGATATAATTAAGTCGCCTGCTGCAATGATATTTTCCTCGGAGGACAGGTGTGATTTTGAAAATGCAACACGTTGTCATATCTGCCAAAACTTTATTTTTTGTGACAAAGTCCGCGATCATTGTCATCTTACCGGTCGTTATCGAGGAGCTGCGCATTCGTTCTGTAATTTGCAATATAAAATGCCCGCATTTGTCCCCATTTTTTTTCATAACTTAGCTGGTTATGATTGTCATTTATTTATTAAAGCGTTGGGTGACGTCCCTGGTGAAATAAAAATAATACCTAAAAATAAAGAAAACTATATCTCATTTACGAAATTTGTATCAGTTTCAAATAATAAGTTTTTTCAAATGCGTTTTCTTGATTCATTTAAATTTTTGGGTACAAGTTTAGACAAATTAAGTAAAACTTTAACACCAGAAATGTTTAAACATTTACAAAATCACTTCCCTGTTCCTGATGAATTCCAACTACTTACTCGCAAAGGTATTTATCCATATGAATATATGGATTCGTGGAAACGGTATGATGAAAATTTTTTACCTCCAAAGAAATACTTTTATAGTTCCCTTAATGATGAAAATGTTTCTGAAGATGATTACCGGTATGCAAATTTAGTTTGGTCAAAATTTAGAATTACTAGTTTAGGTGAATATACGGATTTATATCTAAAAACTGATGTGCTTTTATTAGCAGATATTTTTGAAAATTTTAGAAAGACATGCAAACAACATTATCACTTAGATCCATCTTTTTATTTAACTGCACCCAGTTTATCTTTCGACGCTATGTTATTAAAAACAGGTGTTGAATTGGAACTAATTAATGACTTGTCTATGATACGCATGTTACAAAGTGGTATAAGAGGAGGAGTGTGCCTCTGCTCTCACAGGCATGCTAAAGCAAATAACACATACTTAGCTAATTACAAATCTTCGGAACCTGATTCCTATATCTCTTATATAGATTGTAATAATTTGTATGGGTACAGTATGTGTCAATACTTACCATTATCTAATTTCAAATTTCTCACTCAACAAGAAATTGATAATTTAGATATAACTAAAATTGCAATTGATGCTGATTATGGTTATATTTTGGAAGTGGATATAGCATACCCTAAGCATTTGCATAACTTGCACAACGATTTACCATTTTGTTCCGAAAAATTTATACCCCCCGGGGGAAAGAGTTCTAAGCTAATACCTAATTTATATGATAAATTTAATTATGTCATACATTACGTGCATTTACAAACTTGTATGAAACATGGGTTGATATTGAAGAAGATTCATAGAATAATCAGTTTTCTACAAAGCCCATATTTAAAACAATATATTGATTTAAACACCAAACTGAGACAAAAAAGTTCTTCCACTTTTGAACAAGACTTTTTTAAGCTCTTGAATAATAGTGTATTTGGAAAAACTTTAGAAAATACTGAAAACAGGGTTAATGTCCATTTAGTTTCTCAGTGGCAAGATATCGAAAACATAACTAAACGAAGAAAATGCGCTCAAAACCTTATTGCTCGTCCAAATTTCCATAGTGCAACGGTTTTCACAAAAAATCTAGTAGCGGTGCAGTTAAATCCTGAACAAATAGTTTTGAACAAACCAATATATATTGGATTTGCTGTTCTAGAATTATCAAAAAGTCATATGTATGACTTTCACTATTCAGTCATGCAACCTTTTTACAAGGATAGGATACGGATGTGTTACACGGACACAGATAGTTTTGTTTATCATATACAAACCCATGATTTCTATGAAGACATAAAAAATAACTTTTTATCTTACTTCGACACCAGCAATTTTTGTAAAAATAATGTGTATAATTTACCCATACAGAACAAAAAAATACCAGGCTTATTTAAAGATGAAATGGGTGGTAAAATAATAAGCGAATTCGTTGGGTTGAGATCAAAGTTATATTGTATCAAAACCATTGATAGCACTATTAAAAAAGCCAAGGGTATTAAAAAGAATGTTGTACGTGACATTAACGTTTTCGATTACAAAAAAACACTTTACAACAATGAAATTGTTCATAAAACAAATGTTTTATTTAAGTCAATAAAACATGAGCTATTTACATGTGCTGTAACAAAAATTGCGCTGTCTGGTGATGATGATAAACGAGTTATTGCAAAAGATAAGATTTCAACTCGAGCATGGGGTCATACCGATATTTTTAATTTTTAACAAAAATTAGGTGTGCTATCCTGTCTTCACATAGTATTCGCAAATTATAATTATTGTAATCAACTAAACTAACTAAAATTGTAAAATTTATATGCAGTTTTGTATTATTATAAGTACCTAATCTTAAGAAATTAAACCAAGTAAGAGCATGGGGTCATACCGATATTTTTTATTGTGTGCTATCCTGTCTTTACATAGTATTCACAAATTATAATTATTGTAATCAACTAAACTAACTAAAACTGTAAAATTTATATGCTGTTTTGTATTATTATAAGTACCTAATCTTAAGAAATTAAACTAAGTAAAACTGAGAAATTTGGAATAAATGCATTATTATAAATATAGTATTCTGTTTTTTCTTTAATTTCCTAATACATTTGCAATACCTACTATCATGTACCATGAGAGATTTTCGCGGTCGCGGGAAACCGCTGTCGCGCTGGCTATGCCCGCCATGAAACTTGTATGTCAGGATCGTAGTAAGTGGAAATCCTTAGTCTCTGCCTACCCTGATGGGAAACAGGTGTGAAAATATGTATATGTATGTATGTTATGATGTCTTAAGTTACATACTTCGAAGTAAAATTTCTTAGAAATGTGAAATAGGATATCTATGGTTAGTAGTAGTGGACTATTGGACATTCTGAAAAAAATCTTCAAAACCTGGGACCTTGGTAGCGACAGTCACAACCTCATAACACCTGATGATATGCATCATCATTCACGTTACAACACGTTTACAATTCATAAAAATTTCGCAACTTAAGTAAGTACATAACAATGTGCATTACATCATTCTTAAGACATGTTTGAACATGTTCGTCATAGTGAACGATGACACTTGCAAACTTGTAGGGAGTATCTCGTTACAACTTATTGCAAAATAAACTAAATCAACAGGTCAGAACTTGAATTAATACGTAGTACAGTGTATGTGTCACTAGCGGGTCATGTTTCTATTTAATTCACCTATTACTCATAATTACATTCAGTTTCATACTTGTTCTCTTTACATTCACACAAAGCAGTCTTTTAATTAATAATGTTGAAGCAACAGCAGTGCATCTCTGAACCTCAAACCAGTTACTTTGCTACAAGGAATAGGAGGATTCCAAAATACGTAATTAAAATAGATGTATTAGAAGCTGAAGATACATCAGATAACGAAGTAGAAATACATACAAGAGTGAAAACCCAATATATTGTTTACGATCAGTGGGATGAAATATATTATAAAACAGAGAAATTACTGAGCCAAATATTTAAAACGTTAGAAGATCGTGGCAGAGGAGGACGAGGCCAACCAGATATACCTCAACATTAATACATTATAAATAATGGCAGATGCATATGGTGACGGTATTGTTCAATACGCTCAAGACCCCTTTGACTTCTCACATATTTTACCTCTTTCTCCTACGCAAGTTGAACCAAAAAGAAGAAAACCAACTATTTGTAGAAAATCTAAAAAGACAGCTCATAAATCTTTTGTAATCAGCAACCAACCAAAAGGAGTCAAGCTAATTCAGATAAAGATCTTGGACATCACCAACGACAAAGACAAACCTTCGTTGCCGTTTTGTGAAGATAGTGACAGTGTGATACTTAGTGCTCAATACGTAGTTCATGATACAGTTGATGAAATCATGGACATGGCTGAAGGTATTATTAAGAAAATATCTAAGAAAATTCATGGTGATAGCTTATCATTTTAACTAATGTGTTTTTAGTTTTAAGTAAGTTATACATCACCTTAATACTTAGAGATGTACTGCTGACGCTTCAACATTTTGTACGCGTCATTTTTTATCATTGTGTTAGGTTTAAGATCAATGTAATTTTTTGAGACATTAAATAAATGGTATTATGATTAATTTTTTTTTTCATTTCAATTTCGACTTGGGTAGGAAATAGTATGAAAAACAAACACAGTATAGTAATAAAACATTTATTCGGTTTATTAAACTTATGAAATACAAAAATTATTTTCTAAACACCATTGTTTAATACACAATACATTCCTTAAAGCACAATAGTTCTTATGAGCAAAACAATTATACAAAAATAGGTCTTTACAGTAAAGATCACTAAGAGTCTTTAAGTTAGGAATACTTTTATTTTTACATATGTCGGAAACATTATTATGACCACATAGCTCTTGAACCCAATTAATTTTCTCACTACCTTTAACAAGAACCTTTTTTTCCTTCAAATAGGGTTTGATTATTCTAGAAAATTCTCTGTAGTCTATATATCCTTCGCTCCAGCGGTAACCTCTATTCCTTTCAATCCACCAAATGTGTCTTCTTTCTTCATCAGTTAGCGAGGATAACGGGTAAGGAGGTTTTATTAAGAATATATGAGTATGTTCCAACGTAGCTACAGCTAATTCTTTGACTATAAAGTTATTATAACGATCTTTAAAACCCTGAACATCTACTATAATAGTATTTTTGTTCATGATATCTTTCTGACGACGCTACTTAACGGCTTATACTCGATTATACAGTCGTTCAATATAAGACAATATGCTGAAGTTTGATCTGGTATATCAATATCACTTTCAATTTCCACTCTAACATCCACAACAGGACCTGATTTAAGATTATCTGGTTGTCTAGAACAATCTACTACAAATAACGGAGCAATATTTTTAAATTGTTTCTCATTTAATAATGGCTCGGCGCGACGTCCATAATACGACTGTTGAAATCTAGTATATTGTTCATATATTAAAGCAATTCGATTATTCGAGAAACTTGAATTCAAATTTTCATAAGGGAAGTAGGTTGAATTTAGGTATACTCTAACATCACGAACATCACAGTGATCAAACTTAGACATATCCAATTTAGAATTATTTTTTCTATTTGTTTGCAGACCAATAATAACAAATCTTGGTTTCTCTATTTGCGACGATGTTTTTATGGACCAAGTATGCTTAGTAGTTTTTGGTAAAGCCGGATATTCATATAAATCCCAATTCCTAAATATCATCTGGAGTGGTCGATCTTTTTCTAACAGTTTTAACATATTTATTTTTTCCCTATCGGACACTTTGACATGTGGTACACGCCATATTATTTTATTTATAATAATATCTTCTACAGTTTCACCATCGTTAAGTTTTAGGGCGTTCAGATTAGTATTACTTCGTAACAATATTAATTCATGTTTGCTGTTTATCACTACTTTCTTGAAATCTTCTGCAAAACCAAGAATGTTACAGAGGGGTATAGAAGCAGAAAAGCTTCCCCCATTTGCACTATTTATGCCTTCGATATTCCATCCCCAAGCATTAGATGCTTTAGCCTCGTTTTCGTTCATTGATATTAATGATTTCATTGTGGTAGTTATACCAGCGTTTTTTATTTTATCTATTTCCACTCCATTTATCTCATACCTTATATCTTGAAACAAATAAAGTAGACTATTGTTTGTGAAATGAACGTTACTGACTCTTTCCTTCGAATTTCCACCCTTGTTTACAACAACAGTTCCTTCCAAAAACAAAGTGCTTGCTGATGGTAATATATACAAGTCTTGTTGATTAATAGGTATCCTGATTTCATCGCTTCTATTGAAACTTGTTACGTAAGGCTTGTAAGAGTGAAATTCAATTCCTTCCACAGCGTTGTTGTATGCAGGAGTGGACAAAACATCTAGTATATTCATTTCAACAAACCGATCGCTTTAAGAAATGCTTTATTATTGTTATTCAATTTTATAACCCTTTTGGACCGAGCTCTTATTGGTTTGATAGTTTTAGTAGAACTGTTATTTTTAGTTGGATGTACCACATATTTATTATAATCTATCATTGTTTTCTTCTGATATGTAGATACAACTGCACTTCTTCACCTCGCAAATTTATTAAGTTATTATTTATATCCAACAACCTTATCTGTATGCAGCTTATATTGGTTTGATTTATTGGAAAGTAGATTGCGTTTTTCGGAATTTCTATAATCCTGTATCCAGGTGGAACATTAAGTGCAAATTCGTGTAAGATGTGACTGGATTGACCGTTTATATAGGAACCGCTAACTATGTCACATTCAATCCTTATGACAGTCGTTGGCAAAATGTTTACTGGAAACTCTGATACATGATATTTATTTGCTTCTAAGATCTGCTTTTTAAATCCCAATAAACTTCCAAATGTATCTTCTTTAGTAAAATCTATAGTTGATGTACAAAATAACACAGTTTTTAAGGTGTTGTTATTACAATTGAGTGTTATAGATGCATCTTTTATCTCAGTTTTTAAATAGTCACTAATATCTTGTAATTCATAGGTTCCTTCAGGTATCTCAATAACATTTTTAGAACCATAGTATAATTTATTGTTTGTATTATCAAAATTTGGAATAGAATTATATGTAGAGAAATGTAATAATGCACATTCATACTCCTCAGCTAATGGCAACGTGTCTGGATAATAGGTAGATAATACCGATGAGTTTCCAGTTATCGATAAGGTGAGTGACATCTTGCAAATGATGGAAATGAAAGAGTGGTATAAGATTTATAGTATTTTTATTTAAAGTATTATAATTATAATAAAGATTTATAGTATTTAATCCAAAAAGTTTGCAAATAACTTAAACACATATGTCCACAAACTATTGTGTTAAATTGTTGATATCTATCATAGTTATAATGAACATCACAGTTCTTAAAATATAGCATTAACTCTCTTGGCGGTTTTAAATCACCATAGCTATCAAAATATTCACAATAATTGTTTATTTTAACATAAGCTACCCAATGCGTTCCATCATTTCTCGAATTATCTAGGTTAACTATAGCACATTCAATTCGTTTAGGTGTTTTTGGTAACTGATCCTTCATATAAACTCCTCGAAAATGTGGAATACAATGACCATACTTCTGAATATCGATATTAGTTAAAGCGCGATTAGGTAGCTGATCAATTAGTTTTTTGATGGATTTATAAACAATCCCTGACCTTGCTTATGCGGTTTAATGTATAGACCTTTACCTATTGCTATAGCCTCCATAGTTTTATTATGACGTTCAGTTTCTTGTAATTTTTTCTGACCGTGTTTATAATCATTCACAGTTTTTGCAATACCAGCTGCACCACCAGCTAATGCTCCTAAAGCAGATAAACCAGCAAAAATTGGGATTAAAGGTAGAATGCCTCCAGTTTTTGGTATAGGTATCATTCGAGGTACTCGAACTTTTGGAATGCATGGAACTAATTTTCGGGCAACCATATAAGCCATATTTATTAATGACTTATCATCTTTAGGTGAGAGTTTTTTGATTTTTCTTTTTATTTTTTTAACAAAGTTATAAAAGGTCTTAACACCAGCACCAGACTTCAATTTAGCTTTCATAACTTTGTTTACTATCCACGAACTAATCTTTTCCCCTGTTCGAGCATCTTTTGCTTTAAGTCTTTGCTTAGCCATATCTAAAAGACGTAAGTCGGCTTTTTGACGGTTAGGCAAGTCTGTGTAGTTTGCGTATGCAATATCGTGATGCATACAAGCTTCGTCTAACTTATTTACACCTTTATCACCACGTAGTAATCGTTTCGAAAGCTTTGTTCCTGGTCCACAATAGTTATAACCAGGTATGTGTAGTTCGAATGGTAAATGATTAATGATATTGTTTATTAGTCCACCACCTTGCATCGTCCAAAGAATAATGAATATACTTTAAAATTACATATCACTTATATAATTAACTCATTCCACTATTGCAGTATTATCAATCCAACTATTCTCTTTGTTATTCAAACCCAACCATTTTACAAACAGTTTGTTTCCTTTCTTTTTTAATACCTTTTCTATCAAATAGACACCAGGACAGGACGACTTTTGAAGCTCTTGTTCGTAAAAAGTTCCTAATATGACTTGTTTTTGATTATCTTCGATGCGATATGTTATTGGTATAGTGTTATTTATCTTTTTTATAGTAAATAATTCTGTTGACCAGTTAGGAGTGTATCCTTTCTCGAATATATGTTTGTACTTGCTAATTCGAACTTTGTCACCAATTTTAAACTTTGGACGACATTTTTGGACTACCTTTATCATGGAATTCGTAATATTATTTTTAATGTTAGTTTCATTAAACTTATTGACATTAACAGGTGCAAATTTAATAGTACGATGTTTTGTGTTATTATATGTCTTCACAATACCGTTCAAGCCACCATCTATCCACTTATAGTGTCCGTTCAAGCTAAAGTATTTGTACAATTTATTTTTAATAGTTTTAATAACTCGTTCTACAATTGAAGCCTTTTTGGTTGAAAATGTAGAGTAGTGATTAATATTATAGTTCTGTAAAAGCTTTTGAAATGTAGAATTATAGAACTCAGTACCCATATCAGTTTGCAGATGATTTGGTATCCTGTGATTAGAAGAAAGTATTTTTTCAAATGCAAGAGAGACATCATGTTTGGATTTAGTTTTTAATGGTTCCACCCAAACGTACTTGGAGAAGCAGTCGATAACTATTAAAATATAGTTATATCCTTTATTAAAGGTTTTTAGGTTTTGCATATCAGCTAAATCTGCTTGCCACAAATCATCAATACCTTTTAAAATTACAGATCGTCGAGGAAAATTTTTTCGTGCTGCTTTATGTATTTCATTGACGATTTGTTGTTTCGTCATTTTAACAAACTTTAAGGGCTATGTTTTTCGATCTTTTAATATAGATTGAATTGCGTCTTGAACTAGTTTATCAACTGCTTTTCTTGTGTAAAATTTGCTTTCCAAATGAGTGTCTATCTCAGACATTATTGTTTTTAAAGCTTTCTCTATGTGGTTTTGAACACTATTTGGAATAGAACTTTGCAATTTTCGTAAGTCACGGATTAGTACACCTTTCAATTCATCTACATATGCTTTATTTACTGCATCATCTGCGTCTTGAGGAGGTTTAACACCTTTTAGCCTCGATGTCTTCAAGTCATAATCTCCATAATCAGATTTTATTAATGCGTTATCATTAAAATCAAGTATTTCTGATATCCGCATTCGCTTATGAATATAATGTCCAAATTTGTCCACATTCATATTAAAGGTGTATTATGTTGAACGGTATATAGTAAAATGACACACATATAACATTAGTAGATCTATTTATTTAATGATTTTGCTTTCACGTAGTTCTTCAATGATAGATATTATTTCATTGTCTAGTCCTGTGTTCCCAGCATCTCGAGAAGCAATTAATAACTTTAATCTATCAACCAATTCATTGGGATCATCCCAATATACAAAATCTGTGTTTTTTTTCCACATTTTTGTTGAAGGTAATCCTTTTCCTACTTTCTGTCTACAACTTGGACTTCTACTTTCTTGATCGAAAAGTGGTTTAATAACTTGCAAATATTTTTGTCCTTTATTACTTTTAATTGGTTTTTTTGAATCGAAATCACGACGATGTGCATTCGTTACAAGTAACATTGTCTTATAATTTTGCTTGTCACAGTCATTAACCAAGCTCAGATCAATGTCTTTTTTTAACAGTAACTCTCGCAACCCAGGTGTACTTTCGTATTTGTGTCCGGCTACAGTAATAACTTTATCCCCAATAGTTATGTTAGAGGAACCCAACATTAGCTTTCCACGTTCATTTCTTATACCAAATGGAACATCTGATAGTACTTGTGAAGATAACGACCAAGATGATGCATCTGGATTAGTACCGACTAATGACTGAAATGAAGAGTCCGATGAGGGTTCCGATTCGTTACTAGCAATACTGCTATCATCTGTTTCTTTCATATCTTGGTCTTGCAGTTCATTGGGTTCTACTTTTTCCTCCTTTTTTGTTAGAGCTAAGTGGTTATTAGTGTTGGCTATTAAATTGAGAGATTCTGTGACAGGTTTAAAAACTGTATCAAGAGCATGCTTATTATTATCTTCAAAATCCTTCATTTTACGTATTTTTTTCTTGACAGCTTGTGTCGCATCAACAATTTGTTTTTTCAATGATTTATCCATTATGTAAAATAGGTGGTAATCGAATAAGAATCAATTAAAGAATAACAATAAACAGACTGCAGTCTACTTAAATATTCAAATTTCATCTAATAATACAAATGTGTCAAACGTTTTTCTATAGCAACCATTGTTTTTAGAACAATCTTTATTAATTACCACATAATCAAAAGGTTCTTTCCATATTAAGGAACACATTTCTCGAAATTTCAACCATGTCATATCGGTGTTAACATGTTCTTCATAAACATGTTTCAAATTAACTTCATCTTGCTTAAAAAGCACAATTAGGTTAGCATTATCTCTTACAAGTTGTTTAGGTATTTTGGTATAAGTTTGATTTAAATAAAAACTATCAATCAATTTATGTCTTCCCATGGCAAAATAATCACGTATATTACTTTGATTTTCACATGCTACATCATCAAAAATAATCACAGAATTTGGTTTTGCATCTGAAACTTTTAAAACGTCATCATTTGTCTGATATTTATGAAGAGTGATACCTGGTACTCGTTGTAAAACCTTTTCTAAAAAGATGTACTTTGGTTGATGTAGAGTTTTAGAGTATACATAAACATTTTTAAATGTCAAGCCATTTTCATGCAATAGAAGACCAATTAATAAATTAGTTTTTCCACAATTTGATGGTCCACAAATGATGCAACGTACAGTATTCGGTAATAATTCTCCATGACGTAATTTGTTTTTTGTCAAATCGTCACAGATTGTATTGACCTGTAACGATTGTCTTTGTTTAACGAATTTCATGTTTGCTATGCAATACTGATGGACTCATAATGAAAAGATGAATTTATAACATAAATATTTATAACTACAAGTAGTCGAACCCAACTGGATACAGAAAACGTTGTGGGTTATAAATGGTAAGTAATGAACATGGAGGGAGCTTCAGCAATTTTTATTTTTTAAATTATTTTTTATAAAAATGTTAGGTTAGGTTACATTTTTAAAATGTGGAATATTGGGCGATCTGTCCCACGTGAGCAAGGAGCGATAGCGACGATGCGAACTTAAAGTGGGACAGAATGCCCAATATTCCACATTTTAAAAATGTAACCTAACCTAACATTTTTATAAAAAATAATTTAAAAAATAAGCCTACCTCAATAATCCTGTCGTTGACTTGAATCTTGCCACAGAGGTCTGCAGAGCTGCCCTCGCTGATACTCTTTACGAAGATGCCGCTCAGCTCCTCTGTGAATAGGAAATCACAATGTATTAAAGCCAGTTTATGCATATCATATAGCCTAATAAGACCTGCCAGAGCAAGTGCTTCCATCGTCTTACAAACCCTGGTTCTTTAAGTGAAGGAGTGTCAGAAGTCTTGTCGACTATCAGAGTGGCTATCAATCGCTAGATATCACTATGGCTTTCCATCAGGTGGGTGGCGTCATTTTAGCGAGCTTAAATACTTTACATACGTACTAAGGACAATTCTATTGAATATGTCAGTAGATATTTTGATTTTTGAAATTGTTGTTGTTGAACGGAACAAATCACTTTCCGAGAACATTACTTGTTTACAAGAATATTTTAAAAGCCATTTTATTATCTCCCTTATCATTTTTATGATCTTTTCCCTCGCTCTTAACATTCATGCCTTTTGGGCTCTTGAAGAGAACGATAACTCAAAAGAAAAACCTGTAGAAATCCGGTCAATCAGCATGGCACAACCATCTTCCCAAATGAAAGAAAATTGTGAGCGTTTGGTAGGTGTAACTCTACAAACCCTTTCACGAAATTAAGCATGAGTAATTGAGTACTGAACAAATAACATAATGGCTTGAGATCATAGATAATAGCTCAGCAAATAACAAGAAACTCGACCCCCTATATACCGACCGACAAAACTAACACATTAGCTTAACTATCTTAGTTCCGGATCTCATTAAGTTAAAAGTTGTGACAAAAAGTAGGTCGGGGTAATTGGGTGTTAGATTTGTAGCATATTAATTAAACTATTAGTCAAATGAAACAGAAATTTAAACACGAATTTATTAATTTAATTTATGAATTGACCTCATGATGGTTTAATGGTTAGAGTATTTTATTACAATACTCGCGTCGCGGGTTAAATTCCGATTTAGTACATTTATTTTGTGGGATGATCACGATCACGATTCATTCGTTTTGTCTAAGTGTAAATTTATCTATTTAAATAAATAAAATAAATATTCACGGACATTTTCACACAATGCTATCTGATCCCAAAGTAAGCTAGGAATAACTTGCTTGTGTTATGGGATTCAGACCACGGACATTAATACCTACTTATATACTTATTAAATACATAAATATTATACGTAGAAACACCCAGACTCTTGAGTCAAACATTTATGGGTCACACAAATATTTGTCTCCGGTGGGAATCGAACCCAGCACCGCAGGCGGTATCACTACCGACTGCGCCACTGAGGCAGTCAATAATGGTTTAATGGTTAGACAAATATTTGTCTCCGGTGGGAATCGAACCCACGACCTCCAGCACCGCAGGCGGTATCACTACCGACGGCGCCACTGAGGCACAACCGACAGTACAAATTTCTCTGTGTGATGAGCGCATTGATTAGTTTTGTGTCTGAGTGTAAATTTATGTACATACATATGTAGGTATTACTCTAGCTACAAGACAAAAAAATCAGTCTATTTATCTACACTTTAGCTAGTGTTGCATCGGAAAAGGTTACAAAATGTCGCCACCAATTCATCCCGAGGGTCTCGCAATAGGTGGCTAAAAAAACACTTTTGCAAAACGATACATTGCGTAGAGAGGGAAAATTTGAAATGAAACTTGTTTGTTAGTAAAATGACAATCGTTAAGCCAATTTGAAGGCCTTATGAACATAGATCGTCACAACCTGCACCTGCGTCCACTTCAACACGGCAATAAGCTCACCACCTTTTACGTGGGACATAAAACTATAAAGTGAAATATGGGCGTACCTACTAGCTGACCCGCGCAACTTCGTTTGCGTGATAAATGAAGGACCGCTCGACCGATTTTGTGCAAACTTCACATAAACCATCTACTAAATAGTCCGACCAAAGCCTAAACATTTGGTTTGAATAGGTGAGCCCGTTCTTGAGTTTTAAAATTACAACGAAAAGTGGCATTGATTTTTAGGGTTTCGTAGCCAAATGGCAAAAACGGAACCCTTATAGATTCGTCATGTCTGTCTGTCTGTCTGTCCGTCCGTGTGTTACAGCCACTTTTCTCCGAAACTATAAGGCCTATGCTATTGAAACTTGGTAAATAGATGTAATCTGTGAACCGCATTAAGATTCTTATATAAAACTAGAAAAAAAGCAGTAAATTTTGGGGGTCCCCATACTCAGAACTGAAACTCAAAATTTTTTTTTTCATCAAACCCATACGTGCGGGGTATCTATAGATAGGTCTGTAAAAATGTTATTGAGGTTTCTAAAATCATTTTTTCCTTAAGTGAATAGTTTGCGCAAGAGACACTTCCAAAGTGGAAAAATGTGTCCCCCCCCCCCTCCAACTTCTAAACTAAGAGAATGATACCTCAAAAAAAAAAATATGATGTACATTTCCATAAAAACTACCAACGAAAATTAGTTTGAACGAGATAGAGCTAGTAGTTTTTTTTAGAAAAATCACTACCACTGCGAACGTGTTAAAACATCAATCAAAGTTACAACGAACTATAAGAACTTTTATATTATGTTACTGGCTACTACGAAACCCTTCATGGGCGAGTCCAACTCGCACTTGGCCGGTTTTATTTTATATAGAGATAGGATAAAGGTTGGCCATTTCGTGAATAGCAATATGGTGACAATTTTGGTTTTACCTTCGTTAATATTGATCAGGTCAATAAACTAGATGACGAGACAAGATGGGAGAGGTTACCCTATGCAGATAAAATGCCCCAATTCACCCCAAAAATTCCGCAACCGTTTCTTACGACTATATTTTTCCATATTATACGATGCGGTGGCAATGTGGCATCCATAATCACTTCACATGTGCTAGTTGTTTGTCAGCAGACTGTACCGATGACCCCATATCTACCCTTTTTTATGACCCCATTTCTATTCGCATTACTTCCGCTACTATTAACCACGTTATCGATAGAAACTCGATCGCGATTTTTAGTTCTGTTAGCGTACTAACAGAACTAATATTATATTTTAGCCGACGATAGCATCAAGCGAGGTTCTAACGATAAAGCAGACAACTTTACCTGTAGAGCTGTTATTTACTGTAAATACCTTTGTGTTTATGAATAATAATAAATGTACTTATTATTAAGCATAAACACAAAAATCCGTTTTCCGATAAATTGCGTAAACTTATCAACCTCAACTCTCTTTGACACAGATTAAATTTAAATATTAAAGTGTATCATTTCTTTATGAATTACTGTCCCTACTTAATATAAATAATTATAACTATCATCTTAGAGTAATGACTCCAACAAAGTATAAATATTACGAGTATGTATATTCACCCTATTACACTCTACCACTAACTACCACGATTGTGCGTAATGCTTCAACGAAAATGGTCCGCAGCACTTCGAAACAATGACATACCATTGGTAGGGGACATTATTCACCAGACACACTACCCTGTATACCTACTACATTCTGACCGGCCCCTGTATATTACGAAAGTTTGGCACACGTTTCACTCGTTGTGGGAAGAGTTTGAGAGCCTTATTGTTTAAGACCACTTGTCGACACTCGGTCCTCATATTAGTATAACTCGACCTCCATCAAAGGGTGACGTCTTTATAAATTTACAAGATAAATAACTCTCTGTCATTATGTTGCGGGGGGAAATCGTACTTTTATTTACTCCTACAAAAGCAATATGCTGACACTATGAAACTTACACAAAATAACTAAAAGAACACAGTCATAATTTCAGACCCACATATATTATTATTTATTTAGGGCCACTTGGACTTGTCTCTTGACAGAGGAGAAAGCATACGAATGGCGTCTTCTGTCCCGATCAAAGTCACAGTCAAAAATCCTACAGGGTTGATCCTACCGACTAAAAACCACACATATCCTACCTTTTTAAGGCTGTCCCAGGACTCCCAACAGAACTACAGCCGCCTCTGCAGCCTCGCCCAAGGGGTGGTTCGGGTGCTAGCCCGCGTCTTTGGGGGGGTTTCGGGTGTGATCCCGCTTCTAAGGGGGGGAGGCGTGCGTGAGTTCCTCACGTCATGCTGCCGTCATGGGCCTGCTTCTGTAAGGACGGTGAGCGACCCTCTCATAGTCCTTAGACCCCCGGTCATGGAGGCCGATAGTCCTCGGCGAAGACACGTCGGCGGCGCCCAGGCCCAGGCAGACTGCGGAACTCGGGTGGGAGAGTTCTCTCCCGTACCCGCCCCGCCGCCTCTTTCACGAGCATGACCTGCTCGCAGAAAGAGGCGGCGCAGTCCCACTTACTACCGCTGGAGACATATCCTACCTACGGTCGGGAGCCCCGGGTAAGCCCTCGGAAGGATACCCCAGGACGTTCGTGTTGCTCTATCTATGGGTTGCAAGCATCTTTAATAGAAGAAAATCAATACTAGTTCTTGTAGTCGTTGTAAAAAAGGAACTAGGTACCCAGATGCTCAAGATTATGCCGATTTTGTCCGTAACCTACATTGCGAATTGTGGAACCGGAAAATCTATTTCATTTGCATTTCAATCAACGAATTGAAAAAAAAAAAGACTATGATTGAGCTTTGACGAAATTGCGTATTTAGATGCTGATTACAATAGAACGTAGGTACTGATTGATTGTTATAACCCACTAGCTGATGCCCGCAGCTTCGCCCGCGATGGCGCTGTATGTAAAATTTTGCTGAATTTTTTTTGTTATAAACCTCACGGAGCCCGAGACCTTTCCAACGAATGCAAAACCGTGGAAATCGGCTGGTGCGTTCTGGAGTTATAGCGTCAGGAAGGAAAACCCGACTTATTTTTATATAATAGATATATTAACTTCATTTTGTCTAATGTAACTAACATGTGATAACTATTCACTAGTTCACGTTTCACTCGCGTAGCTCCCGTTCCCGTGGGAATACGGGAATAAAATATAGCCTATTTTCATCGGGGATAGTGTAATTTCCCATCAGTGAAAAAATTTTTCAAATCGCTTCAGTAATTTCGGAGCCTATTCGATACAAACAAACAATGAAATCTTTCCTGTTTATAATATTGGTATAGATAGGTAATCTTGAACATAATATAGTCCCGCCCTTTTTCCTCAGAAAGGTAAGCAGATACAATACGTCAATATTTTAGTATTTGCATGTTGTTTATAAATAAAACCACCAAGAGTCAAAACCAACTACATATTTAAAATATCTTCAACAACACAGAAAGTTCTAAAGCAATCATAAAAGTCAATTTGACTCCCGATACCCTTCAAATTGCCCTGTAATCAACATATCCAACCATCAAAGACCTACCACAATCTAAAAGTAATTAAAGCACCCTTTGACGGCACTGTTCAAAGCGATTCATTAACTTTCACAAGAAACCCGCTCAATATTCGGAATCCAAGCTTCAGGTGAAACAAATTTAAAACTTTCAGCTCCGGAACATTCTAATGTACTCTTAAGAATAAGAATAAGAATAAATAAATAATCTTATATCCATACTAATATTAAATTCAAAGTTACTAATAGCTGTCTGTCTGTTGTTTTTAAGCTTGAATCAACAAACTGATTCTGATGTTTGCTACAGAGGTAGAATATAAAGAAAGATAATGCTTTTTATAGTATGCTAAGCTTGCTCAGTGGGAAGCAGGGAGATGCCTATCTATGTATGTAACATAGATAGGCAACTCCTTGCCTCCCACTCAGAAAGCTTCCCCACCCCCGCTACAGAAGTCAAAAAGTTGGAGGGTATTTTGACGGAACGTTTGCTTAGCCTTAGTGGTTTCACACACATTCAAGCTCTATACAAGCATAACGTGTTTATTAGTGTAGGTTAGGGACTTAAAAACGAATCATTTGTATGGAGTTTCCGCCCTGCGGTAGAACTGAGGAAGTGACATGGGTTACTTTTAATCCCGAAAATAAGTTATTAAGAAAAAAAGGAAAATTCTTAGGACAATATAATATATCTAGTTTTAGCTAACTCACTGCGTTAAATATATTACGCTATAGTTAGTCCTAAGATGGGTACCGTTTTATTGGTTCCGTACCGAAAGAGTAAAAACGGGACCCTATCCATAACACTCGCCTTCCGTCTTTCTGTCTGACTGTTTGTCCGCCACGAGACTGTATCTCAGGAACCGTGATAGCTAGAGAGAGAAAATTTTCACAGATGATATATGTTTGTTTCCCCTGTAACAACAAATACTAAAATCAGAAAAAAAAGAGGGGATTAAGGGTCTCGCATACAACAAACGTGATTTGGTGTGTTTTTAGGGTTTCGTAGCCAAATGGCAAAAACCCTTATAGATTCGTCATGTCTATCTGTCTGTCCGTCCGTGTGTCACAGCCACTTTTCTCCGAAACTGTAAGGCCTATGATATTGAAACTTGGTAACTAGATGTATTCTGTGAATCGCATTAAGATTCTTATATAAAATTAGAAAAAAAGCAGTAAATTTTGGGGGTCCCCATACTCAGAACTGAAACTCAAAATTTTTTTTTTCGTCAAAACCATACGAATGGGGTATCTCTAGATAGGTCTTCAAAAATGAGATTGATTAAATGAACTGAATAGTTTGCGCAAGAGACACTTCCAAAGTGGATAAATGTGTGTCCCCCCCCCCCTCTAACTTCCAAACTAAGAGAATGATAAATCTAAAAAGAAGATATGATGTACATTGCCATAAAAACTACCAACGAAAATTAGTTCGAACGAGATAGAGCTGGTAGTTTTTTTTTATACGTCATAAAATGCAATTTTCGGTTAGAAAAATCACTACCACTGCGAACGTGTTAAAACATCAATCAAAGTTACAACGAACTATGAGAACTTTTGTATTATGTTACTTGCTGCTACGAAACCCTTCATGGGCGAGTCCAACTCGCACTTGGCCGGTTATTTTGGTACAAAACCCTCCGTGCCTGAGTCCGACTCGCACTTGGCCAGTTTTTGAGACCGGTTCCCTTGCTTCTGAAGGTTTGCTAAGCCGTTGGTCCTGGCTTTCAGAAGATAACATCACTTAGTTGAGCCAAGCTGAGTTTAAAAAGCCACTTGAACATTTTCAAATGTTTTCGATGGGTTCGATCCGATGTTAGCTCCTACGTGACTTTTGTTCAAATATCGAAAACACTGAATAACACGTTGTAAATAATCCATAAACTACATTATGTAGAGACCATTAATGTTTAAGTACCTATAAAATGTTGCGAGTTTTCATAGTACAGCAGATATTAGAACATTCTAAAGTACGTTGGAAAATTGTTTTTCTTGTAAATTTATGAGCTTAATACAGAGAGCGCACCTGATATAGCGTGTTCAATAAATCTTATTTCAAGTTGTAGCTTTCGAACTTAAAGCGGGATTTATTATTACTTTGGCAATTAGTATGAATTATGACTGAAGAGTAGATAAGTAGGCTTTAAAATATTTATGAAGACAGAATTTGTTGTAGAATTTCTTACAATTTTCTTGTGGATTATACGAAATAACTGTTTTTTTTATACCACTAAGGTGGCTGACAAGCACACGGCCCACCAGAAGGACCCGTGGTCGCCGCAGTCTATGAACGTTTGCAGCACCATGGCGCCACACTCACGCTGCCGACCCTGTAAAAACCTTCTAAGACCCCTTTTGAAGAACCCCATACTGTAGGCGTTTGGGAAAACCGAGGCAGGGAGATCATTTCACAACCTAAGCGTGCGCGGAAGAAAGCCCCTATCGGATCTAACCGTGCTCGAACTTCCATTGTCATTTTCCTGCCACAAAATACTAACATTGTAAAATTTGCAGGCGTAGCATAGTTGCGGTGCATAACTAGTATTATAATAGGACTATAGGTATTAAAAAAAACTGTAATAACTTCTGCAAACCTTTGTAACGGAATTATAAAATGAATGGAGTTGAAAAATGAAACTTCTTATTAATTTTTACCTTTTCACACTGATTTGGTTGGTAAGTACTGTATTTGCACAATTCTGTGTCATAATTATACTGACTATACATAGAAATTAGCCTCCGGCATTTATTCCGTTAATTAAACCTAGAAATCATTGAACCTATACCTACAGTTCACACGACCGCAGCCGTGGTCATATGCTAGTATTTAACCTTTGTAAAAAAGACTAAACTCTTTACTACAAAGCTAAAAACTTATAAAACTTCCATGTAAGGCGGCGAAAATAACTTACATTAAATATTCAGAAAGCTTCTACCGACGGACTAGCTTTTTTTATAGTTATATATAGATAGACAGGTCAACTGTTTGGTTAAACATTTAGGTCTCGCTGCTAAAACGGTTTTTGGCGCGACGAAAATATGACGTCACTAGCTTTTGTTAAAAACTTGAACCTTTAACCCTACACCTATTAAGGCTTCCGTATTCGACCTTGACAAATTGTAAGGCAATTCGAAGGATTGCAGCGTACGCTTTTGCCGGATTTCATTCGATTCTAATACATTATATTATTTCTTTTTTAAAATTTGAAGGGTTTTAAGAAAAAAATCTAGTCGTAAAGTATTGTTCTAAAGACCTATATCTATTTTATGACAAGTTTTTATGTGGATTAAACTAATTTATTTAGATGAAAAAAGTACATTACTTGTTAACGTTACTTAAACATAAAAATTCTTTATTGTACACCAGGAAATACATTTGAATTTACTTATTATAAACATATTGGTATGACATTGGCGGCCTTATCGCACAAGGCAATCTCTTACAGGCAACCTAGGAAATGAAACCAAATAGCGTTACTTCCGTAAGAAAAAAAATCTGAGTTACTGCGTAGTCGCGCCTAAAGAAGTTTTACTTCAAAAAAACCTCACGTAACGCCCAACAGCCTACGGTTGGGTTGGAAGCCCCGGGTAAGCCCTCGGAAGGATGTTTCGGGAGCCTTAAAAATACAAAGCGTAATGCTAATATTATTTATGGGAAAGATTTGCTTGTTAAAAATTTTCAAGCCACCTATAAGGCCTTCAACTTGGATTAACAATTGTCATCTTACTGATATTGGGTTTCATTTCGAATTTTCCTTCTCCACGCAATGGTTCTTTTTGCGAAAACTAATTACGTAGACAATATTATCCTAGCTGTAAATAAATTACTATCTTGTCTTGTTGTGATTATACAAGAGCGCGTGAGAATTCCAATCCATATATCTGTCTACATAAATAGGCTATGAGCTGTCTACATAAATAGGCCATTAATCTCGAAGAGAGGCTCGATAATAAATCCCTCGCGGACTTACATAAATACCGTTCTGTTTCTCAATATTTATGTGTCGACGCAATTAGCGAATGTGTTTGCGAAATTGTGTAGATGCTGGTTTTGATGAAAGAAATGGTAATACTTATAGTGGTACGAACATTATAATAAACTAGCTGTGACCCCAACTTCGTTCATTACACATACTGCAATAATATTGCACCGTTATTTAACTATTAATTATGTTGGGAGTCTTGGTAATTAGGAATCCTAGGACATCCTTCCGAGAGCTTACCCGGGTCTCCTAACCATAGGCCGTTGGGCGTAACGTGAGGTATTTTTAGTCGGTAGGAGTCTGGCATAGCATTCATGAAGATTTTCCATCACGTTAAAAAAAGGGTTGGAATTATTTAAAATTCTTTATTAGTGAATCCTCAAAGTTACAAAGGTACCTACTTTACCCTAAAAATTTCAAGTTTCTAGGTGAAGGATTTTGTCTGGGCATTGATAGGACATATATTAACACAGTCCATCGTCATCTATATCAGCATATAAAAAGCTTGTGCTTTGAGATTTAAACAATTAATTAAAATAGTTACAGATTTATACATTTTGTAATTCATACATCCTAGAAGTTACACTCAGATACAGAACAATTTTAATGGTTTGCCTAATTGCCTAATTTGATTTCAAATCTCCAGCAGCTAAAAATCAAAAACACCGAGGAGAAATACATGGACATACCCTGTTCGCCGAAGTAGCCTGCCACTGTGATGCCCAGCCCTAACGCAGAGTCTTTGCTGAGCTGCACCTCGTAGCTCAGGTTTTTGACGGGGATCTTCCCACCTACCTTCCTATCATGTTTACGAAGTCGCGGTCTTCAGTACAGATCTCGTTTACTCTATCGGTTCTTTTACAGATGTTGTTTAAATTACAAGATAAGAACATACGGTAGAAACAAATGGACATACCCTGTTCGCAGACGTATCCCGCCACTGTGATGCCCAGCCCTAACGCAGAGTCCTTGCTGAGCTGCACCTCGTAGCTCAAGGTTTCTGGCGAGCCGGCACCTCGGACCGCCATATCTAACGGTAACCTGTGTCAAATATACATACATAAAATATTCACGGACATGTTTACACAACGCTTTCGGAAAGTAAGCTAGGAGTAACCCGAGTAACCTGCTTGTGTTATAGGGAGCAGACCACAAATATTAATACCTATTTACTTTCACATGCATACTTATCAAACATAGAAACATCCAGACTCTGGAGACAAATATTTATGGATCACACAATTTTTTGTCCCCAGCGGGAATCAAACCCACGACCTCGTGACCCGTAGTCGCACTTTACGACGTCTAGACGCCACGCCTGTCTCTCATTGGGGTAAGCAGAAAATATTGACCTTCTACTTGCTACGATCCTGACATACAACTTTCGCTTCTACTTTCATAAATGTTTTCATACACGATTATTGCCAGTTAACATTACATGATTTAGCTTTTTCCTAAAAGGTTTGCCAAGATCGGCCCATATTAATTTACCCTCTCAATCTCGCCTCATAAATCGCCATTGCCAATCTATTTCGATCCATCCTTTCCATGTGTAGCCAGTCACTACATTTTCTGTTACGCTGCAATGTTCGATTGGTCAAGATTTTGCTTATCCTAGAGTTGACCTAGACTCTTCAAAAGTCAGTATCACTGCGACCATCCCTGATGTATTGGCATCACACTATCTAAATTATATTAATTGAACTTATACTTGACGACAACGGATAAGGTCGCTTTGGAGACGTAAATGAGGTGATATAAAGCAAAAGTTCAAAGTAAATTCAGTGTCGTTACCTGACAGGCTGTGGTTCTGGCTGTGGAGGCGGCAGGATAAGCGCCGGCGGACGCGGCGAGGGAGCCAGTGCCCCGCGGGGGACCACCGCTACGATGGACGCCACGGGCTGTGTGAGGAGAGAAACAAGGAGTTAACAGATTCATTTAAAGTCAAAGTTTACTCCATTATAGGCATTATAGCATTGTAAACTTAGGAACTATCTATGGAATTTGTGGGGAAGCAAAAAGTCGGATTTTGCTGCGATAAACCACTATACTACTTGTGCATTTCGATTTTGTGATAAGATTCTTATCTGAAGGCGGGCTTGGGGTAGAGGGTCTGTGCAGACGACGAGCCACTGCTTTTTGCATGACGTCTGTCGCCGCGACGCCAGCGACAATCGCAGTGACATGTAGCGGCGACAAGTGACCCGATTCAGGCGCACACTGGGCGACAAAATTGCCGCGACTGTCGTCAGTGTGCGCCTAGGGATAATCATGAAAACATTCTCTACGCAAATACAAACTGTGTTGTCTAAATAGGTAGGTAGTACTAATCTTACATTTCCAACTCGCCGATAGCTCGCATCTGATATCTGTGTTCACAGCTATGTAATGACCACGTGGATCCTTCCGTTACTCACCCTATGATGAAGCCTCTCCTCGATAATGGTCGGTGGCGGTGACGGCGGCGAGGTGTCCTCACAAAGCGCCCCGAACCCATCGTGACCAGCTTCAGCTAGTCGCCTCTCCAACTCTATCGGATCTGCTAGTAGCCGGGACGGTATTATTGGGGCTGGTGATGCGCCTAGAGGCTGTGGGAGGAAAAAAGAGGGTTAGTGTTATGCCACATTGTAACGCTCTTTGTATACGTATGGTTGTAACATGTTTCAGTTGTTGAAGTAACACACAAAGGAATAACATTAAAAAAGTTTGCACAGGGTTGTTCTATGCTGACAATACATATGAGTGTCAAGTGTGAAAGTCGAACTACTGACTAAGTGTTAGGTTCTATTGTAATTATATTTAAGACCACTTATGTACAACACTTATGGCAAATAAATAATGATTATGATTAAGATTATAAACGATATTCCACGCCAGTCTACAGCACCGATAAAGTGGGTAGCTTAAAGGCATCTGACTCCAATGAGAAGTTACAAAATAATACGCTTAGAAGTATTTTATCCAGTGGATGTGACTGTTTTCGAACAAAATGTTTTTTTAAGCGTAATAGCTTTGAGATTCTTAGGAGCACGCTTGTTAGCGATATAAATAAAGAAGACTCGGCTAGATTTTTCATAGCGGGTAATAAAATTTAATAACAGCTATGAAAAACCGAGTTAAATATCTATTATATAAAAATAAGTCGGGTTTTCCTTCCTGACGCTATAACTCCAGAACGCACGAACCGATTTCCACGGTTTTGCATACGTTGGATAGGTCTCGGGCTCCGTGAGGTTTATAGCAAATTCAGGAAAAAATTCAACAGAAAAGCGGGAAAATCATTTTTCATATCGCGGGCGAAGCTGCGGGCATCAGCTAGTTACTTATGAGAATACAAACATTTTAAAACAACCTTGATTGATGATTGATTGATTGACACAAATCATTCAACAACTACACCTCTGCAGTTGTTGAATGATTTGTAATTACATACTGAATGTTAAAAGTGTGGAGCCGGAGTTTTATTGCCAGGTTCTTTTTTCTCCAGCTCTACCTATTGCGTTGCGAATCTGGCAGTAAATGTAAATGTAGAAGCAATCATTTGGACGTTCAAAAGCGTTACACTGTGACCTATATGAATAAAGATTTCAGTTTCATTTTTTCAGTCTTTTTCAAAGTCAGTCAATAAAGTAACATTATTTTCCCTGTAACCACAAAACGAGCGTATCTACCCAGCTTTATTAAAAGCTCTTATCAAAGACATCTGTCTTGCGAACTCGGTGAGGCCTGTGAAATCTGTCCGACGTAATTACGTCACTTCCGTCGCGGAACGGAAGTGGCGGCACTCCGGATGTGTCCGTTAATGGCGCTTGACTTGGCAATTACAAGCCTTGCTAAGAAGCGTTTAAGGGTAAGAAAATGTTCGCGGAAGAATTTTAAGACAAGCAATTAGTTAGCTGAATTGATGTGACAAGAAATATATTGCAAAAATATGTTAATAATAGAGAGAGAGGTGTTTTTTTGTGTCAAACACATGTAAAAAGCTCATTTTGTTGTAAGGGAGCTCTCCTTAAATATTATTATTTTTCTGAGTTTGTTTATTTGTTGTTGTAGCGGCAATTGAAATACATTATCTGTGAAAATTTCAACTCTCTAGCTATCACCGTTCATGAGATACAGCCTGGTGACAGAGAGATGGACAACGGGGTCACAGTATAGAGCGGGACCCTATACTGTGACCCCGTTGTCCATCTCTTCGTTTTCTCTTCGTTCTCATCGTTTTTACCCTTTGGGTACGGAACCCTAAAATATATTAAAACAAAAGATACTTGAAGAAAATAAGATTACGTTTGTTTTTGTATGATAGGTAGACTTCCTTTATAAATCTAGTTACCAATATTATTGTACAGTAACAGTACCTACCTACTAAAAGCCTGTTCCTTGTTTTGTTTACCTCGTCGTATCGTTATTGATAGGTTTTACGTGTGCTCCCCCTCCCCTTTCACTCAGAGTTTATAATGTAAGATTCGCACCGAAATACTAATCAATCAATCAAATCAGTTATAGCACTATAGTGCTGAAAGTAGGCATCGTTTTATTGCCCTGGGGAACAATTTTAACTTGCAATATGATCAGACGGAGGATAGAGGATTTTGTTTTGTGATTCTTTTGGCGATGACCTCGTCCGTCATTCAGAGAAATAAATCTACAAACTATGTATCAAAGATTTAGGTACGATTGTAACCAACGCTAAACACTGCAACAATAATAGAGAACCTGGAATATTATGATGCTGTACAGGAAATCCTTGGGGCCTTATCGAACTTTAGTCACCAACTTGGACATTCCCTGATCGATGTTTCAAGGATTAATCGACCTTACAGAAGAGAAATACAGATTTTTTGTTTTTTTTTTTATATTTAGCTCGCCAAATTGACGTCGCCACCAGCCAGATGGAAAGTCATGGCGCATCTAGCGATTGGGGGCCACTTCAGATAGTGGTCCTCAAGTTGGCGGCCTTGTGATGTGCCTCTTCACGCTCCTCTTAAAGAACCCGGGATTGTAAGATGAGGGAAACACGTGTGCGGGCAGGTCGGCAAGTCGCAGGGTGTCAGATAATACGGATGAGGACGGAAGAGGGAAATCGTTATAAGATCTCTAGCACTCAGTACCAATACCATCTTCTGCAGAACGGGGTTTTAGCCAACTAGTCCAGGAGGGAAGGTAAATTTTTCAAGTGATAATAGATAGTAAAAATATTCAAATATTATAATATCCATCCGAATCTCTTTTAACCTACATACGAGTACTTTGCTCAATTACGGAGCGACTTAAACTACCAATTTCCTTATGACTGCGTAGAAAATTAAGTCTAATGACTTGAGCAAATTACTCTACGCCTCGGGAAATACGAATTCAAATATCATATTTTATTCCCAAGCGTATATTCCCACCACACACCACACAACTTTTAGCTGGAGAAACTCTTAATTGGAGCGACTTGTAAGAAAGTTCCCGCCAATTAAGCAAGCAGGTCGCGTCGTGTACTCTCTAAGTGTCATTTAAAATGGAACCCTGAATTTAGCCCTCCTTCCACGTAGTCAAACTATTTTGTCAAACTGGTTTGACCACGAGGAATTATGATTCCTCGTGGTCAAACTAATCGAATTATTCACCCTGTGTTAATGTTTAATTGGTGTGTACAGTCGTAGTCAAACTATTTTATCCAATTGATTTGACTACGAGGAATTATGTTTCCTCGTGGTCAAACTTCATTCACATTGCGGCCTCTTTTCAAAACGTGCATGCAGTTTATGTATTCATTATACAGTCATAGATAAAAATATAAGTAATAAGTTGATGTCTAATGTCAGGTACAGCGACGCGACGTTTGTGAAATTGTTTTCCTTATCATATTAGTACCTAACTATTATTAGTAGTATTATTAGTAATATTATTATTATTAGTAGTAGTTAAGATGAATTTAAAATATGTGAAACGTAAAGGTGGAACAGTTCTTCTACTGGAAGGCCGGCAATACTATAAATGGCGTACATATAAAAATGAGAACGTTTTCTGGGCTTGCAGCCAGCGAAGAAAGGAAAAGTGTCGGGGATCGGTTACTCTGAAGGTACCATACCAAATTATTACCTCCAGTATTATATATGGAGAATCTTCTCTTCTCTCTTCAGCTCCAATTATTCTATATTCCGCTTCATTAATTCAATATATTCTATTTTGTTACTTAGGATGAAGTCATAGTTAAATGCAATAGCCACACATGCAATGCCGATTTTAAAAAAAATTATTCTATATTCCGCTTCATTAATTCAATATATTCTATTTTGTTACTTAGGATGAAGTCATAGTTAAATGCAATAGCCACACATGCAATGCCGATTTTAAAAAAAATGAGATGGATGTAGTCATTGATGAACTAAGACATGAGGTAGTTAGTAACAGTGACGTCCCTATTCCGGATGTATACAAAGAAAAAAAGAAGTCGGTTGAAGATCGAGTTACGTTGCCATCTTTCGGCAGCCTCAAGTCCGATTTGTATAACAGGAAAAAAAAGACGTGCTTCCGACACTTCAAAGAGGTAACAGTTCCTGATAGTTTCAAATCATTTCTCTTGGCGGATTATATTGACGAAACACGGCGGATTATGGTTTTTTGCTCTGAAACTAATCGGGAAAGAATGGTTCAGTTAAAAGAGTTTTTCGGGGATGGTACATTCTTCAGCTGCCCAAATCCTTTTTCTCAGTTATATACAATGCATGGTGATCTATCTACTTCGATAACAACAACGCACGTGCTCCCCGTTATTTACACTTTAATGACGGATAAAACTGAAGAATCGTATACTATCTTGTTCTCTATGTTACAGTCAAGAATACCCAATTGGACTCCTAAAAAAATTCATCTTGATTTTGAAACTGCTGCGAGCACGGCCATTTCAAGCATTTTTCCCGACATTCAAATCATAAACTGTTTTTACCATTTCACTAATTCCCAATGGAGGCGGGCAAAAAAACTAAAAATCAAGAGCAAAGATGGAAACAGAGCTGTTGGACTATGTTCAGCACTCGCTTTACTCCCCGATGACAGAATTGCGGAAGGGTGGTGTTACATTAAATCTGATACTCCTAACACAGACAAAATTCAAAAATATTTTAAATATTTCGAGAATACGTGGCTAAAAAATGAATTCTTCATAAAGCAATGGTGCGTATACGGACAAAGACATCGCACAAATAATGTTGTGGAGAGTTGGAATGCCCAACTAAATAAAGCGATGAAAAGGCATCATCCAATAACAGTTGCACGTTTGCTCACAACATTATTACAAAAAGAAATAAGTTTCTGTGAAGAACCATCTCCTCGTCGGAGTGAACATGTGTATAGAGATGATTTCATAACAAAATGCCAAATGGAGTTGATCCATAATGAAATAGATGTTGGTTATTTTTTAAATAAAGTGCGATAGGGATTATTTTTGAATGAACGTCTACAAATAAATGAACATCTACATAACAAATGAACGTCTACAAAACAAATGAACGTCTACAAAACAAATGAAAGTCTACAAAACAAGTGAACGTCGAAAAACAAAAGACAATCGTAAAGTGATCTGACAACGATTGCGATTGTAAAAAATGGGTGCATGCAATTTTCGACCTTATCGACATTGCTCAGTTTCCTATTTTTTTTACATATTCATGATCAGTGTCATCTATATTACCCAATAAAAGTGTTTCTAAAGTTTTGTCGATAAGGTCGAAAATTGCATGCACCCATTTTTTAAAATCACAATCGTTGTCAGATCACTTTACGATTGTCTTTTGTTTTTCGACGTTCACTTGTTGGGTAGACTTGGGTAGGTACTGTTCGTACTGCCGGACGTGTTATATGGCATAACCGCGTACTGGTTCAGTACCCAGTACGCGACAGAATTTAGCAGGACCCAGGACCTTTATCGGACGCGATATACCGCTCGGGCGCGTACAGTCGACGTTCGGCCGCGTCCGAGTCCGAGATAGAATATATTATACTATCTGTGGTCCGAGCGACCGGGTGACCGGAATGATGCACGCTTGGGAACATTTTGCTACGTAGTGTATCTCAACTTAACGTGTACGAGTAGTAACGAATACTGATGAATGTTATATGAATACTTGAGGCACGCCTGCCTGCTTAATGGGCTCAGGAGATGGTCAAGCGACTTGAGTCAATATCAAGTGTACATACACGTCGATGCATACACATGTGCAAAGAAATCATGCACACTGAAGCTACTTTCATTAATATTTTAATCGACTTGTCAAGTGCATATTGACCATAAGAGCCCATTAGTCGAGCCACGTGTAGTACCTGCCAGATAATAATATATTAAACGAATAATATTTATTATTAGGATAAATGAAGAAAAAGTGAATAATTTTATTTTTTAATTATCTCGAAAACGGTGCGTGCTATCGTAAAAATAATGGCATTTTTGACCCCCCTTTGAAACCCCCCATCCGCCAAATATACAATACGAATAACGATTTTTTATACCACTAAGGTGGCATAATGTTGCCTGTAGTATAGGTTTATTTGTTGGTTTGATATTAATCGTCAAAAAGGGTCCATGCTGGCGGTGTTGCAGTCATCCTCATCAGCTAGCAGTTTCATAGAAGAGAATGATTACAAGGTAGATTTTTTTTTCTAAATCTTGTATCTCGAAAACCGTGCGTGATATCCTGATCAAATACAACAAAATTTTCATCCCCCTTTAAGAAAGCCCCAACTATAAGGGGCAAACACTTACAAACATGAGTGACCCTCGCCCCCCCCCCCCCTTTATTTATTGCAAAGCGGAAATTAGTACATTATGGCATTCATAAGAACTGCAGATATATTATGGTCTAAGTTTCTTGTTGCTGTTTTATACGGCATCAGGACTTTTTGGCGCGAAGCAGGCAAGGGCGGTTATCTCTCCGTCGTATATTTTTTTCTAAATTAGAGTATTTTCAAATGTTTTGTGTGTATCAACGGTGGATTCCGAAGACTATACTTGACTTTGACTGGGACTTAGAGGAAATGTGAAATGAAGATGAAAAAAGAAACAAGACTTGGCATTCGGTCTAAGTAACCAAAGCGTGTTTAAATTAATAATAAAAAAAAGAACCGGGACCTGTCAGAACACTCAGCAGGACCTTTCCGTTCCGTTTTCATAAACTTAGTTTAGGCTTTATTTTGTCTGAATAAAGATAATATTAGTATAATAGCAGTACCAACGCCATCTAGAGCACGTTGACCGCATTTCTTACTTTCACGAAACAAATGAGTTAGTTCTTTTATAAAAAATATTATAAATTATCTGTGGTTCTCTGTTCTATTCGATCGTACCAACATAAGCAACTCAAAGGGACTTTATCAAGAAAATTAGACCTTATTCTATATATAATTCAAGGTCTTGTACCTATCTACACTTGTACACATACATTTTATAACAGCGACATCTGCTGCAACTGGGATAATTCAGATACGTCCACCCCATCGTATCTGTTTTGCCTGGGTTGCCCTAGATGGCGCATAATGGCATGCAAATTCAAAAGAACTTTATGTACATTAAAATAAGGTGTATTTTTCTTGATACGATTTATGAGGGTCCGGCACCTGTCAGAACAATCACGACACTGTATGTACTCGTACGAAAGACCGGGTACTGGTCCGGGTTCAAGAGAACTTTATTACCTTGTGAATAAGGTCTATTTTTCTTAATACGGTTTATGAAGGTCCGACACCTGTCAGAACAATCAGAACACTGTACTTGTACGAAAGATCGGGTACTGGTCCGGGTACTGTTCGAATGCCATATGGCACGGTTCGGAAAGCTATGCCATATGTCAGGACATCATCGGGTACTGTTTTGCGCAAGTCTATTGTTGGGTTATGGGGCTAATCGTCCGAGCCAAGACTGATCCTCGGACGAGTTGCCTCATTCGTAAAACGTACGTATGTATTCGGCTACACTACAGGATTTAAGTTAAATCTAATGGTATTATTGGTAACACTTACTTGCATAAATGTACACATTTTTAACTTAAGATTGATACAGGGTGGGTCGATGAACTAGTTTGACCACGAGGAAACGTAATTCCTCGTGGTCAAACCAGTTTGACAAAATAGTTTGACTACGTGGAAGAAGGGGAATTTAGAGCTAGGTATTAACTTGGTAAGCTCTAAGGAGTTTTTAAGTTTTATTTACACGAATAAAATACACACATTTAAGTAACAACGTTTTTTTCTATGAATACGCCTTTATCCCCGGATAGGGTAGGCAGATGCATATTCTATGCACACATTTCACCTTATAGCACAGGGTGGAAACTCCATACAAAAATGTTCGTTTTCACCCACACTAATATAGACGTAATGTGAATGCTTAAATCAAGCTTGAATGTGTGTGTGAGTATACTAGGGACACTAGCTATGGAAATTAAATAATAAGGAACAGAACGTAATCTCATGTATGTAGGTACTATTTTTCAAGTCTACCCTTGGCTAAGCACAAATTAAACCAAAGCAATAGCACAAAGTACGTAGGTAGTAATACGTAATACAACGCAGTGACACTCTATCAAGTACTGACACGGCAAACGACACTTAAATTTTGGTGGGGGGATGGGGAAGCTTACTCGGTGGGAGGCAGGGAGTTGCCAATCTGTATGTAATACTATTATATTATATTTGCTTATAGTCAATGTCCCACGCGGGTGTTGTGAGCCTATTGCCGTGTTGAAACGGACAGGTGAAAGATGTGACGATTCATATGAGTATATTGCATGACATGTGTCGAGTTGTAAAAAGTATCAATTGTACGTTAGTGAATGACTTACAGATAGAATGCATTGTGTGATCTGAATCGCGCTATCAACATTTTCCGTCACCACATATAGTCTCAGCAGACATTCTAGTAATAAATGTTTCGTCCTGAACCTGGTGTTTTCTTAGGTGAATTCCTCAAATACTAGTGACTCGTTGGGACGTTTTTGGGAATTATACATGATCCTAGCGAGTCGGATTGATAAATTGGTTGAGTCATAAAGTGACGACATACTACAGCATAGTTTGGTGCAAGAATTATTCGACGTGACGTCGCGACACCCATCAGTTGGCCATAAGAACAGCGGACTTATGTGGAGCAGAGGAGAAAGCGGTCAGCGGATGCAGTGCATATCTAAGTGAAGTATACAAGTGACAAACTGTGAGTACTCTTTAATGTAATAATATAGTAGACACATAAATTTCAAGTAAATAATAACTTAGAGAAATCAGTGCAAAAAGAAATTAGCTTTGATTATTTTACAAGTGTTGCATGAACTTAGAATAGTTTCCCAAAAAGTGATAATACGGGGAATCCATGCCGGATTTCGGTTCGGATTGTATGATTGCAAACACTTAGAATTTGAGCACAAAATTCATCGACTTAGAAAATCTTTGAGCAAAATACCATCAAGTTAGAAAATTTTATGAGCGATATTCATAGACTTTGAATAATTTTGAGCTAGATTCATCAACGCGGGTTCTTTTGAATCTCATATTCAAATTAAATTGGAGCATAACATCACAACAATGGAAGGTTATATTAAAATACAGGAAGATACTAAGTCTAAGATTCAAAAGGCTAGAGCTAATTTTAAGAAATCTCCTAAGGAGAGAGTAACCCAGTCATACGTGGAAACTCGCCTGGAAACACTGGAAAACTACTGGAATTCTTATCAAGATATGCATAGAACTATCGTATCGGAAATTGATAGCAAGGATCTAGTGAAGACGAGTTATCACTCTGAAGATATATATGGCATGGTTGAAGAACTCTATACAGATTATAAAACAGAATTAAAAGGATGTATACTTAGATTTAAGAACCCTGCTATGTCTTTATCAGATAAGTTTACTGTGTCAGACGTTAAGCAACCCCTTGGTGTTCGGTTACCCAAAATATCCATCCCTAGTTTTAGCGGTCAATATGCGGAATGGACTAGTTTTCGCGATTTATTTGTGTCGTTGATACATAACAACAAGGGATTGGATGACGTCCAAAGGCTACACTATCTCAAGGGATATTTAACGGGTGAAGCCGAACAATTTTTGCGTATATTCCAATTACGGCTGCAAATTATAAAGATTGTTGGGATCAGTTAAACCAAAGATACAATAACAAAAGACATTTGGCCAATTGTATTCTAAAGCGTTTTATGAATCAAAAGAATTTACAAGTAGAATCTTCTAGTGCAATCAAAGAACTTTTGGATACAAGTAATGAATGTATTAACGCTCTTAAAAATTTACAGATTGACATTTCTACATGGGATGTAATTGTGATTTACATTGTAAGTCTAAAACTAGATACTGAATCAATTAAAATACTGAATTACCTAAACTTGGTGATTTTTTTGAATTTTTAGGTCAACGTTTTAGGTCGATTGAGTTTTTAGATAATAGGAATATTAAACCTCAAGTTAATAGTACTCGCACTACAAAGGTTATGCATGTCACATCAGGAACCAATTGTATTTTTTGTAATGAAAGTCATAAGTTGATAAATTGTAAAAAGTTTGCCAAGGAAAATGTAGACGCACGCCGTAGTTTTGTCCAGACCAGAAGGTTATGTTTCAACTGTTTGGGTTCGAACCATTCAGTATTTTCTTGTCGTTTTACAACCAATTGTCGCATTTGTAAGAAGAGACATCATAGTCTTCTCCACCCAAAAACAGTCCCTAGAAGTGAGCACAGCACCGGTGATCAGGTAGTAGATAGTTTGGATTCTACTGCACCGTCTAATTCACAGGGCGAGCCATCTCAAATTGTATCTTGTTTCTCAAATTTGGATAGTCAAGTGTTATTGGCCACTGCCATGATAAAGGTAGAATCGAGAACGGGTACTTTCATTTTAAGATCTCTATTAGACCAGGGATCTCAAGCATCTTTTATAACCGAAGCGGCGGTTCAGATGCTTGGTCTAAGAAAAATTCTGAACAAGAGCTTTATATCAGGACTTGGTAGTGACCAGACGGCTACATTGCAGTCTCGATGGTATGTAACTATCAAGGTTCAGTCACGCCATGATCCCAACTTTATTGTTAAAGTAAAAGCTCACGTTCTCAATAAATTGACATCACTGCTTCCAGAAAAAAAGATTGTCCTCAATACACTGTCAACACAGTTTGCAGATTTACAATTGGCTGATCCTATGTTCAATGTGCCGAATAAGATTGACATTCTACTGGGAGCAGAGGTGTATTGTGAAATATTAATGGAAGGAATAATCAAGGGTCTTCCTGGTCTTCCTATGGCGCAGAACACCAGGCTAGGTTGGATTATTTCTGGTCTTGTGTCGTCACCAAAGCAAAATAATTCGCTAAATCAGAAAAATATTGTTACCATGCACACACAGGTATCCATCGACGATCTTTTAAGGAAATTTTGGGAACTGGAAGAACCTCCTTCTGACAGGCAAGGGATGCTATCAGAGGAGGAGCAGGCCTGTGAAGATTTCTTTTCGAAAACCTACAAAAGAAATTCTTCAGGTCGGTATGTGGTCAGGTTGCCTTTTAAGTCAAGTGATCCCGGTTGTCAATACGGCAATTCGTATGAAATTGCGCGGAAACGGTTTCATTTGCTGGAGAAGAGGTTACTTAATAATCCTGAACTACAAACCCAATATTCGAACGTCATAAATGAGTACCTACTTGTCACTTGGTCATTTGGAAATAGTTCCAGAAATGCAGATAGAAAAATCTACTGCCGTGTACCTTCCGCACCATGCTGTTATCAGAAATGATAAAACTACAACTAAGGTTCGAGTAGTATTCGACGCATCCTGTACTTTGAGTAATGGAACCTCATTAAACAAGGATATGTTGGTTGGTCCTACCCTTGAAGCTGAGTTGAGACATATTATCATGCGCTGGCGCTGTTATCCAATATGCCTTGTGTCTGATATAGTTAAAATGTATAGACAAGTGAAGGTTGATGAGGCTGATGTTGATTTTCAACGCTTGTTATGGCGTAGGGATCAGAATTCAGAACTTCAACATCTTAGGCTATTAAGAGTTACCTTTGGTACATCCTCAGCACCTTACTTGGCTGTACGCAGCTTGCAGCAGCTAGCGCGTGATGAAGGTCATAAGTATCCCTTGGCCGCAGAGAGAGTGCTAAGGGACTTTTACATGGACGATTTCATGTCAGGTTGTGAAAGAGCTGAAGAGGGTATCCGACTCTACAACGAGATGAATGAGCTTCTTCGGCTTGGTGGATTTGAGCTTCAGAAGTGGACAAGTAATGACGATCATTTGATGCAGAAAATAGAAAAAGACAGAAGTATAGAAAAAGAAAATATAGAATTGAGACTAGACTCAATTATGAAAATACTAGGTTTAATGTGGAACAGATCAAATGACGAATTTCAGTATACTGTCCAACTTCCTCAACTCGAGACACCTGTAACGAAGCGTAGGGTAATCTCGGATATTGCAAAGTTGTATGACCCGCTCGGTTGGTTGGCACCCGTAATAGCCACTGGAAAGAGTTTTATTCAGCGGATATGGCTATCGGGTGTAGGTTGGGACGATGAAATTCCAGCGGATATTTTTAAAGACTGGATTGCATATCGTGAGGCTCTTGTTTATCTCACTACTTTTCAGCTTCCAAGGTGGATTGGAACGCGCAGAGATGACATCCACAAAGAACTGCAAGGCTTTTGTGACGCCAGTAACGTTACTTATGCAGCCGTTGTCTACATCAGAACCATAACAGAGACTTGTGAAGTCCGTGTTAGTTTGATCGCTTCTAAATCCAGGCTTGCACCGGTAAAGCAGGTATCTATACCTCGTTTGGAGCTTTGTGGTGCCGTCCTTTTTGCAAACCTGCTTAAGGAAATATCAGAGGTTTTAGAAGTACCAAAGACGACGATCCACGCATGGACTGACTCCAGCGTTGTCCTGTAGTCATCCAAGTAAGTGGAAGACTTTTGTGGCCAATAGGGTTTCTGTTATACTTAATTTTGTGGACAGCAGCCAGTGGTCGCACGTTAAATCAGAAGATAATCCAGCGGATTGTGCGTCGCGAGGAATACACCCAAAAGATATTTCGAATTTGGCATTATGGAGTAATGGCCCGAAGTGGCTGCAAGAAACTACAGTCCATTATAGTAAAGGAAATTTTTAAAAATCTGAGCTAGAGGTGAAGAAAAGCAAGATTTTATGCCACTTAAGTACCGACAGTAATGGTACCGAAATGATGTCAAGATTTTCAACACTAAAAAGACTAACCAGAGTCTTATCATATTGTAGAAGATTCCTCAAATATGCTGGGGGATCAACTATCAATAAGACAAGGTGGCTTACATTTAAGGAAATAAAGGAATCTTTACTTATTTGCATACAAATGTGCCAGAGAACATATTTCCTGGAAGACATAGAATGTTTGCAAAAATGTGGTAAAGTAAAGGGGAACAGTCAACTTGTCTCGCTTAGCCCGTTCATTGACAGAGAATGCATCGTCAGGGTTGGGGGGCGTTTACACAATTCTAGCGTGTTGGAAGATATGAAGCACCCAATACTACTACCTAGTAAGGCACATCTGACACATCTCATTGTTGCGGACGCTCATGAACGCACACTTCATGGCGGTCCCCAATTAATGCTAAACTATTTGAGAACACAGTATTGGATTCTGAAGGCAAAGGATCTCGTAAGGCAACATGTTCGGAAGTGTATAGCTTGTGTTCGTCATTCTGCGCAGACAAGTCATCAGTTGTTGGGCCAACTACCCACCTCTCGGGTTACCCCTTGCCTCCCCTTCCGTCGAAGTGGAGTTGACTATGCGGGACCTATTGCTATAAGATCATCAAGGGGACTTGGTTGTCGCTCCACAAAGGGTTATATTTGCTTGTTCATCTGCATGGCTACTCGAGCAATTCATCTTGAAGCTGTTAGTGATCTCACCTCAAACGCACTTTTGGCTGCTTTCAAACGTTTTGTAGCACGTAGAGGGCATTGTGCAGAATTGTGGAGTGACAATGGCACCAATTTTGTAGGTGCGAATATGGAATTGCAGACTTTACTTAATCAAGAGGGTTCACTTATGACGGCTGATGTGGTTGGCTGCCTAGAGACGAATGGCACAACTTGGCATTTTATCCCCCCCCACGCCCCAAATTTCGGGGGATTATGGGAAGCGGGAATAAAATCCACCAAGTATCACTTGAAAAGAGTGATTGCCAATAGCACTCTGACATTTGAGGAAATGGCTACTGTTTTATGTCAGATTGAGGCTTGCCTTAACTCTCGACCCATTACTATAGTAAGTTCTATTCCAGAAGACCCGTATCCACTCACTCCGGGGCATTTCCTCGTGGGTGAACCACTGATACTTGTACCAGATGCGAATTATGAGACAGAAAATATGAGCACTCTTAAACGCTGACACTTTACACAGCGCCTAGTTCAGGATTTTTGGCGTAGATGGTCTCACGAGTACCTCACTCAGCTTCAACATCGGTACAAATGGTCACACGTCACTCCAGAGCCAAAGGTAGGGGACATCGTGTTAGTGAAAGAGGATGACCTTCCCCCGGCAAGATGGCTGTATGGAATGATAACTCAAAAACATTCTGGTCTGGACAATCTTACGCGAGTTGTGTCCTTGAAAAGTAAAGGGTCTATAATAAAGAGGCTAATTTCTAAACTGATTATTTTACCGGTTTCTAATGATTAAGTTAATGTGTATTTATTTGTATATAATAACTATGTCAATATGTCATGTCTTTGTGTTCATTTTACTTTATCTAGTAACTTATTTAAATATTTATGGAGCTCGTCCATGGTGGGCGGAATGTCGAGTTGTAAAAAGTATCATTTGTACGTTAGTGAATGACTTACAGATAGAATGCATTGTGTGATCTGAATCGCGCTATCAACATTTTCCGTCACCACATATAGTCTCAGCAGACATTCTAGTAATAAATGTTTCGTCCTGAACCTGGTGTTTTCTTAGGTGAATTCCTCAAATACTAGTGACTCGTTGGGACGTTTTTGGGAATTATACAACATGACTTGTATTGCTATCAAACACATTGCATGCTATTTTAAACACCTAAATGGACCTGTTCCTATTGTCTTTTATTGGAATACTACACTCACAGTATTAGAATATCACACTCAATGAACACCATTTATGCAATAAAGAATTTGTATTTGTATTCGCTGCGTCGCTGTAAAAAAAATCCAAGACGAAGCCGTCAACTTGGCTTAACAACTGTCATTTGCTAACAACTGAGACCAACGCCTTAATAGCCTTCGAAAGCAAAAAAAACGCTCTTAAATTAATGCCTCAAAGTGATCACTCATTTAAGAACTTGCTATAGCGAAAGTTGCTTAGGTACTACAGTGATCGTTTACAGAACACTTTGTCATCGTGACTACGAGCGCTTTTTCAGAACATTCTTGCATCCATCCACATTTATTTTATTTCTACAACGGAATTGAAGCTAAAAAAACTGAGGGCTCGTTTAAGGAGACGCGGGGCGTCAAGCGTCGCGTACGGCGTGGCTTGCAGCGGCGCGTAAAGCGATTTGACCGTTTATAGTCAGGCGGCGCGTGCAGCGGCCCGCGTAGCGTCACGCGCAAAATCAAACATATAGAAATGTAGGAGCTCGTTTAAGGAGACGCGGGGCGTCGAGCGACGCGTGCGGCGTGGCTTTCCTCGAGGCTGCATCCGCCGCGTGGTACGCAGCGACACCCGCTGCGTCACCCGCTGCGTCACCCGCTGCGTCTCGTCTCGACTAGGGATGTAAACTTTATTTATAAATGATAATGATATCTATATCAATATTTCAAAAATATCAATATATCGTTTGTAAATATCGATATTTTAGTAACGATATTGTAACCCAAAATATCATAAAATCATTAAAAAATAAAATCATTTTTTTGGGTTGTATTGCGTTCATAAAGCCCCCCGTATAATATTTTTTCTTATTTATCTCCCATGTACAGACAGCGACCTGTTACGATTTTATTATATGTATTGATTCGGAGGGTTCTGCTCCGGAGGGATTTATTGTGGTGTAAATTTGGAGAGGCCTACGTCCAGATTTGATTGATTTTGGCTATCTAATTTGAATTACCAAAACTATTAAAATGTAAAATATAAAGTTAACACTTGGCTGCCACCGCCACGGTGGCGGAGTGAAAGTGCATGCGACTGCCACACTGAGGTCTTGGGTTTGATTCCCGAGTCTGATCTGGGGTTCCAACCGATGGGCCGATCGTAAAAAAAAATATTTTTCCAAGTTTGGGTGTTTTTTCCCCTTCCCTTTATCTAATAAAAATGTACTACTCGTATTGCCCCTCGGGGTTTAGGGGATACGCGTTACTTCTCATGAAGCTAACGTAATACCCTGAGGGCACAGTGTTTGGCTTCTTCAATTCGATCCCTAAGATCTAATATCCTAGGGATTAACGAAGGAGCCTACATTAGGAGGAAGGGCATAACGGAATTCCGTTCGGTGAGCAGCCCGCCTGGGGCAGTACCTCCACCCTGCAGAAGACCGCGGTAATAGTAACCTTGCTTCGTGCTGGGTTATGTTCTCCGTCGGTTAGCAGGGTTCCAGTGCTCATTGGGGTGACTTTGTGCCGGTGGCGGTGAGACCAGAGGCTCATCTGTCTCCATTGGCTGGCATAGGCGCGGAATATTGGTACGGCGGTCAGGGAGACCCGGTGAAACGGTTGCCCGCTGACCGCCCGCAGGCTGTACGGGACCCGAACCTGGGGATTACGTAATCTCCGCCCCAGGAGGCTGAACCAGCAGCCTGTGTAAAGTCCCTGGTGCTGTGGTCGTGCCGGAGGAGGATACCGGAGTGGACGCGGCCACTGCATTGGGGGGGGACCGGGGGCCCTTCCGTACGCCGTGCCAATCTACCGCACTACCTGTGCCTGCCTTTGGGGAATTGGAGCCTCGCTTAGTCTCTTGCGTCACCGACACACAGGCACCCCCTACCTTCTTTTTATCCCCTTTCAACAACAATCATGGCAAAAGGTCACAAAAGAAAAAAGGTTTACACAGCGGCTTCGTCGTCGTCCACACTAAATGTGGACTTCTGTAACATCAGAGGAATGCACTCAAACATCAACGAGATCCACCGCCACCTGGAATCTGCGAGGCCGAACTTATTTTTCCTGACGGAGACTAAGATATCTTGCCCGAACGATACATCTTACTTGATGTACCCTGGCTATAAGCTGGAGGCTAATTTCAGGCGTCAAGCTGGGGTATGCATGTTCGTGCGGGAGGATATCTGCTGTCGCCGTCTCAGTGACCTGGAAGACAGGGACCTGTCTACATTATGGGCGCGCGTGGATCATGGGGGCCACACTCGGATCTACGCGTGCATTTACAGGTCCCATAGCGGTGATACGGAGACAGTTCGCCTTTTTGACCACCTGCAACAATCGACCGACAAGGCTATTGAGCGGTATCCCTCCGCGGAGATAGTGATTTTGGGGGACTTTAATGGTCACCATATTGACTGGTTGGGTTCCGTGCACACTAACTTTGCGGGGAAAGCTGCTCACGACTTTGCCCTGACCTACGGTTTCTCCCAACTGGTAAAATCTCATACGAGAATACCAGATAGGGAGAACGAGCAGAGTGCATTGCTGGACCTTCTGCTGACTACGCGGCCTGACGGATACACCACATCAGTGGATGCGCCACTTGGTTCATCGGACCACTGCCTCGTTCGGTCGCGAGTGCCTCTCGCAAGGCCTGAACCACCTCGGCCCAAGGAGTGGCGACATGTGTGGCACTACAAGTCAGCAGACTGGGATGGACTTCGAGAGTTCTTTGCGTCGTACCCGTGGAGGCGGCTTTGCTTCACTTCAGATGATTTGAACTCCTGCGCTGCAGCAGTAGCTGAGGGGATCTTGGCGGGCATGGAATGTTATATTCCTAACCGCTGGATCCCGGCAGGAGCTAGGAAACGACCGTGGTTTAATCGGCTTTGTAGAGAAACTAGGATGTTGAAAGAAACTGCCTACAGAGCTTGGACCACGGCTCGCGCTAACTCAGATCCTAGCATCTCTGAAGTGAAACGCAAACTAAATGCCGCCTCGAGGGCCAGTAAAAGAGCGGTTGCCAGGGCAAAGTTTGATTTCGTCGGCAGAATTGGTCAGCGACTAGCCGGCTACCCTTCTGGAAGTCGTGAATTCTGGTCGCTCGCCAAAGCTGCCGAGGGAAACTTTTGTCGGTCGGGATTACCACCTCTACATAGACTGGATGGTAGTCTGGCCCAGAGTGCCAAGGAGAAGGCCGACCTTTTGGGTTCTCTCTTTGCCTCCAACTCGACCATGAACGATGGAGGTGCGCTTCCGCCTGGTATCCCTTGGTGTGGCACTTCCATGCCAGAAATTAAATTCAAGCAACGGGACGTCAGGCGGGAGCTTCAATCCCTAGATATTCATAAGTCGAGTGGGCCGGACGGCATTCCCGCGGTGGTACTTAAGCGGTGTGGTCCGGAGTTGTGTCCGGTACTTACACATCTTTTCACGCTTTCTTACTCCATGAAGCAAGTCCCGGCGTCGTGGAAGATCGCGTACGTGCATCCTGTGCCCAAGAAGGGTGACAGGACCGACCCGGCCAATTATAGGCCTATAGCCGTCACCTCCCTTTTATCTAAGGTGATGGAGCGTGTAATTAATACACAGCTCCTGAGGTACCTTGAGGAACATGACCTGCTCAGTGACCGGCAGTACGGTTTCCGTCACGGTCGCTCGACGGGCGATCTTCTTGTGTACCTCACACACCGCTGGGCGGCGGCTATCGAGAGTAAGGGTGAGGCTCTAGCAGTGAGCCTCGACATCTCGAAAGCCTTTGACCGGGTCTGGCACCGTGGTCTTCTTACGAAATTGCCCTCCTATGGACTGCCCGAGAGTTTATGCGGATGGGTGTCCAGCTTTCTGGCCGGTAGAAGCATCAGGGCCGTCGTTGACGGTAGCTGTTCTGACTGCATAGCCATAAACGCTGGAGTACCACAAGGCTCAGTGTTGTCCCCTACTTTGTTTCTGCTGCATATCAATGACATGTTGTCTATTGACGGCATTCATTGTTATGCGGACGACAGTACGGGCGACACTTATTACACGGGCCGTCCCGGTATCTCTCGGGATGCAGTGGAAGAAAGTCGTGAACAACTTGTGTCTGAAGTCGAGGCTACTCTCACTAGAGTGTCCGATTGGGGTCGACAAAATCTTGTCCAATTCAACCCTACCAAGACACAAGTTTGTGTTTTCACCGCAAAAAAGACCCCATTCACTGTGGCGCCACAATTTCAGGGCACATCTCTCACCATCTCTGAAAGTATAGGGATCCTTGGTGTTGACATCTCCAGTGATGTGCAGTTCCGCTGTCACTTGGAGGGCAAGGCCAAGCTGGCGTCCAGGAAGCTCGGAGTGCTCAGAAGGGCGCGGCGGTACTTTATTGCGGCGCAAGCACTGCTTCTCTATAAGTCGCAAGTGCGTCCGCATATGGAGTACTGCTGTCACCTCTGGGCGGGGGCACCCGAATACCAGCTTCGTCCATTTGACTCGGTGCAAAGGCGAGCTATGAGAGTTGTCAACGATCCCATACTTGCAGGTAGTGTGGAACCTCTTAGTGACAAGAGAGACTTTGCTTCTCTATGTGTGTTCTACCGCCTGTACAACGGTTTGTGCTCTGAAGAATTGTTTGATATGATGCCTACGGCTACATTCTATCATCGCACCGCTCGCCATAGACAGGGTGTTCATCCTCACACGTTGCGTCCTGAGCGCTCGAGCACGGTGAGATCTAATAGAGGCTTTCTTCCGCGTACGCTTAGGTTGTGGAATGATCTCCCTGCTTCGGTTTTCCCGGACGCCTACAGTATGGGGTTCTTCAAAAGGGGACTTAGAAGGTTTTTAAAGAGTCGGCAGCGCGCTTGTGGCGCCTCTGGTGTTGCAAACGTCCATAGGCAGCGGTGACCACCGGTACATCTGGGGGGGCCGTATGCTTGTCTGCCACTCTAGTGGTATAAAAAAAAAAAAAAAAAAAAAAAAAAAATTAAAAAAATTTAAAGTTGTCGTGTCTGTACAACAGAGATATGGCTATGCTACATGGAGGGAAAGTACCTTAACTTTGTAGATGGAACATTTTACTGAAAGAAGACATTATTTTAATTTAAAAAACAACTTAAACTGCATTCATAGATTTTCAAATAATTACACGGTTGAGCCGGGAATCGAACCCGCTACACGAGAAAAAATAATCACCCCTTAGGTTAATCATACCAATCGAAAGGCTTCATCATAAGGATTATTTTTTGCTAAGTAACATTGTGTCAGAAATAAACGGAAGACCATGAATTTTAACATTTTTAATGCAAAAGTCCCATATTGTTGAATACAAAGTCGCACACTTTTGATTATTTTACTCCTTGTCGATCTTTTGATCTTGGTATATATGTATATATATATATATATATATATATATATATATATATATATATATATATATATATATATATATAATATAGGCTGCGGTGACCTTCTGGTGGGTCGGATGCTTGTCTGCCACCTTAGTGGTATAAAAACAATTACATGTCATAACCCCATAAAAAATCTAACATTGTTAGATCTGTGGATCTCGGCGGCCATCGTATTTGTCCCGATCCAGAAACGAAAGTCTTCATTGAGATCACCGGCGATGCCAGCTTTTCATTTTTGTGAACAAAGTTTCACATCAAATGTTAAAATACATGCTCTTCCTTGTATTTTTGACACCTTTCGATCGGTATGATAAACCTACGGAATGATTATTTTTTCTCGTGTAGCGGGTTCGATTCCCGGCTCAACCATGTAAGTTTTTAAAAATCTATGAATATAGATTAAATTGTTTTTTAAATTAAAATAATGTCTTCTTTCAGTAAAATGTTCCATCTACAATATTTAAGGTACTTTTCCTCCATGTGGCATAGCCGTGGGACACCCTGTATATCTTTCATAAATATCGATGTATCGTTTATTTTGCGTACATGACATTTTGCTTTCATGACGTTCTGCTCCAGAGGGTTATAAACATCGATTACATTTTTTTAAATAAAATATCGATATTTTATTTTGAAAAATATTTTTATATTAATATCGATATTTTCTAGGAACTTAATTGCCCGACATTCCTAACGCATACCCCGCACCTCTCCCACCCCTTCCTTGGCGCGGCCTTTGCGGCGTCACCCGCAGCTTCATCCGCCGCGTTCCTCCATTGCGAGACTCGCTGGTTTACCCGCCGCGTCCTCCGCGGCGTCACCTGTCGCTTCATTTGCCGCGTCCGACGCGACGACACTCGCCGCTGGGGCAGCTACAACTCAAACAAACGCCTACAAAAACGCTTCTCCTTGAACGCTCTGAACATTTCCATAAGTTTGTGTTTCTGACGGCCCGCTAGTAGAAGCAATCATTTGGACGTTCATAATCGTTACATTGTGACCTATATGAATAGAAATATTTCATTTCATTTCGCGCTTGAGGTTTTGGGTTCGATTCCTGGGTCGGTCCAAATACTTGTGTGATCCACAAACGTTTTTTTTCGGAGTTTTGGTGTGTTCTATTAAAATATGCATGTATTTAGAAATATATAAGTATATCTATCAGTCGTCTAGATCCCATTTCACAAGTTTATTTTATTAGCTTGATTTGGACTAGATGACGTTGTGTGAGAAATTTCCATATATATTTATAATATTTATTATCCCTGAACCCAAAATCGAGGTTTTTACACATACCTGTAATGAAGCATCAGGGGCACTAGAAGCAGGTCGCGCAACCAGCAGACGCACACAGGCGCCACACTGTCGCAACACGGCGGCCGCCTGCCGCGCACACATGCCCACCACTGAGACAGCCCCGATGCGCAGGAGCATATCCCCGCTGCGGAGACGGCCATCCTGGAACAATGGGTTTGGTGAGAATTCTTGAAGGTTTAAAATTTAGGTTTGGTGAGAATTCTTGAAGGCTTTTCGTGCAAAATTTGTGACGTCTGGTTTGGACTTAGCCACGATAAAGTAAAAACCGGCCAAGTGCAGCTGGGCTCGCGCACACAGGGTTCTGTTCCAAAAACGGCAAAAAATCACGTTTGTTATATGGGAGTCCCCCTTAGTCCCTCCTTTATAGCGGCATCAGAAAAACATCATCTGTGAAAATTTCAGCTCTCTAACTATCACGTTTTCTGAGATACAGCCTCGTGACGAATAGTCAGACGGAAGGACAGCGCAGTATCATGAATAGGGTGTGGTTTTTACCCTTTGGGTACGGAACCCTAAAGAGAAGTCTTTCATCTACTTCTTTTGGCAGGCCAGGAGACCTTAATTGTAGATCGTATAAAGAGCAACAAAAAACTTGTTTTAAAAGTTTCGTATTTTGGTCGACAATTTGAACTTAAGCTTTTCTAGCCCCTCCCCCCGTAATATCCAAAATTTGGCTTTCTCGGTTCATTTGCATTTCTAACCCGATTTTTTCGACGTAATGACTGGACTATATCGACACTATCAATAAAGAGAACATGACAACAATAATATATCTATCAATCAAACTATTATGTTTACTGGACGTCATCCTGTGTCAATACAGTGTATTATGACAAAAGCTATCAGGTTTTAATAGCTCTATACCAGCTAATGCCCGCGGCTGTGTATGAAGGTTTTCCCGTTCCCATTTATCATGGGAACGTGTCTCCGTATTTTTGCTTTCGCAAAACTCATATGTTTAAAAAACAACACAACTGTAATTGTTAAATGCTCTGTAATTACTTACTGTAATTTTGAAAAAAAGAATGGCCGTGACTTTGATGGCCAGTTTCTTTTCTCTCTGCAAACAGTGCTTCCAAACAATGAAAGAATTTTTCAAATCGGTGTAGTAGCTTCGGACCCTATTCTCTTTTTTTTTTTTTTATACTACTTAGGTGGCAGACAAGCTTACGGCCCACCGGAAGGTTGGTAACCGTAGCCTATAGACGATTGCAACACCAGAGGCGCTACACGCGCTGCCGACCCGGGCGCAGGTTGTGACGACCCACAGTTGAAATTTTTCAAGCCGCCCGTAAGGCCTTCAACTTGGCTTAACGACTGTCATTTTACTGACAACCGGGACCAACGGCTTATCGTGCCTTCCGAAGCACGGAAACGCTCGTAAATAAATGTCACAAAGTGGTCCACGTGGTGGTCACCCATCCATATCCGGCCATAGTAAATGTTGCTTACTGCAGTGATCGTTTACAGAACACTGAGTCCGCGGGGCCACGAGCGCTTCAAAATTCGATGCAAACAAACAAACAATCATATCTTTCCTCTTTATAATATCAGTATAGAGTATAATATAGATTTGCTGATGCCCGCTGCTTAGCAAGCATAAAAATTTGTTCCCGTTCCGTCTCCCCTGGAAACTTATTCCCAGGGGGTCGTCCATTAATCACGTGAGGCTCGAAAGGGGGGGGAGGGGGTCTGACAAAAATCACGAAACATCACCATGGGGGGTGGGGGGTGTAGTGAGATATCACGTGTATTTATTTCGAACAGCAACTTTACAACCTTGAATTTGAGATCACTGTAATTTCTGAACAACAAAACAACGAAACCTACAATATTAAAACTTGTATTGAATAATTCATAAAGCTCTTAATTCCTTTCTTACATCATAAATTAATTGAAATCGGAATAGCTATGCGTTGATCATACAACACAAAAATCATTTTGTTTTTCATCGTGTCTCCCAAAGGAACCGCGCAGAATATCGGCATCAATCCGATCAATAATAATCTCAAATTATGTCAGTATTATTTAAAATGGTACTATCCATAGTTTTGGCGTGATACAGAATGAAATACAAAAAAAAACTATTTTGGCTTCAGTATCGGATGTAATGTTGGTTACACAGATAGAATGTCTAGTAAAAAAATATGTCTGAAAATAATTACCAAATATATTCGACGCGCAGATTTTCGACTCTCTATAGCTTTATTATAAGTTATATATATTAGACTAGCCGATGCACGCAGCTATGACCCCGTCCACCGATGATCATTTGGGGGAAGGTTCCTACCCTTGTTCCGGAGATGCCTTCAGAGCCCACCCGCTCACCGCGCTTCCAGAGAAGCATTAGAGAGCGTTGCGATGCGGGCGAGAACCCTGGAAGTGTTGGAAGCCCCCGGCCGAGCCGGGCCGAAGTGAATAATCTTTGGATATCCCCCCGTAACAAAAAAAAACGCAGCTCAGTCCACGTGGATATCGATAGTCAACCTTGATTATTGTACTTTTGTTCATAACTTCGCTTCTATTTAGCCAACTGCGATCAAACTATCCTAGATTAAGATTTTAAGCTTGACAAACTGACACCTTCCTTATTAGCTCCAAAATAATGAATATTAGGTATATAGAAACACGACGGGAGTAAATGCAACGGGAAATATAGTAAAATATTAATACCATATCTGTCTCTATTATGTGACGCAAACGAAGTTGCGCGGATTAGCTAGTATTCGTATAGCAGTATGGATAGATTATAACAATAGAGACTTCTACAACTTATAGAGACTTCTTGAACTTCTACAACTTCTTGTATGTATAAAATTTTAAAAAAATTGTAGTTACTAAAAATACACGTGATTCGGCCCAGGGGGGAGGGGTAATCTGAAACCTCACCAAATATCACCAAGGGGGAGGGGGGGTCCAAAAAATGCCCAAAAAAACCTCACGCGATTAATGGACGACCCCCAGGGTAAAAAGTAGCCGAAGTGTTATTTCAGACTATAATCTATCCCTTTACCAAATTTCTGCCAGACACGTTCGGCTGCTAGAGCGTAAAAGAGCAACAAACGTCCTCACTCACAAACTTGCGCATTTTATAATATTAGTAAGATTCGAATAACATCCAACGATATTTTCAAACGGTTGTTTTCATAATAAACACACTAATTCCATCAACGCTTTCATTTACATTTAACAAAAACATTTGCACTAGTCTAAATTTATCTGAATGCTATCTTTTCATAGTGAGTTTTGTAAATAAGGCTTCTACGTCACCATGAAACATTAGTACATAGGTAGGTACAGCTATCTATATATACCATATATATACATATAATGAAATGATAGAAAAGTCAAAACACCATCGGAAATACATATTTTAAAAAAATACTCGCTGGGTGTTCAACTTATGATACCGAAGCCGAAAATATAGTTAGAAATTTTTTTGTCTGTTTGTCTGTTTGCTTTGCTTTGTCCGGAAGGATCTCGAATAGTACTCAATAGATTTGATTCAAATTTTGCACAAATATTTATTAGGGGTGTAGCATTTATTTTCTATAGATGCAGTATTCAGGATGTGAAAGCAGCCTTTTCGAGTTATCTTTTTTTAATCGGTTGTCAGTGGTGACATTTCTGCTGTCAGAATGACAGGATGTCATAAGGATCAGTGACGAATCGTTTTTGCATTCAATGAAAGCAGGTTTTAGAGGAAATTCGAGACGATTCCACGTGAGAGAGGGGATAAAGCCCTGAGACAAAGTTCGAAGTCTCTTTTTTAAGATCGGCTAAGGACGAGGGAGTTTGATATTACTCTGAGTGGCACGCCTCAATTTTTCTTTGGAGGTTGTTAGTTGCAACACGTTGTACCTGATGCTCTGTCTCGTATCAAAATTGATTCCCTCGATGCAGTACCCACTAAAGACCCGTGGTATGACCACACCATGAATAGTGTTCGGAAGAACCCTAGGAAGTCACCAAATTATGACATTCGTGACAACCTTCTATATAGGTTAACTAAAAATAAATATTCTTTGACTTCAGACTTTGACTGGAAGCTGGTGGTACCTCAGGAGGATCGCTTGTCCCTGCTCTCTAAGTACCACGATGACACACTTAGTGCCCATGGTGGCGTTTGGAAGACACATAAAAGGTTAGCCCTAAATTATTACTGGCCCAAGATGTACGAGGACGTCAAAGAATATGTTGGGAATTGCGAAACATGCAAGCAGTACAAACCCGTAAATACGTCTCGTCCCGGCCTAATGGGTAGCCCGAAGCGGGTTTCGAAGCCATTCGAAGCTATCTCTGTCGATCTGCTTGGTCCCTTTCCCACTTCGAGCAATAGAAACGTACACCTGATCGTGGTCTCCGACTACTTTAGCAAATACGTCATGTTGTGCCCTGTTCGGGTTGCCACAGGCGCTGTAGTCGCGAGGTTCATAGAGAAGAGTGTGTTTCTCGTGCACGGAGTCTGCAAGACTATTTACATGGATAATGGCCCTCAGTTTGTGAGTAAGCCATTTAAGGATCTGTTGGCTAAATACAATGTACCTAATATATATTATAACCCTAGGTATCATGCCCAAACTAATCAGGCGGAACGAGCTATTCGCAATGTGGTTCAAGCGATCTCATGCTATGTGAAGTCACAACACAAGTCTTGGGATCAGTTCTTGGTTGAGATACAGTGTGCTTTAAACACTGCAGTTAACGAAGCAACTCGTTTCACCCCTTACTTTTTGGTACATGGTAGGGAATTTATTGGGGATGGAGTGCTGTACAGGCAGACAGATATCGCGTGCCATCCTACTTCAGTCTCTGTAGACGATCCATCAGCCTTCGGTGTCAAGCTGAGAGAAATACAACGCATTTACGACCAGGTGAGGAAACATTTGAACGTTGCCCACCAGCGTAATGAAAAGTATTACAACCTCAGAAAAAGGCATGTAGAGCTGAAAGTGGGACAGATAGTTTACAAACGCACGTTCTACCTGTCCAACAAGGCCAAGAATTTTACTTCTAAGCTAGCTCCTAAGTTCCTTAAATGTGTGGTGACTGCTAAACGATCCCCTTTAGTATATAGGCTGTCAGATCTGGACGGTAAGGATCTTGGGGAGTACCATATCAAGGACATCCTGAAGTATCAGGAGGAGCAGTCTCCAATACCTAACGTAACTACACAGCACTGTTTCTCTAGTTTATTAAACCAGTGCTATGTGATCATTATGTAAGACTATTTTAATCTTTTGTTTGTATTTCTATATGTGTACGTGACTTTAAATTGTCACGTTGTAGTTTCTTCTATGCACCGCACCGAGCGTTTTTCTCTCATTCGCTTCTCAGTACTCTACAATATCCTGAGAGCTTGGGTAGTGTTAGGGCTCGTTTAAGGAGACGCGGGGCGTCAAGCGTCGCGTACGGCGTGGCTTGCAGCGGCGCGTAAAGCGATTTGACCGTTTATAGTCAGGCGGCGCGTGAAGCGGCCCGCGTAGCGTCACGCGCAAAATCAAACATATAGAAATGTAGGAGCTCGTTTAAGGACACGCGGGGCGTCGAGCGACGCGCGTGGCGTGGCTTCTCTCGGCGCTGCGTCCGCCGCGTGGCACGCAGCTTCACTCGGCGCTGCATCCGCCGCGTTGCACGCAGCTTCATATACGGCGTCGTTCAGTGCGACATAGGGATGTGACATTGTACATAAAAAAACGATTTTTAGTTAATCGATTTTTTCTTTAGCATGAAAAATCGATTAGTAAATTATCGATTTTTCTCAAGAAAATAATCGATTTTATTAAATTAATCGATTTTTTCCTAATTTGACATTTATTTTTTTATAAAATAAATACCATATAAAGTTTTATTCATTAATAATAAACAACAGAAATAGTAAGTACTTACATAATCAACACAAATTAAAGTTTTAGAACAATCAAATTATAACAGGTTCAAAATATTAAAATAAACAATAGTAAGTTCTTAATACTTACTAACACTATGGATCTATGGTCTGAAATTAAATGATTTTTTTTTTTTTTTTTTTTTTTTTTTTTTTTATTTAATAATCAACACAAATTAAAGTTGTAGAACAATAAGGTTGAAATTTAAATGTTTTTCACATTGAATCAACAAAATATTCAAATAAATAAAAAGTAAATTAAATTATTCAAAAACTAAAAATCCGTAGGCAACAAAAAAAAAAAATAAAAAAAAAAATAGTGTCCACGGACTTGCTTTTTAAAAGTGGTGATAGTTTTACTGTCCCTGATAGCAGGCGGAAGTGAGTTCCATAGTCTGACTGCATGCACGGTGAAAGAGGATGAATAAAAACCAGTTTTGTGAGAAGGAAATTTAAGATTTGAGCGTAGGTGAGATCTGCAGAGAGCATCAGGAGAACGAACAAAAGATAACCTTTCCTTTAGATAGGGAGGTGAAGATGGATTATAAAGGATATTGTAAAGGAGGCAGAGGATTCGAGTGTTACGGCGAAGGCGGATTGGGAGCCACTTGAGTTCTTGAGCTTCATCCGCCGCGTTCCTCCTTTGCGAGACTCGCTGGTTTACCCGCCGCGTCCTCCGCGGCATCACCCGGCGCTTCAATTGCCGCTTCCGACGCGACGACACTCGCCGCTGTGGCAGCTACAACTCAAACAAACGCTTGCAAAAACGCTTCTCCTTGAACGCTCTGAACATTTCCATACGTTTGTGTTTCTGGCGGCCCGCCTGGCGGGCCGCGCCGCTCGAAGCGCCGCGTCTCCTTAAACGAGCACTTAGGGTATCGGCAGTGAGTAAAGGGAGCATTCGTTTTCTATGAAGGGCATTAGACTCTAGTTACTTAGCCTAACCGGTACACGAGTCAGTGTCTAGTTAGGTATATAGGAGGATCTTTCTTTGGTATTGTAATGGTCGTAGTCAGCTGGTGTTTGAAGGACCTAGCTGGTTGTCTTTGTTTATTAGTCAGTACTTTTCTGTTTTCTTTATTGTGTATTTCCGGCGTGTCATATCCGCAGGAAATACTATTAAAGGGGGGGTGGTTGTAGCATTTATTTTCTATAGATGCAGTATTCAGGATGTGAAAGCAGCCTTATCGAGTTATCTTTTTTTAATCGGTTGTCAGTGGTGACATTTCTGCTGTCAGAATGACAGGATGTCATAAGGATCAGTGACGAATCGTTTTTGCATTCAATGAAAGCAGGTTTTAGAGGAAATTCGAGACGATTCCACGTGAGAGAGGGGATAAAGCCCTGAGACAAAGTTCGAAGTCTCTTTTTTAAGATCGACTAAGGACGAGGGAGTTTGATATTACTCTGAGTGGCACGCCTCAATTTTTCTTTGGAGGTTGTTAGTTGCAACATGAGGACCTGTTAAGGAATTATTCTGAGTTTACTGATTCTCCTCGGAAGGAGTTGGACTCTGTGTCAACCTACACCCGGGATACCGGTGAGTGTCATTTCTTGTTTGCTAAGCGGTTCGAATTTCGTCGGTCGCGATGTCAATTATTTCATTTGTCGTTTACTTGTCATGACAGGGTTTTTTACTACGGGGCTAGTTGCCGGTTGAGATATTTGGTGCCGCACCTATAAGTTAGTGGGCTGCACGTGGTACGACAACGTGGAAGTGCGGAGTACACGAGCTTCTCATGTGAGAGGTATCTGCCGTCATCACCTAGCAGTAACAACAGCCAGTCACTCTCACTCAGCTCACACTGCAGGCCAGTAGATCCACTACTTATGTGTAGTCTAGTACTATTAGTACCTAAGCCCAGACTATTTTACTGTGTATCTGTGATATTTGTGTCTACCAGCGAATAAGCTCTCTGTGTGTCTCTGTAGCGTGCTGTGTTCTTAATAGATATATGTGTGTACACCCTATTGTCTGTTTTCGTTAGAGCCCTAGCCTACCTTTGCACGCACACTGGAATCTCTGTAGTAAGGCGCCCTGGGAAAGAGTTCTCTGCATAGCTACCTCGCGCTAGTTGGTGAGTAACACTAAACATTATTGTGTTATAGGGGTAGAGTCTTCAAATGGGCTATATATTATCAAGCTGCATATCCTAGGGGCTTTTTTTTTTTTTTTTTTGTTTAACGTGAGGGAAAATCCCCATGGATGTTATGCCGGACTCCTACCGACTAAAAAACCTCACGTAACGCCCAACAGCCTATGGTTGGGAGCCCCGGGTAAGCCCTCGGAAGGATGTCCCAGGACTCCCAACAGACCCACGGCCGCCACTGCGGCCTCGCCCAGGGGGTGGTTCGGGTGCAATCCCGCGTCTTTGGGGGGGTTTCGGGTGTGATCCCGCTTCTAAGGGGGGGAGGCGTGCGTGAGTTCCTCACGTCACGCTGCCGTCATCGGCCTGCTTCTGTAAGGACGGTGAGCCGCCCTCTCACCGTCCTCAGGCCCCCGGTCATGGAGGCCGATAGTCCTCGGCGAAGACACGTCGGCGGCGCCCAAGCCGCCGACTGCGGAACTCGGGTGGGAGAGTTCTCTCCCGTTCCCGCCCCGCCGCCTCTTTCACGAGCATGACCTGCTCGCAGAAAGAGGCGGCGCAGTCCCACTTACTCCCGCTGGAGAGCATGGCTCGCACCATGGTCTCGAGCGAGAGAGTGTCCACGTCCAGACCCAACACGAGGACCTGGCGCTGTTGCGCCCACGCTGTGCACTCCACCAGCGTGTGGAGCGCCGTGTCATCGCTGCGGTCCTCGCAGTGCTGACATTCGGCCGTGGTTTCCCGGTGTTTTCGCCACAGATACCTACCGAAGCTACCGTGCCCGGCAAGTATCTGTGTCAACCGGTAGGAGAGAGCACCGTGTCTCCTCTCCAGCCACTCGTCCATGACCGGTTATCCTAGGGGCTGAGCAGAGAGCAATCGAATTGGCATTGTAACATAATTTTCACGCGTACGAAGTCGTGGGCAACAACTAGTATTTAATATTTATTTTTTAGGGTTTCCGTACCATAGTGGTAAAAACGGCCTATTACCGAGAGTCCACTGTCTGTTGGTCAGTCTGTCACCAGCTGTATCTCATGAACCTTAATGGCTATACTACGAAAGAGTTGGTTCCTCCTACATTTTCTTTATTTTAAAAGCTATTCGAATGTGTTTGGGGGTCCTCTAAACAAATATTGCTTATTCTTTTAGTAATGTCTACAGCAAATCTTGATTAAGCAAAGTAAAAATAAATGTCCCAGAGGTTTTATTCAGGACGAAAGAAGGGGAATGCTTATGCTTTATGGGGAGGCGCTGCGGCTATTACATCCCTACTAATATTATAAATGCGAAAGTAACTCTGTCTGTCTGTCTGTTACGCTTTCACGCCTAAACGGCTGGAGCGAATGGGATGAAATTTGGTATAGAAATAGTTTGAGTCCAAGGGAAGGATAGAGGCTACTTTTTAACTGACTGCGCAAAAGTAGGGTAATGATTTTACGCGTTAACGACTTCTACGAGAAGCCGCGGGGTACATAAATCTATATGCCTACATTCGGGGATTAAGGGGCGGTTATAGCGCACAAGTAGGCATTTGGCGCTCCCCTCGCCCCGGGCGCAAGACACACCGCGCGCCGGCGGCGGCAGTGAACTCTCATGCCACAGTATACAGTATAGTAGAAAGAAACAGCATGCTAATTTTGTTTGACGTAGTAAATGCATCTAACTTTATTAAGTGTAGTGATTTATTAGTTTCGTAAATAAAAATAAATGAGTTAATCGTAAATAAATTATGTATATTATACTATTATTTTTAAGCTAAAGAGTTTGTTTGTTTGTTAAGTTGTTCTAACTCTAGAGCCTAAGAGACTGCTAGTTGAATTTCAAGAGTTTCTTAACAGAATGTCCATTTTTGAAAAATACCAAAATATATAACATCACGCTAAGGCGAATAAGAGCTTAGCAACAACGAAACTTTTTCGACAACTAGGATATTTCATTTTTTTTGAGAGTTTCCGTTGCGTACGTTTGCTACAGTTGCGTAAAAAATGTAAATTACATAATAGCTGGTCATAAAATTTTCTAAAGTTTTCTAAAGTTGGTATGCTAAGTATGAATCACGGGATCATTGTGCAATCCAAAATGGCCGCCGCGGTGTAATCACAAAATTTCATGATGGGTGTCGTTTAAAGGGTTTTTTGGTATGCTGAGTACGAATCACGTACTAATTTTGCAATCCAATATGGACGCCGCGCCGTAATCACAAAATGTCATGAGGGGTATCGTTTAAGGGGTTTCTTGGTATGCTGAGTACGAATCACGTGATAATTTTGCAATCCAATATGGGCGCCGCGCCGTAATCACAAAATTTCATGATGGGTATCGTTTAAGGGGTTTCTTGGTATGCTGAGTACGAATCACGTGATAATTTTGCAATCCAAAATGGCGGCCGCGGTATAATCACAAAAATTCATGATGGGTATCGTTTAAAGGGTTTTTGGTATGCTGAGTACGAATTACGTACTAATTTTGCAATCCAATATGGCCGCCGCGCCGTAATCACAAAATTTCATGATGGTTATCGTTTAAGGGGTTTGTTCGTATGCTGAGTACGAATCACGTGATAATTTTGCAATCGAATATAGCCGCCGCGCCGTAATCACAAAATTTCATGATGGGTATCGTTTAAGGGGTTTTTTGGTATGCTGAGTACGAATCACATGATAATTTTGCAATCCAATATGGGCGCCGCGCCGTAATCACAAAACTTTATGATGGGTATCGTTTAAGGGGTTTCTTGATATGCTGAGTACGAATCACGTGATAATTTCGCAATCCAAAATGGCCGCCTCGGTGTAATTACAAAATTTCATGATGGGTATCGTTTAAAGGGTTTTTGGTATGCTGAGTACGAATTACGTGATAATTTTGATATGCAATATGACCACCGCGCCGTAATCGCAAAAATCTATGATGGTTATCGTTTAAGGGGTTTTTTGGTATGCTGAGGACGAATCACATGATAATTTTGCAATCCAAAATGGCCAACGCGCCGTAATCACATAATTTCGTAATGAATATCGTTGAATGGGTTTTTTCGAATGCTGAGTACGAATAACATGATCATTTTGGAATTCAATTTGGCCGCCTAAGCTATTAAATTTAGGCCCACTTGCGCGGAGAGTCGGGTTAAATATTTAAATATAGAGTTAGTAAGCTCTGAGTTAAATAAATAACTTCTTAACTCTGACCACGTCTTGCACAGTTGCAAATTGGCACGCGGTTAACTAACTTACAGTAAACCGAACAAGTTTTTTTAGTCTGTGTCGTTCCATGCAATCCAACCACACACAAATGTTAGAACGAAGAATAGAACATGTGTCTCTATCTCTTTTACACTACAGTCTGCTACGTATGATGCATACTTACGATACTACCATTTACGATACCAATCATAAAATTTTGTGATTACGGCGCGGCGGGCATATTGGATTGCAAAATTATCACGTGATTCGTACTCAGCATACCAAAAAACCCCTTAAACGATACCCATCATGAATTTTTGTGATTATGGCGCGGTGGCCTCTTTGGATTGCAAAATTAGTACGTGATTCGTATTCAGCATACCAAATAACCCCTTAAACGATACCCATCATGAAATTTTGTGATTACGGCGCGGCGGCCATCTTGTATTGCAAAATTAGTAAGCGATTCGTACTCAGCATACCAAAAAACCCCTTAAACGATACCCATCATGAAATTTTGTGATTACGGCGCGGCGGCCATCTTGTATTGCAAAATTAGTACGCGATTCGTACTCAGCATACCAAAAAACCCCTTAAATGATACCCATCATGAAATTTTGTGATTACGGCGCGGCGGCTATATTCGATTGCAAAATTATCACGTGATTCGTATTTAGCATACCAAAAAACCCCTTAAACGATACCCATCATGAAATTTTGTGATTATGGCGCGGTGGCCTTTTTGGATTGCAAAATTAGTACGTGATTCGTATTCAGCATACCAAAAAACCCCTTAAACGATACCCATCATGAAATTTTGTGATTACGGCGCGGCGGCCATCTTGTATTGCAAAATTAGTAAGCGATTCGTACTCAGCATACCAAAAAACCCCTTAAACGATACCCATCATGAAATTTTGTGATTACGGCGCGGCGGCCATCTTGTATTGCAAAATTAGTACGCGATTCGTACTCAGCATACCAAAAAACCCCTTAAATGATACCCATCATGAAATTTTGTGATTACGGCGCGGCGGCTATATTCGATTGCAAAATTATCACGTGATTCGTATTTAGCATACCAAAAAACCCCTTAAACGATACCCATCATGAAATTTTGTGATTACGGCGCGGCGGCCATCTTGTATTGCAAAATTAGTACGCGATTCGTACTCAGCATACCAAAAAACCCCTTAAACGATACCCATCATGAAATTTTGTGATTACGGCGCGGCGGCCATCTTGTATTGCAAAATTAGTACGCGATTCGTACTCAGCATACCAAAAAACCCCTTAAATGATACCCATCATGAAATTTTGTGATTACGGCGCGGCGGCTATATTCGATTGCAAAATTATCACGTGATTCGTATTTAGCATACCAAAAAACCCCTTAAACGATACCCATCATGAAATTTTGTGATTATGGCGCGGTGGCCTTTTTGGATTGCAAAATTAGTACGTGATTCGTATTCAGCATACCAAAAAACCCCTTAAACGATACCCATCATGAAATTTTGTGATTACGGCGCGGCGGCCATCTTGTATTGCAAAATTAGTAAGCGATTCGTACTCAGCATACCAAAAAACCCCTTAAACGATACCCATCATGAAATTTTGTGATTACGGCGCGGCGGCCATCTTGTATTGCAAAATTAGTACGCGATTCGTACTCAGCATACCAAAAAACCCCTTAAATGATACCCATCATGAAATTTTGTGATTACGGCGCGGCGGCTATATTCGATTGCAAAATTATCACGTGATTCGTATTTAGCATACCAAAAAACCCCTTAAACGATACCCATCATGAAATTTTGTGATTACGGCGCGGCGGCCATCTTGTATTGCAAAATTAGTACGCGATTCGTACTCAGCATACCAAAAAACCCCTTAAACGATACCCATCATGAAATTTTGTGATTACGGCGCGGCGGCCATCTTGTATTGCAAAATTAGTACGCGATTCGTACTCAGCATACCAAAAAACCCCTTAAACGATGCCCATCATGAAATTTTGTGATTACAGCGCGGCGGGCATATTGGATTGCAAAATTATCACGTGATTCGTACTCAGCATACCAACAAACCCCTTAAACGGTACAATCATGAATTTTGTGATTATGGCACGGCGGCCATATTGGATTGCAAAATTATCACGTGATTCGTACTCAGCATACCAAAAAACCCCTTAAACGATACCCATCATGAAATTTTGTGACTACGGCGCGGCGGCCATCTTGTATTGCAAAATTAGTACGCGATTCGTACTCAGCATACCAAAAAACCCCTTAAACGATACCCATCATGAAATTTTGTGATTACGGCGCGGCGGCTATATTCGATTGCAAAATTATCACGTGATTCGTACTCAGCATACGAACAAACCCCTTAAACGATAACCATCATGAAATTTTGTGATTACGGCGCGGCGGCCATATTGGATTGCAAAATTATCACGTACTTCGTACTCAGCATACCAAAAAACCCCTTAAACGATACCCATCATGAAATTTTGTGATTACGGCGTGGCCGCCATGTTGGATTGCGAAATTATCATGTAATTCGTAGACATTTTAATGCATTAGGTAGCTGGTTACCATGTCGTAAAAACACTTAAAAAGTAAAAGATCACCACATTTTTACCATGAGTCGCGTATGTATTTGTAACGGTTAATCTAATAACATTTTGCCCATTACTGATATTTTTATACTGTGGCGCGATTTCAACGTAATTTGGCATAATAATTACGAAATAGTTGCGACAAAAACTGACACAGGTCCTGCCTCCACAAGCGCCAGTTTATACTAAATGCTCGGAGAATGTACCTAAATACCACAAAGCGGTTACCCATCTCAGGACCAGTTACAGCGTACGATGCTTAACGCAATGTCCGTTTCCAGAGCACTGTGCTCGAGGGCCTAAAGACGGTAGGTAGCTGCTCACCGTCCATACAGAAGTAGGTCCTTGACGACAGCGTGACGTGAAAGATCATCACGCACGCCACGCCTCCCCCCCCCCCACCAAGAAGCAGGATAGCACCCCAACAACCCCCCAAAGACGCGGGATAGCACCCAAACCCCCCTACTAGATGAGACCGCAGTGTAAGCAGTGGGTCTTGTTTTTTTAACGTGAGGGAAAATCCTGCGTGCATGTTATAGACTTCTATCGACTAAAAAATCTCACTTATCCTGCCCAACAGCCTTCGGTTGTTAGGAGTCCCGTGGCCATCCTTCCGAGGGTTTAACCGGGGCTCCCAACCCATTACACACAGACACAGCATTAGGTAGGAAACGTTTGAATTTTAGTCGGCAGGAGTCCGGCATAGCATCCGTGTAGGATTTTCCTCACGTTAAAAAATAGAGCACTCTACCACATCAACATGCCTCTGTGGCGTAGTCGGCAGTGATACCGCCTGCGGCGCTAGAGGTCCTGGGTTCGATTCCTGGGTCGGTCCAAATATTTTTGTGATCCACAAATGTTTATTTCGGAGTTTGGGTGCTTTCTATCAATACATATAATAAAATCGTAACAAGTAATGGAGTCTACAGGACTGTACATGGAAGATAAATAAGAAAAAATATTATAGGGGGGCTTTATGAACGCAATAGAACCCAAAACAATGATTTTTAGATTTTTTTCTGTTTGTCTGTACGTCTGTATATCTGTTTGTCTGTACGTTTGTGCACGCTAATCTCAGTAACCGCTTAACCGATTGCAATGCAGTTGAGACAGACAGACAGACAGACAGTTACTTTCGCATTTATAATATGAGTAGGGATTATTAAAGAAAGAAAAATGTACAACATCTAAAACATTTCCATAATAAATCTCATTCAGTCTGACGACGAAATTAAAACAGAAAGAGACAATGAATATAAAAACGTCAATGAGAGACAAGGACAACAGATAATCACAAACGTCATTAAACAGACGAGTGCTCGTTAAGATTTGCTCCCGTTATTGCACCCCATAAAATTTTGTTTGTTTTTTTCGCTTTCAGAAATGATTTAGTCACTTATTTATAAGAAATTTTCTGTATTTTCTAGATGAATATGAAGAAATAGCTGTGCTCGCTTGTGACTTGCTACGAATTACGTAGCGCCTTAGAAAGAAAGAAAGAGAAGAAAGAAAGAAACAAAATTATATTCAGTCCCTACTTAACTAACATTATATTAATAACTAGCTGAGCCCGCAACTTCGTTTACGTCACATAAGGTGTATGAAAGGAAAGGTATTTCTTCATCAGAGTCATCAAGCAGCGTCTGAAACTGCCCTGTTTGCTTAATCATAAAAGAGCTTAATGATTAAGTCTATTTTAAAACAATTCAGTCCACGCCTTCGGCGCGGACTGAATTGTTTAAAAATAGTCTTAATCATTAAGCTCTTTTATGATTAAGCCAACACGCCAGTTTAGGTTCACTCACATTCAAAGAAACCCCTACAATTAAAATTTTCAAAATATCTGATTCTTAAAAGTGTTATAACTCTTTTATTTCTAAACCGATTTACATAAAACAAACGCTAAATGTTAACTGGAGCAAACCTCAACACAATAAAAAAACCGCATTGCAATCGGTTGAGCGGTTACTGAGATTAGCGTGCACAACCGTACAGACAAACAGATATACAGACATACAGACATACAGACATACAGACAAACAGACAAAAATTCTAAAAATCATTGTTTTGGGTTCTATTGCGTTCATAAAGCCCCCCAATAATATTTTTTCTTATTTATCTTCCATGTACAGACAGCGACCTGTTACGATTTTATTATATGTATTGATATTGATAGTCGTGATGGAAACCTACATACCAAATTCGCTGAGGCTACGCACACATTGACAACTCATTCACAGACACGAAGTCAGGCGGCCTCAACCGAATTTTCGATACTGATTTGTGCGCGAGTGTGTGTAGCAGAGGGTAGGTGTAAAAAAAAAGTACGTACATGAGTTTTCCATCTGTAGTATCTCTAATTTGTGTCTATATCTTCAAACATGCGGAATGGGGTCTGGTTCAGCATGTGCTAGACTGGTGCCTAGCGCTGATTTTACAAGCAAGCCTCTTTGCTACCCACGTATGCTAATCTGACTACTGGTCCTTCCCTATCCCTACTAATATTTATTAATGCGAAAGTAACTCTGTTTGTCTGTCTGTCTGTCACGATTTCACGCATATACGGCTGGAGCCATTGAGATGAAACTTGATATAGAGATAGTTCGAAGCCCTGGGAAGGACATAGGCTACTTTTTAACCGACTGCGCAAAAGGAGGGTTATGATTTTACGTGATAACGACTTCTACGCGGTCGAAGCCGCGGGGAACAGCTAGTACTTTATAAATAACAGACAGTACCTTAGAATTTTTCAAAATCGGTTCGATCAATTTCAATATTCAAAAAACGGAATCCGTACAAATAGGTGTGGATTATTTTCTTATCCGTCTGTCTGTCGAGACCCTTTATCTCATTAACGAGTGAGATATAGAGTTCAATACCCTTAATAAAATATGCAAAAACAAAAATAATTACAATTTCGTTGCAAACAAGTTGCAGATCCGGCGAAATATGCTGCAACTGTATACAACAAGATCATCTAAGTCAACCATGTTTCTAGTAATAAGCGTTTTCATTCATTCAGATCCATTACAACGTTGTTAACAAATACCTGTAAAGTTTGGAGAGTAACCTCATTGTAAAGTTTGTTGTTTCATAGTTTGAGAGACTGATTACACTTATCAATGTCATAGACTTAAACTAACATAAATAAGACTGTATTTTCGGAACAATTTGGGCTCCTGTCGGCATTGGGTCCTTTAACTTAAAAAACCGGCTAAGTGCGAGTTGGACTCGCCCATGAAGGGTTTCGTAGCAGCAAGTAACATAATATAAAAGTTCTTATAGTTCGTTGTAACTTTGATTGATGTTTTAACACGTTCGCAGTGGTAGTGATTTTTCTAACCGAATATAGCGGTTTATGACGTATTAAAAAAAACTACCCGCTCTATCTCGTTCAAACCAATTTTCGTTGGTAGTTTTTATGGCAATGTACATCATATATTATATTCTTTTTAGATTTATCATTCTCTTAGTTTAGAAGTTAGAGGGGGGGACACACATTTTTCCACTTTGGAAGTGTCTCTTGCGCAAACTATTCAATTTTGAAAAAAATTATGTTAGAAACCTCAATAGCATGTTTGAAGACCTATCTATAGTTAACCCACAGTATGGGATTGATGAAAAAAGAAATTTGTGTTTCAGTTCTGAGTATGGGGACCCTCAAAATTTACTGCTTTTTATCTAGTTTTATATAAGAATCTTAATGCGGTTCACAGAATACATCTACTTACTAAGTTTCAATAGCATAGGCCTAATAGTTTCGGAGAAAAGTGGCTGTGACACACGGACGGACAGACAGACAGTCAGACATGACGAATCTATAAGGGTTCTGTTTTGCCATTTGACTACGAAACCCTAAAAATCGTTTTCTACACTAATATTATAAAGAGGAAGATTTGATTGTTTGCATTGAATAGGATCCGAAACTACTGAACCAATTTTAAAAATTCTTTCACTGTTGGGAAGTTATACTATCCCCGGATGACATAGGCTATATTTTATTCCAGTATTCCCACGGGAACGGAAACTACGTGGATGAAATCACGTTACAACAGCTTGTTGGAGATTATGTAATTTAAAGCATTCAATTAATCTGAAAATAAAATTCCTGAGCTACCATGCTGTTTTAGTTTCATTGATTTATGATAGAGTAGTAGAGGGATACTTCATGAGGGGAGGAAAAGGTAATTTTATTATTACTTACACACAACTGTTTCATCAATTCTATACAAAACAGAAAATGATTATCTCTAAAAATCGGCTCCTCTGTGCGCTCCTATTGCGCCATTGTGATTAAGACCACACACAGTAAGGGCTATTTTTGCGCGTGAAAATCCTCCACGCGGATGTCATGTCGGATCGACAAAATTCACATAGTCCTTACCTATCCATCTATTCCTGGGTACCCAGGGTGTCCTTTCTTACCCCGGAAAACATGGCTTCCACCGGTGAATTGCCGTTATTGATTAGGCCAGATTAGACCTGAGGCAACTTCCAAAAAATAAGGTCTTTCTTTTTTGGGGGTTGTTTCGAGTATTATCCTCCATCTTAGGGCTTGAAGTGTGCATAAAATTCGCGTCAGGTCATGGGCTGCTTTTGTCAGGATAGCGAGCGGCCAATTCTCTTTCCCAAGATTAGTAGGCATATTTCATTTAGGCAGCAGTGAGAAACCTAGGTCGATCTTTTGCACCAAAAAAATATGTTATAATATAATAGGCAAATATGCTATATCAATATTTACTTCCCTAGTCCAAAAAGTATCTAACATTACAAAAATTGTTTTATAGAACAGTGCTACTCACTCGATCAGCCACTCCCCCTGGCAGGACGCTCTTGACGACGACTCCCGAGGACCTCCCCCCCACGATACCGAAGGCGAGTCCGGAGCCATCGTTCACCAGCTCCACCACCTCCACTTGGGCCCACTCGCCGAACACCTGCTGTGGAATTACAAACGTGCTTAACTATGGAGGTAATTGGAAGACCTTACACGGATGTAAAGGCTTTGTACCAAGAAGTGGAGAACAAGGAGAGTGGCGTAAGCCGGCGTCCCCCACCAGAAAATAATACCGTACGACAGTGGGTATCGGTGATCAGACGGCAGTTGCTTTCAATGAGATATAAAAGTCAAATCCATAGTCAAGGCCGCTGCGGTCCTTTCATACAACCCCGTCTGCACAACTAAGAGATATCAATACTGAATAGTGAGGTTTTGCCGCCGCCGCACCGTTTTGTGGTGTGGCCAACCGCATCTAACCATATTCCTTATGATATCGTCAGTGCACTATAAAGAATGTGTTGGTTTCCACCAAGAACTTAGGGCTGCTAGTGACCTTACCTAGACCAACTGACGAGGCAACCAGTGAGATGCCTATCCCAGATTGGGTAGTCGAGGGGCAGTCACTCCTAGGAATGCCAGGCGGTGGCAGGCAAGCTTACAGTGCATCTGATGGAAAGCAGTCACCGTAGCCTAAACATTGCTACTCCAGTGGATCTCAAGCTCCATACCAAACTGATTTTTCAAAATAGCAAAATATTTCGTATTATGGAATCCAAGTAAACGAATCATGTATACCTAACCAAAACATTAATTAAGAAATGTCGCTTGTGGTGCAGTAGTTAAAGTTTCTACTTTAACTAAATTCTACCCTGTTAAGTTACAAGTTATGAAACAAATCAACTGAAATCTTGAAATTCATCTCCGTCTATCTTAATTAAGTAATTATAATTTGCCTTTCTCACCATGATGCGCTTAATTCGCCTCTTGCTGCGAGGCAGGCGCGGGCAACTTTGCGATCAGCTGACCTTCTCCGCCATCTTGCGTTTTCATTGACAGTTCTCACGGAAATGGCCGAACGACACCGAAGTGACTTCGGGTACTGCGAACCGCACTGTTGCACTGCACATTATTTTGAATCACTATCTACGGTTTTGGACTGTTTGTTCATTCGTTGTTGACAGGACGCTGTAACAAAAGAAATTGTAATCATTACTTAAAGTTCCTCTAAAGGTATTAAAAATTAAACATCACTATTAAAATATTTAAAATAGCTTAGCATTTGAACTTGGTACTTAGTACTAATAATTCAAATAGCTTTGGGTTAGTTTATCAATGCACTTCTCGTCGCAAATGCCATGTCAAACAGTCACACATTTTCTTTCAACATTTTTAAGAGCGGCATGAAAAAAACACCTTAAAGCTGTCACTGAATAGTCTTCCTGGCTATGAAAATGATAGGAAGGCATATATGCCTCCTCCGAAATTAAAGTACATGATGATTCAAAAATACAAAGATATAAAAATTATGATTGACAGATAGAACAAGTACTTGTTTAATCTACAACTCGATAATGAAATCGGTGTTGATTCTCTAATCTATTTGGCAACAATGCGAAAACTTCGTAAACATATAACGAGTATTGGTCATCCTGACCTCGACCGGCAGCGCGTTCCAGACTAAGGCAAACTTTTGTAATTCGATTCGAAACTTCACGGAGAATGTCACGAAATCGTTCCAATTTCCGTTCTCATTGGAACTAGAGCACACCTATTGACCTCATTCAGAGATAATCCTTTGCCTCCTTCCCAGCTGTATCTGGTCTGAGAACCTGATGTGTCCACGAAAGAAAATGCCAGGAATCAGGATCAGCCCTGGGGCCCAAGTCAGTTATGGCCAATTGTGTCAAAACAGAATCTTTTTTTTTAACGTGTGGAAAATCCGCCATGGATGCTATGCCGGACTCTTACCGACTAAAAACCACACGTTCCCTGCCTACTGTATTTACTGCCTACGGTTGGGAGCCCCGGGTAAGCCGTCGGAAGGATATCCCCAGGATTCCCAACAGACCTTGGCTACGACTGTATATTTGAAAATCCTGTTGGACCCCTTAGTGGAACTTAGCAGTGGAACCAACAGTCCGAAAGGGCCTCACCTAGGGAGTTCGGGTGCTATCCTGCGTCTTTAGAGGGTTTTTCGGTTGTTATCCTGGACCGTCACGTAGTCGTCCCGGGCCTGCTTCTGTAAGGATAGTAAGCAGCTCTACGGAATCATTATAGAAGCTTAAAAGCTACAAAAACTATCAAGTGCCGACGCATCAGAAATTTACCGAGCAACGATTGCGATTCTGTTCTGACGCAATCAAAATAGCAGCCTTTGGTCGGAGGTTGGCAGGTTTATCAACCAGGGGATCGTCAAGACCTGGTGACCTCTGAACATTGTTTTTCGAGCGAGCAAAGCAGCGTGTGCTAGAACATGACGCGCCCCCTTGAGCCTTTCTCTACTAGGGCGACAGTTAGCCCCCATGTTTACGCTCATATAGAGGACGAAGAATGCTCTGGAACTTACGGCGCCCAGTGCATCGTCTGCGGCATGGGAGAGAACTGTTCTTCTCCCGCTCCTTCTCCGCCACGTTTTTTGCATACATCGCCATCTCACAAAATAAGGCGGCGGAGTTTTATGCCAACCATAGCTTGAACCATGACTTGCAATCCCTGTCCTACTGCTACTAGGAGGTCACGTCACGTAGGTATTCCATCGAGCCTCTCGGAGAAGTGGGTAGGAAATTTACCTAATCTATAATTCTATGACCTAATCCATATTTAAATCTAATTTATAAACTCAACGCAAAACAATTTAAACACAAATATTACTCATACTTGACTCAGTTCTAATTGAAAATTCCTTCAACCAAAACTCACCGTGTAAACAATCAACAAAGTGGCTGAAACCAGGCCAGGACGCGTGCCCAAACTAGTACGTAAAACTAACAACATGCTTGTATTGCTAGTTTGTAAACTAGGACGGAAATATATTGCAATGTTGCACCTTCCAACTCAACACTTTGAACAGGAGAAATATTTATTAAACATGTTATGCCTGCATACTTCTGCTCCTAACTAACTACTTTTTATAGAGATAATTTATAATCCATCTATTTTTATACCACTAAAGTGGCAGACGAGCTTATTGTTGGTTACCGTAGCCTAATGAACGTTTGTAACACCTGAGGAGCTACACACGCTGTACGGGCGCAGGTTGTGACGATCCACAGTGGACATTTTTCAAACCCCCATTATGGCTTACTTAAACTGTTATGTCAACCGAGACCCACAGCCTAACGTGCTTTCCAAAGCGCAGAAACGCTAGCAAATAAATAGCACAAAGTGGAAAGGACCAGCAATGGTAAAAGTTCCTTACTGCAGCGATCATTTGCAGAACAATGGGACCGCGGGACCACGATCGCTTTAAAACTTTCGATTTTTGCTCTAGGAAAGAACCTATCGAATCTCTTAGAAGACTAAGGTATCTTTGAGGTAGGTACACTAATAGGTCTATAACATACGGGTTAAGTTCGGAAGGAGCTCTGAGGAATTGTTTGAAATGATGACCACAGCTATTATCTATCATCGCTCGCCACAGACAGTGTGTTCATTCTCATACTCTGCGTCCGATGAAAACACCCTTAAGAGTGTCTCCGATGATTAAACTTCATAATAAAGTTCAGAATGCAATGAAACACATATGCACCAGCATGATAAAAATGCATGAAAGTGTAAAGTGGGGTGCTAAAGGTCGAAGATGGCTGGCGGCGCTGAGCTGACCTATTTACACTTCGCTAGGTTTATTTGACGTGCGAGGGTCGGAGTCTGCGGGAATTGCTGTCTGGGTTCATGCATATATTGTAGGACGTGTCTATTTTTATACAGCGCCAGTTACCCCAAACTAAACTAATTTAAGCTTCTGCAGGCAACTGATAAACATACTTACATAAAAAATTATCATCATCAATATCAATATCATCAATATCAATACATATAATAAAATCGTCGGTACGTGGAAGAGAAATAAGAAAAAATATTATAGGGGGGCTTTATGAACGCAATAGAATCCAAAACAATGATTTTTAGAATTTTTGTCTGTTTGTCTGTATGTCTGTATATCTGTTTGTCTATACGTTTATGCACGTTAATCTCAGTAACCGCTTAACCGATTACAATGCGATTTTTTTTCAACTTTCCGTTTATACACCATATGTGACGTAAACGAAGTTGCGGGATCAGCTAGTTCATTAATAAAGATAATGTAGATAAAAAACATTCAAACGGAAACAAATATTAGCGGATTACGAAAAATTTATGATTCCGTCCGAAATTTCGGAACCTGAAACTCCAGCACTCCCTGAAACAGTCCACATACACTACCACTGCGCTACCAACCCCTAATATTCCTGTTATCTCCCCCAGCTACGCTAAATTACTTTTGTAAGGGATGAGCTCAACCTGGAACATCCTTCAGAGGGTTTCCCCGAGACTACAGGCCATAAGCGATAGCAGGGCACGGTATTTTCGTGTAGTCGGTAGTTTGGAAGAAGTCCGGCATAGAATCCATGAGAATTTCCATACGAAGTAAAAATAAGGAGTGAGCTCAAGTCGAAAGTGGTCGAGGAGTGAGAACACAAGTCCGACTCCCACCATTAGAGAAACTCCGCCACTTAATTCCACAATCAAATTTACGCGGAAGGAACTAGAATACCCCTATCGGACTTAACCGTGTATATCGAGCGCTCCGGATACCGGATACGGTAGTCTGCGACGAGCTGTAATACGTATGGATAGAACCAATACCTATGTTCTAGTTTCGACTCTAGACTGATCGATATTTTATCTTTGTTAACATATTAACTCGCGACATAAAAAATGGGTAAGTATCAAAAATAAAATTTCTCAGTTAGTCTGTCTGTTCGTTCGCCTATTCCGGCTAATCTCTGAAACTGCTGGACTGATTTTAAAGTGACTATCACTGGGAGATAGCTGATTTTATAAAGAGTAACTTAAACTATATTTTATCTCTGTATTCCCGCAGGTACGGCCACAATGCGGATCAAACCGCAGGGCGTCCGCTAGTAACGTATAATAATATTTACTCCAACATGATATTTAGTCATAAATCTAATTTCGCGCGTTTTTATAGCTGTATATTTGCCTTTTTATGCAAATTTCCCGCGCCGTAACAGTTTTGAGCAAACGTTCCCGCGCCGCGGCCGGAACCGTCATTCATTCTCATTTAGATGGGAATTGTTTTTTGGTACTTTATTTGTATAAGGTTTTTTTATGAGACTAGGCTATATTAACATTGTTAAGACTAGGCGGGATGTTATTGCAAATAATTTGACGGTGTATTTAGGTAAATAATAAACTTAGATTTTATAAAACAAATTTCTCAAAATATGACAGGTAAATAAAATTAGGAGAGGTTAACCGGAAGTCACAGCGGAGAATTCACATGATATTGTATATAGTCTACATACATATGATCACGCCTTTCATCCCCTAAGGGGTAAGCAGAGGCATATTATATGCCCACATTTCACCTTTTTTTTTGAAATTGACCCACGTAATAGGTGATGAGCCGTGTTAGCTTATATAGTCAGTGCTCAATTGCTCAGCTAATCCGATATATGGATATATCCCATATCCGGATTATTATGATCTGTCACCCCGATTTGTCTCCGAGTGCGGGGGGACAGGAAAAGTAAGTTCGATCTGTCCCCATTTTAACAACAAGGGTCATCTGTCCCCTTTTGGTCAATATAGGGACAGATGAAACACTATTTGTCCTTCATATAAATATATTAATGGTTTACTAACAACACAAACTTATTATTTTTCCTTTGAAATACTAAGATCGCGGCCGCCATTTTGTGCTTACGTCATATGTTATAGCAATGAGCTGTCAACATACCCACCCTTTAAGTGTATTGTTTCCACTCAGATGCTTCTATTAACGGAATTAATTCGATTATTATTGGCACAGCGTGGCGTGGGACGTACCAATTTGTAGGATATTACAAACCTATTAATATCTATTACATTAATGTGTTTGTTTACTTCTAAACATACGTAGCCGCGTAGGTACAATACATATTATGCAGTCGCTCCCAAATTTCTTCATTACGTCCTACATAATAGAATCTTTACGTAATGAGTATACTTTGTAATTCTAACTCCCTACATAATTTTCTCCTACGACACAATTTCGTCGCGGCTTGCCCAAACGTATAACTTCTAAGCATCTCTTGTACGTCTTGTAATTGAATAATTTCAAACATGATACCTTGAAATGTCGTATATATATGTCTTCTCTGTGAAATGAGATAACATTCGCTGAATACAGAGAAATTATCTGCGGTGATACGCCTATTTCCTTGAAAGGGTATGTAGAGGTATAAGTCTCATTCACACAGGGCCATTAGTGCTAATTGAGTCCAAATAGATGGTTCAGGTTCATCATCACGCCTTTATCCCCGAAGGCGTAGGCAGAGGCATATTAAATACCCACATTTCACCTTTTTATAATTTGTCCCACGTAATACGTTGTGAGCCGTATTGCCGTGTTTAAATGGACAGGCGCAGGTTGTGACTGCCTGCTGTTGAAATAAAGCCTTCAACTTGGCTTAACGACTGCCATTTTACTGGTAACCGGGACCAACGGCTTAACGTGCCTTCCGAAGCACGGAAACGCTCAAATAAATGTCACAAAGTGATCACATGGATGGTCACCCATCCATGGACCGGCCATAGTGAAAGTTGCTTACTGCAGTGATCGTTTACAGAACACTGAGTCCGCAGGGCCACGAGCGCTTCTATGATATAAATAGATGGTTTTTGAAAAACTGATGTTATACCACGGTAAAAGGGATAGACATGAAAAAAATATAACCCACTTTAATTCTAGTCGAGTGGATTACCTTTTTATAGTTCCCTGCCGTTCGTCTGTCTGTCTGTCTGTCACAAGCTTAGAGTATAAATTTATACTCTAAGGTCACGAGACTGTATCTCATGAACGGTGATAGCTAGAGACCTCAAATTTTCAAACACACAAAACAAAATAATTAAGGGGATGGGAGCTCCCATACAAGAAACGTGATTTTTTGGGTGCGGAACCCAAGGTGCGCATTTCGACTCGCATTTGGCCGGTTTTGTTTTTCGTGTGGATAATCATGGATGCTTTACCGCTACACGTTCCCTACCTACTGTTTACAGTTGGGAGCCCCGGGTAAGCCCTCGGAAGGATATCCGCAGAATTCCCAACAGACCTTCGGCTGACACTGCGGCCTAGTGCAAGTACCTATCCGTTTTCAACACCTGGAGAAAAACGAGGAGTGTTAAGGAGTCTTACCGAGCGCAAAGGTTTATTTTGACCTGTGGCATAGTAGCGGCACGGATAGATCAATTTTAGATGCGGTTTTTTTTTTGTTCGAAAGCCAACGTGACCGGTATGGTTCTTAGCCCCAAAATTTAAAGAGCATCAGCTTAATCCCTGAGTGATGACTAAAATTCAAAGGTCATACTCAACGGAAATTTGGTATACTGTTACGTTGTTAGTATTTATTCCCACGGGCTAAAGTTGTCATAAACATTTTTAGGGTTCCGTACCTAGAGTGTAAAAACCGGACCCTTTTACTGGATATACGCTGTCTGTATGTCTGTTCTTCTGTCGATCACCAGGCTGTATCTCATGAACCGTGATAGCTAGAGAGTAAAAAAATTAACAAGTGATACATTTCTGTTGCACGTGATGGCTCCCAAACGTGATTTCTTCGCCATTTTTTGGTACGGAACCCTCCGTGAGCAAGTCAGACTCGCATTATGCCGGTTTTTTTTATATTCCACTACCCACTAGCCTAAAACAGTAATGTACAGAAGGAAATCCGAGGGTAGGTTTGAAAAAAAAGTAAATACTGTCTACGCTCGCCCCCCTAAGAAACGGGATAACTCCCGAACAACCCCCCAAAGACGCGGGATAGTACCCGAACCCCCCCTAGGTGAGGCCGCAGTGGTAGCCGTAGGTCTGTTGGGAGTCCTAGGGACATCCTTCCGAAGGCTTACCCGGGGCTCCCAACCGAAGGCTGTTAGACAGGATACGTGTGGTTTTTATTCGGTAGGAGTCCTGTATAGCATCCTTGTAGGATTTTCCTCACACAAAAAACACACTATTTTGTACCACTCTAGCGATAAAACTTATATTGGAGAGGAAGTACATTTCTGTCAACGTAACTAATTATTTAATAAGGGCCTTCGAGGGATTGCAGAGCGACGGACGGTCATAAGAATCCCTTGTTTACTGCGGAAGTCTAACAACCAACTCAATCGACTTCGGTACATATAACTTGTAGTTTCCGTAACCCCGCCCGGATATACGGAGACAATAAAACGGATAACATCCCTGTATTGCACGACGACGGTAAACAATGTCGTATGTAGCTGAATTCTTTGCGAGAAATGTGATGTAATATGTGGCGTTTTATTACGTGCTTTTTAGGATTCCATACCCAAAGGGTAAAACCGGCCAAGTGCGAGTTAAACTCGCCCATGAAGGGTTCCGTAGCAGCAAGTAACATATTATAAAAGTTCTTGTAGTTCGATGGAACTTTCATTCATGTTTTAACACGTTCGCAGTTGTAGTGATTTTTCTCGGCGAAAATTGCGGTTTATGACGTATTAAAAAAATCTACCGACTCGATTCGTACAAACCAATTTTCGTTGGTAGATTTTATGGCAATGTACATCATATATTTTTTTTAGATTTATAATTCCCTTAGTTTAAAAGTTAGAGGAAAAATGTGTGTGTCCCCCGGAACACACATTTTTCCACTTTGGAAGTGTCTCTTGCGCAAACTATTCACTTTAGAAAAAAAATATGTTTGGAACCTTAACGGCATTTTTATAGATGTATGGGTTTAATGAAAAATAAAATTTTGTTTCAAATCTGAGTATGGGGACCCCTAAAATTAACTGCTTTTTTTCTAGTTTTATATAAAAATCTGGATGCGGTTCACAGAATACATCTACTTACCAAGTTTCAATAGCATAGGCCTTATAGTTTCGGAGAAAAATGGCTGTGACTAGGGATTGCATTCCCGCAACAGAATTGTAATCCCGGTATTTGCGGGACTGAGAGGTCTCAGTCCCGCGGGATCCAGGTATTTGCGGGATCCCGCATATTTCTGAAAGCCATTGAAAAAAGAAACAAATCCTGTATCATACATGCATCTAGAATTGAAAAACAGTCACGCTTTTATTCCTGAAGGGGTAGGCAGAAGCATATTAGCTACGAATTCGAAAAATTACAATCCCTATTATTAGAGTTAACGGGATATTTACCATGTCTTTTTGAGTATTTCCGATATTTCGGCGCTGTTGCAAGTGCCATGATCACGGAGGAACTGAAGTATTGGCGGTTGAAAGTAAAAGTCTTAGCACATATATCGATCTACCCTCCTTCGCACTCGTTTGTGTCGTACAACACCACTACTATTGGTTTCACTTTCACTGTACAGTCGCACTGGAACTCGGTCGCGACACACAACACTCACAGTATCTACACGCTGTTTCGGTTGGATATATTTACTTTTATTTATGCACACACGGACCACTGGATGCCAGACGCTCGGCAACTGAAACCCGTCTTCACGATTGAAATTTTTATATTTTTTAATTTCAATCGCTTCCCTAACCATTCTTGGTATATAATGGCGTTCTGTCGACAGCATCTTTGGGTTATGTAATTCGATCCAGTGGTCTGTACCAGACTCCAATAGGTGTTCAGCTATTGCAGATTTCTGTGGTTCGTTGTTTTTGACTGCCCTGATGTGTTCTTTAATTCGACACGTAACCGTTCTTTTGGTTTGCCCTATGTACGAACTACCACAACTGCAATCAATTTTGTACACTCCCGGTCTGTACATAGGGCAAACGAAAAGAACAGTTACGTGTCGAATTAAAGAACACATCAGGGCAGTCAAAAACAACGAACCACAGAAATCTGCAATAGCTGAACACCTATTGGAGTCTGGTACAGACCACTGGATCGAATTACATAACCCAAAGATGCTGTCGACAGAACGCCATTATATACCAAGAATGGTTAGGGAAGCGATTGAAATTAAAAAATATAAAAATTTCAATCGTGAAGACGGGTTTCAGTTGCCGAGCGTCTGGCATCCAGTGGTCCGTGTGTGCATAAATAAAAGTAAATATATCCAACCGAAACCGCGTGTAGATACTGTGAGTGTTGTGTGTCGCGACCGAGTTCCAGTGCGACTGTACAGTGAAAGTGAAACCAATAGTAGTGGTGTTGTACGACACAAACGAGTGCGAAGGAGGGTAGATCGATATATGTGCTAAGACTTTTACTTTCAACCGCCAATACTTCAGTTCCTCCGTGATCATGGCACTTGCAACAGCGCCGAAATATCGGAAATACTCAAAAAGACATGGTAAATATCCCGTTAACTCTAATAATAGTGTTAGTGACCATGAAAATTTAAATTACAATCCCGCTACTTCAAGAGGAGCGTGAAGATTCACATCAGGCCGTCCACTTGAGGACCACTGTCAGAAGTCTACCGGGCTGTGAGAATGGCCCCCAATCGCTAGATTCGCTACGGCTTGCCATCAGGCTGGCGACGTCAATTTGGCGAGCTTCATAAAAAAAAAAGCCCACCTTTCGTGCCTAATATTTCGTGACACGTACTTAACTGTTTATAGTAAGTAGATACAAGAAAAGTAAAATCTTCCTTATTCAATCACTAAAACAAATAAGTATATTATTAGGTTATGTATTACGGCACAATAACAAAAAATCTTCCTCGAGCCGTATCAGTTTGCGCGCTTCCGCTTACAGAACCACACATGGCGTTTACCTTTGCGCAGTCCCGCTAATCCCGCGGGATCCCGCTCGATTTACGTGCGGGACTGGTCCCGCAAAAATACTGCGGGATCCCGGTATTTCGGGATCCCGGTATCCCGGTATTGCATTCCCTAGCTGTGACATACGGACGGACAGACAGACAGACATGACGAATCTATAAGGTTCCGTTATTGCCATTTGGCTACGGAACCCTAAAAAGGGGACCCTATTCATGAGACTTCGCCGTCCGTCTGTTTGTCTGTTCATCACAAGGCTGTATTTCAGAAACTGTAATAGCTAGAGAGCTGAAATTTTCACAGATGATGTATATCTGTTGCCGCTATAACAACAAATAATAAAACAAAAATAAATATTTTTGGGGCTCCCATACAACAAACGTTATTTTGCTGTTTTAGTACAGAATCCTCTTTGCATGTCCGACTCGCACTTAGCCGGTTCTTTTTACAAACAAAATTGACTCCAGTACATAAAAATAGTTATTTCAGTAGCGCCTACGTGGCAGTTACCCGGGTATACGGATAAAATGAAACGGGGAATATCCGTCTATTGTGCTAGCTGAATGCTTAACAGGCACAATATTGGGACTTTGTTACGCGGACTTCGTAATTCAACGTTATGCTACAGCGTGTCTATTTTTTTGTAACTTCTAGTTACAAAAACAGGCGTTGCTAACTTCGAAAATTAGGATTTATGGGTACCTACCTACGTTATTTAACCACCTTAATGGCGAAAGTTTGTTATTTGAAAATCCTTTATTATTACTTACTAAAAAGAAAGAAAGAAAAATTTGCTAGCTACTTACTAGCGGATGTCACGCGGTTTCACCCGCGTAGCTCCCGTTCCCTTGGGAATACGGGAATAAAATATAAACTATGTTACCCAAGGATAGCGTAGCATCTCAACATTGAAAGAATTTTTCTCACAGTAGTTCTTTAGTTTATGCATTATAAACATACACACACTCACAAAAATACAAATTTTTCCTCTTTATTATATTAGTGTAAATCCTACTTCCTACTAATATTTAAATGTGAAAGTTTATGAAGATGTTTGGATTTTTGTTACTCAATCACGCTCTAACGGCTGAATGGATCTGGCTGAAATTTAGAACGGGAATAGAGTATAGTCCGGAATAACACAAAGGCTACTTTTTATCCCGGAAAAATGTTCCCACGGGAAGTGAGATCGGGGACCAAATTTCACGCGGGCGAAGCCGCGCGCATCAGCTAGTGTAGTTAATAAGTTTCCTATTATCCAAATTTCATCTATAAAGGGGGACAAGTCTCCACGATAATGAGTCAGTCAGGTTCTCTCTTTGTATAATAGCGTGGGTAGTAGAGGAAAGCTACGGGATTCGTAGTAGGTATACGAACGAATTTCGTAGCACTCATTTCTATTCATAAACTAACTGACCCGGTTTTTGGATAGAAGCCTTGCGCTGGCTACAACTAATACAAAAAAAAGAATTAGCGAAATCGGTCCAACCGTTCTAAAGTTATGCGCGTACAGACATTTCGCAGATCCATTTTTAGGGTTCCGTAGCCGAATGGCAAAAACGGAACCTTTATAGATTCGTCATGCCTGTCTGTCTGTCTGTACGTCCGTGTGTCACAGCCTTTTTTCTCCGAAACTATAAGGCCTATGCTATTGAAATAAGTAGATGTATTCTTTGAACCGCATTAGGATTTTCATATAGAACTAGAAAAAAATCAGTAAATTGTGGCGGTCCCCATACTCACTACTGAAACTGAAAAATGTTTTTTTCATCAAACCCATTCGTGTGGGGTATCTATAGATAGGTTTTCAAAAATGCTATTGAGGTTCATAGCATCATTTTTTTCTAAAGTTAATAGTTTGCGCAAGATACACTTCCAAAGTGGAAAAATGTGTTCCCCCCCCCCCCCCCCCTCTAACTTCAAAACTAAGAGAATGATAAATTTAAAAAAATATATGATGTAGGTACATTGCCATGAATACTACCAACGAAAATTAGTTTGAACGAGATAGAGCTGATAGTTTTTTTTGTAACACGTCATAAACCGCAATTTTCGGTTAGAAAAATCCCCACCACTGCGAACGTGTTAAAACATCAGTCAAAGTTACAACGAACTATAAGAACTTTTATATTATGTTACTTGCTGCTACGAAACCCTTCATGGGCGAGATCAACTCGCATTTGGCCGGTTTTTTTTATTTAACGTGGGAGAAAATCCTTCATGGATGCTATGCCGGACTCCTACCGACTAAAAACCTCACGTAACGCCCAACGGTTGGGAGCCCCGGGTAAATATACATTACACAGCGCCTTTAAGACTATATGTATAGTAAAGCAGCAATTATAGCTTGTGTTATGAGATTTAGACAACTAATAAAAATCTTACCAACTAATATTTTAAATCGCAAAAGTTTGTAAGTAGATATCTGGTCGTTGGTTATTTTTTCACGCTTTACAGGATGAACGGATTTGGCAAAAATTTGGTACAGAGATGATTATTTTTATTTTATATGTAAATAAGATCCTATGGAAAGCAAGTACGGAAACTAAATTCCACGCGGAGTCTAGTAGGTACCTACTAAAATATTTCTATACATATCTATCTATGTTATAAAATGAATCTGCAAAATGCATGAGCGCTCATAACTTCAGATCGGCTGGACCGATTTTGCTAATGCTTTTTTATTTGTATTAGTGGTAGTCAAGGCAAGCTTCGTATTATTATTATTTTTTGTTTTTTAAATCTTATATCGGGTCACAGTTCACGAGGAAAAAAATCTTGACAGACATACAGACAGATGGACAGAGGAACAACAAAGTGATCCTTTATGGGTTCCGTTTTTTCCTTTGAAGCACGCAACCCTAAAATTCCTTTGACGTCGACTTCCCAATTTCACGAGCAATGAAAATATAAATATTTTGATAGGTAGGTATAATTTGCAATAAATAAAAGTAATATCTTGTTCCTTTGAATACGTTGGATGTCTGGATGTCCCTGGAGTAATTTGCGCAATTTCCATGAAGATAGGATGTTATTATTATATTAATATTGAGCGTTATTTTCTTCTCTGGGGCGTTGATGTAAAATAAACAATTCGTCCTTTTCTTACATAATATCGTTTTAACCCTCATATTGAATTTAGGAATCGCAATACAGAGCTTTTTATTATTTCTGTGCTAATATTTCAAACTAGCGGATGTCATGCGGTTTCACCCGCGTAGCTCCCGTTCCCGTGGGAATATGGGAATAAAATATAGCCTGTGTTCACCGGGGATAGTGTAACTTCCCAACTGTGAAAGAATTTTTCAAATCGGTTCAGTAGTTTCGGAGCCTATTCGATGCAAACAAACAAACAATATTTGTACGTAGAATAGATAAAAAATAGAATAGAATAGAAAACACTTTCTACAAACACCATATGGAAAATTACAGAAATGAATCACAAAATTATTAACGTACAATGGGCGGTCTTATCGTTTAAAGCGATCTCTTCGAGACAACCATGAGTACGTATGTAGTAATATTTATAAATAATCGAAGAAATCTGGAACATGGGTACCTACTTCGTTTTAAGCATTAGAAAGTCAAATAATTCAGAAATAAATAACATACGGCATTATCCATGTAACGTTTTGTTCCCTAGGGAGTAAACAGTAATATTAAATGTCAACAAATCTGGCAGATTTCCATACATTATTGTTAAAAACCGGCCAAGTACGAGTCGGACTTGCGCATGGAGTGTTCCTTATCAAACTGACAAAATAAATTGCGTTTGTGTTAAGGGAGCCTTCCTTAATTATTATTATTTTTCAGATTTGTTGTTATAGCGGCGACAGAAGTACTGCTCGTTCGCTCTAACTTTGCCGCTCGGCTCCATACTGAAGTCGAATTTTTAATTAGACGAAGTAAATTGACAGCAACTAATGCCACTTCTTCATACAATGTTGCGTATTTACTATGACGAAGTGACATTAGCTACCATAGAGTTATATATATTATCATTAGAGAGGCAAGCACGAACATCGCGTCTCGACAAAAGCACGGCTACCTATGAGCTGAGAAGACGCAACTATGAAACTTTTTAAGCAGTGATGGTAAATATATATCTGTCTCATTCACACGCGTACGGTGAACACCGCCGCCGCTGCGATTAGACAAAGACAAAAACATAAACATGACGAACGTGGGCCAGTGTTGACTACTGTATGAAATTTTTACCCACGATGATTATAGAATTACTAAACAAATTTAAAATTATTATGTACCTATTTCATTTATTATTTTATTTCGGTTGAAACCGAAACTCACGTGTTCATATTTAAAAAAAAACAGCCAAGTGCGAGTCGAATACACAGAGGGTCCCCATACAAAAACAGCAATTTACGTTTGTTGTGTGGGGTCTTTTTCGGATTTTAGTAGGTATTTTTTGTTATGGCGGCAGAAACATACATCACCTGTGAAAAAAATTGCTCTATCTACCACGGTTCCTGCGATACAGCCTCGTGACTAACAGACAGACGGACGGCAAAGCCTCATGTCTCGTTCATAGAGTCTTGCGTTTACCCCTCCGTGCGCGAATCCGACTCACACCTGACCGGTTTTGTTTGCAATATGTGCAGCAAGTTTCACCAAGTGCCATTAATCAACGGTAGATATAAATCTTCTCAGGTGTCCATTTTAGAAATTTCTCTACCTTAAGATGGGTTTCTCTCTTTTACGTTTGAAGTTACGCATGGATGCTATTGCGAACGCCTACTGACTAAAACCACACTGCGCCCTGCTACTGCCTACGAAGGGTGTCCCGGCTGGCATTTATTTGAGCGTATCCGACGTTTCCGTGCTTCGGAAGGCACTTTAAGCTGTTGGTCCCGGTTGCCAGTAAGATGGCAGTCGTTAAGCCAAGTTGAAGGACTTGACCAAGGTTAAAAAATTCAACAGCAGGCTGTCACAACCTGTGCCTGTCCATCTCAATACGGCAGTGGCAGTACGTGTCACCACATAAATGACGTGGGTTATATTCTTATAAAAAAGGTGAATTTTGGGCATATAATATGCCTCTGCCTACCTCTTCGGGGATAAAGGCGTAACCATATCGCATCGCATCCCGATAGACCTTGGCTAACACTGCCGTCTCGCATAGGGGTCCTATCCCGCTTCTTTAGGGTTGGTTCCCGGTGTACTAAACAAACTCTCTCCGAAACTACTGGACCGATTTAAAAAAATATTTCACTGTTGGGAAGCTACACTCTTCCGGGTGAACATAGGCTATATTTTATTCCCGTATTCGCACGGGAACGGGAACTACGAGGCTGAAACCGCGTGACGTCCGCTAGTATTCTATATAGACCATTAAAAAGGCACTTCTTACAAAACTTCTGACCCTTTCATTTAATACCAAAAAGGATATTTTTTTCTTAAATTAATTTTAACACAGTACTTTATGGCCGCTAGAGGGCGCACCATTAAATTCAGTGACACGATATAAAACTCCAGTCCAGTCCAGTCCAGTTAAAAAAACCAGTCTAACGTCAAGGCGCTTCTAACAATATCTCATTAGTCCAGTTCTAATAAGTACCTAGTTGAGGAGCTCTGAGGGAATACATGAACATACAGACATACGTATATAGCCTGTCAAAATCATAACCCTGCCTTAGTCGGGTAATATTATTAATGTATCTTACATAGGTAATTAATTACTAATTCTCCCACTGTTGTGGGTAAACCAAACCGATATTTTAGTGGTAACACTGAATGGCAATCACAAATTTTATTTTCAAAATTCGATTATAGCGGTATTTACGCTGATATCAATGCGTAAATAGTATAATTACGTGCAAAATGTAATTCTACATGACTAATTGTGTTTTTATGTTTTAGAATTGCAATCTTTTACTGTGTATTTGCCCATTTTGTCGCCCGGTTCAATTTGTACGTACGATTGGCGTAACGGCGTCAGACTGAACTGACGTTTGGCTCACCTAAGCCTGTGGGCTTACGTTAGGTAGGCTTGATGTTGGCGCGTTCGTTAGTCATCTAGTCTTATCTATATCAATGTTAGCTACTGTCAATTTACTTCGTCTAATTAACAATTCGGGTATACGCCTCTACGCCAGCGGCAAAGTTAGAGCGATCGGGTAGTACTAAATATTCCCAATAGTACTATTGGTAAGACTATACAGCAGTACGACTGGGAATAGCCCAAAACTTCAGCTAGAGAGCTGAAGAAAACCGTGATAGCTAGAGAGCTATCACGGTTTCTGTGATACTGCCGGAGCGACAGACAAACAGGCAGACAACGAAGTCTCATAAATAGGGTCGCATTTTTACCCTTTGGGTACGCAACCCAAAAAGCGGGCAAATGTTGGTTCAAGGGTGCTACGAGGCCTGTTGGAAGTCCTGGGGTATCCTTCCGAGGGCTTACCCGGGGCTCCCAACAGTAGGCTGTTGGGCAGGATACGTGAGGTTTTTAGTCGGTAGGAGTCCGGCATAGCATCCATGTAGGATTTCCCTCACGTAAAAAGTAAAAGGGTGCTACGGGGCTCGTAGCAATTCACAAGCGTAGCAATGGTGCAGGACTATACAAATTATTATAATGAGGAAAGATTGTTTATTTGTTTGCATTGAATAGGCTCCAAAATCCAAAATTACTGTTCCGATTTGATAATTCTTTCACTGTTGGGAAGCCACACTATCCCCGATAAACATACGTTTTAATTTATCCCGTATTCCCACGGGAACGGGAGCTACGTGGGTGAAACCGCGTACTTTGCTAGTCTGTACTAGTATTATAGAGAAGAAAGATTTGATTGTTTGTTTGCATCGAGTAGGCTCCAAAACTACTAACCTTATTTGAACAATTGTTTCACCGTTGTAAAGCTACGTTATCCCCGGTGGACCTAAGCTATATTTTATTACCGTATTCCCACGGGAACGGGAACTAAGCGGAAGAAACTGCGTGACGTCCGCTAGTGCCGAATAAAAAACTCTTAATAAAGTCATGTTGCATTCTTTAGCTCCAGTTTTTGACGTCGTTAGAGAATCCTATGTTTATTGCGATTGTATAATTTGATACAAATTAATTAGAAAGAAAGAAAGAAAGAAAAAACATTTATTTGATGCAAGTAAGACACATAAATTGTTTAAGAACATACAAATTTTGTTTTATTGTATGCTTCACGATCGCATCAAAGGAGTGCCCAGTTCAAAAAGCGCCAATGTCCGCCAGGCACATCCAACATTCAACTGGAACCCGTGTGTTGTGTGTAACTTGTGTACATACTGTGTGTGAGTGTAGTAATTATAGAGTTTTCACTCAAAAGGTCGAAAGCAAACAAAACCAGTCTAACATTACAATACAAAGAGCCTCATTGTATATTACCAAGTGCGCAGTACAAAATTAAACAGTAGCTTTTCTTCCCCTCTTTATTCAATTCAATTCAACTTTATTAGCATTCATGTGTGTACAGCTTGGCTACCCAACGAACTTGGAATAATGACAGCAGTTCTGTAAAACAAAGGCCCTACTTGCCGAAGCACTTACTACCCGTTCGCTCTAAGTTTGCCGCTGGTGTAGAGGCGTATACCCGAATTTTTAATTAGACGAAGTAAATTGACAGTAGCTAATGTCACTTCGTCATAGAAAATAAGCAACATTGTATGAAGCAGTGACATTAGTTGCTGTCAATTTACTTTGTCTAATTAAAAATTCGACTTTAGTAGATATGGAGCCGAGCGGCAACCTTAGAGCGAACGAGCAGTATTTACAAATTCAATTTTTACACATACCTATCTACCTCAGCTTATAAGACCAAATAATTGTGGCGTGCTTCGGAAAGAATTATGTCTGTTACTTGGCAGGTATTAATACTGCTGATACTGAACTGATCAGGGTTTTGAACTCAAAGGGTTAAACGAGACCCTATTGATGAGAAAACTGTATTAGATTGATTATTAGTAGGATGAATTTTGGGAGGGACTGGACTGAGTTTCTTGGGGTGTTCTTCTCAGTCTGTAGCATTTCCGAACCCCCGGTAGATTCACAAAAAATTTGACAAATCTAAATTTTTTTTTTCATTTCGAAGGGTAAAAATAGAGTCTAAGCTCTTCGTTTGTCCGTCGGTCTCCAGGCTATACCTACCCCAGGCAGCGTGAAAGCTAGACAGCTGAATTTTCACAGATAGAAGCGCTCGTGGTCCCGCGGACTCACTGTTCTGTAAGCAACTGCAGTAAGCAACATTTACTGTGGTCGGTTATGGATGGGTGACCACCACGTGACAGCTTTGTAACTTTTAAAACCATAACAATAAAAGTATAATGGCACCAACTTCAATATTATGTTAAATAATAATAATAATTAATAATAATATTATAAAGAGGAAAGATTTGTTTATTTGTATTTTTGTTTTTTTGTTTGTTTGTTTGTAACGAATAGGCTCCGGAACTACTGGACCGATTTGAAAAATTCTTTCACTGTTGGGAAGCTACCCTCTTTGCGGTGAACATAGGCTATATTTTATTCCCGTATTCCCACGGGAACGGGAACTACGCGGTTGAAACCGCGTGATGTCCGCTAGTGTTGAATAAAATCTGATATGTAAATCAAAATATATATTACTATGTGCTAGGTAAATTTTATTTTTAAGGATTTGTATGAGGGCCGTTCTATTTTTTATTTAATTTTTTTTTATTATTTTAAGTGACGGGTGGACCGAAAAGTATGTCTATCTGGGTGTAAAGTTCTCATCAACACAAATCAATCAAGCCGAAACACAAGGTAACTGCTGTAAATATTTAGGTCTTTCGGTTCCATCACTAGATCGACTCCAGACCTTCATTAAATTGTAGTATATTAAAGCACTTAATCAAAAAGTTAACAAACGCACTAGTTGTCCCTACAATTTTCGGTGATTGCCCTCGATTTCTCCTGGATCCCAGAATCAGATCCTGATACCCTGGATATGGGACCACCTCAGAAGTAAGCTCTTTCAAACAAAACAAAAAATTTCAAATCCATCCATAATTGGCGCCGCTATCGCGTAACATACAAACAAAAAAAAAACGGCGTACGAATTGAGAACCTCCTCCTTTTTGAAGTCGTTTAAAAATAGAGCTAAATTTTCGTAGCGGTAACGGTAACTACAATGTATTTCTATTTGCTACGAACGATCCCTAGATAAAACCAAAGATACCCAATAGTCAATAACTCACTTCTATTACTCTACTCAAAAGCAAATAAGCAATATTCGATTTGATTTGATACTCTTTAAGTGTTTACAGATACATACGCGCCGATATAGGGCAGGTACTGTGAAATCACCAGCCCCCTTATTGACAACCATTCGCAAACTAACCGTCAAACGTTTACCAACTCATCGGAACGTCAATAATTGGGCTCCAAACGTAATTTGCAGAGCCCATGTAGGTACGTGTGGATTTATAGATTCTGCGGGGTTTTTGAATTGCATTTTCGAATCTATCAAATCGTGTATTGAATTTTCGATGCCATGTTGAATGTTCGTTGGAAATTCAGAATGAAGGCAACCGGCTATTTTTTTTTAACGTGAGGGAAAATCCTCATGGATGCTATGCCGGACTCCTACCGACTAAAAAACCTCACGTAACACCCAACAGCCAGTGGTTTGGAGCCCCGGATAAGCCTGAGGAAGGATGTTCCAGGGACTCCTAGGGAATCCCAACAGAGCCACGGCCGTCACTGCGGCCTCGCCTAGGGGTGGGTTCGGGTGCTATACCGCTTCTTTGGGGGGTTTCGGGTGTGACCCCGTCTTAGAAGGTTTTTACAGGGTCGGCAGCGCGAGTGTGGCGCCTCTGGTGTTGCAAACGTTCATAGGCTGCGGTGACCACCAGTACATCTGGTGGGCCGTATGCTTGTCTGCCCACCTTCGTCTATACTAATATTATAAAGAGGAAAGATTTGATTGTTTGTTTGTTTGTTTGCATCGAATAGGCTCCGAAACTACAGAACCGATTTGAAAAATTCTTTCACTGTTGGAAGCCACACTCTTTGCGGTGAACATAGGCTATATTTTATTCCGCAATTCCCACGGGAACGGGAAGTAAGCAGGTGAAACCGCGTGACGTCCACGAGTGGAATATAAGCAAAATAAAAAAAGAAAGCGGACCCCAAGCTTCAGATTTAGCCAGGATTGACGCTCAGATGGTGTTGATTCGAAATACTGAAACTAAACTGTTTACTTCGAGTCATACTGCGGCACAAAATATAGCAATCAATTATAGTTTTGTTGACTGATAGGGTGACTCAGCAGTCGCCTTTCAGAGCCGACAAAAAAACTATTAGGTAACATTCTTTGCCAAGTAGACACAAGAAAAATGAAGGCCCCTACTTACCTACCGAAAGTAGAAACTACGATTATAGGTTGAAAACCGGCCAAGTGCGAGTCGGACTTGCGCATGGAGATTGTACCGCTCGCCACAGACAGGGAGTTCATCCTCACACTCTACGTCTGGAGCGTTTGAGCACGGTTAGATCCCATAGGGATTTCTTCCGCGCACGCTTAGATTGTGGAATGATCTCCCTGCCTCGGTTTTCCCAAACGCCTACAGTATGGGGTTCTTCAAAAGGGGTCTTAGAAGGCTTTTACAGGGTCGGTAGCGCGGGTGAGGCCCTCTGGTGTTGAAAACGTTCATAGACTGCGGTGACCACCAGTCCTTCTAGTAGGCCGTATGCTTGTCTGCCACATTATTGGTATAAAAGAAAATGGAGGGTTCCGTACCCAAAAACTACCATAAAAAATCACCGTTTTAGTGCGTTAATTTTCGGTCATCAGCCATTTTCAGTCTCATTGTGTCAATAGGAGCAACATTCAATACAGCTGCCTCAGTTTGGGATCTTTGATACGTCTCTATCGACCCCCTTGGAGAATGAATCGTGATGATATAGATAGATGTTAGGGTTCCATACCCAAAGGGTAAAAACCGAACCCTATTCATAAAACTTCACCGTTCGTCTGTCTGTCTCTCCGTCACTGTATTATGCTGTTTCTCAGGAACTATAAGGTACTAGCTGTTCCCAGCGGCTTCGATCGCGTAGGAGTCGTTTATCGCGTAAAATCATAACCTTCCTTTTGCGCAGTTGGTTAAAATGTAACCTATGTCCTTCCCAGGGCCTCGAACTATCCCTATACCAAATTTCATATCAATCGGTCCAGCTGTTTAGGCGTGGAAGCGTAACAGACAGACAGACAGATAGACAGACAGAGTTACTTTCGCATTTATAATATTAGTAGGGATGTTAGCTAGAAGCTGAAATTTCATCTGATGTATTGATGTATTTCCGTTGCCGCTATAACAACAAATACTAAAATAAGAAAAATAATTACTATACAAAAATCGAGAACTTTACGCGTTTTTATACGGAACCCCCCGTGTGCGAGTCAGACTCGCACTTGGCCGGTTTTCTATAATACGTGACACATCACACGCTACGACGTATTGTGTACTAATTAACACGTAGCTTGATAGCAATTAAATTGAAACAATCGATCTCTATATGGACATGATGATCGATAACACAATGTTATGAATGAATTAATGACATACTTAAAGGTAGAGCCTATTAGCTATGATAACTAGACAATACAGAGTAGATAGATCTACCTATTACATCATCTTCCCTCTCGTGTGCCGCTCCTCTTACAATCCCGGGTACTTCAAGCGGAGCGTGAAGAGGCACATCATAGGGCCGCCAACTTGAGGATCACCGTTTAAAGTCCTACAGACTGTGACAGTGGCCCCCAGGCTCCAATCGCTAGATGTCATTATGGCTTTCCATCAACGGCATCATTTTGGCAAGCTTAATAAAAAAAAATCTAAGTTTTTTCGCTGTCCGCAGTTGTGTCCAAAGTCTGGCGAGAATTCTGGGACATCCTTCAGAAGGCTTACCTCGGGCTCCCGGCCACAGGCAGTGTTAGGCCACCGTGTGGGTTAACCGGTAAAAGTCATCTATACTAATATTATTAAGAGAAAAGATTTCATTGTTTGTTTGTTTGCTTGCATCGAATAGGCTCCCAAACTACTGAACCAATTCGAAAAATTCTTTCATTGTTATGAAGCTACACTATCCCTATTTTACTCCCGTATTCCCACGGCAACAGGAGATACGCAGGCTTTGCTTGCGGCTTTTGCTGAGAAAGAGATTTAAGAACTTATTTGGCTGGCTCTACCGGTGGCGGAGAGACCAAAACCTTATTCTCACTCCACACGCCGGTGTGGACGTGGAAGCTAGTTCGAGGGGACCCGGTGAATGACAACATGAACACTCACTGGCACCGACAATAATCCTCATAAAGCTACGTTCCCAGAGGCTGGACCAGTAGCATCCCAAAGTATCCTTGGGTATAACCTTGAGTATAACAAGTCCGGGATGGCATCTGTTGTCGTCATCATATAGGTGTTAAGGGACCCACAGACAGAGTAGTACCACAGTATAAAGAGAAAATGATCTTTTAGCTGTGGTAGTAGTTAACAGGCAGCCAGATTCCTGCTGGCGACTATAAATCTGTGGGGCTCTTTAAAGACCGAATGGATCGCGGGAATGTCACAGAAATTTTTAGTTAAACAAGGCTCAACTCATCCAATTCTGGATGATACACTCTAGCCAGCTTTTCTGCCTACATTTTTGTTTCAACGTAATATTTGACTTTCCCAAAAAGCGGGATAACACCCAAACAACCCCTCAAAGAAGTGGGATAGCATCCGAACCCTCTAGGTGAGGACGTAGTGGTAGTCTGGGGATATCCTTCCCAGGGCTTACCCGGGGGCACCCAACCGTAGGCAGCAGGTAGGGAACGTGTCGGTTTTCATTCGGTAAGAATCCAGCGGCATACAGACGTAGCATCCATGGAGGATTTTCCTCACGTAAAAAAATAGAGGTATTAAATAACCGAATTATAAGTTAAAATATTTGTACGCCAAATTGGCCGAATTTACAGGGAAACTTAAGAATTGTTAAAACACCAAATTGTTACAACCTATTCTTTAAAATTAAAAAAAATATTTTCTTTCCTTTATTTATATTATCTGGGGTGGAATAGCTGGAGTGAAATTGATGGACAAGAAAGGAATAGCGTGATTAGAAAACAATGTGGTAAAGAAATTACTGAAGATGTAGAGACGAAGATTGAAAAAAGTTGTTCCGGACATGTGGAGACAAAAGACTGACTAAACTGATTTATAAGGCGATAATTAATGGGCAAACAGGAAGGGGTCGGATACAGCGAGAACCAACGCCTGAGTGCCACCGCACTGCTTGGGCTGCTTGGAGGATACGGTGATCCACACGCTGACAGAGTGCCCCGAGTGGATGGAGCAGCGACGTAGTCTCGTAGTGGCAGTAGGACCGGGACATCTTACGCTGCAGACCACAGTCCAGGCTATGGTCAGCAGTGAACACGCAAGGAACTCCGCCGCCTTGTTTTGTGAGGAGGTGATGTTCGCAAAAGAGGCGGCGGAGAAGGAACGGGAGAGGAACAGTTATCTCCCGTGCCGCAGAAGACGCACTGGGCGCCGGAGATCACACAATGATCTTCGTCCTCCATAGGCGTGAGTCTGGGGGCAACACTCTGGGCAGGTTGTCGCCCTAGCAGATATAGGCTCAAGATGGTTGCGCGTTGGGAGTTACCGCGCGCCTCCTCAACGTAGAAAGTGGCGTGGTCCCCACGAAAAATAGAGGCGAGGAGCCGTCGAAGTTTGGCGGCCAGGGCTGGTCAAGGTAACTGGGATCTCCTTTCGAGGGCACACCAGGTTCCCTGACAACAAACAGCCGAAGAGGAGAAAGAGAAAAAAAAAGGGTCGACCTCGGCGTACGCATGACGACCAAATTAAAGACCTATTGGAAAAAGGCCAGGTCAAGAGTACCCTTAACCGGCAAGCGTGTATGAAAGCACTTATGAAAGTAGAAGAAGCGAAAGTGGTAGTAGGTACCTATGCCAGGATCGTAGCAAGTGAAAAGCCAGTCTCTGCCTACCCCGATGGGAGACAGGTGTGATGATATGTATGCTGTATCGATAAAACTGCAGAGTACCTACCTAGTTTGTTTGGCCTATTAATTAATACGAAGTACTTAATATTATTGTGAATAAGGATAATCCCATCGACAATATAAAATCGTTGACTAAATGAATAACATAATATTGTAAGTAACTACATTATTTTTTTAACTTATTTGTGAAAATTCTCACACATCATCTTTAGCGGTAGCCCTAATGAAGCTTATTTAAGCTTACGCTATGGGATCTAGATGACTAATAAACATAGACACTTATATTATTACTAAATACACACATAGTGTATTTTTATTTGCCAAATAAATTATTTATTTATTACCTAGTACATGTGTGGGCGTCGTAGTAATGAGGTAAATTTAAATTTAGGAAATATAATACTACTATAGAGGATAAACGCTCTATTTGATCTACTTTTGTCCCTGTTTGAATAATAGACAATGTCCCATTATCTAATTTAATTTTGAAAGTAAATTTACACACATTGTATTTTAAAACGTAGGTCCAGATTCAGACTTTACAGATTTATCAAATAAAAATAAGTTGGATGAAAACATAGATGCCTCTGTCTACATAACTGAAAATATTACAGGGTTAACATATTCTCGAATACTTAGCTATATTGATTTGTAATAAGTAGAAATCTTACCGAAAATATACGAATGTCAAACCACTGAGTAACCAAGACGGCACCTATTGATCTTGTTAACTTAAACCACAGAAAATTTTGTACGATCACTGTCAATATTCGAGATATTATCACAATTTTTATATTATTAATGTTTTCCCGTAAAATCGCGGCGCGCGGCACGTCCGTCCTGCGTCGATATTTGCGCGGCACTGGTGAAGTCATTGTGAAAATTAAAATGGCGGGAATAAGGACATGCGCCATGGGAAATCGATGCCGTTTGTGAAAATTTGTGATCGCGCCATTTTCGAATCGCACTTTTGTTTTTTCAGCAATTTATTTGGGGTTCCGTACCAAAAGAGCTGCGCCGATGTCTGTCACCACGCTGTATCTCATAAACCGTTATGGCTAGACAGTTGAAACTTTCCTGAATTTGGAAAATGGTATTTTGGGGAGGTATATTTTGAAATCCAAAATATACCTCCCCAAAATTCCATTTCCCAAATTCAAATTTCGAGTTCTTGCCACAGCATCCCCACCAGAAAAAAATCCGCTTCCTAAATGTATCACATAAAAATATAATCGAACTGTGATCCGCTTTCTTTTTTTTGAAGTCGGTTAAAATTTGCTGAAACGTGAAGAATCGTAAAAAAGAGGCGCTTCATAGGTTTAGCACACAGGCGCTGCAAGTGGTCGGCTCGGCCCTGAACTAAAGGCAGATACGCTTATCGAACAAGAAAGTGAGGCCAAGATAGCCAATACTAAATTCAAAAGTGAGTAGTCACTGTAACTCCCTAGGTGAGGCCGCAGTGGTAACCAAGGTTGGGAGTCCAGGGGTCATCCTTCCGAGGGCTTACCCGGTGTGCATCTGGATTGAGGGCCCAAAAATTAAATCTTCGCAAAACAAAATAAGATTTACAGGGACTTTAGTTAAAAGTTTCTTAAACTTAGGGCACTATGCCAAAAATTTCTTAAACACGAAATAAAGCTTTTGTGATGAAATAACTTGGGCCCTCAATCCAGATGCACACCGTACCCGGGGCTTCCAACCGTAGAGGCAGTACGTAGGGAATGTGTTGTTTTTAGTCGGCATAAGATTCCGGCGCGGCATTCATGTAGGCTTTTCCTCATTTTACAAAAAGAAGTTGGCATTGCTAAGCGCCAGCGCTAAAAAACACTATTCGGACGTTCTATAGCAGGGGTGGCTAACTTCAATAGACCCGAGATCTACCTACTGTTAAGAAATAAAAGTTGTGCGATCTAGTAATCGGGGGGGTGGGGGATTTAATTCTCATAATCCAAATTCAAGGCACCTGATTGTGGCTTTGTTTTCCCATCTTTGTTACCCAAGTCGTACCTTCCGAGTCTCCATGATTTTCTGACGGAGATGGGACTGCTGAGCCTCGTTCCCGGGGGGCGCTATCCCCCTCCTTGCGCTATTTAGACATTGACATGCCACCTAAATGGTGATTTTGCGGTACACCTTAGGTTGGGCAATAACTACGAGAGTGCAGCTGTGGCCCCCTCGGTTTTGGGACATAACTTCAGAAATGGTGTCCGAAGTTCCATACCGATGCGATGCTAACGCCCCCTACTCGTATACTTGATCCGGTGGGCGGCCCCATCAGTGGTCCTTGCAAGCACAGAACCTCGGATTTGTGAAGGGCTACCTCCAGACCCACCCGCCGTATTCGACCCACGACTTGAGCAATATCTGCCGTTGTCCTTATGGTTGCTCCTTGTGTCGTGATGAAGGTGTTGTCGGTGTAGCACGTTACACTGACACCTCGGAACAATGAACAATGCAGCATCCAATCGTTGCCCATATTCCACAGACAGAAGCGGTCCTAAGACCGATACCTGAAGAACCCCGCACGATACTTCTCGCCGGCCTGGCTAGCTACTCGGGTAAGTTAGGGCCCTCGCAGAGAGATAATCCCCGACAATCCGACAGGAGTAGTAGGACACTCCGTGATAATTGAGCGCCTCCCTAACGCAACTCCACAGCCAAGGTATTGAAGGCGTTGGCGATATCAGGGAACACAGCCCTCTGTCAGGGCCCTGACACGCATCATCGCGTCCATGGTGGAGCACCCCGACGGAAACTTAACTAGTGATCCGCCAAATCGAGCCCCTTTCATGTGAGGTGCTAGACGAGGCACTCTGCAAATAGCTAGTACTCGTACACCTCGTCGAGCAATCTGTCGATCGGCCGGGACCTGCATGGTGAGGCCGCCGACTAATTTTCACGTTTTCCATACTTTTGGAAGGTGGCCTTATTCGAAACATGCGCTCAAGCGCCCAATTGACGTCCAACTTCTTTGAGAGCCAGGTCTCATGCTGGGCCTAGTCCGTTCTCAGACCCGCAGCACTGCTTCCCTCAACTTACCCTGACTACGTGCACTCGTCCGTGCACTCCTAAAAAGAAAAAAACTAGTCTTATACAGAGTTTTCCTTTAATTTTATTTATATTTGTACTAGCTGACCCGCGCAACTTCGTTTGCGTCTTATAAGAGAGAAAGAGAGAGAGAGAGAGAGAGAGAGAGAGAGAAAGAGCGCGGTGTGCTATTGTTATTTTGATATCATGTTTCACGTCATTTGTTCCCGTCGCGTTTACTTCCGTCGCGTCGCTACTATTTATTATTTTAGAAATAATTAACGTTACTGTGATCGAAAACCTCCCAAAGACGCGGAATAGCTCCCGCATCCCCATTGGTGAGGCCGCAGTGGTAGCCGTAGCTCCGCTTACCCGGGGCTCCCAACGGTAGGTTGTTAAGCAGGATGCGTGTGTTTTAGTCGGTATGAGTCCGGCATAGCATACATGTAGGATTTTCCTCATGTTAATAAAAAGGTAACTGTGATCGAACGAAATGAATAGATCGAAAATAGGTTTTTTGTTTAAGAACTTTTTAACTTTTCAATTTTGTAATACATTATTTTTATGTAACTTTAACCATTTACGCAGAGGCGCAACGGATACTCTTATATCGATTAAATTTTCCCCGTTTTCAAAACATTTCACATTGCTGCTCCGCTCTTTCAGTAGTTTCAGTAAGGCTTGCCTTGGTATTTGATCATGGTCCCTTTGCAGCGTGTGTCTAATCCAGCTAAACTTCCGACGTTTGATCTGTTAGTGGATAGGGGTCTCACTGCAGCGTTCCAATAGGCTTACGTTTGTGATTTTAACGGGCCCGTATAATACCGAAGATCCGTTAGAGGTCAACTTGGAACTTGGAACTTGTAGCTGGTGCGAAATGTCTTTATTGACCTTCCATGTCTTGCATCCGTATAGTAGTACAGTTTTAACGTTGACTTTGTTTTGGGTTTCACTTTTCGAGTCAATTTTCGCAACTGCCATACGGGGCGCAGCTGTGTGAAGTTTGCTCGTGTGCTCTTGCCTTGGCGAGCCTCGAAATGATGTACCTACTCTTCTAACCCATCAGTTTCCGACACGACACTCCCGAGTTACGTGAATTAGTGAACGCGCTCGACATCTGTGCCAATGCGCAGCGAAACAGACTCTTCTCCCCGCACTTCATCTCCTGCGTCTGTCGATTTTATTTTCAGTCCTTCCATTCGCTGTCTCATTATGCACGTTGTCCTGTAGACATGCATGACGGCGTGTGTCCAAATTGGAGACAGTACAGATGGAAAACTCATGTATGTACTTTTTTGTCACACCTACCCTCTGCTACACACACTCGCGCACAAATCAGTACCTATCGAAAATTCGGTTGAAACCGCCTGACCTCGTGTCTGTGAATGAGTTGTCTATGTGTGCGTAGCCTCAGCGAATTTAGAATGTAGGTTTCCATCTGTGGCGTGTAAGTGCCTCAGCAAGCACAGGTCATCGGCGTCATCTAAATCCTTCAGGATATCAGGATAGTCCCCATTCTATGCCACGCCGCTTGTTCTTTGCGGTATTCAGCATTATGCCATCTATTTTCTATGGATGGCCCGAACAAAGGTACCTCTCATAGTGGTTTTTTTTTTTTTTTTTTTTATACCACTAAGGTGGCAGACAAGCATACGGCCCACCAGAAGGACTGGTGGTCACCGCAGCCTATGAACGTTTGCAACACCAGAGGCGCCACACTCGCGCTGCCGACCCTGTAAAAACCTTCTTAGACCCCTTTTGAAGAACCCCATACTGTAGGCGTTTGGGAAAACCGAGGCAGGAAGATCATTCCACAACCTAAGCGTTCGCGGAAGAAAACCCCTATCGGATCTAACCGTGCTCGAACGCTCCGGACGTAGGGTGTGAGGATGAAATCCCTGTCTATGGCGAGCGGTGCGATGATAGAACGTAGCCGTGGGCATCATGTCAAACAATTCCTCAGAGCACATACCATTGTACAGGCGGTAGAACACGCATAAGGAGGCAAAGTCTCTCCTGTCGCGAAGAGGTTCAACACCACCTGTCAGTATAGGATCGTTGACAACTCTCACAGCTCGCCTCTGCACCGAGTCAAATGGACGAAGCTGATATTCAGGTGCCCCCGCCCAAAGGTGACAGCAGTACTCCATGTGTGGCCGCACTTGCGACTTATAGAGAAGCAGTGTTTGCGCCGCAGTAAAGTACCGCCGCGCCCTGTTGAGCACACCGAGCTTCTTGGACGCCAGCTTGGCCTTGTCCTCCAAATGACTGCGGAACTGAACGTCACTGGAGATGTCAACACCAAGGATCCCTATTCTTTTAGAGATGGAAAGAGATGTGCCCTGGAATTGTGGCGCTACAGTAATTGGGGCTTTCTTAGCGGTGAAGAAACACGCCTGTGTCTTCGAAGGGTTGAACTGGACAAGGTTTTGTCTACCCCAATCGGACACTCTAGTAAGAGTAGCCTCGATTTCAGACACAAGCTGTTCACGACTTTCTTCCACTGCGTCCCGAGAGATACCGGGGCGGCCTGTGTAACAAGTGTCCCCCGTACTGTCATCTGCATAACAATGAATGCCGTCAATAGACAACATGTCATTGATATGCAGCAGAAACAGAGTAGGGGACAACACTGACCCTTGCGGTACTCCAGCGTTAATGGCCATGCAGTCAGAACAGCTGCCGTCGACAACAGCCCTGATGCTTCTACCGGCCAAAAAGCTGGACACCCATCCGCATAATCTCTCGGTCAGTCCGTAGGAGGGCAATTTTTTAAGAAGACCACGGTGCCAGACCCGGTCAAAGGCTTTAGAAATGTCGAGGCTCACTGCTAGAGCCTCGCCCTTACTCTCGATAGCCGTCGCCCATCGGTGTGTGAGGCACACGAGAAGATCGCCCGTCGAGCGACCGTGACGGAAACCGTACTGCCGGTCACTGAGCAGGTCGTTTTCCTCAAGGTACCTCAGGAGCTGTGTATTAATTACACGCTCCATCACCTTAGACAATAGGGAGGTGACGGCTATAGGCCTGTAATTGGCCGGGTCGGTCCTATCACCCTTCTTGGGCACAGGATGCACATACGCGATCTTCCACGACGCCGGGACTTGTCGCATGGAATATGAAAGCGTGAAAAGACGTGTAAGTACCGGACACAACTCTGGACCACACTGCTTAAGTACCACCGCGGGTATACCGTCCGGCCCACTCGACTTATGAACGTCCAGAGAACGAAGCTCCCGTCGGACGTCCCGCTGCGTAAATTTAACTTCCGGCATGGAAGTTCCACACCACGGAACGTCCGGCGGCACAGCACCCCCGTCGCTCATGGTCGAGTTAGAGGCAAATAGAAAACCCAGAAGGTCGGCCTTCTCCCTGGCACTCTGGGCGAGACTACCGTCGGGTTTAAGCAAAGGTGGTAAACCAGACTGACAGAAGTTTCCCTCGGCAGCTTTGGCAAGCGACCAGAATTCACGACTCCCTGAAGGGTACCCTGCTAGCCGCTCACCAATTCTGCCGACGAAGTCGAATTTAGCCCTGACAATTGCTTTTTTGCTGGCCCTCGAGGCGGCATTTAATTTGCGTTTCACCTCAGAGATGTTAGGATCTGAATTTGCACGAGCCGTGGTCCAGGCTCTGTAGGCAGATTCTTTCAGCATCAAAGCTTCTCTGCAGAGCCGATTGAACCACGGTCGCTTTTTAGCTCCCACAGGGATCCAGCGACCGAGCGGAGCATCCACTGAGACGGTGTATCCATCCGGACGCGTTGTCAGCAGGAGGTCCAGCAATGCACTATGCTCGTTCACCTTGTCTGGTATTCTCGTATGGGATTTAACCAGTTGTGAGAACCCATAGGTCAGGGCAAATTCGTGAGCAGCATTCCCCGCAAAGTTGGTCATCCGGGAGCCCAACCAGTCAACATGATGACCGTTGAAATCCCCCAGAATCACTATCTCCGCAGAGGGATACTGCTCAATCACCTTGTCAGTCGATTGTTGCAGGTGGTCAAAAAGGCGAACTGTGTCCGTGTTACCGCTGTGAGACCTGTACACGCACGCGTAGATCCGAGTGTGGCCCCCGTGATCCACGCGCGCCCATAACGTAGACAGGTCCCTGTCTTCAAGGCTTGTGAGACGGCGACAGCAGACATCATCACGGACGTACATACATACCCCGGCTTTCGGCTTGAAGTTGTACTCAAGCTTATAGCCAGGGTACATTAAGTAAGATGTATCGCCCGGGCATGAAATCTGCGTCTCCGTCAAGAAAAAGAGTGTCGGCTTCGCAGTTTCGAGATGGTGGTGGACTACGTTGAGGTTCTTGTGCATTCCTCTGATGTTGCAAAGGTCCATGTAGAGTGTGGACGACGATGCCGCTGTGTATACTGTTTCTCTTTTCTTACCTTTAGCCATGTTGTTTTTGTGAAAAAAAGGGGGGTTAAAAAAGTGAAGGAGTGCCTGTGTGCCGGTGGCGCAAGAGACTAATCGAGACTCTAACAAACCAAAGGCAGACAGAGGTAGTGCGGTAGACTGGCACGGCGTACGGAAGGGCCCCCGGTCCCCCCCCGATGCAGTGGCCGCGTCCACTCCGGTATCCTCCTCCGGCACGACCACAGCACCAGGGACTTTACACAGGCTGCTGGTTCAGCCTCCTGGGGCGGAGATTATGTGATCCCCAGGTTCGGGTTCCGTACAGCCTGCGGGCGGTCAGCGGTCAACCGTTTCACCGGGTCTCCCTGACCGCCGTACCAATATTCCGCGCATCAAACTGCCAATGGAGACAGATTAAGCCTCTGGTCTCACCGTCACCGGCACAGAGTCACCCCAATGAGCTCTGGATCCCTGCTTACCGACGGAGAACATAACCCGACCGGAGTCAGGTTACTATTACCGCGGTCTTCTGCAGGGCGGAGGTACTGCCCCAGGCGGGCTGCTCACCGAACGGAGTACCGTTCGGTGGTTATCACAGAGAAACACAGCTACACGCTGGAGAAGCGTATTGCTTAGTGGTGGTCGTTTACTATCATGTTATTTTCATAACGATCCTCTAAGGTAGGTACAGTATTTATTTTCAAAAGAGTTTGTGAACTCTATGTTTAATTTCTTTTTCAGAATATTGATGACATTTGATTGATGTCATTTTATACACGTTACGTCTACCTACTACATTGATACATGTAATAAAATTGTAACACGCCGATGTTTGTATGTAAATGGCTAATACTGAAGAAAATTCTAAAATAAAGGCTCTTTGTTTACTATTTTCTATGAAATTGCTTATTTTGAAATATATACACCTACCTAAAGTAATCTGCTGTAAGCGTCATTCACTTTTAACGAAAAAATATTTGCGATAAAAGTAGAAGAATAAGTTAGTATGTGACCCGTATAATGTATGACCCAGTTCAATCATTCTTACGTAGTATTGTATTCTCTTTGTCAATCATGGCGACACAAAATTAATTTCGTTGCGCATTATTTTGATTTGCTATATCTCTTATGGTATTCATTTAATTTGCATGGTGTAAAGGGAACAAATAATTTTTATTATATTTTCATGCCCACTAATGTATTTAAATTGAGATGGGTTAACACTTTCTTGGTGTAAATAGCATTCCAATTACCACTTTATAATTGCTAAATTCTAAAGAATGAACATGGTTATTGTATGTTATCCAGAGATAAACACATGCTGCAGCGGATTTTTCTGTAGGCCTATATAAGATACACAATTCCATGGTACATTATTTTGTAATACCTCGAAGGGTTTAGGCAGCGTTTTCGTTAAAAGCTCCCAGACGCCTTATTTTTTTCTGACCTCTCCAACTAATGTCGTAATATTTTAGTCAATGTCAACAAAAACTCAACAAATTATATGCGAAAACCTTCCTCGAGAACCACTCTCTCGATTGGTGATCTCAGCCTGAAACTCCATGCAGTGGTTTTTAAGTTTATCGTGAACAAACAGACAGACAGACGGACAGACGCGACTGGGGACTTTGTTTTATAATATGTAGTGATTAAAAGCAGAAGGGGAGGCATTCGCCCAGCAGTGGGATGCTATAGGCTAGATTAAATTAAAAGATGTGTCAGATGTCGATTTTTATGTCCCAATAGTAGAAGGGAGCATTACCATATCTCTAATACACCTGAGACCAGCTGAAGGTTCTTCATCAGATACTTCAGACTTGTCTTTCGATTTTTGACTTCAAATAAAGCGGCCCACCAAGTTGAATATTATTTGTAAAGGCGGTATGTCGATCTCTAATAGTTTGGTTGGGCTTTTGTCTCTCTTGTTTTCTAATCAGGGTCACCAGGTATCTTCGATTATCCTAGTTTTTATAGTTTTCCCTTTATGTGGTGATTAAACCCTAACTCTGTACCAAATTTCAGCTCTCTGAGTTTATGGGAAGTACTAGTTGTATTTTGATGATCATGAGTGAATGAGTGTCATAAATGCGAAACTTTGCTTTCGCATAACTCCGGAAGTAAATGACCTACAGACTTGAAATTTTGGATTTTAAGTATGTGATTATAGCTTACTAGATGACGAAAATCTCTGCGTTCTGGTCTTATCCAGAGGTTCTCTACTAGGGGCCTGAAAATGCGGCGAAATGGTTCCTGTAAAGGATGGTACGGCAGTGTTTGCTTCGCGCTCGACTTGGCTTGGGGGCACTGCCGTGCCCCCAAATAAATAAAATTCCAGATATCGGTAAAGTTTTTTCATACTAACTAATTTTATGCCATAAAATGAGGAAAAATTTAAAATTCTGATTTCATTATTTTGTTATAAAAACAATTAAAAACAAAACGATAAAAGCCGAAAATAGTTTTTAGCTTGTTTCATAACGATTCTAGTGTATAAGTATCTTATAGGTACTATACAAAAGTTATGAGATATCGTCGATTGAAGAACACCCGGGCGGGCTACCGGGCGTCGCTCGCGTCACCCGGTTACCGGATAGAAAGTTGGCGCATGTGACGCGCCGACGTGCGACGGGTTAACCGTCCAATATCGTTTGAGACAAGACCACACATGGAGGAATATGTTTCTCAGCTCTCGGTGGAAAAAGGGAAACCCAGTCCCTTTCCGGACTCTCTGGGTCAGTGGGGGGGTTTAGGGCTAAGTTTGCTCCTAATCATTAGTTACGGGACCTACCATGGGTTCTGTTACAGAGTCTCCAGCGCTCTTCGCGGGTCAACCGCTTACCTTGTTTTTGGCTACTTGGAGGGCCCTTTTGGCCACCTTGTACCACCCATCGTATAGGTCAGTCTCTCGGGCCTTCGCATTATCAGGGCCGCTACGCCTCTGGCGGAATCTGGTGTACCAGTGCTCGCGTCGATCCGCCCGACGTGCCGCGATCTACCGGTTGGCCACCCCTGTTCTAGAGTCTACGCAGTACCCACAGGGCAGAAACTCCATACAAAATGTTCGTACAGAGCTTGAATGTGTGTGATCAATAAGGCTAAGCAAATGTTCCCCCAACACACCCGCCAACTATAATGATAGCTGTGGCGCGGGACTGGCGGGTTGGGGAAGCTTGGTCAGTGGGGGGCATGGAGTTGCCTATCTGTATGTAATAGGTACTTTATCTTTGGCAGTACTTACTTTAGAATCGTGGTATTTTCTTTCTTGTCCTCACTTTCTTAGGTAAGCGTAATCTGCCTTCTAGAATCTGTGGACTGTAGCATGCATTTCCTTCGGGTAGGTGACTAAAGATATAATAAAACACTTTGATGTGAAATTCATATTGTATGTATTTATTGTTTAATACGAATACTCAGCTCACAGCGACTACAACTCTAATGGAAGATACAACGCAGTACATATTGTTAGTCTGCCTTGCACTTGAATGAACACTTTATGCACGTAATTATATGGTCGGTTTTTGACTACACTTTAAGTATAGTGGTTTTTTTTTCGTTTAAAAACGTTCCGTGGTCTGATTTCAAAAGCTAAAGGGTTTTAAAAATTGGGTTTTTGAAATGTGATAAGACAGTATGAAATTTTTTTCCCTGTTCAAAAATTGTTTAAAATCTGTCAAAAATGTTGGAATTATGACCGATGACAGCTAGGTTTGCTCTATTACGTAGTATCAAGAAAACTGCTGATAGGGTGTGTATGCCTCTCTGCCTACCCACTCAAGGCTGTAGGCGTTTTTAACAAGATAGTACTTATTTACCTGTTAGCGCTAAGGCAAGTGCAAGACAGACTAAGTCCATGTTTAACACATAAATTACAATTTTAAACTAATAATGCGATTACATTACAAAAATTCGAGTGATCGCACTCTGGCCCGATGAATTAAGCGTTTTTGTAAAATACACTTAGTGGCCAAATAACTGGCACGCACAATGTGTCATTGAATTGAAATGTTGAATTAAAAAATCCATAATCGGTGGGCGGTCGTAGAACATCCGAACAAATACGCAAAATTATTAAGAAAATATATGAATTAAATAGACAATTCTAAATATTCTTCAACAAAATTGTTTTAAAAATGAAACTAGTCAAAAAAGTAGGTTAATATAATACATTTTCAAAAATACATATTATATAGGTACAATGCACGTAGCTAACCAGGCTGTTTTAAAAAATTTACATTTGAAACGGTCCAACAATGATTACCGTAGTCCACTACCAATCAGGTGAACCGTATACTTGTCTGCCTCTTTAGCAGTATTTTAAGGTAATATAGCTTTTTACAAAATGAACTATGAAATGCGTATAGATCGGATCCAAGACTAGTACACGTCGGGCCAAAAAAATGTAATCACCGAATAAACGAATATCCATATTTAAAAATTAAAAAAATCTCATCTATTTTCACAACGCCGCTATGATGTCATATAACACTATATTTACCATAAATGTTTATCTTATACTGCACACTTAACACCTTCGGTTTTACAAATTATAATTACGGAAATAACACTTAAACATTACCTAATGCTATAATATTACATTTCTCAAATATCCAACAGATCATTCGGTTTCTACTTTATATTATAATATAATATTATATATAATAATGACAAACACATATTATAATGAAAAATAAATATTATTAACTACAATTAGCTAAGAATTAATTTAACTATGAAAAAAATTGTTCATAAAGAACTAAAATATAAAAGGGATTGCTGTTTGAAGAGTACAATATTTTCGTTTTTTATTTGGTAAAACTACATTTTATTCATAGGTAATAATTATAATTATTCGTCGACTAAGTATGCCAATTGTTACGTAGAGAACACAAGTAAGTATAGTGAGTATGAGAAACTGCACTCGTTTACAGTGAAGGCCATTTTAATGGGTCACATAATAACAGCTTATTTATTTCTGATGCGTGAAAAGTTAGCTACTTATATGAAGCGGGTAAGCTTGAAAAGTTCATTATAATGTGAACATACAATAGAAAAAAAAAGTAATAGTAATAGGTCTTATGCAAGCTATGATCTGTCATAATGTGACTGATTATAACGACCTTACTTTAAACTAGCGTACACATGGCAAAGCACGAAAAATATGTAGAAGATAACAATTTAAAGAAAACCTTAATATAAAGTTGGAAAATTCCATGTCAAAAGAAAATAATATGACATAGCTAACTGGTTTTCTCTTATTTCTCGTAGCAACTCTATTGCTGTGATTTTAAGGTTTAATTTAGATTGATATATTCCCAGTTTATTTTCGCGCCATGCCAAATGTGAGCCTTTTAGCTGACAAGAGTAAAAATCGATAACAACGTTTACTATTTAATAATCACGCCACAGTAAACCAAAGTTACCCTGTTCAGAAGACATTGTATATCATAAAAATTGTGTCCTCAGCCTTTGAATGATATCATTTTGTTTCCATTTTTTTATGTTTCGACAGATAATAATTACACAGGCCTGCAAAATGAGGGTCATAACTTCCTCTCTGGAATTTGATAGCTGATTCTAGGGTATTTTGGTGCGCTGATTACGAATATGTACTTAGTTTTTCTGCATCACCTCCAGATTTTTCAAAAAAGGTACAGAAAGAAAGTAGAAAAAAAGACCCAAGTTTTCTCATAAAAAATATATATTTAAAAAAGTACATTACTTTTAACTTTAAAAACGACTAAGATATAATAACAACTTGTTACTAGTCTAAATTACATGTAAATTTTATTTGTTGAACCTGGTCCTTTTTTCCTGGAACCTTTGGTTGTGCGATTTTCGGTTTAAATTCCAGTTTGGATCGTCGCGCTTCAATAACCAACAATAGTCCGCCATCATGCTAGTATTCCATGTTCCTTGATACCAGACTTCAAGCTCTTTCAAATCTCGGTAAAATCCTTCGCATTGTTCTTCGCCAACGGCTCCTAGATTTTCTGAGAAGTAATCAATGTGCGAATTTAGGAGATGAAGTTTAGTGCTTGTTTATGTCCCTTTTATTATTAAAATTGTATCCAGTTATGTCACAACAACAACAGTAGCAATCTTTATCATGGTTGTTAGCCTCTCTTCGTAGCATAGGCGAAACGATTTTGAAGCTAGTTTTCTGTCCTTTTGACCACTGGCGAAGTTCTAATAAACAAGTCGTACAAAGTTTATGAGGTGTCCAAGTTTTGTCTTTGGTTAATTAAAACGTCTCCAAAAAATTATTTTAATTAATTCCAGGTAAATATTTTTCACAAAGTCAGTAATGCTGTTTCGTTGTTTTATCACCATAAAATTCCCGCAAATATTACAAAAACAATTTGGAGAATTTAAACATCTTCGCGATGACATTTTAAAGTTCATGTTGCAAGATGCGCACTTCAACTGTTAATTTTCTAAATAAGTGCGGGTACTTAATAAAAAAAAACCTTTTGGATTATCTTTATAACACCCTTTTTTAATAATATTTACAACAATTAGGTAATATTACTACTAGGTAATATTTTTTATTATTTTATTACTAAATTAAGTCAAAATTACCCGTTTTCAACATGTTTAATGCGGATTACTTTTACTTTTTATGTAGTAATCATCAAATTACTGATTTGCATTAATTTCTATGTCCCCTTATACGAATTAAATGCAATAAAAATTAAGCTGAAGTATTTTAATGACGTTTTATAAATTTCTAAAGGTAGACGCTCAGACATTTTGGGGCTAAATCTTAAATATTCAATATCAAAAAATCCTGACGTGATGGATTTTTTTTATTATTTTTCTCGTAATCAGCACATCAGAAACTATAGAAAATGTTACTCAGATTTCAAAGAGGAAAACCATTGCAGACCTGTGTTATTAGCAGTCTAAAAAATAAATTGTTCAAAGTATTTTGATTTTATATTACTGCTAACTTAAACAATATTTAAAGCTTATTTCATAAATAAATTTTAATATAAAAATTAAAACAATGTAGGTACTAATAAGTTGGCTAATAATATTATCTGTCTAAACGTTATTACTAATTTGCTAAGGGATCTATGAAATACAGGGTTTTGAAAGAAATATGAAACTTAGAAAAACGAAAATAAAGTTGAAATTTAAACAAGTGCTGATGTTTAGGAGTGAATAGGGCAATATTTTTACATACACAATGCAGAGATGCAAAATTATTGTATTTGAAAAGATATTTAAAATTCAAAATAACGATTCCAACTATCGCTGACGCTAAACTTATAATAAAATTATATAATAATTTTGCACATCCCGCTAACATCTTATTTACCTAAGGATGAATATTTTTAATATATTAATTATATATCATCAAGATTGGAATTTTACTTTAAAATATAAGGATAATAATTATTACTTATAATTATAATATAAGACACCTACACAGTAGGAAAGGTAACGGAAAATTCAAAGTCTATATTTTATGATAGGAATTACATATTTATTATTAGTACTTATTATTACATTCTGACTGAAGATCTCGCAGTATTTACTTTAATTACTTATAATGATTTAGAAAATAATAATGTAAGAACTAGGTTACTATAAAGGGTTGTTGCAATGTTAAAAGATCGAAAATCAGTTGAAATTTTTAGTAATAAAAAATACTGAAAATCTTCAGTGACAAAGTAACGAAAGTGACTGCAATACTCTTATAATAGTGGAGAAGGTATTCGAGACAACATAAAATGCATAGAATCGGAAATAAATGCCAGATAACAAGATGGAAATTTGAAGCCCTTTTATAAGTTTTCGACAGAAAAACAATATTTTTGCAATAACTGGATCACTGAGTATCAAAAAAAAGGAAATAACGATTTTCTGCTAATTATTATTCATTAATAATAATATGTATACACATTACCTACTTATTTTAAACTATTTCAATTTAGCAGTATTTCGTTATTTTTTATACTTACTTCAAATTACGAGTCTCTTGCAAAAATACTGGTTTTCTGTCAAAAAAATATTATAAGCGGCTTCTTAATGTTACAAAAATGTAACTATTGATAGGTCAAACACTTACACACTACGCAATACTATAAAATTTAACGCGTTCCAAAATTTTTATTTTAAATTGAAGCTTTTACATTCATTGTTTTAAAATCCCTATCACGGAGTCTTTTTTTCGGCCTGAAGTGTAAGACCGTGAAAGGGATCAATCAGGCGTACTATTAGCCGATTTTTTTAAACTAGAGTAAACATTTTGGGTAACTTGTTATAAGGGTAACATTGAAAATTTGGGTTTTAAATAATTTGTACACTTTTCGGAATATGTTTTTAAATCAAATTACTTGCTACAGTAAAATTCAAAGTTACCCTTTTGTTCAAAGTTACCCAAGTTCACGTTATTTATTTAAATATAATAATTTTATAATACGGAATAGATCAATTTACACAATATGCTAAAGACATGGCACAGCCTGACAACTATATATTTTAATCAGGCGTAAGTCAAATATAAGAGAATTAAATACATATTATATTATTTTAAATTCGGTATTTCACCGTGCAGCCAGTTTTTTTCTTACGATAATATAATATTTAAAAATCTACGGTTAATCATTAGTAAAATTATTATATTTTTGGCATTGAATCGTGAGGTTACACGATAATAGAACGTATTTACATACAACGAAGGGTGGGTTTCGCATCACGGTTTTGAAATTGACTCACACAATAGAATTATTGATACAAAGATTGGTTTTATAAAACTTTTTTACATTTTATGTAAAGAAAATTGAATTACTATAAAATTATAATTTTAAAATGTCCGTACATCACGGCATACTAAAAAAACAGCCAAGTGCGAGTCGGACTGGAGCACTCATGGTTCCGTATAAAAAAATCAGCAAAAAAAATTACGTTTGTCGTATGGGAGCCCCACTTAAATTTTATATTTTTTAAAATTTAGTATCTGTTGTTACAGCAGCTACAGAAATACATCATCTGTGAAAATTTATATCTAGTTATCACGGTTCCTGAGATACAGCCTCATGAAGGACAGACAGACGATGAAATCTCAAGAATAGGGTCCCACTTTTACCCTTTGGGTACCTACGGAACCCTAGAAAAAATGAAGTCAATATTATATGGAATTGCTATTAATTTCAAGTTTCATTGAAAATATAGAATCAAAAGCAATTACCTACAGTGACTACTTATTTTTGAACAATCTATACTTAATTCCAAATACTTTTCCAATTATACTTATAGAATTCGGGACTTCACGCGAAATTCTATCTACCGACGTTTTGGACACGTTGCAGCGCCCATAATCGCGTGTCCGAAACGTCGGTGAATGTAAGTAAATAGTATTTCGCTTGAATTCCCGAATTCCATAAGTACGAGCGTTAAAACCGCGATAGTTTAAAAATAGTTTACTTTTCCAATCAATCATTGCTAATCGCAACAGAATTATAATTGGAGTTTATATATCTTTTTAATATAAATCAATGTATTTATGAAATGTTCAGAATATCTCATAAATTGGGTCCCCTTTTTTACCTTTTGGCTACGGAACCCTAAAATATCGTACAATATATGGACAATGAAAATAGGAGAAGTGACGTACCCAATACATTAACAAAATTGATAGATAAACTTCACATTGTTGAGGGATTTCGGTGGTAATTTACGTTTTGAGAGCAATTTTGAGTACAGCTATATTTTATTCCCCTATTCCCACGGGAACGGGAACTACGCGGGTGAAACCGCGTGAAGTCCGCTAGTAATGCATAATTGAGAGGCGAACGAACGAACTTCATAGACGCAAAGATCCGTGGCGCGAGCTGTATGTAGGGACGATGATTCAGAATAGAAAATAGGTAGTCAAAAATTTTACAAACCATTATATAACATTTCTTATTCGAATTAATTTTTGCGGAAATAGCCATCTCGTACTAAAAATAACTCAATAATTTGCACTAAAGCTGTCGGTCCGTAAGAAATTAATTATGACACATAATGTCTTATCCATTTCCACCTAGATAAGAAAAAATATAGAACCAGTGTGATATAAGTGGCTTTTTATCAATATGCAGCTGAAATTAATCATAATATTGGCTTAGAAAAATCATATCAATTTTAGCCCCTCTCTGTAAAATTGATTGCAGAGGGGTTTATGGTGAAACTTGTGTCTGTAGTTTGTGACTCTGTTGCATTATATTACGTCACTAGGTCACGTGGATCATCTGTTCAAAGTTTGAAATAAAACGAAAATGACAACGGCAATCGGATTGAACTTTCACTTTCACAATAAAGCGATTAGAGCGGCAGTCGGGTGAGACCGTCTCACGGCTTCTTGTTTTTTAAGCCACACTGATTTAAGATCTAATCTTCAGCGGGTATTTTAGCGCTGGAGGGAACTTATATTATAGGAGTGGCTTGGAAGATTCATGACTTTTTTTCTATACTTACCAATGTGACGTAGCATCTCTATGTCGTCGGTAAAATTGTCACTTAAATCAGTCTGGTTCTAACATCGTCAATAGTCAAATAACTTCTTTACATGACAATACACACTCAAACAAAAAAACAACCAACCTAACCCCCCATACAAGTAAACAACAAATTTAAAAAAACTCGTGCACCTTGCGAAATACCGAGAGCACTCTTCACTTCTTGGCCTTCACCGTCACGTACGTGGGCTCCGGGGGCGCCGGGAGGGGGGCCCGCAGCAACAGCGGCAGGCGCGGGGGCCCGCCTGGAGCCCCCAGCGGGGCCCCCGCCGCGTCTCATGTGTGCAGGGCCGCGTTGATCTCGCGGTGGATCGTGCTCTGCAACGGGACAATTGTAAATATGTTAAACAACAGGTACAAGTGAACCACGTTTATAAAGGCTACTTTCCACTTTGATTAGTACGAGTGCAGGTGATTAGCCATTACTTGACTACTTTGAATGATTAGCATAAGTGTACATTGAGAGTACTGTCCAATTGTGTTTAGTTGCTGCCATAAGTTCAAGAGTAAGTTGTTGGACGACAGCAAGTATGTAGGAACAAAATCATTCTAGATACTCCTGCACACATTCATAGCATTTATCTACAGTTGATTCTCAGAAATTTTCTCTAATCATTCATCAAAATACAGAACAAGTTTTAAAAGTTTTCGTATAATATAATAAAACGATTTACTAATATTTTTCAAAAAACTATTATTAAAATAAATAATATACCAACATTCCCAAAATATTATTATGCGAACATCCCTGCATCAAACTAAACAGTAGCTACTAAACGAGCATGTCTAATCGTGTTTAGTTGCAGGCACAGTGCGAATGAAGGGGGTGGAGGGGCGCGCGGGACGTGGCTACTCGCAAAAAAAATAGAACGCTCTTCTATTCATTTTACTTCGCTGATTAGTAATCACCTGCACGAATCACTAGTGGGCCACACGTGATCAGTCCTAATCAATAAGCACCTGCATTAATCACCTGCACTTAACACTAATCAAAGTGGAAAGGGGGCTTATGTCGCATCGACAAAGTTCGCCTGCTCAGAAGAAAGCAAGCTAGCGCCGATTAATAACGATGACCAACGCTGTTCAAACACCGACTTTATTGCGTTACGTTAAGATTGAAAATGCAATAAATCCGGAAAGTAGTGCTATCTCGCCCATTGTTCCTTATTGCGCCGCGATGCTGCGGGCATCGAACATGGCGCGCAGGCGACAACCAATAACAAAGGACCATGTTTGACGCGTCAATAGGAACGTTGTGATTGGTTAAGATTTTTTGGCGCGTTTCGAATATGAGACTTCTGCGCTGGTACATCGGTGTAACTTATAAACGTGGTACTACTATATATCAGTATCGATAGGTGAATTTATTACTTATAGTCCAATCCTGCCCGATCTGGCAATAATGTAAACATGTCATGTTTTGAGAATCGTTGTCTAAGACAGATGAGTAGAAAAATATAGTATGACAAATCATTGAAATTTTTACTATCCTAAATAGGTATTTTAAATGAAAATAAACTGTCATAAAGAAGTTATTTGGTGTCGAAATGATTGTTAGAACACTGTATGACTCCTGGATACTGGAATATAATCAGGGTGAATACTCAATTGCAAGTAACTATGGATATAAGGGATCAAATGTGTTTGTTTACATTTTTGCGCAAAGCTATTGAAATACAGTACCTATACCTACTTTTAAATTTTTTTAATCAGAAAAATATATTTTTTACAAATCATGCCTTTAGTCACAAACTTTTAAGCACTTTTACTTATTAAATCATTTAATGAACACGTATGTAGGTGAACCAACGCAACAACAGTTAACAGTGGGGAACACCAAAGTTTACCACCGGTCAGAAAGAAACCGTGCAAGTGTGAAGTGTGAGTGTAAAGTGTGCGAGTGCGAAGTGTGCGAGTATGAAGTGTACGAGTGTGAAATGTGCGAGTGTGAACTGTGCGAGTGTGAAGTGTACGAGTGTAAAGAGTTCAAGTGTGAAGGGTGCGAGTGTTAAGTGTCGAGTGTGAAGGGTACAAGTGTGCGAGTGTGAAGTGTACATGCGTAAAGTATGCGAGTGTGAAGTGTACTCACCAGCTCATCCAGCTGCCTCGCGAGCTGCTCGTTGAGCGCCTGCAGCACGTGGCGCTGTCCGTCCTGTGCCGCTAGAGCTAGCTCCAACTGACTCTGGGCTAGTTTCGCTTCTGCGTCCTGGAACACGAAACACCAACATATTAAGGCGTGATCGTTCTCCTGGGACATTCTTCCTAGGGCTTACCCGGTAACTTTAATTTGGATTGTATCGACATTTTTACAGACAAAATTTATTTTAAAGTGACAAAGGCAACTCGGTTTAAACGGGACTTGGACCCGTGAACTTTGCTTACTAGGGCGTCACTTCCACTGAGTTACAGAACTGTACCGAAACAAACGGGAATTCTTTACAATCGCTAAAATTTTGCACACGTCATTACGACACGACACACGTTGTTTAAGTGTTGACATCTATTTTATCGTTTTAAGACTGTCGTGCTAACCAATCCTATTGGTTTTGACAATCTGTCGACAAAACGAGAACCTGTCGTTTCAAATATCTACAAGATATTAGCAAGGCAGCCAGATGATCCTCTATTCTCCCCGTAGACATTTTATAGTCATAGAATGTCCTAGGGTAGAAAATAGGACCCGCTCTGGCAGTACTTATTTCTCGGATCTGTAAGGAGAAGGTGGAAAACCTGTCAGGGTGAAGTGCAATTTAAGTATTCCATGGGTATAGACCTGAAAGATATTTATGATATTTTATTTCAAGTCGAGAATACATACCTGTTCGCTCTTCTTAGACTTGGTGATCTGCGCCAGCTCCTCATTCTTCTGCGCTAATTCAGCTTCGAGCTGGGCGACGCGCTGTCGCAGTTGTTCTACTTCGTTTTGTTCAGCGCCTGGAAACGAAGGAAGATCATCTCTAAGTATTTTATTCAAGTTTCATAGCACCGAAAATTGGTCTAGACTTGGTATAGTAGATATTGGAAAAGCTTATTAGCAGAATGTTTGTATCGCAAAATGTTTCCTAGCCACAACGTCTCTCGCAAAAAGTCGCGATTATAACCAATAAGTACTACACACATTAACATATTTCTGACCTTTGGGCAAGTCCCTACTACGTACAAGCAGATGGAAAACGTAGCCCAGGTCGGGTCAGAGATGGGGCAGTGACCAAGACGCTTACTAAGAAGGTTGGTTCCAGATGTGGTGCCCACACAGATGATTATATAAGAAAAGATTCAGCAGTAGAATGATAAAGGCTAAATAAATAAAAACCGACTGTAAGTATTGACTACGCTCAGTTTAAAAAGGCTAAAAAAAAGTCAATCCCATACAGAATCCAGTTCAAATGTGGGCTGTGAAGTCCGAATGATGTGGCGGTCTTTGTACGAACAGTGGGTGAATATTGGCTGAAAATATTGAAGGTCTGCAAGCTATGACAAAGATCCCCGACGCAGTGTCACCGTGGTTTTCCATTCAATAGAATATCATTTTGACCATATTAACAGCAAATCCATCACCCCAGCCCACATCTGAGGTTCACCGTAGAGAGATCACTAGGAGAAGTTATTTTGACCAGCAAATAAGAACAGGGACATTCTTTTTTCGTGTGAAAATAACTTAAGGATGCTATGACTCTTACTGACTTAAACCACACGGGCTCTACCACTGACTACGGGTCGGGAGCCCCCGGAAGGATGTCCCAGGATTAGAAAAATCCCATTACCTTTGCCAGCGTAATGCCGAGCTCTGGCGACCTCCTCTCTATACTGGTGAAGTTGTCGCTTCCACTCGTCTACGTTGGCCGTACTTTCCTGCAGGGCGGCCGTCAGCCGAAGGTTGTTACTCTTCAGGGTGGCTAGCTCAACCTCCCACTTCTTGGCGTTCGCTGAACTGTGGACGAAGAAAAGACTTGTTGAGCGGGGTTATAAGCGTCGTTGTCCCTAGCAGAAAAAAATCTTGCAAATGCTGAAAATATCAAGAGAAATCTCTCGCTAGCCAGAAGGATTCTCCTAACTTTTCATATCTTGGGCAGGTCTGGCATGGTTCGATAGCGACTTCTTTCTACACGGAACGTCGTTCCTCTTTGACTTAGCCCAAAACTATTCAGATTGTGAAATGCACCTCTCTGCCGTTTTCCCAAGTGACCATGATGTTCTTTAAAAAGGAAATTTTTAAAAGATTGGCAAAGCTACAATCGGCCAAGTCCCAATATTGTTACCTTGGCTATAGGTACAAGAAGAAAAAAATCGAGATGAGTGTGATAATTTGCATTTACTCTCTCTCGACTGATTGAGCAAGAGACTGCATCAGTCTAAGCCTGCTGTTCCAATATTGACTAGCGACGTCTGGAGTCAATTATACTCGAGAAGTTCACTGTGATGACTTTGCCTCCTTATATTTGCCCTATACAACGGTTTATGCTTTGAGGAATTGTTTGATATGTATGATGCCTAGGGCTTGAAGAATGTGTACATTCTACATAAATAATCACACCGCTCGCCACGGACAGGATCTTCATCCTCACACGTTGCATGCGGAGCGCTCGAGCACGGTTAGATCCGATAGGGGTTTTCTTCCGCGCACACTTAGGTTGTGGAATGATCTCCTTGCCTCGGTTTTCCAAAACGCGTGCAGTATGGGGTTCATCAAAAGGGGTCTAAGAAGGTTTTTACAGGGTCGGCAGCGTGAGTGTAGCGCCTCTGGTGTTGCAAACGTCCATAGGCTTGCGGTGAACACCGGTAAATCTGGTGGACCGTATGCTTGTCTGCATAGTATATCTTCTCATGCATAGTCATGAATGCCAGCCTGATGGAAAGCCGTGGCGCATCTAGCGATTGAGGGCCACTTCTGACAGTGGTCCTCAAGTTGGCGGTCCCTGTGATGTGCCTCTTCACGCTCCTCTTAAAGAACCCGGGATTGTAAGATGACGGAAAAACGTGTGCGGGTTTAAAAACGTTTAAGGTAACGAGTTCCAAATATCATCAATACTTCATAATAATCAGAAAAGGTCAACAGTCAATATCATAAATCCATGTCACAAGCACAGTGGACCGCCGACCGCCTCACTACTGGTGTTATCTAACATGGTCGATTGGTCGCTGAAGCTTTCACATCCTATTGTATAGAAGTTCACATAGATTTCACATAAGCATTTGACTGGTTGACCAACATTATCTGATTGCGAAATTACGCATACGTTTCGGGGATTTATGTTTAGATAATTAATTGGATTACTTTATGATGTAATACGGCTTTACTTGTTACTTAATATCGGACAAATATAATATCAAAGATCAGATATTTAATTCGTTATACTAATGAATAAACTTGTGTACATATTGGTACACATTATTTCCCAAGGGATAAGCATTAGTTTACAATACGCCCACATTTATAAATGTACATCTTGTGCCACGCTATAAAAAAAAGTGTGTGCGTGTAACTTTTACGCGCGTTTGAAAAAAAACCTCTAGGAGTCCCTCATTATTTTTTTCTGATTTCAGTTTTTTTTATTAGAACGGCAACAGAAATTTACATCATCTGTGAAATTTTCAGTTCTCTAACTATCACTGTTCCTAAGATACAGCCTCATGTCATGACGAACAGAACCGTTGGCGCAGCGAAGAACCATAGCGTCCTTAGATCCTTCTACCGAATGTATCACGGCGAATGTTCTGAAGAGCTCTTCAATCTGATCCCACCCTCTCCTTTCCGATCCCGAACAACGCGTGCCGGGCACAGATGCCACTCACACACAGTGTAGAGAATCTTTGCCATAACAGAGCGTTTCAAAAAATCGTTCCTCTGTCGAACTATAAAAACCTGAAACGACCTGCCCGCACACGTCTTTCCTTCATCTTACAATCCCGGTTTCCTCAAGAGGAGCGTGAAGAGGCACATCACAGGGCCGCCAACTTGAGGACCACTGTCAGAAGTGGCCCCCAATCGCTAGATGCGCCACGGCTTTCCATCAGGCTGGCGGCGACGTCAATTTGGCGTGCTGAATATTAAAAAAAGATACGGTAAATTCTCATGAATAGGACCCCGTTTTACCCTTTAGGTACGGAACCCTGAAAAGAAAGATTGGTCGCTTCACTTCTATTCTTATAGTCTAGATTAAACGACGCTAACATCTTTCGTAGTCGCCATGTAACGAGTATATCGGCTTCTTCGATCACGCTCCACTTTCGATCATAACTTCTCGAACGCGATTGCGCAATGATGGCGTGTCGCGATCATATTGTACGACGCGTGCGCATCTCGATTGAATATTAAATATCGTATTATGCACACACGTATCTTTGTTGATCACCGTTAAATATTCTTTAATTATTCTAATTGTATGCCGTTGAGTTGCTTTTTAGGATTCCGTGTCCAAAGGGTAAAAATGGAACCCTATTCTTCGCTGTCCGTCTGTCTGTCTATCTGTCCGTCATGAGGATGTATCTCAGGAACCGTGCAGTTGAGAGCTGAAATTTTCACAGATGACGTATTTCTGTTGCCGTTATAAAAACACTAAAACCGGAAAAAAGTGGGGATTAAGCGGGGCTCCCATACAACAAACGTGATTTTTTGCCGTTTTTAAGTAGGTACGGTACCCTTCGTGTACGAGTCCAATTAGCACTTGGCCGGTTTTTACACTGTGAGCTCCCTGCTTCGGTTTTCCGAAACGGTTGATAGCTAAGCTATACGAAGCTCATCAGCCTTCCTTACGAGCCATATTTTCAGGGCTCTTCAAGCCTCGTGAGCTTCAATTCGGGGCTCGAGTACTCGACTCGGAAAGTTGTTTTTTCTCAACGATATATCCGGAACGTTACAGGATGCAGTTGTTACAGCGATAGATACTCAAAACTGCAAATTGAATTTTCACTTCATTTTAAGCAATTCCACACGAGTAGGTAAAGTCGCGAGCTTTCTCTATGTAGAATAAAAATTATTATGGTTGAAAAAAAAATCGACGTCTAAATTGTTATGTCTCTATTGAGGGTTCCAAAATGTATCAGACCGAGAAGATCTTAAGAAACTCAGTCCGGCTTTTATCTTTAAATCAATACAGTATTTTTATATAGGTACACATCTAGAAAGAAACATTGCGTGTTTATAGTAAATAGCATATAATATAGAACGCAATACAGTAAGCCTGCATACGTAACGAGATCATGATTATAATTTGCAACTATTTATTGGTTGCTCAATGTATCTTATCTCTCGATTTGTCACTACTACAGCTACAAGCAGAAGAATAAATGTGAATAACATAAAAATATCACACTTCAAATCATTTAAATCTGTAGTAAGTTCACTTCTTCTTGATAATATAATGATTAATCTATGTATTAGCTTTATAAATTTTATTAAAATTTCCTATAAAGAAAGAAATATCTCTTGTCAAGTAATCACATTTAGGCAGTGTTTCAATTTCACCACCTACCATTATCATATTTTCTGAAACATCTCTATCTTTTATTTAAAAATCTTTCTGTTCTGTCTGTATAGAAAACGCACTGCGTGCAATTTTTTTTTTTTTACATAATTATGGATGTATGAAATCCTACATAATAAAGAATTTGATTTTAGCTCTGCCAAAGCACACGCCAATAGATTTTATTTAGGCCAGAAGACGAATCATAAAGTCTCTTTTGGATTTGATTTTGGTTATTAGATCTGACAGTACCGTTCCTTCATCAGCATAATAATTATGATCACTGCTGAACGATTGCATCAATCGAAACTTCTGTTTTATGACTATACAGTGGCTTCACATCAATCCACGCATCAAATTTTCCTAGCGTATCGCTAACGAGCGTGAAGATCGAACGATTTTCCGCGAGCAACGAGGTTAATGCAGTACTTACATCGTATACGTTATGTAAAATCATTTATTGTAGAGATTATGTGCTCGAGTACTGACTGCAATGCTTGGCCCTTGGATCAAGCTGTTTCTTAATTACGCATTCTGTAGACATAAGGGTTTTTTTACGTTTGGAAATACTCATGGATGGCTATGTCGGTCTTCTACCAAACTTGCTGCATAATGAAGGAGTTCTTCTACCGTCTAAAACTATACGACGATCTTCCATCTGCCTACGGCTGAGAGTGCCGGGTATACCCTCGAAAGGAGAGCCTCAGGGCTTCCGATACTAATAACGCATTCTATATACAAGCAGTTCCGAGAATATGGCAAATACAGGTTAGGAGAAAATCGACAAAGATTTAAAAAAAATGTTTCCTCTACAACCGGTGAGAACTCTGGAACAACTGCTCCAGACACAAAGGAGCACCAAAAGAATATAAAGACCCAAGTGAGCCTCGTCTGCTAAATGAAGAAATGGAGGTCATGCGGTCACTTCAATTGGCGAAAAATAAAGTATAATTACAGCTGTATCCAGTAGTCAATTGTCGAACTTGTCCTCCAACGTGGAGTGTTAGGTGCAACCAGAATTTAACGGTAAGATGAAAGAGGTTTAAGAGACTAGCTAGAGTAGATATATAAATATTGATTGAATTACTGTACTGGTCTTGCCTGACTGGTGGATTTGTGGAGGAAGTGTTGAGAATGTTCCTCCAACAGACAAAGGGAGGATCCTCCGACCAGGCTAGGTGAACGCGCCATGCGGGCCGAAACCCAACTGTTGATGTTGGACTGTTGTATAACATCAAAGATAATACAATAGTATAACATACAGATCGGCAACTCCCTGCCTCCCACCGAGTAAGCTTCTCCATCCCCCCACCAAAGTTGATGTGTCAATTGCCGTGTCAGTACTTGAGAGAGTGTCACTGCGTTGCATTACGTATTACTACCTACGTACTTCGTGCTATTGCTTTGGTTTAATTTGTGCTTAGCCGAGGGTAGATTTGAAAATAAAGTACCTACATACATGAGATTCTGCGTTCTGTTCCTTATTATTTTGTTTCCATAGCTAGTTAACCTAGTAAACTCACACACACATTCAATCTTGATTCAAGCATATATAAGCGTATATTTAGTGTGGGTGAAAACGAACATTTTTGTATGGAGTTTGCGCCCTGTGATAACATCAATCATCGCAGTGAGAACTCTGATATCCCGATGCAGGATTTATGTACTCTTACTTGTGAGAACTTTCATATCGTTGTCGTATGCCAGACCTGGACACTCAAAAAATCCATGTTAAATAAAATAAGAAGCTGCCAGAGAGGAATAGAACGGAGTTACATGAACATCAAACTCAAAGATAGAGTCAAGAGCTCAGTAATAAGGAAGAGAACAAAGGCAAGAGATGCAGTCCAACAGGTTCTATCGCTGAAATGGAAGTGGGCAGGTCATATCCAGAGAGTCAGGGATCACAGATGGACACAAATTATAAATAGCTGGTACCCAATATACAAAAAAAGACGAAAGGGTCGTCCACCCAAAAGATGGAGTGACGACCTCACAAAAGTAGCGGGAAAGCTATGGACCAGACTAGCGAGAGATAGAGTTGCCTGGAATAATTTGGAGGAGGCTTTTACCGCAGAAGGCGGCCCTTACACCTAACACTACTAACTTAGTATAAGTACAAAACTAACAAAACTAACAAATTTCTTAAGCACACTGTAAAAAAAAAAAAAAAAAAAAAAGAAAAGAATCTAAATAGGATCTATTTATATGTGTAAGGGAAATAAAGCTTATTATTATTATTATTATTACTTGTGAGAACTTTCATATCGTTATGCAGTGCCTCTATTGATCTTAGCTATGTGGCGGTCGCCATAGATTCAACAATATTCAGATTGAACTTAACGGAGGCATTCAACCAAAAAAAATACCCTTTAAAGAAGAGCGTAACGGGATTTGAAGTAAATTCTGAGCTAATAAGGAAACAGGACTGACCCGACCTCTACAAGACAAAAAGTGCTTACCAATGATATTATTAAGTGCTTACGGCGTAGTTTCCCGGGAACATGCTCTGGCAATTTGGATTAATTACAAAAGGCTGCCCTGGCTCTGATCACCGAGCACATTACTGAATAGCACTGACAAATGAATTACTCGTTGACGAAAATTGGACCGATTCCAACACTAACCCCCAGTTTCCGAAAGGCTGATCAACGCTAAAATTAACTAATCGGCTGTAAAAGGCGGATCCTCACAGAAGATTCAAAATGAAAATCCATTTACAAGGAACATAAATGCTTCGTGAATATTTAAGAAGAATATAGGTTGTTGCTACAAAAGCGATTCGACGTCGTTGCTGCACATGTGACTCTATAGCGACCGAAAGTATACAACCGACCGAACCAGACCGAAACTGTACAATACTTAGGCAGATCAATGTGGATCGGTTGGAGCGTGTCAGTGGAACGCGGCGGGATCGCAAGAAAAGTTTTCGCTGATCGCAGGAATTGGCGATCCATTTTGGATCTTCTGAGGATCCGCCATTAACAGCCGATTAGTTAATTTTAGCGTTGATCAGCCTTTCGGAAACTGGGGGTTTTATTATTGCGAGCTTATTGAAGACTAGCGGTTGTCCCCGTTAGGTAGTTCCCGTTCCTAGGGTATAGGGGGAAAAATGTAGCCTTTGTTCACCGAGAATAGTGTAGCTTCCCAATAGTGAAAGAATTTTTCAAATCGGTTCTGTAGTTTCGGAGTCTATTCGATGCAAACAAACAAACAATGAAATAAGCCCCGGGTAAGCCCTCGGAAGGATGTCCCAGGACTCCCAACAGACCTACGGCCGCCACTGCTGCCTGGCCCAGGGGGTGGTTCGGGTGCTATCCCGCGTCTTTGGGGGGTTTCGAGTGTGATCCGGCTTCTAAGGGGTAGCGTGCGTGCGTGTTTCTCACGTCACGCTGCCGTCATGGGCCTGCTTCTGTAAGGACGGTGAGCAACTCTCTCGTCTCTCGTCCTCAGACCCCCGGTCATGGAGGCCGATAGTCCTCGGCGATCAAATCTTTTCTCTTTATACTAGCTGTGCGATAGGACCCTACTGAAATCTCTAGGGCAAGTCGGCCTTATCAGCAAGAGGTTCAACAATTACGCATGTGTAAAAGCTTATTGTAAGATTTTTAATATTTAAAGCAATTAGTATGCTAACTTTTTCATAATATTTTATTATAAAGTGAAAAAAGACAACTTGGCACAGACGGGACTTGAACCCGCAACCTTTGCCTAATCCAGGACAATGCTCTAACCAATTGAGCTACGGGAGCCGTACTGATACAAGCTGAAATTCTTCACCTTATTGTAACCGCCATTTATTGTAAGATCAGTGCTAGAAATGAAAGTCACAATTAATAATGCCGTATTGCGCAACCGGTCAAGTGGTTTTGAATTAAATTGTGGATTAAGTACAAGTGTTTAGTTTTGCATAATGTATTACAACAAGTTCTTATATATTATTACTTTTAAGCACTTGAGAAAACAGATCAAAGTTTAGTAAAAAAAACCCTACCCACTTCTATAAAATCTAAATACCTAATGGAAGGTTATACCAGCACTAATATACAATTCAAAAACATAATATTAGAGTGTCTCAGGTAACAAAAAAAAAATTGAATGCTCCAAATCAAATCAACCATCTTTTTATAAATCGTTAAAAAGTAAAGAAAATCATTTACCACTATGTAACCGTTGTAGCTCAAGTATGAAAATACCTAATTTACTTAAACACTTCTACATAAACTTCCTACTCGAACGCAGCATTGAATAGTGAACAGAAAAAAAACCGGACGCAAGTCGAGTGAACCGTCGTCATATTTCAATCAATGAAGCGATGCACAGTGTCGCGTGCCTTTATCAAAAATCAGATTTTCCATTTTTCTAATGGGTAAATTTTTCATATAGCAATACAATCCTTACTAAATTCCTTAACGAATGTGGGTAGTTGTAACTTTGTAAAGTAAATATAGAAGAAATGGTGGGTATTCAAAGTTCATGTTATTATTGATGCGTTGAAATCAGTAGCGTACACGAGTAAATTCATAGCTATATTCATATGTGATAAACAGTATTTATTACTGCAAAAATAACTTTAAATTATTACAGAACAATTGTAATTGCTATATTATCATACAAAACTCAGTGAAATGTCCGACATTGTTAAGTTATTGAACATATTACTGTTAATGGGAAATTATAAATATGTTGAAAGTTTGACTAGAGTTTAGAAAAATATACATCAAAATACATTTTAAATTTTTTTATACGAGTAAGATAAATTAATGAACTTTGTATGTGAAAACTGTCAATGTGCTCTTTCTTGCGATTTACGAGATATTTGGTTTTAGGTTTAATTACCCGTCAAATAAAAAAATCTGAATGCTTCGAAAAATGGCTTTCAGCGAAGCCCCAAGATAAAATTGATACTGTTTTTAATTAGTTATTATTATCTAATGAACTGGCAGAGTCTCCTCAGTTTATTAAAAATAGTATGAGAAAAACCGCAGGTTTTTTTTCTATGAGAGCAGGTGGTTATTGGAGAGCAAGCAATAGGAAATCTGAAATAATGAATATTAAGTATAAAACGTGGCTTAATAACTATGTTGTCTTTGAAACCGTGGTAAAAGATTACATTTTGGGGAACCAATCAGTGGGCACATCTTCAGATACACAGCTAAAAAGAGGAAGACCGAAAACCAGTTTCAGTAATATCAGTTTAGCTTAAAAAAAGACGCGTTTTGGACTTAGTTAAAACTAGAGACACAGATGAACTGCAATTTGCAGCTAAATGGTCACTAAATAAATCCCCCGATAAGCCATCCGATACAGAAAAGTCGTCTTTGTTATCACCTACTGATGCACTGGCTTTGTATATTGACCTCGATTTACCTTATCGCAAATATAATAGGTTTTAAGAGAAGTCATAAATTCACTACATCCTAATACGCTTCCTAGTTATTACATAATAATGAAAGTAAGGGATGAGCTACTACCTAACACAATAAGTGCCACTGAAACCGTAGCAGAAGTAAATTTGCAAGATTTATTGAACAAAACTGCTGAATCTATTGTAAAAACTGTAGAAAAGGAAAACTCCATAATAACTGCAGGATCTTCTTTGAATTTAATATGCAAGTGGGGCTTTGATGGTTCGTCTGGACACAATACGTACAAACAAAAGTTTTATGCTGCTGAAAGTACAGACGAATATTTGTTTTTAACTGCCTTAGTTCCAATAACTGAACTGATCGAGTCATTTACTTTGCCGATTGGTCAGTTCTCTGAAGATGCTCTAGAAGGAAGGCATAACGATGCACGAAATTACAGAGAATCGCATACTCGCAAAACATCTAGATCTCATACTAACAAAGATTTAATAACCATCTTGTTGTTAACATCTGATCCATTGATTTCAACAATAAGATCTAGACATAAACAAAAAAAAGATACAGTAGACCCCAATTTAAATGAATATTTTAACTTGGAATAAATGATTGTGATGAAAATCTATTATTTATTATTTACTTGTGCTTACGTACCCACTTTGTACATAAAACAACACAAAAAATATCATACACTGAAAATCCGATTTATGATAAAACGTTCTATGGAGTCGCGACACTGTGCGATGTAATGAATGAGTAGATGCCAATAAAAAGTGCAAGTTATTGCAGTTTGCCGCTGCCTAAATCAATTTATCAAGTAGTAGTAGCTATAACGACGGAAATTGTCGATGAAAACATACAGGTATTTATATTGAACGGCGATAAAACGCGCGATTTCATTGATAATTTTTAAGAAATCTACACTATACTCTGTAAAATATAGCTTGATCTCTGTGACAATTTCACAAATGTAAACAAGGATAGCCTTTATGTCAACGTAATAAAGCTTTTGTGGTTGAAATGCAGAGAGTGAGAACACAGAGGTGCAAACTGTAAATAACAACTTTATGCCTTTGAAATAAAAGTCAATTTTGTTTACGTTAGTATAAATGTCACAGATCAAGCTATATTTTACAGAGTATAATATAATAACGAGAAAAAAATGTCTTTTTGTGTGCATGTTTGTAATCAATAAACTCAAAAGCTACTGTGCCGATTTCAGTATGTAAATTTGCTATTATCTCATATGAATGAGATATCTTAAAGGCTGCCAGTGAAACATTTTTTAAAGAACGCGGTAAGGACAGCTTTTAGATAATATCAATAACCAGAATGTATAATTATTATAGTAAATTAATGTGGCCATGGCCTGGACATGTGACAAGACATATTTACTGAAAATGGAGTAAACTTTAGACCGCAGGACCGCGTATTGTGGCGTAATTTTGAAGAGGCCTACGTCTAGCAGTGCACTGCCATAGGCTGATTTGATTAATTGATTGAACGCCGAAATGAAGTAGCAAAAGATGAACAAACAAACAAAAAAGAGATAATTACTTTTCTTTTGTTTATTTTCTGGGTATGGTAACATACCCAGAAAATAAACAAAAGTTTTGGGTTTAGGTTTGTGTAAAACTTTTCGTAAAATACTTAAAAAAGATTTACACAAACCGAAATTAAAAACTTTTCTACGTATTTTACGAACAGTCGGTAACACTCAGGTACGTGCCGTATAGAAATCTGTATGTTTTCATTTCAACCGCCACTGGTCCACCCGCAAATTCGTCGTAAAGTTTCCAACACGATAATAAAATTATACTATTATCATCATCAATCTTGAATTGTTTTTGCTAAACGGAACGAAGACAGTAAATTGAGTTATTTATTAACGAGAATCTAATCGAATGAGAAAGCATTTTAAAAAAAACATGTGTATTCTTTTGGCATTGTGAGGTGGGGTTACCCAGAACTCCAGGACGTAAGCAGGTGGTAGAACACCGTGTGGCTTTAGCCGGCAGGAGTCCATCATAGGATGAATGAAATGTGTGTCATCTATTGGTCTTGTGTCGGGAGCCGTGGGTTTATCCTGCCGAGGGCGTCCCGGAACTTGAAGTGGTAAACAGAAAGTAGGACTCAGTGTGGTTTTAGCTGATAGAAGTTCAACGCAGCAACTATGAGGACGTCATCACGTAAAAAAAAGGTTCGGTAGCACCCCGGAAAAGTGGTACGCAGACCGCAGTACAGTCAATGTAGATAAATTCTCTACAATAATATTTTCCTTTTAAATGTTAAAGGTCGAATCGAGATGATAAGACGGCATTGTGTCTGACAATATACGAGCAGTTGTACTACAAAGGTTTTGATGTGACGGGCTGCGAAAGGTTCAGAGGACTCTTAGTTGTAACAGCTTATTATCCAAGTGACTTTTTCTTTTGTATGCTATCCGAGAGTTGTCAAGCGAAGGCGTAATAGGGAAGTTTACTCCAGATAGACAAAAGTGAAGGTTTTGACCACAACTTAATTGTAATGAATGATGAGAAAGGCTGTTCTGAAGACAGTAGAGAAGTAGTAAATGTCGTCCAAATGATTGGTAGTTTCGAGCAACGGATATTGGTATCATCATAGCCCACAATGAATGGGAGTAGTTACGAGTGTCTGTTCAATAAAGATGTCGAAATAAGGAAACGTGAGAGTTGTAGTAGCCATCCAACATAATACTTTGGACTCAGCAGTGTGCAAAACGGTCTTCAGCTGCAAAAGATCTTATTGTAATTGTTTTTATCTCATGTAAACTATTTTATTGAGGACTAAAATAAATAAATTCACACTGTGGAGATGGCTCCATGCGTACAATCAAAATCGAATCGGCAATTCTGTTTTCCGCATTAGAAAGGAGTTCATGGATTTAAAATTATTAGCTAAGGTGAATATCCCCCGTAGCGGTGCGTATAAAAATATGTAGTGAAGTACCTTCCTGCTGCTGTAAAATGAACAAACATGAGTGTACCTATGTATCTCAGTAACATCAATGATACAAACAGGCGTGTTTACTTTTTCTTTTTAAAATTTCCGCTACTCCTTATCTCAACCATAATTGTTCAAAAAACCAGCAAAAAGCTATCTCTTGGAATCAATCGCGTGTTGCCATTTGAACGGCCTCATAATTATAGACACCGATGTGTACAATTATGCACTGCCACAATGTAATTTACAATTTTGTAGTATATTGTTGCTTTGATTCCTGTCGGATACAACGCGAATGTGCGATACTTCCTTGTAGATTTTGTTGATTATTTTCTATTAGCAATAATGACTTAGATAGCTGCTACGTTTTGGTTGGATATTGTAAAAGATTACAAGACTCAATGTAGGGGATGCGATTGGGAGGGACTCACGCATGCCCCCCTAAGAAGCGGGATGACACTCGAAAAAACCCCCCAAAGACGCGGGATAGCACCCCCCCCCCCCGGGCGAGGCTGCAGTGGTAGCCGTAGGTCTGTTGGGGGAGTCCTAAGACATCCTTCCGAGAGCTTACTCGGGGCTCCAAACCGCAGGCTGTTGGGCGTTACTGCTCGTTCGCTCTAACTTTGCCGCTCGGCTCCATACTAAAGTCGAAATTTTAATTAGACAAAGTAAATTGACAGCAACTAATGTCACTTCTTCATACAATGTTGCGTATTTTCTATGACGAAGTGACATTAGCTACTGTCAATTTACTTCGTCTAATTAACAATTTGGGTATACGCCTCTACGCCAGCGGCAAAGTTAGAGCGAACGGGTAGTACGTTAGGTTTTTTTAGGGGATGCTAGTGGTGAGTTGGAAGCGTAAGAACTAAAAAGAAGACATCTAACCAGATAGATATGTCTAAAAGTGACTAGCGGAGGCGACTTTCACTCTTTCTGTGTGAAATATCGTGAAGGCTGTCGAGAATATCGGAGTACCTCAACTATGCAACATGCAGCTCCTTTCTTTATCGAGAAAGCAACGGCTACTTTTCATACTCGTAACAAGAGGTTATCCTAACCAGAGGCTGGTGAGTTGCTCGCTGTTCTTACAATACCAGGCTCAAAGATGACAGGGAAGCACGCATCACGACCCAAGAAACGAGGTAACACCTAAACTCTTAGGCGAGGTCGCAGAGACAACTCTGACAGGAATCCTGGTACATTCTTAGGGGGTTAGATAATCGTGTGTGATTTTAATCGGTTCAAATTCGCAAGAATTTTCGGTTTCCAGAATATCATCCGTGGAGATTTCCACAGGATCAAAAATAAGTTTTCTGACAAGAATGAAAAACCTACCTAAATCATGTGCTTATGTACAAAGTAAATAAAGTTTGCTCCAATTTTCTTGGTCCCTCGAATCGGAAGTTCGCCGCGCATTCGTTTGCACAGGCAAAGTATAAAATATGCTCAACGGTGCGCATTGCAAACTTCAGAAGGGACCAAAATATTTGGCGAGAACTATACAAAATGACAAAGGAGGTCATCCTTTTTGGTGTAATTGAACAGGTGGACGACGAAATCGTATTCTAATTTTAGACAATTTTGTGTAATGGAAGATTTGCCCAGTTTACAGACCATGTCGTCAATGAAAAAAAGGCGTTTACGTTTTTATAACACTAACATCGTAAATTAGCATATGGTCCATCTGATGTGACATATTTATTTTGGTCTATTTATTAGTTTGGTTTTAAAGACTATTACCGATTAAAATAATATTATAATTTAATGATTTCTACTTTATATGTACAGTACAGTCCAAAAATATTAATTTAACTGCTTCAGCAGTAGTAGGCACAATGGTAATGAAAAAATGATAATGGAAATATTTTTCTTTTTTTTTATACTACTTGGGTGGCAGACAAGCTTACGGCCCACCGGAAGGTTGGTAACCGTAGCCTATAGACGTTTGCAACACCAGAGGCGCTACACACGCGCTGCCGACCCGGGCGCAGGTTGTGACGACCCAGTTGAAATTTTTCAAGCCGCCCATAAGGCCTTCAACTTGGCTTAACGACTGTCATTTTACTGACAACCGGGACCAACGGCTTATCGTGCCTTCCGAAGCACGGAAACGCTCGTAAATAAATGTCACAAAGTGGTCCACGTGGTGGTCACCCATCCATATCCGGCCATAATAAATGTTGCTTACTGCAGTGATCGTTTACAGAACACTGAGTCCGCGGGGCCACGAGCGCTTCATTCATAGGAAATAGACAATTTTTATTCACAAAGTAACATTCATGAACTTCAAATTGACTACTGTTTGGGACATTTCGGATTCCATCCTCAGATCAAAAGTTTTTTTAAATTTGTAAATTACTTGTCTTGAACCTTAATTGTTAGAAGTAATAATGTAAAAACAGTCACCTTTCATAATGCTTTAAAGCGAAACCGGTCAGGTTGTGTTGAACTATAATTAAATTATGGAAATTACAGAGAAACACTTACATTATTACTATCTAAACTAAACCTAAATAAGGCACCCGTGGCATTGTGCCCAAAAGACTAGCAGCATTCCCCCTTTGAATAGCAATACCTATTCGCTGAGCGAGAAAACTGCCAGCCTTTGCATTGTGCCCAAAAGACACCCGTGGCATTGTGTCCAAAAGACTAGCAGCATTCCCCCTTTGAATAGCAATACCTATTCGCTGAGCGAGAAAACTGCCAGCCTTTGCATTGTGCCCAAAAGACACCCGTGGCATTGTGTCCAAAAGACTAGCAGCATTCCCCCTTTGAATAGCAATACCTATTCGCTGAGCGAGAAAACTGCCAGCCTTTGCATTGTGCCCAAAAGACACCCGTGGCATTGTGCCCAAAAGACTAGCAGCATTCCCCCTTTGAATAGCAATACCTATTCGCTGAGCGAGAAAACTGCCAGCCTTTGCATTGTGCCCAAAAGACACCCGTGGCATTGTGTCCAAAAGACTAGCAGCATTCCCCCTTTGAATAGCAATACCTATTCGCTGAGCGAGAAAACTGCCAGTCCCCAGCAGTCGACTCTACAAGGCCCTTTTTCAAATTCTTGAATTTTTTTGAATTGTGGAATATAAGTACAAGTGTGTGTCTCCATCATGTATGACATACTTGTCTAGAAGTTTATTGTAGCTTACTATGAGCTGGATAACGCCGTGTATTATCAAAATATTTATAAATTTTAATGATCAAATATTTTTTTAACTTATACACATTGTTCTCAGCAAACTTAATCTAACACATAAGTGTTCGTCACCGCTACAAGCAACCATAGAAACCTCACAACATTCACCCCTACTCCCACATAGAGGGGAGGCAGCGATGCTATAAGTGTGAGTCGTACACATCGCGACTTACACACGTTTTAACAGACCAAGTGACGGCCGTTTGCAAATTTCAATATGGATTACAGATTTGTGAGTAAACGGATTTATTAAGTGGTGGTGGTTTTATCAAGTGGTTTTTTGTTAAATTGTGTAGTGTTTTCATGTAAGTTATAGATGATATTTGCGATTAATCGTGAATGTTCCTTCACTAAGCAAAATTGAAAAAAAAAATTGTACACACTGTCAATATTAGTCGTCAACATCTCTGAGCTACAGTCAAAAGATAATAAGAAGATCGCTGGGATTATGAACGGTGAAATCCATTTTTTTTTATACCACTAAGGTGGCAGACAAGATACAACCCAATTGTCCAATGCAATCAAAATTAGACTGCCTCTTTGGCGCAGTCGGTAGTGATGTCGGCGCTGGAGGTCGTGGGTTCGATTCTCACCGGAGACAAATATTTGTGTGACCCATAAATGTTTGTTTCAGGAGTCTGGGTGTTTCTATGTATAATATTTATGTATTTAAAAGTATATAAGTATTAATATCCGTGGTCTGATACCCATAACACAAGCAGGTTATTCCTTGCTTACTTTGGGATCAGACAGCGTTGTGTAAAATGTTCGTGAATATTAATTTTTATTTATTTATTTAATCTAAAAAAAAATCCAATCACCTGTAATTATTTTTGTTTACTTAGGTACCTACTCATTTGAAATATGTTAATTCAGTGTTTCAAGTGTGTTAGGTGTTTAGGAAGTCATAATTTATGAGTGCCTGTTTGTACGAAGTGTTTCAGAACGTATACGTAAGTATAATACAGTCTTGTTCGAATTTAAGTAGAATTGAAAATTAAACATAATTACAACCTTATTTCCGGAAGGGTGTGCAGGTGCCAATATGCACACTTAGCAATGTTAATGTACGCATACATACACACAATGCTTCTAACCGCTACAGGGTCTGGCAGAGATAGATAATAAACCCATACAAAATTTTGTTGGTGTCGCGTAATACGAGGCAAGTCTATTGCCGTCACGCGGTACAGAAAAAATATTGTTCATTCTGTAATCCGGTAGTGCTCGAGACCCCGCAAACTCAGTTGAAAGATGTTCCTCTACGCCGATGACTTAGCGCTGGCAACTCAAACCCAAACATTCGACAAAGCCGAAGAACATCTTAGTTCGGCTTTGATGGGGTTGGAAAGGTATTATACATCAAATGGACTAAAACCAAACCCATCAAAAACTCAAGTGTGCGCCTTCCACCTGCGCAGCCGGGATGCTGGACGTAGGTTCAGGGTTACCTGGTTGGGGTCTGAGCTGGAGCACTGCTTCCATCCAAGGTATCTTGGTGTGACATTGAACAGGACTCTAAGCTTTAAAACCCACTGCCTGAATACCAAGGCCAAGGTAGGGGCCCGAAACAACCTGCTCCATCGCCTGACAGGCACGGCCTGGGGGGCAGAGCCTTGCATCCTTCGCACAACTGCACTGGCTTTATGTTTTGCTGCGGGTGAGTATGCGTGTCCTGTGTGGTACCAATCGGCTCATGCCAGGCAGGTGGATGTTGCTCTGAACGATGCCTGCCGTATCATTAGCGGCTGTTTAAAGCCCACTCCGCTCACTATGCTCTACCCACTGGCGGGCATCGCACCACCTTCTACGCGACGAATTGCTGCTAGCAGACTGGAAAAGGCAAAACAAGAAACAGACTCCCGACATTGCCTATACGGACACCAACCACCCAGAGCCCGCTAAAAAGCCGCAAGAGCTTCATCCACAAAACGAAAGCCGCACATGAACACCCTTTAGCGATGAGAACCTCACTTTGGAAAGAGAAATTCTCATTACCGACTGGTTTTCTACAGCCGCAGGAGAAACTATCTCCAGGACATGACCTCCAATGGCCGGTATGGAGGTCTCTCAATCGCTTACGCACTCTGGTAGGCCGGTCGAGACAAAATTTATGCAGGTGGGGAATGCGAGACCCTGGCTTAACCGCATGTGACTGCGGAGCCCCAGTTCAATCCATGTCGCACTTGCTTTCATGTCCCCTGTGTCCAACCTCCTGCACTAAAAAGGACCTTAACGAAGCTACTGGCAGTGCGATTAAGATGGCAGAATTTTATGCCCAAACTATCTGGAAGTCAATAAAGAGTGAATCATTGACACGAAAGAAGAAGAAGTGTTCTGTAAACGATCACTGTAGTAAGCAATGTTTACTGGAGGTTATGGATGGGTGACCACCTCCTCTAGTTGCAGCAGTTTGGTTGACCAAATTAAACTTTGGGACATTTATTGCGAGCAAGTTAAGCCGTTGGTCCCGGTTTGCTAGTAAAGTGGCAGTCGTGAAGTCAATCGCTTCATAAATAAAAAAACCTGCCAAGAGCGAGTCGGACTCGCCCATGAAGGGTTTCGTAGCAGCAAGTAACATAGTATAAAAGTTTTTATAGTTCGTTGTAACTTTGATTGATGTTTTAACACGTTCGCAGTGGTAGTGATTTTTCTAACCGAAAATTGCGGTTTATGACGTATTAAAAAAACTACCAGCTCTATCTCGTTCAAACTAATTTTCGTTGGTAGTTTTTATGGCAATGTACATCATATATATTTTTTAGATTCATCATTCTCTTAGTTTAGAAGTTAGAGGGGGGGGGGGGGGGACACATTTTTCCACTTTGGAAGTGTCTCTTGCGCAAACTATTCAATTAAGGAAAAAATGATTTTAGGAACCTCAATAGCATTTTTGAAGACCTATCTATAGATACCTCACACAATTGGGTTTGATGAAAAAAAAATTTGAGTTTCAGTTCTGAGTATGGGGACCCTCAAAATTTACTGCTTTTTTTCTAGTTTTATATAAGAATCTTAACGCGGTTCACAGAATACATCTAGTTACCAAGTTTCAATAGCATAGGCCTTATAGTTTCGAAGAAAATTGGCTGTGACACACGGACGGACAGACAGACAGACAGACATGACGAATCTACAAGGGTTCCGTTTTTGCCATTTGGCGACGAAACCCTAAAAAGTTATATCAATCTAAAGAATCCATACTAATATTATAAAGCTGAAGAGTTTGTTTGTTTGTTTGTTTGTTTGTTTGAACGCTAGGATCTCAGGAACTACTAGTTGGATTTCGGAAATTCTTTTACAGTTTGATAGTCCATTTATTGAGGATGGCTATAGGCTATATAACATCACGCTAGAGCGTATAGGAGCGGAGCAGCAATCAAGAATGTCACAAAAACGGGGAATATTTTTTACCGTCTGAAAGCTTCCGAAGCGTACGCTGCATAAATGGTTAAAGTTACGTAAAAATTGTGTACTGCAAAATTGTTTCTCTTAAAAAGTTCTAAAAAAAAGTCCGCGACAGCAAAATGTTTATCTTTTAAGGTTCGCTCACAATAACCTTATTTGTCTATCTCTTAAGGTCAGCTCACAATATTTTAAAACTGAGGAGTTTGAAATAATTTTACACTTCAATAGTTAATTTATTGAGGATAGTTATTGGCAAATACCATCACGCTAAGACGAATAGTGGCGAAGCAGCTAGGAATAATGTTTTGAGAACGGGGAAAGTTTCTCTCCTTTCAGAGTTCCATTGCGTACACTGCCTAAATGCTTAAAGTTACGTAAAAATAGTGTATTGTAAAATTGTTCCTCTTAAAAAGTTATTAAATCTTTTACGGTTCGCTTACAATAACCCTCTTAATAAGTTTTCAAATATGAGCGAGGCGACGACGACAATAATCGTGGTCTGCAGTGGTAGCCAGTCAAATGAACGATAAAAAACGGTCAAGTGCGAGTCGGATCCGTACCAAAAAAGAACGGGCTGAAGTAAATGCGACGGGAAACATGATATCACTTTACATATCAATATCACGCCTCTCTCCTTCTCACTCTCATGTGAAACAACCGCAGTTGTGCGGGTCAGCTCTAATGAACATAAGCGACGGAGTAAATGCGACGGGAAACATTATATCACTAAATATTTATACCACACTTCTCTCTTTCTCACTCCCATGTGACGCAAACGAAGTTGCGTGGGTCAGCTAGTCACATATAAAATGCAGCGTATGCAGTCGGGGGCTACAGCTAGTGTGGAATATGTATACTGTTTGTTTTTGAAGTCGTCTAAACCAGTGGTGGGCAAACTTTTTTAACGGGGGGCCAGAAAATTGAAGAAATATCATTTGAGGGCCAGAATTATAGAAAACCAGCCAAGTGCGAGTCGGACTCTTGCTTAGAGAATTCCGTACAAAAAAACGAAAAATAATCACATTTGTTGTATGGGAGCCCCCCTAATTTCCTCCTTTTTTTCTGATTTTGGTATTTGATGTTACAGCGGCAACAAAAATACAACATCTGTGAAATTTTCAGCTCTCTAGACATCACGGTTCTTGAGAAACAGCCTCGTGATGGACAGACGAACAGATAGATGTATAACGAAGTCTCATGAATAGTTCCGTTTTTACCCTTCGAGGTACCGAACCCTAAAAATGTATTTTGTGCTGAATGTTTAATCATAATGTTTTAAAAAAATAGTGTAAACTTACACACTTGCACAAACGTTAAAAATTAGAATTTAACTGGTATGGTTGCAACTTGGTAGGCGTGTAGTAAATAAGACGTAAGAAAAATTGCTTCTTATGTGCCATATTTCAAATGCAAGTTAGTGTTGAGACAAAGTAACTTTAGCAGACCTAAAAGGTGCTCAACAGTAAGTCGGTTTGCGATGGAGTTGTTCAGCAATTTCATGATCGAAAAAGTCTGTTGAATTTACCTATGTGTTTATTGCTCTCTACAAAGTAGAATCTACATAATACTTCTGGATCGTCAAAATATAATTATCGCGGGCAATATACCAGGTGCCGAAGGACCTTCGGCGGGCCGGATTAAATACTTCCGCGGGCCGTAGCTGGCCCGCGGGCCGTACATTGCCCATCACTGGTCTAAACAGTCAATCAATGACAGCAATACATAATCTTATTTCTCCAACCATAGTTATAATAACAGCTAACACAGAACGCGAGCTCTAATAGGATATTGCTTTGCAGTAATTTAGCTCAGAGAGAAATTATATCGCGTGTCGACTTGACTGGCGCAGCTGTAGCTGCATCACGAGATAGTCACGTGTTGCTTGCGAGATGAAAACGAATAGACATAGACTTCTTTTTAGGGTTCCGTAGCCGAAGGTGGTAAAAACGGGACAACATTACTGAGACTTTTTTTTTACGTGAGGGAAAATCCTCATGGATGTTATGCCGGACTCCTACCGACTAAAAAACCTCACGTAACGTTCAACAACCTAAGGTTGTGAGCCCCGGGTAAGCCCTCGCAAGGATGTCCCAGGACTCCCAACAGACCTACAGCCGCCTCTGCAATTACTGAGACTTTACTGTCCGTCTGTCTGTCTGTTTCCAGGCTGCTTAGGAACCGAGATAGCTAGGCAGAGAGAGCTGAAATTTTCGTATGTATTGTTGTTACCGCGGCAAGAGAAATACATAGCATCTGTGAAAATTTCAGCTCTCTAGTTTTTACGATTCATGAGATACAGTCTCGGAACAGTCGGAAAGCGAAGTCTTAGTAACGCCTGTAGCACACCTCCGTCGCGAATCCATAATAGCGGAACCGCCTGTTCTAATACCTAGATTTATCTAACTTCTATCTCTTGCCCCGCGCGGTTTCGCCAATCTGCTCCTACGCCAGTCAAATCTTCGCGCTTCGGCCGCCTTTTTGTGTCGGTGCAGCGTGGTCTATGCGCGGGTTTGTTAAAATTGACAAAAATACTGAGCGAAACTATTATTTTTTCATAAAATGGACTTGGAATTTACGGAAAATCTACTTCAAGTCATTAGAAAAAGACCTATCATATATTTATTAAGTCATCCAGATTATAAAAATAATATGAAAAAATTGCAATGGAGTCACATCGACTAACTCGCGTCAAGTTCCGTTGTCCATTTCCGCTGCTCAATCTACGCTTGAAACACAGCGGAATTCATCTAGCGGTTCCGCTGTTCTGGTTTCGCGGCGGAGGTGTGCTAAGGGCGTTATAGCACAGTATAAAGAAAAAATATCTGCCGTGGTAATGGACCCTATTACCACAGCAGATATTTTTTCTTTATACTATCCTTTGAGTACGGAACCCTATTATTATTCTCTTGTGAGGACGACGGCACCGCCCGCCCCGGGCGGACGATCCGGCCCGCGTTTCGGCTGCCCAATTCATCCATTTCCCAAAGAGAGTACGCAACCCTAAAAGCGGTCTGGTTAAACTTGACCTTGATCACAGCAGTACCTAACGAGTTCAATTGTGTATCGAAACTATGGGGCCTACCCGAACACATACATACCTACAGAAGAATTGTGTTACTATGTGTAGTGCTTATGTAGTCAAACGGTCATGAGTCATGACCAGAATTAACACTCAGTTCTGAGTTTTCCGAGTCCCGAGGTCCGACCCGAAACTTTTTCCTAACTTTTTACCTGGTTACAGTTTCGAGGTGTTGGTAAGCGCAATGGTCACTTAAACAGTTCGAGCTGGTAACAGATTCGATCGAGGTGTCGGTAACGGTCGCGTTTGCAAGTTTTGATCCCTACGAAAATTCCGAACGCACCCTAAGAAGTTTTCTCTTCAAAGATTTTTTTTTTCAATATTGCCAAGTTACAAAACAACAAGCAAGTATATCGCATCAGGAAGTAGGAACGTCCGCAAGTAGCGTGGCTCTGGGCAATTGTGTCGGCTAAGCGGAAACATCCGACTTCATTGCACGGCGGATGTATTAAGTCTGTAAAGAACTGTTAGCTGTTAGGTAACTAGCTGATGCTCGCTACTTTGTATGCGTGAGCTGTGGAAAGATTATCAAATGCATGCAGTTTTTTTTGAAGTTATTATTTATTATTATTTTCTTGTGGGGACGCAGGCACCGTCTTTCTTCTGACTATTTCATCCATTTCCCCAGGACATCTCCATCTTTTTTGAACTTTGACAAAAGCTTACCTAATTCAATTTGCTTTAGGAACGGGAGCTTTCGAGGCCCAGACCTGCGCCATTTTATAAAAACTGAAAGCTTCTTTGTGCGTTTGGTGTAGGTTGTTACGCTATCAAGTACTTACTGTTATCATTCTTATACTAGACTAGCTGATGCCCGCAGCTTCGCCCGCGTAAAATTTGTTCCCGTTCCCGCTTCCCGTGGGAACTTATTCCCTGGATAAAAGTAGCCTAAGTTACTCCATATTACATAAGCTATCTGGCAGAGAAAGTCCTGTCCAAATCGGGCCAGCCGTTCCAGAGATTAGCCGGAACAAACAGACAGACAGACAAAAATTTGGGTGTGTTAAAAATATAAATTACTACATGCATATGAATGTATATTACACATACCCAATGTGTAATATACATTCATATGCATGTAGTAAAAAGCGGTTATTTTAATATTACAAACAGACACTCCAATTTTATTTATTTGTATGTATGTATATTTATTTGTACCTATGTATAGATTATTTATCATAATTAATTTGATGACACTTGGTGGAACTGGCAGCAAATATATTTTCATTCCTTCTATTCGAAAAGAATCACTTTGCACCACGATAACGGGGCGCAAAATAGCTCTTTTCTGTTAAGAGCTTTTTAGCGGGCGGCAAAGTGATTTGAATTTGGAACTTGAAAATTTCATAGAAATCAAACGCAAATTGTATGAATTACTGGCTGGTAAGTGTTGGCTGCACAGCGCGGTGTCCTGAGCTGACTAAAAAAAAAAACTAAAGAGCGCCATTTATCTGTTCGTGTTCTGCATTATTAAAGTTCTTGTAATCAGTAAACATATTTAATTGTTAGTATTCTGCAAATATAACAAGTTCTACTTCAAGTTATGAAAGTGACAATCCATGAACTCCTGGAACAATAACTGTAGAAGGTAACTACGTCGTACAAAACTTATTTTTTTCTCATAGAAAGGGAATGAAAAGTAGAGTATATTACTCGAGGGCAAATTATTTTTCTCTCGGGCGGTGTACTTTGAATCCCTCACTGCGCTCAGGATTCTATGTTATGGTGGCTTCTCACGGCGCGTGATATCACAAGTCGCGCCGCGCCTGGTCGAGCCTACGCGCCGTGTGAAGGGAATGGCTCGAGGGGACGCGGGCTGGCGCGAGCAGGCGCGTCCTATCCGATCGAAGTCGGTAACTTCAAAGGCGCGGGCTGGCGCGGCGCGCGCGCACTCGTGGTGACTCGTGCGCGCGCGGAGTGGCGCGTGGCGCGGGGTGTCGGTGAGGGAGCGATGCATCGGCCAATAAATCATTTCGTTTCGACAAGTGCAAGCGTCAGTAAGTAATTAGGTACTGTGATTATTTAATTATGGAGTGGACAAACGAAACTATTTCCGAATTCATTATATTATTCGAAAGCGAATCAGCGTTATGGAATTCCAAAAGTTCTGAACACAAAAATAGGAACGACCAGCACGATTCCTGGGTTAGAATACAAAGTAAATTAAAAGATGCGTGTCTCGGACTGAAGTGTCGACCTCGCTGCGGCGGGACCAAGTGCGCCGCGCCGACGCGCTCCTACGCGCGCCGTGAGAACGGGTAGCGCGTGCTCGCCTGTTTGCGCATGCTCGCGCCCACAAATCGGCTCGGCGCGGCGCGACTTGTGATATCACGCGCCGTGAGAAGCCACCATTAGAATCCCTCGCTATGCTCGGGATTCTATTCTAGAATCCTTCGCTTCGCTCGTGATTCAAAGTAGCACCCTCGCCGTAAAAATACTATTTTGCCCCCTTGTTATACAATCTACTATTAAAACACAATTTGCCTTTCCACATTTTTTTTATAACTAGTAATTTTTTACTTATTTCGAAAAGTACCTAGGTGAACTCTTAAAAGTTGATAATTTTCTAAAGCGGCTAATTTAAAATTTGTTTACTTTCATTCAAAAAGAACAATAAAAAACCTGTAAAAAGTAAAAAAATAACTATTATATTATATGACCTATCTACCCTAAGTATTGAACCTGTATTATAATTATAGGTAGCTATATTATTTACCTATTCATATTTTTAACTAACAGTTGGTCTCGTCGGGGGGACCGCTCTATACCTAAACAGAGACAGACGTACGATTAGGTTATGATTAGGTGAGCGGTCCCCGACGAGACAAACTGTTAGTTAAAAATATGAATTCGTAAATAATATAGCTACCTATAATTATAATACAGGTTCAATACTTAGGGTAGATAGGTCATATAATATAGTAGTTATTTTTTTACTTTTTACAGGTTTTTTATTGTTCTTTTTTTGTGAGTCGGGGGTTTTTAAATTTTTAATTTAATTTTTTATTTTTTGCTTTTTATAGGGGTTTTTAATGTCAATAATGACGAATAGTCTATCCATCAACAATTATTCAGAGCTAATGCGAATTGCGCGGAGTGTGGTTACAGAATTAGCAATACATTCCACTCCTCATATCTTACGAATGGCTTAACCGATTTTCATAAAACTTACGGTATCGTGATGTATAAGATATGACCTTTCATTTGATACCCAACACGGGTATATTTGAACACATTAAATTTTTCATCACCACCTTCACCCCTCATAGCTTTGAAATGGCTTAACCGATTTTTATAAAACATAGCTAAGAACACTCTCCCCTAACCCATCTTTCAAACAAAAGAAACAGAATCAAAATCGGTTCATCCGTTTGGGAGCTACGATGCCACAGACAGACTTACACACACACACACACACACGCACACACACACACACCCACACACCCACACACACGTCAAACTTATAACACCCCTTCCGGGTTTCCGTCGGGGGTTAAAAATAGATTACAGCAAATCAAAGGGTGCCAAACTGAAACTGAAAGAATGAAATTCATCACAGACTTTTATAATGGTTGTCATCGTATTTGTTTTGCTTTTCCCTTGAAATTCAATTCTACATGACACGACTCAATCAAAGAAATAGGAAGTCATTGTAGTAATATTGATATATCGCGGGTATCTTCCTTTTTATACTTACTAAGATAACCGGACTTTTGGGAGACTTACACGGGAACATACTGAGAGGCCCGTTGCGAATTTTAATCTCAATTGATATAGGACTACCACTACAGACAATACACACACAAATGCCTAACTAGAAGAACTGTATTAGAGCGATTTTCATTGAAGTTTCTATTCGTAAAATATGTTGACCAAGAAATGGATTATAATATATAATAATGGAATATAATAATGGAAGCGCTCGTGGCCCCGAGGACTCAGTGTTCTGTAAACGATCACTGCAGTAAGCAACTTTCACTATGGCCGGTCCATGGATGGGTGACCATCCATGTGATCACTTTGTGACATTTATTTGAGCGTTTCCGTGCTTCGGAAGGCACGTTAAGCCGTTGGTGCCGGTTGCCAGTAAAATGGCAGTCGTTAAGCTAAGTTGAAGGCTTTATTTCAACAGCAGGCAGTCACAACCTGCGCCTGTCCATTTAAACACGGCAATACGGCTCACCACCTATTACGTGGGACAAATTGTACAAAGGTGAAATGTGGGCATATAATATGCCTCTGCCTACCCCTTCGGGGATAAAGGCGTGACCATGTATGTATGTAAGAAATGGATTATTCTATTGGGGGTTAAATCGATAGGGTAACTTAATCTATGGACGCAGAACGCGCGTCTGCCATTTCAATATCCTACTTCTTATTTGTCTTCAGTTATAGCTGTCCTAGTAAGACCTAAAGGAATTCTTGTGATGACTTGCGATTTGACCGAAACAAAAACAGCCAAGTCACGTAGTTTAAGTGACAAACACACAAAATGTTATGTGAGATCTGCAAGTCCGTTACGTCACATGTAAAAGTTTCGCGCCAATACGTTATGGATATTGCGTGATGCAGAGTCATTTGTCGTAATAGATGTTTTGGCGGCAAATGAAATACTTATATGACACGATTTTGCTTTGTCCGCCTTTTTATTGGAACTGGTAGGAAAAGGGACATTTTCCTTGACTGCAAAGGGCATGAAGCTATTTTTGGGTTATACCTATTCTAAATTTGATCGATCTCTGAGGATTTTACGCGCGAAACTTACAGACTAGCGTTTTCCTCAGCTAAAAAGTTTTTCAAAACTAGTGTATTTTTGAGTGTTTTTGTATAATTTATGGTGGATTCTTAAATATAAACAGTGCACAAGTGTTGGAAAGTGATATAGCGCAGTCATACGCGACTTTTTAGGTTTATCGATAATTTCCACAGCAGGCTCTAGTAAAGTACCACCGCTTTACTAGAGTAGAACCAGAGTTTAATAGAGTTAGGCATCTTCAAACAAAATTATATCAAAGGTACTGAGCGCGGTATACTTGTGTGCGTGCGCAGTGCCTACGGACGCGTCGCGTCAGAACGAGCCGCGCGTCACGCACACATTTAAAAATCAGTACTAGTCGGAACGCTCCCAGCAGGTAAACCAAGCGTTCAATCAGTGTTGCCGCGAACCGCGTGCGCGTGATTACGTAAAATGTATGTGTCATATGCCTGCTATCTTTATTTACATACATACATATAATCACGCCTTTATCCCCGTTGGAGTAGACAGCCCCCATTTTAGTTTTATGCCTCACGTAGTAGGTGATGAGCCTGAGATGAGTAGATGGACAGGCGCAGGTCGCCACGACCCGCAGTTGAAAATTTTCAAGCCAAGCATAAATCCTTCAACTTGGCTTAACGATTGTCATTTTACTGACAACCGGGTTACATTTTGAGATTTACTTCTCTACGTAATGGATCTTTTTGCGAAGGTGTTCCCTTAGTCGCCTCTTACGACACCCTTGGGATGTATTGGGGTGGCGACATTTTGTACTCTTACCTGTCGCAACACGGGACCTCGTCGCCACAACCTGTCGCCATTAGATAAATATGACAATGCCTATAAAGAAGTAAGGACGATATATATTGCTCTGTTTTTGGATGCCTCAACAGTAATTTTTAAACTCCCTCATTACCTATCGTGAATTCGTGAATAACGATTCACGAATTCACGATAGGTAACAAAAGAAGAAGAAAGGTGTGTTTGAATAATTCACTTACGTACCTGCTACGTCCATAATACTCTCAAGGTAGGCACCTTGAGATTATTATGGACGTAGTAATATAAGTTCAATGCTTACGTACGAATTCGTTCAATACCTATTAGACTTCGTATTTATTAGGGTTCCGTACCCAAAGAGTGAAAAACAGGACCCAATACATGACCCTTCGCTGTACGTCTGTCTGTCTGTCCCACAAAATGTGTGTATCGCAGGAACCGTGATAGCTAGAGAACTGAATTTTTACAGATGATGTATTTCTGTTGCCGCTATAACAACAAATACTGAAATCAGAAAAATAATATTGTATTAGGGGAACGTTTGTTGCATGGAATACAACAAACATGAATTTTGCCGTTTTTTGGTACGGAACCCTCGCTGCGCGAGTTCTACTCCCACTGCTTCGAACCCACTCAGTTCGTTTTCGACCCCTTATAATTTCTTTGTGGATAAAACTAGAAGTTTGAAGTAAATTTAGTATCTTTTAACAGAACACTACCCGTCCATTTCAACACGGCAATAGGCTCACCACCTATTTCGCGGGACATGAAACTAAAAGGTGAGACGTGGGCGTATACTACGCCTCTGACTACCCCTTTTGGGATAAAGGCGTGACTATATGTATGTATGCAGTGAGTGAACACTGACTGACTGATAATCGAAACTTTACTTTGGTGGCACTTCAAACGAATATAGAACCTTCAAAAGAATGCAAATTTATAGTGTTTAGTGTATGAATTAAGGAAAAGCTAAAATATTCTAGAATTTCGGTCGTTTTTAATGTATGTATGCAGTGAGTGAACACTGACTGACTGATAATCGAAACTTTACTTTGGTGGCACTTCAAACGAATATAGAACCTTCAAAAGAATGCAAATTTATAGTGTTTAGTGTATGAATTAAGGAAAAGCTAAAATATTCTAGAATTTCGGTCGTTTTTAAGGTTCCCTACCCAAAGGATAAAAACGGGAGTCTATTTATGAGACTACGTTGTCCGTTTGCTGTCTTTGAACTTTGTCTGTCCTTCCGTCATGAGACTGTATCTCAGGAACCGTGATAGTTAGAAAGCTGAAATTTTCACATTAATTCTGTGATCCATAAAATGTTGCCATTATTAATTTGGGAATGTTGTGCTGAGGTCCCAGGTTGGATTCGGGTGGAATCGAATAAATTGTGTGTTCCTCAAAGTTTTGTATCAGAGTTTTGATGTTTTTGTATACCTACTATGTATATATTTAGAAATATATAAGTACATGTGTCTATCAGTTGTCTAGATCCCATAGCACAAGCTTAAACTGGCCTAATTTGGACTAGATGATGTTGTATGAGAATGTCCAATTGTTTAACCTAACCTGTCATTTACGACGATTGAATAAACTAAAAGTGACAGCCCTGATACTATAGGTAAGTATCGTGCGGTCGGGGTCGGAGATACCCTACTCTTAGTCTAACCCAAGAAACTTATTTAGAAATATAAGTTCCTTGGTCTAACCTAAGGTTAGACCAAGGAACATAGTTGAATACGCTGTTGATAACATAATTACCTACATGGAATCTAGATTTGGCATATGGTCTAAGTAACCAAAGCCAGTAGGTATAAAATAATTGAAAATAAAATTGATCGATCTCTGCAATCATCTTTTATGACAAAAATTGAAAAAAAATAAATAAATTGAAATTGAAATTGAAATTGAACTGTGTTATGTTATGAAATTCGTAGAACATCTGTTAGAATCGCATGGCTAAATTTCCTTTTTTTTTTTAATATTTTGAAAGGATAATGGCTTTGAGCATCTTCTTCTTGGGCATTCTCATTAAGGCAATTTGAACCTTGGATACAGCAGGTCTGAAGAGCGAACGGGTGCTTTTATTGTACCACAGGTGTAGGTTCTTGAGCCAGGATACTCTTCTTCTACCAACACTGCGCTTTCCCTGTCTTCTCTTGCCTTGAGCATCATTAACAGGGAAAATGTATAACGTCAGCGGGATTTACCACCTACTGCCGTGTTCGCTGTGCCCCTACACCTGCACAATTGCTGATCTGAACCAAGCGACCAAACGTGCTATCAATCTTGCCGAGTTTTGGGCTGGGCTGGAAAATTTAATTATCGCCATTGACAAGAAGAAGAGCAATGAGAAGTTTGTACTATATGAATGGAACTCTGCAAAGGGAAACGAAGGTCCTAATTTCGGACCCTCCTTTAGGACTCCTAAACACATTATGGGACCCGGGTACGAGGTCTTAGTTCATGTATTCTGTGCAATTTATGAAAGTACAGGATATCTAAGTACTTACTTCCTTGCCATCTTTAGTTTTGTTTGATCCCAATCATTTTATTTCACTGATCAATCAGCATACCTACGACTCGCCTGATGGTAGGTCTACATAATCACTCGTCTGCAAATTTCTATAATCCAGTAATGCCCTTTGTAACCTGATTAGAATTTCGGAGATATTCTTCGCCAGGAATAAATACTTTTTACTTGATCGTCATCACTCATCATCCTTAATGTGGGCACTGGCGTACTATTACACAGTAATTGACTTTTTGTCCCCGTCTTGAGAATTTCGAATTACCAAGAGGGATTATCTTACAGCATTATGTACCAGACCGTAATTGATTTTGTTGTACTAACGGAATTTCGACCGGATCACTTTTTATATAAAGGATCAAAGAAAAAGGTTGTGAAGTTCTATTTTCTTGCAGAGAATGGGATGAAAATGATCTTCGCAAGGAAAATCCATTTCCAGTCTATTACTCTCTTTAAAATATTTTTTGTTCACAAAATTTCATTCATTTCATTTCTTCAGTTATTATCAGAGCGCATAGCAATTTCCTTAGGATCTGAAGAGCTGTTCATCTCATGAAGTCCTTTTCAGCCCGGAAAAGCGCGTACAAGGCAGAGGTGCAAACCATCATAATTATGTACAAGGCTGACCCCTCGCAAGTCCGTTTGCGTCACAATTTTCATTCCCTTACGTTAAAAAAAAACACAAATAGGAGCGTATCCTATTTGTGTTTTTTTTAACGTAAGGGAAAATCCTTTATTGATGCTACGCCGGACTCCTACAGACTAAAAAATCTCACGTAACGCCTGCCTACGGTTGGGAGCCCCGGGTAAGCACTTTGAGATGTCCCAGGACTCACAATCCGATTTGTGTTAGATGGTTGTTATATCGTCTATATTATTCCTCTATAAATAGACCTATCAAACTGTCAAAGAATTTTTGAATTCCAAGAGGTAATTTCTAAGATTCTAGCGTCCAAACAAATAAACTGTCGTAAAGTATTAGCGGAGGGCCTAATCTATGTTTGTTGGCCGCGGTCTTTACTCTAGAACTCGTCTGCATGGCATGACAGATATGATCAGCACATATTGGTACTTTATCGTATTTACTTGAAATACTCGCAAAAAATGATTTTCAGTCTACAGAAGGAGAAAAACATTTGACATACTACATCAGTCGGGTAAAAAATTGAACCTCTGGATATTGCCAAGCTAAAGAAAAAGCTTGATAAACATCGAAATAAAGCTAATATATATTTGTTATTTATGTACACACACAACACATAAACAGTCGGTTTATTTATGACTCCCCATCTCAAACACAATCTTGTTTACGCTAATCCGTTAACAAATTGGGGTAACGTGTTATGCTTAAAGATACACAGTCTGAAGATAAACAAGCTAAGTAGTTCTTATAAGATTACCTACATAACTATATTTAAGTATTTGTAATCCACAAGTTTCCTGCCGGAGTTTCACAAGAGCGGTTGTTGGCTATCGTATTCTAATGCACAATACGTCAGCCTTTTATTATTTTTTAGTGTGGATATCCCTTATCGATGCCAGATTCTTACAGACAAAAACCACTGGGTGCCCTACCAGTGTCTCCGGCCAAGAGCCTCGAGTAATATCTCGGAAAGATATCACAGATCTTGGCTTCCACTGCGGGTTCGCCCACCTAAGGGTTCGGGTAGGTACTATTTGCGTCTTTGGGGTTGGTTCGGGTCCCCATTCAGTCGCATCACGTCGCAATCTTGGAGCCTGATAGTCTACTAGTCTCTCTCCCGTCCCAGTGCTGGAAGTCCCACACAAAGCCGACCAGCTGTGCCGGCAGAAGGGTAGTAAAGTCGCAAAACAACCTACGTCCTCCCACTTTGTCTCGACACTGAATGCAATACTTAGTCGCGAAAATGTACACGAACAAACAGTTATTTCCCGATTGCATGTCAATGCGTGTTCTAAATATCGTCCATAATACGACAAATCCAATTTCTAACCAGCCATTTAAGCTAACAACTCGCGTTCTGTGATGGCGGCATGGCGGCGTTTTTCCGAACGTTTCCCTGCCGCTAGCGCACGTGATTTCATTACCTTATTATAGAAAATCACGTTGAGTCAAAGCTGTGCCAACAGGGTTGCCTCAACGAGCTTTAATAAGACATTATCACATCAAATCAATCTATGGCAGTCCACTGCTGAAAGTAGACCTCTCTCAAATTATGCCGCAATACAAGCCCTGCGCCTTCCGCATCCAGTTGCTCCCTGTAACGTTATTTTCAGGTCGTCGGTCCATCTGGCTGGTTTCCTCCGGTACACGTGGAGTAGGACGACCCTACTTTACGTGTACCAGAGGACAGGTTGACAATATTTGCACACTCACGCTTGTTCTAGTACTTTTGGTACTGCGTAATAAAAGGCAAGTCTATTGCCATCAACTGACACTTTTGCAATAGAATATCTATGTTTACTATCCGCCCTTATTTCGCGCATTTTTTTTACAAATTAATAGGTGACGTGACAACCCTATTGTTAAGAAAATATTTACGAACGTCAAAATAACTTACTTATACTTTCAAAAGTGTCCTGGCAATTTTAAAGTTCTTTCATTTCAACTGCTGCAATACAATTATCAGTTCAAAATATTCGGAGTTACAATACTCAGTGACAACTGACAACCCTATCCTTGTACCTAACGACATTTCTCTCGAAACAGGAACACAACATAAACTTTATTCGCAATTTCTAAACGTACTAAAACTTGTAATTTCCTACCAAATGAGCAATTGGAACGAAAGTCATCTCGTGGGGCAAAGGGTGAGGGTGTACATCATCGTAGACGCAACAGCGCCAGGTTCTCTTGGCAAGTGTGGACGTGGACATTCCCTCGCTGGAGAACATGATCTCCAGCGGGAGTAAGTGGGACTCCGCTGTCTCTTTCTGCGTGCATGTCATGCTCGTGAAAGAGGCGGTGGGGAGGGAGCGGGAGAGAACTCTCCCACCCGAGTTCCGCATGTCTCCACTCTAGAACTCGCCCTGTCCATCGGGTTTACGCGTTACATATTGAACTCTTCAAAGTTTGTGTGGTTACTTGGTATCGGAAATCAATATAGAAAATAACAAAAACTGAAGGGTTACGTACATTTTCAATACAATACGTAAAACAATTAGGACAACGTGCCAGTTTTTGTAAATTATGTAGGTATTATAAATATCTTGTTAATAGATATTAACTCCATCCGACCCACTGGTTTAATGAAAACGAAATTTAGGCTAATGTATTCGTGCAATGTTTCTCCTTTATGTTTTGTTAATTTGTTTTCCAATACCTTGCAAAGTCAAAGAGAAAATTTTGGAACTTTCTTTCTTTCGTGGGGCTTTTTGTGTAGTTTCCCACGATAATGTTCGACAATCACTCGGATCCCTACCTAATCTAGATATCTAGAGATATAGGTCACCAGGTTCTAGATACCTAATCCAGAACCTGGTGACCTATAAATACAGATGCTATTGTATCTAGTTTAGGCATCAGTCTCAAAATTATCTATTTGTGAATAAATTGTATAAACGCCTAATGAAGACACTTTAAGAAGTATGTACCTATATTGTATGTTTTTTGAGAAAATAAAGAATTTTATTATTATTAAAAAAAAAAAAACTAACGCCTATGAAGAATGTCCCAGGATTCCCAGCCTTCATCCCGAAGGGGTAGGCAGAAGCATATTTACGTCCACATTTTACCTTTTTTATTTTGTCCCACGTAATAGGCGGTAAACAGTATTGCCGTGCTGATATAGACAGACAGGCGCAGGTTGTGACTGCCTGCTGTTCAATTTTTTTCCAGCCGCCCATAAAGGCCTTCAACTTGGCTTAAAGACTGCCATTTTACTGGCAACCGGGACCAACGGCTTAAGGTGCCTTACGAAGCACAGAAACGCTCGCAAATAAATGTCACAAAGTGGTCACGTGGTGGTCACCCATCGATAACCAACCACAATAAATGTTGCTTACTACAGTGATCGTTTACAGAACACTGAGTCCGCGGTGCCACGAGCGCTTTATATTTTGGAATGCCTTTTAATAATAAAATCTTTCTCCCTTCCAGATCGCGGTTGCCCTAGTCCTGCTAGCTGCGTTTGTGGTGGCCCAGTATGAAGAAGACTTTGGCGGTTACGCGCATTACAAGTCTCCCGTACATCTGCATCATCAACAGCATCTTGACGAAGAACAGGAGGCTCATGAGGGGTACGAGTTGGATTACCATGTAAGTACAATTTATAAAAATTTAGCGTGATAGGAGATTCTGTGGTCAAAATCCATATCAACTTGACTGCCTCTGTGGCGTAGTCGGTAGCGATACCACCTGCGGCGCTGGAGGTCCTCGGTTCGATTCCCGGGTCGGTCCACATATTTGTGTCATTCACAAATGTTTGTTTCGGAGGTTGGGTATTTTCTACGTGTAATATGTATCTATGTATTTAGAAATATATAAGTATGTCTATCAGTTGTCTAGATCCCACAGCACAAGCTTATAGCTTAGTTTGGGCTAGATGATGTTGTGTGAGAATGTCCATGTCCAAAAATATTAATCAAATCTATGGCAGCCCACTTCTGGACTTAGTACGCATCATCCAATTTACTCCATATCACACTCCTGGGGTATCCTTCCGAGGGCATACCCGGGGCTCCCAAACGTAGGCAGTTAGTTAGGATACGTGTGGCTTTTAGTTGGTCGTAGTCCGACATAGCATCCATGTAGGATTTTCCTCACGCTAAAAAAAACTCCATACGCCTCTTCCACGTCCAGTTCTTCCCTGTGACTTTTCCCAGGTCAAATTAGAGAAAGTATTTTACAGTTGATGGGACTTGGATATAGACAAAAGTTGCATAAGTTGACACAAAAGCTAAGAGCTTCCGCTTTTCGGTTCCGGAGCGCTCGAGCACGGTTAGATCCGATAGGGGCTTTCTACCGCGCACGCTTAGGTTGTGGAATGATCTCCCTGCCTCGGTTTTCCCAAACGCCTACAGTATGGGGTTCTTCAAGAGGGGTCTTAGAAGGTTTTTACAGGGTCGGCAGCGCGAGTGTGGCGCCTCTGGTGTTGCAAACGTCCATAGGCTGCGGTGACCACCGGTACATCTGGTGGGCCGTATGCTTGTCTGCCACCTTAGTGGTATAAAAAAAAAAAAAAAAAAAAAAAAAAAAAGAGCGCGCAATGACTTTAAATCTGTAATCATTGGTAAAATGTTATCATACAGGGTGTCCCAAAAGTCGACGTCAAGCCGAAATCGGGTAACAGGCTAGGTCATAATAGTTGTCAGAAAAATATAAAAAAAATCTAGGTCTTGTATTTTAAAAAAATTATGGACGTTCAAAAAAAAGTAGAGAAAATCTACGCCTTGTGACGGTTTTTTCATTCCTGTTGCTACAATGTACTTTTTTGTTTTGTTTTTTCTCTAATGTAACCCTGAATACTTTTTCTTAAACTTTTCCTTTTTTTTTCTTTTTCTTTTTTTTTAGATTTTTTATTTTATTTTTCTGACGACTATTATGACCTAGCCCGTTACCCAATTCCGGCTTGACGTAGACTTCTGGGACACCCTGTATAGAGGAGTGGTCGGGTTATTTTACTGTCACTATTGCCTCGCGAATCTGACAGTAAGTAAACGTAGAAGTAATAATGTAGACGTTCATAAATGTTACTTTGTGCCCTACATGAATAAATATATTATTTTCATTTCACTGAAAGTTACTATACTAGACGATGCCAAATTTACTTTAACCGTTTCCAACTTCGAATCGTGACTTGAAATCGAACGTAAGTACATTAGAACTTTGTCCAGAGGGTTTCCCAAACCACGCGTTGAGAATAAAATCGTAAGCCGATGGCCGAGTGGTCAGTCCACTCATAGACAATACAATAATAATAACATATTAATACCTAATAATACTTTACATTGCCCAAAGGTTAATAATATAAAAGGAAAATGTCTAAGCTCTTAGCCTCTTAGGGATTAAGTTTACCTTGAACTAATATTCGAGGTGGAATATCGAGTATAGGTATTCGGTTGTGCGAGTAGATTCTTTTCGCATTCTAAGAATCGTAACTATCAAAGTCATGTCTCTCTTTTTTGCCTTTCTGATAAGTCCTGGGACATCCTTCCGAGGGCTTAGCCGGGGCTCCCAACCATAGGCTGTTGGGCGTTACGTGAGGTTTTTTAGTCGATAGGAGTCCGGCATAACATCCATGAGGATTTTCCCTCACTTAAAAAAAAAGCCTTTCTGATAACTCATATTCGACAGTGAGCTTGCCACTTACTACTTAGAAGTGAGATCAAAAGGAGTACCTAAGTGGAAATGGTTAATAGTATGTATGGAGTATGAAGGTTACATGCATAATTACAACTTAAATTTATAACCGTCTGCAGTATAATCCGTTCTATAACAAAATAACTTCCAAGTTCATATAAGTACAAAATATACTCGTAAGTATATAATATCTCGCGCCACAGTGGGATGGTGTGTTTGCTTTAGATAACACCCTCACCACTTAAGGGAGTTCGTCGATAATGTTTACATAAGGCTAACGCCGAGTCTGTAAGCGAAGACAAAACTTTTGCGGTTGCATCATTTTGCTCAGTTTTAGGGGAATTACATGATTGATGACTTTACTGCCTAGGTTGAGGCTTTTGAATGGCTTGAGCAGCAATTAGATCACTCGAGTGCAATCTTATGTGTGTATGTATTGTGTCCTAAAATTTCTATGTCACGACCAGGCTTCAAACTATTTGCCCATCATTTATCATCTCAACCAATTTGACGCCCCCTGCTGGGCATATGCCTCGCCCAAGGATCGCCACAACGTTCAGTCTTGTGCAGCCCGCATCCGGTAGGCTCCCACGACCTTGGGTAATCTGTCCACCTTGCAGGAGGTCTCCCTACGCACTGCCCGTTTCAACCATTTGCCCAATCAGGAACTGACCTAGAAACCGACAAGATGATACTTGACAGGAGTTTCTAGATGGATTTTAGCCACTTCTTGGTTCAAAATTCAATCTGGAATTGGGTTTAATATGATTCGAGTATAGTTTCGCAAGACTGAGAACGGCTTTAAACCGTTCTCAGTTTTTTTACAATTGTATATTGGTCATAACCATTTTATCGTTTCAGGCGCATCCTAAATACTCTTTCGACTACTCGGTGAAGGACCCCCACACCGGTGACCACAAGGACCATTGGGAAACCAGGGACGGAGATAAGGTCAAAGGTAAAGTTTATATTGAAGTATTTACCATATCAATCGGTGGAGCTTTATTTTCAGTTAGGGTTCCGTACATAAAGCCTGATGGGTCTACGCTAGACATGCCGAGCACGAGCGGAGCATGAGCCGAGTCGCTCTGCTCGCGATGACAAGTGTCGCTCAAGGCTCGTACGTCGGTCCACACTACACGAATTTTCTCGTCTAGCTTAGACCCACCTTAATAACTCTCCTATTACTAAGGCTTCTCTGTCTGACCATCGCGTCTGTCGGTCATCACGCTGTATTTCATAACCCGTGATAACTAAACAGCTTTTTTTTCCTGAGCGAGTGCGACTCGCACTTAGCCTGTTTTTAGGAAAATTGCGCGAATGAATTAACGTAGGTTCGATTCAGTAAACGTAGGTATTACGAAAAAGTCACAGGCAGGGACTGGGTTGCGGAAGGATCGTGTGACGTGTTGTTGATTAGGAGAGGCCTCCGTCCACCTATGGACTGCCAAAGGCTGATTTGATTGGATGAACTTGAAATTTCAAGATATCATTCGACGCTAATAACAAATTTGACCACGCTTTCTATTGCTGCAGGAACCTACACTCTTCTGGAAACAGACGGCACAAAACGCGTAGTGGAATACGAAGCCGACGACAAGAACGGTTTCAACGCGGTCGTACACAGGATCGGCACGCCCAAACACGAAGAATATGTCCCAACTAAGGCGGTACATGAGCCGGTGCATTATCAGCAAGACTTCGGAGGGTTTGATGAGGGGTTCGTACCTATCTCGGGGGGTTTTGAACACTAGGGAGCTCTAACTATACTAATATGCTGGATTTCTTATCGTATCAATAGATAATCTGTACAGAAATTGTGACTAGCGCAGGAGTACTACATTTTATTTAACGTGTGAGCTATTAGCTGAGCCACAAGCTTGTTTGCCATCTTAGTAGCATTAAAAGTCTCTGGTATTGCAAACATTCATTGGCTAAGATGACCACTTTCTATTAGCTGAGCCACAAGCTTGTTTGCCATCTTAGAAGCATTAAACGTCTCTGGTATTGCAAACATTTATTGCCTAAGGTGACCATTTTCTATCAGCTGAGCCGTAAACTTGTTTGCCATCTTGGTAGCATCAAAAAGATTTCAACCGATTAATGTGTTGGTATCAACCAGTTTCTTATGAAACCTTTTAATAACAAAATGTACCCTAACATCCGCGATTCGAAATCAAATACGATATTATTGTCGCAGTGTATGTAGTTTCAATCCAATCAGCCTATAGCAGTACACTGGGGAGTTTAAACTGTGTTGTACCCGGGCAAACGCTGGTCCCAGATCTGCTTGCGTATAGTGTTTCTGTATACATTATCTATTCATGTTTCATATCATCTATTTGAGATTGAAGCCATTTTGGCGCTATTGGAAACTGAGAGTAAGCGTTTATGGAACTATAAATGGTTATTCCGTTATGAACTCAATTTTGGTGCCTGACGCTCGCTATGCTATTCTTTCGTAGAGTATTTTCTCCTATTATTTCTCAAAGACTTTAGGCTTTAGAGTAACTATTATTTTATAGTGTCTACGCACTGGACCTATCAGTATTATATAGATTTGTTGTTGAAGTGTTATAGATAGGGACGGTTTCGTTATTAAGAACTTGTAAACTGCACTACTGAAATGTACCCTAAGAAGTAATACCAATTAGTGGTATTTTGTCAGTGGTTAAAAAAGTTAAGTCTTACAGATACGTTATTGAATATAATATAAATAGCAGTAAGATAATAATACTTTACTTGAGATGCTTCGATTGGTTCAGCAGTGATATTAATTTCCTAAGGAGAGTTGATTTCCATAGCAACTCATTTAGAATATATACAAATTATTGAAATATTGTAATGAGTAGCCATGGAACCAATATTATTATGTTGTGGGCTATGTTTTATTTTTTCTATTAGTTAAGAACCGACTGCAATGTTTTCTGTTTTAATTTTATTAGTTTTTAAGTATTTTTTGTACAAAACTCTTGCGATTTAATAAATGTTTATCGTTATATTAGTATCTCCTTTTTAAATTTAGTTGTTCAAATTAACGCCGCCCGCCTGATGGAAAGTCATTGCGACATCTAGCGATTGGGGGCCACTCATATAGTCCATAAGACTATTGACAGTGTTCACGCTCCACTTGAAGGACCCTGGGTTGTAAGAGGAGGTAAACATGTACGTGGGCAGTTAGTTCCAAGTGTCCACACTATAGTTCGACACAGAAACGAATTTTGGATCGCTTAGTACCGGCGAAGCTTTTCTCTACATAATTAGAGAGGCATCTCTATCCAGCAAGAGTTTTTAGGATCATATACTAGGTGACGCTTGCGGCTCTATCACGTATTCCCGCGGGAATATCAATGTATTTTAAACCTACAGCACTCTACAGACGAAAAAATATTCCCATTAGTGTCTTAAGGCGTGAAAGAAGGAGAAACACAGTAATATTACACAGTATAAACAAACATTATTCTATACTTAGTTACAAGATTAAGTATGGATTTAAAACTTACGGCTCGAAGTGGAATTAACGGTATAAGCTAATCCATCTGTCAATTTTAGGGTGTGCCAGAGATAAGATTAAGTTGGTACCTCAGTGCCATCTGTTTTCAATTTATTGGGAAACATTACACAATGAATTGAAAATTCTGGATTATCTATGCATAAATACATTTTTTTCCATAATTATTACATACTTGTAAATTTTGCTTTTCCTCGCTCCGGACTGACGAGCTGGAGCAAAAAAAGTTTCCTTTTTCCTAAAACTTTGTTAGTAAACAAACCTGTGAAAATGCGGGCACTAGGGAGCACACTCTACAACCTGGATTACTTTTAGATTTAAAATAGAAGTAAAATTTAACACATGACATGTTACATTAATTCTAACAAATACATATCTACATCTGCATCTGTCAGAATTTACTACATTACTTGACAATATGTACTATAAGCGTACACAGAAATAACAAGAGACTTACCTCTGCGCGAGTGCAAGCTTGAGTCGATCGTTCTCATACCGCAGCTGTTGCTCCGCGGTCTCGGGCGGCGGGGGCTCCGCGGGGCCGCCCGCCGACACCAGGGGGCCCCGGGGCGCGCGGCCGACTGTCGCGTAGCCGCCCTGGGGAGAGAGAAGGCAGTCAAAACCATATGAGTTTTACTTGGCCCAAGAATAGCACCCTGCGAAACCCCCACGGTTATAATGCTACAATTTAAGCGATACAGCAACAAAAGGCTGTGAGACACTAAGCGCGGGTAACTGTTCCGTAGCAACTACCCCGGGGGACAGGAGCGGCAGTAAATACCACGTGAGCTTTACTGGGCCCGAGAATCGCACCCTGGGAACTTCCTCACTGTGAATTACGTTTAGAAAGCTACAACTTGAATGATACTGAAAAAAAATGGCAGTTACGAGACCAGGGGGCCTCGCGGTGCGGCCTACTATTGCGTAGCCACCCTGGGGGAGAGTGACGGGGACTGGAATACGAAACGAGAACTTTACTGGGTATGAGAATAGCACCCCGGGAAATGCCTATCCGTGAATTAGGTACGTTTAAAATGCTACTTGTAAGATTCAGAAAAAATATGTCAGTGAAGACACCAGGGGGCCCGCGGCCTAAGTACTATCGTGTAGCCACAACTGAGCTTTACTGGGCCCGAAAATAGCATCCTGAGAAATGATTTAAAAAAGGCATTTCTCAGGGATATAAGAGAACAGGTCTTACGAACTTGTCTTACTACATTTTTAAATATGGAAAAAAAGAATTGAGTTAGCAGACTAATTGCTTTTTAAAATTATCTTATCTTTACATTGGGAAGCGGGAACGATAACAAAATTTCATCTAATATTATTATTCAAGATAGAGAAAATGACAAAGACACAAGACTTAATAACAATAATATCTTACTTGCAGCGTGGAGGACACGGAATGGGCCCGCTGATGTACGGCCATCTCTTCCGGTTCCGTTTTGGGCTGGAGCTGGAACGAGATGTGTTTGTACAATGGCTGCTACAGTTAATGTACTTATGGATCAAACAAGGCACTCTTTCGTTTGTTGTCGCAAATAAATATTGTGAAATACTTTTACAAAACACTAGCTATCCCTATTAAGCTAATATAAAGCCTGTGCTGTAGACAACTGATATACAAACTTGTCTATCTCTACATGCATAGGTAGGTGCATATTTTACATTCAATCAAATTCCGAAACATTTTTTTGCGGCCTTACCCTGGCTTTGCTTTGATAATTCAGCAATAAAGGCAATCCCATACACTACCATTGCGTCACACTGACGGTCTACATAATTGTTCCTTTTTATAAATCACTCCTAAACAAGTGTGAGAGCACCTGAACCCTTAGGCGAGGCCACTTTGGTAGTCAAAGCCTAGTTGTGGTTAGTGGAAGCCACCGGGGTATTCACCCCGCTGTTGCCGTTTGTGACGTTTTTAACACCCACACCTCCGCTTTGCTAAACCTAAATCACTTAATTCACACAGTCTGTAGAGCTTACACCTACCTCTGCAGGAGACACTGTAGGCGGCGGCTCATCTGGCCCAGTGGCTCGTCCAGCCAGCAGGGGACTAGCGGTAGCACTAGCCACCGGGGTAGTCAGCCCGCTGTTGCCGTTTGTCTCGCTCTTGGCACCCACCACGCATTGCTGAACCTAAATCACTCCTTTCACACAGTCTGTAGAGCTTACACCTACCTGTGCAGGAGACACTGTAGGCGGCGGCTCATCTGGCCCAGTGGCTCGTCCAGCCAGCAGGGGACTAGCGGTAGCACTAGCCACCGGGGTAGTCACCCCGCTGTTGACGTTTGTCTCGCTCTTGGCACCCACCCCGCATTGCTGAACCTAATCACTTCTTTCACACAGTCTGTAGAGCTTACACCTACCTGTGCAGGAGACACTGTAGGCGGCGGCTCATCTGGCCCAGTGGCTCGTCCAGCCAGCAGGGGACTAGCAGTAGCACTAGCCACCGGGGTAGTCACCCCGCTGTTGCCGTTTGTCACGCTTTTGGCGCCCACCCCACCGCATTGCTGTGCTTGAATCGCTTCTTTCACTTCTTGGAACTTTTCTATAAACTGTTTTGGGAGGCATAAAATAAGAAAATATAAAATCAGTCTACAAAACTTTAGAATATGGAAAAGATTCAAGAAGGAGTCAAATCTGCATGTTTTCTTAATACGTGGAAAACAATTTTGGATTGCTAAGCTTCGAGCCACGCTCGAAACTGATGAAATATTCCACTTTATGCGTCTTGGAACGACACGGTATAGCCGTATAGGTGCTATCTACTGGGACTTAGTTAAATTACACGGAATGAATGTACATAATTATACCTGTTGATAATTGAATTTGATAACAATGTATGATAATATGTGCTTATACACTTGAAATTGTTACGTTGGAAGCGTTTCCTGGAAAAAGATGCAGGTTTGAATCCCTCTCGAGGTTGACCACATTAAATTATGGTGTTGTCATAACACTAACTGCTATTCAAAATTTTCTAAGAATATATCAAATAGATCTGCAGCTGAGGAATTAAACGAATGTACATTACCTTGCCCAACTCGGGTTCTGAAGCGAACCCTAACCCGTAGACGGTGTTCGCTCTGACGTCGCTCCACTGGCCGAACTTCTGTGATGTTTTGGTGAACGTCATGTTCGCTGTGATTGTGCTGTTTATCACCGCCTGCCGACAAACGAATACATTTTAGACGATATAGACCAAACCAACCATAAGGTATTTTCCTCAACTACGTGCTATTCGAATTACAGATTACCCGTATTTGTCCACCACCATACATGAAAGCGATGCTGGACTCTTATCGACCGGAACTACACCGTGATCTGCCACTGCCTACTCCCGGGAACCCGGGGTTAGCCTTCGGAAGGATGTCCCAGCATTAAAGACGGCCCTTAGATACGAGACAAGTAGTCTTCTGCTGCTGAAGCGGCGTAAAACAATAGCATTCTTGGCTGCATTCTTCAGTAGAATGCAGCAATGCTACTCTCGTCAACTTAATCCTACCCTCTCCTGTTCTACCCCGAACAATGCGTGCCACACAGAAGTACCTGCCAATTACAAACAGAAGAGAGAATCTTCTCCAAAACCGAGCATTTCAAAAGGATTCAATAACTTGGAACGACCTGACCGCGGACGTCTTTACCTCCTACAGTCCCGGATTCTTCAACCGGGGCGTGAAAGGGCACATCACAGGGCCGCCAAAGTACTGACAGAAGTCGTATGGACTGTGAGATTGTCCCCAATCACTGGATGTCGTCATGGATTTTCATCAAGCAGCGTTTAATTCGGCGAGCTTAATAGAAAACCAAACTAATGTTTCTCTTTCGCACTAACTATATTCACGTGGAAATAATGTATCGTAGAACCTTTGAATCACCTTTTTTTACGTGTCCCGGGTAAGCCCTCGGAAGGATACCCGAGGACTCCCAACAGACCTAGGGCTACCACTGCGGCCTCACTACCTTCGAATCACCTCTTACACTATTTCATGGCGCAATTTTCAAAATTTATTTATTATCATAGTGCCATAAAAAAACTCATATCTATTCTACTTGTAATGTCCGCAAAAAACATGATTTTATTTTGCGAATACAATTTTGATACAGTATTTTATCATTTTCAATATTTCGCATTGCAATATAAATAGGTACATGCACGCATCAAAGGGCGCTTCTCAGTACTCGTAGTAGCGCAAAATGAACATTTTCAATTTTCAACTATGTACCTACATACGATGAAGTTGGAATTGAAAACTTTTTCTCATTTGGGAATGAATTCCACAGAATGGGATATCGCAGGAAGAGAATATTTCTGTCATGTAAGCGTGATATGATTTATTCAGATTGATTCTAAAATTGTGCACCGTCATCCCAGCCGCGGGGGCAACTGGAACGGTGTGTGGGGCCCCCGGTTCCGAAAAGGGACCAGGGACCGCCACTAAACCCCGCGGTGCTCCCCCTCACCCTACAGCCGGGCCGAAGGATATACAAAGATTATTCACATCCTTACGGCTGGGGACGCCACATACGTCCTGGGCTCTCCTCGGGGGAGAAAAATCTGTGGCTCCTCCGGAGCTACGTGAGGAGCTGACAAAAACTCAAGCCTTGCAACGCTTCCAAACACCTCTCTGCAATCAGAAAGGGTAGAGAACGGTCTCCTCAGAATATCTCCAGAACACGGCGACGTGCCTTTCGCCAAATGATCATCGATGGATGGGGTCCCCCAACCTCCGCCCACCGGTGGATGCATTGGTATAGTAAACTATCTATACTAATATTATAAAGAGGAAAGATTTGTTTTTTGTTTTTTTTTCGTTTGTTTGTTTGTAACGAATAGGCTCCGGAACTACTGGACCGATTTGAAAAATTCTTTCACTGTTGGGAAGCTACACTCTTTGCGGTGAACATAGGCTATATTTTATTCCCGTATTCCCACGGGAACGGGAACTACGCGGGTGAAACCGCGTGACGTCCGCTAGTAATATTATAAAGAGGAAAGATGTTTTTTTGTTTTTTTTTTGTTTGTTTGTTTGTAACGAATAGGCTCCGGAACTACTCGACCGATTTGAAAAATTCTTTCACTGTTGGGAAGCTACACTCTTTGCGGTGAACATAGGCTATATATTATTCCCGTATTCCCACGGGAACGGGATTTCCTTTCCTTTCCTTCTCTTCTCTGTGACATAGTAGCGGTGACGAAGGTTATACCTGTGTCATTTTTCATTAGATTTTTTTGAACTAATAAGTACAACCTAATAAATTACTACTCTTCAAGGTCGTTTGCATCTTTATCCTATTACCAAAAGGAGAGCTAACATTTTCTTTTAGAATTTACTTTCAATGCAAATTTCTGATGTATTTTTCATTGCCTGTTAAATACTCGAGGAGCCCCGCCATGATTTAGCGGTACCCGTATCTCCAAAAAAAAGCTTAACTTGAATTATAAATTCAAATTACTTTGAAAACTGTCGTCTAGAGAAAAGCACTTAATATATTAAGGTCTCTGTTGACTTTTAAGTACCTTGATGGTGCAATACCAGATGGGTTTATTTTTTATATTGAGCTCGCCAAATTGACGTCGCCAGCCTCATGGATGGTCATGGCGCATATAGCGATTGGTGGCCACTCTTACAGTACTTATTACATCATCATCATCATCATCATCATCATCATCATCATCACTTATACTTATAGAATACGGGACTTCACGCGAAACACATTTACTTACATTTTCACACCGACGTTTCGAGCACGTTGCAGCGCCCGTGGTCGCGGTTGGACTCAGTCCAACCGCGACCACGGGCGCTGCAACTGTAAAAAACCGCGATAGTTTAAAAATAACATCATCATCACTTATTACTTTTGACATTGGTCCTCAAGTTGGCGGCCCTGTGGAGTGCCTCTTCACGCTCCGCTTGAAGAACCCGGGCTTGTAAGATGAGGGTAACACTTGTGCGGGCAGGTCGTTCCAGGTGGAGTTCGAGTCTCGAGTTCGATTGCTTAGCAGCATTTATAAGCGATTCAGACATTCTGGGATTTAGACATTTTGGGACATGGACACTCTGGGATATGGTCATTCTGGGACATGGACATTCCGGGATTAGGGCTTGAACTCCGGAATTCCGGAATTGACATAATTCCGGAATTCCGATAAAATCTAATATCGTTCTCAATTCCGGAATTGGCAAGATCAATACCGGTATTTCGATATTGAAAAAAAAAAATATTTTCGCTTCTTCTTCAATTTCATTACAAAAATAATGTAGATTATAGCTTCTTATACAATTTAATTACCTTTAATTAAATTGCATAAGAAGCTAAAATGTTGATAATTTAGGATTTCTCTATTAACAAATTAATTCGATTGTGTACTTAGGTGTTAATCATTTTATTTAATGATATTTCTAAAACCTACTAAGAAAGTAAATCCATAAAATTAATGGTATTTGATAGAAGACGTACTATTTAAATAATAATAATATTGTTGATGACGTTTTTGTATTTTTTTTACATTTAGACTTCAATTTATAGTGCGAACTTAGACTTGGCTCTGACTTATGCTAGTTAAATTTAACTTTGATAGAAACGCTGTGAGAATTTGACAGAGGTCTCGCTCAGCATAGTTCTAGTAGTTCTGACGGAACTCACGGGGCCCGTTCCTTATTATTAGGGGACATTGCCCCAAGGCGCTCCACTGATCCAGAGTAAGGAGGGTCCTAGGTGCCCTATTCTGATCAAGGCGGAGGAACATATTCCTTAGCACATGACTCCGTCTCAGGCGCCTGACGCTGATTACAGCGAGAACGACGTGCCCGAAGTCACTGAATGTAAGTTATGGGCGACTGTACTGCGGCTTAGATTCCGCAGGGGCCGTGCCCCTGGACCCTACAGCAATCCAGGCCGAGCGTGGGTCCTAGCTCTTGAGGATCTCGGACCTCGAGTGATGGGGCTCTTTAGTGCATGCCTCGAAAAAGGCCAGATTCCCAAGGTCTGGAAGACAGGGAAACTGGTTCTGATCTGAAAGGCAAGGTGGTCGGCAGTCTACCCATCCGGGGATCGGCCGATCGTGTTGCTCCGTTGAGCAACTCCGGCTGATCCCCGATCGTTAGTTTCCCAACAATAATACGCTCAAGGAGCTTGCATACCTCGCTAGGTATGCAAGCTCCTTGAGCGTATCATTGCACAGCGCACAGTCGGGCACCGCACACGCGTGGGGCCAGATCTGGCGGATAACCAGTTTGGTTTCCGTCAAGGGCGCTCCACCGTGGATGCGATCATGCGCATTAGAAGACTGCCGGAGGAAGTAACATCGCAGGGTGAGGTGGTGTTGAAAGCGATAGCGATGTCAAGAGTCACCGGCATCGCCTTCAACACCTTGCCCTGGAGCTGCGTTAGGGAGGTGCTTATTTATCATGAAGTGCCGTGCCTCCCTACTTACGTCGAATCTTTCCGAGAGGGCCATAACTTACCCAAGCTGGCTAGGGCCCAGTCGGGTCAGTGAGATGCGTCGTGCGGAGTTCCGCAGAGATCAGTCTTAAGACTGCTTCTGTGGAACATCGGTTACGATTGGGTGCTGCGTGGTCCGTTGCTCAGAGGCGGCATGTCTCGAGGATCTGACAGCGAAGCAACTTGCGTTCTTGTTTAAATAAATTAATTATATTTTTAACTAGAGGACGTCAGGCGGTTTCACCCGTGTAGTTACCGTTCCCGTGGGAATACAATATTTTTTCTTCCATAAGAACCTTCTCCTGACAATATCTTACAAAACAAAAAAAAGAATTAGTGAAATCTGTCCACCCGTTCTGAAGTTATGCGCTTACCAACACATTTTGCGATTCATTTTTATATATAAGATTTATTCTTTTTTGGTGCAAGGAGGCGCTGGAGCAGGGTCATAGGCCTACGTCTCCAGAAATCTAGGTTCGGCAGTTCCAGCTCCATAAGGAAACCGTGGTGACCTGGACTTGAGCAACAAACCGAATCGCCACATCACATCACACAAGGGGAATCGCCGAATCGCCGCAATCAAGGCGGTCAGACCGGTCATGGGCGAGTGACTAGAGAGGAGCCACGGTACGGGTGCTCTGTCCTACCGGTTGTCACAGATGCTTACCGGGCACGGGAGCTTCAGTAAGTATCTGTTACGAATACACCGGGAAACCACACCTGAGTGCCAGCATTACGAGGAACGCAGTAAGGACTGAGGACACAGTACTTCTCACATTAGTGGAGTGCACAGGGTGGACTTAACAGCGCCCGGTCCTCGTGGTAGTTCTGGACGTGGACATTCTCTCGCTGGAGACCATTGCGCGAGCTATGATTTCTAGTGGGAGTAAGTGGGACGCCACTGCGTCTTTCTGTGATCAGTTAATGCGGGGAAAAGTGATCGAGAGAAAACGCTCCCACCCGAATTCCGCATGTCTTTGCCCAAGACTATCGGCCTCCATAATCAGGGGCCTAAGGACGGTGGGAGGGCTAATCGCCGTCCTTACAAAAGCACGCCCAAGACGAAAGCGTGACGTGAAAGTTTCACGCACGCCACACGCCCTGAGATGCGGGATAACACCTGAACAGGCCCCAAAAAGCGGGATAGCACCTGGACCTCCTAGGTGAGGCCGCAGTGACAGTCAAGGTTTGTCGGGAATCCCGGGGTCATCCTTCTGAGGGCTTACCCGGGCCAACCGTAGGCAATAGTTAGGAAACGTGTGGTTTTAGTTGGTTACGTTAAATAAGTAATTTTACTGGGAATCAAAGTAGTTTATCAATAATCACGTAGGACTACCAGCTCTCGTTTCTTTTTTTACATATGACTATTTTGTACAAAACGAAACTTGATTGAGTTCCGGAATTCCGGAATTCCGGAATTCAAATACTGAATATCGAAACCCAATTCCGGAACTGAAAAAGCGTCCGATATTCAAGCCCTATCCGGGATATGTAGGTACGTTTTGCACCCTCTGGACATTTTGGGATTTGGACATTATAAACCTAAACCATCTTAATCAATGATTGCAATTTGGCTAGCCTTACGCTAGCTAACCTTAGGGAGTATGTGTTTTAAAGTGTCAGTGGGCTGGCCACATCTGTAGAAGAACCGATGGCCGATGGAGCAAACGAGATCTGGAGTGGAGACCGCGACTTGATACACGTGGGGTAGGACGACCCCCCGCCAGACGGACCCAGCGACGGCCTGAAGAAGATCGCTGGGAGTGATTGGATGCGGAAGGCGCAGGACCGTGTATTATGGCGTAATTTGGGAGAGACCTACGTCCAGCAGTGGACTGTCATAAGCTGATTTGATTTGATTTGATTTGATTTGATTTATTTATTTCATTAACAACTTACATTGTGTTTGAAATTAATGCTTAGGTCAATAGGTATTAAATTAATAAAAAATAATAAATATTCACATGCAGCATCTTAATTAGGTACCTACATTTCCAATTCATATTAAAAAGTCTTCGACTACCACCAAACATAAAATAAATAAAAAAAAAAAAAAAAAAAAAAAATTATACCACAAGTTACATTTTTGTCACAAGTTACTTATCAATTAAAAATCTTTGTTCGCGTTCAAATCGGCTATACTATAAAGACATTTGTCCAACAAGAAAGCCTTCAACTGTGCTTTAAATACTGTCGTATTATATACGATCTCCTTTATGTGTGCAGGAAGGATATTAAATAGCTCTACTGATTGATACCTTACGCAATGTTTAACAATATCAAGTTTAGGTGCTATTTTATTATTTATAGCTTTTCGCCGCGTACTTTCTCTTACTTCTCTTTCATTTTCTGTTTCATATCTACATATGTATTTAGCCAAATTACTTAACACGGTTAATACGTAAAGGCTCGGAACAGTTAGGATACCTAACCTCTTGAAATGATCTTTGCAAGATTCCCGTTGTGATATTCGTACCATGATTCTAATTGCACGTTTCTGCAAGACAAATGCTCTTTGCATGTTGTACTTGTAACTATTTCCCCAACACATTATACTATATCTAATTCTCGACTCCACCAATGCATGGTACACTGCTTTAATCTGCCTGATTCCAATTTCATCTCTAAGGCTGCGCAGTGCATAACATGCGGAAGAGATCGATGAATCGAGGGATTCTAGTTCTGGCTGCCAATTAAGTTAAGAGTCAATATTAATACCTAAAAACTTCGTGGTGTCAACTAGTTCAATGCGGTCATTTTTCAATTTTACTTCTATATTGTCATTGTTTCTAGATGTCGATTTAAATAATATTATATTTGTTTTATTAGAATTAATAATTAAATTATTTGCCGAAAACCATTCATCTAAAGTCAATAAAACTTGGTTTACATTTAATGTCAAGTCTTTTAAATTGTCAGCCCCTATTACTACATTTGTGTCGTCTGCAAAAACAGTGACTTTAGCTTCTGGTTGGTTCTCTTGAATGAAATTTAATAAATCATTTGTAAAGATGATGAACAATATTGGTCCCAATATTGAACCTTGAGGCACTCCTCTCTTATTAGCGATTATCCTAGATCTATATTTAATTTCATAATTTTCGTCATTGACTTGCTTCAATTCCACATACATTTGTCTGTTGTGTAAGTAAGAAGTCATTAGTTTTAACGCGGATCCTCTTATACCGTAATATTCTAATTTTAATAGAAGTAGATCATGTTCGATGGCATCAAAAGCGGAACGCAAGTCAATGAACAGACCCACCACTTTCATACTGACGTTCATTTTGCCAACTATATCATCAATTAATGTATTTATGGCATCTGCTGTGCCTACTCCTTTCTGAAACCCAAATTGTCGACAGTTTAGTACTCTTTTCAAATTAAGGTGGGACATGAGACGCGATTTAATTATTTTTTCGAAAATTTTTGACAATGTCGGTAACAGAGAGATAGGTCTATAGTTTTTTGGATCACTCTTGGACCCCTTTTTATGTATGGGAATAACTTTTCCTATCTTCATCTGGTCTGGAAAGACCGATTCAGATATACACTTGTTGAAAAACAAGGAAAGTGGATATGCAAGTGTACTTATGTTCTCCCTTATGACAGTTATTGGAATTTCATCATAGCCACAAGAGGTAGTATTGCTCATTTGCTGCACTATCTTTTTTATTTCATTTGGACTAGTGGAACTAAAAGTTAGGACATCTTCTACCTTGGGAGACGAGTTTGCTAGAATGTTAAGTGCTTTTATCTTGTCTGTCTGGATTAATTGTGTTGCTAAAACAAAGCTTTCAGCGAATTCATTTGCAACATCTTGTGGAGCACTTATAATTCTATTGTCAATTGTTAAGATTATGTTCTTATCAAGTTGTTTCCTTCTCTTATTAGTGTATTGATTAACTAGTTTCCAAGTCTCTTTACTGATATTTTTAGCTTTATTTAAATATTCCTCTACCGCTAACCTTTTTGCATGTTTAATGACTCTTCTATAAATTTTTACGTAATTATTCCTATACTTTTTTATACTATTTTCCTTTTGAGCTGTACATAGTACTCTTTTCATTTTACTTGATACCTTTACACCTTTTGTTATGCATTTTATTGTTTGTCCTTTGAAACGTTTTATTTCAATCACTCTCTTCTTGTAACATTTCCGAAAAATTCTGCCAAATGTCGCTAAAAATGAATTTATGCCAAGATTATACCATCTCGTGTCCAACACAGCTGTTTTAAAGAATATGCCATTTTTTCTATTAAAAATTCTTGTTTTACGCCAAATTATAGGTTCAACTATTTTATTTTTGCCGCTGACATTTTTAAGTGTCAAGTCACAGAACAACCCACTATGCCCGTCCCCTAGGCCATTATGATCCACATTATTTTGCTGTATACAGTCGCAGGGTATATTCGTTAAGAAATTGTCCAGGCATGAAAATTTATCACCTCTTATAAATGTTGGGGTATCAATCAGGTACCTAAAATTATAGCACTTTAATAAACTAATAAATTCCGATAATTTTTTACTGCTTTTAAGTACATTAATGTTATAATCGCCACATATTAAACCCCTCTTGTTGAACAAATACTCCAATAGCTTTTCTAACTGTTGCATGAACCCGTCCAAATTAGAATCATATGGGGATCTATAGCAACAACACAAATATAAACCCGTTTTCACATCCCTGACACAACATACCTCAAAGAAGTCCCTTTTATAAAGTGTATTAACAGCCTCAATGGTTTCACATTCTCTATTTTCGTGACACAGAATTAAGCTACCTCCACGATCCTTCTTAGTTCTTGTATTAAACGAGGCCAAGTTATAATTGCTGAAAACGAATGCGTTTACATTCTTGTGTTTCAAAAAATGTTCCGTTATACAAACATAATCCAACACTTTATCAAATGACTGTGTATATAATTCTAATTCTAATTTCTTATTACTAATTCCACAAACATTTTGATGAAATATTTTAATAGTTTCATTCTGCAATATTGGTAGTGGACAGCACGATAACGATGAATTTTTACTATTACTCGCAAAACTGTCAGTACGCATACACGAATTATTTTTTACGAAAAAATTTTTTTGTTTGTATTATTGAACTTTGATGGCCTTCCAAATTATCAAGATTACATACAGTTTGTGTAGTAGCATTTTTGAATTCCTTAGGTATTGTATTTTTTTGTTGTTTCATTTTTAATTTATTCAAATATTTGCTATAGTTAGATTTATAATTTAAATGTAGTATTTGTCTGTTCAATAACTGACATGCTTGTGCAACATAAAAACCATCGTTATAAAAGTGATTATTGTCAAGCGATAGAAATGATGCATTTTTACAATTGCTGCATATAAATTTTATAGTGTCATTCAGTCTTGACACATTAAGGTGTTTATTATAATATACTTTACAAACAATTACATTCGTGTTTTTTAATTGATTTAACGTCTGATAAAGACATGTCATTAGATTAAGTGGATTACTATCATTAGCGCCTGCCATTATTATAATAAAATCGGAGTCCCTATAGTCTTTACATGAGGATGTACATGTTGCTAATATCTCATTAATAGGGGCATTTGGTTTTAGCAACGATGTAACACTATAAGTGTCATTAACATACTTTTGAAGCTTATTTCTAACACCATAACCCGATTGATCTGCAAATATTGCAATTCTGTTCTTAATTGTCTCAGGAAGTAATTTCCCCTCTTGTTGCTGTAGTGGTGGAATAGAATGCTTAGAATCGGAGTCACGTATTGCTTCACTTCTGTTCTTGTTCCTGCTCATGTCCGAAAAATATAAACTTGCTCGATTTTCACTTATTTTTTTATTTGAAGACTCGTATAAGTTTTCACAACTTCTACTTTGAGTACAACTTCTACTTGATTGATTGAAGGTAGGGTCCTCTAAGTAAATGGACTGTCTTCCTGGATAGACATAGGCTGATTTGATTGACCAATAGAAGAGTTTACAAAAAAAACAGTAAAACTGTTCAACTCGCATGAAATATTATCCTATTAAAACCCCTGGAATTTTCAAAAAGGTTTTCTATCATTTTCAAGTTTTTAAGTGTAAAGGGTTTCGGCTGAGCTTCGATAGGTGAGCGAGTCACAGGCAATTCTATTAGTATCTATAGATTTAATAACGATCGTCAGGTCGGATGTAAGACGGGAACGCGCCCAATGTTTGTGTACACACAACCGTAGATGTGTCAATATGTGTTGCAAACATAAATAAATGTACTGAACTGCGTAGAAAATACACTTTTTACCGATATTCGAGCTACGGGAAATAGAATTTAACCATGTACTGCGGAAAACCCGTATACGCGCATGAGCAAGTTAAGAGGAATGGGGGCTTAGATTAAATTATTAAAGGTCGAAAAGGTTACAAAACTCGGTTATTTGCAAAATATTTTGCTCCCTGTAGTTTTTTAGTGTACATTCCGTGTACGTCCTTTTTCCATGTCCGTTCTATAGTTACAAAGAATAAAATTGCAACTGTTTCAAATGGTTTTCCTGCTTTAACAATTTTTGTAATATAATACATTCGACACAGGATTCTAACCCTAGGTGCTATCCAAATGTGATTTATTTCATCTCCTCATCGGTCTACGGACCAATGAAGTTAATTATACAATTACTGATTACAGAATCGCGTGCGAAGACGATCTTCTAATCGCTATCTAAACCTATTAGACTTTTTTTGTTACTACTACTGATGTCTACGAAAATCTTCGATCATTTGGCTATGTCATGTCATGATCTACTAATCTAAACCAAAGCATTGATTTAGCTCGAAGAGAATTCACGCTAAAGTGGCAATGGGCAGGCGAATTCTAGAACATAAACTGCAACTATACACACCTACGATAATATGCTTGATGCTCCCAACCTTCCATTTTGTCTGTTTATTGATATCTACGATCATTTGGCTAGTCATGTTCAATCAACCAAAGCAGTTGATACGGCTTGTGGATAATGCATGCTTAAAGTGGTAACAGACTCGCTATCTGTCACAGAACCGAAAATGGCAGGACCCGCCGCCGACTGCGGAACTCGGGTAGGAGAGTTCTCTCCCGTTCCCTCCCCGCCGCCTCTTTCACGAGCAAAACCTGCTCGCAGAAAGGCAGACGAGTTCTAAACGAAGACTGCAACTCTGCTGTTACGCTACAGCTACACTATAATATGCTTAATAATATTCCACCCCTCAAGGGAGAATGAAGAAATAATGAAGATAGCGGAAAGGGAAAGGCTATGTAAGGATCGTATCCAGTAGACTAACTTCTACAAAATGTAACGTTTTTATCTTTTTTGTACTCGTAAGCATTTTTGCCATATGGTTTGAAATCAAATATTGCTGGAATTAGATGAATGTGATTGGAATTATAAAATATTTTGCTCTTGGAAACCTTTGAATGCATACTACGTGCTGGTCAAGTACTAAGTTTCAATCTTGGGTAAACCACATCCCTCACTGGAACATGCTGAATCTTTGATGAGACAGACCCTCAAAGGTCAGGCGTAATTTATAAGTCGCAACTTAATGTTAGAATTGTACAAGTAAAACGGCTGTATATTATCTTTAATTGTAATTTGCTGCTAGTCTTTTCAACAAGTGTTTTGTAGGTCTTTTAAAACAAATTTTAAAAGAACGAAGTACCACTCGCAGAATGTAAAAAAAATGTTTTTTATGCGCATTATTGTCCTTTGTATCTTTCCCGATACCAGACTTTATTCATTTTTATTTTTGTCAAAATGGCGATCATTTTCTAATGAAAGTGGAAGAAACGAAAATTGTAAATACGCCAGGATAATTTATTGTAGCAAGTGAACATCCATAGTGTGGCCTTTTTTTAACGTCAGTAAAATCCTACCGATTAAAAACCACACGTTCCTCCCATTGCCTACGGTTGGGAGCCCCGGGTAAGCCCTCGGAAGGATGACCCCAGGAGATACATAGTCAGGCCTGCTTGCTCATAGTAACGTACCTTAGTCCCCTCGACGCTGATGCTTGTGCTCTAGTTGGAACAAACACCCTGTCTGTAGCGAGCAGTGTGAAGGTACAAAGTACGTACCTTGGTGCCCTCGACGCTGATGATCCGGTAGAGGTTCCTCGACGAGTCGTAGAAGAAGGACACGGAGACGGCGGCGGTGCTGGCCGACATCCATGACCGCTTGGTTTTGGGGTCTATGTGGAACAAACACTCTGTCTGTAGCGAGCAGTGTGAAGGTACAAAGTACGTACCTTGGTGCCCTCGACGCTGATGATCCGGTAGAGGTTCATCGACGAGTCGTAGAAGAAGGACACGGGACGGCGGCGGTGCTGGCCGACATCCATGACCGCTTGGTTTTGGGGTCTATGTGGAACAAACACCCTGCCTGTAGCGAGCCGTGTTAAGGTCCAAAGTACGTACCTTGGTCCCCTCGACGCTGATGATCCGGTAGAGGTTCCTCGACGAGTCGTAGAAGGACACGGAGACGGCGGCGGTGCTGGCCGACATCCATGACCGCTTGGTTTTGTGCTCTATGTGGAACAAACACCCTGTCTGTAGCGATCAGTGTGAAGGTACAAAGTACGTACCTTGGTGCCCTCGACGCTGATGATCCGGTAGAGGTTCCTCGACGAGTCGTAGAAGAAGGACACGGAGACGGCGGCGGTGCTGGCCGACATCCATGACCGCTTGGTTTTAGGGTCTATGTGGAACAAACACCCAGCCTGTAGCGATCAGTGTGAAGGTACAAAGTACGTACCTTGGTGCCCTCGACGCTGATGATCCGGTAGAGGTTCCTCGACGAGTCGTAGAAGAAGGACACGGAGACGGCGGCGGTGCTGGCCGACATCCATGACCGCTTGGTTTTGGGGTCTATGTGGAACAAACACCCTGCCTGTAGCGATCAGTGTGAAGGTACAAAGTACGTACCTTGGTGCCCTCGACGCTGATGATCCGGTAGAGGTTCCTCGACGAGTCGTAGAAGAAGGACACGGAGACGGCGGCGGTGCTGGCCGACATCCATGACCGCTTGGTTTTGGGGTCTATGTGGAACACGTGGGCCTTGCACGTGAATATCGGCTGTTCACTGCAACAAGCATAATAGCGTGTTTAATGAAAGGAGCTGTAACTAATACTCTTCTATAATCTACTGGATTGCGCTCGCGGCTCTCGGAATTTTGTTCCCGTCCCTGGTTTCCATGGGAACTTATTCCCGGCATAAAAGTAGCCTATTGTTATTTCAAACTGTGTCTCTCTACCAAATGTTAACCAGATCCGTTCAAATTTGTTGAACGCTTTCCTCTGATATCTCCTATTATATATTCCTTTCCATACTCATGTTAAGCAAATAAATGATTATCTTATCTTATCTTATCTTATCTGATCAATTGGATTATTCTTATATTAAAACAATTTGCTATGACCTGCTCAGCAAATGTCATTATAATGTCATTCTTGTATCACTAAAGAGATTTCTAGACCACCTAGCTGCCGGTAAATTGGGCAAAATGCCAGTAAGGTTCAGGGCTGTTCCGAGGGATCATACACAGTTATCGCCTATCCAATATTCTGTGACGAAGTATGTTCCTACTCATCAAATAAGGAAAGCCCATACAATCTCTCGCTTCAAGTTTATGGGGAATAAAGTGCCGACTTTACAGCGCCGTTCCGACGAGTGAAATATACACATTTCATTCAGTTTAACGCTGTTTGAGTGGCACTTCGAATCTCGTTCAAATGTAATTTTGGATAAAATTAGGATATTTCCTTAGCCGTTACAAGTAAGTAACAACAGCGCAGCGCTCAACGTGTACAAACTGTTTATACCTGGGAAAGTAACCTCACCTACGCTTTCAGGCCTGAAACATTGAACCTGCCTCATGAATTTTGGTACAGAGACAGAAAAGAGCTTCGAAGAGGACATAAGTTATTGCTTTTCGTGAAAATAGGCTTGAAATTCCCAAAAAAGGTAACAGGATAATTCCGAACACGATAGTAGCTAGTCACTTGTGTGTTGAAGCCAAAATCGAACAAGTCTTGCAGACGTATTGTAGTCTTACACGAATCTTCAAGATGCAAGATCCTCAAGAAACCCACCTCGTTTGGTAACTGGTAGGGCACTTACTAAATAATGAATGAATATCATACACCTGTTCCTTCCACAAAGCCTCCCAACCAAGCTGGCTTTCACAGTACAATAAATGTAGTAAATATTTCTAGCACATTTCACTTTTTTCAGTGGTTTACTAAAAGAGCTTTTACCAACAATCTAGTAAAAGTGGATTAAAGTTAGCACAAGATTTCAAACAATGAACTCAAGTTGAACAAAAGATAAGAGCTCCCTCGAGACAGCGACAAGATTATCTCTGCCACCGTTTACCTAATTTGTTCGCCGTACTCCGTCCGTAAAAATGGGTCGGCGCTAAATCTGTGCCGCAGGTGCTAAAGACATGTCAAGAAATATAACAGATATTGTCTCAGAAAAGATACATAGAAAAGTTTAATATTATCGCCAATGTTTTGTATACGTATGCCCATCGAAAAAGAATTCCCTTTATTGTTCACCTATATTATGGGAATTTTTTTTTGAGGGTTTCATACCTCAAAAGGAAAAACGGGTGCCTTATAGAATTGCTGTGTTGTCCGTTCGTCCATCTTTCCAGTTTTTCAAGTCAGTTCAACGCCTTTCATTACATATATTTGGACATTCTCATTATCACACAACATCATCTGCTAATTTAAGCTTGTGCTATCTATGGGATCGAGAATTGTAGACGATCGATAGACATGGTAAATGGTAGGTAGGCAAGTTCCATTTTACAGAGTTAAAGTTGAAAAGGGCATCTCACTTAGGTCTTACGTCAAAAAGAGTTTCATAATTGCTGATAATCTGACGCGAGGTGTAATTCTGGCGTAAAAACCAGTAAGGTAAATACGAGCATCCCCTTCCTTTCTCACATTCCTATATCAAAATACCGAACATAGGAACCTCCTTTGAAGCCGATCGCAATATACGAGATCTGAAGTGGCGATATATTTAAAACGTTCCCCAGCTTTCTCTCAAAGTTCGAATCAAAATGGTGTAGATATGCCTACAAAACAGCCTCAACTTGATGTCTATTTACATATTATACAGAACTACAACTATAAAAGGATTCCACGAATCTCTACAAGGGCAAAATGGGACATGCCAGGCCTCAGTAATACGTGTGTACCTCAAGTTTTATATACACAACACATATACTTACACATATGATGTACCTACCCAAATCCGAGATTCGTGTATTATTCCGTTGACAGGACGTATTCATGTGGTATTGGATAGGAGATTGACGATTGTTAAAAGGAAATAAAATTACGCAAGCAAAACTAAATATTCTAAGCTTCTGTTATAAACTAGCCGTGTTCCTCGGCTTTATCCGTGGTATACGATATCGACGGTTGATAAACTTAAACTCTTTTATAGATAAAGTTTTGCAAAATTTTTATTAGTGGGTGGCCTGTTCTGCTTTATAAGGGTAGTTTATGTTAAAAATTTCATGTTTTAGGTAAAGGGTTTCGGTTGAGCGTTGATACCGGTCATATCATGACGTGGCCTGTCCACGTCATGATTTGACGTCTTTGTTTCGGCAAACTCCGAATCACCTCACAATCCTGCCAAGTTTCGACCTCGCATTTCATTTCTTATCTATTTTTAGACTTTTCCTGTTCGTAAGAAACTTCTTCGACCAATAGCGAATACTACAGAAGAATTATTTGATTCAGTACAGGTACTACCCGTTCGCTCTAACTTTGCGGCTGGCGTAGAGGCGTAAACCCGAATTGTTAAATAAACGAAGTCAATTGACAGTAGCTAATGTCACTTCGCCATAGAAAAACGCAACACTACAAGAAGAAGCGACATTAGTTGCTGTCAATTTACTTCGTCTAATCAAAAATTCGACTTTAGTATAGAACCGAGCGGCAAAGTTAGAGCGAACGAGCAGTATACCTATATAACAGATATAAAACTTGTATGTTTTGTATCCGACTGCGCGAGGCAAAGGAAGAATAATGTGCAGCTTTTAAACGCGATATGTACCTAATTTCATGATAACGTCAGTTTACTTAGTTGAAGCAATAAAATTAGGTAAAGCAACTGTAGACAACAGCGGAACTCGTTAATTGACACTAGCAAACCAATAAAGTTGGGCTCATTTGGCTTGCCCAAACCAGACGACCTTTACATAGTATAAAATTGAATTCGCTTAAGCTTTGGTCTTTAACTGCTAACGGATTTCAATGCAGATTTCAGCAATAGATAGAGTACCTATAATTCAGGAGAAAGATTTATTACAATACATTATATTAAAGCAAAGAAAAGCCGAGCTATAACAACGGGTGCAGTCTCCTGTCTCCCCCAGTCGATCCCCTGGGGGAGCCAACAGGACTTCTTCAGTCCTGGTGTCAGCTGGGGGAGACATCAGTACAAGTTGTTAAATAATCCTAATGGTATCAGGCGTTACATGGCGGAAACCCATCATAGAACGAGAAAATAGACTTATTAGTCACGTTGTTAAGCGGAGTAGTGCATTGAGCTCAACAGTCTGGAGGATGCAGGTGTTCTTCCTACCCAACATCCAAATTTCCTTTCCTGAGCAGTTTCATTCGTCATTCCACCCTTAAAATTAGTTGTGGTGATCCTTGACTGTCGTACGTTAGGATTGACGAATAGAGGGTGTGAGGTGGGTTCTCTCCCCTCCTTTATTATCGTTACGAGCTGTAACGTATACGAGTTCGGATCAGCTAATATAGTATCATAATATGGCATAACACTGACTTACAATATAATTTTCAGTTCCACAAAATATCTCATTTTGCATTGAAACCTTGGAACTCTAAAGTCTGTTTTAAGATCTACGATTTTTTCGCATTGATGGGAGCAACTGGTCACGACTTTTACTCGTCTACGGGACTGTCTATCTAAATCTCTATGTCATGTCTTGCTTGTATAAACAATAGCTGCGTCAATCAGAATTAATCAGAAAGTAATTGACCCCAGAGCTCCTGAACACAAATAATAATATAAGCTAACAAGAAAAAATCCTGATAGTCACACTGGTGTGACCACGAGTCCGGAGGGGTACTGACACAAACCAGAATCCGTCTTAATCACCAACCACAAAAATATTTTAAAAACTAACAAGAATTTCTTATCAATAAAAGTTATAGTATCAAAAAACTTACTTTTCTCCGATAACCCAATCTGACGGATCCATCTCAAACACTGGCGGTCCGATAAAATACTCTAAAACATCCATTTTCATGTTCCACGTAACCACTATGTCACAAAACTGATACAAAATTGCTACAATTGAGGAGTTTTCATTCAACTTCGAACAGATGACCTAATTTTAACTTTAACATGAAGATAATAGGTGTTATATTCAAGTATCACTACAAGTTTTGTGATAAATCGATAGCATTTGTACAGATATGGGTGTTACGAATAGCTGAGATAAGATAGCCACGTCATTTTCGAGTTTAAGACGGGCCTAAGTTCGAAGTGCTCCAAAGTTGAGCTAAAGATAATAAAGTAGGTAATCCTTCCTTTATTTTTCTGATCTTTGGCAAAATAACTACCAAGTTTTCTAGTACCCGCTGTGCCGTGCACACAGAATAAACACTATACTGCTAGCACCTACACAGATTTCTCTCTATCTGTCACGTTAGAATGATGATGCATATTCTGAATTAATTCAGAATAATTTGACGTTCTAACGGTGCAATATTTTTTTTAAATGAGTTCAGTGGTTTCAGAGTCTATCAAATTAGAAACAAACAAATATTTCCTTATTATAAGCAAAGATAGAAAACCATTTGTTACACAAGGATCTGTAACATAGTTCCATAATAAAAAAATCATCGTTGGACAACCCCTCAAAGAAGTGGGATAGCATCTCTCAAGAAGTGGGATACAAAGTTTGTCGGAACTTCGGGAACCCTAGGATTATCCTTCCGAGGTGTACCCAGGACTCTCAGAACGCACCCGCACCATGTAATTTAAGCCGGTAGAAGTCATCCGTGAGGATTGCCACACGTAACGAGAACGTGAGGTGACGGGAGCCCTCGAGCCGTAGGCGCAGCGAAGAAACATAGCGTCCTTGGCTGCCTTCTACCGAATGTATCACGGCGAATGTTCTGAAGAGCTCTTCAACCTGATCCCAATTTTCCTTTTCGTTCCCAAACAACGCGTGCCGGGCAGAGGCGCCGGGCGAGTATCTTCGCCAGAACTGAGCGGTTCAAAAGATCGTTCCTCTGTCGAACTATAAAAACCTGAAACGACCTGCCCGCACTAGGACTTGAACTCCGGAATTCCGGAATTGACCTAATTCCGGAATTCCGATAAAATCTAATATCGTTCTCAATTCCGGAATTGGCGGGATCAATACCGGTATTTCGATATTGAAAAAAAAATATTTTCGCTTCTTCTTTATTTTCATTACAAACAAAAATGTAGATTATAAGCTTCTTATGCAATTTAATTACCTTTAATTACTACAATGTTGATAATTTAGGATTTCTCTATTAATTCGATTATGTACTTAGGTATTAATCATTTTATTTGATGATATTAGAAACGCTGTAAGAATTTGACAGAGGTCTCGCCCAGCATAGTTCTAGTAGTTCTGACGGAACTCATGGGGCCCGTACCTTATTATTAGGGGCAAACATTGCCCCAAGGCGCTCCACTGACCCAGAGTGAGGTGGGTCCTGGGTTCCCTGTTCTCATCAAGGCGGAGGAACATATTCCTTCGCACATGGCTCCGTCTCAGGCGCCCGACGCTGATTACAGCGAGAACGACGTGCCCGAAGTCACTGAAGGTGAGTTAGGGGCGACTGTACTGCGGCTTAGATTACGCAGGGACCGTGCCTCTGGACCCTACAGCATTCCGGGCTGAGCGTGGGTCCTGGAGGATCTCGGACCTCGAGTGATGGGGCTCTTTAGTGCATGCCTCGAAAAAGGCCAGATTCCCAAGGTCTGGAAGACCAGGAAACTGGTTCTGATCCGAAAGGCAAGGTGGTCGGCAGTCTACCCATACGGGGATCGGCCGATCGTGTTGCTTCGTAGAGCAACTCCGGCTGATCCCGGATCGGTCGTTCCCCAACAATGATACGCTCAAGGAGCTTGCATACCTCGTTAGGTATCCGTCAAGGGCGCTCCACCGTGGATGCGATCATGAGCATTAGAAGACTGACGGAGGAAGTAACATCGCAGGGTGAGGTGGTGTTGAAAGCGATGGCGATGTCAAGAGACACCGGCATCGCCTTCAACACCTTGCCCTGGAGCTGCGTTAGGAAGGTGCTTATTTATCATGGAGGGCCTCCCTACTTCCGTCGAATTGTAGGGGCCTTTCCGAGAGGACCATAACTTACGGGTCAGCGAGAAACGTCGTGCGGTGTTCCGCAGAGATCAGTCTTAAGACCGCTTCTGTGGAACATCGGTTACGATTGGGCGCTGCGTGGTCCGTTGCTCAGAGGCGGCATGTTTCGAGGATTTGGCAGCGAGGCAACTTGCGTCCTTGTTTAAATAAATAAATTATATTATACGCAGTGAGGACACAGTACTTCTCACATTAGTGGAGTGCACAGCGTGGGCTTAACAGCGCCCGGTCCTCGTGGTAGTTCTGGACGTGGACATTCTCTCGCTGGAGACCATTGCGCGAGCTATGATCTCCAGTGGGAGTAAGTAGGACGCCACTGCGTCTTTCTGTGATCAGTTAAGGGGCGCGTCCGCAAAATGCACAAAAAGACATTTAGGATTTTGGAAATATTCAAGAACTTACTTCATTAAATGACACTAAAATGGAACCTTAAATTCTTAATAGATGAGACTACATTAACACCGTGCGCTTTTTACAAAATAATTATTTACTTGCGAGAAACCCTCTTAAAACCTTCGAAATTTACCTTTGTCAATTTGATTATTTCTGCTATTTCGATGATTTTTAATAACTTTAAGAGGTGTTTTTTCTAATGTAAATAATTATTTTGTAAAAAGCGCACGGTGTTATTGTAGTTTCATCTATTACGAATTTAAGGTTACATTTAAGTGTCATTTGATGAAGTGAGTTTTCTTGCGGACTAGCCCCTTAATGCGGTGAAAAGTGGTCGAGGGAGAACGCTGCCGCCTGAATTCCGCATGTCTTTGCCCAAGAATATCGGCCTCAATAATCGGGTGCCTGAGGACGGTGGGAGGGTTAATCGCCGTCCTTACAAAAGCACGCCTAAGACAAAAGCGTGACGTGAGTTTCACGCAGGCCACTCGCCTTGAGATGCGGGATAACACCTGAACAAGCCCCAAATACGCGGGATAGCACCCGAACGTCCTAGGTGAGGCCGCAGTGATAGTCAAGGTCTGTGGGAATCCTGGGGTCATCATTCTGAGGGCTTACCCGGGCCAACCGTAGGCAATAGTTAGGAAACGTGTGGTTTTTAGTTGGTTACGTTAAAATAAGTAATTTTACTGGGAATCAAAGTAGTTTATCACTAATCACGTAGGACTGCCAGCTCCCGTTTCTTTTTTTACATATCACTATTTTGTACAAAACGAAACTTGATTGAGTTCCGGAATTCCGGAATTCAAATACAGAATATCGAAACCCAATTCCGGAACTGAAAAAGCGTCCGATATTCAAGCCCTAGCCCGCACACGTGTTTTCCTCATCTTACAATCCCGGGTACTTCAAGCGGAGCGTGGAGAGGCACATCACAGGGCCGCCAACTTCAGGACCACTGTCATAAGTCTTACAGACTGTAAGAGTGGCCCCAATCGCTAAATGTGCCATGACTTTCCATCAGGCTGACGACGTCAATTTGGCGCGCTTAATATAAAAAACCGGCCAAGAGCGAGTCGAACTCGCCCACGTAGGGTTCGTACCAAAAACGGCAAAAAATCACGTTTGCTGTATGGGAGCCAACCTTAATCTCCCTATTTTTCTGCTATAGCGGCAACAGAAACACATTATTTGTGAAAATTTCAGGTCTCTAGCTATCACGGTTCTTGAGATACAGACTCATGACAGGCAGACAGACAGACGGATAGCGAAGACTCAAGAATAGGTTCCCGTTTTTACCCTTTGGGGACATACATACATACATACATACATACATATGGTCACGCCTTTATCCCCGAAGGGCTAGGCAGAGGCATATTATATGCCCACATTTCACCTTTGTATAATTTGTCCCAGTAATAGGTGGTGAGCCGTATTGCTGTGTTTAAATGGACAGGCGCAGGTTGTGACTGCCTGCTGTTGAAATAAAGCCTTCAACTTAGCTTAACGACTGCCATTTTACTGGCAACTGGGACCAACGGCTTAACGTGCCTTCCGAAGCACGGAAACGCTCAAATAAATGTCACAAAGTGATCACATGGATGGTCCCACCCATCCATGGACCGGTCATAGTGAAAGTTGCTTACTGCAGTGATCGTTTACAGAACACTGAGTCCGCGGGGCCACGAGCGCTTCCTTGGGGACGGTACCTAATAACGAAATAAAACTATGGTTAGACAGCACACATCTTAGATAGTGAACACTAAACTCGAACTTTTCTGAAGTCGGTTTGATAAAATGACATACCTGACACTAATGTGTCATCTCCCCATCCGCAACGATGAAGCAATCTACCAAAACGCACGTACAAGATTGACAAATTTATGGACATTTCGACCTTGGCAAGGAGTGATGCCGCTTGAATTGAACAGGTGTGGTCTTAATGTCGACATTTGGGGTGCGGTTATGCATCATTAGGGTTGATTGTTCTGAAACTGGCGTTTTTGAATATAGGGTATTAAGAATAAGAAGGCAAACAGGTTTTTCAAGGGGCAAGGCTGGCAAACATCGAAGTTCAAGCCAAAAAACTAATTTTAAAGTTTTTAGTTCAGACACAGACCAATAATAATACAAATAAACAGAGCAATAGAAATTAAAAACCAAATTAAAAACAAAAATAAAAAAAGACGTGTGGCACTCGGGGACTGTCGCGGTAAAGCTATTACATAGCATTTTTTACCAACTATGCTAGTATAATTATTTCTATATAAGAATACTAGCTGATGCCCGCAGCTTCGCCCGCGTAATATTTGTTACCGTGGGAAGTTATTCCCGGGATACAAGGTAGCCTATGTGTTATTCCAGACTATAAAGTATCTCTGTACCAAATTTCAGCCCGATCCGTTCAGCGGTTTGAGCGTGAAAGAGTAACAAACATCCACACTCACAAACTTTCGCATTTATAATAGTAAGAAGTAAGATTTTAAGGCCTATGTTCAACAAAGTAAAGTACCAAGTACCTACTTGACTGTGGACATTTGGGCTTTTGGACTTTTGGCATATTGGCCTTTTGGACTTTTGGCATATTGGCCTTTTGGACTTTTGGACTTTTGAAGACCCAAAAGTTCTCAAAGACCGAAAAGTCCCAAAAGTCCCAAAAGTCCCAAAAGTCCAAAAGTCCAAAAGTCCCAAAAGTTCAAAAGTCCAAAGTCCAAAAAACCAAATTCCAAAAGTCCAAAAGTCCAAAATCCCAAAAGGCCAAAAGTCCAAAAGTACAAAAGTCCAAAAGTCCTAAAGTCCAAAAGGCCAAAAGTCCAAAAGGCCCAAAGGCCAAAGTCCAAAAGGCCAAAATTCCACTCCACCTAACCTCACCCCACCCCACCTCACACCAATTCACCTCACCACACCACACTTCACTTCACCCCACCCTACACACCTCAGCCCACCCCACTTCACCCTACTTCACTTCATATACATAGGTACACGTTATACAAACGCTCACGTGTACACGTTGGTACATGAAGTGCGAGATACACGAACGTGGCCGAAGGTAGCCGAGAGTGTGATTTATTTTCGTGACACAATTTCTGGATTCGGTCTCCACGCAAGGCCCGCGAATCGCGATAGAAGCTATGCAAAAGCTTAATAGGTATTTTGTTTTAGAACTTTTTAAGAAGAACAATTATTTTGTAATAAATTATTTTTATGTAACTTCAACCATTTACGCAGAGGCGCAACGGATACTCTTATAACGATTAAATGTTTTCCGTTTTCGAAACATTTCTCATTGCTGCACCGCTCCTATTAATCTTAGCATTATGTTATGTAGCCTATAGCCACTATCAATAAATGTACCTACTTACTATCGAACAGTTTTTGAAACCCTACCAGTAGTTTCAGTAAGGCTTGCCTTGGTATGATGTGATCATGGTCCCTTTGCAGCGTGTGTCCAATCCAGCGCAGCAGCTACACTTCCGACGTTTGATCTGTTGGTGGATAGGGGTCTCGGGCCCGTATGTACCGAGGATCCATTGGAGGCAGCGTTTGACGAAGACTTATAGCTGGTAGCTGGTGCGAAATGTCTTTAGTGACCTTCCATGTCTCGCATCCGTATAGCAGTTAGCAGTACAGTTTTAACGTTTACTTTGTTTTGAGTTTCACTCTTCGTGTCCATTTTCGCAACTGCCTACGGGGCGCAGCTGTGTAACGGTTGTTCTGGCCTTGGCGAGACTCGAAATGATATAGGGTACTCTTCTATCCCATCAGTTTCTGACACGACACTCCCGAGGTACGTAAATTAGTGCCTCCACCACATCTCTTGCGTCTGTCGATTTTAATTTCAGTCCAGCCATTCGCTGCCTCATCCTGCTCGTTGTCCTGCACGTTGTCCTGCAGACATGCATGACGGCGTGTGTGTGCCTCAGCAGGCACAGGACATCGGCATCATTTAAATCCTCCAGGATATCAGTATAGGCCCCATTCTATGCCGCGCCGATTGTTCTTTGCGGTATTCAGCATTATACCATCTATTTTCTATGGATGGTTGTTAACTATCCTGTTATCTTCATAACGATCCTCTAAGGTAGGTACAGTATGTATTTTCAAAAGAGTTTGTGAACTCTATTCTTAATTTCTTTTTCAGAATATTGATGACATTTGATTGATGTCATTTTATGCACGTTACGTCTACTACATTGATACATGTAATAAAATTCTAACACGCCGGTGTTTGTATGTAAATTGTTTATACTGAGGAATAGCTTAAACCATTAAGCTTTATTTTGATTAAGCAAACAGGGCAGATTCACACGCTACTTGATGAGTATGATTAATAAATACCTCTAATTTCATAGACCTTGTGTGACGTAAACAAAGTTGCGAGGGTCAGCTAGTTAAAAGATAAAACAATAGGTTTCTTCTTATCTACTTAAAAACTATTTTTACAAATTTTATGGTATAAAGACATTCTTTGAAATATGCATGTATGGTATTGTTGTGACTTTTATGACACGTTTAAAGTACATAGTATGGGATAGATGGCGCTCGCGGCTACGTCAGCGTGAAATTTTCTTCCCGCTTCCCATTGGAACGTACTCCCGGGTTTGGTTATCTTTATAGCAGTATTATATATAAATTAACAAAACAAAAAATAATACTGCATTGGTGATAATAATAATAAAATGTATGTATATAGAGTACTCACTCATTTTCTTTCACTATTTTTCGTGACTTTCTTCATTAATAAATGTGTTTATTCATATTTAAAACACTTTTTACACAAATTATACGAGTACAGTTCACTGTTGTACATAGATGATGAATACCTATACACCTATAGTCATAGAGTTATATATTATCATTAGAGAGGCAAGCACGAACATCGCGTCTCGACAAAAGCACGGCTACTTATAAGCTATGAAGACGCAACTATGAAACTTTTTAAGCAGTGATGGTAAATATATATCTGTCTCACTCACACGCGTACGGTGAACACCGCCGCCGCTGCGATTAGACAAAGACAAAAACATAAACTTGACAAACGTGGGCCAGTGTTGACTACTGTATGAAAGTTTTACCCACGATGATTATAGAATTACTAAACAAATTTAAAATTATTATGTACCTATTTCATTTATTATTTTATTTCGGTTGAAACCGAAACTCACAGAGTTTAGCACACGAATTTAAGCACAGAGGGTCCCCATACAAAATCGGCAATTTACGTTTGTTGTGTGGGGTCTTTTTCTGCTTTTAGTAGGTATTTTTTGCTACGGCGGCAGAAACATATATCACCTGTGAAAATCTACCACGGTTCCTGCGATACGGCCTCGTGACTAACAGACAGACGGACGGCAAAGCCTCATGTCTCGTTCATAGAGTCTCGCGTTTACCCCTCCGTGCGCGAATTCAACGCACACCTGGCCGGTCTTTTTTGCAATATGTGCAGCAAGTTTCACCAAGTACCATTAATCAACGGTAGATATAAATTTTCTCAGGTCTCCATTTTAGAAATTTCTCTACCTTAAGATGGGTTTCTCTCTTTTACGTTTGAAATTACGCATGGATGCTATTTCGAACGCCTACTGACTAAAACCACACTGCGCCCTGCTACTGCCTACGAAGGGTGTCCCGGCTGGCATTTATTTGAGCGTTTCCGACGTTTCCGTGCTTTGGAAGGCGCGTTAAGCTGTTGGTCCCGGTTGCCAGTAAAATGGCAGTCGTTAAGCCAAGTTGAAGGACTTGACCAAGGTTGAAAAATTTCAACAGCAGGCTGTCACAACCTATGCCTGTCCATCTCAACACGGCAGCGGCAGTACGTCTCACCACATATGACGTGGGTTATATTCTTATAAAAAAGGTGAATTTTGGGCATATAATATATGCCTCTGCCTACCTCTTCGGGGATAAAGGCGTGACCATATCGCATCGCATCCCGACAGACCTTGGCTAACACTGCCGTCTCGCATAGGGGTCCTATCCCGCGTCTTTACGGTTGGTTCCGGGCGTAGTAAACAAACTCTCTCCGAAACTACTGGACCGATTTAAAAATATATTTCACTCTTGGGAAGCTACACTCTTCCCGGTGAACATAGGCTATATTTTATTCCCGTATTCCCACGGGAACGGGAACTACGCGGCTGAAACCGCGTGACGACCGCTAGTATTCTATATAGACCATTAAAAAGGCACTTACTTACAAAACGTCTAACCCTTTCATTTAACCTTCGGTCAGTCGCGCCATTTTACTTAACGAGGTTTGTCGCGTGGGGTTCTTGAGAACCTCAATGAAAAATAGCATGTAAAATAGGAAATTATAAGTCTATTATATAAAAATAAGTCGGGTTTTCCTTCCTGACGCTATAACTTTAGAATGCACGAACCGATTTCCACGGTTTTGCATTCGTTGGAAAGGTCTCGGGCTCCGTGAGGTTTATAACAAAGAAAATTCAGCAAAATTTCACATACAGGGCCATCGCGGGCGAAGCTGCGGGCATCAGCTAGTAATTCATATAATTTATCATTACATTATTACGTGTTTGTCAAACTACAATAAAACAATGATAAATTATTAAGCAATTTGTATTTAATTACTTATTAAACTTATAATCTAAAAGTAGGAGCCTATATTTCTCACTCTGAGATCACTCTTACAAAAAATAAATAAAATAAAGAAATCTACTCCGTAATTATTTACTTTATACTTTTTTGGCATCATATAGAAATAATCAACTTTGTAACATATAATATATAAGGAATAAATAAAAAAAATCGCAACTTTACGAAATTGTATGCTCGTCGCGTGGGGTCTTTGAGAGCCCTTGCGTTCAAAACAGGTCCGTATCACACGGCGCTTACGAGCGAATTGAAGTTAGCCACCTTCCGCGCCAACTACAATCTAACTTAGGAGGGTACATATACTACTGCACTGCTACAATAGATTTAAATAAGAAAATTGTGCATTTTTGTAATGTTCGGGCTTTCAAAGACCCCACGCGACGGACCGAAGGTTAATACCAAACACGATATTTTTTTCTTAAATTTATTTTAACACAGTACTTTATGGCCGCTAGAGGGCGCACCATTAAATTCAGTGACACGATATATAGCTTATAACCAGTCGAACGTCAAGGCGCTTCTAACAATATCTCATTAGTCCAGTTCTAATAAGTAACTAGTTAAGGAGCTCTGAGAGAATACATGAACATACATAGATATACGTGTATAGCCTCTCAAAATCATAACCCTGCCTTAGTCGGGTAATATTATTAATGTATATTACATAGGTAATTAATTACTAATTCTCCCACTGATGTGGGTAAACCAAACCGATATTTTAGTGGTAACACTGAATGGCAATCACAAATTTTATTTTCAAAATTCGATTATAGCGGTATTTACGCTGATATCAATGCGTAAATAGTATAATTACGTGTGAAAAGTAATTCTACATGACTAATTGTGTTTTTATGTTTTAGAATCGCAATCTTTTACTGTGCATTTGCCCATTTTGTCGCCCGGTTCAATTTGTACGTACGATTGGCCTAACGGCGTCAGACTGAACTGACGTTTGGCTCACCTAAGCCTGTGGGCTTACGTTAGGTAGGCTTGATGTTGGCGCGGTCGTTAGTCATCTAGTCTTATCTATATCGATGCCTATAGTCAAATTTTTATTTTTGACAGCAACTAATGTAATTGACAGCATCGAAATTGTCATTTCACATTAAGAACTCTAAATTCGACCAACACTCTTAATTCAACTTTGGTCGAGTGGTTAAGACGCGGATCGGTACGCAGAAGGCGCAAGATCGATTCTGGGTGCAAGCATCAATTTTTGGATTATTTGATTTGACATAATATATAACGACTGCAGAGTTCATAATTGAAGTAAACAAAAAATTTATGAAGTGCGAGACGAGAATGACGAGATACACGAACGTGGCCGAAGGTAGCCGAGAGTGTGATTCGTTTTCGTGACACAATTTCTGGATTCGGTCTCCACGCAAGGCCCGCGATAGAAGCTATGCAATAGCTTAAAAATTTAATTTAATTTTAAAATTAAATAAAAATATAGTAAGCGTACCAATATGTCGAGATTTTAATGCAAAATTTTGTTTATTCCATAAATTAAATTTTTGCACTAAATCTCACCGAAAACAACTCTACATCTCTATGTTAACCAAACATTTTCAGGGAATATTTTGATTTTTATACCACTAAGGCGACAAAGAAGCATACGACCAACCTAGAAAATAATCACTATAGCAATGCCGACCTTGTAAAACCTTCTAAGGGTCCAGGCTGTACTTTTGGAGAAACCGAGGCAGTCAGCTCATTTCACAACCAAAACGCTATGCGGAAGGAAACCACAACGCCGCCAATCGGAATAATCTAATCAAAGGACTTTGTAATCAAGCTTGGGGCCCAATAAGCATCCACACTCAATATCTGCGTAATTTTCCTAAAAATATTTTCCAATGTTATTACACATCTCCCCGAAAAAAAGCATCAAATATCAGGGCGGCCGTACCCTCATTACGGAATACGAACTGGCATAATAAATGATTTCGGATAAATAAATGTATCGGAAACGATACAGAATAATAAGATGGGCCTTATAAAAAATGTAGATCAACACTAAAGCAATTTTTTACGTGTGGAAATCCTCAAGGATGCTATGCCGGAATTCTACTGGCTAACCACACGGTGTCCTACAACTGGGGAGCCCTGGATGTGTTGTTCTCGACAGGATAACTCCAGGGATACCGACACAGACTTTCCGTTCGCCATAGCGGCTCGTGGTTTTGGGTTTTATTTGTTGTAAAGCATTGTGTGGTTTTAGTCGGTAGGATTCCGGCATAGAATCCATGTTGGAATCCACACGAAAAAAAAAATCGCACTATTTCATTAAATCTTTTAAACATGGAACCGAAGCCCTTGGAGACCGGAGTCGACTTTCCTATTCTTATTTTTATGCGAATGATGGCAGGCTAACGTACGTTTTCACCTGATCGAAAGTTGTCACCGTAGCCAATGGAATTTTGAACCCAGAGGTAATACATTCACACTGACATGATATGCCTTCCGAAGCGCGGAAACATACATAAATACATATGGTCACGCCTTTATCTCCGAAGGGGTAGGCAGAGGCATATTAAATGTTGACATTTCACCTTTTTAAAATTTGTCCCACTTAATAGGTGGTAAGCCGAATTGCCGTGTTGAAATGAACAAGCGCAGGTTGTGACTGCCTGTTGTTGAAATTTTTTCAAGCCGCCTTAAACGGCCGTCTGCTTAACGACTGCCGTTTTACTGGCAACCAGGAACAACGGCTTAACGTGCCTTCCGAAGCACAGAAACGCTCAAATAAATGTCACAAAGTGGTCACATGGATGGTCACCCATCCAAGGACTGTCCATAGTGAAAGTTGCTTACTGCAGTGATCGTTTACAGAACACTGAGTCCGCGGGACCACGAAAACATACCACAACCATATTTGAAGTTGGTACTTATATCGTGAGATGCTCACGCAAATATGGTACACAACACTTACAGAAGACTCCGCTATCCCAACTATGAGCACTTCAAAAGCTTCCTATTTCATGATAAGTATCTTTTAAATTCTGGAGAGAAAATTCTGTTGTAATTTTTAATGCTACTCAACGCCTGCCAAGATAGTTAAAGCAATTAACTTAAAGACAAAACGATAATAATTCTACCGACTACTGTTTAACGCCTACTAAAGTTATTAAAGCAATCTGAACAATTATGATTAATACCCACAGACGTACAATAAGTAGCAGACGAAACATTAATTATGTTTGTGTGCGTTGGTCTTTCCATTCCGCTCGCTCTAAGGGGTTAGTGAATGCTGCTATCTCGTTTCTACACGTATAGCAACACTATACATGACATGTTAAAAAAAATGACGTACGCCTGGTTTTTGAAAGAAATAAGCTGCCGATGCTGCAGTTTGACGTATTAGATACCTCTCATTAATGTAGGGGCCAAACTTAGGCACTTCTTTTCAAGATTAAAAATGCTAACATAAAATTAAGTGTGGCAAACTGTGATTCAGCATTTAATTAGTTCAGAAATGCATTTTAATATAATGCCTGTAATCTTCGATGATATTAAGTAAACAATATATAAAAATGAAGCCCGATTTCTGTGGTCACGGCATCACGCGTGAAATGCTGGACCGATTTCGCTAATTCTTTTTTGTTGTGTTTGTTTCTGTAAGGAGAAGGTTTTAAAAAAATTGTTGCAAAACTATTGGCAGAAATGGTTTTTATTGCGATTTTGAATCGGATCATGGAACTGGAAACTCCGAAATGGAAACCGGGAACAGAAAGACTAAGAGATAATTTTGCAATCCAATATAGCCGCCGCGTCGAAATCACAAAATTTCATGATGGGTATCGTTTAAGGGGGATTTTGGTACGCTGAGTACGAATCACATGATAATTTTGCAATCCAATTTGGCCGCCGCGCCGAAATCACAAAATTTCATGATGGGTATCGTTTAAGGGGGATTTTGGTACGCTGAGTACGAATCTCATGATACTTTTGCAATCCAATATGGCCGCCGCGCTGAAATCACAAAATTTCATGATGGGTATCGTTAAAGGGGGTTTTTGGTATGCTGAGTACGAATCACATGATAATTTTGCAATCAAATATGGCCGATGCGCCGTCATCACAAAATATCATGATGGGTATCGTTTAAGGGGGATGGCCGCCGAACCACCGTTGTAAAATTTCATTACACATTGTATCATTACAAGGCGCGCATTGCAATGCTCGGATCACCTGCTTCGCTGCTGTAACCTCGTCTTGTATCATTACAAGGTGCGCATTGCAATGCTCGGTTCACCTCCCACACTGGCTGTAATTCTAGACTCGTAACATTACATTACGCGCGAATGCTCCCGGTGAGGAAGCACCTTTAGAAAAAAATGATGTTTTGTAACATCATTTTTTTCTAAAGGTGCTTTAGCCTCATTAGCATTTTTGAAGACCTATCTATGGATACCCCACACGTATGGGTTTGATGAAAAAAAAAAACTTTTCGTTTCAGTTCTGAGTATGGGGACCCCCAAAATTTACTGCTTTTTTTCTAGTTATATTTAAAAATCTTAATGCGGTTCACAGAATACCTCTACTTACCAAGTTTCAAGTGCATAGGTCTTATAGTTTCGGAGAAAAGTGGTTGTGACATTCGGACGGACAGACAGACAGACATGACGAATCTATAAGGGTTCCGTTTTTTGCCATTTGGCTACGGAACCTTAAGAGGTATTTTAAGATACTCTTATTTCATTAAAATAAATCTTATTGAACTAGGCGGCTAACTCCTTCCCTGTAGTTGCGTTAGTGTGTGTGGTTTTTATATGTGTTAGTTTTGGCGTACTTTTCAATCTCTAATGCTTTGTCTGCTACTTATTGTAAGTCTGTGTTAATACCACATTAAGAATAATTGCTATGTTAAGAGGTTTTAAGATATCGAATGAAAGAGGGTCAAAATTCACGAGTAACCACGAAAGAATACTTTTATTCTGTAGGGTCTAACCATTTTAAAAGCCTGTAGCCAGTCGAACTTGAATTCCTTTTATCAAATAAGAGTTAAGCCTCGTTGTAATGACATGTGAAATTAAATTTATTTCGGCAAAATGCGAAAATATGAGAATCATAGGTTTTGCGGGTGGAGTGCATATTGCGAAAGGTAATACCTACGTGTAAGTTAGCCATGGAACACGCAGGTGGACCAACATCACAGAAAATGGAACTCATAGATAAACCACAGATCAGAAGGGAGATATCAATAGTACATGTAGGTACTTATAGACAATCAAATTCCAAAACTTATTTAATAACTGAAACAATTCAGAGTCCTCATAATAACAAGCGCTTTTCATTACAGCCCAATAACACCCTTAACTCGTAAAACGTTGAGCCCTAGATTAACGTCGTCAGGTGGAGTCTGTGACGTCACGAGCTGAGGCGTCCCCAATTCCAACACAATACGCTTACCTACCCACGCGACAGGCTCGTGAATAAGATCGGGATCACACTAATTAACTGTCGTTTATCCAGACAGTCGTGTGTGCCGGGCAGCGACGAGCACTCCCGAGGACGAACGAAGTGCGTGGACAACTTAAGACTTGTCAAATAGAAGACATGTTGGAAAAAGGCGAGGTCCAGAGTACCCTTAACCGGCGAGCGTGTATGAAAACACTTATGAAAGTAGAAAAAGCAAAAGTGGTATTCCAGGATCAGGAGATAGGCGTGATGATTTGTATGTAGGTAGGTACTTAAGACTTGAATACTGCAACACTTGAAAATCCTCATGGATGCTATGCCGGACTCCTACCGACTAAAAAAACCTCACGTAACGCCCAACAGCCAATGGTTGGAAGCCCCGGGTAAGCCCTCGGAAGGATGTCCCAGGACTCCCAACAGGTGAACACTGCGGTTGTTTTGGAATAGCTGAATCAATCAAATCGTTTTCAGGGTTCCGTAACCAAAGACCCCGTAAAAACGGGACCCTATCACCTGAGACTCCGCTGTCCGTCACCAAACTGTATCTCATGAACGGTGGTAGCTAGAGACTGAGAGCTAAAATTTCCTCAGATGACGTATTTCTGTTACTGCTATAACAACAAAGACAAAAACCATACAAAATTGTAATATTTTGTCGGTTTTTGGTACGGACTCTTCGTGGATGAGTCCTACCCGCATAATAATTATGGCCTGTTTTTATGGTCGTGTGAAAATCCACACGTTCTCTATCTATCGGTCTGGGTCTAGTGTGTCGGGTGCCTCGGAAAGATGTCAAAGAATTTCCGGCAGACTGACTATCACTGCGGGTCGCCTAAGGGATCCCTGCTGCCCAGCTTTTCGGGTCCTGGGGCCTTCCGAGGGCTTACCCTGGGCTCCCAATCGTAGGCTGTTAGGTAGGATACATGGGGTTTTTAGTCGGTAGGAGTCCGGCATAGCATAGGTACCTGTACGATTTTCTTCACGTTAAATAAAACCTCGCTTTTTGAAGGTTGCTTCGAGTGCTATTCCGCTTCCTGAAGTGCGTAAAACTTTCGTCAGGCGTATCATGACCTGACTGAACACTGCGGTTTACCTCAAATTCTTTTGCAATATTTAAAACAGTTGAATGGCGTAACCAAACGCTTTGCGGTTACGTTTTTCCCTCTAGTATTAGGTACCACGAATTTTAGCATGACCTAATAATAGTGTTGTGATGATGAATTTCTGCGTCGACACCCCTTTTTTTAACGAAAAATCCTACATGAGTGCTATGCCGGACTCCTACTGACTTTAAACCACAAGTATCCTACCTAACAGCCTACGGTTGGAAGCGCCGGGTAAGCTTGCGGAAGGATACCCCCAGGACTCCCAACAGTCCCGTTCAACACCCCTACAAATATATTAACGCGAAAGTAACTTGACTAGCTGTCACCAAACCACAGAACCGATTCTGTAGAAATTTGGTACAGAGCTAGAATAGACCTTAGGAAAAGACGTAAGCTTTTTATCCTGGGATCAAGTTCCTGTGAAAAACGTAAACGGGAAAACTGCCAAGGATCTCAACTAGTACCCCATACATGCGTCAAAAACCTATATGAGTGCAGGCTGGCTATTCCCGGTCGCCCGTCAACTGTTGTCTGGTGTGATCCCGCCCTAACATTGTCAGAATTGCGAATAATTTAGTGAGAATATAAAGCGACCCAATTGTTTTCATACTCCTGGCATATTTCGTTGACAATTTTTCATGTTTTGACATTTTACGATTTAATGTTTTAAATGTTTTATAAATTGTTGTGACGCTTTTATAATATAATCAAAAGGAAAGATTTTAGAAGGATCTACAAAAAATATAGATTGGTGTGATATGATTTTTTTTTGGCTCGCCTGATGGAAAGCCAACGACACGACGTCTAGCGATTGGGGGCCACAATCACAGTCTGTAAGACTATAGGCAGTGGTCCTCAAGTTGGCGGCCCTATGATGTGCCACTTCACGCTCCGCTTGAAGAACCCAGGATGGTAAGAGGAGGGAAACACGTGCGCTGGCAGGTCGTTCCAGATTTTTATGGTTCGACAGAGAAACGATCTTTTGAATCGTTCATTTCTAGCGATGACTTTCGCCACTGTGTAAGAGTGGCACCTCTGTCCAGCACGCGTTGTTCGGGATCGGAAAGGAGAGTTCTTCCGAACACTCACCGTGATAGATACAGTAGGATGTAGCGTATGCAGGTGTATCAGTTTAGCTGTAAACCCATGGCTTAGCTTACGGGTAAGCTGTTCACATGGTTAAGGCCGCGTGGGTCAGATTTTGAGTTTATTGAAACAATCCTAGTCAAAAAGTAAAGGGTTTTTAAATCTGAAAAATATATATATAATAGTTAAGGATATAAGCTAAACATATTCCGAGCCCGTTACACGATCCAATAAATTTCACTAGATAGAAAAAAATCCCAAAGTTGACTCTCTCAGGAAAGTTTTTTCAAAACTGTGGCTAAACTATTAACATTTTATATATTTTTTTTGCACTAAATTAAAGGTATTAAGTTTTTACACACATTTTCCGAGCGTTTTTCTATAAACAACTATTTACATAGTTATCATGTACGAATATCTACCAAACGCAATAGAATTGCGCCGCTGACGGCCGATCAGTCTCGCCCTGGCGCTTGTGGAGGCAGGACCTGTGTCAGTTTTTTTCGCAACTATTTCGTAATTATTATGATAAATTACGTTGAAATCGCGCCACAGTATAAAAATATCGGTAATAGGCAAAATGTAGATGTAGATTGACCGTTACAAATACATACGCGACTCATGGTAAAAATGTGGTGATCTTTTACGTTTTAAGTGTTTTCACGACATGGTAACCAGCTACCTAATGCATTAAAATGTCTACGAATTACATGATAATTTCGCAATCCAACATGGCAGCCACGCCGTAATCACAAAATTTCATGATGGGTATCGTTTAAGGGGTTTTTGGTATGCTGAGTACGAAGTACGTGATAATTTTGCAGTCCAATATGGCCGCCGCACCGTAATCACAAAATTTCATGATGGGTATCGTTTAAGGGGTTTGTTCGTATGCTGAGTACGAATGACGTGATAATTTTGCAATCGAATATAGCCGCCGCGCCGTAATCACAAAATTTCATGATGGGTATCGTTTAAAGGGTTTTTTGGTATGCTGAGTACGAATCGCGTACTAATTTTGCAATACCAGATGGCCACCGCGCCGTAATCACAAAATTTCATGACGGGTATCGTTTAAGGGGTTTTTTGGTATGCTGAGTCCGAATCACGTGATAATTTTGCAATCCAATATGGCCGCCGTGCCATAATCACAAAATTTCATGATGTGTATCGTTTAAGGGTTTTTTTTTGGTATGATGAGTACGAATCACGTGATAATTTTGCAATCCAATATGCCCGCCGCGCTGTAATCACAAAATTTCATGATGGGTATCGTTTATAGGGTTTTATGGTATGCTGAATACGAATCACGTGATAATTTTGCAATCCAATATGCCCGCCGTGCCATAATCACAAAATTTCATGATGTGTATCGTTTAAGGGTTTTTTTGGTATGCTGAGTACGAATCACGTGATAATTTTGCAATCCAATATGCCCGCCGCGCTGTAATCACAAAATTTCATGATGGGTATCGTTTATAGGGTTTTATGGTATGCTGAATACGAATCACGTACTAATTTTGCAATCCAAAAAGGCCACCGCGCCATAATCACAAAATTTCATGATGGGTATCGTTTAAGGGATTTTTTGGTATGCTGAGTACGAATCACGTGATAATTTTGCAATCCAATATGCCCGCTGCGCCGTAATCACAAAATTTTATGATTGGTATCGTAAATGGTAGTATCGTAAGTATGGTAGTATCGTAAATCATACGTAGCAGACTGTAGTGTAAAAGAGATAGAGACACATGTTCCATTCTTCGTTCTAACATTTGTGTGTGGTTGGATTGCATGGAACGACAGACTAAAAAAACTTGTTCGGTTTACTGTGAGTTAGTTAACCGCGTGCCAATTTGCAACTGTGCAAGACGTGGTCAGAGTTAAGAAGTTATTTATTTAACTCAGAGCTTACTAACTCTATATTTATACAGGGTGGAATTTAAAGACGGTAGTTGGAGGGAAAGTACCCTTAATGTTGATAATGGCAAGTTTTGCTGAATGGAAACATTCCTTTATTTTCAAAAGTAAGTAAAACTGCATTCAAAGATTTTTTAAGAATCACCTGCTTGAGCTGGGAATCGAACCTGGAAGATGTGAAAAAAAAAACATCTTGTATTTTATGATACCAACCGCAACAGTCTTTAATAAGGATCAATTTCTTTAAAACAAGATAGTATCTTAAAATAATGGAAGATCAAGTAAAATATGTTTTTATTGTAATGCTTACTCACTATCTGAAGAAGAAAAAAACAGTCTAATTGAGGAACTCCTATTTTTTTTTGTAGTTGGTTGGTTAAGTGACAAAAACGAATATTCCCATTCACAGAAACTAGAACATTTCTTTAATCAACTAAAAAAAAAAGAGAAGAATCTCAATAAGACTGTTTTTTTTTCTTTAGATAGTGAGTAAGCTATACAATAAAAACATATTTTACTATGTCTTCCTTTAATTTAAGATACTATATTGTTTTAAAGAAATTGTTCCTTATTAAAGACTCTTTCGGTAAGCATCATAAAATACAGAATGTTTTTTTTTTCACATCTCCAAGGTTCGATTCCCGGCTCAAGCTGGTGATTTTTCAAAAACCTTTTAATGCAGTTTTACTTACTTCTGAAAATAAAGGAATGTTTCCTTTCAGCAAAACTTACCATTATCAATATTAAGGGTACTTTACCTCCAACTACCGTCTTTAAATTCCACCCTGTATATTTAACTCGACTCTCCGCGCAAGTAGGCCTAAATAGCTTAGGCGGCCAAATTGAATTCCAAAATGATCATGTTATTCGTACTCAGCATTCGAAAAAACCCATTAAACGATATTCATTACGAAATTATGTGATTACGGCGCGGTGGCCATTTTGGATTGCAAAATTATCATGTGATTCGTCCTCAGCATACCAAAAACCCCCTTAAAAGATAACCATCATGGATTTTTGCGATTACGGCACGGCGGCCATATTGCATTTCAAAATTATCACAGGATTCGTACTCAGCATACCAATACACCCCTTAAACGATACCCATCATGATATTTTGTGATTACGGCGCGGCGGCTATATTGTATTGCAAAATTATCACGTAATTCGTACTCAGCATACCAAAAACCCTTTAAACGATACCCATCATGAAATTTTCTGATCACACCGCGGTGGCCATATTGGATTGCAAAATTATCATGTGATTCATACTTAGCATACCAAGAATTCCCTTAAACTATACCCATCATGAAATTGTGTGATTACGGCGCGGTGGCCATATTGGATTGCAAAATTAGTACGTAATTCGTACTCAGCATACCGAAAAACCCTTTAAACGATACCCATCATGAAATTTTGTGATTACACCGCGGCCGCCATTTTGGATTGCAAAATTATCACGTGATTCGTACTCAGCATACCAAGAAACCCCTTAAACGATACCCCTCATGAAATTTTGTGATTACGGCGCGGCGCCCATATTGGATTGCAAAATTATCACGTGATTCGTACTCAGCATACCAAGAAACCCCTTAAACGATACCAATTATGAAATTTTGTGATTACACCGCGGCGGCCATTTTGGATTGCACAATGATCCCGTGATTCATACTTAGCATACCAACTTTAGAAAACTTTAGAAATTTTTATGACCAGCTATTATGTAATTTACATTTTTTACGCAACTGTAGCAAACGTACGCAACGGAAACTCTCAAAAGAAATGAAATATCCTAGTTGTCGAAAAATGTTTCGTTGCTGCTAAGCTCTTATTCGCCTTAGCGTGATGTTATATATTTTGGTATTTTTCAAAAATGGACATTCTGTTAAGAAACTCTTGAAATTCAACTAGCAGTCTCTTAGACTCTAGAGTTAGAACAACTAAACAAACAAACAAACTCTTTAGCTTAAAAATAATAGTATAATATACATAATTTATTTACGATTAACTCTTTTATTTTTATTTACGAAACTAATAAATCACTACACTTAATAAAGTTAGATGCATTTACTTCACTTACTTTCAAACAAAGTTAGCATGCTGTTTCTTTCTACTATACTATATACTGTGGCATGAGAGTTGACTGCCGCTGCCGGCGCGCGGTGTGTCTTGCGCCCGGGGCGAGGGGAGCGCCAAATGCCTACATGTGCGCAATAACCGCCCCTTAATGTCATTAAATGAGTCAGTCATTGTTGCTTTGGAATGAAAAATGTAGGACGACAGTTAAGGAAGAGCGGAGGGAACCTACTATAGCGCTTGAACGTCCCAAATTATTTAAAACTATCGGACGTCACGAGGTTTCACCCGCGTAGTTCATGTTCCCGTGGGAATACGGGAATTAAATATAGCCTAAGTTCACCATGGATAGTGTAGCTTACAAACAGTGAAAGAATTGTTCAAATCGGTTCAGTAGTTACGCAGCCTAATCGATGCAAACAAACAATCAAATCTTTCCTCTGTATAATATTAGTAAAGATTTTTATCTATTTATGTTCTAGGTTTCCTGACTTTTTAACAGACATTAGTCGGGTCGAATCCAAGAAAAAATATTTGTTTTATGACGTACCTATTATAACAAAAAAAACGGTGTTTATTAGAGAAATCATTGCCGTGCAGAGAAAATAACGCTTTCTGATTATGAAAACAAGAAATTAAAATGTATTTATGAAAAAATAATGTATGGTTCGGTAGTAAATATAACATTAATTCCAAATAACTGTGTAAACATACCGTTTTAACTGCTATGAACTGTTAAGGCAGTTTAATGGTATGCAACCGGGACTTGGCGCTATGGCGATTATCTACCTAATTGATTTCTTCATAGTTTTCTTCAAAGGAAACCGGTGCACTTCCGACCCCCCCCCCCCCCCCAACCCCCCGCACCTCAGATCGATTAGAAACTTTGCACAGACCTTCCTTTGTATGTTCTAAGACAACCCCTAAAGGGATTTTTGGCGCATAGCAATAGTTTCCGAGAAATCAAATTTTGAGAATTGGAATTCAGCGCGCGCGTTATATCTATGCCCGCTCAATCCGACTTGGATAGGTTAGGTTAGAAGGCTAAGGCGGACAAAGACTTCTATATAAACTGAGGTAGACGTGCCGTACTCTAACAAACGAGATTTCAAAAGCAATCCTCAAACTCACACATTAATAAGACTACACTCACTTACAAATATTTTTTACGTAATTTTCACCGCACACAATAGCAATATACGAATAGAAAAAGAGTAAAAGAGAAGGCGTATGGACTCCGATTGCAAGTCGAGTACCTACTTTCGAAGTTTTGACTCACAACAGTGCGAGCAACGCTGCTAATTAGCTCAGTTTATAGGTTTCAAAAATCGGTGCGTAGGGCATGTCTACCTCAGTTTATATAGAAGTCTTTGAAGGCGGGAGCCGATCGCAGCGAAGCTTCTGCATTAGCCTTCGTGGTTATTTTTTTTATAACCATCTAAGTTTTTTATAGAAATTAAAAAAAATGTTAAATAATAAAAAAATGAAATAACAATAATAAAAAATATCTCGAAAACTGCTCCGAATCGCCAAAAACAAGGCCTGTGCAAAATTACAGCTCAATCGAAGGTGGGGGGTTTTCGGAAGTTTATCCAAGAAAACTTACGACAAACTATTCTTGAGTATTGTCTACGTCTATCTACGCCCATAATACTTCAATGTTTTTGTCTCACGTAATAAACGGCGCGGGAAACGTCTTTTAAATCTGGAAATCCTTCAGCTAGCTACGACCACGGCCTCACCTAGGGATTCGGGTACTATCCCCCGACTTTGGGGATTGGTACCGGTGTTACACCGCTTCTTGAGATGGAGTCGGTCACAGTCAAATGGTGGGCTACTCTCAGTCCACAAAACTATGGATGATGGTGGATGGTGGTCCTCAGGTTGGTGGCGGTCCAATGACATTGCTTCTTACGATCCACTTGAAGAAACCAGTCTTGCATAACCAAGCCATTTTAGAGAATGCTAGTAAGATCGCGAAGCACATAAAAGCGAAGGGGTTACGCCAAATCGAATGCCAAATAATCGAACATCCAAATATTCGAACGTTCAAAATATCGAACGTTTAATATATCGAACATTGATATTGGAATCTTCGATATTTTGAACGTTCGATATATTGAACGTTCGATATTTTGAACGTTCGATTATTTGGCTTTCGATTCGGCGTAGTATACCCAAAGCGAAGTATTGTTCATTTCAAACAATCTGGAGGGTAAACATACATACATATAGTCACGTCTTTATTCCCGAAGGGGTAAGCAGAGGCACAGCACCCACATTTTACCTAACAGGTTTATGTCCCACGTACTTCGGCGAGCGTATTGCCGTATTAAAATGGCCTGTCGCAGGTCGTGACTACTCGCAGTTGCAATTTTTCAAGCCGCCCATAAGACCTTCAACTTGGCTAAACGATTGTCATTTTATTGACAACTTGGTTTCATTTCTGGAGGGTAAAGGTGCCTATAACCTGTTCTACATCCATTTCCTTGAGGAATTCGATTCGTCATTCCTCCGTCACAATTGGTTGAAGTCAACCTCGACAGTTGTGCGTCAGGATTGACGTATCGAGGGTGTCTGGTAGGTTTCTCTCTATTTCTTCCTACCTATATTATACCGGGACTAGAGATGGGCAGAAGGTTTAAACCCAATGGGTGGAAATGGGTTTAAACCGGGTCTTTTGGGAGTAAACGGATTTAAACCCAGAAAAAAACCCAAATATAGGGTTAAAATCAGCGATACTTTCATTTTTAATTGAATTATTTAGTGTTCAATTCTACATGAAAGTACCACTCGCCATTCGCCAGTTTCATTGTCTAAACAAGTTGAATACTTATTTTTTACTAGCTGAGCCCGCAACTTCGTTTACGTCACATAAGGTGTATGAAAGGAAAGGTATTTCTTCATCAGAGTCATCAAGCAGCGTCTGAAACTGCCCTGTTTGCTTAATCATAAAAGAGCTTAATGATTAAGTCTATTTTAAAACAATTCAGTCCACGCCTTCGGCGCGGACTGAATTGTTTAAAAATAGTCTTAATCATTAAGCTCTTTTATGATTAAGCCAACACGCCAGTTTAGGTTCACTCACATTCAAAGAAACCCCTACAATTAAAATTTTCAAAATATCTGATTCTTAAAAGTGTTATATCTCTTTTATTTCTTAACCGATTTACGTAAAACAAACGCTAAATGTTAACTGGAGCAAACCTCAACACAATACAAAAAACCGCATTGCAATCGGTTGAGCGGTTACTGAGATTAGCGTGCACAACCGTACAGACAAACAGATATACAGACATACAGACAAACAGACAAAAATTCTAAAAATCATTGTTTTGGGTTCTATTGCGTTCATAAAGCCCCCCTATAATATTTTTTCTTATTTATCTTCCATGTACAGACAGCGACCTGTTACGATTTTATTATATGTATTGATTGATTATACAGGATGGAATTTAGACGCTAGTTGGACGTAAAGTACCCTTAATATTGATAATAGCAAGTTTTGCTGAAAGGAAACAATACTTTATTTTCAAAAGTAAGTCAAACTACATTTAAAGATTTTTGAAAAATCACCTGCTTGAGCCGGGAATCGAACCTGGGAGATGTAAAAAAAAACCACATGTATTTTTTTATACCAACCGAAAGTGTCTGTATACCGGTCAGGTTTATAAATAAATATTGTGGAACAGTACAGTCAAGTACAATGAAATGTACTAGTCTAATCTTACAAAATGATGTATCCCTGCGAGTGCCATAATGAACTTACCAAAGATTGTGACACACATATCGGTATCTAGTCCACCGAACATGACAATATCATGTATGCGTATAAAGAGCAATAGTAACCCCAAATACACTTCTTTTTTTATAAAGAAAAGAAAGAAAGGAAAGCGGAAAGCCGGTGGTCCTGATGTCATTCCGGTGGTGGTGCTGAGAAAGTGTGCAGCCGATTGTCTCCAAAGCTAACACGCCTCTATCGCCTTTCCTATTCGTCAGGAGAAGTGCCGGAGGCTTGGAAGGAGGCGAACGTCCAGCCGATTCCCAAGAAAGGGGATCGGTCGGATCCGGCCGACTATCGCCCCATAGCCGTAACCACCGTCATCTGCATGGTGTTCGAACTGATTATTAACAAGCAGCTCATGCGCTATCTGGAGGATCACTCGCTAATTAGCGATCGTCAATACGGTTTTAGGCCGAAACGATCAACGGGTGACCTCCTAGCGTATATAACACACACCTGGGGTGAGGCTATGGAGAGACACGGCGAATCTCTGGCTATTGGCCTAGACATCTCTAAAGCCTTTGATAGGGTATGGCATGCGTCACTTCTTTCCAAGCTGCCGGCATACGGTCTGTCGCCTCAGTTGTGCCGCTGGTTGGCCAGCTTCCTGCACGGGCGACGTATACGGGTTCTCTTTGATGGTCAGGCTTCCGGCTTCTTGCAGGTAAATGACGGAGTACCACAGGGATCGGTATTGTCCCCAACTCTCTTTCTTCTGCATATCAATGAGATGCTGCCCCTTGGGTGCATTCATTGTTATGCGGATGATAGTACTCTGCATGGGAGCTATTCTGGCCGTCCAGTGGATGAGCGACACGACGTGGAAGAGAAGAGACAGCAATTCGTGGCGGATCTCGACTGGGAGCTGGTTCACATTGCCCAATGGGGTTCAGACAACCTGGTGAAGTTCAATGCCGGGAAAACACAGTCGTGTGCATTTACAGCTAAGAAGTCCCCATTCCTACCCTAAAGGACAACCTGGAGATCCTCGGTATAGACGTCCGGCGTGAGCTCAATCACAAAAACTACATAGAGCGGTGTATTGGGCTGGCCTCGCGTAAACTAGGAGTCCTAAATAAGGTGAGACGGTACTTCACGCCACATCAGAGATGTTTACTTTACAAGACGCAGATTCACCCCTGCGTCGAATACTGTTCTCACCTTTGGGATGACTCCGCGAAGTACTTGCTAGACGCGCTTGATGCCATGCAAAGACGTGCTATCCGAATAATTGTTTGCCCTGAGGTGACGGAAAGCCTCGAACCGTTGGTGCAGCGAAGAACCATAGCGTCCTTGGCTGCCTTCTACCGAATGTATTACGGCGAATGTTCTGAAGAGCTCTTCAACCTGATCCCACCCTCTCCTTTACGATCCCGAACAACGCGTGCCGGGCAGAAATGCGACTCATACACAGTGGAGAGAATCGTCGCCAGAACAGAGCGTTTCAAAAGATCGTTTCTCTGTCGAACTATAAAAACCTGGAACGACCTGCCCGCACACGTATTACCCTCATATTACAATGCCGGATTCTTCAAGAGAAGCGTGAAGTGGCACATCACAAGGCCGCCAACTTGAGGACCACTGTCAGAAGTGGCCCCCAATCGCTAGATGCGCCACGGCTGTGTACCCACATGGTGGCTAAGGCTCCCATGTGGGTGCCAGGTGATACAAAGTGTTGGTCCGGGGGGTACCACCGTGCAGCTGTGTAAGGCCCCCCAAGGAACCCTTGGGTCGCGTTCGGGGTTCAGCAGCTGCACAGCCGGGCCCGGGGCGATGTTTGATGCAGCATGGGGGGGGGGGGGACCAATAGGCGCTTAGCTGATTCTAGTGTGGCTGACGAGGTTCGACCCTCCGGCCAGGGAGACCCCTAGAAACGGTTTTGCCGATGGCCGCCCGCGGCATAGTACAGGGGCCCAACTGAGCCTACCCACCCTGGGAGGCTGCCCCACCAGGCCGCGCATAATCCCGATGTGGTTCGTCGTGCCGGATGTTGACCGGACTCGGACCCGGCGACCACACTCGGGGGAGTACGGGGGCCCTTCCGTGGGTCAGCTTCCGTCTCGCCACACAGTCATAGATGAAGCTAGCCCCTACACCTTGTCACTCACTGCTGCAGCAAATGTTGCTCCGTCTACACGTCACCCTTCTTTCCCAACAATCATGGCAGCGCAAAAAAGAAAAAAAGGTACCACAGCGGCCGCTACTACTCCCAGTAACGTACTGTTTGAGGTGGAGTTCGCTGGCATCCGCGGACTCCATGCCAACCTCAACGTCGTCCATAACCATCTAGAGACGGCACGGCCAGCTGTGTTGTTCCTAACGGAGACGCAAATACGCCGCCCTGCCGATCAGTCGTACTTTATGCTACCCTGGCTATATCATCGAGGAACAATTTCGAGATAAAGCCAGGGTGTGCGCGTTCGTTGGGGCGGATGTTTGCTGTCGCCGGCTGCGCTGACTTGAGAACCCTTCCTTCCACGTCCTTTGGCTGCACGTGGATCACGGCTCCATGAGTCAGATCTACGTGTGTGTCTATCGCCCCCACACAGGGACAGCTGAGATGACAAGGCTGTTTCAGCACCTCAGCGATGGGGCTGATGACGCGCAGGTGCGGTTCCCGAACGCTGAAGTGGTTTTTCTGGGGGACTTCAACGGCCACCACACTGAGTGGCTGGGGTCCCGTAGAATCGATCCAGCGGGGCGGGCCGCCCACGCGTTCGCTCTCTCTCATGGTCTGACCCAAGTGGTGCGCGGGATTACACGCATACCGGACAGGTCAGACCATGAACCCGCCCTGCTGGACTTACTACTGACGAGTTATCCAGCACAGTACAGTGTGTCGGTTAGCGCCCCATTGGCTCAATCCGACCACTGTGTTGTGCGTGCCCGCCTGCAGGTGTCATCTCCTGCAAGGGCAGTGGAGGTGACGCGGCGATTGTGGCACTACTCGTCAGCAGACTGGGACGGACTACGAGAATACTTTGCAGCCGTCCCGTGGAGTCAGCGCTGCTTTGCAGGGAGGACTTCATCGGAAAGCGCCTTTGCAGTTGCTGGTGAGATTACATTAGGTATGGAATACTATATTCCATACACTGATGTCGCCAGCATCCGCAAAGCCCACCCCTGGTTCGGGCGTGAGTGCGGCGTAGCTGTTCAACAAAAACAGGCGGCTTACCGCGCCTGGATCAGGACTCGGGCTGTGCGCGACCCGAATGGGGCCCGCCTCAAAGCAGCGTACAACAGAGCCACTAGGTCCAGTAAGAGAGCCTCCAAGAGAGCGGACACCCAGCGCGTCACGCGGCTTGGTCAGGAGCTCACGTCACACGTAGGAGTATTTTCATGTAAAATCCGGACAAAACTATTTAATGGCTTATTTAATGATAAAACATGGTCATATTATATACTATTATATTTAATGACAGTAAAATGTACAAGACCTGTATATTACTTACTTTTTTAAAAACTCAAAACATTACTTTTGCCTTCAGGGTATTCAATTATTTCAATTAACTCTATTTCAATTTTTTTTTTACCTTTTCTTTGATTTTATTTATTTTGAAGTTATGCATAATATCTAACAAAGCTCTTCTGATGAAAATAACAGTAGATTCTATAAAATCTGAAAATTAAATTGAAAACAACATTCAAGTCAAATATAATATCCATGTTTTACACTGCCATCTTTAAATACTTGAAAACAAAAATGGCGCACATAGGCGCGGCAAAATATTATTGTATTTATTAAAACAAACCCTAGGCAATATATTAATCGTAAAATAAAAGTGCGACAAGGCCCGACAAATAAACAAAAACACGATTTTAAAAAATACATTTTATGAAATTTATTTCACATATTCTGTTTACCTTTCTGATATTTTTTAAATATTAACACGAAACATTAAGTTATTAATTTTTATATTAAAATAATCTACACGCCTTGTACTTCCATATTAGCACTGTTGTTTTTCCATAGTAAATCACACAAAAGTGTGGTTTACAACTCAAATACGGTTAAAAATTACGAACGTCGAGAATTAAGTTATGCGGTTTAGATAACGACTGGGTTCCGACTAATTGTACGAGAAGGCACTGCTAATTAAGTTATAAATTTGTGTGCTAGGCGATAGACCGGCTAATAAGCTGCAAAAATATGTGAAATTAGTAGACCTTTATTTGATTTTAAAAATTTGACTTTTGACCGGATTTTACAAGAAAATACTCCTACGTGCGTCACATCCGACGGGCAGCCGTGGATACTGGCAAGTGGCCAAAGCCGTGCAGGCCTACTTTTGCAAGCCCTCGCTGCCGCCGCTGCGCTATCCTGACGGATCACTGGCTCACAAGGCCCAAGAGAAAGCAGAAATGCTGGCCAATCTCTTTGCGGCTAATTCCCGGGTCGATGACTGTGGCAGGCAACTTCCCACTATCGCCGACTGTGGAACCACGATGCCGGATATTGTAATCCGGCAGTGCGATGTCCGAGCGGTGCTAAGGTCACTCGACACGCGGAAAGCCAGTGGTCCTGATGGCATTCCGGCAGTGGTGCCAAAGAATTGTGCAGCTGAATTATCTCCAACGCTAACACGCCTGTATCGCCTTTCCTATTCGTCGGGAGAAGTGCCGGAGGCTTGGAAGGAGGCAAACGTCCAGCCGATCCCCAAGAAAGGAGATCAGTCGGATCCGAGCTAATCATCAACAAACAGCTCATGCGCTATCTGGAGGATCACTCGTTAATTAGCAATCGTCAATATGGCTTTAGGCCGAAACGATCAACGGGTGACCTCCTAGCGTTCATAACACACACCTGGGGTGAGGCTATAGAGAGGCACGGCGAATCTCTGGCTATTGGCCTAGACTTCTCTAAAGCCTTTGATAGGGTATAGCATGCGTCGCTTCTTTCCAAGCTGCCGGCATATGGTTGATCGCCCCAGTTGTGCCGCTGGGTGGCCAGCTTCCTGCACGGGCGACGTACCTATATGGGTTCTCTGTTATGGTCAGGCTTCCGGCTTCTTGCAGGTAAATGCCGGACCACAGGGATCGGTATTGTCCCCAACTCTCTTTCTTCTGCATATCAATGACAGGCTGTCCCTTGGGTGCATTCATTGTTATGCGGATGATAGTACTCCGCATGGGAGCTATTCTGATCGTCCAGCGGAGTGGCGTGATGACGTGGAGGAAAAGAGACGGCGACTCGTGGCGGATCTCGACCGGGACCTGGTTCACATTGCCCAATGGGGCTCAGACAATCTGGTCGAGTTCAATGCCAGAAAAACACAGGCGTGTGAGTTTACAGCTAAGAAGTCCCCATTCCTACCCCTACCCACTCTTCAGAGCATTACGGTTCCACTAAAAGACAACCTGGAGATCCTAGGTATAGACGTCCGGCGTGAGCTCAACCATAAAAACTACATAGAGAGTTGTATTGGGCTGGCCTCACGGAAACTGAGTCCTAAAAAAACTACATAGAGAGTTGTATTGGGCTGGCCTCACGGAAACTGAGTCCTAAATAAGGTGAGACAGTACTTCACGCCACATCAGAGATGTTTACCGTACAAGACGCAGATTCGTCCCTGCGTCGAGTACTGTTTTCACGTTTGGGATGACTTCACGAGGTCCTTACTAGACGCGCTTGACGCTATGCATTCATTCATGACGTGCTATTCGAATAATTAGTTGTCCCGAGGTGACGGGAGACCTCGAACCGTTGGCGCAGCGAAGAACCATAGCGTCCTTGGCTGCCTTCTACCGAATGTATCATGGCGAATGTTCTGAAGAGCTCTTCAACCTGATCCCACCATCTCCTTTTCGATCCTGAACAACGCGTGCTGGGCAGAGATGCCACTCATACTCAGTGGAGAGAATTTTCGCCAGAACCGAGCGTTTCAAAAGATCGTTCCTCTGTCGAACTATAAAAACTTGGAACGACCTGCCCGCACACGTATTTCCCTCATCTTACAATCCCGGGTTCTTTAAGAGGAGCGTGAAGACTTGAGGACCACTGTCAGAAGTGGCCCCCAATCGCTAGATGCGCTACGGCTTTCCATCAGGCTGGTGGCGACGTCAATTTGGCGAGCTGAACATAAAAAAAAATGACGCAATTAATGGTCATGTGTTTTTGTTTTTGTTATAATTTGATGTTGTAGGTTGGTACTTTGCGAAAAGACGAAAACACCTAAATAAAATAACAAATAACCTTAAAGAATAAGAAAAAAGATGACATTAGTCACTCTGCAGTTTAAAATTTCAAATGTTTAAGAGTATGTTTTACAAAATTATAAACACCCAAATAAAATCCCTATCGGGAGGAATCTTATGGGTTTAAACCGGGTTTAAACTCAATTTGGGTTTAAACCGGGATGATTGCCCATCTCTAACCGGGACTGAATCGCAACATTCGTCATATTATTTAACGTTTTCTGCCTTAATCAGGATATTATCTCATCTTACAATCCCGGGTTCTTTAAACGGAGCGTGAAGAGGCACATCACAGGGCCGCCAACTTGAGGACCATTGTCAGAAGTCTTACGAACTGTGAGAGTGGCCCCCAATCGCTAGATGCGCCACGGCTTTCCATCAGGCTGGCGACGTCAATTTGGCGAGATAAATATTTTTTTAAAAAATGGCACGCCAGAGAACACCCACATGAGTCATCACTTTCAAACTAAATACATAGATAACCACACCGCGAGTGTAGGTATAACGTAATTAACATAGTTTGTAGAGAGCGTCAGGTCAGTGCACTGATAACCGTATGTAGGTATAAACAACTGTTGTTCGCGTAATTTGGGTTAAAGCATCGATTGTTGCTTGGCTTTTTGTGTACTATACACTAGTTATAAATGAATAATTTAGGACCAGGGTTCGCCGATATATATCAGCGGATATATATCATGATATATATCACGATATATATTAATTGATTTTTATCTTGATATACATCAATGGATCTATTCCTGTGTTTTGAATTAAAAAAAATGGAGATTAATGTTTACTCGGGCAACACGTTGCAAAAAAGTACAATTCAGAATTATTTTAGATAGTTAACCAAAATGGCAACCTCATTTTAAGTTGGGGAAATCCCTTTTGACATACTAGTATGGTCTGCTTTTAACTGAAATTTAAACCTTAATTTTACGAAAATAAGGTTCATTACTTACATTACAAGGATATAAATACGATATAATATATCAAAAAAATCGAATAAATCAATAAAATCGGATTTTTGATTATAAAAATCGGATTTTTTCGAACCCTGTTTAGGACACACATCATAGAAATTCTATAGTGGAACAACAAGGTGAGGCGCTTTTCTTTATGTGTGGAAATCGTCATGGATACTATGTCGGACTCCCACCGACTAAATCCACACAGTGCCCACCCTCAGGCCAGGAGGAGTCAGGTAAGTCCTCGGAAGGATGTTCCATAGCTCTACCGCGGCTTAACGTCTGGCCGAGACGACACCTCACTCCTACCAAACCTCAGGAGACCAAGGAGATAATTTTACATCGAAAATGACATGAAATCCGAGGAACTACTTCAACTACCTGATGGGACACAGCGCGCCCGCTTGATGGGGAGTCTTGGCTACATCTAGCGATTGGGGGCCACTCTCACAGTCCGTAACACTTCTGACAGTGGTCCTCAAGTTGGCGGCTCAGTGATGTGCCTCTTGAGTTCTTCACACTCTGCTCGAAGAGCTCAGAGTTGTAAAAGGAGGGAAATATGTGCACTTGCATGTCGTACCAAGTTTTATTACTTACACATAATTTTCCAAGAATACTTGTAGTTTCAAATGGGTTATTCTTTTTTGTATATCTTTAGAAGGCCTACCAAGTACTTGACTGTAAGTGTTTCAAGTTTCACTTAAATTATAAACTAGCAGTTTTCCTCTATACTTACATCTTGGAAATGCACAATCAAGTTCATTTTTAATTTTTACAAGCAGTGACTACCTAGAGAGGTTAAGCAACTACCCATTTAACACAGATTCTATGCAATTTTTATGATGTATGGTTGTATTAACCAATGGTGGTCCTAATAAACAAATAAAAAAAAAAAAAAAAAAATTATGTATATCCAGGTATAAATGAACATAAATTCAAGACAGACCCAAATACCAAGTAAACAAGTCAGTTTTCAAAAAGAAATGTTTTCATCCATCCTCGACTTATCTAAACAGCGAAATTTCTCATATCTCATCAAATCAATCAAATAATGCAATGACAAGTCCATGAATACATTCAAAGATAAAAAAATCAAGATCAAAACTCACCCAATACGGCTCACAATTGTGTTGCAATAATTATTGTACACAAGTATTATACCAGTAACATAATGTACAAGTTTAAATTGTACTACAGCAGTAATGTATGGGAAATTCTCACTTATTATTGAACAATGCGTTGTAAAATGTAACACAATTGCAGTGCGCAGTCACAATACAATAACTATTAACATTGACATCTCGTCAGATACAACAAAAAGCAAATAATCATAGAGCTTACGAGTGTGGATTTCTGGTTATTTAAAAAGTCAATGCCTTGTCATGGAATAAGACCTTGAGGCAGGTTTGCCAGGGGAATATAGAATACTGTATTATGAAGTTTTTAATATGTATGCGTCTGCCATTTGTCCCAATTTACTAGGCTAGTAGAAAAACCAATTTATTACCGTGACATTGGACATTTGAAAGGTAGTGTGAAATGTCCGTTAATATTTATTTATTTATTTATTTATTATTACTACCTTATTGGTAATTTAAATTAAATAAGTAGTGCTCTAATTAATTCAGACATTACATCAATTTTTAACTCATGACGCTACACATTTTCAAATGTGTAGCACAACTATTAATTTTACCTTCTAAAGCTATTTTAGTTGAAATGCATTATGTAAATGTCCTCAATGATTTATGAACTGGGTTTGGGTTTGATAAAATTAAAGAGTTTTCGACAGTATTCTACTTAGAACCCATATTGTTTATACCTTTGTTCAAACTTTTCCAGTTAACAAATAATGTTTTTATGCTCTGCCTGTATCTTGAAGCTCTGGTATCAGCCTACCAAGTTTATGTGTATCTCATCACCATCATAATAACAATGGATAAATTTTTAGATAAGAATCTACCTAAATATTAACAGTAAAATATTCCTGATAGTGGCTATTCCAAATTCAAAATATTGTTTACAATGTTCTAAGATAAAAATAACTCCTGATTCAATTATCCTCAAGTAACACTAACGTGACCGCAGTTTCACGTAGCGACTAAGGTTAAACCAAAGCCTAAAACGATCGTTCAACTATGAAATATGTTTGTATTATAAATAGACTAAGATCGTACGACCTTATCGGTGAGGTAAAGGCACTCTATCGTATGCAATCGATGTGCAATTGCCCGGTAAAGCGTAAATGGAGTATGAAATCGGGGATATTTCGCTTGAACAATTTTTACATTTACAAAGATATCTATGTAAAAGAAATGTATTTTGGCGCCAAAAAACGCTACATTAATAAACAGGTATGTCGTTTTTTATAGGAACCCTAAAATATCCCTTCGCAGTGGCAAAATGCATCCCCTCCCTAAAAATAATAAGTTGCCCATGAATGTGGATTTACAAAATTTGCACACATATTTGACATAACATTGAATGGAAATTTATAGATTAAAGTTCAAGGAATTAAACTTACCCCATTGTTTCTTTGCCTGCTGTCATTTATACACAGTAATTTGGAAAATATTTTACTTCATAATTTTCAATTTTTCACTCGCGAACTGTCACAAGCGGCGACGTAGCATAAACTAAAGACTTTACGGTGTTTCCAGTTGTGATAATAACAATTAATGAAGATGGTCTATGGCCGACATAAAAAATACTTATTGCATGGAGATTGTATGAATATTTTTGATTGTTTATACGTAATAACTGTAATTAGATACGCAGAAAGATTTAATAAAGGGATAAAATTATGTGCATTTGACTTACATTTAAAACAATGCGATACTAAGGACATCTATACTGCACGCAAGTAAAATACTACTCGCCACTAGGTGGCGCACAACACACAGCTTTGCTATCAGACGATAGATGGCACTACTGATTTATGATATTAATTACAATCAGAATAAAATTAGATTTAAAGGTGATGGTGAAAGATACGAAGGTGGCAGCCGGAGGACTTAAAGAAAACCGAAAATACTTCAAAGGTTATTTAATTAATAAAAGAATTACAAAATTAACTTAAAATAATTATGTCTAGACTCGGACGATGCTAGTACCGAAGTGCCGATAAAATTATATAAAATAATTAATTTCCTCCCGCAAATGTGGGGGTAAAATGTATGGTCAGCGGTTCTTGGGTCTACGTGACCAGCGGCGACACGAGGCGCCGATTCAGCGTTCCCACGATTCCGTAATCCATGTCGATCCGCGGCAACACGAGGCGCTGAAGTTGCAGATTAGTTACTATGGCTGTTTCTATCAATATATTCACGCTATCATAGTCAGCAGAATTGGTGTAGGCAGAGCGCGTAACACCTCCACCCTCAGAACAGCAACTATTTGAGAACTTTGAGCGAAAATGGTGCTGGAGTCTTGTTTCTTTCATGGAGTGATGCTGCGTCCTCATATTGGTGATTTTCAGAGATGTCCTTCCTTTTCAGTTTTGTAAATTCGGTGCAGGGATTGTATCTGCGAATGGCGATGATGATACCCAGGATGCAGGCACAGGATAATATTGAATATACAGGTATGGTGGTGTGAAACAGCGAGTGGTCAATTGGACTATGTTCTAATTGTACTGAATGCTGCAGAAGGATCTTATCTTCAATTTCTCTTAAGTTTTTCATACGAACCGAATTCAGTTTCAAATGTGGGATGGTTTTCTCCTCAGATTTCTCTTCCATAGGTATCTCAGTGATCTTCAACGGCTGTCCTTTAATTTGGTCGTTAGTGTTTGTAATGGTGAACTCTCTGGTACGCAGCTGACAATTTTGGGGTATTGTAGCTAAGTAGCTGCCATGCAGGAGTACAAATTCTTTTCGTTCACATATAATTTCTATCCTAGTTGGTTGTGGGAAAATTAGGGTGTAGTGGCGATCGTCTAGTTGTTCCATAGTTTCTTTCATCAGTGTGATCTTGACAGGCCGGCATGACTTATCCAGAGATTGGTTGAAGATGACGCCGTGTATACAGTCGAGATGATCTCTAGTCTGGTGGTAGATGTCCTCTTCGCAGAGATGATATTGGCTTAACTTCGGGCATTCAGCCTCTATGTACTTGAAAGTTTTTCTATTTGTTGCTAGGTAGGGATAGGGAGGAATAAAGGTATACCCTAATTTGCTAGGAACTATTGCTAACCTATATAAGTCAAAATCGTTTGGAGAAACGATTGGTATTTTAAATATTACTACTATTCTTTTTCCTGAATAGTAATACCCAGGTTTTATAATAGAGTAATACTCCCTTAAATCAATATCTAAAATTTGCTCTAAGCTATATAATGATCTTAAACGGCTAATCATATTACCTAGAGTTACTATATCTAACGAATTATGATGTGTGCTCGATGCACGGATAAAAGCTAACGTGTTCTCTATCCTAGTTATTTCTAAAAGTAAATCATCTGTATTATCACTAATGATAGACAAGAGTTGAGAAAGTTTGGTATACGTTATAAACTCTGTCTGGGACGAGAGTTTCTCGTCTATGATGTATTCTAAAGTGGCGTTAATTTTTTCTTGATTTTGTATAAGTGTATCTAGTATGCTACTGTGTCGAATCATCCAGGCTCTATTAAGACTAATGTGGTCATTCAATTCTGATACTAGTTTCTCATTATTACTCTCTAAAATATGAATGGCATTGTCGTATAATTTGGCATCCGTTTGATCTAAGTTACCGGTTATACTTTTTAACGGGTTAAGCCCCTAACGACAGGATACCGAAAACATACGTGTTTGACCGTAAGTACAATATATCGCTGGCAGAGTCCGCCAAGGACCACTCCGGTATAAGAGAACTCAGAGTGTACACGGATGGATCCAAAACAGACCACGGATCAGGAGCAGGCACCTACTCCCCGGAGCTCAACATACACTCATCAATACCTTTAGGGTCTCATTCGTCAATCTTCCAATGTGAGTGCATAGGTTTAATTAACGCCGCCAATGCAATCGACTCCAGGAAAATTGAGCACAACCACATCAGGCTCCTCTCCGATAGCGCAGCAGTGCTAAAGGCTCTGAAGAGCACCACAATCGACTCTGGGCTGGTGCTTCAATGCCACCAGGGGCTACAAAAGCTGGCCCTAACACACAAGGTAAGCCTTCAGTGGATAAAAGGTCATAGCGGATCGAGCGGCAATGATGCAGCTGACGAACTGGCCAGATTGGGTTCCAGCACCACACCGGTGGGACCAAGCCCGATTATACCAATACCATTCTACCAGGTAAGGGCATGGCTGAGACAACGCACGAAAGAGCGGCATGAAAAGAGATGGGCACAAACAGTAAGTTGCAGGCAATCAAGGGAAGCTCTACCGAGACCCAGGCCAAAACTAGCTAGAACGTTGCTACATCTGAATAAAGGTGATATACGAACCATGGTAGGCACAATAACGGGTCATTGCACAGTAAATAAGCACTTGAATGTCTTAGGTATCACGGACAGCACGCTGTGCAGAGCGTGCCTGTTAAAAGAAGAAACCATAGCTCACGCAATCTTGGAGTGCGAGAGCCTGGTTACATACAGAGTCGACATACTTGGCAGCCCCACAACACTCCGGGAGGCGTGTGAGGACCCGAAGAGGATCCTGCGCTTCTGGTCGGAGCTGGGTTGGCTGGAGTGACAGCCAACGGTCACGTACAATGGGTCCACTGGCGGACCTAAGTGCGGAAAATGGGAGCCCAAGAAGACTGAAGACTGAAGACTATACTTTTAATTATTGATCCCAAACCGTCAATGAGACCCCTTTTAGTACGGCTGGTTTCTAAGCTTTTAAGTTGGGTAGTAATTCCGTTTAGCTTTTGAGATAAATGGGCTATTTGGAGTTCATATAAAGGAAAGGTGTAATTATCTAACCTACTACTAAAATAATTAATTTGACTCCTTACAGAAGTAAGTCTATCTTCTATGTCAGTAATTTCTATATATTGCAGAAAAGAGTGGTAGTGAGTAATGAGTCTCGTCTTTCCAAGGTTGAATGGTAACAGTCCAGGTCCTTTGTCTAAGCTTTCAAGTCGTATCTCGTTCGCCAGTGTTGGGGGAACTATCAGTATTAGCAGTAACCTGTAACAATTTGGAGCTATTAGGGATACGCTTCAATCTAGATTTGGCCACAGGGCCTTTCTTTTTGGAGGTGTATATGTGGACGGGGAGGTCTGCCAGGACACTGTCATGAGTGTATCTGGGTGCAATTTTTTGTCTGTTGGCGGTTGGATTTCTAATAAAGACTTGTTGTTCTGGTACATACTCTATTTCAGGTTCCCTTTCCTTGTTCCTATTCTGCATGATGTTAGTGCGAGTGGATAAGGTAAAGTCGTTAATAAGGTCATATACAGTTTTCATCTGATCTTTATGGGTAAGTATGTACTGTTGCATAAGGTGTTCAGTTAAGTTAACATCGAGAGGGTCTCTAGGGTCGAAATGTCCTCTTATAATGTCATGGGGTCTACACTTTGTAAAACTGTGGACTGAACTATTATAGGCTAATACTGCATAGGGCATAAGGTTAAACACTGGTTCGGTCTTTTGTTGTAGTCGCAGAATGCGTATATGTTCAAACAGTGTGGAGTGAAATCTTTCGACTATGCCGTTATCATTGGGGGAATGAGCAAGAGTCCTATGGTGGTGAATTTTATGTAATCTAAGAAATTCCGAAAATAACTGATTGGTAAACTCTGTACCGTTGTCAGTTACTATGGTAAGTGGAAGTCCATGGTGTGTGCTATACTTTAGAACAGCTTGAAGGATACTAGTTGCCGTTCCGTCCTTCACATAGTATGCCTGTCCGTACTTAGAAAATGAATCAACTATGGTCAAATATTTTTCGTTTTGGGCCGTGAAAAGGTCCATGTGTACTAATTCAAAAGGTTTGGTAGCAGGAGGCACGATATTGAATTGGGGTCTAATTGTGTTCCTATCATATTTAGCCTGCCCGCAGATGGCACACTCATTTATGTACTTTGAGATGTCATCTTTCATTTTAGGCCAATAATATTTTTTTGAAAGGGCTAGGTAACACTCACTTATACCTCTGTGGTTGGTCTTGCCTTCATGATAGTGTTTTATCACTTCTTGCTGTCGCAAGTATTCTTTTACGTCCTCTAATTCGTGTTTTACAAGAACTAGATTCATAGCAGAATTTTTAAAATTATTTTGTATGACGGGAATAACTGAATACATCGCTAAAGGGGGAGTAATTTTAATAGCGGTTTTCACTTTGGGGTTGACATATTCTTTAACAGCGTTTACTACATCTTGCTCTAAAGTGGATTCTGAAACTTGTATGAACGTTCTTGTGTGAGTATCAAAAGGTTTAGTGGCTACTGCCCTACGTTTGAGGTCGCCTACGACTGTAATACATATTTGCCGGTGAAATTTGTTTAAGGGTTCGTCTGTTATAGGTACTTCAAGAATAGGATTCTCGGTACTTGTGTGAGCGGTGGCTGTTGAAGAACCAGAAGGTGAGTGTGGTCTTTCTGAAGGGTTGGCTATCATAGATTCTGATTCCTCATTGTTAATCTCTACTCGTGATAAAGCGTCTGCATTAGTATTATATTTGCCCTTTTTGTAAACTATAGTGTAGTCGTATTCACTCAGTTTAAGTCGCCAGCGAGTCAGTCTAGAATTAGGTTCTTTTAAGCTCATTATCCATTGTAAAGGTTTATGGTCGGTATAGATTTTGAATTTACGACCTATTTGGTCGGTCTGAAGTACTTTGTGGCCCATACTATAGCCAAAAGTTCCTTTTCAATGGTACTATAGTTACTCTCACTATCATTTAACGTTCTAGATGCGTAACAAATCGGTTTATCTGAGCCTATGTTACCCTGTGATAACACAGCACCTAACGCTACGTTTGAGGCATCTGTCGTCAGTATAAATTCTTTGTTAAAGTCAGGATATTGTAAGATTGGGTCATTTGTCAAAAGTGTCTTACATTTGTTAAAACAGTCAATATAGTCAGCGTCAAAAGTAATTTTGTTAGATTTCTTAAGGCATTTTGTCATGGGTTTTGTGATACGAGCAAAGTCAGGAATGAACTTTCTATAATATCCCAGTAGTCCCAGGAATTGTTTGATGTCCTTGGGTGTTTTGGGGAGTGGATACTTTTCAATTGCTGCTATTTTCTCGGGATTCGGTTTGACACCTTCGCCACTAATTATGTGACCTAAAAAGCTTGTTTCTAACTTGAGAAATTCAGATTTATCCATTTGAATTTTGAAATTGGAGTCCTGTAATCGTTTTAATACCTTTTCGAGATTAATAATGTGTTCTTGTAGGGATGTACTGAAAATTATAACGTCATCAAGGTAAACTAAGCAAATTTCATTTTGCAACCCTCTGAGGACGTTATCCATGACCCTCTGGAACGTAGAGGGTGAGTTTTTCAATCCCATTGGCATCCTAAGGTACTCAAAATGCCCGTTTTCCACGTTAAAAGCGGTCTTGGGTACATCATCAGGGTGCATCTCACATTGGTAGAACCCGGAAGCTAAATCTAAAGTCGTGAAATATTGGCAATTGCCGAGTTTGTCTAGTATGTCGCTAATGTTAGGGATGGGGTATTTGTCATCGACGGTCTTTTCATTCAGCTTACGAAAGTCTACAACTATTCTCCATTTTTTCTGTCCAGAAGCGTCAGCCTTCTTGGGAACTACCCAAATGGGCGAGCTCCATGCAGATTCAGAAGGTCTTATTATTCCCTGATCAAGCATCTTAGTTATTTGGTCCCTAACTTCTTGTCGGTGTACGAATGGGTATCTGTAGCTTTTTGTATATACGGGGAGTTCGTCAGTCGTTCTAATCCTATGTTTAACTTTATTAGTAAAAGTTAAAGGTTCCCCTTCGACATAGAATACGTCGGCGTAGCGGGCACATAACGTTTCAAGATTACTTTTCTCTTCTAAATTTAAATGATCGGTACGCAATCGCGATAGGACCTGCTTAACGCGTACAGGATCAGGCTTCGGTTGCGAACACTCAGTGTTAAAGACATGTGCCTGTAAGGGGTGCTGAAACGTAATAAGTACGTCGCGATCAGTTGGATTCTCAATCTCTACTATCCCGGTACGATCTGTGACGCTGGTAATGCACTCGTGAATAACACAATTATCGTACATTTGCTGTGGTATTGAAACATCACCGTCAGGGCTACAAATAGGGATGTTAAGTAGTTTAGAAGACTGAGCGGGTATGCACTCCTGAAAGGCTGGTTTTCTAAACTGATAAAAACGTATAGGTACAGTACTATGGTCAGTAATAAGAAAGTTATTTTTAAGATCAATTTGGGCTCCGTCTAATAAATCTAGGCCCAGCAATCCATCAAAATGATTATGGAATTTATAAATGAAGAACTTGACCTCAGAATAACTATTAAATTCTGAAAAATTAGGTATAGTTATTGAGTGCTCGTGTGTACTCGTAAGGCGAGCGTTAGTGACCTCGAAAGGATCATAATTTAATGGTATGTGCGAGAAGTACATCTTAACTGCTTCGGGGCTCAGAAAAGATTGGTTAGCTCCGGTGTCTACTAGCAGTTTAAGGGGCGGTTCTGAGATTTGAATGTACCGCAGTTCCCGTTTAGATTGTATATTTAATTCTATTTTGATTTTCTTTGATCCGTGGTCTTGAAAAAATCCTGATTCTCCCTATCTTGTGACCTATTGTCGGTGGTACTCGTTTGGGAGGACGTCGTACCATTTTCTATACCTAGGTTCTGATAAGGGGCGTTGTCCTGTTCGTACGGGTAAGAATAAGGGTCAGCTACACAGTTATCATAGTCATAGAAGTCGGAATAGTCACGGCAGTATGAATAGTCAGTTTCGTCATATTGATAGTCATAGTTGTAAAACTCGTCAAAGTTATTCATCTCGTTAAAATTCATTTCTCGAGATTTTAAATAATTAGTTGGCGGCGGGTTGCCAGACTTACGCCAGTCATGTCCTGTAAACCCTACTGGCTTGGATGAGAAATGACTGATGCCGCTCATGGGTTTCGGACCCGTATATGGTACGTGAGGATTTCTATTAGGTAATCTAAAGACGTTACTGTGTGGGTTATAATTAGGCGGGGGCGCCCGGAACATCTGTTGGGTACGATTAAAATTATTAGGTGCACGATAAGGTACCTGCGGTTGCTGGAAACCTGGTCTCCATGGCTGCTGCTGCTGCGTTTGCTGCGGCTGCGGCATATGCATAGGTTTATGCCAGCTAGGTCCTGTGCTAGGAAACTTAAAACTATGGTGTGCGCTAGGATGAACAATTGGCGTGGGCTTAGAACTAACAGTAAATTGAGGCGTAAAAGGATTACGTCGCTCCGGAATGCGCTCGTTGCGTTGCTGTAAATACATTACATTCAATTCTTGTTGGACAAACTCCAGAGCCTTTTCTATCGTCTCGGGCCTCATACAGCGTATGCGGGACCCTAAGGGTTCCTTAAGACCTCTGACGTATGATTGTAACGTTAATTTTCTATAAAGATCGCGTTTCGCTTCGATTGTAGTTGGAATAAGTTCATGCAATGATACATACGTCATAATTGTACTGAAAAGGGTCTGGCATTTATCGTAATATTCCTGCGGGGTGCTACTTCCTTGGGATAAAAGTGACATATCATTGTACAAGGCGGTCTCATCTCTTTGGTCCGAAAAATTATTTATTAATGCGTTACGAATCCCTAACCAATTTTCCGGTATGCCATAAGCATTAATTGTGCGAGCTGCGGAACCCGTAACTTTATTTAAGATGCCGTTTATTACACTTAAATTGCACAACTCGTTCCCGGGCTCGTCCTTTACATACTGAATAACCACTTGGTCGCAAATTCTAATGAATCTTGTTAAAATGTTGGCATTGCCATCAAATTCTGGCACTGCGCGCAGGGCCTTATAAATGGTATCAGGGTTGAACGATCCTGGTCCCGTTGCCATATTGGATGAATATAAGTTACAACTATTAGAAACACTATTAGAGTCTAAAGACCTATTTAAATCTAATTCCATACACCTATTTATCTGTCTTGAGGAGACAGATTTGTCCCTATTTTTCCCTGGGTGGAAAATTTTGGAAATGTAATTTACAGGAAAAAAGGATAATTAAGGAAGCAACACAAGAAAATTTCAAGGACTTACATAAACATGGTTTTTATTCGTGTATCGATGTCTGGATACGGCCTCAGCTGCTCAGCTTCCGTAGATTCTTGATTTTCGTAGTACGGCTTAGGAGCCGTCGGGGCGATACGCGAACGCGAATATCGATATTAGATGACCCGAAAAGCTCGCGACCGGCCCCCCGAAAATCCTACCGACTGCGCCAGATACGAAGGTGGCAGCCGGAGGACTTAAAAAAAACCGAAAATACTTCAAAGGTTATTTAATTAATAAAAGAATTACAAAATTAACTTAAAATAATTATGTCTAGACTCGGACGATGCTAGTACCGAAGTGCCGATAAAATTATATAAAATAATTAATTTCCTCCCGCAAATGTGGGGGTAAAATGTATGGTCAGCGGTTCTTGGGTCTACGTGACCAGCGGCGACACGAGGCGCCGATTCAGCGTTCCCACGATTCCGTAATCCATGTCGATCCGCGGCAACACGAGGCGCTGAAGTTGCAGATTAGTTACTATGGCTGTTTCTATCAATATATTCACGCTATCATAGTCAGCAGAATTGGTGTAGGCAGAGCGCGTAACACAAGTAATACAAATTGTTATACATAATTATTATATTTTTTTATTTGTTACAACCAGAAGTATGCTTAAATATAAATGGACTTCCGAGGAAAACGAGTCAATATGCATAGAGAAAGCTGCAAAGTAGGCATAGGCATGCAGTCGATAATTCTGACGACTAGACGAGACGTTATCATTTACCATAGAGCAACACGATTAAGTGGTCATTTAGCTAACTCAGACGTTTTACAATCACGTCCTTACGAACCTAACCCGTCGTATCGTATCGATTCCTTTAATTTTGTAAGAGTATGACATGCCATTATTTGAAATTCCTGATTTGATGGATTTGATATTTCCTGCACGTATTAGAACAAGTAAGTACCTACCTATCATTAAATATTATACCTAACTAGCTGACCCGCGCAACTTTGTTTGCGTGATAAATGAAGAACCGCTCGACCGATTCTGTGCAAACTTCACATAAACCATCTCCTAAATAGTCCCAACAAAGCCTAAACATTTGGTTTGGATAGGTGAGCCCGTTCTTGAGTTATAAAATTACAACGAAAAGTGGCATTGATTTTTATATATATAGATTATAAAGTAAGAATTTAATATTTACAGAAAAACGGGGTAAGAGGAAGTGGATATACGAGTACACAAGACTGTCGTCTCGTAACCCTCGTCTAGGTGTCAAAGAATTCCTCCCCACCGCAGTCGACTGGTAAGGTTCCCAAGGCTGGCCGCATTGCCACGTTGGACGGCAATGCTTATTCTCTGAGCGAGAAAGAGGCCAGCTATATGGTCACGAGAAGCATCGACCAAACGCTTTGCTATATAATTCCTGATTGAATCACCGTAATACTTATAGAATACTAGCTGTTGCCCAAGACTCCGCCCATGTGGAATGTTATTTCCGGTCACTTAGGGGTATGAAAAATAGATGTTGGTCGATTCTCAGACCAACTCAATATGCTCACAAAATTTCATGAGAATCGGTCAAGCCGTTTCGGAGGAGTACGGGAACGAACATTGTGACACGAGAATTTTATATAATTACTAGCTGATGCCCCCGGCTCCGCCCGCGTGGAATGTTATTCCCGGTTCCCGGTCACTTAGGGGTATGAAAAATAGATGTTGGCCGATTCTCAGACCTACTCAATATGCTCACAAAATTTCATGAGAATCGGTCAAGCCGTTTCGGAGGAGTACGGAAACGAAAACTGTGACACGAGAATTTTATACATAAGATACTATCTGTGATAATACCGATAAAGAGAAGAAACAAAAAAAATACGGGTATAAAATATAGAGCTTGTCCGCCTAGAGCTAGAGCCTTAGACCATTTAACTACTAAAGTTAAATAGTCTAAGCAGGCAGATAATTTTTAACCCCCGACGGAAACCCGGACGGGGTGTTATAAGTTTGACGTGTGTGTGGGTGTGCGTGTGTGCGTGTGTGTGTGTGTGAGTCTGTCTGTGGCATCGTAGCGCCCAAACGGATGAACCGATTTTGATTCTGTTTCTTTTGTTTGAAAGATGGGTTAGGGGAGAGTGTTCTTAGCTATGTTTTATAAAAATCGGTTCAGCCATTTCAAAGATATGAGGGGTGAAAGAGGTAATGAAAAATTGAATGTGTTCAAATATACCCGTGTTGGGTATAAAATGAAAGGTCATAACTTATACATCACGATACCGCAAATTTTATGAAAACTGGTTTAGCCATTCGGAAGAATTTCCTGATTTAATGAAACATAGTAAAGTTATACCCTTGTTCAAGGCTGGCAGTGCTTCTGATCCAGGTAATTTCAGACCTGTCTCGGTATTGCCGACTTTGAGCAAGATATTTGAAAAATTAAATCTTAAGCAGATGCTGACCTATTTTAACAATCACAAATTATTTCATGTTAAACAGTTTGGCTTCACTAAAGGACGGTCGACTACCGATGCTGGTGTAGATTTGATGAAGGGTATTTATGAGGCCTGGGAAGATAAACATGATGCGCTTGGTGTGTTCTGCGATTTGTCAAAGGCTTTTGATTGTGTTCATCATGAAACATTGATTAGGAAACTGCATCACTATGGGATAAGGAACAAGGCTCTCGATCTTCTGACTTCATATTTGAGCAATAGAACTCAGAGGGTCGATGTTGGTAACACACGTTCAGAGGGATCGGTGGTTACTATGGGCGTTCCGCAGGGTTCGATACTCGGACCATTTTTATTTTTAATTTATATAAATGACCTACCCTATTACGTAGGGGACACCAACGGGATTGTTTTGTTTGCAGATGACACTTCCTTAATTTTCAAAATTAAAAGACAACTAGATAACTACGACGATGTCAACAATGCAATCCTGAGAGTAGTACATTGGTTTAATACTAATAATCTTAGCCTGAACGATAACAAAACTAAATGTATTAAATTTACCTTGCCCAATGTAACACAGGCAGAAACCAATGTTCAAATTAATGGCCGAGAGTTGGAACTTGTGAAATCTACGGCGTTCCTAGGGTTGACGGTCGATGCTGGATTGCAGTGGGGTCCACATATTGAAAAGCTAGCAGGCAGGTTAAGTTCAGCAGCATTTGCGGTACAAAAGATTAGGCATTTGACTGATGTAGATACAGCTAGAATAGTTTATTTCAGTTACTTCCACAGTGTTATGTCTTACGGTATTCTACTGTGGGGTAATGCCGCAGATATAAATTCAATTTTTGTTTTACAAAAACGAGCCATAAGAGCCATATATAGATTAGGTCCAAGGGTCTCTCTGCGCGAAAAATTCAAAGAGGTAAATATTCTGACTGTAGCATCACAATATATTTTTGAAAATCTTATGTATGTGCAAAAGAATCTATCTAGTTTCGTTAAGTTAAGCGATATACACAGTGTAAATACCCGACATAAAGATAACCTTGCTTGTCATCAGTGTAGACTGAAAAAAGTCAGTAATTCCTTCCTGGGTAACTGTATACGTTTTTCAACAGGCTTCCAAATGAAATAAAAAGTATGCCCTTAAATAAGTTTAAAAAGTGTATAAAAAGTAAATTGTACCGCAGGGGCTACTATTCAATTGACGATTATTTGCTTGACAAGGAAGCCTGGAAATGATCTGCTTGCTCTACTGCATTCTCAAGCAATAGTTTGTGATTTTTAGTTTAAATTTTGTAAATAGAGCAAAAAAAGAAAAGCCCGTCGAGTTTCTTGCCAGTTCTTCTCAAGCGGGCCGCGTTCCGAACTGGTGGTACTATTTGCATTATATATTCATTGACGTGTCGCAAGTGCCTATGTATTAGGATTATGCGAAATAAATGTTTTTTTGAGTTTGAGTTTGAGTTTGAGTTTGAAGATATGAGGAGTGGAATGTATTTATAATTCTGTAACCACACTCCGCGCAATTCGCATTAGCTCTGAATAATTGTTGATAGACTATACGTATGTTGATATTAAAACCCCTATAAAATCCCTATAAAAAGCATGAAATAAATAATTAATTTAAAACTTAAAAACCCCGACTCATAAAAAAACCTGTAAAAAGTAATAAAATAACTATTATATTATGACCTATCTACCCTTAGTATTGAACCTTTATTATTATTATAGGTAGCTATATTATTTACGTATTCATATTTTTTTTAATTAACAGTTTGTCTCGTCGGGGACTGCTCACCTAATCCTAACCTAATCGTACGTCTGTCTCTGTTTAGATATAGAGCGGTCCCCCCGACGAGACCAACTGACATACAAACGGACAGACAGACAGACATGACGAATCTATAAGGGTTCCGTTTTTTGACATTGGGCTACGGAACCCTAAAAGGATCCCTTAAAGATTTGTTTCAACCCGAAAAACGAACTCGATACCTCAGCACGGCAGCCACATACATGACATACACAATGTAATGCGTCACCGAGGCAGTCAAAAATACTACGTTGTAAATAAAAATAGTAGCTGACATCAAAAGACCCTCACATTTTGTAACCGCAAGAGTTGTACTTCCTTCCGCAAAAAAGAATAATAAGATATTAATGTAAATGCCAAATTCTTGACTTGATCTTTCTTGAAGTCTATCCACACCGATATTCTTATTATTAACAGTCCTGGTGGCTTCAGAAGCCCGGATCCGCCTTTTCGGTCTGTCGTACGGGAGCTCCGGGTAAGCCCTCGGAAGGATGTCCCAGGATGACCGACAGACTTTGGCTACCACCGCGACCTTAGGGGGTTCGGGTACTATCCCGCATCTTTGGTAGTTGTTCGGGTACTATCCCGCATCTTTGGTAGTTGTTCGGGTACTATACCGCTTCTTTGGGCGTGAGTCGTAAGTGAAACCCTGACGTCATACTGTCGTCTAGAGCCTGCTTCTGTAAGGACGGCGAGCAGACTCTCGCATTCTTCAGGTCTGTGGTCATGGAGGCCGATAGTCTTGGGGCAACTTAAGTGGTACCTACTCTTAATGTCCTTCCCAGGTGTGATAGTTTTGTGATAATGCCATGATAGTAATTGGATAGTAATTTGGTAAGACCCGTGAGGCGACAGGGTCCGTGTTGCGACGGGTAAGAGTACAAAATGTCGCCACCTCAATACATCCCGAGGGTGTCATAAGAGGCGATTAAGGGAACACTTTCGCAAAAAGATCCATTGCGTCGAGAAGGAAAACTCGTAATGAAACCCGGTTGTCAGTAAAATGATGATCGTTAAGCCAAGTTGAAGGCCTTCGGCTTGAAAAGTTTCAACTGCGGGTCGTGGCGGCCTGCGCCTCTCGATTTCAACACGGCAATGGGCTCACCATCTATTACGTGGGACATGGGACTGTCAGGTGAGATGTGGGCGTGTGCTGTGCCTCTGCCTGCCTCTTCGGGGATGGGGGCGTGATTATATGTATGTATGTATGTAGTAATTTGATGGGCTAAATATTTCTTTTAAACCACCTTGTGTCATATATTGTTACCGTGAGTTCCTGACCGTAATTAATAAGATCTAGCCTGAGTAAGTAGACCGAAGTGACGGCGACATCTTACCTGTGACGGCCGTGTTCTTAATTAATAGCTTTTTGTCAAACATTACATCTCAATGTCGCCATTATATCCGATTTAACTTATAATACATAGTAACGTCTTTATCCCTAAAGGGTTGGGCAGAGTTATACCCTTTATTTCCCGTGGTCCACCTCGTAGTCCACCCAGGTGACTTATCCGCCTGTTTCTGCAAGCAGGTCATGCTCGTGAAGTCGGCGGCGGGGCGGGAGCGGGAGAGAACTCTCTCACCCGAGTTCCGCAGTCCGCGGCTTGGGCGCCGCCGACGTGTCTTCGCCGAAGACTATCGGCCTCCATGACCGGGGGCCTGAGGACGGTGAGGGGGCTGCTTACCGTCCTTACAGAACCACCCCCTAGGCGAGACCGCAGTGGTAGCCGTAGGTCTGTTGGGGGTCCTGGGACATCCGTACGAGGGCTTAACCGGGGCTCCCGACCATTCTAATAATTATAAAGTGAAAGATTTTATTGTTTTTTTGAATCGAATAGGCTCCAAAACTACTGAATCGATTTGAAAAATTCTTTCACTATTAGACAGCTACACTATCCGCGGGTGACATAGGGTATATTTTATTCCCGTATTCCTATGGGAACGGTAGCTACGCGGGTGAAACCGCGTAATGTCCGCTAGTAGTCTATAATTCTATATTATCGCCGATAATATCTACAAGTCCCTTCTGTATCTGGCCGAATCTGGCGGCCGTAGTGAAAGTGCTTGTTATATAAAAGTAAAGCATTGGCTATCTGTACGACGCATTCCTTGTTAGGAATGCGTCGTACAGATAGCCAATGCTTTACTTCTATATCAGACATGTCTATATCAGACATTGAAAAAGAAAGTGCTGCTTCTGCTATCTGCCGAACTGTACATATTTATACATTTATCAGACTAATATTTACCAACTTTAATACATTTTATTTTGCTACAAATGTGGCAAACAAGCATATGAATCATCTTTATTGCCGTGATTACTGTAACTTATGGACGTTTTTAAATACCTAATAGAGATTTTTAAAAGAATTTATTTAGGTAGCCGCAATGATAGCAGACACGGCATTTTCAAAGGTCTAGTCACAAATTATAGATAGTACAGATGGAAACCTACATACTAAATTCGCTGAGGCTACGCACACAATAGACAACTCATTTATAGCAGAGTTTAATAGAGTTAGGCATCTTCAAACAAAATTATATCAAAGGTACCGAGCGCGGTATACTTGTGTGCGTGCGCAGTGCCTACGGACGCGTCGCGTCAGAACGAGCCGCGCGTCACGCACACATTTAAAAATCAGTACTAGTCGGAACGCTCCCAGCAGGTAAACCAAGCGTTCAATCAGTGTTGCCGCGAACCGCGTGCGCGTAATTACGTAAAATGTATGTGTCATATGCCTGCTATCTTTATTTACATACATACATATAATCACGCCTTTATCCCCGTTGGAGTAGACAGAGGTCAGTATACGCCCCCATTTCTCATTTTAGTTTTATGCCTCACGTAATAGGTGATGAGCCTGAGATGAGTAGATGGACAGGCGCAGGTCGCCACGACCCGCAGTTGAAAATTTTCAAGCCAAGCATAAATCCTTCAACTTGGCTTAACGATTGTCATTTTACTGACAACCGGGTTACATTTTGAGATTTCCTTCTCTACGTAATGGATCTTTTTGCGAAGGTGTTCCCTTAGTCGCCTCTTACGACACCCTTGGGATGTATTGGGGTGGCGACATTTTGTACTCTTACCTGTCGCAACACGGGACCTCGTCGCCACAACCTGTCGCCATTATATAAATATGACAATGCCTATAAAGAAGTAAGGACGATATATATTGCTCTGTTTTTGGATGCCTCAACAGTAATTTTTAAACTCCCTCATTATCTATCGTTATTCACGAATTCACGATAGGTAACAAAAGAAGAAGAAAGGTGAGTTTGAATAATTCACTTACGTACCTGCTACGTCCATAATACTCTCAAGGTAGGCACCTTGAGATTATTATGGACGTAGTAATATAAGTTCAATGCTTACGTACGAATTCGTTCAATACCTATTAGACTTCGTATTTATTAGGGTTCCGTACCCAAAGAGTGAAAAACAGGACCCAATACATGACCCTTCGCTGTACGTCTGTCTGTCTGTCCCACAAAATGTGTGTATCGCAGGAACCGTGATAGCTAGAGAACTGAATTTTTACAGATGATGTATTTCTGTTGCCGCTATAACAACAAATACTAAAATCAGAAAAATAATATTGTATTAGGGGAACGTTTGTTGCATGGAATACAACAAACATGAATTTTGCCGTTTTTTGGTACGGAACCCTTGCTGCGCGAGTTCTACTCCCACTGCTTCGAACCCACTCAGTTCGTTTTCGACCCCTTATAATTTCTTTGTGGATAAAACTAGAAGTTTGAAGTAAATTTAGTATCTTTTAACAGAACACTACCCGTCCATTTCAACACGGCAATAGGCTCACCACCTATTTCGCGGGACATGAAACTAAAAGGTGAGAAGTGGGCGTATACTACGCCTCTGACTACCCCTTTTGGGATAAAGGCGTGACTATATGTATGTATGCAGTGAGTGAACACTGACTGACTGATAATCGAAACTTTACTTTGGTGGCACTTCAAACGAATATAGAACCTTCAAAAGAATGCAAATTTATAGTGTTTAGTGTATGAATTAAGGAAAAGCTAAAATATTCTAGAATTTCGGTCGTTTTTAAGGTTCCCTACCCAAAGGATAAAAACGGGAGTCTATTTATGAGACTACGTTGTCCGTCTGTCTGTCTTTGAACTTTGTCTGTCCGTCCGTCATGAGACTGTATCTCAGAAACCGTGATAGTTAGAAAGCTGAAATTTTCACATTAATTCTGTGATCCATAAAATGTTGCCATCATTAATATGGGAATGTTGTGCTGAGGTCCCAGGTTGGATTCGGGTGGAATCAAATAAATTGTGTGTTCCTCAAAGTTTTGTATCAGAGTTTTGATGTTTTTGTATACCTACTATGTATTTATTTAGAAATATATAAGTACATATGTCTATCAGTTGTCTAGATCCCATAGCACAAGCTTAAACTGGCCTAATTTGGACTAGATGATGTTGTATGAGAATGTCCAATTGTTTAACCTAACCTGTCATTTACGACGATTGAATAAACTAAAAGTGACAGCCCTGATACTATAGGTAAGTATCGTGCGGTCGGGGTCGGAGATACCCTACTATATATAATTCTACTATGTTTATAGACACTACGCACACATAGACAACTTATTCACAGACACGAGGTCAGGCGCTCTCAACCGAATTTTCCATACTGATTTGTGCGCGAGTGTGTGTAGCAGAGGGTACCTGTGAAAAAAAGTACATACATGAGTTTTCCTACTGGTCTAGTCTAGATGAAAGGAATGGTCCTTTCATCTAGACCTTTGAAAATGCCGTGAGGCGAAACCGGTTAAGTTTTAGGCGTTACATTTAATTTCGAATAATAAATATTGTGGAACAGTACAAGTGTCGTTTTTAATATGTGCAGCAAGTTTCACCAAGTGCCATCCATCAACAGTATATATAAGTTATAAGTTATAGCGGCTTTCACTGTGGCCGGTCCATGGATGGGTGATCATCCATGTGATCACTTTGTGACATTTATTTGAGCGTTTCCGTGCTTCGGAAGGCACGTTAATCCGTTGGTCCCGGTTGCCAGTAAAATGGCAGTCGTTAAACTAAGTTGAAGGCTTTATTTCAACAGCAGGCAGTCACAACCTGCGCCTGTCCATTTAAACACGGCAATACGGCTCACCACCTATTACGTGGGATAAATTATACAAAGGTGAAATGTGGGCATATAATATGCCTCTGCCTACCCCTTCGGGGATAAAGTTTTAGGCGTTACGTTTAATTTCTAATAATAAATATTGTGGAACAGTACAAGTGTCGTTTTCAAAATGTGCAGCAAGTTCCACCAAGTGCCATTCATCAACAGTATAAATAAGTTACACCATCCCCAGGTGACATAGGCTGTATAATATTTTATACCCGTATTCCCACGGGTGAAACCTAGTTTAATTACACTCGAGAGCAATGAATCCGGGTCACTTAAAGAATGTTAAAAATCTCGGAAACTAAAAATGATAGGTTAATGCAATAAATTGTATTTAATAGACAATGTAATACTCCTTAAATGAAAGTAAAAAAAATATGAGTCACCATACATTTTATTAACACAAAATTACATAAAGAAAAAACTGCTGATCTCTCCTTAAAACAAAAATAGGAAACATGAAATTTTTGAACTTTATTACGATTTTCTTGAATTTTAATACTTCGTATTGCCTCCTCGTGCTTCATTACTGCGTTTACGCGGTTTGGCATGCTGTACACCAAGTTCCTTATACGATTTTGGGGAATATTCTCCCATTCCTCTGTGAGAGCAATTTTGAGCTCACGAAGCGTGATTGGGGGAGGGTTTCGTTGTTTTACGCATCTGCCTAGCTCGTCCCAAGCATGCTCGATCGGGTTGATATCCGGGCTGCGCGCTGGCCACTCCATACGAGTAATGTTCATCTCTTGAAGGTAGTCATTCACAATCCTACCTGTATGAGGTCGGGCATTGTCATGCATAAATATAGCATCCTCACCTAAATTGACCATAAATGGACCAACGTGATCATTGAGGATTTCTTCCACATATCTTACGCTAGTGAAAGAGCCGTTTTCTATGATCACCAGCTCTGTGCGACTTTCAGAAGAAATTCCGGCCCACACAAGTACAGACCCACCACCGTAGGCTACTTTTTCTTCGATGCATGCTTGCTTGAATCTTTCCCCTGGTCTTCGATACACTCTGTGTCTTCCATCGTGCTTGTAGAGCATACATTTTGATTCGTCGGAGAACATAACTTTTGACCAATCTTCAATACTCCAATTTACGTGGCTCTGGGCATACCTTAGTCTCGAAATACGATGCCCACGCTCCAGTTTAGGGCCGTTTGCAGGTCTAAGGGGTTTTAAGTTAGATTCAGCAAGCCGACGTCTTACTGTCCATGCACTTGGGTTACTTCCTCCGAGGCGTCGAAACTGATTGGTGAGTTCAGTTCCTGTGAGAAAGCGATTTCGAAGCATGGTGTTCACCAAGTATCGGTCTTCTCGTGCTGTGGTACACCTGGTTCTGCCCGTTCCTGGTCTGCGTAGGTTAGAACCAGTTTCTTCGTAACGTCGGAGAACTCTTTGTACTGTTGACAGCGACACACCGACAGTCCTGGCTGTATCGCGCTGACTCCGGCCGGTTTCCAGCATTGTAAGTATTCTGGTGCATTCTTCAGGCGTAAGCGACATAATTTCAGCTTGATTAATGAATATAGAGCACTATCAACATGGTTTATGTACCCACATAAATGACAGATTACAAACAAAAGCAACACCAAATGCTGTAATTTCGTAGTTCCATCTTCGAAAGTGGACCTTTTTCAAATTTGATTTTTTTATGATATAACTTTACAATAACTAAGAAGTTTTAATACCTTCATTTAAGGAGTATTACATTGTCTATTAAATACAATTTATTGCATTAACCTAGCATTTTTAGTTTCCGAGATTTTTAGGATTCTTTAAGTGACCCGGATTCATTGCTCTCGAGTGTATATTCAGACGCCATAATTTAAAATGCCACGGTACAGATATGAACTGCACTCTTTCGCTGTTATTTCCTCAGCGGAGGCAGTACCGGCCTCGGGGTCACCCTGACCCGCTCGCCTTGACCCCTCCCAAACATTATACCGACTTTATAAGTAGGCTCACCATGATACCAAAAAAATGCGGATCTTTTGAGACGAGCGAGTTGCGCAGTGGTAAGTCTGTATAGCTGTCGTGATCTGGTCCTGAGCTCGAATCTTTGGTCGGAATAATATTCAAGTGTGACTCGCAAAATAAAATGTATATTTCCAAGTTTGAATGTTTTCTATGAATAAAATGTACTTACGTATTTAAAAAAAATATGTGTTTTTTTTTCAATGGAATTGCTATAAAGGCAACAACAAAAATACATTAAACAAATACATTAAAAATATTTAGAAAAAAAGGAAGGGGAGGGGGGGGGGGGGACAGAGTGAAAACAATGTGCAAGACTGTCGCAACCCTCGTCTAGGTGTCAAAGAATTCCTCCCCATCGCAATAGACTGGTAAGGTTCCCAGGCTGGCCGCATTGCCACGTTGGATGGCAATTAGTGACCGACCGAAGTTTCGGTTTCGGTTTCGGCCAGTTTCGGCCAAAAAATCGAGTTTCGGCCGCAGTTTCGGTTTCGGCCAAGATGGGCCGAAACTTTCGGCCTGGCCGAAACCCACGTGTTCATAAATTTTAAGTGTCTGGCTCGGCTTGTGACGTGGTTGGGGTCAGCCCAACCAGTTAATATATTACTAACTGAAGATTTAGAGATCTACAAATGACTTCCAATCAATAGTTATAATAATACAACTTTATTTAAGCCACAAGCAAATACGAGTACAATCATTGAGAAGTATTAGACAGTTACCCCTGTGTTATGTCTTCAACCTCCTTTTTAGGATCCCGTTTTTACTTTTGGTTACTGAATCCTAAAGGTTCCGTTGACTGTGTTGATCGTCTGTCTGTCTGTCTGTCAGGAGGCTGTAACTCATCCACCGTGATAGTTAGACAGTTATTTTTTTTACAGATGATGTATTTCTTTTGCCGCTATAGCGGCTATTTCCATTTTTAAAAATAGACAAAATAATAGTATTAAAGGGGGTCTCCCATACAACAACCGTGACTTTTTGCCGCTTTTCTTGTACGGAACCCTTCGTGCGCGAGTCCGGCTCACGCGTGCCCAATTTTAGTTATACACTTCTAGAATGTAACGAAAACCGGCCAAGAGCTAGTAGCAGGGCACCGTGTGGTTTTAGTCGGTACGAGTTTGCAATAGCATCTATGAGTAATTCTACACTTAAAAGAAAGAAACTCATCTTTAGGTGGAGATATTTCTAAAATAAACATTTGAAAAGATTTATACCGTTGATCGATGGCACTTGGTGGAACTTGCTGCACCTATTGAAAAAATAACCGGCTAAGTGCGAGTCGGACTCTCACACGGAACGGTTAAAGCGGGACCCTATTAACGAGACATAAGGCCAAGCCGACCGTCTGTCTCTTAGTCACTAGGTTGTATCGCTGGAACCACGCCAGATAGAGGCCTAAAATTTTCACTGATGATGTATTTCTGTTGCCGCTATTTTTTACTCTTAAATCCTACATAGATGCTATGCCGGAGTCCTACCGACTAAAAACCACGCGTTGGGAGCCCCGAGTATGCCCTCGGAATGATACATGCTGCAGCCGCGTCTTTGGGGGGTTGTTCAGTTGTTATCCCGCTACTTGAGGGGGGCATGCATGAATCTGAAACTTCATGCTATCGTGTAGGGCCTACTTCTATAAGGATGGTGAGCAGACGTCCTTAGGCCCCTGGTCATAGAGGCTGATAGTATAGGGCGCGCCGTCGCAGACTGCAACTTGGGTGGAAGAGTTCTCTCCCGCTTCCTCCCCGGCGCCGTCTCTTTCACGAGCATGACCTGTTCATAGGAAGAGGGCTATGGTACCGCTCCAGCGCCTTCTTGCACCATGACTGGTTAGGTTCTCGGATCACTAACTTTGCGGGGAAAGCTGCTCACGAATTTGCCCTGACCTATGGGTTCTCCCAATTGGTCAAATCTCACACGAGAATACCGGACCGGGAGAACGAAAAGAGTTCGTTGCTGGACCTGCTGCTGACTACGCGTCCGGACGGATATACTGTTTCAGTGGATGCGCCTCTTGGCTCATCAGATCACTGTGTTGTTCGGGCGCGAGTGCCACTAGCAAGGCCGGAACCACGCCGGCCCAAGGAGTGGCGACATGTGTGGCACTATAAGTCGGCAGACTGGGATGGACTGCGTGAGTTCTTTGCATCGTACCCGTGGAGGCGGCTTTGCTTCACTTCAGACGATCTGGACACCTGCTCTGCAGCAGTTGCTGAGGGGATCTTGGCAGGTATGGAAGGCTACATTCCTAACCGCTGGATCCCTGCAGGGGAAAAAAAGCGACCGTGGTTTAATCGGTCTTGCAGAGAAGCTAGAAAGCTGAAAGAGTCTGTCTACAGGGCTTGGACCACAGCTCGCAAAAATTCTGATCCTAACATATCTGAAGTGAAACGCAAGCTAAATGCCGCCTCGAGGGCCAGCAAACGAGCAATTGCCAGGGCAAAGTTCGATTTCGTCGGCAGAATTGGTGAGCGACTAGCCGGCTACCCTTCTGGAAGTCGTGAATTCTGGTCGCTTGCCAAAGCTGCCGAGGGAAACTTCTGTCGGTCAGGATTACCACCCCTGCAGAAACGGGACGGTAGTCTGGCCCAGAGTGCCAAGGAGAAAGCCGACCTTTTGGGCTCTATCTTTGCCTCCAACTCGACCATGAACGATGGAGGTGCGCTGCCGCCTGACATCCCCTGGTGTGGCACTTCAATGCCAGAAATTAAATTCAGGCAGCGGGATGTCAGGCGGGAGCTTCATACCCTTGACGTGCATAAGTCGAGTGGGCCGGACGGCATTCCCGCGGTGGTGCTTAAGCGGTGTGGTGCGGAGTTGTGTCCGGTACTTACACGTCTTTTCACGCTTTCCTACTCCATGAAAAAAGTCCCGGCGTCGTGGAAGACCGCTTACGTGCATCCTGTGCCCAAGAAAGGTGACAGGACCGACCCGGCCAATTACAGGCCTATAGCTGTGACCTCCCTATTATCAAAGGTGATGGAGCGTGTAATTAATGCACAGCTCCTGAGGTACCTTGAGGAACACGACCTGCTCAGTGATCGACAGTATGGTTTCCGTCACGGTCGCTCGACAGGCGATCTTCTCGTGTACCTTACACACCGATGGGCGGCGGCTATTGAGAGCAAAGGCGAGGCTCTAGCAGTGAGCCTTGACATCTCTAAAGCTTTTGACCGGGTCTGGCACCGTGGTCTTCTAACGAAATTGCCCTCCTATGGATTGCCCGAGAATTTATGTGGATGGGTGTCTAGCTTTCTTGCCGGTAGAAGCATCAGGGCCGTTGTTGACGGCAGCTGTTCTGAATGCATGGCCATAAACGCTGGAGTACCACAAGGCTCAGTGTTGTCCCCCACTTTGTTTCTGCTGCATATCAATGACATGTTGTCCATTGACGGCATTCATTGTTATGCAGACGACAGTACGGGTGACACATGTTACACGGGCCGTCCCGGTATCTCTCGAGCTGTAGTGGAGGAAAGTCGTGAAAAACTTGTGTCCGAAATCGAGGCTACTCTCTCTAGAGTGTCCGATTGGGGAAGACAAAATCTTGTCCAATTCAACCCCACCAAGACTCAAGTATGTGTATTCACTGCAAAAAAAAAACCCCATTTACTGTGGCGCCACAATTTCAGGGCACGTCACTCACCATCTCCGAAAGTATAGGGATCCTTGGTGTTGAGATCTCCAATGTCGTTCAGTTCCGAAGTCATTGGGAGGACAAGGCCAGGCTGGCGTCCAAGAAACTCGGAGTGCTCAGTAGGGCGCGGCGGTACTTTACTGCGGCTCAAACACTGCTTCTCTACAAGTCGCAAGTGCGGCCGCACATGGAGTACTGCTGTCACCTCTGGGCGGGGGCACCTGAATACCAGCTTCGTCCTTTTGACTCGGTACAAAGGCGTGCTATGAGAGTTGTCAGCGATCCCATACTTGCAGGTTATGTGGAACCTCTTAGTGACAGGAGAGACTTTGCTTCTCTGTGTGTATTCTACCGGCTGTATAACGGTTTGTGCTCTGAGGAATTGTTTGACATGATGCCTACGGCTACATTCTATCATCGCACCGCTCGCCACAGACAGGGTGTTCATCCTCACATGTTGCATCCGGAGCGCTCGAGCACGGTTAGATCCGATAGGGGCTTTCTACCGCGCACGCTTAGGTTGTGGAATGATCTCCCTGCCTCGGTTTTCCCAAACGCCTACAGTATGGGGTTCTTCAAGAGGGGTCTTAGAAGGTTTTCATAGGGTCGGCAGCGCGAGTGTGGCGCCTCTGGTGTTGCAAAAGTCCATAGGCTGCGGTGACCACCGGTACATCTGGTGGGCCGTATGCTTGTCTGCCACCTTAGTGGTATAAAAAAAAAAAAAAAAAAAAAAAAAAAAAAATGACGCAAGGGCCCTCGCTTCCAGGTCCTATAGAGGGGTCTCGGCTAGAAGACATGCCGCCTCAACTGAGGTCTTGCGGTATCCCCTTATCCTTACCCTGACAGCCTTCGCCTTCTGCGGGCTAAGCAATCTAGCCGCATTGCTGGCCATCAGGATCTCCGCCCATACGGGGGCCTCATATAGGGCCCTGCTCCGCATGATCCCAAGGTACAGTGTCCTGCAGGGAGCGTTGTTTCCCCTGATATTGGGCAACAACCGCGGGAGTGCGGCTGATGCCCCCTCCCTCAGTTTTGGGACCAAACTTCGGAAGTGGTATCCGAAGTTACACCGGCTATCGAGTACGAGCCCCTGATACGTCATCGAGAGCTCGATGCTGATACTGACGCCCCCTATATGTAAACTGGATCCCACAGGTGTCCTTTAGGGCTGCGTCTCGTTGCGTTGCTCCTCGCGCCGCGCTGTAATTAGGGTGTCGTCGTAACATGTACGCACGTAACAGGTTACCCCGACACCTCTGAGCAACGGACCACGCAGCACCCAATCGTAACCGATGTTCCACAGAAGCGGTCCAATAACGATCCCCGTGGAACACCGAACCACATCTCGCCGACTCTCTCGGGTAAGGTATGGCCCTCTCGGAAAGATAGGCTCCGACAATTCGACTGAGATATTGAGGAATCCCATGGTAAATAAGCGCCTCCCAAACGCAGCTCCAGGGCAAGGTGTTGAAAGAGTTGGAGATTTCAAAAGACAATGCCACTACCAAGCACCTCACCATGTGCTGTTGCCGCTATAAAAAAAAATTCCTACTTAAATCAGAAAAATACATCCACACAACAAACGTAATTTTTGTAACGGATTTCTCTGTGCGGGAATCCGACTCGCACTTGGCTGGTTTTTTTTTTTCAATATGAACACGTGAGTTTCGGTTTCGGTTTCGGCCGAAACTGACCCAGGGGCCGAAAGTTCGGTTTCGGTTTCGGTTTCGGCCGGAAAACCAGTTTCGGTCGGACACTAATGGCAATGCTTACTCTCTGAGCGAGAGAGAGACCAGCCTTATGGTCACGAGAAGCATCGACCAAACGCTTTGCTACATCTTTATATAGCGCACGCGCACTTGGGCCCCACGCGCCCAGTGTCAATCAATGTGTGTTTAAGTATGTCTTAATTTGCACTTATTGTGTTACATTGACCTCTTGACTATACGAGTGTCGAGTACCTGCCTATTCCTTACCGTATCTGACTATAAAACAGGAGGTTATGGGTCCAATTCCCACCCAGAACAAATTTATTTTTGCGATGAACCAATTACCATTTCGATTTGTTCCGTATCATCATACTTCATCGAAAACACTTCCCCGAACGACATTTCATCGAAAACACTTCGTCAAAAACACTTCGTCGAAACGACATTTTCGATGAAGTGTCTTTTCGGTGAACTGTTTTGAATGAAAAGTAAGAGTACCTTATGTAATGGTAACCAAAAAACCTTTACAGGTTTGTCCAGGCAACCGAAGTTTTACTCGACACTGGTTCGCTAAACATTTTTTAAATATCATTTCATCTTCATCATATTATCTATCTCATACATATTTATAGTAAAGTCACGTATTTCTGAAAATATTTACAACTAGGCACTGTCAATAATACAAGGGTTTCACTTTATACATATGGTAGGTATTACTTAGCTAACTCTATCCAAATATTTATGTAGAACTTGATGGTAAGATTTTTATTAGGTACTAGCTGACCCTCACAACTTTGTTTGTGTTACATTTTTCATTGCTGCTCAGCTCCTATTCATTGTAGCGTGATGATTTATTGCCTATGACACTCCACAATAACGCAGCTTTCTATTGGTGAAAGAATTTTTAAAATCGGTTCAGTAGATCCCGAGTTACAAATATACAAACACACGAACTTTACATCTTTATAATATTTATTAGTATAGAAGTATAGATAAAGTGTCCATATGTATTTGTAAGCATGGTCACCACAGTTATAATGTCCAATAATCGCAAACGAACAGTCAAAATTCACTGTTCGCAAACAACACCTTTTATACAGCCTGAACGTTTTTACATTAAAGGTTATATCAAATATTATACATTATTGTTATTTTATTAAGCAGGTATTGATGCTCTTAAGATGTAGCAGGAAGTATTATTAATTTATTGTTTTTAATTGGGCTATATAAACTTCTCCTTGGAAGTCAATCAGTAAGCTAATAAATGAAATCAAAATTTGTTATGGTTTGTTACAGCAGTTATAGGTATCTAATTGTTGGCTAGCACTCTATGACCTAACACTTCAAGCCTCAAGGACTTTCTCGCCTCGGCGCCGTATCCCTGTAGTTCCATGATTTTTTTTTTTATACTACTTAGGTGGCAGACAAGCTTACGGCCCACCGGAAGGTTGGTAACCGTAGCCTATAGACGTTTGCAACACCAGAGGCGCTACACACGCGCTGCCGACCCTGGCGCAGGTTGTGACGACCCACAGCTGAAATTTTTCAAGCCGCCCATAAGGCCTTCAACTTGGCTTAGCGACTGTCATTTTACCGACAACCGGGACCAACGGCTTATCGTGCCTTCCGAAGCACGGAAACGCTCGTAAATAAATGTCACAAAGTGGTCCACGTGGTGGTCACCCATCCATATCCGGCCATAGTAAATGTTGCTTACTGCAGTGATCGTTTACAGAACACTGAGTCATGATGGAACTACTGGGATTTTTTTGTCCCAGTAGTTCCATTTCGACTGCCTCGGTGGCGTAGTCGGTAGTGTAACCGCCTGCCACGCTTGCGGTACTGGGTTCGATTCCCGGGTCGGTCCAAATATTTGTGTGAACCACAGATGTTTGTTTCAGAGTTTGGGTGTTTTCTATGTAGGTATAATAGGTATGTAATGTATGTATTTAGAAATTATAAGTATATGTCTATCAGTCGTTTAGATTCCATAGCACAAGCTTATAGCTTAGTTTGGGCTAGCTAGATGATGTTGTGTGAGAATATCCAACAATATTTATTTATGTATTTCATTAGTACAATTATAATTGACTGAAAAGTCTGGGTGAGATTTGCAGGACGATTGGACGTGCATTCAACGAACCATTCAGACTTGACAACCAAGCAAGTACATCTTCTGCATCTTAGCTGGGACCACGACCAGTCCTATTAAAAGCCTTCCAAGGTAGACTGCTGAGTACGCTTTTCTTTTGTTTTACGTGAGGGAAAATCCTCATGGATGCTATGCCGGTCTCCTACCGACTAAAAACCACTCGTATCCTACCTAACAGCATACGGTCGGGAGCCCAGGGTAAGCCTGAGGAAGGATGTCCCCAGGACTCCCAACAGAGCTACGGCTACCACTGCGGCCTCACCTAGGGGGACGGGGGGAGAAACTGCTACACTTTTGTAGATACTTGTGGTAATTACTGGAATCATTTTTATGGACTCCACGTCCATTACCTATATTTATCTCACTTTGAGGAGTTCGGTTTTAGTACTTACGTTGGAAGATACATTCTTACAAAAGTGTAACGGAGATTTATTTGAGAAATTCCACTTTTCACTGTAAAATCATATTCTAAGTGGCCATTATCAAAAATGAAAACTTTCAATGTTATAGATTGAAGCTGTCATCATAACTACATACTTACTTATAATTTTTTACAGTCAATTATACAGACAACCTGAACAAAAAGAAGCCACAGTCAAATGGATTTCTTAAAGTCATATTCATTTGGCGAAATGGGTAGTTTGATATCAGAGACAGATACTATGAGGAAAAAGTTTAGGAAAAAAAATGCGGACGAGTATAGTGATACAAAAAAATTAAGGTCCTGTAAACCTGTATTAGCAAAATCAAATAATTTGTAATTTGACTGGCAATCTGACTTTCCCACATAATCCATTTTCCGATTTCCGAGGACATTCCTATCAAGCTAAACGATTCATACTCCATAGACCTACCTTAAGCCAGTTGAACGTACATAAGGGCAGGCGCACCTAACGGTTAATCCACTCAAGCCGGTTTCATTTCACTTTCTTGATGCGCGCGCGACGCTGTGATGTGAAATACCTTGTTGATAATAGTATGCAATACTTATAATATAGTCACGGCTTTTTTCTCGATGAGGAAGCCAGACGGCATAGGCGGTTTAACTGTTCAGTTGCCGTGTTCAAATAGACACGAACATGTTACCCGCTGTTGAAAATTTTCAAGCGGCCCATAAGCAAAGACTTCTATATAAAATGAGGTAGACATGCCCTACGCACCGATTTTTGAAACCTATAAACTGCGCTATTTAGCAGCGTTGTTCGCACTGTTGTGAGTCAAAACTTCGAGAGTAGGTACTCGACTTGCAATTGGAGTCCATACGCCTTCTCTTTTACTCTTGTTCTATCCGTATATTGCTATTGTGTGTGGTGACAATTACGTAAATAGTATTTATAAGTGAGTGTAGTCTTAGCAATGTGTGTGTTTGAGGATTGCTTTTGAAATCTCGCTTGTTAGAGTACGGCACGTCTACCTCAGTTTATATAGATGTCTTTGCCCATAAGGCCTTCACTAATGCTATGGTATTGACAACTGGGACCTACGGCTTAACGCGTCTTCCGAAGCAAGAAAACTCTCATAAATGGAAAAGACAGAAAGTGATCACATTGAGGACCAGCCCGCAGTAATCGCTCACAGAACTCCCGAGTCAGTGGGACTACGAGCGCTTTAGTGTTTGTAACTCAGATATTTATACTGTTGGTTGATGGCACTTGGTGGAACCTGCTGCACATCTAAATCTAAATATATATAACTCAAAGGTGACTGACTGACTGACATAGTGACCTATCAACGCACAGCCCAAACCACTGGACGGATCGGGCTGAAATTTGGCATGCAGGTAGATGTTATGACGTAGGCATCCGCTAAGAAAAGGTTTTGATAAATTTTACCCCCAAAAGGGATAAAATACGGGAAGCGGGAACGGGAACAAATTTTACGCGGGCGAAGCTGCAGGCATCAGCTAGGATTGAATTACACCACTTGTACTGTTCTACAACATTTATTTACTTTACACTTGACCTGTTTCGCCTCTCGGCATTCTCAAAGGTAAAAAAAACTATCTTGATGACCACTACATGATGTAGTAGTCATCAAGTCAGTTATTTTTGTAACCCACATGATTAATCGTTCCCAGGGCTTGCCCGGGACTGCAGCTAGGGTGAAGGCAGAGGATACTGTGGGGCTTTAGCTGGTAGTCCGAGATATCGTCCACCAGCTGGTCCTCGCAGCTTCGTCCGCGTAGAAGTCGCTACGCATAAAATTATTACCCTCCTTTTGCGCAGTGAGTTTAAAATTAGCCTATGTCCTTCCCTTGGACTCAAATTATCTTTATACCAATCGGTTCAGCGGTAAGGGCGTTCAAACGTAACAGACAGCCAGACAGACAGAGTTACTTTCGCATTTATAATATTAGTAGGGATGAGGATCCACACAGAGTTACAAACTTACACAATGTCTGCAGGATAACATTTACTTATCAAATCGCATACAATCAAAACAAGGCCAGCAGTTTGCAGTAGGAAAATTATAACGGCAGCCTGTCAGCGAGGAGGCCTTCGAAAGACGAGTGGATACAGGAAGTGAAATTAGTATGTCGATCGTATCGACTGCGTACTCGATGTTTACTTGTTAGGCCTTCGGTCTCAAACTGGATGTGAGCGGTGAGCGGAGCGGCGGCGATTGTGCGGCCTACAAGGACAAGAGAAAGGCCACCAAATAATAAGTAAGTACAAAAGGCAATCTACATACAAAGTGCTCTCTCTACGCACATAGAGACACCGCTCACGGAGTTCACGACCAAGAGGTCAAACGATATTATACTAATTTCGATAGGTACTATAGTTTGTGCACAAGTATGCGTAACCGAGGGTACGTTTGAAAATATATACATAGTTACATACCTACATTAGATTGCGTTATGTAGGTATCTTATTATTTTTGGTGGGCGCTCCGTGTTCCGTAAACCTGCAGTTAGAAACTTTGACTATGGCCCGTCCTTGAATGGGTGACCATCCATGTGACCACTTTGTGACATTTATTTGAGCGTTTCCGAGCTTCTGAAAGCACGTTAAGCTGTTGGTACCGGTTGCCAATATAATGGCAGTCGTTAAGCCAAATTGAAGGCCTTTTTAGGCGGCTTGTAAAAGTCACCAGCAGGTGGTCACAACCTGCGCATGTCCATCTCCACACGGCAATTTATGGCTCACCAGTCTCACCACCTATTATGTGGGACAAATTCTAAAAAGGTGAAATGTGAGGATATGATAAAGTATGCCTCTGCCTTCCCCTTCGGGGATAAAAGGCGTGACCATATGTGAGGTAACGCTCGCACACAAGCAAACCGTGCTCCATGCGTTTTTTATCCGTGGTCCGCGCTCTCACCGCCTGTCGCCGGCTGCTCCGCTTGCCGCTCACATCCAGTTTGAGGCCTTTAGTTGACCTTCGATGGGCCTTATAATTTTATTAGATTTTCTTGTGTTTTCGTTAGGGCTTATCGTGCAGTGCCTTCCGCATACGTTTAGCTTGTGTGTTAATAGCTTAGCCCATGACACAGTTTGATAAGCTATACATACAGTTCTGTTCTGGATTGTAGCGTAAACTTGTGCACACGGTAAAAACAATGCAGAAATACAACACTGAATTATAATAAAAAACAGAAGTAATGACGTGCTAGAACAGAACTGTTTTTTTGTCATAGCTTTTATGATTGTAATGTGTTTTGTGTGCCTAAATAAATAAATAAAAAAAATACATATAATCCAATCACACGAGTGCAATCCCAGAGAGGGCACACAGAAGCGATGTTAGATAATCTTACTAATATTATGAATGCGAATGTTTGTGAGTGTGGATGTTTGTTACTCTTTCACGCTCAAACCGCTGAACGGATCTGGCTGTAATTTGGTACAGGGATACATTATAGTCTGGAATAACACATAGGCTACTTTTAATCCCGGGAATAAGTTCCCACGGGAAGAACAAATTTTACGTGGGCGAAGCTGCGGGCATCAGCTAGTTTAATCATAAAAGACACATCAGATTTTGAAAATTGAAATCTGATCTGTCGTTTCTACAGATATACTTTTTTAGGATTTCGTATCCAAAGGGTAAAAACAAGCCTCTATTACTGAGACTTCGCGATCCGTCTGTCGGTCTGTCCATCACGAGGCTGTATCTCAGGAACCATGATAGCTAGAGAGCTGAAATCTTCATAGAACATGTATTTCTGTTGCCACTATAACAACAAAATAATAAAATCATAAAAAACTTTTTTTATATACCACTTAGGTGGCAGACAAGCATACGGCCCATCAGAAGGACTGGTGGTCACCGCAGCTTATGAACGTTTGCAACACCAGAGGCGCCACACTCGCGCTGCCGACCCTGTAAAAACCTTCCAAGACCTCTTTTGAAGAACTTAATACTGTAGGCGTTTGGGAAAACAGAGGCAGGTAGAACATTTCACTTAAATTAGGGGATCAAATTAAATTAAGAGATGCTCCCATACAACAAACATGGCTTTTACCGCTAATTGATTTGGAATAGGAAGGAACCCTCCATGCGCGAGGCCGACTCGCACTTGGCTTTTTTATGATATTAGTTTAGATATCACCAAGTATGCAGGTAACCAGCCTACTAGGGAATGCAATACCGGGATACCGGGATCCCGAAATACCGGGATCCCGCAGTGTTTTTGCGGGACCAGTCCCGCACGTAAATCGTGCGGGATCCCGCGGGATTAGCGGGACTGCGCAAAAGCAAACGCCATGTGTTGTTCTGTAAGCGGAAGCGCGCAAATATAAAGATTTTCGTAATTGTGACGTAATATAGGTATATAACCTAATAACGTACCTATTTTTTAGTGATTTAATCAGGGAGATTTGACTTTTCTTGTACTATGAACAGTTAGAAAAGTATTAAATTATCTCATACATTGCTTGCTCTCTATTTGATATGTAATGTTAGGAGTCGTTTGGCAAACAAGAATTTTGACATGCTATGTTTTATGCGCACTTTTAAAGTAATGCCAAAACTACCCATTTTATTGGTTTCTAATAATTATCATTAGGTATTTTATTACTTATATGTATATCTTTTTAATAATCTCAATAAATAATATTGAATAATTTATTATTCCTTGTGGCCCCACGGACTCAGTGTTCTGTAAACGATCACTGCAGTAAGTAACATTTACTATGGCCGGTCCTTAGATGGGTGGCCACTTGTTGACATTTATTTGAGCGTTGCCGTGCCTTCCCAAAGGCACGTTAAGCTGTTGGTTTCTTGGGCGGTAAAACGGCAGACATTAAGCCAATTTGAAGGCCGGCTAGAAAAATTTTAACAGCAAGCAGTCACAACCTGCACCTTTCCATTTCAATACGGCTCACCACCACCAAACGCGAAATTTGGGCATATAATATGCCTCTGCCTAAGTGCCTACCCCTTCGGGGATTAAGGCGTGACTCTTTTTCAGTTCTAGATGCATGTATGATACAGAATTCTATTCTTTTCTCAGTGACTTTCAGAAATATGCGGGATCCCGCAAATACCGGGATCCCGCGGGACTGAAACCTCTCAGTCCCGCAAATACCGGGATTACAATTATGTAGCGGGATTGCATTCCCTACAGCCTACCTACGTTCCCCCCAAAGACGCGGGATAGCACCCGAACCAACCCTAGGCGAGGCCGCATTGGTAGCCGTGAATCCTGTGACATCCTTCCGAGGGCTTACCCGGGGCAATGAATACAGACGTTTATAGAAGAATAGTTTCTTAGGCTGCTCTGAAGACAAACTTTCTGTGACACAAACTGCCGCTTGGCGGCGTTGCAGTCGCAGCGCGGCAGCCATTTTTAATTTTTCGAAGCAAAAGAATAAAATCAATCATTGTAAAATAATATAAATATATTATGTATGTATGTTAAAAGACTGAAATATTTTTTTAAAATAAATCCCTGAATTTAGTCAATTAAAAATTTAAAAATGTGCCTACTAGTTTTTGACTATTAACTGCGATAGTGAAATGCGACGACAGCGCCGCCAAATGGGAACTACGTGAGCTGGGGGCATGCCCCCAACAAAACTGGCACAAAAAATCCTTAAGAACTGTTCTTCTAGTATACGTCTGTATTCATTGCCCGGGGCTCACAACCATAGGCGTTAGGACGTTACGTGAGGTTTTTTAGTCGGTAGGAGTCCGGCATAGCATCCATGATGGATTTTCCCTCTCGTTAAAAAGAAAAAAGCCTACCTACGTAAATGAAAATAAATATTCTTTAAGTTTAATTTAAAGACCTTGGGCGGTAATCGTGATAGTAGTAGTATATGCAAATTTTACATCAAATCAGAATCATTATTGTTGTACCTTGTATGTTATATGCAAAATATTTAAATAAACATGTGCTAAATGTTTAAGTATTAAATGTAATCGCGAATTTTAAAATAAGCGAAATTTATTTATACATTTCCTTGATTATTTACTGGGTTTAAATAGTTTTAAAATAAAAATAGGTAAGTACGATTACGTGTTTCACCATCTAAGTTTTCAGTTCAGTTTTTATGTATTTTTTGCTGGCGTAAAATGAAGAAAAAAATCAATTAATCCCTATCAATCCCCCAAATATTGGTGTATTGTGTGATGTTACTTGATCAACTGGTAAATATTTGCTTTCAGTACACACATATATAAATAATGGAATAGGATAGAGTACAATAGAATAAATTTTATTTTTACACCATGTTAAAACTAGTTTTACAATATTTTTTACAAAAAGATTGGTCAAAGTGCGGCCTTATGCAGCGCTGTAAATAAATATCTGACAGGCAACCTTGGGATGGACAGAAAAGATGATGATTGTAAGTCAAATAATCACTCAATCTGTATAATAATAATATACAGATTGAGTGATTATTCACGGACATTTCACACAACGCTATCTGATCCTAAAGTAAGCTAGGAATAACATGCTTGTGTTATAGGTATCAAACCACGGATATTAATTAATACTTATATACTTTTAAATACATACATAGAAACACCCAGACTCTTGAGACAAACATTTATGGGTCACACAAATATTTGTCTCCGGTGGGAATCGAACCCACGACCTCCAGCGCCGCAGGCAGTATCACTACCGACTACGCCACAGAGGCAGCCATAATGATATCATATAGGTATACACTTACTTCAGGAATTTCCGTTAGGTTACGCAAACGTAATTCCTCATGTCAGCAGTTTCAAAATAATAGCTGAAAAAAAAAGACACTCAAAACATTGCAAAAGCTCCAATTTTACCAAGCAATAACAAATAAACAATACAATCTGAACTTATTTCATTTTTTGTTTGTATTGAATGACGTAACGAATCTTTCACAAAATGAAGTTAATTAGTAGTATTGAATAACGTATTAGATGGTTATTACACAGTGTGAGCTCCATTAAAGAACAATGAACAACCAGACGATCAATAATTATTTTTATGTAAATTTATGTAATAGCATCTCGTAAAGATACTGACCGAAAGTTATGTCATGAAATCTAAATGGACATTGCAATGATTATGCCACTGTGTATTTATTGTCTGCTATAGTAACGAGAATAAGCACATTAAAGTGGCAATGAGGTGGCCACGTCTGCTTGCAACGTAGAGCGACATTGTTCATAATATGATAAGAAGATGATAAAAAATGAACTTCAAACTTTTCAAACTTAGAAATATGAAAAGAAGATAATTAAATGGGCTTCATTCATTCCAACTCTAGGGTTGAATCCTCTCAGACGCGAGGCTGTGATGGTAGTCTATTGTCAGCCCGGGAAACCTGGGACCTACTTGCGAGGGCTTACCCAGAACTTTCGGCCGTAGACATTTGTAAAGCATTGTGGGGTTTTAATTGGTAGGACTCCGGTATAGCATCCATGTAGGATTTACACAAGCTAAAACAAAAGAAAATAGTGTTGTATTGTATCCTGGGATGGGATCATTTGGGTAAAATACCGATCCGAAAATTATCACTGAAAAATAATTCCATCCCAGGATTCAACCCTATTTTTTTTTGTTTTAGCGTGTGGAAATTCAAGGATAAAAGATCGGTATGCTCTTTTCAGTGTTATAGGACGTTTAAATTGAACTATTGCTATAAGTAGATACGTCCTATTTATCTCCTATAAAAACCGGTGTTCAATAAATCGGACGTGGGGGTGCACTTACTTATATTGTATGTTATTAGCCGCTCTATCATTGATACTTATTTGCTTAAATTGCACGACAGTTCGAACCGACGAAAATACTATCCCTTCGCTCTAACTTTGCCGCTGGCGTAGATGCGTATACCCGAATTGTTAATTAGACGAAGTAAATTGACAGTAGCTAATGTCACTTCGTCATAGAAAATACGCAACATTGTATGAAGAAGTGACATTAGTTGCTGTCAATTTACTTCGTCTAATTAAAAATTCAACTTTAGTATGGAGCCGAGCGGCAAAGTTAGAGCGAACGAGCAGTACTATTTATTTAAGTTATTGTGTTTTTTACTACTTTATGTAACAGATGGAAATTCTAGCAGATATGCTGTGACTTATTAAAATGCACATATATAATTAGTATAATAAGTATCATAAGAGCAACGTACTAAATTACAATCACAGCGTTAGTGCCGGTTTAGTCTTATCTTAAATACACACAGTTAAATGTACACACATCTGATTAACTACTTTTATTAATAAAAAAAGGTAGATTTCTTTTTAATTACAAGGCATTCTATTTAAAGAAAACACACAACAACGATTTTTTTTAGGCGTAGGCCGGTTGGGAGACCTGGGACATCCTTCCGAGGGCTTACCCGGGGCTCCCAACCATAGGTAGGTAGGAGTCCGGCATAGCAGCCATGCTCTACCACCTTATTTGGTACCTTTTGTATTTCGTACCTAATTACTGATAGTTTAATTAACCCCGCCCAAAAACGAGAAGTGTTATAAGTTTGACTATGGATCGATTATGGATATGTGCATGTGTGTGGCATTGTAGTCTAGCAGCTCAACGTACAGATAGGCCAATTTGTCGGTTTCCTATGCTCGAAAGCCGAAATGCCGGGGATGGTTCACAGCTTTATCGGAAACTGGATGTACCTAGGTACTGTTAGGTAATTTGATGTTATTTTTACTACATGGTAACCTGTTACTGGCTGATGCATCAAATAGTCTGCGTGATACCCAACTCCTTAGTAAATTACAGGTTAGTTGCACCTGGCGGCGCTTATTCATAGCTAGCCTAGGGCGCGCGGAACCCTAAATCAGGCCCTGGCCATGATGGATTTTCCCTCACGTTAAAAAAAAGCCTACTGTCTACATCTCGCTATCTTTCTTAGGTCATAACTGGTAAACACACACTGGTTGTAGACTTTAGTCTTCAAGCATTGCGTAAACAATACAATACAATACAGTGTATAGACAAAACAATAATGCCTGGCTCAGAGCTACCACTCCCACCTATCAATGCAACACGTTTGGTGAACAAAAAATCTACATACACGTGAACATTGCAGTGTGTTATCATCATATTCGTGTACAGAACATGTGATCGACTATAAATTCATTGTTTAGTAATGAATAGTCTATAATTTATAAGGGCCCCAGGACTTAAAGGCCCCTTCGGTAATGTCACCTGTTTTACCAAAGAGAAGAAAAATTTCTAACTGAGGGTTTTCAAGAGCCAGGTTTCACTGCTTTTGGTTTTAAAACAACAAATGTTATTTTATTAAACAGCACTTGTTTTCTTGAAATTCTTACTCACACCATGTAACTCCACTTAACATGCCTCTAGAGGAGAAGGCTGCCTGGCAGAGACACGAATTACTCCTTTCTACATAAAAAAAAAACTGTATTAGATTCTAAGATAAATTTTGGGGGGGACCGGACTGAGTTTCTTGGGGTGTTCTTCTCAGTCTGTAAAGTCCCAAAAAGTTTTGCAAACCTAATTTCTTTTTTCAAATGTTAAAGGGAATAAAGTACATTTTATTTTGCCATACTACACCATGCATAAAATATCATTCATTCACAATTCAAAAAACTTTTTTAAATGAAATCATTCATTGAACCTTTCAAATACGCAGTTATGTCACAAGTGGAACTAAAATAGTTGTTTTCAAACAATTCACTTGGTGCGTGAACGGAATCCGGTTTAAAAAACTAAATTCATATTTACGAATGAATCATATTCATAGCCGTTTGGAAGTGATTTTGTTATTCATAGGCTTTTGAGGCTGAGGCTATTGAGCGAGAATATTACCTCCGCCTTGTTATAACGCAGAGGAACACGTGGTCCAGTTCTTATGAGGAGAGATTTTTTTTTTAACACTAGGTACTAAGGTGGCAAGGGTGGCAGACATGCTTATAGCCTACCTGACGGTTGGTTACGTTTGCACAACCAGAAGCGATACACATGCGTCGCAGATGTGGCGCAGGTTGTGACGACTCACGAAGAGGCCCATATTTTCTTATTTACATACATACATAATGGTCACGCCTTTATCCCCGAAGGGGTAGGCAGAGGCATATTATATGCCCACATTTCACCTTTGTATAATTTGTCCCACGTACCTAATAGTTGGTGAGCCGTATTGCCGTGTTTAAATGGACAGGCGCAGGTTGTGACTGCCTGCTGTTGAAATAAAGCCTTCAACTTAGCTTAACGACTGCCATTTTACTGGCAACCGGGACCAACGGCTTAACGTGCCTTCCAAAGCACGGAAACGCTTAAATAAATATCACAAAGTGATCACATGGATGGTCACCCATCCATGGACCGGCCATAGTGAAAGTTGCTTACTGCAGTGATCGTTTACAGAACACTGAGTCCGCGGGGCCACGAGCGCTTCTTATTTAACGTGAAGTAAATCCTACATGGATGCTATTGCCGGACACCCACCGACTAAAACCACAAGTATCGTGAGCCCTCGGAAGAATACTCCATGACCAGGACTCCCAACAGACCTACGGCTACCACTGCAGCCATTTCTAGAGGGGGGTTCGGGTGCTATGACGCGTCTTTGGGGGGTTGTACGGGTGTTATCCTACTTTTTGAGGGGCGTGCGTGAATCCGTCACGTCACGCTGTCGTCTAGAGCGTGCTTCGGTAACGACGGTGAGCAGCCCCCTCACCGTCCTTAGTTCGACGGTCATGTGTCTTCTTCCAGGTCATTTACGTGAGGGAAAATTCTCATGAGTGCTGTGCCGGACTCCTACCGACTAAAAATCCTCACGTATCCTGCCTAACAGCCTACATTTGGGAGCCCCGGGTAAGTCCTCAGAAGGATAACCCAGGACATAACAGAATTTGAAAATGATAATGAAAGGAGGGAAGGGAGGAACCCGCCTCACACCCTAGATTCGTCACTCCTAACTTACAACCGTTAAGGATAACCCCAACAAAACCCCCGTGTGTAGGCAAAACACGTGTTGACAAATTAATCACATTGTTAAGCGGAGTAGTGCTAATTACCAACAATCTAGAGGGTACAGGTCATTTTTCCTATCCCACATCCAAAATTCCTTTCCTGAGGAGTTCGGTTCGTCATTCCTCCCATACAATTAGTTGGGGTTATCCTTAACGGTTGTAAGTTAGGATTGACGAATCGAGGGCGTGAGGCGGGTTCCTCTTCCCCCCTCCCCTCCTTTCATTATCATTTTAGGATGGATTTCCGCCATGTAACGCCTGATTCCATTAATTATAACAGAATTTGTGTTTATTCGGACCGAATGTCATATATTAATGATATTATTAACTGATGGCATGGACCTAGAATCATATCATCATTAGCGACGAAAAGTGATGGTAGACATACTTCACACATTCCTTCGAAGAAATAACCGTAAATAATACATATGCATTAATTAAGTTTAGTATTTATTTGTCGACGAATTATATAACCTTCTAATTATTTCGGTATTCAGATGAATATCTCACAATTCTTGCGATTTCTAAAATACAATTATATTTTATTTCTTTTGCATGCTTTTATTTGGTTTAAATTGTAATCGAGTTTGTAAGAGATGTAATCGAGTCTTGCAAATCGATTGTAAGTAAGTATTGTAACCTACTTCCTATTATTGGTTGAATCGACTCGAACGCAACGATGACATTACGAATAGTGTATAAAGCATTTATATTATAGTTAACTTTTCCTTATATTTTTTTCGGAGTTGCATACGTGCGTGTGCCGCGACTTCACCTGTGACTTGCTAAGAACCCTGTAGAACCCGTTGGACCCATACATGCCCGTTACGATTATGTATGGAGATTATTGGACATATATGACAGATTTGTTACCATTTATCATTACTGCTCCGCTCTCTCGGATAGTACCGTAATGATACATAGTTTGTATTACTTGTGAATAACTTGGCTTTCTAATAGTGTAAGAAAGTAAATCTGTCTATCTAGGCATCTAATTGAAATTACTACCATATATTATACTCTCCTTTTCGATCCCGAATAACGCGTGCCGGGCAAAGATGCCACTCACATACAGTAGAGAGAATCTTCGCCAGAACAGAGCGTTTCAAAAGATCGTTCCTGTGTCGAACTATAAAAACTTGGAACGACCTGCCCGCACACGTGTTTCCCTCATCTTACAATCCCGGGTTCTTCAAGAGGAGCGTGAAGAGGTTCATCTCAAGGCGGCCAATTTTAGGACCACTGTCAGAAGTGGCCCCAAATCGCTAGATGCGCCACGGCTCTCTATCAGGCTGCTGGCGACGTCAATTTGGCGAGCTAAATATAAAAATAAAGAAAAAGCTCACCTACTTAGGTCTATTAGCCTCTTGAATAAAAATCTAACTTTTAAGTTATTAGAACTGTGACCGTTTCAGCTACAAGTAATAATTGTAACACCCTCAATCAGTAAGGAAGTAATAATGTTTGTATAAAAGAATCAAATTAATATATTGGTTGTAATTTACCGTTGACCTAGAACTATAAAATTTCACAAGTAATTCATCTACTATAAGCTTGAGAAAATAACTGAAAACTTTTAGTAATGTAATCATTAAAAATAAACTTAATTATTTAAAATATAAAAAACCCGACTGCCAAGTAAACATACAACTGAAAAATAAAAAACAAGCTCTACATTTCTTTTGTGATTTTCTTTAGCTACTTACTGTTTTACTTTGTCGGCAACATTTGCAGGCGGGAAGAAGCTATGTCAAGCGAGTGGTGCTTTACAAAATAGTTACTTGTTCCCATAGCTTGATCCCGCCTGCAAATGTTGCCAACAAAGCAAAACAGTAAGTAGCTAAAGAAAATCACAAAAGAAATGTAGAGCTTGTTTTTTACTTTTCAGTTGTATGTTTACTTGGCAGTCGGGTTTTTCTATATTCTAAATAATTAAGTTTATTTTAAACTTTTTAGTTATGTTAGAAGTGGAGTTATTAATCTTCGTGTAGTGAAGGGACATCACCAAAATTCAACCTTAATTATTATATTTTTGATCATATTTCCGGTACTACTCAACCGATTGCAATCAAACATGTTTAAAACCAAGTGGAGATTTCCACCCAAAACGCGTGACTATTCCCGGAAAACGGACAGTTCCTTAACATTTACAGTATTCACGAAAAAAATCCATTAAATATAACCTTGCGAGCGATTCGTATGTTGTTTACTAAATTATATTATTTCAATGGTAAACAAAAACATAAAGTTTCACATATATTAATTACTCTGTTCCGGTGGCGACTAATTAATCAATATAGCTGTGAACTCAACTAATATCATAAACTGATAGTATATCTTTATTTTGTAAATCCACAAGGAAACTTTAACAAACTAATATATTATAATTTTTGGAGTACTACGGTGGAGCAGTACAACTGCAAAAAAAAGAAATTTTTGTGTGGTGTGTTTTCTATGTAGGGTAATATACAGTCGGCGGCCTGGGCGCAGTTGGCGGCCTGGGCGCCGTCGGCTTGTCTTCGCCAAGGACCATCAACCTCCATGACCAGGGGCCTAAGAATGGTGAGAGGGCGGCTCACCATCGTTACAGAAGCAGGCCCATGACGGCAGCTTGACGTGAGGAACTCACGCACGCCTCCCCTTAGAAGCGGGATAACACCCGAAACCCCCCAAAGACGCGGGATAGCACCCGAACCATCCCCTGGGCGAGGCTGCAGTGGTAGCCCTAGGTCTGTTGGGAGTCCTGGGACATCCTTCCGAGGGCTTACCCGGGGCTCCCAACCATAGGCTGTTGGGCGTTACGTGAGGATTTTTAGTCGGTAGGAGTTCGGCATAACATCCATAAGAATTTTCCCTCACGTTAAACAATAAAAAATGTAGGGTAATATATGTAGGTAATAAATGTAGGGTCATATAAGCCCGCGTAAAATTTATTCCCGTGGGAACTTATTCTCGGGATAAAAAGTAGCCTGATGTTGATGGTGATGACTTTATAATAAAATATATTATAAAAGTTTGCATGCTAATTGCTTTAAATATTTTATCTATAACTAGCGGACGTCATTCACCCGCGTGGCTACCCTTCCCGTGGGAAAACGAGAACAAAATGTAGCCTTACTCAGGGTTCAAGTACTTTAGAATTTTAGAAATCGGCACAGTCGTTTTTGAGTTTATTCATTACAAACATACACACACAAAAACATTTTTTTATTGTTTATAGTATTGGTGTAGATATAATGTATATTTAGTAATTAGTATGAGTAATAGGTATATTTATCAGTTATCTAGATCTCACATCACAAACTATTTCGGGCTAAAAAGCTGTGTAAAAATATCCCACAAATGCTCTGCGCGCGTTGAATTCTTTTACCGTTCCCGTTATCGACGGGAACTTACTTCGGGTATAAAAAGCCTTCATGTTACTCTCGACTATAATTGATAATTGATAATAATAACAAAGACGAAAGATTTGTTTTTTTGTTTGTTTGTTTGTTTGTAACGAATAGGCTCCAGTACTAATGGACCGATTTGAAAAATTCTTTCACTGTTGGGAAGCTACACTCTTTGCGGTGAACATAGGCTATATTTTATTCCCGTATTACCACGGAACGGGAACTACGCGGGTGATACCGCGTGACGTCCGCTAGTAATTGATAACTGTGCTTATTTCAATCAGCCAGATGCATTTAGTCACACTCACCAACTTTTGCAACTTATAATATTGACAAGAAGTAAGGATTTATTCATATTTGTGAATTAAATAAGTGCTTAAAATTGTGTTTTGTATATTGTATTTTTTTGTTAACATTCAGTACATGAATTTCCTTGCCTGAGTTTAATACGAGAAGATCCAGATAAACTACACTTTATAAATGACAAAAAATTTATAAAAACTTAGTCGACAGTTTCCTATACGCGCTCTTAAAACACACTATTCTCATTTTGAAAATAACACTAAGTAGGATAATATAATACACCTATAACATACTACATGTATTCTATCAATGTCCCCTAAAGTACTGCTTACACCCATTTTAAAGAGATTGATGGTAAACCATTTGTTTCTAAGACTTATATTCAACATCCCACAACTGACAATGGAACTTCATAAGTAGTGCTTTAAACGCATTATCGTAAACAGTGTCATAGTGTGGGTGATGTGATGTGTGCGGATTAGTTTAAGAGCCTACCAGACGCCAAATTGTTAAAAGAAGATAGAAGATATACATTTTAGCGTGCAAGAATGGGAGATGCGATCGGTTTTTATGCGCTTTTAACGAAATAAATTAATTATAATAAAACAATAACCAATATGAAAAAAAAATTCTCTAGTGCAAATGTAGATTTTACTATTGTCTTTCTTATAAATATTTTATATTATAAAAACAACTTATAACATACGAGATCTAGCTTAAAATTTCACGAAATCGAGGTATTTTCAACACAAAAATCTATCGAGGATTTTATCAGTAATCGTGTTTCGAGCCTAGAGCGTTTTTAGTTCATGAACTGAAGTTGTCTGTGTTCAAATTTTAATTCAGCAAACCTCACGAGTCCTGAAATCTAGATCAAAGTTATAGTCTATTTGGTGTTATATGGACTCTTAAGTTATTGGGTTCGTATGTGTTTTACATACACACATACTGCCAGTGCGCGCTATGTTCGCCAATTGCCTTCCATACTACGCCTCTACACCAACCTCTACATACATACATATGGTCTCGCCTTTATCCCTGAAGGGGTAGGCAGAGGCCCATTATTAAATGCCCACATTTCACCTTTTTTAAGAATTTGTCCCACGTAATAGGTGGTGAGCCGTATTGCCGCGTTGAGATGGACAGGCGCAGGTTGTGACTGTCTGTTTTTGAAAATTTTTAAAGCCGCCTATAAAGGTCTTCAACTTGGCTGAACAACTGCCATTTTACTGGCAACAGTGACCAACGGTTTAATGTGCCTTTCGAAGCACGGAAACTCTCAAATAAATGTCACAAAGTGGTCACATGGATAGTCACCTATCCAAGGACTGACCATAGTGAAAGTTGCTTACTTCAGTGATCGTTTACAGAACACTGAGTCCGCGGGGCTACGAGCATGGGCAGTATAGTAACGATGTTTCCATGGTAGGCAGAGGAATTTGTCCCTCCTTATAGAAGGAGAAGTGAGAATGAAGAATTGAAATTTGACAGGCGCACGTTCTGCGCTCTCAAAAGTAGGCCTACTTTTGAAATTTTAAAGCCTCCAATAATACCTTCAACTTGGCTTAACAACTGTACGGGGAAATGGTAACCGTACAGGAATTTTGGTAGTATTAAAATATAAGTTAAGGATAAAAATGGTATATTATCTCAACTTATACTAAAATGGTAGATGGTTGTGAGTACACCGAACCGGATGGTAGTTGTCAATGCACTGGTTCGATATACATAATGTATTGGCGTTGATCGGCGTAATCTCCTGACTACGCGCAACGTGATGTACGATGTTAGCCGCTGCACGAGGCTCGTACAACAACTGTCATATTTCTGACTACTGGCATCAACGGTTTCACGTGCTTTCCGAAGCACGGAAACACCCTAAAATTGACACCAACAAACGGTCACCAATCTCAGGACAGACCGTACTGTAAGAACTATAACACAGTGTCGTTTATGGAGAAAACATGTTTTTGTTTATCTTTAAATTAATGGGAGCGCCTCATGCGCCCCGAGTGGCGTCGGGAGCCCCGTTCGCGACAGGAAAGTCGCCACCGCAATTTATCCCAAAGGTGTTGTAAAGGGCGACTAAGGGAACACTTTCGGAAATCGATCCTTTGAATATAAAAGAAAAACTCGAAATGAAACCAGGTTGTCACTAACATGACAATCGTTAAGCCATGTTGAAGGTATAATGGGCGGATTAAACATTTGCAACTCCGGGTCGTCACGACCTACGCCTGTCCATTTCAACACGGCAATAGGCTCACCACTTATTACGTGGGTAGTCAACTATAAGGTGAAATGAGTGCGGATACTATGCTTGACTATATGTATGTTTTTCTTTTATGTATGTTTCATTCGCGTCTACCACGACCAAAGATACCGAAAAGAGTATCGTCCGATTGTCCGTTTTAATTTTTTCTATTTTCGACATAACCCTAAACACCTGGTCTACATAACGTTCAAGTAACGTTGGCCTGTAACGAGTTATTCAACTCCATCACTGTTATAATATAACATCATCGCTTAATTTACTATTCATAGCGATGTTACTATGTGTTCTTGAGGATAATGACAAAGATGAACTAACAAAAGAAAATGGCTCCTTACATAGTGGTTTAAAGACCTCGCTTTTTATATCCGTACTAAGATACTTGTGCATTGCAAATTACGTATGTAGTAAGTAGTGTATGAATGGAGAGGTTTCAGAATCGAATCCCGACTTGATCAATTCAGCCTATAGCAGTCCACTGCTGGACGTAGGCCTCTCTCAAATTACGCCACAAAACTAGGTCCTGTGTCTTCTGCATCCAGTCCTTGGAAAAGTTCCATCTGGCGAGAGGGTGTCCATCCTCACGTGAAATGAATCGCGGTCTCCGCTCCAAAACCCATTTGCACGATCGGCCGTTGGCGTCTTCAGATGTGGCAGGTCCACTGCCACTATAATGTTCATAATTTTCGAGCTAATCCAGACTCGATAAAAGATATTTATGACTAGCTAGTTTCAATTCTCGTGTGAATACGGGAATAAAATATTCCTTAAGGCGAATGTAGCATTCCAATGGTGAAAGAATTTTTGAAATCGGCACAGTAGTTTTTGAGTTTATTAATTACAAACATAACACACAAAAATACAAACCTTTTCTCTTCATAATTATTAGTGTGGATCTGTATGATTATTTCGGAGTTTTAGTATTCTCTATGTATGTTTGTTAAGAGAACTGTTTGTATTTATTCTGTAAATCGCTACGTATAAGTATTAAGGTATTGCTAGTCCTGATGTGACTGCTTAGACGTAGTCCCGATTACATACGTTTCCATGCTTCGCAAGGCCCGTTAAGTCGTTAATCCAGTTTGTCAGTAATATAGGTCATTAATCCAAGTTATAGACTTTATAGGTTGCTTAAAAATTTACAAGTGCTTGTAAACACGTTTTGCTCCTGTCCGAAACGGCAATTTTGGCCTCACCACTAATTACTTGGGACTAAATACATATAGTCTAATGTCTCTGTATACCCTTTCGGAGATAAAGACTATGTGCATGTATATTTGTAAATTGTCCTGCCCCGCACACTGCAAAAAGAATGAAAGAATGTATCGCCTGAAGATGTAATGAATCGCGATTCTGCTAGTAAAAAAAATACAAAGTAGAACTGGGATTAACGCTTCGATGATGATAACCAAATGAGCAAACGTGCTCATCACGTTTAGGACTCAACTCTACGACCTCCGCACACCAGTCAGGGTCACTAACCACCAAACCAAAAGGCTATTTACGAATATTTAAATCTGTTATGTAAATTCAATCAGCGTTTGACAAAAGGTAGTATTTTTAGAAATTCGTCGGCCTCATTATGTAATGTGTTAATGATTAATGAATTCAGAGTGATCTCACTTCCTAGTTTGTGATTGGTTGTTTTTATTTTGTTTATAAAGTGGCGTATAAGGAAATAACTGACCGAGCTAACGGAGGGAGTGACAGTCTTTTTAAATTTTTGTTTGTATTTTGAACACCAAAATAACGTCGCCCTGCTGGAAAGCCAAGCCTATATGTATATGTAGTGTATTGAGGCTTGGTGACGTGTTTAAGTTGGTTGGGTTTTACGGCCAAGGGTACAGCGGTTAAAATTTATTTCACTGTACCATCAAGGGAACAACCAAGGGTACACAGGAAAACAAGGGATTCCACAGGCCTATTGACAGAGACACTCAAGTTGAAGAACCCGAGGTTGTAAGACAAGGGAAACCCTCGCGCTGGCATATCGTTTACGTCCGGTAGTGGTCTGAAATAGGCTGATTTGAAAGACTTTCTGTAAATAATGAAATGTAATGTAATGATGTGTATAATGTCTGTAAACTAGACATTGTTACTGCTTTTTAAGAAAGGTGACCAGACCTTGCTAAAGATGTATCTGACAGTATCTGTACATCTTTAGCAAGGTCAGAGTCTAATGTTATATAACCAGCTGTTCTTGAGAGTTTAATCCACATAATCCCTGGAAATCTCTATGAGTTTCAGATAATTAAGCATGAAGTAGTTTCCAAGAAGTCACCTACGGCAGACCACATCAATACTTTTTGGCAGTGTGTAGCTACTATAGAGTACAATCAGCTCCTATCTACGAACTTTGTGGACTATGAGAAAGCTTTCGACTCTGTCGAAACCTTGACAGTTGCAGACGCTCTGCTGCAGCGTTGTCGTATTGAGTGGCGATATATCGAGGTGTTGAGATGCTTGTTTGACATGGTTACCATGACAATCCATTTGCAGAACCAAAATACTAATTCCATTGAACTGCATAGAGGCGTAAGACAGGGAGATATAATATGCCCTAAACTCTTCATTGAGGATATTTTTTAAGACACTGAACTGGGAAGGATGTGGCGTGAATATAAACGACGACTACACTTCTAATCTTCGGTTTGCCAAAGACATCGTCGTAGTAGCGGGGACGCTGGAGCGAGCAGTGGAGTGGGATGTTATACAGTCTAAATGGAGTGTTTGTAGCACAAAGGTTTCCCCACTCTTACATCGATTTCCTGATGCGGGATGTGGAAAGCAGGTTTATCAAATTTACTCCTTGCCTGCTCCTGCTTATATTGCCTTGGTGGTAAGTATATGCAACTGTCAGATGCCCAGCTGAGATCTTGGGGTCTGTTGGGTCGTTCGGATTAAATTCTTGTGTGATGATGTATTTAGTACGCGGCACGTAAGTTTAGCAGAGCGAGGTAGTGGAGGGGATCTGCGCAGCGATATCGCGTACTATTATCTTATTTTTGACTTCTGCGCACTAAACTTACGTGCTGCGTAATTTACTACATGTTTGAAGTTATCTATGCAAGTAATTAGAAATAAAAGTATCTTTCTGAGTAATAGACTTAGACACTTAAGCTAATTTTAGTTTAATTTGGGCTAAATGGGCTAAATGTATATTATTTCATTCCCTGAGACAGGTAAGACAAGATTTAATATCTGACAGCATGAAATTACATAAATTAATTAATTTGACATGCTTTGTATTATCGTAATCCACCTCTGTGTAACCGTCAAGGCGACAGCTCCAACTTTCCACCATGAAGGTCAATCAAACAACCAGTTTCTCCAAAAATTCTTATAATTATCTTATAAATAATATCATCTCCATTTTAATTACAAAATAAAGACGCCTAACCAAGGGGCAGAAGAAATCAGCCATCAAATTCAATAATATTACGAATATGTAAAAATATTCTTGCTAGAATTTTACATGACATTCCTTCCGACGCGTGGCAATCATACGAACTATAAAAAGCGAAATAATTGTGCCGTTACAACGCTGTAACGTTCATCTGCTCCGTATAAAATAAATTAAATAATAACCTTAAAAGAAACTAAGTTTCGATCTTTACACTACCTACATTATCATCACATGGACCTTACAATAACTTAAATATATATAACACGAATGGCGCGACTGACTTAAGTTCAAAATGACATAATATAAAAAATATCTCGTGAAAAGTTAGCCATAGCGCGTTGCGGCGTGAGCGGAGTAAGCGGTTATAACTTTTACGGGAAATAAGCGCCCGCGCACACGTGCAGTGTGTGCCATTACTTACGCAATACATTCTACTACTGTTTGTGTTCGCGCTCTGTTACTCCAACTGTGCTGGCGTTACACCACGAGCGAAGCGATCTTTATCTCAAACCATTCATACCAAAATACATTCACCTTTCGAGCCAGACGGGCTTATTTGCGAGGTTTACACGTTTGCTATCGCTTCGCATACCGGTGTAGCACCAGCCTAACACACACTTATATGTGTATCTGAGCATGTTACATGCTCACAGAGTCTACGATCGCATTAAATGTCGATTTTGCGTGATAGTTTTGTGCTCACAACTCTGACATAACTCGAAACGAAAACTCGACCGCGACGCGCGCGCTCTACGCAATAAATACGCGATTATAAATATAACGAACTAATAAATTACATGTTTTATGATTACGAAACTAACACAGCGTTTCGTGAGATACTCGTGCACACCGGGCGAGCCGTCATCACATTCACAGCAACATATGGTAACTTCGCGACGAAGAAAGCTCCGCGCGTCGAGCGGAACACACGCGAGGCGAGCAGCTTCCTCGTACAAAATAGATTAAAAAACCATCGGGCAGAACGTGAAAGGCGGTTATCCAACGTGATTAGAAAGGTGTCACGGTTGGCGGCCGCTTTCTAGCGCGAGTACAGCGCGAGGTCGGAGATGCGGCGCTGGCGCGCGGCCGCGTGGAAGCCGCGCGTGCCGTCCGGCACCAGCGGCGTGCGGGGCTCCCAGCGCGGCGAGCCGGCCGCGCAGGACATCCGCCGTCCGCCGCACTCGGGCCCGCTCACCGAGCAGCCGGACAGGCGCCGCGACAGCCAGCCGTCCGCGCTGCCGCCGCTAGCGGCGCTCCCCGTGCTCGCGGCGGACGTCCGCCGGGACCCGCAGTACCACGAAACCCCAGAATCCGAACTGTGACTGCACGTAGACACTCGTCGAGGCACCCACGTCTGGATATCCTGGGGCCTCGGCGCGAACACCCCACTCGAGCTACGCCTGTAGAAAGGCGATCCATACCGGTATTCGTATTCCGGCTCCGAACCACTACAGCACGATGAATACTCGCATTCGTGGCGCCTCGGTGTGGCGCGACGCACCGGCACTTTCCTTTTCGGTTCTTTGGGCACTCCGTTCAATTCATAAACACGCATCCCTTCTTCCTCAGAGCTCTGAAGGCGGAGCGCCTCCCTGGCCGATTCAGATTCGGTGAACTCAACTAAAGCACACACACAATTAACCAAAGTGGGATTTTTGTTGAGGAACTGGCGCACGTCAGCAGGGACGGGGTTGCCCGGACGCAACACTCTCACTAACGCGATCTCCCCACAGCTTGCAAACAATCTGGACACATTTTCAACTGAAGGCTTGTCGATTGGCATCCTCACTGCAACTACAGTTCTCGAAGGGGTTGTCTCGTCATACGCCGGTAGGGGGTCTATCCTACGAAGCTTGGTTCCTAAGTCGTTTATTTCTAATCTCGTCGATCGCTTCAGCGCCTCGGCCACCACCCTCCAATCCTTTGTCAGGTGTTTAACGCGCTTGAAGCTGGAGATGAGCTTTAGAGAGACGTATCCTTCCTTATTTCTTCTCACGTGCTTGAGAAGGAAAGCATCCTTGGTGATGTTAGCATCGGAGAAATAAAACTCAACTTGTGCTACAATGCGATTGGCTAACTCGTCATCCGGAGGGGTGTATGGCGGTTCTTGCGTCTCGGCGGCGACTTCGCATCCAGAGTCTTTGCCTCCGCCTGATCCGGCTTCAGAAGCGGTGTCAGACAAGTCTGCGTGGTCCTCGGTGGACGGGCGGCGGTCGGAGGTGATGCCTTCGTCGGGCTCCGGCATGGCCTGGCAGGGAGGGGTCTCCTCCATATTGCGATACGGACACTACACTATTGCATAACACGCGTGCGACTCGCTCGGTAGCGCGGGACGGACTGCGGGCGCGCGGCGCGACGACACCTCTTTTATAATATCGGGTGGATGTTCGAGTAAAAGGCATAGGCATTCGGAACTGATAGGAGATGACATTGCTAACATTACGGTGCCACTCAGACAGCAGACTTTACGCCGCGTTGGTACAATTAGCTCGCTCGCTGATAATGGGGCGTATAATGTATGGAAAGAGGTTAGTCTAGGTTATGAATATTGGGCAGAAAATTATGTTAGACATGTTAATGCGCGGTCTGATCACGCTAACTTAACACGCAAGTTTAGTATGTAATTGAGCGTTAATTAGAGTTAGACGTTTATGATCTTTCGATATCATTGGGTAATAATTGATGTGAGTACGTCTGTGTATTGTTTGTGAAACATCTTGGACTTATGAATATATTTGATTCGTTCATATGAAATATTTGTAGGTCACAAGGTCTGGGTGAATCAACTCATTAGCATCGACTTCAATAAATTATGTAGTAGGTAGGTATTAATATACTATTTTGTTCTTTTTATTCTTTGCCGCGGTTAATAACTTTTAATATTATTTATATTCATTTAAATAACAAAATTAACGACCTGGTAAAGGTCGCAGGCTGGGACTGGATGCGGAAGGCGCAGGACGGTGTATTGTGGCGTAAATTGTGGACTGCCATGTGTTGATTAGATTGATAATTGATTGATTGATTTAGCATGTTAGATCATAAAGGATGACAAATTGCTAATACAGCATCATAATATGGGTGCCTGCCGTTTGTTGACCGACAAGATTTTGCCAAACAAATTTTGGCAACCTTTTATTTTTCCAATGCAATGTATGGAATAATTTTAGCACGCACTTTTACATTTCGTCAAATTTTTATTTGGCAGAATATTACAACGAATAATTTCATTATGGCATTTGATCTTTGATCAACTGATTATTACAGTAAACAATCTTAAGACAATAAACGTTTGGTGAAATGATTTGCCACGACACAACATAAAGGCAAAAATAAAATTGTTGGGAATTGTAATAATTCAATTTTATGTTAATATAATTATTTATTTAGAGCTTCAATTTCATTACTATAATCTTTTTTTTTGTTTACGTGAGGGAAAATCCTCATGGATGTTATGCCGGACTCCTACCGACTAAAAAACCTCACGTAACGCCCAACAGCCTATGGTTGGGAGCCCCGGGTAAGCCCTCGGAAGGATGTCCCAGGACTCCCAAGAATTACTATAATCATTAGTGTAAATCCTAAACGGTTCCAAGTCTGTATACTGCGCGCCTTTACTTGGATAGGTTAGGTTAGAAGGCTAATGCGGGAGCGAATACATGTCCAAAAAGTTCAGATAGTTAACAAATCAGACAATCTTAATCTTACTAATATTATAAATGCGAATGTTTGTGAGTGTGGATGTTTGTTACTCTTTCACGCTCGAACGGCTGAACGGATCTGGCTGAAATTTGGTACAGGGATACATTATAGTCTGGAATAACACAAAGGCTACTTTTTATCCCGGGAATAAGTTCCTAGGGGAAGCAGGAACGGGAACAAATTCAAGAAGGACGAAGCTGCGGGCTTCAGCTAGTAGGACATAAGTTTATCGAAGTACCTATGTCCCAGGCGAAGTCAGGGGGCACACCTAGTGCTCTTTATGTTACAACTTACAAGTGCTGCCAACACATAAGTAGAGTGTCTTATGTCATGACTATGACAATATGTCAACCTTACCCGTTTGACCCACAATGGCAAGCATAGCTTTCATAATATTATAAAAAATAAATATTCACGGACATTTGCACACAACGCTATCTGATCCCAAAGTAAGCTAAGAATAACCTGCTTGTGTTGTGGGTATCAGACCACGGATATTAATACTTATGTACTTTTAAATACATACATATTATACATAGAAACACCCAGACTCTCGAGACAAACATTTATGGATCACACAATTTTTTGTCTCCGGTGGGAATCGAACCCACGACCTCTAGACCAACGAGGCAGTCATTATATTTGTATGTATCGTCGTAGAGCTCTTTCACTATAGAAGAGACTTCTCACTTAGACCATTTAGCTAGTCCTGGGGTATCCTTCCGAGGGCTTACCCGGGGCTCCCAACCATAGGCTGTTAGGCAGGATACGTGAGGTTTTTTAGTCGGTAGGAGTCCGGCATAGTATCCATGCAGGATTTTCCGTCACGTTAAAAAAAGTCCATTTAGCTACTATTATCAGCTTCGTCCATTCGACTTGATATGAGGTCAACGATCCTCTGTTTACAGTCCTTTCATTTCCTACGCAGCAGCAGAGACTTTGCATCCTTTTTTTTTAACGTGAGGAAAAATCCATCATGCATACATGATGCCGGACTTCTACCGACTAAAAAACCTCACGTATCCTGCCTAACAGCCTACGAGTGGGAAATGGGGGGAAATTCAAATGACTTTTTTTTGGGAAAATCCTCTTGGATGTTAAGTATGCCGGACTCCTACCGACTAAAAAACCTCACGTAACGCCCAACAGCCTATGGTTTGGAGCCCCGGGTAAGCCTGAGGAAGGATGTTCCAGGAATTCAAAGGACTTTATTGTGGAATCATAGGTATACAAAATAGTATTCGTAGAAGATGCAATACTTTATAATTAGAGCATGCAGAAACTCAAATACAACAATTTTTCATGATCCGAAAAAATACTATGAATAGATATAAAATAGCGGCGTTTTCCCTGAAAGAAAACGCATATTAAAATACTTACCTAATTCGAAGCTTATATAATGAGATAGGCATATCCGTTACCCGTAGGCTTATCTTACTCATGTTTGATGACGTATTTCCGTCGACTCACCAGTAGGGGGCGCCACCTGTGAACTTATAAAGAACATGGCGTCCACTTTGTCCTCATTGGCTTTTATTCACCAGGCAGATTTAAAAAGTAAGCTTCGAATTAGGTAAGTATTTTAATATGCGTTTTCTTTCAGGGAAAACGCCGCTATTAAAAGTACTTGACCGTAATTCGAAGCTTATATAATGAGAAATGTTTGTTTTCGCCTGGTGAGTGACGGAAACGCCAATGTGATTCTAATTTATTTTTAGGAAAATAATATTATAGAATGTTGTATGTATGGTATCTAGATTTATAATCTTTACCATCTTGAACAACTTCATATGTAATCTTAAACAGACTAAATAAGGAATCTTATTTAAGGAGTAGTAATTATTCCTTCTATTGACGGGATTAAATAATTGCGAATTATTATTATATTTGATTGGTGGTAGTAGCTGACATTATTACTCGACGATAAAAATTTTTGAAATCCATCGTCAATTACCTCTTGTTAAGGATTAATTTGATCTTACCACCACCACCAATTCTTAGAAGCTGCTGTTGACCGGGTAGTGCCGGGGCTAGAATAGTTGGAGAACCTCTAACAGTCATAAATAAACTATTAGACTGTGTAGTCTCATATCGGTTACTCTGATATCCTAATTTCTATCTAGAATAAAGGATTCAATTGATTAGTCGTAGGTGTTATCTTTGTTTACAATGTTTTCCAACCAGATTGTCTGAAATGAAAATGATCAGTTTCGGACTCTTAATTCGGGCCTAAAAGTAGTACCTATGACGTGAGTTAATACAATCGAGCAAAGTTAGATCGTGGTTGCGGCGACCTAAGCATAAAATCACTATGACGAGAAACCTGAAACATGTTCTCTGTGTATCAATACTTAGTAATATTGAACTAAGTCATCAATCCCAATATCAATGAATATGTGACTTATCTTTCTTTACATTTTTTAAAGAGATCGACCAAGATATGTTTAACCAAAACATGCGAACTATGTAAAGTTGACTAACGGTTTCAATATTATCAAGAACAGCAACAACAGATTTATGTAACAGAATCGTATTATATAATAACCATGAATAAAATGCAAGTCGGTTAAAACATCTTAAAAGGTAGGTCTCAAGGAGCTCAATAGTAGAAGTTTTTGATTTAATATCTGTTATTTACCTCTTCGCCCCCCCCCCCCCCCCATTTCCACAGATTCTCTATGTGAGGTGGTGGGAGACCTGTCGAGGTGTTTATTAGAAGGAAAGAAATAATGTTTATTAGGTTCTTTTGCAGGTTCTGCAGAACGAATGGAGCTTACAGAGCTCTCGCTTTGAGATCTGCCCTCTATTATTACCTTGTGCCATCGCGGCGCCATAAACACTCCTGTTGACCGATTAAGGTGTGACAGCATCTTGGGTATTAAAAATGGTGGTGGAAGTAATATCCACACATTACAAACAGGCCTATCATGTAGTGTTCTCCATTTCATAATAGGAATATTGTTTGTAGGAAATCTTGCCTTAGTGGTGTTTGAAGCAGGATGCTCACAAAAAATACCCGGAGGAGCTGATACATATGGTATCGGCTCGGAATGCAGTGTATGGTGAAGTCAATTTGATGTCGGACCATTACACGCAAGCTGACGAGTTAAGTTCGTCAAGGCAATTGATTTGGTCTCGTCCCTCTGGGGGGATGGACTACAACTGCTTTGAATGAGTACAGACTGTAACACAGTACCGGTATATGATTTCGAATCATGTGTAAGATTATCAACATCTCTCTTTGATGCAGTGCAATCTTTGTTATTCTAGGCCCTCGAGCCTGTTAGAGAAATGTTTTCTAGCTGGGCTCCCAAGCGAAATCTGACGCGTCCGTGGTAAGAAAGCATCTCGGATGGAAAGCTTGTAAAATTGACGAGAACCGGTAATTGCGGACCCACTATTGGAGTTCCACTTGTACCACTCCGTGCACTACTATTTTCTTCAGTGGGTTGTCGGTTAGGGGATTGACCGAATGTGACGCCGAGGTAAAGCTACCTCTAGGCACTGCGAAAGGGGTAAAAAATCAAAAGACCCACCAAGTTAGAATTTTCTTTAAAAGAACTAAGTTTCTTTGATTTGGAATTAAATAAATCTTCCTTTTATGTCTAATATCTTTTCTTTTGGTATTGGACTTTCAGGTAGTTCTATGTCTATCGCATAACGATATGAGAGGTTTCTTTGGGAACCTATTATTGTTTTCTCCCAATTGTCTAACCATCTCTGGGTTTGAAGAGTTTTCAAGGCTATTTGTACGTGTTTGTGAAGAGTAACAGGATTTTGATGCGCAAAATGAGATTTTGTGTAGGTAGACGAGTATTTGAATACTCTTATTCTATAGAAATCGAGGCACCCAGATGGTGAGAAACGAAAATGTTTTGGGTGCGGCTTACCCGAGCGGAAGACAAGAATGTGCTCTGAGAAAGAATAATGTACACTACATCAGCTTTACCATGAAAATAAGCTTGTCTGAGATGTATTTTGCACATCCAATCTCGTGGTTGGAGGAAATCTGGTAAACGGAACATGCTGAAAGATAGAATTATTCTGGCTTCACAAAGGCGTACAATGTCCTAAAACTGAATTCTGGGCGGATGACCCATCGCTATTTGAAGTTAGGAAAAGTGGAGAAATCAAACTTGGTGACAAAGGAACTAGTTTTAGAGTGCCTTGAGCATTCATCTTTTGAACCATTGCACAATGTGGTCATTTCAGTTAAAAAGGAAACTTTTCGTTGTATGGATTCTTAAGTATTTAAAGCAATTAGTATTCCACCTTAGTCAAGTTTTCCATAGCATTTTAACATAAAGTGAAAATTTACAACTTTGTTAGGACGGGACTTGAACAGAGTTCGGTGTAAATTTAAATGTGGGAAGGTTATCAGTTTTGAGCAGGATTCGAACCTGCGTCCTCTCAATACCGTGCAGGACGGATTGGAGTTTCTGGATAAAGGGAATGCGGTACCCTTTTATAAATTTAAAACTTTTTGGTACTCTCGTTCCTTACCAACGTATTTTGTACAGAGTTAACTGACCGACATAGAATGACAGGGTCATATTATTTAGTGTTTCCTTTGCTGGTGTGGGCAGAGGATGTTAGACCTCTCCTCGTCTCTTTGAGAGCCTCGAGCTCGGAAATTTCGTAATTGAAGGGACATCCTTGCATGGTTACTTAGTATGTTATCGTACGCCTGGTTACTATCGTATACCCAATTATTATAGATACACAATATTGTACATACCCCTCGAGGGTGGTAACTGGTTAGTGTTTCCTTTGCTGGTATGGGCAGGGGATGTTAAACTTCTCAGTCTCTTTGAGAGCATAAAGCTCAGAAATTTCTTAATTGAAGGGACATTTACTGTCGTATGCCCAATTATTATGGATATTGTACACACCCCTCGAGAGTGGTAACTGTAATACAGGCCTAAAAAGGCTCTTGGTACAATGGAATCTGGACTCCATTCGATGGAGATCTGATCTTGACGCCTGATCCTCTCGAAGGCTGGCGTAATGATTTGGATGAACTTTTTTCGGGGTCATCCTTTTTTGGAGATCGAAGACCAAAATGCATGCCTTCCCGCGTGCCGTTGAAAAGGCTTCAGCCTCGAAAATGTATGTGTTTGAAAGCGATATTTTATCAAGGTTCATTTTTAAGAATTGGGTCTTTGACAATTCTGAGAATAATATATGAAATCAGATCTATGGCCTCAAGCCATTTGTAATAAATTGATAAAAGATTTATGGAAATCCTATTATTAAAGTAGGTCTTCAATTTTGTCATAAATATTTTCGAAGAAACTTAAGTTTTTCAAAAGATTCTCTTTATTTAAAAATACAAAAAGTTTTGGCAAAAATGTAGCAGGGATTCGAATTGTCGGATCTCCCCGTAAGTTTTGGCAGCAAAAGCCTTTTGGCAGCAAGAGCCTTGTCAGCTTTTTCAAAATGTAGCAGGGATTCGAATTGTCGGATCTCCCCGTTTTTGTTTAGGTTGACGAACCCAGGACTATGATTTTACAATAGTGGGTATCACCATATTATCTTATCAAGGCAATTTGTCGCCAAAACGTGTCTATCAACCTCTTAGGTTATACTGACCGAAATCTCTTTTAATGCTGTCCCTATATAAAATACGAAGCAAGGATGATTGTTTCTATCATCCTCGTAATTTAACCTCTGATCTGTGAAGAGATTTACACTTGGTCAGGACCAGTGTTAGGTAATAAGAAATAACTCACCTATTTCCATCATCCTTATCTGGTTTAGTGGAAGTCGGCTTCTTTTACTCCACTTACGACAATGCACGTGGCGTCGCGATTGCCCTTATTTGAAGTTCGAGCTAAATGATCTGGAACTGTAGCTATTTGACGTACCTAATACAGTAACTGGAGCTCAGAGCGCGCTTCTGAAATACTCCACTTGGAATTAGCTCACTTTCTAAGGATGGAGGATTCATTTCTATCAAGAAACCAAACTAAAAGAAATAGTATTATGTTACGTACCTAAAATTTAAGTACTACTTTCATGGTGAACATTTAGTTATTACTTTGACACACTCGTACGTATTCAGAAACTTGGGATGATTACGATTTTATCCATAATAGGCCATATTTTTACATGTATAGGAACATCTAGTAATTAATGTGCCTTTATGTGGGTAGGTATAAAAATATTTTGAAAATATTTTCTATATTCGGCGGTACTTACGCTGTACATACACGAAGCAAATAATATCTAAAAAAAAGTATTAGTACCTATGAATACAATCTATAAAATCAGTTTGATATTAGCTGTAACTAAAGATATTAAATGAAAGAAACTGCAACCTCGAAAGGTGCTATTTTAAAATAATAGGTTATTTCACGTTATGACGTATCACACTCATATGTGATCGTAAAAATATGAAGTAAAAACATACCTGAGACTTAAACGAACGGTCAAACCGTTAAATATGTCTGTAGGTTCACTTACTTCAATCACAAGTCACTTGTTTTAGATTCACTGTATATTCAAACGAACGGCAAAGCCGTTAAATAATTATTTCTGTAAATTCACTTACTTCATCCCAAGTCACTTTTTATAACTTTACTAGGTATATAACTAGTAACTAGAAAAAATAAATGCACTAGCAGGTGTTCCTGCTATATAACCTTTTGCTACGGGAATCAAAACGCCAATGAGGACAAAGTGGACGCCATGTTCTTTATAAGTTCACAGGTGGCGCCCCCTACTGGTGAGTCGACGGAAATACGTCATCAAACATGAGTAAGATAAGCCTACGGGTAACGGATATGCCTATCTCATTATATAAGCTTCGAATTACGGTCAAGTACTTTTAATAATAAATTACTACATGACAGAATAATTATGAATGAAAATATAAAATTGTCACTGTTAAATGTCCTATCACTAATAATAAAAAGGAAAGAGTTTTGAATCTCTGAGGAATAAATAAATAAATATTATATTATCGTTTGATATGGTGACCACGGCCTACTTTCAAATATTTAGATTAATAGGTTATTCATCTTCACTCTGCGTCCAGAATACTCGTCGCATAGGTTATAGAAACTATATTCTCCGATAAAATTCACTTCCTCAAGTTTTCGAAACATTTGAGGTATGGGGTTCTTCCAAGGGAGTCTTAGTAGATTCTTGGAGGATCGGCAGTGCAGAAATCAGTAATCTATTATATTTATTTTTTATACTGTTATAATTTAAATTGTTAACTACATAATTGGAATGAAAATGAGACTGATATGATTTGTGATATGATAAATGAGATACATGCAGATAATGTAGGTATGTGACCTAAAACTTATATAAATAATAGTAAGCTGTAAGTATAAGTTAGTTAATCAATAAATAAATAAGTAAGTGAATGGCCCACAACATGCCTTCTTGAATTCTGTGTGTGGTTCATTATTTTGTTACATACGTTGCTCCCAAACGGTTTGTCCGATCCGCTAATTTGATACGGCATATTGTTCAGGTCAATAACATGATGTTATATTTACACAACAGTCATTGCTCAGGGAGTTTGTAAACAAGTAATGCTGCAGTTACATAAAGATATCTATTTGTAGTTATTTTACAGTTAGACAAATCTATATTTATCATCAGTAGAAACATTTTCTTTAAACTAGCAGACATCACGCGGTTTCACTTGAATAGCCTTCGTTCCCGTGGGAATCCTATCCTACTAATGTTATGAATGTGGAAGTTTGTGAAGATGTTTGGATGTTTGTTACTCAATCGCGCTCTAACGGCTCAACGGATTGGGCTGAAATTTGGTACAGATAAAGCTTATAGTACGGAATAGCACATAGGCTACTTTTCATCCCGGGAATATGTACCCACGGGAAGCGGGTACGGGTACCAAATTTTATGCAAGCAAAGCCGCGAGCATCATCTAGTAATATTATAAATGTGAAAATTTTTAGTTTGGATGTTTGTTACTCAATCTTGCTCTAACGACTGCACAGATTTGACTGAAATTTGGTGCAGAGATTGCTTATAGTTATAGGTAGAGGATAGCTTATAGGATGTTCACCGAGGATAGTGTAACTTCACATGAATGAAATAGTTATTCCAGACTAAAAACTATATCTATACCAAACATCTTCACAAACTTTCACATTAATAATTAGTAGGATAGGATGTTCACCGAGGATAGTGTAACTTCACAAGAATAAAAGAAATTATGAAAAAAATCCGAGCAGTAGTTTCGGAGCCAATTCGATGCAAACAAACAATCAATACTTTCCTCTTTATAATATTAGTATAGATAGATTTGTCCTACTTTAACATCTTTGTAACAAATGCTACTTTACGCAAACACCGGCCGTGCAAAAACAGTTAAAATAACATCGTAACAACTTCGATAAAACAATAAAACTCTTGCACAGACGACGCAACACCTCATAATCCGCAGTGAAAGAATGATTATCACCAAACGGTCGACTTGTTTTTGAGATCAGCACTAACAAATTAATACTTTAATGTTCGTTTTGTAGTTTTGTGGTTCATAACTGAGGAATGTCTTATTTTAGATTACGAAAAAGATTATTTTGCAAGAGTCTTGAAGTCTAATAAGCGAGGAAACCAGGATACCTAAGAGAGCATTATAAATATAAATAAATATTCACGGTCATTTCACACAATGCTATCTGATCCCAAAGTAAGCTAGGAATAACCTGCTTGTGTTATGGGTATCAGACCACGGATATCAATACTTATATACTTTTTAAATACATATACATAGAACTACCCAGACTCTTAAGACAAACATTTATGGGTCACACAAAGAAATATCTCCGGTGGGAATCGAACCCACGACCTCCAGCACCGCAGGCGGTATCATTACCGACTGCGCCACAGAGGCAGTCAAAAAATAAGGGGTCATTATATAAGGGGCGATAGGTACACAATCTAAGTAATATTATATTGGACAGCCTACCTTTCAGAGTGCCGGGGTATCCTTCCGAGGGCTTACCCAGGGTTCCCCACCGTAGGCTGTAAGGTAGGATAAGTATCGTTTTTTAGTCGGTAGGAGTCTGCCATAGCATCCATGTAGGATTATCCTCACGGGGGCTACGGTTACCAACCCTCCGGTGGGCCGTAAGCTTGTCTGCCACCTAAGTAGTATAAAAAAAAACATTTTTGTCAAAATGCAGATTTTTGTGTATTTTAATGAAATTACACATTTCATTTGTGTGTATTCACTTAATTGTATTTGAAAACAAATTTTTCAACCTTTTTAGACCTTTATCTTTATTATGCTTTTCTTATTTATGGGCTCTAAATTACTTAATTTACTAGTATTTAGTTACGTGTCAACGAGTACGCCGCCATCTTGTGACACTCATACGAGTAACCAGTAACATTTACGTTTTGTGTACGGTAACAAGATTACCCGCTAGTACGATCACCCCACATTGTATAACTAATTAGATTTCGCTCAGGATTATTATCCAAGTTGTTTTATTTTACACACAGACAGACAATTATATAACCTGTCCTAAATTATTGAAGTTATGTGGATTCTCACGTAATCGATCGATTACAATCGATTACAATTATACCGATTCTGCGATACACCAATCAAGTTAACTGTTTTAAATCGTTTCTTTGTTGAACTGTAGAAACTTGTAGGTACCACGCCCCTCAATGGAGAGAATCTTTGTCAGAACTGAACTATTTATTGTAAGAGGAATCACGTAAGCTGGCATGTTGTTTCAAGTTTTTATGATTGGACAAAGAAACGGGACTTATTAATGCTATACTAACCAGAGTCATTGTTTTCCTGGGGACAACCTTCTCGTCCTGGGGACATCCTTCCGAGGGCTTACCCAGGGCTCCAACTGTAGGCAGTAGGTATGGAAAATGTGGTTTTTAGTCGGTGGGCATCCACGACGGAATTTCCACACGATAAAATAAAAGGGCCATTGATGTCGACTGCCTTTATCATAATTATTGTTCCTTCACGTTTTGGGGTCCTACCCAAGGACCGGCCCTAGTGAAAGTTGCTTACTGCAGTGATCATTTACAGAACACTGCAGTAAGCATAAAAAAATGCTCGTCACTTTTATCACATGTCTACAGTTGAGCTTGACTTTGTGACCAAAAACCCATTATCATTTCAATATCTATACTTCTATAAGGATATTATTAAGAGGAGAGATTTGATTGAAGTTGTTTGAATATACTAAGAAACTACAAAATTTTTGAAAAAGCTTTTTCACGGTTGGAAATCTACACTATTCCCGGTAGATTTAGGCTATATTTTATTCCCGTATTCCCACTTGAACAGCAGCTGTCACGGCTAGTTTTATATAAAATTAGCATAGTAACAAATCTAAAAAAGCTTAAGTACGGTATTGGTAAGCAAACACCGCGAAGCCTTACGTTACTGCGGTTGTGACGTGATGTAACCTAGATATTTGGACGTACTCGTTACGTCATAGTTCACGGATACGTCGAGTACGTATACGTACCTAGTATAGTACTGATAGTAAAGAATATTTAGATATTTATAATAGGTTTTTTAACGTGTGGAAATCCTTGGATGCTATGTCGGATTCTTAACAGACTAAAACTACACGTGCCCTACTACCACTGTCTATACCCGGGAGACCCGGTTAAGCCCTAGGAAGGATTTTCCAGCATTATTTTATTATAGGCTAAAATAAAATAAATACTTACTTTTTATTATTACGCAAAGATACGCCTTTATTTCCGAAGGAGTAGGCAAATGCATACTTTACGCTTTCATTAAATCATTTGTTTAGTTTAGGTATGATGAAATAGGGAGGTGATAAGCCTATTGACGTGTTTTGAAATGGATAGGCGCAGATTGTGACTACCCCACACCCCATTGTCGAAAAATTTCAAGCTTTATAAGGCTTTAACTTGGTTTATTACAACCGGAACCAATGAAGTGTGCCGAAGCACGGCAACGCTTATAAATAGAAATGCCATTAAGGTAAGTAGTAAATGCAGTGTATCCTTTATTGTACTGGGTCCTAGATGCTCCTGCCTGGGGCATACATAAGCATATGAAAAATTGGCAGTAGGTACTTTCGAGAATGTACCAGATACAGACGTATTTTTGTATAAATTTGAATTGCATTCGAACACATGCACATAACATTTTACACCGGCTTTCCAAATTTAAACTGAGTAAACAAATGGCGGACGAGGTCGTTGTTCGTAAAATAGCGCGAAACTATGAAGAGTCATCGTGGCCAAGATCTTGGTACATGACCTCAACACCGTGGCATTGTTGCCACAGACTGACAGAATACTAAGTATTCACTGCTTTGTTTTTTTTATTTATGCTCTTGGCTGTATATACTAAGTGCCAAGACTTGTAGCACTTGTAGTAAGGAAAAATGTAACAATGTTTTTTTTTAAAGGAAGACTATGGTTTTTGCTAAAGGATAATTGGTAGTTGTGTCAGAGTCAAGTTCAATTATAATTAATTAATTAGTAGTTTTTCTTTGCGATGCTTGGCTCATATTAGCGTTAGGTTTCCGTTGCAATGGAGTCTCCACTCCATAAGCGCCGCCCAGCCCAACCAGTACGAATAGCAATTTTTTGGACATGGTAATTTTTTCTGCGTTATTTGGCCATTGACTGTCGTCTGATCGTCCAATCCGCGTTTAGCGACAGACGCTAATAGAATAGAATAAACTTAATTGCACACCAATACAAAAATATTCATCTAAAGAGATTATAGTAGTAAAAATGTACAGAGGGCGGCCTTATCGCTAAAAAGCAATCTCTTATAGCAATCTCTTATTTCTTTAGCGCAACTTTTGGATGGAGATTTTGTCAAGGATCATTTAGTAAGTGGGTAGCTAATGTTCTAAATGTTTTACCGTAGTAGGCCCACGGGTTAACATAATGGTAGTTGTTTAGCAAAATTGAAGACTTGAAGTTTGAAAATCGTCTGCAGCAGGTTTCCACAGTACGTTCCCTGTCACTTTCACTACGACTGGCAGCGTGACAGTAAAACCTAAGGGGGCTGAAGTTTGCTATTTTAGTGAAACAACAATTATAGCGTAAGAAAACTGTCTAATTGTAGCGCAGCGTTATCGCCGCGCCGACTTTATATCGAGCTACCAACGATTACAGTTCCTGTACACACTTTATTTTTTATTTATTATTATTTACTTATTATTTATCCGGCCTAAGAGAAAATCAAAAATGTAAAACCAAGCAAAGAAAAAACTTTATAAATTGGTTCAAAAATTAAAGTAAGAAATTTTCAGGAACCGTGATAGCTAGAGACAGACAGACGGACAGTGAAGTCTCATAAATAAGGTCTCGTTTTTACCCTTCTCCCAAAAAACGCAAAAAAAAGCATCTCTGACTCATTCTGACATTACATAATTTGTCTTCTACCAGAAATGAAATAAAATAAATAGATACAGTTATGTATAAATTAATGCATTCAACGTTTTTTTCTATAGCTTTTAATAACCATAAATGTTTAAATCCATTATTTATGTTTGAATTAATTATCATTTAATTCAATTATGTTACATAAATTAACATAAGCGGCAAACTTAAAATAGGAAATATATTCATTTTATGCGAATTGCCAGTTGAATGCAGTTTGATGCAAGTCTTAGAATTACCAATTAACATCAATATTGAAGTGCATGTTTCGTAGTTTCAAGAGACTAACGTAGATACTAATAAAATAAACACATTACGCTCATCTGTGTTACGCAATCGGTTAAATTCCAACATTTATGACCGATGGCTTACAATAATGCTTGCCCATGCCCAGCGAGCTATGGAACGAGCTATATTTACGTGAGGGAAAATCCTCATGAATGTTATGCCGGACTCCTACCGACCAAAAAAATCTCACGTAACGCCCAATAGCCTATGGTTGGGAGCCCCGGGTAAGCCCTCGAAAGGATGTCCCAGGACTATAATTACGGGCACTGAGGTCTCTCTATGAGGGTTCTAGTGCTTGTGTCAGGATCAACGGGGCCTGCACGGACTTCTTTCACATTGAAAAGGGTGTGAGACAGGGATGTGTAGCGTCTCCGTGGCTGTTTAATCTATACATGGATAGTTGTCTGAAAGAACTGCAAGAGAGTATGTATGGCTTAAAAATGAATGAACTGACCGTCAAATGCCTCCTATACGCTGATGATCAGGTGATATTAGCATCATCAGCGGAGGAATTGCAGCTGATGGTTAATAGTATGAACGAGGCTCTAAAAAGTAGAGGAATGAAAGTTAATGTAAACAAGACGAAAGTTATGGTTTTTGAAAGAGAAGAAAGTATGACGAATTGCTCAATCTTCATTGAAGGGCAAAGAGTGGAACAGGTGAAAGAATTTGTATACTTGGGTTCCAAATTTGTAAGGGATGGAAAGTGTGACCAGGATATTGAGCGAAGAGTTTTGGCAGGAAATCAAGTGAATGGGGCTATGTACACCTTTATGAGCAGTCAAAATGTGTCTGAGAAGGCCAGGTTGGCTGTACATAGGGGAGTGCTCATCCCTACACTTATGTATGGTAGTGAAAGTTGGGTATGGCAGAAGAAGCATGAAAGCAAAATTAATGCAGTGGAAATGAGAAGTCTGCGAAGTATAGCTGGAGTGACTTTAATGGACAAAAAAAGAAATAGCGTGATAAGGGAAAAATGTGGTATAACAGAAGATGTAGTGACTAAGATCGAAAAAGGGATGCTTAGATGGTTTGGACACGTGGAGAGAATGGATGAGAATAGACTGACAAAGCAGATTTATGAGGCGAGAATGAATGGGCAAACTGGTAGGGGTAAACCTCGGCGTACGCATGCCTATCAAATCAGAGACGTTCTGGAAAAAGGCAAGGTCAAGAGTACCCTTAACCGGCGAGCGTGTATGAAAACAGTTATGAAAGTAGAAGAAGCGAAAGTTGTATGTCAGGATCGTAGCAAGTGGAAAGCCATAGTCTCTGCTTACCCCGATGGGAAACAAGCGTGATTATATGTATGTATGTATATAATTAGGGTTATTTTTGAAAAGCAACTACTATGCTAACTGATCACAAATTTCAAATATGTAAAAAGAATTGGTTTGGAGCAGGATCCGAACCTGCGTCTTCTCGCATACCGTGCAAGACGCTTAACCTCTAGCCACCGAAACCTACTCGGAACCAACCAAATTTTCCACCTTATACAACGAGAACTTTTGTATAGTGCAAAGCTCAGACACCCCAACTAGAGTTTCACTTCAAAATACAGTATAGAAAAAATTAAATGAAACTAACGAAAAATGACCAAGTTATAAGCGTTTGTTTACAATTGCACTATTTTGCCGCGAACAGCGTAGGTGTAGGTATTTATGCAAGGCAATTAGTCACTATTCGTGTGGTATTAATAATAACACTAACAAACCATTTTCATAAGTGGTAATTATGGAACAGTGTTTTAAACAAAAACCGGTCAAGTGTGAGTCGGACTCGCGCGTAGGGTTCTGTACCAAAATACGGCAAAAATCAAGTTTATTGTATGGGAACCCACTTAAATGTAGTTTTGATCTGTTTTTAGGATTCTGTACCCAAAGGGTAAAACGGGACCCTATTCATGAGACTTTCTTGTCTGTCTGTCTGTCCGTCACGAGACTCTATCTATTGGAACCGTGATAGTTAGAGCTGAATTGTTACAGATACTAAAATCAGATTAAAGGGGTCGATTAAAGGGGACTTCCATACAACAAACGCGATTTTTGCTGCTTTTTTAGCACGGAACCGTCTGTGCGTGAGTCCGTTTCGCACTAGGCCGGTATTCATTATTATAGCGGCAACAGAAACACACTGTCTGTGCAATTTCAACTGTCTAGCTATAATAATGGTTAGTGAGATACAGCTTGGTGACAGAGGGACAGTGGAGTCTTAGTAATAAGGTCCCATTTTTACCTCTCCGATGCTAAGTTTCACTAGCATCGGAGTCTTAGTAAAAGGGTCCAGCTGTAAAGCCTATGAAGTAAGGTAGGTAGGTATGTGTTCAAGGGCTGAAGAAAAAAATATTTCTTTCTAGCTGTTACTCGAACTGCAAGTATGTACATACTGGCATTTACGAGTGGTAAGCAAATACGATTACGTGGCTATTCATAATGCCTGCCCACACATTAATAGACAGGCGGTGTCGGAAAGCGTTCTGATGGGGTAAATGAGGATTTGTATGGCGCCAATAGGGTGCGTTATCACTTATCAGTATTGTGTAATCCTCTACGCATAAAGTACACAAAACACCTTACACTGTTATTTTTTTAGCCACCACTCTCACCCGTTGCACTTTGTCAACTTCGTTAATTCCTTCTGCCTCTCGATATTGATATCGCAACCTGTGTTAGCAACGATCAAGTATACCGTAAGCTTGTCTGTCACATTAGTAGTATAAAAAAGTTTAATAAAAGACATGTTTTTACACGATCGCATATTTTGCACAGCGACACGGGATGCGGAAAGAGCGACACGTATGACGTCGCACTCGTGTTTTCGGTCACTGACTGGTGAAGTGGTGAGCCCGGGCGGCGCCAGCGCAGGGGCGCGGCCGGGGGGTGGCTGAGGGAGGGCACGGGATTCGCCTGGTGGCGGATAGGGTTGAAAATCACAAGTAAAATACATGTATTTTTCAATCGGACTTTGTATTTTTCAATAAAATACAGAAATTTTCAATGAGACCTTACGATGTATCTTTCGCAATTTTCCGTTTTTTACATGTGTTTTACATTGTATTTTTCGCTGTTTTTTTAGGACTAGTAATAATAAAATAACTTTATGGTTAAATCAGCATCTTTCTTTCCATATAATAAAAATCATGAAGTTATTAATGACAAAAAGAATGTCGTGTTTTATATTTTCCAGCAATTCCATTTTCTTAATATCTTCTTCCATGTTATTATACTGTAATACAGTAATAGTACTGTTTCTATTACTCGGCCGAATGATCGAAATTATGGCAATACCTACCCATATGGGCGGAATCCTTGACGGCTCGCAACGTGGCTGGACTGCATAGTCCGCTGAAGTCAATGGCAGTCAGAGTGATAAGAGGGTACCGTACGACCTCCGTCGAGGCGGCATGTCTCCTAGCCGGGACCCCTCCATGGGTACTGGAAGCGAGGGCCCTTGCATCGCTGTATTAGTGGCACAAGGAGGCGCTGGAGCGGTATCAGAGGCCTGTGCCCCGAGAAATCGAGGCTTCGGGCCTCGATTTCACGGGGCACAGGCCTGGCCAGGCACATAGAAAGTGCGACTTGAGCAACCAAAGTGGGGACACACTACAATTGAGGTGGTGAAGCCGGACATGGAAGAGTGGTTGAAGAGGCGCCATGGCAGCCTAACCTACAGAGTGTCACAGATGCTTACCGGGCACGGGTGCTTTGGAAAGTATCTGTGGCGCATACACCGGGAGGTAACAGCTGAGTGCCAGCAATGCGGTGACTGCAGCGAGGAAACGGTGCAGCACACACTGGTGGAGTGCTCAGCTTGGGCACTGCAGCGCCAGGACCTCGTTGCGGGCTTGGACTTGGGCATTCTCACGCTGGAGACCATGGTGTGGGCCATGGTCACTAGCGGTGGAAAGTGGGACGCTGATGCGTCTTTCTGCGAGCAAGTAATGCTCCAGAAAGAGGCAGTGGAGAGGGAGCGGGAGAGAAATCTCCCTCCTGAATTTCGTAGTCGGCAACGGGATCGTCGCCGGTTGCTGTTCGCCCAAGACTATCGGCCTCCATGACCGAGGGCCTGAGAACGGCGAGTCGGCTGCTCGTTGGTTTGAATTGTAGAAACCTTTTTTTTTGTACATTATAGTTAATAATAAATACCGTAAAATTATAATAAACAGTGACATTATCATTGACTTTTTTCATTTACTGTAATTTATGAAAAATACATTGATAAATACACGTATTATACATGTCAATTTGTATTTTTCAAATTGTCCTAAATTTGTAATATTACAAAGTTACATGTCGACCCCTCCGTACAATAACTCGGTAATCGTAAAATCAAAATTGTTCAGGAGAAAAGATTTACTGATTTTATCAAATAACTTTTTAGTGAGAGGGGCTATTCAAGTCATTGAGGTATCAAATGAAAGCTAATTTTTTGTTTATTGTAGCTGTACCATTAATGGGAACTTTCTTGTGTTCAAAACCTAGTAATTTACTAAAACAAATGTTACCAAAAATTTTCAAAATCAAATATTACACTACATTACTTACGGGCTTATTGCAGTAATTTTATCAAATATAATTTTTCGTAACATATTATAATGGACCTTTATAGCATAATTTTCTATCGCAGGAATGATACGTAACATATCTTTACGGACTTATTGTGGTATAATCAATACACTTTTATAAATGGTATTGATAAGTAACATTGTTATTGCACGTAAAAGTTTTAATAACAATGTGTTGTTACCGCTCAGTGCTGTTTTTTTTATTTAGCATTTAAGTTGCGTATTCGAAGGTAGAAACGCAGAAAAGTTGTAATATCTTTATTGTTTTAAAGTATTTTATGAGGCATAGATTGAAATTTGATGCTCAAATATATTGAGAATATGTATTAATAACAATAAAGTAATAAATCAAATGCTGAAATCAACTTTGAGCTTTAGAAACTTAAATTTAGCAATTTTTCTTCAGAAATAGCTTCCGAGCCTTGACATATGGTCTACCGCCTCAATTGTACAGCTGGATATTCAATTTCCTGCACAGACGATGTATACGGGTTCTCTGTGATGGTCAGACATCCAGTATATTGCAGAATATTGCCGGGGTGCTGTAGTACCCAACTCTTTTTTTTCTCCTTAAAAATGAAATGCTATCCCATGAAAGAATTCAGTTTTATTCAAATAAAATCACTCTGCACGTCAGTAACTCTGCCCGTACTACAGCCGAGAGGACCGATGTGGAGGAAAAGAAGCTAACCCACCGGAAAATACGACCCAAGTCCTCTTGAAAAGGGCCTGAGTTGAATTTACATCCGTTGAGCAGAAATCTTGGTCAATTTTAGTGCCAGAGAGACACAGGCGTGTGCATTTACAACAAGGAAGTTTTGAATAACACTAACTGTAACTGTAACAGAAGGAATGCAGAAAAAAGAGAAACAATACTATCTATTATTTTATGGGCGGCGGCTATCGAGAGTAAGGGCGAGGCTCTAGCAGTAAGCCTCGACATCTCTAAAGCCTTTGACCGGGTCTGGCACCGTAGTCTTCTTACGAAATTGCCATCCTATGGACTACCCGAGAAGTTATGCGGATGGGTGTCCAGCTTTCTGGCCGGTAGAAGCATCAGGGCCGTCATCGACGGCAGCTGTTCTGACTGCATGGCCATCAACGCTGGAGTACCGCAAAGCTCAGTGTTGTCCCCGTGTACTCTGTTTCTGCTTCATATCAATGACATGTTGTCTACTGACGGCATTCATTGTTATGCAGACGACGGTACGGGGGACACTTGTTACACGGGCCGCCCCGGTATCTCTCGGGCCACAGTGGAAGAAAGTCGTGAATAGCTTGTGTCCGAAATCGAGGCTACTCTTACTAGAGTGCCCAATTGGGGTGGACAAAATCTTGTCCAGTTTAACCCTTCAGAAACGTGTATATTCACTGCTAAGAAAACCCCATTTACTGTAGCGCCACAATTCTAGGGCACATCTCTCACTATCTCTGAAAGCATTGGGATCCTTGACGCTGACATCTCCTGAGAGTTGAATTCCGGAGTCATTTCGAGGACAAGGCCAAGCTGGCGTCCAAGCAGTTCGGTGTGCTCAGTCGGTACTTTACTGCAGCGCAAACACTGCTTCTGTAAGTCGCAAGTGCGGCCGCACATGATGTACTGCTGTCACCTCTGGGCGGAGGCAACAGAATATCAGCTTCGTCCATTTGACTCGGTGCAAAGGCGAGCTGTGAGAGTTGTCATCGATCCTATGCTTGCAGGTGGTGTGGAACCTCTTCGCGACAGGAGAGACTTTGCCTTCTTATGTGTATTCTACCGCCTGTACAATGGTATGCTCTGAGGAATTGTTTGATATGATGCCCACGGCTACGTTATTTCATCGCACTGCTCGCCACAGACAGAGAGTTCAACCTCACACTCTACGTCCGGAGCGTTCCAGCACGGTTAGACCGATAGGGGTTTTCTTCCGCGCACGCTTAGGTTGAGGAATGATCTCCATGCCTCGGTTTTCCCAAACGCCTACAGTATGGGGTTCTTCAAAAGGGGTCTTAGAAGGTTTTTACAGGGTCGGCGGCGCGAGAGTGGCGCCTATGGTGTTGCAAACGTTCATAGGCTGCGGTGACCTCCGGTCCTTCTGGTGGGCCTATGCTTGTCTGCCACCTTAAGGACCGAGGTATATAAAAAAAAAATATGTAATATTTTATTGAAAACAGAATCTATTTGGCGTTTCACTTTAAAACTTACATGACATTGTGTTGTTTTCCAAATAATCTAATAGAATCAAATCTTGAGTTATTATTTAGTTCAGTTTAATTTTATTTATTAATCTCCAGAAATACTTTTATTCATGGTTTCAGAATGGGTCATGGTTTCAGAAAGGGTGGTATTCGCCATATATAAATCTTCGCCAGAACAGAGCGACAAGTGCGAGTTTCGGCGTGTGCCTGTCGACATTCACGGGTGAGCGCGTTATCGCCGATTTGTATGGAATCGAGACAAGTTCCCGCGTTTACAGCTAGGTGGCGGGGTCTCGATTCCATACGAATTGGCGCGCCGTGAATGTCGACAGGCTCACGCAAAAACTCGCACTTGCCCCTCTGAGCGTTTTAAAAGATCGTTCCTCTGTCGAACTATAAAAATCTGGAACGACCTGCTCGCACAGGTGTTGCCCTCATCTTACAATCCCGGGTTCTTTAAGAGCATCGTGAAGAGGCACATCACAGTGCCGCCATCTTGAGGACCACTGTCAGAAGTGTTACGGACTGCGAGAGTGGCCCCCAATCGCTAAATGCGCCTTGGCTTTCCATCAGGCTGGTGGCGACTCCAATTTGGCGAGCTAAATATTTGAAAAAAAATGTAAACTGGGCTGATAGACTAATACATGTGCTTGGGGAGCGGCATATAATTATGTTTATTACTGTCTAATAATAAGGAAACGAAAGAGACAAGTGCACACTGCAATCTTTGCGCGGCAAGACAAAGATCGATAATATCCAGTATTGTTATTTATGTATATTATATGTGTATTGTTATTTAGAACATTTTGATCGATTAAACTGTTGCGTACATTTATGAAAAAAATCTATACTTCAACAACCTTGTTAGATTATATTAAGGAATAAGAATATTTAAGCTGGCCCAGCAAAAACTCAGCACTTACTTATACCAAATACTCGAGAAATTTATTTACGCCAATAACTCGGTAAGTGCGACTTACTGAAAAACGTTTATTTTATATTTTTTGTATACGCCTATTGCAAGTATATTGCCTACATATTTTTTGTTTCTAAATTTACACCAATAAAATTGTTTTTAGTTATATCTTTTTAAATATCAATAGGAAAAATCTGCAAAAAATTGACAAGGTGTATTCCAGTGCGTAGATGCCGAATCTGAAATAACAGCATAAACCGCATAACAGCATTTTACCGAGTTATTGCACGGAGGGGTCGATGTATTTTACTGGAAAGTTTCAAAGTTTCGAAAAAAACAAATGAGTATCTTTCGCCATTTTCATCCGATCGCTTTTGGTCACGCGTAGTGATGTTATTTTCAATTTCTATGTATACACATAATTATGTGTATTTGCTTTACGATATTAGAGTGTTCAATGCGTTAAATTTTTTCGTGAAGTTTTGAAAAACAATAACATAGGTTGAAACCGGGCCCATTGGATAATGTTACTGATTCTGAGCAAACTGTTTTCAGGTTTGCACTATACAAAAGTTCATGTTGTATACGTCTTGGGGCGAACGTAGGCACATTCTACCGGCTCGTTATTTTTAGAAAGTTATACAGAAAAAAAATTAATATGTTTAGGGTGTCTCTGAAGGATAAAATCCGAAACGATGTTACACATTAGAGAACGAGGGAAATCGTAGAGTATGCGTTTTAAAGTGACAATGAGCTGTCCACATCTGTAGAAAAACCGATGGAGCAAACAAGTTGTGGAATATGGAGTGGAATTTATGACTTGGTACACGTGGGATAGGACAACCCCCCGCAAGATGGGCCGAACGACCTGAAAAAGGTTGCAGGTAGTGACTGGGTGCGGAAGGTGTAATAGGCTGACTAAGCTGGTTGGGAGAGGCGTAGGCCGTCACCTGAAACTGTAAAAAATTTGCATTTTAAACCTTAATATTTCACAAAGTTATATTTTACTTACTTACTCCTACTGAAAACTATTTTTGTAATGTACCTAAAAAGGCATAATGTTTTTTGGAAGACCTCTCTAATGTACGATATCCCCTCTATAGGTCAACGAGAAAGGACAGTCATAGAACTTATTAAAGATTTTTGTACCTTTGTATTTGCTGTGAATACGGTCGCTGAGGCAGACTAAATAAATGAACCCTAAAAATGGCTATAAAAATAATAACAAAAAATAAGTGAATAAAATAACAGTCACAATCTTGTCTTTAGTACATAAGTGTAGTATAATATAAAAATATCCTAAAAAACAACACAAAAAGATATGCCCCGGGTGAGGATCGAACTCACGACCTTAAGATTATGAGACTTACGCGCTGCCTACTGCGCTACCGAGGCTGTTGACGTGGCATGCTAAATTTATGTTCTATACGTGCTATTACGCAACATTGAAAATTTGAAATACTAATATTAATTTTGCAGACTTTATCAATTCAAATGAGATAACCGTTATCTATACAAATCTGCCCTACTTAAGCTAAAAAAATAGGGTTAACCCCAACAAGTCGATTTTGAGATATCATCAAAAAACATGCGAATTGATGTCTCTCAAAAACTATGACAGTTTATGTAAGATTTCTTGGATATATCTGTAGCTTATATCGAAGGCTTGTAAATGATGTTATTTCTTAGACCATATAACACGGGACTAGCCTTTGCGAACCACCGCATACAAAAATATTCTGCCAGTTTTCATACAAGTGAAGGGGGAAACACAAAGACATATAAAATTTCATTGCATTTAAAAATGTATTAATCGACAAACGCGTAATGGCTGTTGTGTGTTAATTGTTATTGTACAGTCAACTACAATGTAATGTACTAGTTTAATCATATAAAACTAGCTGACCCGCGCAACTTCGTTTGCGTGATATATGAAGAACCGCTCAACCGATTTTGTGCAAACTTCACTTAAACCATCTACTAAACAGTCCGAACAAAGTCTAAACATTTGGTTTGAATAGGTGAGCCCGTTCTTGAGTTATAAAATTACAACGAAAAGTGGCATTGATTTTTATATATATAGATGATGTACTGATGTACAGGCTTTTCATAAAGCCAAAAGACCAAATGGTCATGTGCAATAGCAGAAAACAATGCTTAAGTAAGGCGCATCCTGTGGTTAGATGATCTAAGTGTTATTTATATCTAAATTTATTGTATTTTTTAATACTAAAAAGCTTATTTTTTCTTTTAGCTAAGCAGCTTAGTGTTAATGTTGGAGAAGTTACGCTACTAAAACAGAGTTAACCATACCCTAACCTATTTTTAGCGCAGTATTTACGTGTAGCTGTTATTATTTATAAATTGCTTTAAAGTTTTTTAGCAATACTTGGCTTTAAACGCGCTAAGCTGCTTTACTGCTGTATAACGAAGTATTCAGTATAAAAATGCTGTTTACAGTCATAAGTAAGATTATGGCTAAAGAATTTTAACGTTTATTTATCTAAGCATTATGACTTTTTTGGAAATATAGAATGAATTTAATAGAATTTTACTTAGCTAAAAATAAGTTACCAAATTCTCAATCACTGTTAACTTTGTTATAGCTAAGCAAAGGTAAATGATTAATTGAGAAAAAATGTGTATAAAAAAAAATTCATAATAATTAAACAAAATAACAATGTCTACTTAATCAAAAACTTGTCTTTAAATTATTAAAGTAAAACTTATGTTATTAAAATTATTTTCTGTCAAACAGGAATGAAAATGAGATCAAGTTTTATAAAATCGAGGAACAAAAAATATTACGATATGAACAATTATATTGGTAAAGGAGGGGAATACTCAGATCAGGGTCTTTTCCTTACGATGCCTAGCTGAAAAGGTTTTGGCAAAAAGTCTATTGCATCTTCGTAGACTTAGAAAAACCAATGACAAAGTAGTGAGATCAACACTGTCCATGAAGTGAACAACAACTTGATACGACCATTGAAATCTCGCTATGAGGGTTCCGGTGCTTGTGCCAGAATCAATGGAGCTTGCACAAACTCTTTTCCGATCGAAAAAGGTGACGTTACCTCGGTGACGCTACACAGCCTTGTCTCACACCGTGGTTGTTTAACCTATACACATGGACAGTTGCTGGTAGAAACTGTAGGAGTGCGCGTATGGATTAAAAAGATTGAGCTAACTGTCAAATTTCTCCTATACGCTGATGATAAAGGTAATACTAACATCATCGGGGAAGGAGTTGCAGTTGGTGGGTAATATTACTTATTAATATGAATGTGAATGTAAACAAGAGACAAGTGATGGTTTTTTAAAGAGAGAAATGCATGATAAATTGCGCGATATTTATGGAAAGAAAAGGTGTGGAACACGTGAAAGAGTTTTTATACATGGATTCAAAACTTGTAAGAGATGGAAAGTGTGGCTATGATATTGAATGAAGAGTTTTGGCAAGTGAATGATTTACATCTTTCGGAGTAGGAGAAAGGGTCAGAGGCTGTCAAAACGTGTCTAAAAAGTGAAGGATGACTTTACACGAAGAGTGTTTGTCTCTAAGCTAATGAATTGTACTGTAAGTTGAGTGTGGCAGAAGATACATAAAGGTAAATTTAATGCAGTGAATGAGAAGCTGGCGAAGTATAGCTGGAGTGATATCGATAGTACAGAAAGAAGTAGTGTAATCTGGGAACATTAACAGAAGATGTTGTGACTAAGATAGAGAAGGTGATGCTTAATTGGTTCGGACATGTGGAGAGAATGGATGGAAAATCGACAGACTGCCGAAACAGATTTTATGAGGCAAGAGTGAATGGACAAACCAGTAGGGGTCGACCCCGGGGTGGTCATATTGATCAAATCGATAATATTTGAGCATAGGTCTGGTCAAGAGTACCCTTAACCCTTAACCGAGATCATGTATAAAGATACTTATGAAGGCAGAAGAAGCGAAAGTGGTTTTCCATGATCGCAGCGTATGGGGTTTCGGGAGTCATTAAGAGAAAAGTTTAAGGATATCAACATCCTTACTGTGTATTCACAGTACATATATGAAAACTTATTATATACTCATAAAAATAACAGTAAATTTATTAATAATAGTGATATCCATAACCTAAACTTAAGAAATAAGAATAAATTGGCTGTACCTAGATTTAGGCTTAATAAAATAAGCAATTCTTTTGCGGGCAATTGCATTCGAATGTACAATACATTGCCGACAGCCATAACAGGTTTGTCAGTTAATAAATTTAAAAAACTAGTAAAACTTAAATTGTGCCAGAAAGCTTATTATAGCATTAAAGACTTTCTAGAAGACAAGACTGCCTGGCAGTGACACGAATTGCTCCTTTCTACATTAAAAAAAAAACTGTATTAGATACTAAGATGAATAAGAGGGACCGGACTGAGTTTCTTGGGGTGTTCTTCTCAGTCTGTAGCATTTCCGAACCCCCGGTAGAGTCACAAAAATTTTGACAAACCTAAATAATTTTTTAAAAATTTCAAAGGGAATAAATTTTATTTTATTTATTTTTTTTATTTTGCGTAGATCGTAGAAAGTAAAGTGTCCCCCGACGGGGTAGACAGGGACTACCCCTTCTATCCCGTCGGGGCACACTTGTGATGTTTTGTATGTATATTGTTGTGTAGTGAGCTCATTGTTGTGAAACATTTTATCGTACTTAGTTATTTAAGTAAAGAGCTCATAAAAAACAATGTCAAATTTTGTTAAAGTCGTGGGTAACTAAAACGCCAAATAAACTTATTTTTATAAAAACCCGGCTACAAAAAGTTACTGAAATAACATCGGACAGGTGCGAGTCGAGGTGGACTAGCGGCTAGTCCACCTCGACTCGCACCTGTCCGATGTTATTTCAGTAACTTTTTGTTCGGCTCGTTGGGCTAGTCACTAGCCCAAAGAGGGTTTAGTACGTACATCCGTCCGTCCGTCCATCTGTTCGCCCGTCTGTCTGAGTGTCAAGACCCTTTATCTCGTGAATGAAATTAACACCATTATATAGGTACAAGTCTATGAGTTGCTTGAAGCTGTAAAAACGTCAAACTTTGAAGTTAATTCGGAAAAGTCAAGGTTGTTAACGTCGCAAAGAAACGTATATTTCAACAGTATTTTGAAAATCAAAATTGTTAATGTAGGTACCTACTTCCCGTTGACCTAGAACTACAGAATTTGGTGATTAATGTCTTTTTATACTTACTACATTTCGATTGCCCAACTTCTTGTTAGTACAGGAATTAAGTCTAAATACACTAGCCGAGATGCCCGGTGATGAAATGTGGACACCAGATAACTTTATTCTAGTCTAGTAATGAGGTTTAACCCAGATTTGCTGATTTTTATTATGTTTAAAATTATTTGTTTTAATTGACTTAAAAAGGGGTTAAAGGATCATAACTGTTTTTTAATAAAGTTTTTGATGGTAACCCTTTTATAATTTAGCTTCGTTGTGAGATTAGATGAAACTTTGCTAGACTTTAGATGAGTCATAGAATGTTAACTGGACATAAGACTAGCATTAATGAATAGCTTTATTTTAGCCAAGAAAATTAATTAAATATAAAATATTTAGATTTCATGAAGTTATGATACTTTACCCCTGTTGTAATCTAGTCTTGTGGGTTAGCTAATTTTCAACTAAGCAAACTATAAAAAATGTGTCACTTAATGATTAGCTGACACTCTGTAAGGTAAATGCAGGTATTACCGACCCTGTGAAGACAATTTTAAATTCTATGATAGTTATTAAGAATGGTGATTGAGTTTACACCCAATGTTTTGTTTTTATATGAAACTTTAGTTTGTCTAGTTTAAGTTTAAAGCCCTAAATTGCTCTTAAACACAATACTCATAAAATAAAAAAAATATTAAGTGAACAAGTCCATTGTTTGTATTACCGACCCATACGAAAGGCTATGAAGCTATTTACCGATTTTTATGAACCTATTACCGACTGTTAAAAACAAGAAGAATGTATAGGCAGGTATTTTGTTTAAATAAGAAAAAGCTCATTATGGTGCTTTTGCAGAAAATCATGTAGGTTTGCTCTAAGTCCTTTCATACTACCTTTCATACACTTTCATACTATACTTCATAGGATAAGTCACTTAGATGCTCTGGTCCATGCTGTTTGACTAAGACATTATGTTATAAAAGAGATTTTGTGATTATTTTATCATCAAAATATTGTTTGTTTGAAGCTAACATTTCAATTAACTAGTGTAATGTTATATAAACGACCAGGATTTGTATAGAATCGGCAATAGCTTCCCGTACTTGCTATCACCGACTCATATAGATCGGTAATAGTCGATATAATACACAATTACGAAATTGTATGGCCGACTCATAAAAAGTAGATTATATGTATTTATTTGATTTTTGTAGTCATAGCAGAGATTTTAAATAAATAGTGTTGCAAATAATATTAATTAATACAAGCATTGTAATGCAATAAAAATAATTTTATAATGCTCCTTTAAAATAACAATGAATGATTAAAGTTGTATTTCGTAGTAAACATAAAACGATAAAATAAGAAAACTAGACCAAATAGTATAGATCGGTAATTGTATGTTACAAAGGCTAATTGTATTAGATTAAGATGTCATATTAAAATAATTGCTTTATTGTCACATATCGACGAGAAAGAGGTAAAACAAAATTTAATATGCATTGCAATCGCCGACCCATGAGCCGGCAATAGCTGCTACTATTAAAATCATTGAAGGTATTACCGCTCTATTTAAATGTGAAGTTTTATAATATTTAATTAATTAAACTTTATAAAATAATCTAGGAAATTAAGACCTCACATCTAAATGAACACATTCAATAATACAGAACAATCATAGGTTTTATACATTTCTTTAAAAAGTGTTAAACGAAGTTTTGATGTGCTTATCTGTAAGAACAAGGATTTGTACTACACGATCGGCAGGTTTGCTATCGTCATAGAAACAAACGAATTACGTCTCTTTCCCGGAACGCCACGCACACTAACGTAAGTATTTGCGACACTCAATGAATAAGTGTGCGTATTTCGTCAAATGTCTCTAGCATAAACTGTTCCAGTAACGTAAAATTTGCAGGTTAATGGAATGGATCGGTAATACCTGCGAATTTTCGATGGGTCGTTAATAGCTGCGTTTACCTTATCTCCATAATTAATAATGATACAGGTATGGTTCTTAGAGGGAAATGTAGAGAATTTTGCGCTGTGTCACTTTGTTTTATTAACTCAAAAATGACAAAATGTGGCTTAACCCTTTTTTAGCTTAAGTAGGGCAGAAATACTAGCTGATGCCCGCGGATTTCGCCCACGTGGTATGTTATTCCCGGTCACTGAGAAAGAGGAACGGTGTTGGTTTAGTATAGAATGTAGAATATAATAAATTTATTGTTAAAAATTACAGAGAAACATAATTATTACATATCTATATTTACATTGACACGCTTCTGGGAAGTCCAGAGTTTTCCCCAGGAGTTCCCAGGCGGTTCAGTAGTTTTAGGTAAGAAAGATAACCTGTCCTGGAGTCAATAACGCAACGATTATATAATAATTGAGTTTATTTGCGATTTCACAAAATACTTAAATCTATCTTAAAATACTAGGTACTCATCCGGATTCTGGGATGGGACTTCCTTTTCCGGGATATGCAACAGTAAGGCTCTAAGCCTATAAAATTTCTCTATCTTTCTTTTCAACAAAATTTCTTACGGGTATAAGCAGGTTTTTTTAATCATAAACTTGGAAGCTCATTCTGAAAAGAACAAACAATATATTTTATATACACCCTCTTCAACCATAGATATCCCTAAACTTTCCCTTATTACTAATTTTTACTCCCCATTTTAAAACATTTAATATACCAAAGAACATTACCCCTTTTCTAAATTTCACAAACGCCTGCCTGATAAAATAAATTTACTTAAAATATTTTCTCCGCTAAGCAAACCGTTTACTGTTGCGCCGCAATTTCAGGGCACATCTCTTTCCATCTCCAAAAGTATAGGGATCCTTGGCGTTGACATCTCCAGTGACGTTCAGTTCCGTAGTCATTTGGAGGACAAGGCTAAGCTGGCGTCCAAGAAGCTAGGTGTGCTCTCAACAGGGCGCGGCGGTACTTCACTGCTGCGCAAACACTGCTTCTGTATAAGTCACAAGTGCGGCCGCACATGGAGTACTGCTGTCACCTTTGGGCGGGGGCACCTGAATATCAGCTTCGTCCATTTGACTCGGTGCAAAGACGTGCTAAAAGAGTTGTCAACGATCCTATACTTACAAGTGGTGTGGAACCTCTTCGCGACAGAAGAGACTTTGCCTCCTTATGCGTGTTCTACCGACTGTACAATGGTGTGTGCTCTGAGGAATTGTTTGATATTATGCCCACGGCTACGTTCTATCACCGCACCGCTCGCCACAGACAGAGAGTTCATCCTCACACTCTGCGTCCGGAGCGTTCCAGCACGGTTAGATCCGATAGGGGTTTTCTTCCGCGCACGCTTAGGTTGTGGAATGATCTCCCTGCCTCGGTTTTCCCAAACGCCTACAGTATGGGGTTCTTCAAGGGGGGTCTTAGAAGGTTTTTACAGGGTCGGCAGCGCGAGTGTGGCGCCTCTGGTGTTGCAAACGTTCATAGGCTGCGGTGACCACCGGTCCTTCTGGTGGGCCGTATGCTTGTCTGCCACCTTAGTGGTATAAAAAAAAAATAAAAAAAAATATATACTTTTTTTTTACATGAAAATTACCCACAATTAATTTACTTAATAAAATTAATGAAGTTGATGCTTACCAGAGCTTCCGTTTTCAATGTATAATTTTATTAAAATACTTGGGCTACGTACGCCCTCACTGGTATTTCAATGAAATATATTGTAACGTTGTGGAACAACGGGTGCAGATATTGATTAATATTAGAGTATTAAAATTGAAATTTAATGAAAATAAATGAAAGCGCCATCTGCCGACGAGTCTCATCTACACAGCTCTGACGTTACCAAGTGACGTCAGACGTAGGGACCCGAATTGCCGCTAGAGGCGCTGTACAAAGATATAAATACGACCGCGCGCGAATTTCAAAGCACCATTATTCGAAAAATTAAAATATACTCGTCGCGAAGGCGTATGTGTGTCAGTAAAGATATTTAATCGAAATAAAGATAAGTTATAGGGAGCGAAATACTCCCTGAGTAAACAGTGATTTAGCTGCAAGCGTCCATTACCCCATCATTGGGTGAGTTAAATTAATTATAATGTAATCTAGATTTTAAAACAGTGAAAATTAACGGCTGTTGGTCAACCCTCTTTTAGGGAGGTAGTTGCGGGGGTGTGAAAAAATGTCTCTGTAAATTAGAGTATAAGCAAACATTGTAAGGCACCCGATTCCTGAAATGATTAACAGGGATCGGCTGTCTTAGCAATAGGCGGGAAAAAGGGTTCCGGCTAAACCGTCATCTGGAACATTCCAGGGTCCACCCTGTATGCGTGTTTGGTCCGTTCCGTCCCCCACGTGCAGACTGTCTCCCATCTGTACGTTGGTTGTGGCTATTCAGTTGAAGGCGGCAACGCCTATTGAAGCATAAGGTCCCACGTGGTCTGAATCCAGAAGATTCCGGTAAAACGGTAGATCAGAGGAATTGTTCCTCAACCCCACTGCTGTAGAAAATTTGACTTCCTTAAAAAAAAAACTGAAAAGCTGTTGGCTTTCAGGAAGAGGAGAAGAGAGAAATAATACTATAGAATTTAGAACATGAAAATCAATAATTTATTTAAATTAAGCACTTGGGGGTCGTGGGTGTGGTAACTTCAGGCAGCAAGGATTTTAGTGATTCCCGAAGGATTTCGCAGGGTTTCGACTTATCTTAGTATTGGTCTTCCTGTAAAATGCTGCAGTTGTTGATGTAGCCGTGCCGTTCACAACTTCGTCTGGCACGGTGTTTTCAACCCGGAGAGTAAAATCTTTCCCGTAGCCCGGAGGGTGAACCTCTGGAACCCGTAGGGCGGACGTTCCTGCTTGGAACCCGAAGGTGGTTCTCTGGATACCGTAGGGTGGACGTTCCTGCTTGGAACCCGCAGGGTGGACCCTGGAATGTTCCAGATGACGGTTTAGCCGGAACCCTTTTTCCCGCCTATTGCTAAGACAGCCGATCCCTGTTAATCATTTCAGGAATCGGGTGCCTTACAATGTTTGCTTATACTCTAATTTTACAGAGACATTTTTTCACACCCCCGCAACTACCTCCCTAAAAGAGGGTTGACCAACAGCCGTTAATTTTCACTGTTTTAAAATCTAGATTAAATTATAATTAATTTAACTCACCCAATGATGGGGTAATTGACGCTTGCAGCTAAATCACTGTTTACTCAGGGAGTATTTCGCTCCCTATAACTTATCTTTATTTCGATTAAATATCTTTACTGACACACATACGCCTTCGCGACGAGTATATTTTAATTTTTCGAATAATGGTGCTTTGAAATTCGCGCGCGGTCGTATTTATATCTTTGTACAGCGCCTCTAGCGGCAATTCGGGTCCCTACGTCTGACGTCACTGAGAAAGAGGAACGGTGTTGGTTTAGTATAGAATGTAGAATATAATAAATTTATTGTTAAAAATTACAGAGAAACATAATTATTACATATCTATATTTACATTGACACGCTTCTGGGAAGTCCAGAGTTTTCCCCAGGAGTTCCCAGGCGGTTCAGTAGTTTTAGGTAAGAAAGATAACCTGTCCTGGAGTCAATAACGCAACGATTATATAATAATTGAGTTTATTTGCGATTTCACAAAATACTTAAATCTATCTTAAAATACTAGGTACTCATCCGGATTCTGGGATGGGACTTCCTTTTCCGGGATATGCAACAGTAAGGCTCTAAGCCTATAAAATTTCTCTATCTTTCTTTTCAACAAAATTTCTTACGGGTATAAGCAGGTTTTTTTAATCATAAACTTGGAAGCTCATTCTGAAAAGAACAAACAATATATTTTATATACACCCTCTTCAACCATAGATATCCCTAAACTTTCCCTTATTACTAATTTTTACTCCCCATTTTAAAACATTTAATATACCAAAGAACATTACCCCTTTTCTAAATTTCACAAACGCCTGCCTGATAAAATAAATTTACTTAAAATATTTTCTCCGCTAAGCAAACCGTTTACTGTTGCGCCGCAATTTCAGGGCACATCTCTTTCCATCTCCAAAAGTATAGGGATCCTTGGCGTTGACATCTCCAGTGACGTTCAGTTCCGTAGTCATTTGGAGGACAAGGCTAAGCTGGCGTCCAAGAAGCTAGGTGTGCTCTCAACAGGGCGCGGCGGTACTTCACTGCTGCGCAAACACTGCTTCTGTATAAGTCACAAGTGCGGCCGCACATGGAGTACTGCTGTCACCTTTGGGCGGGGGCACCTGAATATCAGCTTCGTCCATTTGACTCGGTGCAAAGACGTGCTAAAAGAGTTGTCAACGATCCTATACTTACAAGTGGTGTGGAACCTCTTCGCGACAGAAGAGACTTTGCCTCCTTATGCGTGTTCTACCGACTGTACAATGGTGTGTGCTCTGAGGAATTGTTTGATATTATGCCCACGGCTACGTTCTATCACCGCACCGCTCGCCACAGACAGAGAGTTCATCCTCACACTCTGCGTCCGGAGCGTTCCAGCACGGTTAGATCCGATAGGGGTTTTCTTCCGCGCACGCTTAGGTTGTGGAATGATCTCCCTGCCTCGGTTTTCCCAAACGCCTACAGTATGGGGTTCTTCAAGGGGGGTCTTAGAAGGTTTTTACAGGGTCGGCAGCGCGAGTGTGGCGCCTCTGGTGTTGCAAACGTTCATAGGCTGCGGTGACCACCGGTCCTTCTGGTGGGCCGTATGCTTGTCTGCCACCTTAGTGGTATAAAAAAAAAATAAAAAAAAATATATACTTTTTTTTTACATGAAAATTACCCACAATTAATTTACTTAATAAAATTAATGAAGTTGATGCTTACCAGAGCTTCCGTTTTCAATGTATAATTTTATTAAAATACTTGGGCTACGTACGCCCTCACTGGTATTTCAATGAAATATATTGTAACGTTGTGGAACAACGGGTGCAGATATTGATTAATATTAGAGTATTAAAATTGAAATTTAATGAAAATAAATGAAAGCGCCATCTGCCGACGAGTCTCATCTACACAGCTCTGACGTTACCAAGTGACGTCAGACGTAGGGACCCGAATTGCCGCTAGAGGCGCTGTACAAAGATATAAATACGACCGCGCGCGAATTTCAAAGCACCATTATTCGAAAAATTAAAATATACTCGTCGCGAAGGCGTATGTGTGTCAGTAAAGATATTTAATCGAAATAAAGATAAGTTATAGGGAGCGAAATACTCCCTGAGTAAACAGTGATTTAGCTGCAAGCGTCCATTACCCCATCATTGGGTGAGTTAAATTAATTATAATGTAATCTAGATTTTAAAACAGTGAAAATTAACGGCTGTTGGTCAACCCTCTTTTAGGGAGGTAGTTGCGGGGGTGTGAAAAAATGTCTCTGTAAATTAGAGTATAAGCAAACATTGTAAGGCACCCGATTCCTGAAATGATTAACAGGGATCGGCTGTCTTAGCAATAGGCGGGAAAAAGGGTTCCGGCTAAACCGTCATCTGGAACATTCCAGGGTCCACCCTGTATGCGTGTTTGGTCCGTTCCGTCCCCCACGTGCAGACTGTCTCCCATCTGTACGTTGGTTGTGGCTATTCAGTTGAAGGCGGCAACGCCTATTGAAGCATAAGGTCCCACGTGGTCTGAATCCAGAAGATTCCGGTAAAACGGTAGATCAGAGGAATTGTTCCTCAACCCCACTGCTGTAGAAAATTTGACTTCCTTAAAAAAAAAACTGAAAAGCTGTTGGCTTTCAGGAAGAGGAGAAGAGAGAAATAATACTATAGAATTTAGAACATGAAAATCAATAATTTATTTAAATTAAGCACTTGGGGGTCGTGGGTGTGGTAACTTCAGGCAGCAAGGATTTTAGTGATTCCCGAAGGATTTCGCAGGGTTTCGACTTATCTTAGTATTGGTCTTCCTGTAAAATGCTGCAGTTGTTGATGTAGCCGTGCCGTTCACAACTTCGTCTGGCACGGTGTTTTCAACCCGGAGAGTAAAATCTTTCCCGTAGCCCGGAGGGTGAACCTCTGGAACCCGTAGGGCGGACGTTCCTGCTTGGAACCCGAAGGTGGTTCTCTGGATACCGTAGGGTGGACGTTCCTGCTTGGAACCCGCAGGGTGGACCCTGGAATGTTCCAGATGACGGTTTAGCCGGAACCCTTTTTCCCGCCTATTGCTAAGACAGCCGATCCCTGTTAATCATTTCAGGAATCGGGTGCCTTACAATGTTTGCTTATACTCTAATTTTACAGAGACATTTTTTCACACCCCCGCAACTACCTCCCTAAAAGAGGGTTGACCAACAGCCGTTAATTTTCACTGTTTTAAAATCTAGATTAAATTATAATTAATTTAACTCACCCAATGATGGGGTAATTGACGCTTGCAGCTAAATCACTGTTTACTCAGGGAGTATTTCGCTCCCTATAACTTATCTTTATTTCGATTAAATATCTTTACTGACACACATACGCCTTCGCGACGAGTATATTTTAATTTTTCGAATAATGGTGCTTTGAAATTCGCGCGCGGTCGTATTTATATCTTTGTACAGCGCCTCTAGCGGCAATTCGGGTCCCTACGTCTGACGTCACTTGGTAACGTCAGAGCTGTGTAGATGAGACTCGTTGTCGGCAGATGGCGCTTTCATTTATTTTCATTAAATTTCAATTTTAATACTCTAATATTAATCAATATCTGCACCCGTTGTTCCACAACGTTACAATATTTTATAGAATAATTTACTTTGATGTAAATTTTCTTCGACAGTATGAAGTAAAATAAATTAATTTTAGTTAGTTCCTGATTTCCTCTTCTACTATTGCGCACGCTTATATATAGCTTACATCCCACCATATCTCCTTCCATCAACTACCCCTACTTTTACACTATTAAGGACACACCCATTATACCGACCTAAGTATACCCAGATATACCTACGCTTAATAGCGCCCCAATAAACCAATATAGCAAATCTATGTTTTACGCCACAATATCCCCTCCCCAAGAGAAAATTTTGTCCCTATAGACAAAATTTAAGACTAATAATTCAATTTAACAAAATTGAATTATAGTTATATAATATAATTCTCTAATAACTGAATTAGTAGATAATATTTCCATTTAAATATCTCCATAGAGTAATTCTGATGGTGTTCACAAGATAGATAGAAAAAAGACGTATTTAAGGCTTAATATTAAGAGATTCAGGTAATACGAACCGCCTGAATGTAATATAGAATATGGCTTGAATTGAAGACTGAGATTTCTATAACCGTCTCAGAGAAGAAAATTTATATAACAACATATACAACGGTGTAATAACATTGTATATGTCTATAATGCAATATATTTGCATATAATAAGCAAGCCTTTAAGAGCTTCCTATTAGGTACTACGTAAATCTACGAGGGCAAGCTTACAGCTTCCGAGTGGCAGAATTTACTACTTAAACCAAGAAACAGAAATATAGCACTGAATACACCTACAGAATCATCCTACCAGAATTCTAACCAAAAATATACAAACAACCCAGAAAAAAAATATCATATGTACCAACCTTAACCTCTCACTGATATCCAACATCCAATAATATATGTATTAACGTTTTCAAAACGTATGCATCACTATTAACCTACTGCATGTGCATAAAACTTTCATAAATTCGTAATTCTTAATACTTTGTAATTTTATAAACTCACGGCACGTACACAACTTTCACTTATCATGACAATGAATTCACAATGTGACCTCAAGCTTAACAATATTTTGAGGTACCCTCATAAATTTTCACAATTATTCATAAGGTCTCTTACTCAAATTTATCGTGTATGTTTGACTGTCCGCGACAACATCCAAAAGAAAATCAACACTCATTTTTAAATCATTTACCTGATATTGCTATTCTTGGCTTACTTACTTTAATTTAACTTGATAAAAATCTAAAAATAAAAAGAAGTTAATTTTGTTCTAGAATAGGGGAAAAAAAAAAAATTTTTTAGCGATGCAGTTTATTTGTATGCAAAGTTATTATTGACTATTTCAACTTTCATAATTCACCGGACTCACCCATTCCTTTGAATAATGTGCCTTTCATACTCTCATATTCTTACCTTTCATACATTCATACATCTCATACATTTCACGCTCATAAAACAATCATGCACACTTGTGTCATCAATACAATCACATGATGACGCAATTCTTATATACAAGAGAATTTAGCTTAAATTTTACACTAAATCTCAACATCATTCATTAAAACCGTATCCTGTCCTTACGCTTATGGAATTATGATAGCGTAATGAAATGCAGTCTGTAAGCAGCCTAAACGATATTCAAATGATATTCACAACTACCCATACTTAGGAGAAAAACAAAATGATACTACGATTTACATAGAAATATTTTTGGTTATGAAGTTAATTTATTGAATTATTTTATGCAGATTGTAATTAATTATTCTTTTTAACTATATATTTTAAATATTCGTATTGCTAACTAGTGCCGCACTATTGAAAGGATTACGATGAACATTTGTTACCTACCCCAAATTTTTTTATATTACTAAGGTGGCTATCGATATAGAAAATATATAACTTTATGAAGGTGGCAAACAAACATACGGCCCCCCAGAAGGACTGGCGGTTACCGCAGCCTATGAACATTTGCCTCACCATAGGCGACAAACTCATGCTGCCGACCCTGTAAAACCCTTTACGACCCTTTTTAAAGAACCCCATACTATTACTGTAGAAACCGGCTCATAGTCGCGAAAACTACTTCATAAGTTAATTCATTTTTATTGAGCAAGAACTACCTAATTTTATTGATATCCACATTAAACGGTTCTGGTAAGCACCGAATCACTCACAATTTTTAAGACACAAATCACTTTTTCTATTCACACAGAACTACAATAACATTCAGATTTTCCTGAAACAATAGCAATTTATATAAAACAAAACCTACCGTGAATGGTTTGCATTCATAAATCTTTAAAACATTAACAAATTTTATTTCTAACAAGAAGGTTCGTAACAATTTTTACTAATGTGGGTATATTTTTTGCGTTAAAGTTACTACAATTAATTATCAAAAAACAATGAGGGTAGAATTTTTTCCTTACGATGAATAATACAAAATATGAATATGACTACAAGCCAACAATTATATAATGAAAGATATTTTACTATTACAGTTTCAAGTAATAAATAACTGTAATTAAATTTGGGGACAAGCTACGTTAATAAAATAATGTTGTGTAAGAAAATTTTCATAACCAAAAATATTTCTATGTAAATCGTAGTATCATTTTGTTTTTCTCTTAAGTATGGGTAGTTGTGAATATCATTTGAATATCGTTTAGGCTGCTTACAGACTGCATTTCATTACGCTATCATAATTCCATAAGCGTAAGGACAGGATACGGTTTTAATGAATGATGTTGAGATTTAGTGTAAAATTTAAGCTAAATTCTCTTGTATATAAGAATTGCGTCATCATGTGATTGTATTGATGACACAAGTGTGCATGATTGTTTTATGAGCGTGAAATGTATGAGATGTATGAATGTATGAAAGGTAAGAATATGAGAGTATGAAAGGCACATTATTCAAAGGAATGGGTGAGTCCGGTGAATTATGAAAGTTGAAATAGTCAATAATAACTTTGCATACAAATAAACTGCATCGCTAAAAAAAATTTTTTTTTTCCCCTATTCTAGAACAAAATTAACTTCTTATTATTTTTAGATTTTTATCAAGTTAAATTAAAGTAAGTAAGCCAAGAATAGCAATATCAGGTAAATGATTTAAAAATGAGTGTTGATTTTCTTTTGGATGTTGTCGCGGACAGTCAAACATACACGATAAATTTGAGTCAGTGTGTAAGAGACCTTATGAATAATTGTGAAAATTTATGAGGGTACCTCAAAATATTGTTAAGCTTGAGGTCACATTGTGAATTCATTGTCATGATAAGTGAAAGTTGTGTACGTGCCGTGAGTTTATAAAATTACAAAGTATTAAGAATTACGAATTTATGAAAGTTTTATGCACATGCAGTAGGTTAATAGTGATGCATACGTTTTGAAAACGTTAATACATATATTATTGGATGTTGGATATCAGTGAGAGGTTAAGGTTGGTACATATGATATTTTTTTTCTGGGTTGTTTGTATATTTTTGGTTAGAATTCTGGTAGGATGATTCTGTAGGTGTATTCAGTGCTATATTTCTGTTTCTTGGTTTAAGTAGTAAATTCTGCCACTCGGAAGCTGTAAGCTTGCCCTCGTAGATTTACGTAGTACCTAATAGGAAGCTCTTAAAGGCTTGCTTATTATATGCAAATATATTGCATTATAGACATATACAATGTTATTACACCGTTGTATATGTTGTTATATAAATTTTCTTCTCTGAGACGGTTATAGAAATCTCAGTCTTCAATTCAAGCCATATTCTATATTACATTCAGGCGGTTCGTATTACCTGAATCTCTTAATATTAAGCCTTAAATACGTCTTTTTTCTATCTATCTTGTGAACGCCATCAGAATTACTCTATGGAGATATTTAAATGGAAATATTATCTACTAATTCAGTTATTAGAGAATTATATTATATAACTATAATTCAATCTTGTTAAATTGAATTATTAGTCTTAAATTTTGTCTATAGGGACAAAATTTTCTCTTGGGGAGGGGATATTGTGGCGTAAAACATAGATTTGCTATATTGGTTTATTGGGGCGCTATTAAGCGTAGGTATATCTGGGTATACTTAGGTCGGTATAATGGGTGTGTCCTTAATAGTGTAAAAGTAGGGGTAGTTGATGGAAGGAGATATGGTGGGATGTAAGCTATATATAAGCGTGCGCAATAGTAGAAGAGGAAATCAGGAACTAACTAAAATTAATTTATTTTACTTCATACTGTCGAAGAAAATTTACATCAAAGTAAATTATTCTATAAAATATTGTAACGTTGTGGAACAACGGGTGCAGATATTGATTAATATTAGAGTATTAAAATTGAAATTTAATGAAAATAAATGAAAGCGCCATCTGCCGACAACGAGTCTCATCTACACAGCTCTGACGTTACCAAGTGACTTCAGACGTAGGGACCCGAATTGCCGCTAGAGGCGCTGTACAAAGATATAAATACGACCGCGCGCGAATTTCAAAGCACCATTATTCGAAAAATTAAAATATACTCGTCGCGAAGGCGTATGTGTGTCAGTAAAGATATTTAATCGAAATAAAGATAAGTTATAGGGAGCGAAATACTCCCTGAGTAAACAGTGATTTAGCTGCAAGCGTCAATTACCCCATCATTGGGTGAGTTAAATTAATTATAATGTAATCTAGATTTTAAAACAGTGAAAATTAACGGCTGTTGGTCAACCCTCTTTTAGGGAGGTAGTTGCGGGGGTGTGAAAAAATGTCTCTGTAAAATTAGAGTATAAGCAAACATTGTAAGGCACCCGATTCCTGAAATGATTAACAGGGATCGGCTGTCTTAGCAATAGGCGGGAAAAAGGGTTCCGGCTAAACCGTCATCTGGAACATTCCAGGGTCCACCCTGCGGGTTCCAAGCAGGAAAGTCCACCCTACGGTATCCAGAGAACCACCTTCGGGTTCCAAGTAGGAACGTCCGCCCTACGGGTTCCAGAGGTTCACCCTCCGGGCTACGGGAAAGATTTTACTCTCCGGGTTGAAAACACCGTGCCAGACGAAGTTGTGAACGGCACGGCTACATCAACAACTGCAGCATTTTACAGGAAGACCAATACTAAGATAAGTCGAAACCCTGCGAAATCCTTCGGGAATCGCTAAAGTCCTTGCTGCCTGAAGTTACCACAACCACGACCCCCAAGTGCTTAATTTAAATAAATTATTGATTTTCATGTTCTAAATTCTATAGTATTATTTCTCTCTTCTCCTCTTCCTGAAAGCCAACAGCTTTTCAGTGGCGCCCAACGTGGGGCCCTTTCTTTATGCGCTTTAGGGCATTTCTGCCTTCTATGGATAGCCAACCAACGACGCAGGTCACATGTCCGCATCGTGGGGGCCTTTCCTCCTCGCAAACCCAGAGGCGCCTTTCGCAGCCCTAGGGTTTGGAATAGAAGTAGGTTTAGAACAGCCCTAACTTCCAATCACTGTTTCCCTGTGTAGAAACGTGCAACGCATACAGCCCCAACGGACCAAACGGACGCATACAGCCTGCCATACATAACAGAAATATTAGACAATTTTTACTCCCCATTTTAAAACATTTAATATACCAAAGAACATTACCCCTTTTCTAAATTTCACAAACGCCTGCCTGATAAAATAAATTTACTTAAAATATACTTTTTTTTTACATGAAAATTACCCACAATTAATTTACTTAATAAAATTTATGAAGTTGATGCTTACCAGAGCTTCCGTTTTCAATGTATAATTTTATTAAAATACTTGGGCTACGTACGCCCTCACTGGTATTTCAATGAAATATATTTTTATAGAATAATTTACTTTGATGTAAATTTTCTTCGACAGTATGAAGTAAAATAAATTAATTTTAGTTAGTTCCTGATTTCCTCTTCTACTATTGCGCACGCTTATATATAGCTTACATCCCACCATATCTCCTTCCATCAACTACCCCTACTTTTACACTATTAAGGACACACCCATTATACCGACCTAAGTATACCCAGATATACCTACGCTTAATAGCGCCCCAATAAACCAATATAGCAAATCTATGTTTTACGCCACAACATTATTACTATCTAAACTAAACCTAAATAAGGCCCCCGTGGCATTGTGCCCAAAAGACTAGCAGCATTCCCCCTTTGAATAGCAATACCTATTCGTTGAGCGAGAAAACTGCCAGCCCTTGGGTCACCAGTTGACTCCACAAGGCGCTTTTTCAAATTCTTGAAAAATTTTTGCGCATTGGGACCCCATGGACCTAGGTCCATGGGGTCTCGACACCGACTAAATATAATATAATATAATATTGATTTATTTATATAATAAATAAATCAATATTATCAGCGGTTTTAGTCAGTAGGAGTTTTAGTTAGTAGTTTTTCAGTCATTTAGTCATTTTGAGGATTTCCACATTTACAAAATTACTTAAAACCGGTCAAGTGCAAGTCGGACTTGCGTACGGAGTGTTACGTATCTACTAAAGAGCTGCAAAAATTCACAGACTTTCAATTCTGTGAAAAAAACCCCATTACAGGAATTTATTGTTTCTTTTAGTAGGACTGATTTCATATTTTTTACTGATTATTATTTTACAGCGGCCATTGAAGTACATCATCTGTAAAAATTTCATCCCTCTAATTATCACGAGTCTTGAGATACAACCAGATAGACAAACGGACAGCGGTGTCTCGTCGGTCCCGTATTTTTCCTTTGTGTACGGACCCCTAAAAACTAACAATTTAGTTATCAGTTACGCGTTTCCACAAAACATTAGGTAATATCTATTCTAGTATAGCCTAGTAACTTTATCATCAAATAATTGCTATCTATTGAAAGTGTTTATAATCGTTCACTTTTGGGCTACTTCCCCACTGGGTTATGTAACACAACAAATCTTTTTTTGGGTTCCACACCGCAATAGTAAAAACGGATGCCTGCTTCGAAGACTTCACTGTCCGTCTGTATATCATGAAGTTTGATAGTTACATTTTCACAAATTTATATTGTTGGTTTTATTCAAACTGTGACAAAAATGTTCGATCAATAGGTACTTACATTTATTATGACTAAATAATATTGAATAAAATAAGTAATTAAAGTAAACTTAAACTACTATAAAAAATGTAAAAAGATGAAGTAGGTACTCTAAAAGATGTGTATTTCTGTAGTTTTAAAGTGAAGGAAGGCTCTTTGTCGTTTTTTACTCAATATTAAGAGACCGTACGTCACTATATTATAGAATCGCTACATAGAATAACTTGATCTAGATCTCAGGACTAGTGAGGTCTACTAATGAATCAACATTATAGCACGAGCAAATTCAGTTCATGAATTTCAGATAAAATTCAACTGATTAGCGTGGTGAGGTTCTCGGCACCAGCAGATTTAAAGTTGTTTAGATAATGGTAAGGAACCCTTCACGAGCGAGTCTGACTCGCACTTGGCCAGTTTTTTTTTGTTTTGTTTAAGGTACCTAATTACATGACACTTACATAAGTCCTATTAGATACGGAATAACTGTAATTACTATTACCGTAGATCAATTAATTCTTAAAAGACCTATTAATTAATACCAAAATATAAAAGCTCACATAGATCAAATCAATCAAAAATTTTCCATACCTACTTTGAAATTTAAACTCCTTCGCCATACATCTATAGTTCTATACAAATAAATAAAATTGGACTGTCTGTTTATAATATTAAAATAACCGCTTTCTACTACATGCATATGAATGTACTAAATGATAGTGCATACAAAAATCAAAAAAGCAATTAAAATTCCATAAAATGTTAATCAAGAAGTGTAAAAATATAGGTTCTTGTTTAAAATTTAGAGAACAAGCTAAATTGTCAATGTTAGAACTAGAACGAAGCCATTTAAAATATTGCACTGACACACAAAAATTAGAGTCAAAAATACAAAGTTTGCAATTTGAGCTACAATATATGACTAAAAAATATGAATGGTCCCTTAAGGACTTTACTAAATGTTCTTTAACAATAGACAAGGTACTCAAAACATCAAATGATAACACTGAGCGCCTTAATTGTTTCCTAAATGACCACTTATGCAATATTAACTGCCCTAAAGCAATTGAGCCGGTGGAGGCCCAGGGCGAACCGGTTACCGCTGAGCCCCTAGCTCCCATTATCACATGCTCGCCCAGTACATCAGTGGATATATTGTGTGACAGTGTAAATAATAGTAATAGTTGTACTAAATTAATTGTATTTAGTGATGATATTGGTACCAATCTAAGTTCATTTTTAAAACAAAACTCAAATTCAAGTTATTACTCGGTTATTAATAATTGCTATCCGGGTGCTTCATTAAGTGGTATTATGCAAAAGATATTAGAATATAAATTTGAAGCTAACAGTAAAATAATAATTTTCTGTGCAAACAGGGGGAAAATTAGCAATGATGATTTGTCCCTATACATGAATTACATCTTAAACTTAAATGTCATACAAGTTGTAATGTTCACACTTCCATTTATAAAAGGTGTGCCAGATTCGGAAAATTCATTTAGATATAAGATGAATTTACGTTTAAATTTAATAAGTCAGTATAATAATAAATTTAATATAATTGACTTTAATTCTGTATTTAACACAAATTTGTCACATAGCAAGTTTATAGTCTATAATAATCACAAGGGTAGGTATTGTCTACCCAAATATTATAAAAGACAAGTAGCAAGTTTGCTATTTAATTATTTTTATTCTGTAGCCAAAAACCTGGCTGACAAAACTGCTTTATTTGAGCAGAGTAGTTTTAGGACTTTGGAATCTGTTCCAAGTAATTTAAATTAACTGCTGGGACAAAAGAGGAATTACCCTCTAGCCAAAATTGTAAATTAATAGAGTTAAATTTAATTGCAAACCGTAATTTTATCGGAAACTGTCCTCCGAACAAAACTAAATTAAAAAATGTAAATTACATCAGCCTGGTGCATTATAATATTGCAACATTAACACAGGTCAAAGAGTTTGAATTGGAGCTGTTCATGAGCTCAGATAATATTGAAATTGTTTGTCTTACAGAACATATGCGTAAGGAGTATGAGCTCATGTTCAGTTTCAGTAGTCACCGGGTTGGTAGTGCGTTCTGCAGGGTCAACACAACACGGGGGGGTTCGATGATTTTATTAAATAAGAAATTGAAATATAAGGAACGGAAAGATGTTGTGTCCCTCTCTGTAGAGTGTACAGTTGAAATATCGTGCGTAGAATTGGAGCAATTCATAGTAGTATGCGTATATAAACCTGGAGTCTCACCCTTTTGTGAGTTTGAGGAAGTAATGGATAAAGTGCTATTTAAACTTGGAAAAACTAATAAACACCTAATAGTGTGCGGTGATTTTAATGTTAATATACTTATAAATACGCGTCAGACCAATGATATCTTAAATTTATTTAAATCACACAATCTCACTAACTTATTTTTAGAGCCTACTAGATATTGTGATACAACAGCTACTTGTCTGGACAATATATACAGTGATATGTTGCCAGAAAGTAAGAGTATTATAAATAAGATAAAATCAGATCATACTGGGCAAATAGCATCTTTCAAGATCACAAGAGAAAAAGTTAAAAGACGTAAAATATTATGTAGACCAGTAACTAGTGACCGCTTGGAACGTATGCGAGTTGGACTTTGCAATAAACTTCCATTTTTAGACACTGGCTTAGATCCAAATGTAATGTATAAGTTATTTTTTGATTCCTTTTACAATGAGTTCAACTCCGTATTCAAGTCTAAGGAAGTCACAATCGGTGATAGGCCAGCCTTCAGTGAATGGGCCACTGAGGATATACATAAAAGTAGACAAAAACTGTATGAACTATACTCAGAAAGACAGCTTAATAGAACAGATGAATTTCTAAATTATGTTAAAACTTATTCAAAAAAGTTTAAAGCAGACTGCTTAGCAGCCAAAAGAAAGTATATAAGTAATAAAATTCTCAATAGTGTAGACAAAGTTAAATCTACTTGGAAAATAATTAACGCAGAAAGAGGCCAAGCAAAATCGAATGATAATAATTTTAAACTTAAAGTAAATGGTAACATAATTACAACAGATGCCGAAGTCGCTAACGAATTTGAACAATTTTTTTCTCGAATTCCAGTAGATTTGACCAGAGCCCTAGGTTCTTCTACCCCAATAGCAGAATCCTTGTTAAAAGCAAATGTTCCTTGCTGTAATGAAATATTTAAATTCAGTAAAATTAGTATACACACTGTCATAAAAACTTTTAAATCTTTAAATATTAAGAAAACTGCTGACCTCTGGGGAATTTCTGTACATTTAGTTAATTCGTTAATTGAAATGGTTGCCCCTGAATTATCAATAATATTTAATAATTGTGTTGATAGTGGTGTGTTTCCTGACTTAATGAAGTTTAGTAAAATAACTCCTCTGTTTAAATCGGGTAGCACCTCAGATCCGTCCAATTTTCGTCCTATTTCTGTACTACCCACGTTTAGTAAAATCTTTGAAAAGGTAATGCTTAATCAAATGCAAAATCATTTTAATACAAATAAACTATTCCATACTAAACAATTCGGTTTCACGCGAGGTCGGTCTACCACGGATGCTGGCATCAAATTGTTAGAGTGTATATATGAGGCCTGGGAGGAGTCGTATGATGCTTATGGTGTATTCTGCGACTTATCTAAGGCCTTCGATTGTGTCCAGCATCAGACTTTAATTCAAAAACTTGATCATTATGGAATCCGGGGGACGGCCTTGGATTTAATTAGTTCTTACCTTGGAGATAGAGTACAGAGAGTAGTTATAAATGGTAAACAGTCAAATGGTTCTGCTGTAACAATGGGGGTGCCTCAGGGTTCAATTCTGGGACCTTTTCTATTTTTAGTGTACATAAATGATCTCCCTCACCTTATAAGAGACGATCACGAGGTAGTTTTGTTTGCTGATGACACATCTTTAATATTTAAAGTTGAACGTGGACAACGCGATCTTGACGAAGTAAACAATGCCCTCTCTAGGGTAGTCCACTGGTTTAACGCTAATAATTTATTGTTAAACGAAACTAAAACAAAATGTATAAGATTCACCTTGCCAAATGTTAGGCTCGTTAACACCAGTATTAGGATTAGGGATGATCAAGTAGAATTGGTCGATGAAACTGTCTTTCTGGGCATAAAGTTAGACTCCAACTTGCAGTGGGGGCCTCATATCGAGAAAGTCTCGGGCAGACTGAGCTCTGCAGCCTATGCCGTTAAAAAGATCCGACAACTGACAGACATTAGAACAGCGCGTCTTGTCTACTTTAGCTACTTCCACAGTGTCATGACCTATGGCATACTATTATGGGGTAACGCTGCCGACATCGAATGTATCTTTGTGTTGCAGAAAAGGGCTGTCCGGGCTATCTATGGTATGGGGTTTCGGGAGTCATTAAGAGAAAAGTTTAAGGATATCAACATCCTTACTGTGTATTCACAGTACATATATGAAAACTTATTATATACTCATAAAAATAACAGTAAATTTATTAAAAATAGTGATATCCATAACCTAAACTTAAGAAATAAGAATAAATTGGCTGTACCTAGATTTAGGCTTAATAAAATAAGCAATTCTTTTGCGGGTAATTGTATTCGAATGTACAATACATTGCCGACAGCCATAACAGGTTTGTCAGTTAATAAATTTAAAAAACTAGTAAAGCTTAAATTGTGCCAGAAAGCTTATTATAGCATTAAAGACTTTCTAGAAGACAAGACTGCCTGGCAGTGACACGAATTGCTCCTTTCTACATTTAAAAAAAAACTGTATTAGATACTAAGATGAATAAGAGGGACCGGACTGAGTTTCTTGGGGTGTTCTTCTCAGTCTGTAGCATTTCCGAACCCCCGGTAGAGTCACAAAAATTTTGACAAACCTAAATAATTTTTTAAAAATTTCAAAGGGAATAAATTTTATTTTATTTTATTTTATTTTATTTTATTTTGTATAAACGGTACACATACCACAATATATATTTTTAAATTTTTTGTCTGTCTGTCTGTTTGTTCCGGCTAATCTCAGGAACGGCTGGACCGATTTGGACGGGACTTTCACTGGCAGATAGCTTATGTAATAAGGAGTAGCTACTTTTATTTTAGAAAAAATCTTTTCCAAACCCAAAAAAATACAAATAAACTATTTTTATATTACATTCCACGCGGACGAAGTCGCGGGCACAGCTAGTAGAGAATAAGATAAGATGCCTATGTAACGAATATTTTCTGACTTAAGCTCAACACACATGTGTGATCAACACAGCTGAAACCATACTTAAATCATATCATTCATCTATACTTATATTATATAGAGGAAATTTTTTATTGTTTGTTTGCATTGAAGAGGCCATGAAACTACCGAACCGATTTGAAAAATTCTTTCACTGTTGGAAAGCTACACTCTTTGCGGTGAACATAGGCTATATTTTATTCCCGCATACCCACGGGAACGGGAGCTACATGGGTGAAACCGCGTGACGTCCGCTACTTTCAAGTAATTTGGTTAAATGCAACTTTTTATGCCGCCTACAAGGTGTTCAGCCGAGACTGCTGGATTACTGGCAACCCGGATCAACTGCTGCTTTCCGAAGCACGTCTTCTCAAATTGATCATTCATCTGAGAACCGGGTATCTAGCGGGGTTACTGTAATACTGAGTGACTGTGTCTATGCTATGGTCTAAGCATCAGGGCTACGAGCGCTTTCTTTAATTACGCAGGATACTACTTAGGTACGATGTGTATTTACTTACCTACAGTAAATTATTATTTGAGTTCTGGAGTGGAGACCACGACTTGGTAAACGTAGGGTAGGACGTCCACCCGCCAGATGAACCGACGACCTGTAATAGGTCGCAGGCTGGGACCGGATGCGAAAGGCGTAGGACCGTGTGCTGTGTTGTAAATTGGGAGAGGGTTACGTCCAGCAGTGGACTGCGATAGGCTGATTTGATTAGTTCTTCTGGACAACAGTGTCACTCTTTGAAGCCGTTTATAAAGTTTACAATTTTACATCGAAATTCTCTATATAATTTGTAGATAACCTAAAAAACACCTGCTATTACAGTACTGACCATAGATTTAGAATGTACAGCGAAAAATTCTAAATCTATGGTATTGACTGACAAGAGTCAGGCTCAAGACAACCAAAATAAAGCCCTTGTCTCTGGTTTTCCGATTCTATTTATTTTCTATCGATGTTCTATATTGTCGATAGATAAGATTTACTGTGGATTTACGCGACTAGCAAGTTTAGGACCAATCGCTTTAATATCGTAATAGAATCGCACTGGACCGGCTTTTTGATGGAAAATAGCAGACTTGGCCCCCAGGAGTGGACTGCCATAGGTTTATTTGATAATTTTTTGTGAAAACTATACGAATGGAATACAGACGATTCTCAGTAATTCTCACCAATGTAATCAAATTATTTATTTTCATATTTTTGTAACCGTATAATTATAATCTGCCGTTTTTTAAAAATACATTAATCAAATGATCCTGCGTTAAGTTCATTGTCAAACTACTTTTCGGCAAACAATTTGTGTTCAAGCGTATATTTTTATTATTTATCGATAAGGTGGCATTGGTAATTATTTATATACCTATATAATTTATTACTAATTCAAACAATAAAGAATATTTCGACAACGCATTTATAATGAGATTGTAAACATCGAAGGCGTTAGCTCGGTTGTATATTCACACTTCCGTTCTCACATACTCACATACATACACATACTCACACACACAGTCACACACACAGTCACACACACACACACACACACACACACACACACACACACACACACACACACACACACACACACACACACACACACACACACACACACACACACACACACACACACACACACACACACACACACACACACACACACAGTCTATCTCTCTTTCCCAAATACACACACACACGAATTAATGCTTTTAAGCGACACCAGTATTGTGAAATTGTTGATGCGGGTTGTGTCGTAACATTAAGGATATCCTTTTAAATATCTATGGTAATATCAAATAGATCTATCATAGGACTTTTAGTGTCGATGTTGAATGATTCCTGAACATCCACCTTCGATCAAGTAATAGTGGTCGAAGTCATCCACAGTTGGTACGTAAGAATGGAGTTCTTCAAAAGAAATCTTAGAAGGTTTTTGCAGCATCGGCAGCGGGAGTGTAGCAAGCAACAATGGTGTTGCAAGTATCCTTACGCTATGGTGACTAATTCCTATCAGGTGTGACGTATTCTTGTCTACCACCTTAGTAGTATAAAAATACCACCCACATGATGCCTCTGTGCAATGACTGCCTCTGTGGCGCAGTCGGTAGTGATGCCGCCTGCGGCGCTGGAGGTCGTGGGTTCGATTCCCACCGGAGACAAATATTTGTGTGACCCATAAATGTTTGTCTCAAGAGTCTGGGTGTTTCTGTGTATAATATGTATGTATTTAAAAAAGTACCTATACAAGTATTAGTATCCGTGGTCTGATACCCATAACACAAGCAGGTTATTCCTAGCTTACTTTGGGATCAGAGAGCGTTGTGTGAAATGTCCGTGAATATTTATTATAATTTATTTATTTATCATAAAGTTAAATGTTTTTGAATGTATCAAGATACCCACATTTTTATCTCTAATAATTATATAGTACTAGCTGACCCGCGCAACTTCGTTTGCGTAATAAATGAGGAACCGCTCGACCGATTTTTTGCAAACTGCACATAAACCATCTACTAAAAACATGATTAGATCCTTTCATCTCCCTTCTAATACTTAACGGAAAGCCTTCAATGAAAACGAAGTTTATTGCTCTTTTTGTGCTACCTAATCTACTATACATTACTTACTAATTACATCTCATTACATTTTGGAATAACATTAATATATCAATGACAAATTGGCTTAACTACATGCTTAAGAGGGAACTGGACTGGGAGTATTTTGAGAAATTTGAGAAATACATACCTACATACATCTTCTTCTTCCCCGGTCACGCCTTCTTCCCCGATTAGGCAGAGTCATATTAGAATGCCCACATTTCACCTTTTTTTTTAGAATTTGTCCCACGTGTGAGGTGGTGAGCCGTATTGCCGTGTTGAGATGGACAGGCGCAGGTTGTGACTGCCTGCTGTTGAATTTTTCAAGCCACCTAAAAAGGCCTTCAACTTGGCTTAACGACTGCCATTTTACTGGCAACCGGAACCAACGGCATAACGTGCCTTCCGAAGCACAAAATTTTGATAAATAGGTATTTGAATTTAGGATTTTGAGATTTTTTAAAAATGAGACCCTCAAAATGGTGTCGAAAATATTTAAACTGTGTAGGTATTAGAAAAATGTTCCACTACCCCTTGATAAACCCGTTCAGTGCCTACGATAAGGATAGCTTCAGTTCAGACCAATTTTATCACATTTTTCGGACGAAATCAATGCTTGCATATTTTTCTTTTTTCTCCGTGAAAATTAAGCCAGTCATATTTTCGACAACGTTTTTAAGGCAGAGTATGTTTAGAATCCCATTACTTCTTTTCAAGTTAGAATCTTTTCGAATTGTTCTGATCACCTCTAGCCACGGCACTAAAACCGGATTATTTATCGCCAGTTCTAATATTATTCAGTAAAAAATTGGGAAATAATTCACGTGTGGAAATCCCTCATGGATGCTATGCCCGACTCCTACCGATTCTTCATATCCATGTTTCTACGTCCCTTGATTTTTTTAAACAGCGTTGGCATATAACTTCGCCGCCGCCGCCGTCTTAACCGCTCTGTCAGTGCCGTTAATGAGGTTCGGCCTTAGAGCAGGATGTAGGACAAAGGAGACATGCAAGCAAGTGCGACATAGACTGCCGACAATAACCATACGTGTCCTGCCACTGTCTACGGCCAGGAGCCCCAGGTAAACCCTCGGAAGTATGTCGCTGAAAGGAATTTACATTTGTATGGAAATAAGCGCTGCTCATGTTCCCTCTTAATAGATATTTGAAGATATTCCCTTGACATTAGCGCAGTAAGCTCCACTCGTGACCCGCAGCGCCGTGACCCGACGCCATGTTTGAACTTGAAACATGACATACAAGCTTTTGCCAAAATAAATTACTTTTTGATTGTTACAACTTGAGTGAATGTGTATTACATTGATAAATCATCAAATCATCATTATCATTTGATCGTTATCGTGAAACCCGAGGTGCGTTCGGAAACGCTTGTAACACCGCTAGCAACATACGATTGTAGTTAATGATAAATTAGTAAATTATCGGTTTCACCCGCGTAGTTCCCATTCCTGTGGAATTACGGGATTAAAATTTAGCCTATGTTACCCGGGGTTAATGTAGCTTTATGACAGTTAAAGATTTTTTTAAATAGGTTTAGTAGTTTCGGAAAGAAAGAAAGAAAGAAAGAAAGAAAAATAAATTTATTTCACATAGGCATATACAGATGCTCTTGCACTGATACTGATACGATGCACCACCAGTTCACAACGCGACCCACCTGAGAAGAACTGGCAAGAAACTCAGCGGGTTATTCTTTTTAGAGCTCTATTTACAAAATGAATCTAAAAACTATGCATTTTTACAATTTTTTTGAGAATCCAGTAGAGCAGGTCATTTCCAGGCTTCTCCATCCAACAAATAATCACCAATTGTATAGTAGCCCCTGCAGTACAATTTACTTTTTACAACCTTTTTAAATTTATTAAGGGACATACTTTTAATTTCGTCTGGTAGCCTGTTGTAAAAGCGTATACAGTTACCCATGAAAGAATTGCTGATTTTGTGCAATCTGCTATGATAAACAGCAAGGTTACTTTTATTTCTAGTGTTGACATTGTGTCTATCACTTAACTTAGCGAAACTATGTAAATTTCTTTGTACGTACATCAGATTCTCAAAAATATATTGTGATGCTACTGTAAGAATTTTAACCTCTTTGAATTTTTCGCGCAGAGAGACCCTTGGACCTAATCTATATATAGCTCTTATGGCCCGCTTTTGTAAAATAAAAATTTTATCTATATCTGCAGCATTGCCCCACAGTAGAATACCGTAAGACATTATGCTATGAAAGTAACTGAAATAGACTATTCTAGCTGTATCTACATCCGTCAAGTGCCTTATCTTTTGTACAGCAAATGCTGCTGAACTTAATCTATTTGCTAGTTTGACAATATGTGGACCCCATTGTAAACCAGCATCGACCGTTAACCCTAGGAACGTCGTTGATTCCACAAGTTCCAACACCCGACCAGCCTAGGAGCCTATTCCATTCAAACAAGCAAATCTTTTCACTTTCTAATATTAGTATAGATGTCACAAAATGGTTATTTATCTACCGAGTCATGTGTCAACTTTGTGACATTTACATTTACGAGTATTCTCATAATTATACGGAAGAAACAATATGCCGTTGGTTCCGGTTGCTCTTTGATTATACAGAGTGGAAATTAAAGACCGTGGTTGGAGGAAAAGCACCCTTAATATTGACATTGCAAATTGTTCTGAAAAAAAAACATTTCTTTATTTTCACAATTGGAAACTGCTTTTAATGATATCAGAAAAATCACAGTTTGAGGAACCGAACCGGCGAGATGTGAAAAAAGAACATCTGTATTTTACTATTTTATGATACCAACCGACTTTCGGTTGGTATCATAAAATAGTAAAATACTATATATAATAGTAAATTTCATAAGAAACAATTTCTTTTAAGCAACATGGGCATCTTAAAGTAAAGAAATACAGGCTGTTCTTTTTTTTTTTGACGTCTCACTCATCAAGCAGGAGATATTTCAAAAATCTTACAAATGCAGATTTATTTATCTTTAGTTACTTATAATTTTTTGATGTGGCTATTTTACTTATGTCATTGGTAATTCCTGTGATGGTACGCACGAATTATCAATGACATTAAATTGTGTACTCTTAGTTGTAAGTATGTAGCTATCTAATGTATTATGTACGGGACTTTGATCCCACAGTCAAACCGAATTATCGGTTTTGTGGGACGAGATGTATTAAATCATATATTGTGTGTCTTACCTAATAAATAAATAAATAAAATAATAACTTACTTTCGAAAATAAAGGAATATTTTCTCAGAGCAAAACTTGCCATCACCATTGAAAAGGGTACTTTTCCTCCAACCACGATCTTTTTTTTCTATCCTGTATAATGCATTTCATTATAATATATTTAATGCCTATATTATAGTAGTCGTTTAACTAAGTTAAAAGTCATATGAATGTGAAAATTTTCAAATTTACAATCCTTGAAAATTTTCAAGTTTCATGTTTTACATAATCTGTCAGGCGCATTGTAATATACAGGTGAATTTTTGAAAAGGGCTTGGATAGCCAAATCCGAAACTATAAGGAATAGCTAAAAATGCTCAAAGAAGTCACGAGCCCGATTTTGATAAAACTTAAAACCCCATCATTAGATTTTTGAAAAACCAATAATCCTAGCTGGGAATCGAACCCATTGATTTTGAAAAAAAAAACACATCAATCGATAGTGTCGCTGATAAGGATCAAATTCTGCAAAATAATGATATACCTACGGCAAATTTAAGGAAAATTTAGAATTTTAATAAAATTCATATTTTATGTACCTAAATTTTGTATCATAATTTGTTTCGTTCGAAATCCCAGAATAGATAGTAACTATTCCGTGTTTTAAATCATGCTCAGAAAGATTCTTTGGAGAATATTCTAAACGGAATCAATAATATTGAATGCAGTACGATCCTTGAGGTCTCGAATCCAGCTATGTATTGAAATCAATGGTCTACATTTTGAACAATTAATCAGTTTTCTTAAGAAAAATAAATTGTATTTTGTTGAAGATGAGCACTTTTCTTTAGTTTGCCGTATGTCATTACTTCCCAGAATAAGATCCTTAACAGCAACACTATCGTATGGTGTAATAATATAGGATGTGGTTTTTTTTTTCAAAATCAATATTGGTTTTTCAAAAATCTAATGATGAGGTTTTAAGTTTCATCAAAATCGGGCTCGTGAGTCCTTTGAGCATTTTTCGCTATTCCTTATAGTTTCGGATTTGGCCATCCAATCCCTTTTGAAAAATTCATTCTGTGTAGTAGTAGTAGATAATATTAGTTCAATGTTCAGACGTCCCGTGATGACTCATTTCTTATATTATACTAGCAGTACCCTGCCACGCTTCGCTGTGACTTTTTATGGTGGTTTTATGTACCTATGAGAAATGAGTAACAAACTAAATGATGGGTACATTTTAAAAAAAATGTGTGCGTGTACTTTAGTGAAACTTCTTCTTGACCTTATTTTTCGAAAGAAATATCATGAAATATACATAGGAGTTAGTAGTCCAAAAGTTCAAAAGTTCAAAAGTCCAAAGTCAAAAAGTCAAAAAGTCCAAAAGTCCAATAGTCCAAAAGTCCAATAGTCCAAAAGTCCAAAAGTCCAAAAGCCCAAAGTCCAAAAGTCCAAAACTACAAAGTCTAAAAGTCTAAAATTCTAAAAGTCCAATACTCCAAAACTCCAAAACTCCAAAACTCCAAAACTCCAAAATTCCAAAAGTCCAAAAGTCCAAAAGTCCAAAAGTCCAAAATTCCAAAAGTCCAAAAGTATAAAAGTTCAAAAGTCCAAAGTACAAAAGTTCAAAATTCCAAAGTCCAAAGTCTAAAACTCCAAAACTCCAAAACTCCAAAACTCCAAAACTCCAAAACTCCAAAACTCAAAACTCCAAAACTCCAAAACTCCAAAACTCCAAAACTCTAAAACTCTAAAACTCTAAAACTCTAAAAATCTAAAACTCTAAATGTCTAAAACTCTAAAACTCCAACTCCAAAAGTCCAAAATGTCGAACGCCCAAAACTCGAAAAGTCCTAAAGTACAAAAGTCCAAAAGCCCAAAAGTCCAATAGTCCAAAAGTCCAAACTCCAAAGTCCAAAAGGCCATAACTCCAAAGTCTAAAATTCTAAAAGTCCAAAACTCCAAATTCGAAAAGTCCAAAAGTCCAAAACTCCATAACTCCAACACTCCAATAATCCAAAACTCCAAAATTCCAAAAGTCTAAAGTCCAAAACTCCAAAATACCGAATGTCCAAAAAGTTCAAAAATAACATGCAAAACATATCTGACCTCTTCATTAGGTGCGTACTCTCTTTTATTATTCTGAATGCAAGGAGGCCGCAATCAAACTTCTCTTAAAAAACATCAATCTGGTAGGTACCTTCTAAATAGGTTGTTTATAATAATTTTGTTCTGAAGCTGGCAGAATATAATTAAAAAAACAACGACCAACGCCATCTATTGGTAATATCACTTTTTAAAGCTATTTTATTCTTATTGCTGTTATGATAAAAGTGTATAAAGTAGCCTAAAACCATCTCTGAATCCTATTGTATATCGTGTCCAATTTTGAGCTCAATCGATTCAGTAAATTTTGAGTTTTTAATAGATACACAAACGCACACAACATTTTTATATATATAGATTATTACCTGTTCATCTTTTTTTATTTCATTTTTTATAATGTTTTATTCCCGAACTGACCATTTGTAAATCATGATTAAAATTCATCTACTCATGATCCGTTTAACTGGCCACGCCACGCTTGATAAAGGTAGGTATTTGGTCTATTTTTTCTTCGTGCCATCAAGCATCCAATTATTTATCTTGATTACTACACTCTTGTGAAATTGTTGTCGATTTGCAGCCAAAATGTAGGCGATATCTAAGAGTCGAGTATAATAGAATCAATTTAAAATCGTTACAAAAAAGTATCGATTTCATCGTAGTTATGTACAGATCAAATTGTTAATTATTATGAAACTTATTTTAGACTAGATATCATGTCTACCATTCGTATATTTTCCGATTAAATTCGACCAAAATCGGAATAAGACTTTACTTATTCTAAAAGTAAAGTGATTGTCAATTTTAACAACAACTAATAAGTACAACGTAACTATGTTAACCATACTGAAGTAGACGTGTACGTACGACGTGCTTATTAGTTGTTAACATGGAAAATAATTTTACTTTTAGAAGATGTACAAGTTATTTTATAGTATCCGCATTAACTATCAACAACTTATCCGATTTATCCATTAATCGTAGGACTATTCGAGGACACAGACTTGTTTTCGAATCTATCGAATCATCTCAAATCTGTTTCGTCATTCATCTGTTGTTTGTCTTTTCTATGTGCTGTTATGTAGCACTATTTCTAATCTTTGGTGCTATCTAATAATCTATCTTTTTTACCATATTTTCAGAACGTCTAAAGTCAAATTACGAAATATTGTGTAACAGAAAAATATCGATATTGTATTATTGAGGTGTAAAGTAGTGATTCCGACAAAGGCTTCGCTATAATCGCATTATTTATGTAACTTTAGCCGGTCGTAGTCAAGCTGGCTAGTCTACTATGAGTTGGCAACGTTATTAGGGTTCCGTTCCCAAAGTGTAAAATCAAAACCCTTACTAGACGCGCTTGACGCTATGCAGATATGTGCCGAATAATTGATTGTCCTGAGTTTTCGTCAAAAAAACCTTGAGCGATTGCTGCAGTGAAGCACTATAGCGCCTTTAACTGCATTCTCTGAATACTTATATCACGGTGAGTGTTCTGAAAGGTCTTTCACCTAATCCCTCCCTCTCCTTTTCGATCCCCAACAACGCGTGCCGGGCAGAAGTGGTACTCCTACTCCCACAGTGAAAAGAATCTTCGACAGAACTCAGCGATTAAAAGATTCAGATCTTTTACGTAACGTCAAACATGGAACGACCTGAACTCGTACGGGTTCCTTTCTCGAACCCGGGGTTTCAAGCAGAGCGTAAAGAGGCACATCACAGGGCCGCCAACTTGAGGACGACAATCAGAAATCTTGTGAACTGTGAGAGCCAATCGCTAGATACCGCAATGCCTTTCCATCAGGAGGCGTCAATTTATTAAGCACTAGCTGACCCGCTCAACTTCGTTTGCGCCACATAAGAGAGAGTATTACCTGTTCCCGTCGCATTTACTCCCGTCGCGTTGCGTTTACTCCCGTAGCGTCTCGTCGTTAATATTCAATACTACGTGAGATATAGATAATAGATAATACAAAAATGTGATGAATCAGTTCTTACTTTATCACTTCTAGACCATGCTCCTAAATTTGGTGCACCCAATGGCGATCGACCATAGACTAGTTCACAGAGAGAGGCAAGAAAACCGGTGTTACACCAACTTTTGTTGCCCTCTGTATGAGCCTGAAGCGTTAATTAGACGGCAGACGTCGCGTCGCCTTCTAAGTATAGAAAGCACGGTTGGCAGAAATCACGAGCCATAGATAGCGAGGTACACCGAAGAATTGGATGATAGAATCATTATTTCACAGATGTCTGATTGCTCAAAAGTACTGCAGACATAAACCTCTGACTATGTTGCACTAACTATAGTCGATTGGGTTTCCGAAGTCTTCCACGCGGAACCTGTGGGGTCCCGGGGTAACTGTCTCAGGCTCTTGCGCCATTTCAGTGGTGGCAAAACCTGATGGGGTTTTGTGTACTTCACATAGTTAGCTATATTAACTTGGAGAACTTTCATATCGCGATTCAGGGTTGACCATAGACTAGTTAGTTACAGAGGAACTAGTCTAGTCTTTGGACTATCGACTTTCCTTCGCCAAATACTTAGATATAAATGGATCGCCCAAAGACTTGTATCCAGGGAGAAAGTTTACAGACAGTCAAATAAACCGGCTCTCTGCAAACAAGTCTGGTCGATCGGTTATTCTCCACTTCACAAGCATCTTAAATATTTACTTCGAGAACTTTGATATCGCGATGCAGTTCTTTACTAATACATACATGCATATAGTCACGCCTTTATCCTCGAAGGGGTAGGCAGAGGCATAGTATACGCCCACATTTCACCTTATAGTTTTATGTCTCACGTAATAGGTGGTGGGGCTATTGCCGTGTTGAAATGGACAGGAGCAGGAAGCCGCGATCCGCAGTTGAAATTTTGTAAGCGGCACATAAGGCCTTCAACTTGGCTTAATGATTGTCATTATACTGACATCCGGATTTCATTTCGAGTTTTTCTTCTCTACGCACTGGATCTTTTTGAAAAGGTGTTCCCTTAGTCGCCTCTTACGACACAATCGGGATGCATTGGGGTGACGACATTTTGTACTCTTATCCGTCGCAATACGGGACCCCGTCGCGGCGTCGCCACAAGGGGCGCTATGTAATAAAGAGAAAATATTTGATTATTTTGTTTGTTTGCATTCAATGGACTCCCTAACTCCTGAACGGATTTAAAAAATTCTTACACTGTTGGGAAGTTACGTTATTTCCGGTGAACATAGGCTATATTTTATTCCTGTATTCCCACGGGAACGGGAACTATGCGGGTGAAACCGCGTGACTTCCACTAGACCTAAATATAAAAGTAAGTTAATAATAATTATACACCATACATACAGGTCAAGTTAATAATAGCCAGTTAAAACACTATTTATTACAAAATCTCAACAATTATAACAAGCAGGTAGCAAGGAAGCATCCTTGACTTTAAGTTTACAATTCGAATCTTGGCACCCAGCTGACATTCGCAAAAATTTTCCATGATAAATGTTGCTGGTACTTTTTCCGCGAAACCTCGATGTCATGTGTAATATGAGTGAGCCATATGTCTGTTCTGACCTAGACCTACACGGTGCAGGAAACATTGTATCGTTGTGATTATAAATGTTATACAGGCTGATTGATTTTATTTAAAGGATTAATGTGTAAAAGTCTTTCTATAAATATTTTACTAGATTGGGTTTATCAATTGTTATCTATTCCTTGTTTTCTGTTGTCGACTACAATGAGCTGGAGAGTCTCATCATTTTCATTGCAGTCAATTTGGTGCCCACTGATGGGCGTACGCCTCCCCCAAGAATCACCACCACGTTCGGTTCGGAGTTGGAGAGTGCCTGCAAGAAACTATAAGCAGCTGACACATACGAGTACGAATATAACAATATGTTAAACATACTCCATATTATAATAATAGTGAGCAAAAATAGTCATAGGTATCCTGTATACCTATGACTATTTTCTTTTTCAAAAGGGATTGGATGGCCAAATCCGAAAAAATCTAATAATGAGGTTTTAAGTTTTATCAAAATCGGGCTCGTGACTTCTTTGAGCATTTTTAGCTATTCCTTATAGTTTCGGATTTGGCCGTCCAAGCCCTTTTCAAAAATTCATCCTGTATAGTGAGTCAAAATCTTTGTGTCGGTATGTTGCGATGTATCGATACGGCGTGTGGCGCAGCACCCGAACCTGAGGCCGCAGTGGTAGCCAAGGTCTGTTGGGAATCCTGAGGTAATCCTTCCGAGGGCTTACCCTGGGCTGCCAATCGTAGGTATTAGGTAGGAAACGTGTGGTTTTTAGTCGGTAAGTGTCCGGCTTAGCATCCATGTAGGATTTTTCTCACATTAAAAAGGGTGTGTGGTGCTGTTTTTGTTGAACAAGCTAAAATCTTTTGGCGGGATTATGATGCTTTAAAATGGAAGTCGTTAAGCCAAGTTAAATGCCTTTATGGGCGGCTAGAAAAATTTCAACAGAAGGCAGACACAACCTGCGCCTGTTCATATTACATACATACATACGATCACGCCTGTCTCCCATCGGGGTTGGCAGTGACTATATGTATTAACAAGGCAATACGGCTTACCACCGATTACGTGGGACAAAATGATAAAAGGTGAAATATGGGCATACCCCTTCGGGGAGAAAGGCGTGATCATATGTATGTATGTATTTATGCATTAGTTGAAAAAACAATCAATGGTCACGAGAGCCTGCGATCTTTGGTGAGGCCAATGTCTAGCAGTGGGCGTCAAACTATTTGAAATGATGATAGGATATAAATAGAGTATAACACTTAAGGCTTTTGTGAACACCAGTATTAAAAGAAGCCTCAATCATCTTTCCATTCTAATGCAATGGATCTCGAAGGTCATACAAAAACGCTAATAACAATACAAATATACCTAAGTAGTCTATTGGCTGAGCCAAATATTTTTTGTTTAGGGTTCCGCACTCTAAGGATACATTTTGTTAAATAATATAATTATTATGAGCTTGTAATTTATTAAATTTCACAATTATATTTAAAAGATTGATTTCATTTTTCAAAAATATAACATAATGCTGCGTGGCACTTAAAACCCTCGCTGCAGTCTTTAGCCTAAATAATACTAACTAACTAACTATCTTCACGCCAAATCCCTTGCGGGGTAGGCAGAGAGAACCGAGCGCCACACGGCACGGTCCATACACACCTCACTTGCTTCTTCAACTTTAATTTTTCTTTTCATGCATGCACGTCGGTTCCTACGGCTCTTGACACCACCTTCAACTAACACACGATTAATTTGGTCGTGGTAGGTTGTGTCGCGGCCTTCCCCGACTTCTACGTCCATCCACTTTCGCGTTGTATATCTGTTTAAAGCAGACTGCTTAGCAGCCAAAAGAAAGCATATAAGTAATAAAATTCTCAATAGTGTAGACAAAGTTAAACCTACTTGGAAAATAATTAACGCAGAAAGAGGCCAAGCAAAATCGAATGATAATAATTTTAAACTTAAAGTAAATGGTAACATAATTACAACAGATGCCGAAGTCGCTAACGAATTTAAACAATTTTTCTCTCGAATTCCAGTAGATTTGACCAGAACCCTAGGTTCTTCTACCCCAATAGCAGAATCCTTGTTAAAAGCAAATGTTCCTTGCTGTAATGAAATATTCAAATTCAGTAAAATTAGTATACACACTATAATAAAAACTTTTAAATCTTTAAATATTAAGAAAACGGCTGACCTCTGGGGAATTTCTGTACATTTAGTTGATTCGTTAATTGAAATGGTTGCCCCTGAATTATCAATAATATTTAATAATTGTGTTGATAGTGGTGTGTTTCCTGACTTAATGAAGTTTAGTAAAATAACTCCTCTGTTTAAATCGGGTAGCACCTCAGATCAGTCCAATTTTCGTCCTATTTCTGTACTACCCACGTTTAGTAAAATCTTTGAAAAGGTAATGCTTAATCAAATGCAAAATCATTTTAATACAAATAAACTATTCCATACTAAACAATTCGGTTTCACGCGCGGTCGGTCTACCACGGATGCTGGAATCAAATTGTTAGAGTGTATATATGAGGCCTGGGAGGAGTCGTATGATGCTTATGGTGTATTCTGCGACATATCTAAGGCCTTCGATTGCGTCCAGCATCAGACTTTAATTCAAAAACTGGATCATTATGGAATCCGGGGGACGGCCTTGGATTTAATTAGTTCTTACCTTAGAGATAGAGTACAGAGAGTAGTTATAAATCGTAAACAGTCAAATGGTTCTGCTGTAACAATGGGGGTGCCTCAGGGTTCAATTCTGGGACCTTTTCTATTTTTAGTGTACATAAATGATCTCCCTCACCTTATAAGAGACGATCACGAGGTAGTTTTGTTTGCTGATGACACATCTTTAATATTTAAAGTTGAACGTGGACAACGCGATCTTGACGAAGTAAACAATGCCCTCTTTAGGGTAGTCCACTGGTTTAACGCATGAATATTATATATATATTATTGTTAAATGAAACTAAAACAAAATGTATTAGATTCACCTTGCCAAATGTTAGGCTCGTTAACACCAGTATTAAGATTAGGGATGATCAAGTAGAATTGGTCGATGAAACTGTCTTTCTGGGCATAAAGTTAGACTCCAACTTGCAGTGGGGGCCTCATATCGAGAAAGTCTCGGGCAGACTGAGCTCTGCAGCCTATGCCGTTAAAAAGATCCGACAACTGACAGATATTAGAACAGCGCGTCTTGTCTACTTAAGCTATTTCCACAGTGTCATGACCTATGGCATACTATTATGGGGTAACGCTGCCGACATCGAATGTATCTTTGTGTTGCTCAAAAGGGCTGTCCGGGCTATCTATGGTATGGGGTTTCGGGAGTCATTAAGAGAAAAGTTTAAGGATATCAACATCCTTACTGTGTATTCACAGTACATTATATGAAAACTTATTATATACTCATAAAAATTATAGCATTAAAGACTTTCTAGAAGACAAGACTGCCTGGCAGTGACACGAATTGCTCCTTTCTACATTAAAAAAAAACTGTATTAGATACTAAGATGAATAAGAGGGACCGCACTGAGTTTCTTGGGGTGTTCTTCTCAGTCTGTAGCATTTCCGAACCCCCGGTAGAGTCACAAAAATTTTGACAAACCTAAATAATTTTTAAAAATTTCAAAGGGAATAAATTTTATTTTATTTTATTTTATTTTTGTTTATTTTATTTTATTTTATTTTATTTTATTTTAATTTAATTTATTTTATTTTATTGTTTTGTCATTCTTTCATCTCCCATTCGTTCCACATGCCCGAACCATCGTAGTATGCCCTTCCTTACTTTAACACCGACTCTCTTTTTCAGACCAACTGTCTTTCTTACATCTTCATTCCGAACGCGATCTGCGAGCGTTACTCCGCAGATTTTGCGTAGCGCGCGCATCTCGACCGCGTTTATTCTACTTTCATGCGTTTCCTGCCATACCCAACTCTCGCTTCCATACGTTAGCGTAGGTATCAGCACCGCATTGTGTACTGCGAGCTGGGCCTTTTGACTTAAGGCCTTGGTACCTAAAAGTTTGCCTAACGCTCCATTCACACTATTGCCCGCAGTTACCCTCTTTTCTACATCAGCGGTGTACCGTCCATCCCTGCTAAATAATCATGTAAAATTAGTTAGTTTTAGAAAAACATACTACAGAAAATAGATGTCTACATCTTCTTCGGACAGTAGCTCCATGACACAATACGATAAAAACTAACATTTTATGACCTTACTCAATAAACAGGACGAACACAAAAAAAAAATTGCTAAATCTGATGAGTGGTTTCTGTCGTGAAATACAAAACTATAATGAAGCAAACCTAATTTTTTTTTCAGTGTATTTTAATAACACAGCTTTACTCGTGAAAATAATATAAAATGTATATTGTGAACAAAAAAATAATTAAGTATCTATGATTTGTCTACTTTTTTTTCATTTAATTATTTTTTTTGTACAGAACCCCACCGTCTCAATCACACACTTGATAGATTTTAACTTGTAATAGCCATTTAACGATATTTGAATATGATTATTATACCGCTTGTTAGTGTCAATCAAACAGACATTAATATTTCTATCTATTCGTTTATCAATAACGTATATCATGAACAATATGTAGCGACAACAATAAAAGTCTATGGACATACAATATTTTCAAAACTTACGCACCTGTTAAGCGTTTACATAAATCAAGCTTAAATAATCGCAATCGTGGTAAAATTTCCCCTCAAGAACATGCTCCAGGAATCACAAGCATCAATATAATATGCACTTATTTTTTTTTTTTAATTGAGGAAAATCATAATCGGATGCTGCGCCGTTCTCCTACCGACTAAAAACCACACGTATCCTAACTAACAGCTTACGGTTTGGAGCAGGTAAGCCCTCGGAAGGATACCCCAGGACTCCCAACAGAGACGTATAACTAATAGATAAACCTTGTATTAATTTTATTTATTTATTCAATCTTTAATAATAATCTTAATCCAGGGTGTTAGGCTGATGATGATACCCTAAATGACACACTGTCAGATAACTATTTCCCAAATTGGTTCAGGCGTGAATAAGTAACAAATATTCTTCACAAACTTTTACTCCTAAAATATTTGAGATTATTTTATTCAATTTCAATTTATTTATTTACAATTTTAATTTTCTGCAATCTGTACTTACACATAATTGCAATAACACACATATTATATTTAGAGTAATTGTATACCACAATTAGGCCTAGGATTTGACTTTTGTAAATGAAGTGGTTAATTATGAAACAATCTTATCTGATTGCTGCCGAAGGCAATATAGCAATTCGCAGAAAGTATTTTAAAACATTGCTAATAGTTAGTTTACTTGGGCCTGACTAGCGAAAAATTCTAAATCTATAGGCCCGACCATATGAGCACCATAAAAGAAAGAAATAAGTGGGTCCATAGATTCCAAAATATCTTTTTTATATTACTAAGGTGGCAGACAAGCATACGGCCCACCAGATGTACCGGTGGTCACCGCAGCATATGGACGTTTGAAACACCAGAGGCGCTACACTCGCGCTGCCAACCCTGTAAAAACCTTCTAAGACTTAAAGAACCCCATACTATAGGCGTTTGGGAAAACCGAGGCAGGGAGAGCATTCCCCAACCTCAGCGTGCGCGGAAGAAAGCCCCTATCGGATCTAACCGTGCTCGAGCGCTCGATAATAATTTATTAAGGCTAAGCTCACACATGTTTTTAGGAAACAAATGACTGATTCCCACCTCTCTAGTACCTAGTGCTACGTGTAAGTCTTCGTCAGGATATTTCAGGATAACCCGAAGTTTACCAGCAGACTTTGGGTACCATCGCGACCTCCCCTCTGTCTGGATCGCGTTTAATCCCTCCACTTGAGGATTTGTCTACGACTAGCGGACGTCACGCGGTTTCACCCGCGGAGCTCCCGTTCTCGTGAGAATGCGGGAATAATAAATAGCCTAAGTTCACCGGGGATAGTGTAGCCAACAGAGAAAAAATTTTTCAAATCGGTTCAGTAGTTTCGGAGCCTATTCGTAGCAAACAAACCAACAAACAATCAAATCTTTCCTCTTTATATTAGTATAGATATATAGATTCAGAACCGTAACTTGAAATTTGAAGTGACCGATGGAAAGTGAAACCTAAAATAGGATCTTAACTACCATGACTCATTCCACACATACGAATAACCTGCTTTCCTTAAGTAGTCATGTCACGACGGATCTAAAGGCCGTCATACGACCTTCAACTAGAATAAACATCAACGCCAATTTACGGGATCGTGTTAGACAGACAGGCAGACAGGTTTTACCTATTGATTTATTGAAATTTAAATCTCTTCCGTTTTAACAACCTTGACCGCATTACCAACTGCTCTCCATTAAATATAAAAAAAAACATAAAAACAATAAATAAAATTTAGGTTGTAAATCACTTGATAACTTTTAAAGCCAAAGGCCGAATGACGCCGAAAGCAAAACGTTTAGTTCATTAACAACATCGGATAATTCCTTATTGCTTCAAAGTTTTCTTAGAAACAAGTTTTGAAACTAAATAAATTTTATATTTATTATAAACATCCTGTAGATACTGCTTACGGAAAGTCCTGTATTGACAAAGATAACTTTACAACTGATTGCTCACTATATGAAAACCTAAACCTTCCTGTCATCAAAATAAAGATCGTTATTGCGTGACAATATTTCAATATTAGCAAATTTGAGTCTTTAAAGTTTCATATCAGCAAACTTATAATTCATGTTTCTACATACTCATTTTAATTTAAAGACTTTATGTAACCGTCATAAAGTTTATAATCGCATATCAGTGTTTAAAAAACTGCAAAACTATAGTGGTTATTCTCCACATTGCCATTTACGACGGTCACAGTGCACAGGAAGGAAATAAGGTCATATGATAGGATCAAGTCATGTTTTTGTGTATGGTGTGTGCCCGGGCAATGTCACATGTTGGCATTGAAGATGTAGTACGAACTTAAAGGTATAAAAAAAGAAATAGATAGTGACGTAATAGGGCTGGTAATCGTGCAGTTCAGTGTTTTATACAAATAAGTTATGATCATTAAGTTAATTTTTTTTTAATGTATCAAGATACCCACATTCTTATCTCTAATACTTATAAAGTACTAGCTGATGCGCGCGGCTTCGCCCGCGTGAAATTTGGTCCCCGTTCCCGCTTCCCGTGGGAACATTTTCCCGGTATAAAAAGTAGGTAGCCTATATGTTATTCCGGACTATACTCTATCCCTGTACAAAATTTCAGCCAGATCCATTCAGCCGTTAGAGCGTGATTGAGTAACAAACATCCAAACATCACACATACAAACTTTCACATTTAGAATATTAGTAGGGTTAGAGATAAAATAAATCCTACTTCCTACTAATCCTACTAATATTATAAATGTGAAGTTTGTGAAGATGTTTGGATGTTTGTTACTCAATCACGCTCTAACGGCTGAACGGATCGGGCTGAAATTCAGCACAGAGATAGCTTATAGTCTGGAATAACACATAGGCTACTTTTCATCCCGGGAAAATGTTCCCACGGGAAGCGGGAACGGGTACCGAATTTCACGCGGGCGAAGCCGCGAGCGTCATCTTCTAGTATTATAAATGTGAAAGTTTGTGAAGATGTTAGGATGTTTGTTACTCAATCACGCTCTAACGGCAAAATGGATCTGGCTGAAATTCGGTACATGGATAGAGTATGGTCCAGAATAACACATAAGCTACTTTTTATCCCGGGAAAATATTCCCACGGGAAGTGGGAACAGGAACCAAATTTCACGAGGGCGAACCCGCGCGCACCAACTAGTTAATAGTAAATTACTTCCTGCCTCGGTTTTCCGAAACGCCTACAGTATGGGGTTCTTCAAAAGGGGTCTTAGAAAGTTTTTACAGGGTCGGCAGCGCGAGTGTGGCGCCCTTGGTGTTGCAAACGTTCATAGGCTGCGGTGACCACCGGTCCTTCTAGTGGGCCGTATGCTTGTCTGCCAACAAGGTGGTATAAAAAAAATGTAGCCTGTAAAAATTGCACTTTGCCATAAGGTTGCCCATTTTTTTTTTTTTTTTTCTTAATGTGAGGGAAAATTCTCTTAGGATGCTATGCCGGACTCTTACCGACTAAAAAAACCTCACGTGACGCCCAACAGCCTATGGTTGAGAGCCCCGGGTAAGCCCTCAGGAAGGATGTCCCGTGACTCCCAACAGACCTACGGCGCCGCTGCGGCCTCGCCCAGGGGGTGGTTCGGGTGCAATCCCGCGTCTATGGGGGGTTTCGGGTGTGACCCCGCTTCTAAGGGGGGGCGTGCGTGAGTTGCTCACGTCACGCTGCCGTCATGGGCCTGCTTCTGTAAGGACGGTGAGCGGCCCTCTCACCGTCCTCAGACCCCCGGTCATGGAGGCCGATAGTCCTCGGCGAAGACACGTCAGCGGTGCCCAGGGCGCCGACTGCGGAACTCGGGTGGGAGAGTTCTCTCCCGCACCCGGCCCGCCGCCTCCTTCGCGAGCATGACCTGCTCGCAGAAAGAGGCGGCGCAGTCCCACTTACTCCCGCTGGAGAGCATGGCTCGCACCATGGCCTCGAGCGAGAGTGTGTCCACGCCCAGACCCACTACGAGGACCTGGCGCTGTTGTGCCCACGCCGTGCACTCCACCAGCGTGTGGAGCGCCGTGTCATCGCTGCGGTCCTCGCAGTGCTGACACTCGGCCGTGGTTTCCCGGTGTTTTCGCCACAGATACCTACCGAAGCTACCGTGCCCGGCAAGCATCTGTGTCAACCGGTAGGAGAGAGCACCGTGTCTTCTCTCCAGCCACTCGTCCATGACCGGTCTGACGGCCGCGATTGTGGCGAATCCTCCCTTTGGTTGCTCAAGTCGCACCTTCCATGTGTCCATGGTTTCCTGGTGGAGCAGGGTCCGCTGGGCCTCGATTTCTCGAGATGCAGGCCTTTGGCCCCGCTCCAGCGCCTCCTTGCGCCATCTGAACAGTGACGCAAGGGCTCTCGCTTCCAGGTCCCATGGAGGGGTCCCGGCTAGGAGACATGCCGCCTCACCGGAGATCGTGCGGTATCCTCTTATCACCCTGACGGCTATCACTCTCTGCGGGCTCAGCAGTCTAGCCTCATTGCTGGCCGTCAGGGTCTCCGCCCATACGGGAGCCCCGTACAGGGCCATGCTTCGCACGATCCCCAAGTACAGCCTCCTGTAGGGAGCGTTGGGTCCCCTGATGTTGGGCATCAACCGCGCGAGTGCGGCCGATGCTCTCCTCAGTTTTGGGACCAAACTTCGGAAGTGATGTCCGAAGTTCCACCGGCCATCGAGTACGAGCCCCAGATACTTCATCGAGGGCTCGATGCCGATGCTGACGCCCCCTACCTGTCGGCTGGATCCCGCAGGTGGCCCCATCCGAGGTCCGTGGAAGCACAGAGCCTCGGATTTGTGAAGGGCGACCTCGAGACCCAGCCGCCGAATCCGACCCACGACCTGAGCAACCCCTGCCGTGGCCTTAAGTGCTGCGGCACGGTGCGTTGCTCCCCGCGCCGTAACGAGGGTGTCGTCGGCGTAATACGTTACGCCAACCCCTCTGAGCAACGGACCACGCAGCACCCAGTCGTAACCGATGTTCCACAGGAGCGACCCTAAAACAGATCCCTGTGGAACACCGCACGACACATCTCGCCGACCCGGCCCTAGCCAGCTCGGGTAAGTTATGGCTCTCTCAGAGAGATAAGCCCCGACAATTCGACGAAGGTAGGGAGGCACTCCATGATAGATAAGCGCCTCCCTGACGCAGCTCCAGGGCAAGGTGTTGAATGCGTTGGCGATGTCGAGAGACGACGCCACCACCACCTCACCCTGTGAGACTGCTTCCTCCGTCAGGCCTCTAATGCGCATGATCGCGTCCACGGGGTAGCGTCCCTGACGGAAGCCAAACTGGCTATCCGCCAGATCAGGCCCCACGCGTGTGAGGTGCCCGACGAGGCGTTGTGCAATAATGCGCTCAAAGAGCTTGCTCACCTCGTCGAGCAACACGATCGGCCGGTACCCTGATGGGGAATTTGCCGGTCGCTCCGCCTTTCGAATCAAGACCGGTTTCCCGGTCTTCCAGACCTTGGGAAACTGGCCTTTCTCGAGGCATGCGCTAAAGAGCCCAATTAGTCGAGGCCCAAGCTCTTCGAGAGCCAGGACCCACGCTCGGCCTGGAATGCCGTCGGGTCCAGGGGCGGTGTTTCTGCGGGATTTAAGCCGCAGTACAGCCGCCCCTAACTCACCCTCGGTGACTACGGGCACGTCGTTCTCACTGCCTTCCGCGTTGGGCGCCTGAGACGGAGCCATGCGCGGAGAAATATGTTCCTCCGCTCTCGACGGGAACAAGGAGTCCAGGACCTCCTCCAGCCGCTCCGGCTGGAGACTCTGAGTCAGTGGGGGCGCCTTAGGGCGTAATTTGCCCCTTACCATAAGGTACGGGCGCCCCCACGGGTTCCGCTCCAGAGTCTCCATCAGCTCATCGCGGCCCAGCTTTTTGGACCGCTTGATGGCCGTCTGGAGGGCCCTCTTGGCCTCCTTGTACCCATCGTAGAGCTCCGTCTCTCGGGCCGCCGCATCGTCTGGGCGGCGACGCCTCCGGCGGAACCTGGTGTACCGGCGGCGTGCGGTAACGCACTCCGCGCGCAACTGCGCGATTTCCGGCGTCACCAGTACACCTTTTTCCTCGCCGGCCTGGGCCTAGCCCTGGGCATCGCCGCATCGCAGATGTGCGAAATGGCTCTCCCGAACCACTCCACCTCGGTATCAACATCGGCAGGCCTGTCCGCTGACGGAATCCAGGCCTGCACAATGGCCGCCTCCAGGAGAGCCTCCCGATCAAGGCGATGAAGTGCCCAACGCGGTTCCGGGGGATTCGCAATTGTAAGGTTGCCCATTGTACATTTTATAACATGAATTTTCATATCAATGTTGATTGGTGTGCAATATGATTTATGATACAATGTGTGTACAAGGTGTGGTATGTCGGTCATTACACTCGAGGTGATATTACACTGCAAGAAAACCGAGAGTGTAATAACCAAACCTCACGTGTGTCATACGACGTTTTTCAACACACTTACGAGTAAAAAAACAAACTTTATAATTATTCATACTCAAATAAACAATGCTCACAGCACAAACGGAAATGTGTTATAAAGGCGCGCTCCGCGCTGATTTTTGTTTTTTCAGCTCGTGGGGTGTCAGCTGTTGAAGCGTAGGCACGAACAATTACGCTAAACAGCCAAAACGCAACTTTATAAATTAGTTTCACGTTGAATTATTAATTAAAGTAAAGAAATTGTTGAAAATTTATCATATTCAGGTTTCAGGTGGTTCTCTAACTTCTTATTTTTTACAAAAATTTGTTATTTTAGTCAAAATGTTGAAACGAAACGTATCTAAGTCAATACTTTTTTCCGAGATTTAAAAATAAAATTGTAACCCAGTTAAGTTAAGAGCAAATACAATGCATAAATAATATCTTTCAGTGAGATACAAACTTAATTTGATGGATTATAAAATAAAACACTTGTGCGATCAAGAAAAAAAAAGCGCAAGTGTTTATAAAAACCAATTTATGAGCAAGGGTGTTGAAAACCATATTTGTATACTATTCTTTTAATTTTACGGTCAGTGATAGTAGCCCATCCGCCGTTTTAGAGTATGAGAGGAAAGATATTTATTTAAAATAAAAAATTGCGTGTACTTAGTGTACACACCTAAGAAGTGAAACTTCTTCATAAACTTAATTTTCACCTCACCTTAAATTAAGTCAAAAAGTACAAAAGTACAAAAGTCCAAAAGTCCAAAAGTTTTTTTTTTTTTTTATTTTTTTTTTATACCACTAAGGTGGCAGACAAGCACACGGCCCACCAGAAGAACCGGTGGTCACCGCAGCCTATGAACGTTTGCAACACCAGAGGCGCCACACTCGCGCTGCCGACCCTGTAAAAACCTTCTTAGACCCCTTTTGAAGAACCCCATACTGTAGGCGTTTGGGAAAACCGAGGCAGGAAGATCATTCCACAACCTAAGCGTGCGCGGAAGAAAACCCCTACCGGATCTAACCGTGCTCAAACGCTCCGGACGTAGGGTGTGCGGATGAAATCCCTGTCTATGGCGAGCGGTGCGATGATAGAAGGTAGCCGTGGGCATCATGTCAAACAATTCCTCGGAGCACATACCATTGTACAGGCGGTAGAACACGCATAAGGAGGCATAGTCTCTCCTGTCGCGAAGAGGTTCCACACCACCTGTCAGTATAGGATCGTTGACAACTCTCACAGCTCGCCTCTGCACCGAGTCAAACGGGCGAAGCTGATATTCAGGTGCCCCCGCCCAGAGGTGACAGCAGTACTCCATGTGTGGCCGCACTTGCGACTTATAGAGAAGCAGTGTTTGCGCCGCAGTAAAGTACCGCCGCGCCCTGTTGAGCACACCGAGCTTCTTGGACGCCAGCCTGGCCTTGTCCTCCAAATGACTGCGGAACTGAACGTCACTGGAGATGTCAACACCAAGGATCCCTATACTTTTAGAGATGGAAAGAGATGTGCCCTGGAATCGTGGCGCTACAGTAATTGGGGCTTTCTTAGCGGTGAAGAAACACGCCTGTGTCTTGGAGGGATTGAACTGGACAAGGTTTTGTCTACCCCAATCGGACACTCTAGTAAGAGTAGCCTCGATTTCAGACACAAGCTGTTCACGACTTTCCTCCACTGCGTCCCGAGAGATACCGGGACGGCCTGTGTAACAAGTGTCCCCTGTACTGTCGTCTGCATAACAATGAATGCCGTCAATAGACAACATGTCATTGATATGCAGCAGAAACAGGGTAGGGGACAACACTGAGCCTTGCGGTACTCCAGCGTTTATGGCCATGCAGTCAGAACAGCTGCCGTCGACAACAGCCCTGATGCTTCTATCGGCCAAAAAGCTGGACACCCATCCGCAAAATCTCTCGGTCAGTCCGTAGGAGGGCAATTTTTTAAGAAGACCACGGTGCCAGACCCGGTCAAAGGCTTTAGAAATGTCGAGGCTCACTGCTAGAGCCTCGCCCTTACTCTCGATAGCCGTCGCCCATCGGTGTGTGAGGCACACGAGAAGATCGCCCGTCGAGCGACCGTGACGGAAACCGTACTGCCGGTCACTGAGCAGGTCGTTTTCCTCAAGGTACCTCAGGAGCTGTGTATTAATTACACGCTCCATCACCTTAGACAATAGAGAGGTGACGGCTATAGGCCTGTAATTGGCCGGGTCGGTCCTATCACCCTTCTTGGGCACAGGATGCACATACGCGATCTTCCACGACGCCGGGACTTGTCGCATGGAATAAGAAAGCGAGAAAAGACGTGTAAGTACCGGACACAACTCTGGACCACACTGCTTAAGTACTACCGCGGGTATACCGTCTGGCCCACTCGACCTATGAACGTCCAGAGAATGAAGCTCCCGTCGGACGTCCCGCTGCGTAAATTTAACTTCCGGCATGGAAGTTCCACACCACGGAACGTCCGGCGGCACAGCACCCCCGTCGCTCATGGTCGAGTTAGAGGCAAAGAGAGAACCCAAAAGGTCGGCCTTCTCCCTGGCACTCTGGCCAGACTACCGTCGGGTTTAAGCAAGGGTGGTAAACCTGACTGACAGAAGTTTCCCTCGGCAGCTTTGGCAAGCGACCAGAATTCACGACTTCCTGAAGGGTACCCTGCTAGCCGCTCACCAATTCTGCCGACGAAATCGAATTTAGCCCTGACAATTGCTCTTTTGCTGGCCCTCGAGGCGGCATTTAGTTTGCGTTTCACCTCAGAGATGTTAGGATCTGAATTTGCACGAGCCGTGGTCCAGGCTCTGTAGGCAGATTCTTTCAGCATCAAAGCTTCTCTGCAGAGCCGATTGAACCACGGTCGCTTTTTTGCTCCTACAGGGATCCAGCGGTTGGGAATATAGCACTCCATGCCCTCCAAGATCCCCTCAGCGACTGCTGCAGCGCAGGAATCCAGATCGTCTGAGGCAAAACAAAGCCGCCTCCACGGGTACGACGCGAAGAACTCCCGCAGTCCATCCCAGTCTGCTGACTTATAGTGCCACACATGTCGCCACTCCTTGGGCCGAGGTGGTTCAGGCCTTGCGAGAGGCACATGCGCCCGAATGATACAGTGGTCCGACGATCCGAGCGGAGCATCCACTGAGACGTTGTATCCATCCGGACGCGTTGTCAGCAGGAGGTCCAGCAATGCACTATGCTCGTTCTCCTTATCTGGTATCCTCGTATGGGATTTAACCAGTTGGGAGAACCCATAGGTCAGGGCAAATTCGTGTGCAGCGTTCCCCGCAAAGTTGGTCATCCGGGAGCCCAACCAGTCAACATGATGACCGTTGAAGTGAAAAAGTCCAAAAGTCTAAAAGTCCAAAGTCCAAAGTTCAAAAGTCCAAAAGGCCAAAAGTCCAAAAGTACCAAAGTCCCAAAGTCCCAAGGTCTCAAGGTCCCAAAATCCCAAAGTCCCAAAGTCCCAAAGTCCCAAAGTCCCAAAGTCCCAAAGTCCCAAAGTCCCAAAGTCCCAAAGTCCCAAAGGCCAAAAGTCCAAAAGTCCCAAAATCCCAAAGTCCCAAAGTCCCAAAGTCCCAAAGTCCCAAAGTTCCAAAGTCCCAAAGGCCAAAAGTCCAAAAGTCCCAAAGTCCAAAAGTCCCAAAGACCCAAAGTACCAAGGTCCCATCCAAAAGTCCAAAAGTCCAAAAGTTCAAAAGTTCAAAAGTTCAAAAGTCCCAAAGTCCCAAAGTCTCAAAGTTCCAAAGTTCCAAAGTCCCAAAGTCCCAAAGACCCAAAGTACCAATGTCCCATCCAAAAGTCCAAAAGTCCAAAAGCCCTAAAGTCCAAAAGTCTAAAAACCCTTAAATGACATGCTATCACTGGATAAAGTACTCTTAATTCGAATCCACCGTGGTGGGGAACAGAACAAAGATGGCGCGTAACCAAAAATCGTGACGTGACGTGACGTGACGCAAATTTTTTTCCAACGCCGATAAAGAAGTTTCACTTCAAAATAACCGGCCAAGTGCGAGTTAGACTCGCCCATGAAGGGTTTCGTAGCAACAAGTAACATAATATAAAAGTTCTTATAGTTCGTTGAAACTTTGATTGATGTTTTAACACGTTCGCAGTGGTAGTGTTTTTCTAACCGAAAATTGCGGTTTATGACGTATTAAAAAAAAACTACCAGCTCTATCTCGTTCGAACCAATTTTCGTTGGTAGTTTTTATGGCAATGTACATCATATATTTTTTTTAGATTTATCATTCTCTTAGTTTAGAAGTTAGAGGGGGGGGACACACATTTTTCCACTTTGGAAGTGTCTCTTGCGCAAACTATTCACTTTAGAAAAAAAATATTTTAGGAACCTCAATAGCATTTTTAAAGACCTATCTATAGATACCCCACACGTATGGGTCTGATGAAAAAAAATTTTTTGGGATTTAGTTCTGAGTATGGGGACCCCCAAAATTTACTGCTTTTTTTCTAGTTTTATATAAGAATCTTGATGCGGTTCACAGAATACATCTAGTTACCAAGTTTCAATAGCATAGGCCTTACAGTTTCGGAGAAAACTGGCTGTGACACACGGACGGACAGACAGACAGACAGACAGACAGACAGACAGACAGACATGACGAATCTATAAGGGTTCCGTTTTTGCCATTTGGCTACGAAACCCTAAAAACATCTACAATACCGATTTCAAAAACCTTTCGCCATTTTACACCATGGCAAAGTAACATGGCTATTATCTAGCCCAGTGTATCACCTTGCTAATACCCTGGGGAGCGGAGCAGTAATAGTAAACGACAAAATATAAGTCGCGTAGGGGTGCTGCGTAGTGGCTGTGCTACGGGGTAGTGGCTATGCTACGGGGTAGTAGCTGTGCTACGGGGTAGTAGCTGTGCTACGGGGTAGTAGCTGTGCTACGGGGGTCTACGGGGTAAAGTCGAGATGCACAGTTACAGTCACAGGGTCATTTGTAAAATGATGAAGAAATTAATCTTGGTGGTAATTTTGTATGAGCCTTTTTTGTACGAGACTGTAATGAAACGAATTTTCGTAGAACAAATGTTGTGGTTGTTGATTTTAACTATCTAGTCCTAGCAGGTTGCTGGTGTTTTACAAATGACCCTGTATTCGTGCGTTTCGGCGGAAGAGTCGTCAAGCCGTTTTTGTCCCGGTTGTCTCAAAATAAAACCCTGTACCAACCCGACTGATCTGCGTGGTAGAGTAAGGTCAATTACCTTCCCGATATGGCCAACATCGTACTATTCCAATGTTGGTCATACTCAGCTCAGACTTGGTCTCCCCCGGTGGAGACAAAGTGGGATTTCATTGATACCTTCATCATCCACTGAGCCTATTCCTAACCCAGTTGAGGTAGGTTTTCCAGGCAACTACGATGCGGCTGAACGTCGAATTTAACTGCCATCTGACATTCATTTCACATTACATCCATTCGAACCTACCTTGACCGATAGGCGATATTGAAATTCTGTACTTCGATGATGGTTCTTACCTGAGGCAGGATGCTTGTTTCAATAAAGTTACCTGCATCTATTTAGTTATTGTTGTTACGCTGCAAACTAGGTCAATCACTCCGATCCGCTCTTATTTCCCTCCGCGCTCTATCGGTACAAGTTAATCAATGTTTCCTCAGGGTGGGCGGGAAAATGTCATAAAGGACATAATGTGTGTTGTGGCGTTTTCATTCAAGACTGTTTCCTTGTAATCTTTCCACTTTCATTGTAAAAGACAATGCATTTTTTGTGAGTTTATGGAAATACTTTTGTAAATTCTAAAAATAAATAGAAATTTTGCCATTTTGACTGTAACTTTAACATTTATTTCGAGAGTTTACCAATAGTCTCAAAGAAAACAGCGCTTATTTCGAGAATTTACCGGTCGGTATACCTCACAGAAAATATCACATTTCAGAGTGACAGTAGATTTACAGTAGCTTAAAATAATAGAGTCGTAAGAGGCGACTAAGGGAACATTTTCGCAAACAGATCCATTGCGTAGAGAAGGAAAACTCGAAATGAAACCCGGTTCTCAGTCAAATGACAATAGTTAAGTCAAGTTAAATGCCTGATGGGCGGCTTGAAAATTTTAACTGCGGGTCGTCACGTCATGCGCCTGTCCATTTCAACACGGCAGTAGGCTCACCCCACCTATTACGTGGGACCTTATAGTTTTAAACTATAAGGTGAAAAGTGGGCGTATATTATTCCTCTGTCTACCCCTTTGGGGATTAAGGCGTGACTATATGTATGTATGTAAAATAATACATATATCCAGGCTAATCAGAGCCTCTAAGACAAGTTTTTTTACAAAAATATTAAAAGCCTTAAGATTAACCTTTACAACCAAGAAACCTTCCTAATTCACCTGTGTCTGTGTACCACAAGGTTGACAACTAGAAATTGCCTGAGGCTACGGACCCGCCTTTGTACATCTATTACGCAAAAATCTATTAATAAATCATACTACACAAGTTTCAATAAGAACCTCTGAAGACCTTAGTCAACAAGACCTTAGACAAAAGTCATTCATGGTCATCATTTTCTGTTAGTTTTGTTATTCCGCGGGTAATGCGTTTGGGCACCATCATTCCAGCTACGGGTGTATCTGGAACGGTGTGTGTGGGCTCACCGGTGCCGAAGAAATGGGACCGTAAACCCACTAAACCCCGCGGTGTTCTTACTCACCCTCTAACCGGGCCGAAGTATACGACGAATTCGTTACAACATCGACCCGGCAAAGCGTGCTCGTAGAGTTCTCTCAAGGGGCTCTTCTGGGATCTTCTGATAGGAGGGACTGTGTGGAGTCGCTTCGAGTTCGCATGAAAACCGTGGGAATTTCTCCACGAAATAGGTCATCAATTTTTCCTACCAGATCCATGAGCGATGACCACGGTAATGAGCGATATTTTTTTTTTCTTTTGTGCATGTTTAGAATGTGGAATGATCTCTCAGTCATGGTTTTTCCAAGCGCCTGCAAAATGAGGTCCTACCTCGCAATCGGAGTGACTTCAGTCAGCTTGCGGCCACGGCTGGTGCAACCCAGCCAAAACGTCAAGTGAGGTACGTTAAATATGCATGATCCTGTCAATACATAGGTTTTTATATTAATATGGGGTTCTTCAAAAGAGGTCATATTAGGTTCTTGCAAGGATAAGAAGGAAAAATTGTTAAAAGGGAGACAATGTTTCAGATAATTACGGACTGACGAGAGATTGGTGCGCAAGGTGCATTACAATGTTAACCACGTGTTAGTTAGTAGATTCTTAGATGTTATAACGTGAACGATAATAAAGGAGGGGAGGAAGGGGAACCCACCTCACAAACACACACACACACAGAACATGTAATGCCTGATTCCATTAGTTATGTTATTACTTGTCTACGACTTTCGATCATTACTATCCCCAGTAGGGAGACGAGGCCTTTGGCAAGTATGTACCTCAGTCTCTTTATAGGTTAAGTTATAATTTTTGGGTCAGCCAATTTTGGAGCGGCAAATAAAGAAGCGCTATAGGGTTATCTAGAGGGGTAGCACTGGTACAAAATAGTTCTGTTTATATTTGATTTTTAGGTTCGAAACCCCCAGGATTGCAATAGAAAATTACGACTCTTACACTGAAGTTCTACGAAATAAAGTAAATTTATCAACTTGCAACCGCAAGAATTCTGAGGCCACACCGACAGTCATTAATTGCCACACTACCAGACAGAACACATTCATCAATAGTAGTGTCTCTTGTAGGGGACACTGAGGGGGTAGGCAGGGGGGTACCGTAAGTGACCTGTCATGTCAGCCGCCGCGGTACTTTCAATGCCGAAACATAATAGGGTCAAGATCTTGTCGTGTGCACTTATGAGCTTACTTAAGGATTGTTGGCTGGTCCAAGTTATGAGAGAATGTGAGGGAGCGATGTGTTGCATCGAGCGGCGCGGTGCTCATAAATCGCTCTTATATCTTATATCAATTAGATATCAGTCCACTGCCTACGTAAGCTTCTTTCAATCACTTTTGAAGGCTGATTTGCCTTATTGTAGCACGATAGTTGGTAAAGAATATAGTTTCGAGTTTATCTTCTCTTCGCGATGACCTCATCCGTTATTCAGCAGCTGCACCACTTGCAGGACTAATTTGGGCCCCGAAGAATTAGTAATATCTTAGACATTTAGAGATAGCTCACATTTTAAAGTTTCATATTGGCAGAAAGATGTTCCAAAATTGATCACCACTGATTTCGCTTTTTTTTTTTTGTTGAAAACGTTAAGTCCTCAGTTCTTTACTGATCCCATTTCCATTCAATGAGATGTGTTTTGCAATAGAACCTTTATATGAATGTGAGATAATTTAAGCTACGTATGTTTTAATATAGGTACCTTGCCAGGGGACTATCTCTCTCTCTCTCTTTCTCTCTCTCTCTCTCTGTCTCCAACAGATATCACGTTCAGCATTACTATACAATTATATTTTTATCAAATACCATCTGCACTTACCTTCCATGTCTCATGAATAATAGTGAAAGAAAATACAATTTTGTTCAGGAAACAAATTCTGCTTCACAGATCACCAAACATCTAGGTACTTGTCTGAAGGTCTGTGATACCTGTTTGTTTAACTGTTATTGCACATATACTAAATGACTATACCAATTCTCGTATCAAAAAATATTTGCATTATGTAGGTACATCATTTGTGATTAGTTGAAAAGAAAAAACGGTTCAAAAATTTTCTTTTTTGTCTTCCTAGTCGCATCCAAAAGGGTTTTTTTTACGTGAGGAATATCTTACATGGATGCTATGCCTAACAGCCTACGATTGGGCGCCCCGGGAAAGCTTTCAGAAGCTCAGGACATCCAAAAGGGTTAGGATGCGCACGAATTCCAAAAATGTGACTCAGAATTTTGGGTTTTTTTGGAGTTTTGGCAATCTACGTAATGTTGGCCCCGAAGATCAATAATGGAGTCACAGGTTTGTAAGCGGGACATCCTTTTGTCCTTCCGCAATCTAGAGCAGACAGAGCTTTCTGATCTAGATTCGCAGCTTCTTAAAATGCTTTCCGCTTCTTAAAAAATCTTGAAGAAAAAAATCTCAGGTTAAATAAAACTCAGTAGGTATTCACATATAGTCACCATATTAAAGGAGAGTGCTGAAAAAAACACATTGTGGGTTTCCAGTTAAAAGAAAAAAGAAGTATGCGCCGGGCTGGAACAGGTATGTTCGTGATGCTCACGGGGAGGCGCGACAAAGCTATCAAGCCTGGTTGCTATGTGGTAAACCTGCTTGTGGTCCTGTCCATGATAGAATGTGTGAATCAAGACGGTTATTTAAGGCTAAACTAAAGAATTGTAAAAACAATGAAGAGCAAATTAAAATGGACATCATTGCTAAAAATCATTCGAATAAAAAGTTTGGCAAATTCTGGAAATTAACAAATAAACTGAACCACAAGCAGAGTCACCCTGTGACTGTGGCGGATGTACATGAGCCAGTGGCTATAGCCAATGCTTTTTGTGAGTACTTCAAAGTTGAGCCGCCTCAGCAGAGCCTGCCGCGGGTGTCTGGGACCGATGCCGTGGTGCCGGGGTCATCCTTATCATCCCTGCTTACCTTCAATTCAAAGGAAGTTTTTGATGTTATACGAATGATGGTAAGAGGTAAATCACCTGGGCACGACGGCCTCAGTGTTGAGCACTTGCGGTATGCTGGGTCCCACTTACCAAGAGTGCTTGCCATGTTTCTTAACTTATGCCTAAATCACAGTTATCTACCGAGTAACTTAATGCATACCGTAGTTGTACCTGTAATTAAAAATAAAAATGGAGATGCCTCTGACATGTCCAATTACAGGCCAATATCTTTGGCCACTATTGTGGCTAAGGTGCTGGACAGTCTTCTTGACAAACACCTGGCAGAGCACACTCACCTGCACGACGCCCAGTTCGGGTTCCGACCTGGACTATCAACTGAAAGTGCCATATTTTGCCTCAAGCAGACTGTTCAGTACTACACGAGTAGAAAAACACCCGTATTTGCCTATTTTTTGGACCTGTCAAAGGCGTTCGATTTAGTGTCTAATGAGGTTCTGTGGCACAAATTACAGTGCCAAACATCCCTGCCAATGGAACTTACTCAATTGTTCAAGTACTGGTACGCTAACCAAACAAATAGTGTTAGGTGGGCAGGGGCTGTTTCGGTATTGTACAGGCTGGATTGCGGAGTGAGACAGGGTGGACTGAGCTCGCCTCGTCTGTTCAACCTGTATATGAACGAGTTGATGCAGAGACTCAGCAGCACCATGGTCGGTTGTCATGTTGATGGAGTTTGTTTAAACAATATCAGTTACGCGGATGACATGGTGTTGCTGAGTCCCTCCATTGGTGCATTGAGGAAACTGATCGCTGTATGCAAATCCTATGCGGTGACTCATGGACTCAAGTACAATGTTAAAAAGAGTGAGTACATGGTATTTAAGGCTGGCACAAAAACTTGTATGCAGACATCAGTACTCTCACTATGCCGTACTCAACTTAACAGGGTAAACAAGTTTAAGTATTTGGGTCATTGGGTCACCGAGGATTTAAAAGACGGCTGTGATGTTGACAGGGAACGGAGGTCGCTGGCTGCTCGGGCTAATATGCTTGCTCGCAGGTTTGCTCGGTGCTCACAAGCAGTCAAATCTACGCTGTACAAGGCTTACTGTCAATCATTTTATAGCTGCGGCCTGTGGGTGAGCTTTACGCAGCGGGAGTACAGCGACCTCCGCGTTCAATACAACAATGGTTTCAGGGCAGTGATGGGGCTGCCGTGGAGGTGCAGTGCATCGGGTATGTTTGCAACTCACAATGTGGACAGTTTTGCATGCATTATGCGTAAGCGTTGCACCTCAGCACTTGTGCGCCTTCGCGGCAGTGTCAACACTCTCCTGCAGGTATTCGCGAAGAGGTGGGACTCTCCCCTGCTGAAGAGGTGGATACAGATTCACGCCCTAAAGGTGTGAATCTTCTCCACGAAACTCACACTCTCCTAGTCAATATAGGTATATATTGTTTTAATCTGACACTTAATTGTTTAATTTGTTTTATCTAATGTCATCTGTAAAAAATGTTTAATTGTATCTGATTTATTTAATTTTATGTGATTTTATTTTGGTTTATCTGATTTTATTGAATTTTGTCTGATTTTATTTAATTTTACATTTTGATTTTATGTACTTTTTATTTTATTTTATTATTATTATTTTATTTTGGTTGACTTTGCTTATTTTGGTTTTAATTATGACATGAAAATGTAAAATGCTTTTGTTGATTTTATAATGTTTAATGAATTTTATTGAATTTTATTTTAATGATATTTTAATTAATTACTTTATCTAATTTGATCTGATTTTGTTTTCATGTTATGTAAGTATCAATTTTAATTTAACTTATTTACTTACTGCATTTTATGTAATTTATTTTGTAATTTATATGGGTGTTATAATCTGAAATAAATGATTATTTATTTATTTTTATTTATTATTAAAGTTATACTGTGGAGGAGATTTCTTTAACAACCGCGACTTTACACCAAGATGGGCACAATACATACTGCACAATGTTTATGATTTATGTGTTCAATAAATTGGCAATCGAAACCTTTGCTTCTCTTAAAATATAAATAAAAAAACCTTCGCCAAATTTCATTGGTGCATAAAACCAGTTATCCCTTTATAAATTGTCACAGTCATATATTATTCCGAGGTATAACCTTCGCCTTAAACATTGTATGTGCGTATGTGTTGCAATTCATTTCTCTGTAATTGCGTGACCTCGTTATATTCATATTGTAATGATAGATGAGAAATCTGCGCGTTTATAGATAAACAAATTATCTTTTTTTCTGAACGATAAATATTTAACATTTTTAATGACCATAACTAATATACGTAGGCATCAAGTGAAACATAGAAGAAATACTTATAATTAATCGTCTGTCTCATTATCCTACGATGGCAAACCAACTTAAAAGATTTCCCGTGGCCTATGGATCTTTGCAAAATAAGATGCATTACTCTCGCGCTTCAGACCTTGAGTAAACCTTCTAAGAACGGATTAGTCCGTTAATCCACCCCAAAAAATCCACCCAAGTGGGGTGGATAACCGGAATTACATGTTATAGTATCTCCGGAATTCCACCCCTTATTCATGATAAATAAAAAAAATCAAAAAACAAATGAAGAACGAAAAAACAAGTGAAGATCGAAAAAACAAATGAAGATCGGCAAAACAAATAAAGATCAAAAGAAATCAAAAGAAATGACGGTCGAAAAACAAACGAAGATCGGCAAAACAAATGAAGATCGACAAATCAAATGAAGATCGCCAAAACAAATGAAGATCGTCAAAACAAATGACGGTTGGATAAACAAATGACGATCGAATACTGTAGACTTTGAGGGAAGTGAGTTCGTTCCACAATCTAAGCGTACACGGAATGCAACCCTAAAATTAGTCAAAAGAAAGGAGAGAGGACTGATAGCAGGTTAGCCCAAAATGTGACGTGAAAGAAAAAAAGAAAGAAAAACATTTATTCAGAAAACGCACATTACAGATTGCATGAAAAAACATGACCATCGAACTATATGTAATTAATTTTTCCGTGCGAGTCCTGAATGGGTCACCATGTCAGCATTAATGCTACACCTCATTAGCCAAGACATGAAGTGCAGCGCTGATTTTCAGATGGTTCCCCTTGCCATCACGTCACTCGCGTGAGCACTGAACACATGAGAGTTTCACGTACACCTCACGCCCAAGTACTGGGATATCACCCAGACCAAGCTACAAGGAGCGGAATAGACGCTGAACACCTAATAGTCTATTGGGAATCCGATGGCTTTCCCGGGTCTCCCACCCGTAGGCAGTTGTGAGGCATCGTGTGGTTTTAGTTGGTAGGAGTAGCATTCGCATAGCATCCATGTAGGAAATTTCACACGTAAAAAAATTACTTAATTGCATAATGGAAAATTGGTGAAATAGAATAGAAAAAAACTTTATTTGTACACCTCGTTAAAAACTATTTACAAAATTAAAACTACAATATTGTACAAAGGGCGGTCTTATCGCTAAAAAGCAATTTCTTCCAGACAACCTTACGTGTGAAATATCATTTGTCTCACATTTTTTTAAGGTTAAGAAAAATCTTCATGCATGCTATATTACTGGATATCTTCTGACTAAAAAACCTCACGTATCCTACGTCTAACAGCCAACGGCTGGAAGCCCTGGGTAAGCTATCGGAAGGATACCCCAGGACTCCCAACAGATCGACGGCTACCAATACGGCATCATCTAGGGGGGGTTTGGGTGCTATCCCGCGTCTTTGGGGGGTTTTTCGGGTGTTATTCCGCTTCTTAGGGGAGGCGTGCGTGAATCTCTCATGTTACGCTGTCATCTAGGGCCTGCTTCTGTAAGGAAGGTGCCCTCGTCATTTGTCTCACATAAAAACGGTAATGCAGAAGACAATTTCCGTGGACGGAAATTTACAGGAGAAACGTCATCTGTCAAATATTTAGGACCGGCAACACATGATACAGGTGACGTTTCACTCGTCAATTTCCATCCGTTTTACGTCATGTGGTCGAGAATCAACGCTCTAATGTATGTTGTCGTACATTGTCGTGCATGCACAATGTTCTAAGTATATTTATAACAGCAATTACCATCATTGTGTTCCTAGCCATGGATTTTCTTGATAAGGAGTAAAACATTTACAACAGATGTAGGAAATGCGACACGGAAGCGACACAACATACCTACAAGGTCTATAAGGACGATTGCTTGCACTTACCTACATATATCGTAAACTAACTATGCCCTACAACTTCACCTGTCACAAGCTACGTACCCTATTATTTAACGTGAGGAAAATCCTACATGGATACTATGTCGAACTCCTACCGACTAAAAACCACACGTATCCTAACTAACAGCCTACGTTTGGCAGCCCCGGGTAAGTCCTCGAAAGGATACCCCAGGACTTTCAACAGACCTACGGCTACCACTGCGGACTCACCTTGGTGCTACGAAGTCTACGAACCCTATAACACATAATTTAAGTCATACATGCCCGTATTCTGTCAGGAAACCTGGGACATGCTTCCAGAGGTTTACACGAGGCTCCCGGCTGGCAGTGATATGGTAGGACACCGTTTGGTTTTAGTGGGTAGGAGTCCGGCATAGCATTCATGAGGGATTTCCACAGCTAAAAAAAATTTGCGTCTATGAAAATTAGGCATATTTTAGAGTCTCCCTTAAGTAGTAGCGTGATTAATTCATGATATAGCCTAGATATATTACTTCTGAATAATTAGGTGAATTAATTTTGAAATTCGGTTCAGTTTCTTTAGAGTTTTTATCAATTACAAACGAACGAATCTTTCCTCCTTTTAATACTCGTATAGATAATTAGTATAGGCATCTATTTATAAGTTAACTCGTGTGGAAACTAGTAATATGTCTTGTAGGAAGGGCTGGCGAGGATTCTATAACCTTGTTAACAATTCATGAATACTTTGTACTTACTAAGAGAATAATAATAGGTGTTTCGTTATCGTGCGAGGGTTATTTATTTTTAACTCGTCTAAGTGGCGCCGTCTGACTGATGTGCAGTCATAAAGATTGGCTTAATTCAGTTTAGACACAAATTAGAGATAGTACAGATGGAAACCTACATACTAAATTCGCTGAGGCTACGCGCACATAGACACCGCTCACAGAGTTCACACACACGAGCTCAAAGATTTTAGTCAAAGTTTGCGAGTCTGCGTAGCAGAGGGTAGATGTGAAAAAAAAGTACATACATGAGATTTTCTGTCTTTCCACTCCGACCAACTAAACCGACCAACCGTTGTTCGGAATGGAACTCAATAAGGGACTTTATTCCTATCGGACCAACTGGTTGATGACAGATGTTAATTCATGAAAAAAATGTTCCACTGCAACTTCAACGGACCAACTGCAATACCAACTTAAACGGATGAAACGGATCAACGATTTTCTTTTAAACCTATACATACTTCTTGTTCGATAGTAATATTGTATTGATTTAATCTGTACTATCTAATTTGCGGTTTGGACGACATTGTGAGGAAAAATTCCTTTTCTATACGCGGAATAGACCCGACTACACTATATTGCAATCTTATTGTACAAGGGTCTCTCCAGATTAGGACAGGACAGGTACTGCCCTACTTCCACTCCGACCAACTAAACAGATCAACTAAAACCGATTACCAATTGTACCCTGTTTCGGTGGTGTCTCCCTATTCCACGCCACAAAACAGTCTTGCACCTTTACCATCCTGTCAAATGAATTACTTTATTCGCAATCATTCGTAGACATACTAGCTGATGCGCCGCCGACGTGTCTTCGCCCAAGACCATCGGCCTCCATGACCGGGGGCCTGAGGACGGCCGGGCTGCTCACCGTCCTTACAGAAGCAGGCCCTGGACGACAGCGTGACGTGAGGGATCCACGCACACCGCCTCTAAGACGCGGGATAACACCCGAACCTCTCCTAGATGAGTCCACAGTGGTAGCCTAGGTCTGTTGGGAGTTCTGGGATATCCTTCAGAGGGCTTATCCGGGGCGCTATCAAATAGTAGATCCATTTAAAGTCTAGGTTGTTGAATGTTCACCAGAAACTTTGAAAGCAGTTGACAAAATAAGGCAACATCATTTTGCCGAAATACAAAAATAATGAAGGAAGGAAAAACGTGTCTAAAATTTATCCTCCCGACATCTATTTTCAGTTAGACCTCCACAAATTATTCTAAGAACAAAACTTCAAAACAAGTCGTGTTTGTTTAGTTCGTATCTCAAGACATATCTCCCGATTATCTTAATTAGCTGAAACACAAAGAGTCATGTTCTGCGCTTAGATAGCTCTTGATTAGTTGAAACAAATTGGTATAGGTAAGTACCAGTACCTAGGTATATCGTTAATCAAGATATGGATTAAGGTGAATACAGATTATATTTATTTAATTTTATTTTTTTACGGTAGCTCGGTTTTGAATTCGTTATTAGCATTTCGAGAACAGCATATTTTGTATAAAATATAAGGAGATTTAAAGTTCTCAGGACCTACAGGTTTAATTAGAAAGATTAAGTACCTACCTAGTTGTTTTTGAAAAATATGTTCAATTGATCATAAAAAAAACAATAGAGAATTTGATCGAAGCATAGCAATTTCCTCTTGCAAATCATGTCCGGTCCAGGTCGCCATAAAATATACACGTTATGCATTTCTAAAAATACACAAATGTGATCGATGGATCACAGAAATAATTGTAGATAAGTAACTACTAAGGCTGGGAATCAAAATCTTAGCAATACGGCAGTCGTATCTTATATACTACGTATATAAATCCTAGTCCCTAGTCCCTAAAGCACGCGCCCGCACACACACACACACACACACACACACACACACACACACACACACTACACATTTTAATTAAATAATTTAAAAATTAAAAATTATATTATCTAATCATTATTATAAAATTGTTAATGTCAAATTATTATTATCAAACTATTTTTATCAAATTATTATTATTGTTGTATGACACTGTACCTACAAATCATTATTATAAAATTGATAATGTCAAATTATTATTATCAAACTATTGTTATCAAATTATTATTAGTGTTGAAATGAAATGAAAATATCTTTATTCATTTAGGTTACAAAGTAACACTTATGAACGTCAAAATTTTTGCTTCTACATTTACATTTTCTGCCAGATTCGCAATGCAATAGGTAGAGCCTGTGAGGAAGAACCAATCAGTTCAAAGTCAATAAACTGTTTAATTTAATATTTTTAATCATATTAATATTAAATAAGTATTTTTTTTTATTTAATTGTTTTCAATAATTAATAGAAACAATTATGTAATCGGATGATGTAAACGTGCCTTAACCAAGCTATCGTAATTATTTACAAACAAAATCAGATCATGTAGTACGTTCTTAATGCGGGTGCATACTTAAAAAAATGTTATTATACAATTTATAGCAATCATAACCTTAGTACAATATAATAAAGTAGAAATTCAATTATTATCGTTTTGCAAATTTATGCCTACTTCATATGCAGTTGTTGTAGTGTAATTTAGACTTTAGGACTTAGGAATTAAGATATATTACAAGTGAATAAGGTTAGCTACTGTGAAAGGTTTGTCACCGGAACGACATTGAGGAAGGTTATTATTATACGGGCAGTACGGTTAGCAAATAAACAGTTGTCAAAGGGAAATAAAATAATGTATAAAATTTCACACTGAAAAATCATTGTACAAAACAACCGTGTTAGTTTCACCGTAGTAAAATTGACTGGCTTCTCCACCCTAAAACCGTGTTAAAGTCGCTATCTTAAAAGAAGGATTTAGATGCAACCGGGACTGGAGTCCTAATGTTGATGAGGTTGATGAGATTAAGGGTGTTGTAGGATCTTAGAATAGAATAAAATAATTATAATAATAATATAATAATAATATATAACAATATATAACTTTATTGTACACCAATATAAAACATACAGAAGAGAAAGATGTTACAATTTTATTATTGTACAGAGGGCGGCCTTATCGCTAAAAAGCAATGTCTTACGGGCAGCCTTTATGTCTTTAATGGAAACCTCAATCATATCAGCCAAACGCAGTCCGCTGCTACAAGTAGGCTTTTCAAAAAAAATCCATATTTGAAGGATGTTTGATGACATATATGTTAGAAAACGCTACCAATACTGAGACTAGATGGCGCTTATTCCGGCATAGTCAATAACACTTTTAATTGTTTTATTTACAAGATAACTTTGTGTTTTGTGTTATACGAAACCTAAAATTAGTAATTATACAGCATTATTGACTAAATTTAAATATTGTTGTCTAAACTCTAATGAAATGTTATTGTTCAATTAACAGCTCCCGGGAGAAAATGTGTAATAGGGTGAGAATATTGTGTTCTCTTTATTATTCTGATCGCATAGAAGTAGGGTTTAACGCTGCTGCTTAAATATAGTCACATGTAAAAATGGAATTTACCGAGTTTTATTTAAAAAGAATATTAAACACATATAATTTGGAGCCACCATTAACGACTTACTGTAGGTACCACGCTGATCTGATGTTGGTTTGTTTCGAGTGCTCTCCGCCACGAGCTCATTCTTTCGTAATCAGGTTCAATCATCATCATCAACCAGCTTCATCAGCAAGCGGTGCGCTTGCTAATGAAGCTGGTTTGTGCCTCAAATATATCGATAGAGCCCCACCGCTTGTGTATAAGCTGAACTTATTCTCATAAAATAAAATAATTTCACATTTTGCACTGAATTAATTTGTCAACGGTACCCTTAATCTTTCACCGGTAGTGTTTCCGCGAAAGGTCGCCACTTGCGCGGGCGCATGTATGTCAATGACGTCGCCCAGATAAGCTTTGTTTTACAATACCAACCACATTTTGATCTATAGATCAATTAGGGACTTTTAATTGGATTCTGTGAGGACAATTTAATATTGATCACGATTTGTTTTGGTGAATTGTGATCCGCATAATCTTACTTCTTACTTAATATTATAAATGTGAGTGTGGATGTTTGTTACTCTTTCACGCTCAAACCGCTGAACGGATCGGGCTGAAATTTGGTACAGAGATACATTATAGTCTGGAATAACACATAGGCTACTTTTTATCCCGGGAATAAGTTCCCGCGGTAACAAATTTTACGCGGGTGAAGCTGCGGGCATCAGCTAGTTATTGTATAAAAGTCGAATATAATTTCGGTAAATTTTGAGGCAGAGCGCTCGTGGCCCCGCGAACTCAGTGTTCTGTAAACGATCGCTGCAGTAAGCACCTTTCACAATGGCCAGGTCTTGGATGGGTGACCACGACCATCCATGTGACCACTTTGTTACATTTATTTGAGCGTTTCCGTGCTTCGGAAGGCACGTTAAGCCGCGTGTCCCGGTTGCCAGTAAAATTGCAGTCGTTTTGCAAAGTTGAAGGTCTTGCGGCTTGAAAAATTTCAACAGCGGCCAGTCACAACTTACGCCTGTCCATCTCAACACGTCAATGCGAGTCACCACCTATTAAGTGGGAAAAATTCTAAAAAAGGTGAAATGTGGGCATATGAAAATGCCTCTGCAATGCCCTTCAGAGATAAAAGCGGGACTATATGTAACTATGTACGTAATTTTTAGAGGATTTCTATATTGTAGCTATGGCCACCAAAAGCTTCGACCAAGGTTCATTAATGAAAATCCCAAAAATGTATTATCCTGGAAAAAACAGTATCTAACCAAAAATGAGGTTCGAGTTTTGTGTGTTTTAATGTGTTCAAATGGTGAATTCTAAAACTAATTGAAAGACAATGGAAAATATTTCTTTTTACATCAGGCTATGGTTTTCTACTGAAGATTTTTTCCAAGCCCCAATAGGATTTTCGATGGCAGCCAGGACCAATATGCCTGCCAAAGCCCTGAACCCCTTTTTTTTTTTTTTTTTTTTTTTGATGTGAGGTAAAATCCTCGTAGGATGCTATGCCGGACTCTTACCGACTGAAAAACCTCACGTAACGCCTAACAGCCTGTGGTTGGGAGCCCCGGGTAAGCCCTCAGGAAGGATGTCCCGTGACTCCCAACAGACCTACGGCCGCCAATGTGGCCTCGCCCAGGGGGTGGTTCGGGTGCAATCTCGCGTCTATGGGGGGTTTCGGGTGTGACCCCGCTTCTAAGGGGGGGCGTGCGTGAGTTGCTCACGTCACGCTGCCGTCATGAGCCTGCTTCTGTAAGGACGGTGAGCGACCCTCTCACCGTCCTCAGACCCCCGGTCATGGAGGCCGATAGTCCTCGGCGAAGACACGTCGGCGGAGCTCACGGCGCCGACTGCGGAACTCGGGTGGGAGAGTTCTCTCCCGCACCCGGCCCGCCGCCTCCTTCGCGAGCATAACCTGCTCGCAGAAAGAGGCGGCGCAGTCCTGCCCTGAACCCCTTGTAAATGGAAATGCCTGGCGATTTTAAGATACCTACATTTTGAAAAATGTCAGATTGAGTTTCTTGGGGTGTTCTTCTCAGTCTGTAGTATTTCCGAACCCTCAGTAGAGTCACAACAATTTTTACGAATCCAAATTTTTTTATTAATTTCAAAGAGAATGAATTGTATTTTTGCCGTAATCTCTCACCAATTTCACGACTTACAGGTACAAAACAGAGCAAGCACGGTTACGGGCGCTTCATGTCGATCTAAACATAACACAACAGATTCTATGCGTGTCGCCTGATATAATCTCATTATTCCCGCGACAAAAAATCTCCATACAAATGATAATGAACCATTATTACAACAGACTAGACAATATCTAAGCGAACCAGCTTCCTGCTGGTAGTACAATCTGTAGATAATTTTGCAAGAATAAATAATTTTCTTCTTCCTCATAGTGATATGTGCCAATGTCTTTATAATTACTTTTCCGGCTGTCTTAGCAGTCTTGATCTTTGAATTTTTAATGGGAATATTTCCACCCACACTCCTTTTTTTTAACCCCCGACGGAAACCCGGACGGGGTGTTATAATTTTGACGTGTGTGTGGGTGTGTGTGTGTGTGTGTGTTTGTGTGTGTTTGTAAGTCTGTCTGTGGCATCGTAGCTCCCAAACGGATGAATCGATTTTGATTCTGTTTTTTAACGTGAGGAATATCCTGCACGTATGCTATGCCGAACACCTACCGACTAAAACTAAAACCACACATTTCCTAACTTATGCCTCACCACCTATTACGTGGGACAATATCTAAAGGTGAAATGTGGGCATATAATACGCATCTGCCTATCCCTTTGGGCATGAAAGGAGAGATCATATGTACGTATGCCTACGGTTGGGAGTCCCGGATAAGTCCTCGGAAGGATGACCCCAGGACTACCAACAGACCTTGGCTGCCACTGCAGTCTCACCTAGGGGCAGCTCGAGTGCTATCCCGCGTCTTTGGTGGGGCTGTGGCGTGCCTGAATCCCTCACGTCACGCTGTCGTCTAGGGCCAGCTTCTGTAAGGACGGTGAGCTGCCCCTTCACCGTCCTCAGGCTCCCGCCCACCCACACATCTGTGACTTCTCTATCTCTCTGATCCAAAGCTATGAACACAACGAGAAAATTTACACGGAGCTCTAATGAACTTCAAAAGAAATTAGAATTTTAGATGCCGCGAAAATCATGGCGTCGTCAAACGAGTTAGGGGAACACAAACCCAAGACTTTGTTCCACAGCTTGAAGAATCCGAGGTTGTAAGAGGAAGGAAACACTTTGCTGGTACGAAGTTCAAAGCTTCCATGTTTCGAAGGTAATGATTTCTTGAATGGCTCGATTTAGGTATCGAAAAGGAGAGACTGTTTGAGAGAGTAACTTGTAATTGTAATATTATGAACCATTTGCCTTCATCTTTAAAGTGTCACCATGGCTTTCCATCAGGCTGTACTATGTCATTTTAAACGGTAAAAAAGTACAATCATACATAGCTACATACACATAATCACGCCTGTCTTCCATTGGCGTAAACAGAGACTACCCAAGTAGCACACAAGCTGTTTATATGACTTCTTTACAACCTGAATGTTCTATAATAGCTGTTCTAGGGATTTACTATGATACTTAAGTAATTCAGTAGCGTATTCAATACCTCTTTAACAGGCATGTGATACAACAGCCGTACAACAGTAAATATAATCCCAATGAAGATAAAAAGACATGTTATAGAGTTATTGTACGAGCATCTGATGTAAAGCAGAGTTATAAATACCTTTTATAACACCGCTAGGTCTAATAGAGGGCTTTAATAGTTAATACTTTTTAAATGGTGGTTTATGCTTCCTTTAAAGCACCTTAGGTTGAATATTGCATATTACTAAATGTCTAAGCTGTTTAATAGAACTTATTACCATCATTGAAACCATATATCTACTGCAGTGATATATAACTCTGTAGTTGCACGTAGGTCGATATAGTGGTGAATTTTACAGCAACTGTATGGTTAATAGCTGATCATGGCAAGAAAACCACGCCTTATAAAGCTAAAAGCTTAAAATTTCGTTTCTAGGGCCAATATAGCGGCCGAAGTGAGCCAATACTCTGCTTATAAACTCTTTCGTATTTAGGAGCAATTAATGTATTTATATCATGTAAAGCTTCAAATAATTGTTTGTAAATATTGAATTGATTGTAGGTAGGTATATAAACAAAAAATATTGCCGTAACTCTTATTTAATCAGTAAAGTTTAAATAGAAACACACAAACGAATAATGAGAAAGTGTAAAAAGGATTAACAGGGGTTTTTAAATTCCAGACAATGTACCCCTAAATAAAATTACCTCTAAAATAGAATATGAATGGTCCGTTGTACAACCTTAGACTCTTATAGGAATATATTAACTACCGATGTATACCTAAAAAAATATATTAGAGCGTCAATACCACAATTATAGAACAGAAAGGTCTACAATGGTGGATACTAGTCCTTTTAATCGATAGAATGGTTCTAGTAAACTCTGAAGGCTGTTGTAACCGAGCCGCCATTATAATTATTGATAAAAGCAATTTTCTTGATTATTTATAATTTATTAATGTCATAATTATGTATAAAAACCGCATCCTGGTGACTCATTCTCACCCAGGATTTTAAAGAAACTACCTAGAAAGCTAACTAGCTTAAATAAACTAAATTCTAAATTCACTCACTTCAATTAAATGTACTTTTTACTAAAGAAAACTGCATAAATAGCAGGCGCGTGAAAATTTTAGCTAAAATATATGTCTATATTTACAGTAAACTGGTACTCGCAATGGTACTTTACATGCGTAAAAGGAAAAATCAACACATTCCCTTGTTGTTTATTTTTTTATGATTTTCAGTTGTTCTACAACTATGACACTGGGTCTTGTTAAAAATTTTATTATGTTTTGTTCTTTCCCCAAAATATCGCCACTGTATATCAGATGTATAAACTCGCGATTTAATTCAGAGATACAGACGCGTCTAAAAAAGATGCGAGCGCTACAGTCGCGCTATTATAACTTATTTTAGATAATGAGGTGCACACTACCGCTCCCATAACACCTTTGTATCTCCGTACTAACACGAATTTACCAACATTGTAAATAAATTGTAGAACCATCAGCCGTATAAATCGGTGCCTCTTTCGGGGGTACAGCAGTGCTATAGCCGCTTATACATGTATTGTAGAACTTATTCATAGAGGCTAGGCCGTTATTAAAAACTTCTAACCAGCCATTGTACGGCTTGTTATAGAGCTTGTGTGCTACTTGGGTATGGCTTTCCACTTGTCACTATCCTGGCATACAACTTTCGCTGCTTCTACTTTCATAACTGCAGAAGGTGTTTGAAAAATTACTTTACACATAAAAGGAGGTAATAATCAGACGACCCCGTGGTTTTAGTGAGTAATAAAATATAACAATCAATTCATCTCCATACATGACATCACACACGAAACGCCTCTGTCACGATCCTATTTAGATGAAGTGTTGCACAATTTGTAGCGACATGGTCACATTAACAATACATTAAATTGTTATTCGTCATGTACCCAAAAAAACTGGCGATTGTCTAGCTATGGACGCTACAACATCCAAATAAACTTTCACACTTATAAAATTAGTATGATATGCTCATTAAAATTTGGCAAGAGTACCTAGGTATTTGGGTCTGCGCTAATTTGTCACAGCTCCTTGTATGGAAGCTTAGGAGATTTGTCCTGGGACATCCTTCCGAGGGCTTACCCGGGGCACAGATTATATAATATATTCTATACCCGGGGCTCCCAACTATAGGCTGTTGGGCGTTACGTGAGGTTTTTAGTCGGTAGGAGTCCGTCATAATATCCATGAGGATTTTCTCTCACGTAAAAAACAAGCTTGGGAATTTTCAATTGTTTCTTTTTTTTTAAACCAATGCGAATGATATGGTTCCTAGCTATCATCAGTTCACTTATTAGGTGAGGAAGTGATGTCACTAAAATTAACAATCTAATTTGGTCTACTTTGATGGCATTTTCACTACATGGTAATCTGGAAATTGGTCTCGCATAACGTACCTCCATTGGTCAACCAACTCCTCTGAAAATTGCAACATAAGGTAGGTATACCACGCTTGAACTAGATATAACAGTGTCCCTGTCGGAGATATTATAGAAATTTAAACTGACTCCAAAAAAAACCGTATATTTTATTATTTGCTTGTTTTGATGAATTGCAGGCAAATTTAGACGGCCAACGGATTTATCTATAACATATTATAAAATGATAGAAAAGTCTAAACTGTACATTGGAAATATAAAAAAAATACTCGCTGGGTGTTCAACATAAGATACCGAAGCCAAAAATATTGTTTGAAAATTTTTTGTCTGTTTGTCTGTTTGCTTTGCTTTGTCCGGAAGGGTCTCGAAAAGTACTCAATAGATTTGATTCAAATTTTGCAGAAATATTAACTAGGGGTAGGGTCTTTCTGGGACATCCTTCCGTAATTCTGGGACATCCTTCCGAGGGCTTCCCCGGGGCTCCCAACCACAGGCTGTTAGGCGTGATGTGAGGTTTTTTAGTCGGTAGGAGTCTGGCATAACATCCATGAGGATTTTCCCTCATGTTAAAAAAAGGGGGAAGGGTCTTCAAATAGTCTATATATTATCACGCTACATATCCTAGGGGCTAGGCAGAGAGCAATCAAATTTGCATTATAACATAATTTTCACGCGTACGAAGTCGCGGGCAACAGCTAGTAACTTCCAAACGCCTACACAAACTGCAGGTAAGCAAGGCCCCATCAGTCTTCTTAACAAGACAGACAGACAAATTCATGTCTTTACAACATTAATCGGTATGAATATACAAAGGCGTGACGGATCGGCAATACGGGGTCGAGACGATGACATTCTCGTTTGGTCCAAGGTTCGATTACTGTCCTATTTAGTTTGTATCTCACCTGGTTTGTTACAAAGCTTATTGTTTATAGCCATTTCTTTGAGTGCTTAGGTAAGTACTGTGTTTTATGGTGCAAGGTGGCAGAGAAAGTAGTAGGCAGTTTACCTGATCGAAATTGTTTACCGAAGTCGTAGTATATTTGAGTGCATGTAACATCAGCGGTATTTTTTTTATACCACTAAGGTGGCAGAAAAGCATGCGGCCCACCAACGGTGTTACAATTAAACTATAAATCCTTTACTAGCCTAATAAGTTCTCTTTTTATGGATCAGAAAGAAATTTATTTCAAATGATGAAAGTGTTTTCTTATAGGACTTGCATATTCTCTATCTCTTGTGTAAAATTCTTCAATAATGTATCTGACCTGTACTTATGTACCTATCTATAATTTCTTAACAAATTTCTTCGTTTTGAACTCCTAACCGCCTTTTTAACGCATCTTTATATCCGACTTTTATAACTTGCTCGTATACGGTAAAATTCGGTAGAAGCTTTCTTTCATGCACGCTTGGACTGTGAAATGAACATTTCCTCGATTTCCTTTAATGGCTACATTCACAGTATGGAGTTCTACAGAAGGAGTCTTGAAGATTTTTGGAGGGTGGACAGCGCAAGTGTAACACCTCTGTTGTTGCCTACGACAGAGACATTTCTATCAGGATTAAGGTGGGCCATATATGCTGTTTGCTACTATAATATAAAAAAGTTCCCATGAGCATCAGTTGATTAAATCATTATCACGCCTACAAGTTATAAACATACAATAAACAAATTTATCTCACACTTCTTACCGGAATAATAACATGGTGAGTATTACAATAATTATCCGGAAATTTACACTTAATGGCCGACAACCCATTAAATGTTGTACCAACTAGAACTGGAGTTTGAACCGACAGTTGATTCTCGTAAACGATCGGACTTAGCCATTAATTACATTAATTGAATAATAATAAATATACTTCCGAATCTGATAGATGTAATTAACGGTAATTATATTATTAGTGTAGTATATTTAAAATTTTAATCCCCAATTATTTTAGAAGTTTAACTTTGATTATTTTTAATGTATACATATTTATTACTTACTAGCGGACGTCACGCGGTTTCACCCGTGTAATTCCCGTTCCCGTGGGAAGATGGGAATAAAATATTGCCTATATTCACCACAAAGAGTGTAGCTTCCCAACACTGAAAGAATTTTCCAAATTCAAATCGGTCCTGTAGTTCCGGAGCCTACTCGTATTCGATCCAACAAACGAACAAACAAACAATCAATCAAATCTTTCCTGTTTATAATATTAGTATAGAAGTATAGACTAGCAGATGTCACGTGGTTTCATCCACGTAGTTCCCGTTACCGTGGGAATACGGGAATAAAATATAGTCTATTTCACTGTAGGTATAGTGTAGCTTCTAGTTCAACAAACAATCAAATCTTTCCAATTTATAATATTATCAAGTAGGTATATTTAGATTTATTTATATTTAGAAATTCATCACTGAAATCAATTGTGAGGTTGCAAAGTTATTCAAAAAAACAAAATGTAGCTGATGAAATGTGGACGTAAATTATACTTCGGCCTACCCCTACAAGAATGATGTCGTGCCGGTATTATGTAAGTAAGATGTCGTGAACAAGAAATTAGGAAATATTACATGAAGTTATATATTATCATCGAGTCTTATCTATATCGATGAAATATCATTTTAAAAAAACCTAATAATTCTACTGTTATGTCTTAAGTGACATAACAGTAGAACTATTTATACGAACATTAATTTGGTCATGTATTAAAAAATGTTTAAATGTAAAACAAATCAGGTCAATTAACTTCATGAGAGTCAAGCGAAAGAGACTAGTCTTCACGACACAGGGTATCCTAGTGTGAAGATCAGTGTCATATTTGCTAAGAAACATTATTTGTTAAGTGTACCAATGTATATTGAATTTGAATTTCAATAAAGATTTAAATAAAGACACTCGCAAGGTTGAAACAAGTCAATTAACGTAAGAATCATCAAAATCGACCCACGCGCTTATTCTCTAGAGGCCATGCTTGATAAACATAATAAGTACTCTCCTACGTGTCGCACAGTCGGATATAATTCTTCTCTACGTGTGCTTGTCACCCAACTCCTCCTAAACAGCTGGACACTATCTGGATGATTTTTTTTTGTATTTTATATAGCGTATATTTATATAGCAATAGCGTCCTTGTCTGCTTTCTATCAAATGTATCACGGCGAATGTTCTGAGGAGCTTTTCAACCTGATCCCACCCTCTCCTTTTCGATCCCGAATAACGCGTGCCGGGCAAAGATGCCACACACACAGTGGAGAGAATCTTCGTCAGAACTGAGCGTTTCAAAAGATCGTTCCTCTGTCGAACTATAAAAACATGGAACGACCTGCCCGCACACGTGTTTCCCTCATCTTACAATCCCGGGTTCTTCAAGAGGAGCGTGAAGAGGCACATCACAGGGCCGCCAACTTGAGGACCACTGTCGGAAGTGGCCCCCAATCGCTAGATGCGCCGCCACGGCTTTCTATCAGGCTGGTGACGACGTCAATTTGGTAAGACAAATATAAAAAAAAATCATTCATTCATAATGATCACGCCTTTCAACCTCAAAGACCAGCGCCTGTCCATTTCAACACGGCAATAGCTCTCCTCCTAATACGTGGGACATAAAGCTATAACATAAAACGTGGGTGTAAACTATGCCTCTGCCTACCCCTTCGGGGATAAAGGTGTGACTGTATGTATGTATGTATGCATTCAAACGATTCATGGGACAGCCCTACATATTGTGATCTAAATAAATAAAGGCGCGCACACACGTGTAACATGTGTGTTACGTAACTCAATCACGGTGTGTTAGATTGAACTAGGATTGGTAATGTCAGCTGCATAACTGGTTTATTTTGTGAAATTATTTCTGAGAGCATATCTCAACGCACTCATTTCTATTCTGAGTAATTTCAATACACTTCTAAAACTAATATTATTAGGAGAAAAGATTTTGTGTGATTAATAAATCATACTTACATGGGTTACGAGGCCGCAGTGGCGGCCGTGGGTCTGTTGGGAGCTCAGGGACATCCTTCCGAGGGCTTCCCCGGGACTCCCAACCACAGGCTGTTGGGCGTGACGTGAGATTTTTTAGTCAGTAGGAGTCCGGCATAACATCCATTAGGATTTTCCGTCATGTTAAACAAAAAAAAAAGTGAGTGCTACGGGAGTCGTAGAATATCTCAGGCAAAGCCGTAAAGCGCAGCTAATTTACAATATGATAGCTATCCAGTAGAAATATTCACAAATTATGTGTTTCTGTTGCCGCTATAACAACAAATGCTAAAAAAAGAAAAATATATTAGGTGCTTACACATCAAGTTGGCGTTTTTCGTACTGGCCACTTTAATTACGATTTTCTCCTCTTTGGTAAGGAATTCCAAATTCAAATTTTCCCAGCTATTTACTCATGTATTTATCCTTCGATGACCGTCATTCATTTGTTTTTTTCTTCTGTTTTTTTCTGTTTGCGTCACTCATTTTACAAAATGGAAAACTTAAAATATCGCATTATTTAAGAGTACGAGTTCCGCCGTGGCACTAGTGCTGCGGAAACGACTAGAAGGGTGAATGATGTGTATGGCGGTCATGTTGCAAAAGAAAACACAGTTCGTTTTTGGTTCCAACGTTTTCGTTCAGGAAATGTCGACCTGCAGAACAAGCCCCGTGGACGGCCTGAGACTCAAGTTGATAATGAAGTATTGAAGGCTATTGTGGAAGCGGATCCATCGCAAACCACGTCCGAGTTAGCTGCAGGCTGCGGTGTTAGTGATGAAACTGTTTTAATTCACTTGAAGCAAATTGGGAAGATTAAAAAGCTTGAAATGTGGGTACCTCACGAATTGACTGAAGCAAACCGGCAAAAGCGCGTCGACTGCTGCGTTACATTACTGAACCGGCACAATAATGAAGGTATTTTAAACCGAATCATTACCTGTGACGAAAAATGGATTCGTTACGATAATCGAAAGCGCTCAGCGCAATGGTTGGATCCTGGCCAGCCAGCCAAATCCTGCCCCAAGCGAAAATTAACCCCAAAAAAGTTACTTGTAAGCGTTTGGTGGACTAGTGCCGGTATTGTTCATTACAGTTTTCTCAAATCTGGCCAGACTATTACGGCTGATGTCTATTGTCAGCAATTGCAAACCATGATGGAAAAGCTAGCGGCTAAACAACCTAGGCTGGTCAATCGCTCCACGCCACTGCTGCTTCACGACAACGCTAGACCACACACTGCACAACAGACGGCTACCAAATTAGAAGAGCTTCAATTGGAATGTCTAAAACATCCTCCGTACTCCCCGGATCTTGCTCCAACAGATTACCATTTTTTTCGAAATTTGGACAACTTCTTGCAAGGGAAAAAATTCAACTCTGATGGGGCAGTCCAAATCGCCTTCACAGATTTTATTGATTCCCGTCCGACTGGTTTTTTTAGTAAAGGGATCAATGAACTTCCTATGAGATGGCAAAAATGCATAGAAAACAATGGTTCATACTTTGATTAATTAAATATATTATATTTAAAAATATTCGACTTTATGTTCCTCCTATACAAAACGCCAATTTCATATGTAAGCACCTAATATTTAAGGGGACTCAACAATTTCGGCAGGGAACTACCTAAGATCAGGTCGGTTTTACTTTCTTTATTAACTCATACCTCACCCAAACTACAGGATAAATAATGGATTTACTAAAATTTCCAAAAAGATACGTTTATAAATAACTAGCGGATGTCACGCGGTTACACTCGCGTAGTTCCCGTTCCCGTGGGAATACGGAAATAAAATACAGCCAGCTTCCCAACAGTGAAAGAATTTTTCAAATCGGTCCAGTAGTTCCGGAGCCTATTCGTTACAAACAAACAAACAAAAAACAAATCTTTCCTCTTTATAATATTAGTATAGACTAGCGGACGTCACGCGGTTACACCGGCGTAGTTCCGGTTCTCGTGGGAATACGGGAATAAAATATAGCCTATGTTCACCACAAATAGTGTAGCTTCCCAACAGTGAAAGAATTTTTCAAATCGGTCCAGTAGTTCCGGATCCTATTCGATGCAAACAAACAAATCTTTCCTCTTTATAATATTAGTATAGATTTACGGATGTCTCTTCTCAAACAACCCAAGTGAGTCACCAATTAAATCTCACTGGATGGGACTATGACTGTAACATACCGTGAATGCATACATTTAGTGAAAGTTGCATAACGGCTTGTAAATGTCACCGTAAAGTTGTGAAAACGGTACATTTGTAATCTACCTAGTCATAGTGAGATTGAAGCTTTTATAATAGCAGATAATAGTATCTAGCAGATTTTTTTTGTGATTGTAAACTAAAAACAAAAAAGAAATATTACAAAAAATACTAATAATAGGGAATTTCATTAACCCTGTTCCAAACTAACCAGATTGCGATTTACAATAAACTTACCTATTTATTAGCAATATATAGCAATAAATTAAAAAAATATAAGAAATTATCGTCCACGACAGACAACTTATAATTAAATACGTGCTATATTTTATCCCATAACTAAGAACAACGCACACAAAAGAAGAAAATTGAAGTTTTCAGTCTATACCCTCATAATATTGACGAATTTATATAGCAAAAGATATAATTATTACAACATCACGTAACGTATAAAAACCGCCAAGTTATTTTTAGATAAATCAGACGAAGAAGTTAAAATTAGCGTTCAACAAAAAGGTTTCATCATTAAGCCATATTTTACATACATACCTACTACACAATATGTATATCTTTAAAAGTAATCTACGTACTATATTTAACATCTTATAACAAACACAATGATTCTACCTCAGACCATCATCAAAACATAATTTAAAATGTAAATAAAAACTTTGGAAACTCATGACATCCGCGTTAAAATAAAATATAACTAACTGACCCTTGCTACTTTGTTTGTGTCACATTTTTTATAACTGCTCCGCTCCTATTCGCTGTAGCGTGATGGTTTTAAGCTTTTAACTTCTCTTAATAAATGGACTATCAAACTGTAAAAGAATTTTTGAAATACAACCAGTAGTCCGTGAGATCCTTGCGTTCAAACTCACACTCTTCAGCTTTTTAATATTACCAGCGGACGTCACGCGGTGTCACCCACGTAGCTCCCGTTCCCGTGGGAATATGGGAATAAAATATAACCTATGCTACTCAGGGTAAATGTAGCTTTCCAATGGTGAAAGAATTTTGGAAATCGGCACTGTAGATTTTGAGTATATTCATTTTAAAATCAAACAAAAATACATTTTTTTCCTCTTTATAATATTGGTGTCGATGAAGTTAAGTATAGAATTTAATGGCCAATTCGGATGAGTAAATATATTGTAGGATCCATTTTAAATTGTAATGTACATTACTCAAATACGACGTAAAGTTAAAACTACCGTTAAACGTGCAGTTGATTGCTTTGTGTGATACTGATAACTCATTGGTAAATAAATCGTGCTTTTGGTAGCGTGAAGTGGCCATGACTGTGAAACGATTAACATCTGTTTACATGATTCTGTGCCCGAGGATACTAATTACTTCCTTAGTGGATATCGAAATCATAACGGTGGCATTCAGAAAAACCGGCCAAGTTCAAATCGAAAACGGCACAAATCGTCCCTTGATTTTTCTGTAGCTAGTATTAGCACGAAATAACGGTAACAGAAATAGGTGAATCTGTGAAAAAAACTGAAATCAGTCTCTGTGTCTAGCTATCGTCGTTCATGAGATATTAATAAAATTACAGGGCAATCTACTGATCTATTAGCGCCCAGCCCAAACCCTTAAGGTGGGTCTACGCTAGACGAGCCGAGCACGAACCAAGTCGCTCTGCCCGCGATGACAAGTGTTACTCGAGGCTCGTACGTCGCCGTCGGTTCACACTACACGAATTTTGGCTCGGCTCGTGCTCCGCTCGTGCTCGGCTCGTCTAGCGTAGACCCACCTTTAGACCTAGAAACTTGACATTTTCAGGGTAAGTTACCCTTATTATATAGTAGGCTGCCGATAAGAAAGGAAAACTCCTCCTTTAAGGTGGCAAAATAAGGTATAAAAGGTTATAATAATATGGAACTTCGCCATTTTTTAAGTTCAAATTATGTACATACACGTCTTTTTTTATTGCAAAAACAATAGACACTCATTTTTGTAATCGTAGTAATCTTCAATTTCAATTCAATTTTAACGGGAGCAGCTTTTAATCCCGAGGCTGAAATTGGACAAGAACGGCGTACCTTTAGAGTTACTTTTATGACTTTAATCAATGCAGTGCTGTGCATTGAAATCTTTTATAAAAATGTACTCGTTTAATATTTCAACTCAAAGTCGTAAAACCCTTACAAAGCCTTACAAAAGGTATTATAAGATGGAGTGCAAATGATATAGTTATAAAATTTATGGCTTCAGCATTACGTAATAAACATCAATGTTATCCTTTAAGTAAACAAAATATAAAATGGACGTTAGGGTTGAGTCACTGGCAAGACAAGCGTGACGTGGGAGTTTCGCACACCTCAATGCCAAAAAAGACGAGTAACACCTGAAACAACCCCCAAAGAAGCGGAATAATACCTGAACCCTGGGGTGAAAAGTCTACCGGGGACTATGTGACAAAGACAACCTTTCGAATGCCTCGTCCGTAAGTCACCAGGTGCAAAAGATGCAGAAAAGGCTGGTTTAGAATGCATTGAACCCTTAATTGTTAATGCAATAAAATCCCTGTCAAGATCTGCTACGCCCAAGCCAACTTCATCTGCAAGTGGTACCTGATGTTGTAGGAGTCTGTGAGACATCAGTGTAGGGTTTGAGAGGAGGGAGAGAAACCAATCATAGTACTGCTCCTGGCAAACTTCGATATCGCCAATTAGTGGTGGAGGGCACCGGGGACTATCGGCCTCCATGACCGGGGGCCTGGGGACGATGAGAGGGTCGCTCACCGTCCTTACAGAGGCAGGCCCATGACGTGACGCAGCGTGACGTGAGGAACTCACGCACGCCCCTTTAGAGTCGGGATCACACCCGAAACCCCCCAAAGACGCGGGATAGCACCCGAATCACTCCCTGGGCGAGGCTGCAGTGACGGCCGTGGGTCTGTTGGGAGTCCTGGGACATCCTTCCGAGGGCTTACCCGGGGCTCCCAACCATAGGCTGTTGGCGGTACGTGAGGTTTTTTAGTCAGTAGGAGTCCAGCATAACATGCATGAGGATTTTCCCTCACATTAAAAAAAAGTGGTGGAGGTCAGATAGACTTCACTTTACGGAAAATATAGAAATTCAACCTAATTGCAATTAGACTGCGAAGCCTACCCTAACTGGGTTGGGAAAAGAATCGGAACCAGCCAGGAGCAGTAATAATCATAAGATTATTACTGCTCCTGGCAACCAATGAAAGCTTGTGATTTTGTTGAAACGATCAAAAAGGAAGGGAGTGGAAGCAACCGACCACAAATCCTTGAACCGTCCACCCCAAAACACAACGGAAACCACGGAAAAAACAGCTTGTGAAGATTCCTGAAAGAAAGGAAGGTAGAACCTATAGCCTTCTGGATTGTTGATAATAGGCGAGACTTCGCTTCACAAATTGACATTTACATACATACAAATTGACTTTTTTCTTTCTTTCCCGTCAGACTATTTCACTACTGCTAAAAATTTAAGAAATTGTTTGAGTAGCCCTAGGCACTCAATAAAATTAAAATGATTAAGGAACATACACACTTGACGTGTGTATAAAAATCAGTTGGCGTCCTTGACCGCGTTACGGTATATTGTGACTATCCTACTACACATGGACAGGGTTGGCACGTGATGTAATAGGATCACATTTCTTTAAATGTATTTTAATTGCTTAATAAGTTTAGGGAATGCTGATCGTGTTTGGATCCGGAACGCCTGTTGTTTTTTAGTTTTGAGAAAATCTTAATTGTAATAGGTACCTACCTAGAAATGAGTGAGCTTTTTCATTTCTTTTCGGGCTTCATAAAAAATATTAATCCAATCTAATGTCTAATCAGGTGTGCTCTGTTAATGTCTAAAACCGTTAAGTAGTTTATTTTTGAGAGTTCCTCAATATCTGTTATTAAACAACATTCAATGGTAGCCTGGAAGAATCGCTGTAACTGTAGTTTTCCCGCACCATCAGTATTTCGATATAAATTTTATTTCTAACGTTTTTTTATTCGACAAGATTTTATTTTATTTTAATAACACTTGTGTGACAGCCCTACAGTCTCATTTCATTTGTTGATAAAAGCTTTGTACATTTGCATTAACATACCGGCATGGTGCAGTCAATGTTTGCTCTGAGGCTACTGTAGTGCAAGCAAGAAATAAAACGATAAAACACACACCTAAAGATTCTGTAACACAGATAGCGTTGCACACGGTCAAGCGGCAGAGATGCCACTCATACACAGTGGAGAGAATCTTTGCCAGAACCAAGCGTTTCAAAAGATCGTTCCTCTGTCGAACTATAAAAACTTGAAACGACCTGCCCGCACACGTGCTTCCCTCATCTTACAATCCCGGGTTCTTCAAGAGGAGCGTGAAGAGGCACATCACAGGGCCGCCAACTTGAGGACCACTGTAAGAAGTGGCCCCCAATCGCTAGATGCGCCACGGCTTTCCATCAGGCTGGTGGCGACGTCAATTTGACGAGCTGAATATAAAAAAGCGGTCGAGAGGTCAGAGGGGCTAAAAAGGCAACATAGTGCGTATCATTCATAATCTGATTCATTTGCAGATTTATACAAGAAATGCTTTAGAAACCGTAAAATGGTAACATAATTAAATTAATAATTTGCAATTCATATCATAACCCAATCGCATTTATGATATTGATGTTGCTACTCCGAAACAAAATACGGAGACACATCGAAATGAAATATAAACAAACGCCGTGAAATGAAACATCTTATTATCAGATTATGAAACATGCAATGTTACATTTTTAGGCCCGCAGTTTTGCGTTCATTATCACTCTGACCGCGTCGGTCAACCAACAGCGGGGTTCGTGACCAACTGCAAGTGCGAACGCAGAATGTAAACGCGGAACGCTTGACCGCCTGACCGCTCTTTGTCTGTCAGACCCCTAACACACACGCCCACGTAAAAACCACATTCGCAGGAGCAAAGGGTCTGTAAAAGCCTTCAAAATTTGACTCATTATACGATCATGGATATGGTAATATATATATTATTACCGTGCCATGGAAGTGAAGCATGCGCTAACTTCTGACGATATGTGTGTCTTTCTGTTTGTGGCATCATAGCGGCTTAACGGATAGACCAATTTCGATGTGTTTTTTGTTCGAAAGCCGATGTGATGTGTATGGTTTTTACCTATATAAATTATGCGGATCATCAGCTTACTTTCACAGTAATGAAGGTATTTCACTAAAATTTACAGGTCGAATTTGTACTTATTGTTCCTTTTATGGTAGTTCTACGACAATGTAACCTGGAACTAGCTGATGCATTAAGTAGTCTGCCTCAGGTAGGTCAAAATTACAGGATATATACCAAGTTGGGCTTTTTAGAAAAGTTTGAGGATCCTTTTAAACTAAGTTATCATCACCATAACGATAATTATTCCTGTCAATGTCCGACCACAGAATATTAATACACAATAATCAATATTATATAATTAAAAATCGTTTCCGTTTCCCACAGTGTTAATATTTAAATGTGTTCGATTTGACATTGATCTTTAGCGAGTGTTGCCCGCGCCCAAAACTAGATTTATTATTTTTTAAAAGCCACATTCATATGTTTAAATGTACTTTAGGATAAGATGTATTACTACGAGTGTGGTTACGCAATATTACAGCAACTCTCTGCAGTGTGGTTTTACATCAAGTGAAGCCAAATATTATTTACTTATGATTTAAATGTGTTGTTTGAGGTCAAATTGTGAAACAAGGATCTTAGATTCAAATCTCATTTATTGGTCATCTTTGGTAGCAATTAAAATATCCGTTACTCCCTTCTGAATAAGTTTAGGTTAGGAAATGATTTCAATTTCTTAGCCTTTGCTCAAGCGAGTTTAATAAATAAAACTGGAGACTTTTCTGTATTAAACACACTTTCTGTAAATGGTAACAAAATAATTACATACATACATATTATCACGCCTTTATTCCCGAAGGGGTAGGCAGAGGCATAGTATACGCTCACATTTTACCTTATAGTTTTATGTCCCACGTAACAGGTGGTGAGCCTATTGCCGTGTTGAAATGAACAGGCGCAGGTCGCCGCGACCCGCAGTTGAAATTTTTCAAGCCGCCCATAAGGCCTTCAACTTGGCTTAACGATTGTCATTTCACTGACAACCGGGTTTCGTTTCGAGTTTTCCTTCTCTACGCAATGGATCTTTTTGCGGTAGTGTTCCCTTAGTCGCCTCTTACGACACCCTCGGGATGTATTGGGGTGGCGACATTTTGTACTCTTACCCGTTGCAACACGGGACCAAAATATTGTACATAGGTACTTTATGAAATTTATAGATTCCTGCAGTTTATCAGGAAAATGACACATTTAATTTTGTTAAAATGCCGTGGTTATTATGCGTTATGATCATGAAGGACGATGGGAAGACCTCTGGTGTTTTATTGGAAGAATATGTTCTATAATTAAACGCTCAAATAAATGTCACAAAGTGGTCACTTGGATGGTCATCCATTCAAGGACTGGCCATAGTGAAAGTTGCTTGGCCAGTCCTTGGATGGATGACCATCCAAGTGACCACTTTGTGACATTTATTTGAGCGTTTCCGTGCTTCGGAAGGCACGTTAAGCCGTTGGTCCCGGTTGCCAGTAAAATGGCAGACGTTAAGTCCAGTTGAAGGCTTTTTTAGGAGGCTTGAAAATTTTCAACAGCGGGCAGTCACAACCTGCACCTGTCTATCTCAACACCACAATATGGCTCTACGTGGGACAAATTCTGAAAAAGTGAAATGTGGGGATATAATATGCCTCTGCCTACCCCTTCGGGGTTAAAGGCGTGACCATATGTTTGTGCATGTATGTTCTATAATAAGTATGTAAGGATTATCATAATAGCATCAATCAATGAAATCAGGCTATGACACTCCACTCCTGAACGTAGGCCTCTCCCAAATTACGCTACAACACGCGGTCCTTCGCTTCATACCGCATACGATAGATTTTTATAATGAAGTGGGTGTGGCATATTTCCATTTAATTATGTAGATTAAAAAAATCATCGAAAATCATCAAAAGAAAATGTAAAATCAATCTACATAAAATTAGCATAGCATTATAGTCATCAAATCATAACTTAATGAGATATGCCGATTTTAACACGTAATTATCTATATCTATACTAATACCACAGATAATATAATGCTAATACCTATAAGGAGGAAAGATTTGATTGTTTGTTTGTTTGCATTGAAAATACTCTGAAACTACTGAACCGATTTGATAAATTCTTTCACTATTGGCAAGCTACACTACACTATCCCCGGGTGACATAGGCTATTTTATTCCCTATTCCCACGGGAACGGTAACTACGAGGGTAGGACCGCGATACGTCCGCTAGTATAGATTCATAAGTCTCTTTGTACTGCTCGTTCGCTCTAACTTTGCCGCTCGGCTCCATACTAAAGTCGAATTTTTAATGAGACGAAGTAAATTGACAGCAACTAATGTCACTTCTTCATATAATGTTGCGTATTTTCCATGACGAAGTGACATTAGCTACTGTCAATTTACTTCGTCTAATTAACAATTCGGGTATACGCCTCTACGCCAGCGGCAAAGTTAGAGTGAACGGGTAGTATCCTCGGTTTTACATATATAAAATAGAGTACAGAGGGGCTTATGGCGAGACTTTGTCTGTAGTCTGTGACTCTGTCGCATTAAACTACGTCACTAGGTCACGTCGATCATCTGTTCAAAGTTAGAAACAAAACAAAAATGACAACGTCAATCGGATTGAACTTTCACTTTCACAATAAACGTGTTAGAGAGGCAGTCTGGTGAGAGCGATCTCACGGCTTTCTTGTTTGTGTTGTTTATAGCTCTTCAGTTTTTTTTATATGATGGAATGCCTTGGGGCATTTCACTGCCTGCCTACAGGGGTAGGAGCTATGCGTGGAATTTTAGACCCTAGAGTGGAACCGAACCCTCTACCCACGCAACCTACACGGTATTTTGTTTTGCTTCTATATGCACAGAAAAGCCTAGCTGTAACGTAAACAAAGTTGCATCAGCTAATAAATAATAAAAGAAAAGGGATTATTATCATCACGCCATGCATCACGCTACGTTCTACGTGCAGTGACCTTAGATCATCTAACCACAGGATGCGCCTTACTTAAGCATTGTTTTCTGCCATTGCACATGACCATTTGATCTTTTGGCTTTATGAAAAGCCTGTACATCAGTACATCATTTTATATGATTAAACTAGTACATTACATTGTAGTTGACTGTACAATAACAATTAACACACAACAGCCATTACGCGTTTGTCGATTAATACATTTTTAAATGCAATGAAATTTTATATGTCTTTGTGTTTCCCCCTTCACTTGTATGAAAACTGGCAGAATATTTTTGTATGCGGTGGTTCGCAAAGGCTAGTCCCGTGTTATATGGTCTAAGGCAGTGACAGACTGACGTGCACTCAACAAGATTACTGAAAGCCGTCCGCGTTCCAGGAAGAAACCTTACAATTACAGATTAAAATAAACTGCGATTGTTTTTATGAAATCACTAGCGGACGTCACGCGGTTTCACCCGCGTAGTTCCCGTTCCCGTGGGAATACGGGAATAAAATTGAGCCTATGTTCACCGCAAAGAGTGTAGCTTCCCAGCAGTGAAAGAATTTTTCAAATCGGTCCAGTAGTTCCGGAGCCTATTCGTTACCACAAACAAACAAAAAAACAAATCTTCTTTTTTTTTATAAATAAATATTCACGGACATTTCACACAACGCTATCTGATCCCAAAGTAAGCTGGGAATAACCTGCTTGTGTTATGGGTATCAGACCACGGATATTAGTACTTATATTCTTTTTTTTTTTAACGTAGGTACTTACATACATATGGTCACGCCTTTATCCCCGAAGGGGTAGGCAGAGGCATATTATATGCCCACATTTCACCTTTGTATAATTTGTCCCACGTAATAGGTGGTGAGCCGTATTGCAGTGTTTAAATGGACAGGCGCAGGTTGTGACTGCCTGCTGTTGAAATAAAGCCTTCAACTTAGCTTAACGACTGCCATTTTACTGGCAACCGGGACCAACGGCTTAACGTGCCTTCCGAAGCACGGAAACGCTCAAATAAATGTCACAAAGTGATCACATGGATGGTCACCCATCCATGGACCGGCCATAGTGAAAGTTGCTTACTGCAGTGATCGTTTACAGAACACTGAGTCCGCGGGGCCACGAGCGCTTCTTTTTTAAATACATACATATTATACATAGAAACTCCCAGGCTCTTGAGACAAACATTTATGGGTCACACAAATATTTCTCTTCGGTGGGACTCGAACCCACGACCTCCAGCGCCGCAGACGGTATCACTACCGACTGCGCCACAGAGGCAATTCTATTGACTACACATAAAGTGCATGACTGTTTAAAAAAGCTGGATAGTTCAACAACTCTTAGACGAGTCTGCCGGGGAATCTAGGACATCTTTCCGAGGACTTACCCGGGAACCAGGCTCTAGGCAGATTGTAAGGCACCTTGCGGTTTAAGCCCATCGGGGATTTCCACACACAAAATAACGGGCCAAATATGGGCCAGACTCGCGTACTGAGGGTTCCGTATGAAAAAACGACAAAAATATCCAACGACGTATTACATAATATGGCACGAACACTACGGCTTTCAAAAACAGCAAATATTTTATACATTCAAAAAAAGAATTTCTATGAAATTATCCATGGCAGCATGTATGAAAAGTAAGGCAATTGCCTGACTTTTTTGTTGGAATTTTTCAGTGTTGGTAACGTATCACGTATCACGTTTGTTGCATGGGAGACCCCTTAAATATATTTCTATTTGATTTTAGTATTTGTTTTAAAGCGGCAACAGATACATCATCTGTAATAGTTTCAGCTCTCTAGTTATCACGGTTCCTGAAATACAGCCTCGTGACATACACATTGACAGCGAAGTCTCAGTAAGGGAAACCCGTTTTTACCCCTTGGCTACGGAACCCTAAAATGCGACACATAAATTATCACAAAGACCGGATACATATATCTAGGTCTCTACATACTAAACGGAGTTATTATTCTGAACAACACACTTTGTCCCTTCGACCAAGTAATAGTACAGACGGACCCACGTCATACATTACGAACTTAAGCAAAAAGCCATGAGACGGTCTCACCCGACTACCCCCCTCTATAACGTTTATTGTGAAAGTGATAGTTCAATCCGATTGACGTTGTCATTTTTGTTTAATTTCAAACTTTGAACAGATGATCCACGTGACATAGTGACATAGTTTAATGCAACAGAGTCACAGACTACAGACACAAGTCTCGCCATAAGCCCCTCTGCAATCTATTTTTTAGAGAGGGGCTAAAAGTGAGACTAGTTCACACGCAAAGTAATAATGTAAATATATGTATAAGATATGTATTAATTATGTTTCTCAGTAATTTTTAACAATAAATGTGTTTTAATGTATGGATGTTATTTTTAATCTATCTCGGTTTTTAACACTCATACTTATAGAATGCCGGATTTCACGCGAAATACTATTTGTATGTAAATAGTAGTAGTAGTAGTAGTAGGTGAATGTAAATAAATAGTATATCGCGTGAAGTCCCGCATTCTATAACGTATGGATCAGTGGCGAATTGTCCATAGAAGCCCATTCCTTGTGGCTTCCCTTTTCAGATCGGGCAGTGACATGTAATATTTACTCATAACTAATAAACACAATTATATATTCTCGAACACTCATTCAAATATAAAAATATTTGCAAATTTACATGGTAAGTCGGCATTTTCGTCTCAACCCCTGCTACAAAAGTCATAGCAATAAATTTTCGAGTCAAAGTTCAAAGACCCTATCTCTGACATCACGCGGTAAGCCCGGCTTCCTGATCATTTTGCGTCTGCTTCGTTAGTACTACGCAAATGTATATATGCGTCCTATTCTCTCACATTTTTTCAAGATTTGATTCGTGGATTTTCGCCTAAAGTAAGCCATGAGTTCGTGGCTTACACCTGAGACAGTCATATTAATAGAAAAGGACAACGTATTTGACTTAAAAACTCGACCAATTTAAATGCACCTAACGCACGTCGAAACGTTTTGCATCGAAGTGTGTTTTTAATTTGATGTGTTGTTATTACTTCATTTCACATGCGTTTCCCGTGAATAATAATAAAACATAACATAGTTTCAATTGACTTTATAAAGTATTGTGCTGTTTATTAGTTAATTATAAATAATTATCTACTTCAAGTACTAAATACATCGTGAAAGTGTGTAAAATTGTGTTTTGTGTTTTGTATTTTGTTGTGATTTCTGTACACATGATTATTGTTTTGGAGTCACATAATGCTCACTGATGGACGTAGGCCTTCGGTATTACGGGTTCGATAAAAAATAAAGGTCAGTGTTTTTTTTATATTTATCAAGTAGGTATCTCAGAATACGCTAGTGATATTAGTTCAATGGCTTGGGATACCTAATAATCTTTATTTTGGCTGAATGTTTCATTAATAGTTTATAACATAATAAAGCAGTTTTGTTCCATAGAATCACTTTGTCAGATATTTTTGAAAAAATAGATAAGAAGTATGTTTTTATTTCAATTTTGTATTGTAAAATATCGCGGTTTTTAATACTCTATAGGTACTTGAAATCTTACTAATATTATAAATGTGAAAGTTTGTGAGTGTGAATGTGGATGTTTGTTACTCTTTCAGGCTCGAACGGCTGAACGGATCGGGCTGAAATTTGATACAGATATCCATTATAGTCTGGAATAACACATAGGCTACTGTTTATCCCGGGAGTAACTTCCCACGGGAACTAATTTTACGCGGGTGAAACTGCGGGCATTAGCTAGTACATGCATATTATTAAAAACATTAGAAGTACCTATACCTATTTCGCGTCTAAGTCCCAAATTTATGAATTATTTTCAATTAACTTCAATCGAGACAATTTGAAATAGGTAGGTATGAGCTTGCAGAGAGTAGTAGAATAATTTCAAAACATGGTTAGTGTTCAAGTCAGGTTTTAGTTCAAAATATGTAACTAGATGGCATCACTTTTTTGTATATAGTATCTAGATCGCGGTATGGTTTCGTTACCTGATCAGACATATATAGCTGTGAATATTATTTTAATAAAAAAAATTTTAGTAAAAGGATATACAGTCTATTATTTACACCTAAGGTCGGTTAAGACCTTTTCAGTTAGTGTAAATTTGAATATCTCATAGTCATCAGTAGATAATTTATGATACTTTTTTATAAGCCAATTTATCATGCACGTAAGACATTGTTTTGAATTAAATACATGGATCTATTTGCGTGTCTGGTCGTTAGCGTATTTGAAATCTGGTCATTTGCGTATCGGGTCATTTGCGTATCTGGTCATATGCGTCGAAAGGGATCTTACGAGTATAGTACAGGTGGCAAACAAAACACAAAAGGCATTACACCGCCGCGCGCCACCATTTAATAAATACGCAAAATACCTACACTACAGGTGTGACCAACTGGATATTATTTTTTTCACCGGCTTTCCTTTTGAAAAAATTCAGCCTTCGCCGCTGGTATGGATAGGTCGGTCTATCTATTTTTTTTTTTATAGTCTGCTCGCCAAATTGACGTCGCCACCAGCCTGATGGAAAGCCGTGGCGCATCTAGCGATTGGGGGCCACTTCTTACAGTGGTCCTCAAGTTGGCGGCCCTGTGATGTGCCTCTTCACGCTCCTCTTAAAGAACCCGGGATTGTAAGATGAGGGAAACACGTGTGCGGGCAGGTCGTTCCAAGTTTTTATAGTTCGACAGAGGAACGATCTTTTGAAACGCTCGGTTCTGGCGAAGATTCTCTCCACTGTGTATGAGTGGCATCTCTGCCCGGTTACTTGGTCGAAGCTTTGTCCTCACTCATGTGATAATTCTACAATTACTTTATCACGTATAGTAAAAATTATAGTCTATCTGTATGTTAATGTGTGTGTCAATTAGGTTAATATATTCGTACGGTCTGCAAAACAGCTGTGGTATATTTGACAATCGGCTGCCGATTGAACTTATCTTACATTTTGATATATTGATATTGCATTGTGACTGTACAGATTGCAAACGCAGTAAGTAGATATTTTTAATTTCTTTTTAATATTATCTTTATACTTATCACTACATACATATAATAATACACTACACAGACGGCACTCGTCAGGAATTTGGTACGCGTTCCCGTGGGAAGTTATTCCCAGGATAAAAGTAGCCTATGTGTTATTCCGGAATATAATCTATCCCTGTACCAAATTTCAGCCACATTTTCACACACATTAAGTCGTTAGATCGTGAAAGAGTAAAAAAGATCCAGACATCACTCAATTCTCACAAACTTTCTCATTTAATAATATAAGTAAAATAAGAAGTCTTTCGACGTGTTTGCTACCAAAAATGTTTATAAATTTCACCAATTTTCGGGCTTTCACCAATAGGTTATATAGTGAATCCATGGAATGCAATCCAAAGAATGAAAGAAGTGACGATAAGTCAAGTCGTCTTGTGCCGCCAGGCGCTATCACCTAGCCTGGTTAGAGGATCCTCCCTTTGTGTGTTGGAGGTCCATTCCCAACCCTTCCTCCACATGTCTATCAGTCGTCTAGATCCCATAGCACAAACTTAATAGCTTGGTTTGGGCTAGATGATGTTGTTTAAGAATGTCCAACAATATTTATTAAAAAAAATTATTTACTTAGGTTACAAAGTAACACTTATGAACGTCTGAGCGACGTCGTCGGGTGATATGTGTTGGAAAATGCCTAGATTTTCTTTTCTTACCCAACGATAAAAATGACAATTTCAAATTCTTTTAAGTTTTGGAAACAAATGGCTTATATGAAAAGTACCATATTTTCTTTCTTGAAATGGCCTCAAATAAATCACCTTTCCGTTAATTACCAATTGTTTTTCTGTCGGTACATCTACATGTCGCACATATGCGCCTGCGCAAGGCGAACAGCCGCGCCCTGTACACACGACCAGGTTATAGTGATATGACACTTAGTTGAGAAAAATATATCGATAAATCGATATCTTTTACATTACAAAGAACATGTCTTGGAGATACCTCCTCGGAACACAATATAACATAATATCACACCTGAATTCCTGAGGGGGTAGCCAGAGATAAAAAATTGGACATAAGAGTTGGTAAGTTTTATTGCCACCGGACCCTGTAAAAAAGCAATGTAAAACCGTAGGTACTTATTATCATTAATTTGCAGATATTTTCTGTAACTGCTATTTAATATACATTATTTTCTCGTAAATGCCAATTTGTCGACTTGCAATAAATAGCTTACTGCGCTTACTTGAGTCGATTGTAAAATATGTATTTATTGTATCCAATATACCTACGTAATTCAAGACTTTAAAAAAAATTAAATATTAAATCATCTATAAAGAGTCAGTATTAGTAAGCAAGGTAAATACAGATGATAATAATATACTTTATCGATATAATGTTAAATAAGCACACCACTACGACTCGAATGCGACATATCCTCCGGCATTACATTGTGTAATAAAAGCGAATTACCCGATCTATAATGTTGTGGTTCACCTCTAGTAGCGATTATAAGCATTTTTAAACACTTTTATGCATTTTGAACTCCTATATACAAACAAATCAAATTAAAACAGCCGTCCCATTGTACTAGTGACTTTTATACGTGTGGATATTCTCATGGATGCTTGGCCGGACTTTTAACTGCTGTGAACGCCTCCTTTTTGTCGGGAGTTATAAACCACTATTTCAAGTTGCACAGATTTTTTATGGTTAATTCGTGTTTAATTTAAAATATGTGTACTGTGCATGTTTTATTTTGCTTTATTAGGGGAGGGGGGGGCTACTCACCGTCCTTTTGCAGGCCCAAGACGAAAGCGTGCCGTGATAGTTTCACGCAAAATTCCTCACGTTAAAAAAGTATGGTTGTTTTTCATCCATAGTAAGACGAATACGATATCGATAAATAAAGTCCCTATTCTATCACATCCCTAGCATGCGTCGGCAAGCTGCGTTGCTCAAGCTTATAATATATGTCGCAAGTGGCACGCCCCCGGCCCCCGTACACAGAACACCTCATACGGTACGCAACATACCAACACTCCCTGCTAACTGATTTGTAGATTAAATAGCTCTCACGGCTGTATAGCTAGTGGATACAAACATTGCACATATCTGTGTTTATATCTTTCTTAAAGATGCAGTAGTTCCTTAGTAGAAGTTCCTATGACTGACTCATCAACGGTCATCCGAAACTACTTCAGATTATTTAGCATGACATTTGGACCAGAACTTGTTCTCTCAAACGGTCATCGATTCTTCTGCAGACGTGGCCAGCCCACTGCCAGTTTAATGTGCTTATTCTGCTAGCTATGTTGACCAGTCTTCGCCGAGGACTATCGGCCACCATGACCGGGGTCCTGAGGACGGTGAGAGGGCGGCTCACCGTCCGTACAGAAGCAGTCCCATGACGGCAGCGTCACGTGAGCAATTCACGCACGCCCCCCCTTAGAAGCGGGATCACACCCGAAACCCCTAAAGACGCGGGATAGCACCCGAACCACCCCCTGGGCGAGGCCGCAATGGCGGCCGTGGGTCTGTTGGGAGTCCTGGGACATCCTTCCGAGGGCTTACCCGGGGCTCCCAACCATAGGCAGTTGGGCGTGACGTGAGGTTTTTTAGTTGGTAGGAGTCCGGCATAACATCCATGAGGATTTTCCCTCACGTTAAACAAAAAAAAACTTTACCGAATAGCCCCATTTCATTTACCATCAAAGATACAAAGCAAAGCTCGTTTTATACGTCAGCTTTTATTTATACCTTTTTTCCCAACGTAATCGTCTATCCTAAGTACAAAACAACATCATATACCGCAATTAATATGTCGTAGATAATTTCATCCATATATGGGCGAGCGGAAACTCACGCGCATCCCCAGATGGCGACGGAAAAAGGTCAAAATAATGTGTCATGGTGAACGAGACGAGAAATGCTGTTCATACATATTGCGTCTTGCCTTGATTGTGTCACCAATGGAGAATAAAGTATGGAATTATGCTGGGCGTTTTCTTTAATCCTAGACGAAAAGCCGAAAGGGTGTTGTAAGTTGAAGCAGCTTAGTATCTTTTAATGTTGGAACGCAATACTGAAAAACGCTTCCGCTTTCCTCCTCTCTTTCAGTTCTTTGCTTTAAATTTTAAGATCATTAGCTCAGTTCCTAGATTTTTAAGCAATAAAACACATAATACGTATATACTTACCTCTTTTAGAATTGTATCTCTATGTATTGTGTCTCCAGATACTTCCTATTCTATTTATTTATCGCAACCCTCGCTACACAGGGCGTTCTTGATCATAATCAAAGTTTGTTGCCTTTTGAGAGGAAGAATCCTAGGTCGTGATATTACATTTCTCATTATGACCCTGTATTGAGTAATGAGAGATAAATTCATCACAAAAGCCTAATATCGACAGTAAAGCGTCTTGGCCATTGACATATATTCTACGTAGTACATACGTAGTACATATAGATCGAGGATTTTCACCGTGGTCTTGATCACCTTGCCATTTCTTGGCAATCGGAAATCGATTGTCAAGAAATATAGTATATCCATCATGTCATCCCATTCCATATGAATATTATGTATGTATGTAAGACAATCAAACATAATGCCTAATCAAAAGTAAGCCCCATAGCCTCAAAACAGACTTGAGCTTAAGAACAGTTCTTTGTTATTTAAATAGTTACGTTGATAAAAAAATATTAATAAAAGCTTTTAAAACATACGTATACTTATTAAAAGATTCCACCAATTAGCTCATCAAAAGCCCATGACTATAAAAGGCTATCGGCCTTCTACACAAAAGCTTAAATAGCAATTTAATCTCCATTTATATTATTGTATATTACTCATCCGAACGCCATTTTTTTTTCAATACGGCCATTCTACGGCCATTGATAGCTTGGCCATGAGTCCATAAGGCATTCTTTATTAGGACTTATAAGGACAGGTTTGATGAATGATCTGTTGGAGATGATTTTTAGAGTTCTGTAGCTAAAAAGAAAAAGTGGAACCCTTATAAAATCACTTTTTATCCCTTCATCGGTAAGACTGGCTGTGAAGACCTTTTAAATCTGAAATGCGTGAAGGTATTCAGTTGAAATTAAAACCATACGAAACTCTACAGCTGCTTGATAAAAAGATTAAGTAAATACGGAAGGATGTTTATACCTATAGCAATAAATATTTTTCTACAGGTAATCAAAATGGGGGCTTAATCTTGCTACCCCAGAATTAGTATCATAAATTAATTTCTATATTATAAGGTTGCCTGTAAGAAATTGCCTTGTGCGATAAGGCCGCCAATTGTAAAACCAATTTAGTGTAAGTAGATATAAGTAGTATAAAATGTATTTTGGTTTAACAATAAAGAGTATCTCTATCTATCTATGGGGGTTTACTTGCCAAATTTTATGGTTCTAGGTCAACGTGAAGAACCTTATAATACTTACTACCCGTAAACCTAGAACTATTAAATTTAGCAAGTTAAACCGTCCTAAATACCTTCACTTACCACTAAATCAAGGAAAAGTCCGAAATCTATAGATTTGTAATGAAATCGTAACAACCAATGTCTTTAAAGTATCTAATAAAACTGTGAAAATCGATTGCTAAATAATCCTCCCTAATCAACATCAATACATAGATATAATAAAATCGTAACAGGTCGCTGTCGGTACTTGGAAGATAAATAAGAAAAAATATTATAGGGGGGCTTTATGAACGCAATAGAACCCAAAACAGAGATTTTTAGAATTTTTGTCTGTTTGTCTGTATGTCTGTATGCGCGGTACAGACAATCAGATAATACAGCTGTTTGTCTGTACGTTTGTGCACGCTAATCTCACTAACTTTATTGTTCTTTATTGTGTTGAGGTTTGCTTCACTAAACATTTACCTAGTTATTTTTATTTACCTATTTCATGTCAATCGGTTTATAAATAAAAAAGTTATACCACTATAAAGAATCATACATAGACATATGAATCTAAAAATAGGTAAATCTAAACTGGCATGTTGGCTTAATCATAAAAGAACTTAATGATTAAGGCTAGAATAAGACTTAATCTTTAAGCTCTTTTATGATTAAGCTTACAGGGCAGTTTCACACGCTGCTGGATGAGTCTGAAGGAAAAATACCTCTCCTTTCATACACCATATGTGACGTAACCGAATTTGCGGGGTCACCTAGTCCTATAAGTACTGGTTGAATTTATAGTCGTTCTGGACCCGAGAGGGGGTTACTCGGAATCAATAATGGAACCATTTCGGAGTGTCAAAACAGCTGTGCAGGTTATAATAAAAAAATGACTTCTATGTAATCTTTATCACTCGTTCGAGTTGAAACATTAGTAGCGCTTCGATTATTCATTGAACTTTTCAATGAATGAAACTCCGAAACCCATAGGTACCTACGGCGCGGCGCGTGCTTCCATGTGATCAGTTCATTGACCGAATGCATCGTTTCGATAATAATACGTACTTAGATAATAATAAAGGACTCCAATTTCTCCTTCATACTTTACGCGGGCTTAGGACCGTCGGAAATACTTTAATATTAGCGGCGTTTTCCCTGAAAGAAAACGCATATTAAAATACTTACCTAATTCGAAGCTTATATAATGAGATAGGCATATCCGTTACCCGTAGGCTTATCTTACTCATGTTTGATGACGTATTTCCGTCGACTCACCAGCAGGGGGCGCCACCTGTGAACTTATAAATGCAGATGGCCGCCATCTTGTCCTCATTGGCTTTTATTCACCAGGCAGATTTAAAAAGTAAGCTTCGAATTAGGTAAGTATTTTAATATGCGTTTTCTTTCAGGGAAAACGCCGCTATTAAAAGTACTTGACCGTAATTCGAAGCTTATATAATGAGAAATGTTTGTTTTCGCCTGGTGAGTGACGGAAACGCCAATGTGATTCTAATTTATTTTTAGGAAAATAATATTACAGAATGTTGTATGTATGGTATCTAGATTTATAATCTTTACCACATTGAACAACTTAATATGTTATCTTAAATAGACTAAATAAGGAATCTTATTATGGAGTAGTAAGTTTCCTTCTATTGACAGGATTAAATAATTGCGTATTATTATTATATTTGATTGGTGGTAGTTGCTGACATTATTACCAACCCATCGTCAATTACTTCGTGTTAGGATTAATTTAATCTTACCACCACCACCAATTCTTAGAAGCTGCTGCTGACCGGGTAGTGCCGGGGCTAGAATTGTTGGAGTACCTCTCACAGTCATAAGTAAACTATTTGACTGTGTAGTCTTATATCGGTTACTCTGATTAACCTAATTTCTATCTAGAATAAAGGATTCAATTGATTAGTCGTAGGTATTATCTTTGTTTACAATAGTTTTCCAACCAGATTGTCTGAAATGAAAATGATCAGTTTCGGACTCTGATTCGGGCCTAAAGTAGTACCTATGACGTGAGTTAAAACAATCGAGCAAAGTTAGATCGTGGATGCGGCGACCTAAGCATAAAATCACTATGACGAGATACTTGAAAAATGTTCTCTGTGTATCAATACTTGGTAATATTTAACTAAGTCATTAATCCCAATATCAATCAACATGTGACTTAATTTTCTTTACATTTTTCAAAGAGATCGACCAAGATATGTTTAACCAAAACATGCGAACTATGTAAGGTTGACTAGCGGTTTCTGTATTATCAAGTACAGCAACAACAGATTTATGTAACAGAATCGTATTATATAATAATCATGAATAAAATGCAAGTCGGTTAAACTCTAAAATTTATAAGTATGTTAAAAGGTAGGTCTCCAGGAGCTCAATAGTAGAAGCTTTTGATTATATATCTGTTATTTACCTCTCCACCCCCCCCCCCCCCCCCCCCACATTTCACTACTCCACAGATTCTCTATGTGAGGTGGTGGGAGACCTGTCGAGGTGTTTATTAGAAGGAAAGAAATAATGTTTATTAGGTTCTTTTGCAGGTTCTGCAGAAAGAATGGAACTTACAGAGCTCTCGCTTTGAGATCTGCCCTCTATTAATTCCTTGTGCCATCGCGCACCACAAACACAAACAATCCTGTTGACCGATTAAGGTGTGACAGTATCTTGGTTATTAAAAATGGTGGTGGAAGTAATATCCACACAATACAAACAGGCCTATCATGTAGTGTTCTCCATTTCATAATAGGAATATTTTTTGTAGGCAATCTTGCCTTAGTGGTGTTTGAAGCAAGGATGCTCACAAAAAATATCCGGAGGAGCTGATACATATGGTATCGGCTCGGAATGCAGTGTATGGTGAAGTCAATTTGATGTCGGACCATTACACGCAAGCTGACGAGTTAAGTTCGTCAAGGCAATTGATTTGGTCTCGTCCCTCCGGGGGGGTGGACTACAACTGCTTTGAATGAGTACAGACTGTAACACAGTACCGGTATATGATTTCTAATCATGTGTAAGATTGTCAACATCTCTCTTTGAAGCAGTGCAATCTTTGTTATTCTGGGCCCTCGAGCCTGTTAGAGAAATGTTTTCTAGCTAGGCTCCCAAGCGAAATCTGACGCGTCCGTGGTAAGAAAGCATCTCGGATGGAAAGCTTGTAAAATTGTCGAGAGCCGGTAATTGCAGACCCACTATTGGAGTTCCACTTGTACTACTCCGTGCACTACTATTTTCTTCAGTGGGTTGTCAGTTAGGGGATTGACCGAATGTGACGCTGAGGTAAAGCTACCTCTAGGCACTGCGAAAGTGGTAAAAATTCAAAAGACCCACCAAGTTTGAATTTTCTTTAAAAGAACTAAGTTTCTTTGATTTGGAATTAAATAAATCTTCCTTTTATGTCTAATATCTTTTCTTTTGGTATTGGACTTTCAGGTAGTTCTATGTCTATCGCATAACGATATGAGAGGTTTCTTCGGGAACCTATTATTGTTTTCTCTCAATTGTCTAACCATGCCTGGGTTTGAAGAGTTTTCAAGGCTATTTGTACGTGTTTGTGAAGAGTAACAGGATTTTGATGCGCAAAATTAGATTTTGTGTAGGTAGACGAGAATTTGAATACTCTTATTCTATAGAAATCGAGGCACCCGGATGGTGAGAAACGAAAATGTTTTGGGTGCGGCTTACCCGAGCGGAAGACAAGAATGTGCTCTGAGAAAGAATAATGTACACTACATCAGCTTTACCATGAAAATAAGCTTGACTGAGATGTATTTTGCACATTCAATCTCGTGGTTGGAGGAAATCTGGTAAACGGAACATGCTGAAAGATAGAATTATTCTGGCTTCACAAAGGCGTACAATGTCCGAAAACTGAATTCTGGGCGGATGACCCATCGCTATTTGAAGTTAGGAAAAGTGGAGAAATCAAACTTGGTGACAAAGGAACTAGTTTTAGAGTGCCTTGAGCATTCATCTTTTGAACCATTGCACAATGTGGTCATTTCAGTTAAAAAGGGAACCTTTTTAAAAAGAGTTCGTTGTATGGATTCTTAAGGCGGCATCGAGCGAAAAATGGCAAAACGACAGTTACCATTTCGTTGATTCAAACAATTCTATTTGCACAATTTGCATAAAAAAATAATATGTAAGTCAGCAAGAACCAATGCATCATTACTGATACTCACAATCAGGATATAATTAATAGGTATTTAGAAAAATACGTTTAAAAATCACCAATATCTAAAAAATCTTATGCTACTGTTTAAGGGATTTAACAAAATTGGATGTAGTTTACTATGTATATCTTTACTTTCAATAAACTACATTTCATAAACTACAATTAGTAATGCCAATATTTTACCTACGTTAAAATTTTAATTCATTATTACCTAAAAACAAAAGAGTTGCCCAAGTTTCTCATACATTTCTGCGAGCACGCAGCTTGCCGACTGACAAACCTTAGTGATCCGCAAGAGCTCAGAGCGAGTACACGTCTCGTTGCGTCGCAAAAAATAAAAATATTTACGTAAAGCATAGCGTGTACGCACACTTGGACGTGCAAACAAAAAAAAGGTAAGTACATTTTACACATTTTAAAGTTTTTTACTTATGTATGCAATTGCAGTGGAAGATGAATAGAAATAGGTCCATAATACTTTTTTTTTATTAATAGGTTAGCGACTACAATAATTCGTATGTTCTATGTCTGATTTCCTTGCAATTATTGTAACTCAATTTAAGATGTTCTGTATAAACTATCGCGGTTTTTAGACCGAATGTCTGAGTTATCTGAAAATGTGTTATTTAACAAAAATAATTGTATTTTACAGAAAATGGGACGACGCAAGGAAAAGTATTTTAAATAGAAAAGTGGGCGAGATTCCGCAAAAATAGGATATCTTACTACAAGTAGCACGATAAGTTATTTGAATTTTTTGGTGTTCCGTTCTCAAAGGGAAAAAATGGGACCCGATAACTGTGACTCAGTCTAACATCGAATTGGATCTCATAAACCATGATAGCTAAAAATTATAAATTGTCATTTGTTTGTATGTATTATGATGGTATTGTGGCTGAAGGCCACATTTTATTCTTCAAAATATTCGAATAATAGATACAAATTTACAAATAGGTTAAGGGTGTTTTGCAATGTAAATATTATCAAAATACACATTTGAGTCTATGAATATGATCTTTAATTGCCTCGCTGATCCATAGTATATAAGTAATAAGGTCGTCTATAATGATGTCAACAATACAATTCTGAAAGTAGTACATTGTGTAACACTAATATTCTTAGCCTGAATGGTAACAAAACTAAATGTAGACTAAACAAAGTCAGCAATTATTTCCTGGGTAACTGTATACGTTTTTACAATAGGCTTCCACACGACATAAAAAGTTTGCACTTAATTAAGTTCAAAAGTGTATAAAAAGTACCAAAATTACACTGCAAGGGTTACTATACAATTGACGATTATTTGCTTGACAAGGAAGCCTGGAAATGATCTGCTCGCTCTACTGCATTCTCAAACAATATTTTGTGATTTTTTTTTTATATTCGGCTCGCCAAATTGACGTCGCCACCAGCCTGATGGTAAGCCGTAGCGCATCAAGCGATTGGGGGCCACTTTTGACAGTGGTTCTCACGGCCCTGTGATGTGCCTCTACACGCTCCTTTTAAAGAACCCGGGTTGTAGATGAGGGAAACACGTGTGCGGGCAGGTTTTCTTCACTGTGTATGAGTGGCAACTCTCTCAGCCAAGGACGCTATGGTTCTTCGCTGCGCTAATGGTTCGAGGCCTCCCGTCACCTCAGGTCAACCAATTATTAGGATAGCACGTCTCTGCATAGCGTCAAGCGCGTCTAGTAAGTACTTCGTGGAGTCATCCCAAAGGTGAGAACAGTACTCGACGCAGGTACCGTTTCACCTTATTTAGGACTCCGAGTTTCCGCGAGGCATGCCCAATACAACTCTCTATGTAGTTTTTGTGATTGAGCTCACGCCGGACGTCTATACCAACGATCTCCAGGTTGTCCTTTAGTGGAACCGTAATGCTCTGAAGAGAGGGTAGGGAAAGGAATGGGGACTTCTTAGCTGTAAACGCACACGCCTGTGTTTTTCTGGCATTGAACTCGACCACGTTGTCTGAATCCCATTTCGCAATGCGACCCAGGTCCCGGTCGAGATCCGCCACGAGTTGTTATCTCTTCTCCTCCACGTCGCAAAGCCCCTCCGCTGGACGGCCAGAATAGCTCTCATGCAGAGTACTGTCATCCGAATAACAATGAATGCACCCAAGGGACAGCATGTCATTGATATGCAGAAGAAAGAGAGTAAGGGATAACGTTTCGCAAGTACAAGTCACACACGTCACACGTGTTCCAAATAGGTACCTAAATATTTTTTTTTTAGTAAAATGAAACTAAGTAATAATTTCTGAATAGCTATATTATTGTTTTTTTAGTTTGAGTTTGCCCACGGGAAAAAATATCTGTGGTCTATAAATATTTGTTCACAAACAAAAAATACGTTTGTTGAATGAGAGCCTGCCTTAAAATTTATTATTTTTCTGTAATTTGGATTTGTTGTTAAAACAGAAATACAAAATCTGTGAAATTTTAACTCCTGTTGACGGACAGCCGTGTCTCAGCAATGGGGTCCTGTTTTTTACCCTTTGGGTACGGAACCCTAAAGACTAGGTGAAATGTGTATGTGCCTCTGCCGATCCTTTCAGCGTTAAGGCGTGTCTATATATATGTATGGTACATACATATGTATGTATGTACCTATAAAAGTACCTATTAATATCTGCTGCCTAGCACTAGTACTGCACTTTGGGATCAGATGACGCTTTGTAAAAGAATAACAAATGTCCGTGTCATATTAAATACGGTCCATTGTATTTAAACTTATCTAAACGTACTTCATAATATAAAAAGTAGTCATGATCTTTTCGAGCCATTCGTCTCAATAAAAATACTAATATTTTTTGAAATTTTTAAGTTGCCTAATGTTGCGTTGCGACCAAACAGAGCGACTGTCGCTGAGAGAATTGTCTATGTGTGAGTGCCGCACGCACACAGCTGAACCGCCGATTCAAAACACTGAAAGTGCCGCTGCCTCGTGCGCTCGGACGGGCCTTAAGTATTTAAAGCAATTAGTATTCCACCTTAGTCAAGTTTTCCATAGCATTTTAACATAAAGTGAAAATTTTACAATTTTGTCAGGACGGGACTTGAACAGAGTTCCGTGTAAATTTAAATGTGGGAAGGTTATCAGTTTTGGGCAGGATTCGAACCTGCGTCCTCTCGAATACCGTGCAGGACGGATTGGAGTTTCTGGATAAGGGGAATGCGGTACCCTTTTATAAATTTAAAACTTTTTGGTACTCTCGTTCCTTACCAACGTATTTTGTACAGAGTTAACTGACCGACATAGAATGAAAGGGTCATATCATTTAGTGTTTCCTTTGCTGGTGTAGGCAGAGGATGTTAGACCTCTCCTCGTCTCTTTGAGAGCCTCGAGCTCGGAAATTTCGTAATTGAAGGGACATCCTTGCATGGTTACTTAGTATGTTATCGTACGCCTGGTTACTATCGTATACCCAATTATTATAGATATTGTACATACCCCTCGAGGGTGGTAACTGGTTAGTGTTTCCTTTGCTGGTATGGGCAGAGGATGTTAAACTTCTCAGTCTCTTTGAGAGCCTAAAGCTCAGAAATTTCTTAATTGAAGGGACATTTACTGTCGTATGCCCAATTATTATAGATATTGTACACACCCCTCGAGAGTGGTAACTGTAATACAGGCCTAAAAAGGCTCTTGGTACAATAGAATCGGGACTCCATTCGATGAAGATCTGATCTTGACGCCTGATCCTCTCGAAGGCTGGCGTAATGATTTGGATGACCTTTTTCGGGGTCATCCTTTTTGGAGATCGAAGACCAAAATGCATGCCTTCCCGAGTGCCGTTGAAAAGGCGGTTCATTTTTAAGAATTGGGTCTTTGACAATTCTGAGAATAATATATGAAATCAGATCTATGGCCGCAGGCCATTTGTAATAAATTGATAAAAGATTTATGGAAATCCTATTATTAAAGTGGGTCTTCAATTTTGTCATAAATATTTTCGAAGAAACTTAAGTTTTTCAAAAGATTCTCTTTGTTTAAAAATACAACAGGTTTTGGCAGCAAAAGCCTTTTGGCAGAAAGAGCCTTGTCAGCTTTTTCAAAATGTAGCAGGGATTCGAATTGTCGGATCTCCCCGTTTTTGTCTAGGTTGACGAACCCAGGACTATGATTTTACAATAGTGGGTATCAGCATATTATCTTATCTAGGCAATTTGTAGCCAAAACGTGTCTATCAACCTCTTAGGTTATACTGTGTCTTAGGATCTTGGGTAACCGAAATCTCTTATAATGCTGTCCCTATATAAAATACGAAGCAAGGATGATTGGCTGTTTCTATCATCCTCGTAAATTAACTTCTGATCTGTGAATAAATTTACACTTGGTCAGGACCAGTGTTAGGTAAATGAGAAATAACTCACCTATTTCCATCATCCTTATCTGGTTTAGTGGAAGTCGGCTTCTTTTACTTCACTTACGACAATGCACGTGGCGTCACGATCGCCCTTATTTGAAGTTCGAGCTAAATGAGCTGGAACTGTAGATATTTGACGCACCTAATACAGTAACTGGAGCTCAGAGCGCGCTTCTGAAATACTTCACTTGGAATTAGCTCTCTTTCTAAGGATGGAGGATTCATTTCTATCAAGAAACCAAACTAAAAGAAATAGTATTATGTTAGGTACCTAAAATTTAAGTACTACTTTCATGGTGAACATTTAGTTATTACTTTGACACACTCGTACGTATTCAGAAACTTGGGATGATTACGATTTTACCCATAATAGGCCATATTTTTACATGTATAGGAACATCTAATAATTAATGTGCCTTTATGTGGGTAGGTATAAAAATATTTTGAAAATATTTTCTATATTCGGCGGTACTGACGCTGTACATACACGAAGCAAATAATATCTAAAAAAAAATATTAGTACCTATGAATACAATCTATAAAACAGTTTGATATTAGCTGTAACTAAAGATATTAAATAAAGGAAACTGCAACCTCGAAAGGTTTACGTGCTATTTTAAAATAATAGGTTATTATGACGTATCACACTCATATGTGATCGTAAAAATATGAAGTAAAAACATACCTGAGACTTAAACGAACGGTCAAACCGTTAAATATGTCTGTAGGTTCACTTACTTCAATCACAAGTCACTTGTTTTAGATTCACTGTATATTCAAACGAACGGCAAAGCCGTTAAATAATTATTTCTGTAAATTCACTTACTTCATCCCAAGTCACTTTTTATAACTTTACTAGGTATATAACTAGTAACTAGAAAAAATAAATGCACTAGCAGGTGTTCCTGCTATAACCTTTTGCTACGGGAATCAAAACGCCAATGAGGACAAGATGGCGGCCATCTGCATTTATAAGTTCACAGGTGGCGCCCCCTGCTGGTGAGTCGACGGAAATACGTCATCAAACATGAGTAAGATAAGCCTACGGGTAACGGATATGCCTATCTCATTATATAAGCTTCGAATTACGGTCAAGTACTTTTAATGTTCTATTTTACGGTGAGTTAATAAGGTTTAGGGGTTGCATTTGAATTACGCATCCTCGATAGGGGGCGGGGAGGAGGTGGGGGAGGGGGAGGGGGAGGGGAGGAATCCCCCCGACCACTCCCCAAAGTTAGGAAACCAATGGTTTCCAAGAAATTTAGATTTTTATTTTTTGAGGTTAAGTTCTATAAAATCATGTTCTTATAAATTTAATATAATAAATCACTTTCAATTGGTATCTCAAAGCACTCGCCGTGCCGCTACCGCGGCACGCTTGCTTCGCTCGCTCGGCTCGTGCGCCGTTAAATCCGTGGAATTCGTTAATTTATTTTCCCGATGGGCCCCTTAATTTTTTTGGGGGGACAAAATAGTTTTGTTTAGGTGGTTATAAAAAAAAAACCACGAAGGCTAAGACGGGAGCTCCGCTCCGCTCCGCTCCGCTCCCGTCTTAGCCTTCTAACCTAACCTATCCAAGTCGGTCTTCTTGAATTAGGAAGAGGACGATCGGGAACCAATTAACCAATATTATTTTTGGGACTTCCCATTCGTCCCCCTCGGGGATACGGGGAGAAGTCCCAAAAATAATATTTATCAAAAATAATAATTACCATATATTATATAAAATAATATTTACCAAAAATAATATAAAATAATTTTAAAATATTTATCAAAAATAATATAATTAAATATAATTAAATTATATATAATTTTATCCCCCCCCCCCCCTTGGGAAGTCGAGGGGACGAGCGGGAATACACTCTTAACTCCCACATCAAGATGACGGAGACGTTCCATTTCATTTTTTTATTTTGTATTGTTTTTTTGTTCTTTTTTCTTTTGTTCATTTTTTATGACACATAAAACATTTTACAACTAATTATGTGTAAAACAATAAATAACTATATGAAAAATTAATAACTAAGACACATTTAACAAAAAATAACGTTCCGTTACACGTAACTTCAAACACGTATAAAAAAAAACTACGCGTCTCCTAGACACAAATATGGTGCCATTTGAAAGGGGTGATCAACCCCTTTAAAATGACACCCCTCCCACCCCGCTGTCGAGGATGCGTAATTCAAATGCCCACCCTAAGGTTTATGTAATAATAATGAAAATAAACACGAACAAATAGGGAGTATTTCCGGCGTAGGTATTTAAAAAATTGGAGCTATTTACAAAATAATCAACTTAAATACCTAGACCTACCTATTCACAGTTTATTTACACTTCCCTGTACCTTAGCAACTGCTCAAAATGGAGTCCAGAACGTTCGATACACAAACGGGCACGTTTTAGGCTATTGTCTTTTAGTTTATTCAATGTGTCTCTGTCACTTTTCACTATTTCAAAGGCGTCCACTATCGCACTGCGTAATTCATCACGAGATTCGTACTCTCGAGTGTAAACTAATCGTTTTATTTCCGACCACAAATAAAAGTCGATCGCGACGACAATACTGCGCGCGAGTTATAGTCGAACTGCGCGCCGCGGTCGCCGGTCGGCGGCGCGGTCGGCCGAGCGTATTTAGGTACCTACCTACAAGACGTAACTAGTCGAGTACCTACCGACGTTACTTGGCAACGAGTCCACGTGGACCGATGCGTTCATGCGTTGTGATTGGTCGAATTTTCCCGGTGCGGTGACTCTTCTCACTGATTGGAACGTTAGACATTGAATGAAAAATTGTAGTAGAAAATCGTAGTAAACGTATTTCGTGAAATTTAAAGGAATAACCAGGTGTTCTCGTTTTGATTTTGGCAAACGATGTAGATTTTGACATTTTCGTAATTTTTTATTGTTGATTTTCAAATTGACAGTGCCGATCGGTTCTGTTATCGAAACTGGGCCTAAACCTTTCCGTTCCAAAACGACTATAAATTCAACCAGATAAAATATAAAAATCCATAATACTTTTTACATGAAGAATTTGTACAGAACCCTCGGCGAGCGCGTCCGACTCACACTTGTCCGTTATTATCTATTGTAAGCTTTTAAAAATTAACTCTTATTGTTGTATTGGCAGTCTCAATGCGATTCAAATGGAGCTAATAATTTATTCAATGGTCAATATACATGTTTTTGTATTAAATAGGAAAGTTATTTTTCTTAAATATTTTTTTAATTAATTAGGTACATTGAAAGAATTATATACTTAAGTAGCGGACGTCACGCGGTTTCACCCGCGTAGTTCCCGTTCCCGTGGGAATACGGGAATAAAATATAGCCTATGTTCACCGCAAAGAGTGTAGCTTCCCAAAAGTGAAAGAATTTTTCAAATCGGTCCAGTAGTTCCGGAGCCTATTCATTACAAACAAACAAAAAAACAAATCTTTCCTCTTTATAATATTAAGTATGGATTAGATTGAAGAGTATTTGATATTTAGTTCCTACCGCGTGTAAATGTATTAACTTACAAACCTATCCTGTGAAGCCCTCGCAGCACCGCTGACACAGAGTTCTGTAAACGATAAATCTTCTATATAGGTACACTACCTGATGCCCGCAGCTTCGCCCGCGAAAAAATAGTCCCTTCCCGTGGGAACTTATTCCCGGGATAAAAAGTAGCCTATGTGTTTTTCCAGTGTTCAATGTATCTGCATACTAAATTTCAGCGCGATCCGTTCATCCGTTTGAGCGTGAAAGAGTAACAAACATCCACACTCACAAACTTTTACATTTATAATATTAGTAAGATATAATAAAACTAGCTGACCCGCATAACTTCGTTTACGCCGCAGAAGGTGTATGATAGGATAGGACAGGTATTTTTTCAACAGACTCATGGGAGCGTATGAAACTGCCCTGTTTGCTTAATCATAAAAGAGCTTAAAGATTAAGTCCATTCTAAAAAAAACAATTATTTTATAATAGACTCAATCATTAAGCACTTTTATGATTAAGCCAACATGCCAGTTCAGATTAATAATCACATTCAAAGAAACCGTTGAATTCTTGGTTTGGCGAAAGTTGAGATGTCTCTAATTTCTGAACTGCAATACCCTCAATAGTGAAACTTGTGTGAAACAATGCTTAAAATACGCCAACACTAAAATAATATTTGAAATCGAACCACTCGGTGAGAACTTACAGCTGAAAACCATTTCATCTTTCATCAAGGAGCCGCGCAAAATATCGGAATCAAAAGTATCTTAGAATCTTCCTCGGATCATAAGCTCAGATTGTGCTAAGTATCATTTAAATCCATTCAGTAGTTTCGGCATGATACTTATTCGGGATACAGACAGACAGACATTATAAGTTTAAATTACATTTTCGGCTTCAGTATCGATAAGACAACGCCCTACAATAAAAATTTTCTAAATATCTTCCATTTACAGACTGACCCTCTACAGTTTTATTATATGTATAGACTAGCTGACCCGCGCAACTTCGTTTACGCCACATAAGGTAAAAGAACAGGTATTTTTCAACAGACTCATGGGAGCGTATGATACAGCCTGCGTATTTATATATTATACTCATCTGTAATCTGCGTGACAGGATTTTCCTAGTGCAGATACCAGTCTCCCACAAAGGTTTTTTTAACGACAATAGCTGTATGTTTTAAGTATGTTTTGTGTGTACCTTTGTGGAAGAAAATAAATAAAGTTTTATTATTATCAGCCCTGTTTGCTTAATCATAAAAGAGCTTAAAGATTAAGTCCATTCTAAATAATTCATAGCCTTAATCATTGAGCTCTTTTATGATTAAGCTAGAATTCATTATTCGTAGCATTAAGCCAACACGCCAGTTTAGATTTACCCTCACATTCAAAGGAATCCTTGAATTGTAAGTTTTGCGAAAGTTAAGATGTCTCTATTTCCTGAACTACAAAACCCTTAACATTGAAACTTGTGTAAAACAATCCTTAAACTACTTCCTCTATAACACTTAAAAAAAAATTGGAATCGGACCACGCATTGAGAAGTTACAACTAAAAAACCGTTTCGTCATTCATCCCCTCTCCCAAAAGAACGGCGCAAAATATCGGGATCAAAAGTATCCTAGAACCTTTCTCGCATTATATGCTCAGATTGTATCATTCAAATCCATTCAGTAGTTGCGGCGTGATACATATTCGGGATACAGACAGACAGACATGACAAGTTTATTACATTTTCGGCTTCAGTATCGATTAGAGAACGCCCTACAATCATAATTTTCAAAATATCTTCCATGTAGGTACAGACTCACGACCCTCTACAGTTTTATTATAAGTATAGATATAGACAGAATAGATATTAGTAGAGATTAGACTGAAAAAGAAAGGTCTGTTGTGACGTAGATTAGGAGATGGCTACGTCCAACATGGACTACCATCCATAGGCTTATTTCATTGAGACTAAAATAACACCCGTACAAAAAGCCCCGTGTTGCGAAGGGTAAGAGTACAAAATGTCGCCACCCCAATACATCCCAAGGGTGTCGTAGAGGCGACTAAGGGAACACTTTCGCAAAAAGATCCCGGTAGAAACCCGGTTGTCAGTAAAATGACAATCGTTAAGCCAAGTTGAAGGCCGTATGGGCGGCTTAAAAATTTTCAACTGGGAGTCACGACGACCTGCGCCTGTCCATTTCAACAGGCAGGCAACACAACACGGCACTAAACTCACCACCTATTACGTGGGACATAAATCTATGAGGTGAAATATCTTTGGGGATAAAGGCGTGAATATATGTATGTTCCTCTGTCAAACTATAAAAACATGAAACGACCTGCCCGCACACGTTTTTCCCACATCTTACAATCCCGGGTTCTTCAAGAGGAGTGTAAAGAGGCACATCACAGGGCCGCCAACTTGAGGACCACTGTCGAAAGGACTGTGAGACTTCGCCGAAGACTATCGGCCTCCATGACCGGGGGTCTCTGAGGACGGTGAGAGGGTCGCTCACCGTCCTTACAGAAGCAGGCCCATGACCGCAGCGTGACGTAAGCAACTCACGCCCGCCCCCCCTTAGAAGCGGGATCACACCCGAAACCCCCAAACAGGCGGGATAGCACCCGCACCACCCCCTGGGCGAGGCCGCAGTGGCGGCCGTAGGTCTGTTGGGAGTCCTGGGACATCCTTCCGAGGGCTTACCCGGGGCTCCCAACCACACCAACCACAGGCTGTTGGGCGTTACGTGAGGTTTTTTAGTCGGTAAGAGTCCGGCATAACATCCTTTGAGGATTTTCCCTCACATATAAGAAAAAAAAAAAAAGGACTGTGAGACTGGCCCCTAATCGATAGATGCGCCACAGCTTACCATCATGCTGGTGGCGACGTCAATTTGGCGAGCTAAATATAAAAATAACACCAGTTATGAGATGACACACGTTACCATATCAACTGCTTTTATTATAAACAACAATAATATACGGTTAAGGTAATGGCGAACATCCAACAGTGTCAGGGTGAGTATTCAACTATAAACTAACTAAATTGCAAGTAACTACACTTTGAAATAACATCCGGCTCATACATTTTATCTAAATACTAGCTGATGTTCGCGGAGTTCGAACATAATCCCGGGATATAAAGTAGAAACGCTCGTGGCCGCGCGGACTCAGTGTTCTGTAAACGATCACTGCAGTAAGCAACTTTCACTATGGCCGGTCCATGGATGGGTGACCATCCGTGTGATCACTTTGTGACCGTGCTTCGGAAGGCACATTAAGCCGTTGGTCCCGGTTGCCAGTAAAATGGCAGTCGTTAAGCTAAGTTGAAGGCTTTATTTCAACAGCAGGCAGTCACAACCTGCGCCTGTCCATTTAAACACGGCAATACGGCTCACCACCTATTACGTGGGACAAATTATACAAAGGTGAAATGTGGGCATATAATGTGCCTCTGCCTACCCCTTCGGGGATAAAGGCGTGAACATATGTATGTATGTATGTATGTAAAAAGTAGCCTATGTGTAATTCAGAACTGAATCATCTGTGAAAACTTGAACTCTAAAATAAATAATAAATAAATACCTATTCACGAACATTTTCACACTGTGATGTGTGAAAATCTTAGATCATCTAACCACAGGATGCGCCTTACTTAAGCATTGTTTTCTGCCATTGCACATGACCATTTGGTCTTTTGCTTTATAAAAAGCACTGTACATCAGTACATCATTTTATATGATTAAACTAGTACCTACATTACATTGTAGTTGACTGTACAATAACAATTAACACACAACAGCCATTACGCGTTTGTCGATTAATACATTTTTAAATGCAATGAAATTTTATATGTCTTTGTGTTTCCCCCTTCACTTGTATGAAAACTGGCAGAATATTTTTGTATGCGGTGGTTCGGAAAGGCTAGTCCCGTGATATATGGTCTAAGGTGAAAATGAATGAATGAAAACAAAACAATATCTGATTCCAAAGTAAGCTAGAAATAACCTGCTTGTGATATAGGTTTCAGACCACGGATATTAATACTTTTAGGTATATAGGTACTTTAAAATACATATTACCCGTTTGCTCTAAGTTTGCCGCTGGGGTAGAGGCGAATTTTTAATTAGCCGTAGTAAATTGACAGTAGCCAATGTCACTTCGTCATAGAAAATAAGCAACATTGTATATAGAAGTGACATTAGTTGCTGTCAATTTACTTCGTCTAATTAAAAATTCGACTTTAGTATGAAGACGAGCGGCAAACTTCGAGAGAACGAGCTATAGGTACTTATCATACATAGAAACAGCAAGACTCTCGAGACAAACATTATTTTATGGATCACACAATTTTTAGTCTCCGGTGGAAATCGAACTCAACATCCTCTAGATTAGTCTAGATCTGAACCAACGAGGCAGTCATCACTATCTAGCTGTCGCGGTTTACGAGATACAGCCTGGTGGCAGAGAGACAGACAGACGGACAGCGAAATCTCAACAATGGGGTCCCGTTTACCTATACCTTTTGGTTACAAAACCCTAATAATAGTACCTAGGGCTAGTTAGCTTTATAACTGTAATAATCGCTGCTAAACTATGCCCATACTGAATCTATGATGTAGCACCACAGATATAATCTATTATACTAATATTACAAAGAGGAAAGATTTGTTTAATTGTTTGCATCGAATAGGCTCCGGAACTACTAAACCGATTAGAAAAATTCATTCACTGTTAGACAGCTACACTATCCCCGATGAATATAGGCTACATACTATTCCCATATTCCCACGGCAACGGAAGCTACGCGGGTTAAACCTCGTGACGACCTAGTTTATTATAATTCGTAGAACAAACTGCACATACGAGCACACACATGTGATGTGGGAGCCACTTGTCGTCAAGGCCTCTCGTGTCCGTCCCGTCACGACTGTGCCGCCTCTTTACTCCACATTCGACACATGACCTAGTTTTAGACAACTCTCAATAGAAGATTTAAAGATTCATAAGCAATTGATTAATTTAAAATATCTCCGACGCTTAGAATGATCTAATAAGCCCAAATATGATTATAAGCTTAAATTTTCTGAGGAGTTGGGTATGAGGGCTTAGATATCCCGTAGACTACTTGATCCATCAGCAAATTCCTAGTTACCATGGTGTTTTTTTAACGTGAGATAACATCCTTCATGGATGCTATGCCGGACTCCTACCGACTAAAAAACCCAACAGCCTATGGTTGGGAGCACCGGGTAAGCCCTCGGAAGGATATCCCAGGACTCCCAACAGACCCACGGCTACCTCCCTCGCCTAGGCTAGGGGGTGGTTCGGGTGCTATCCCGCGTCTTTGGGGGGTTTTCGGGTGTCATCCCGCTTCTTAGAGGGGGCGTGCGTGAATCCCTAACGTCACGCTGCCGTCATGGGCCTGCTTCTGTAAGGACGGTGAGCAGCCCCATCACCGTCCTCAGGCCCCCAGGTCATGGAGGCCGACAGTCTTCGGCGAAGACAGACTGCGGATCTCGGGTGGGGGAGTTCTCTCCGGCTCCCGCCCCGCCTGCCAAGTTACCATGCCTTGGAAATACTATCAAAGTAACATTGTACCTATTTACTGCAATTTCAGATCAATCGGACCTACTGATTAAGTGAAATCCGTTCGTGAAGAAGGGATTTCTCTAAAATGTGCATCTGGAAATGTTAAAGTGATTGATTTAGTACTTAACAGAACCAAATCGATTTTCAATTCAAACAAACATAAAATGCTTTAAATTTAGTGCATCCGTTTAGGAGCAGCTATGACGTTAGAGACAGACAGATATTTAATTAAAAATTCAACCAAGGAGTCCAAAGTATCAAAAATAAACAGAAAAAAACTGTGTAATAAATAACTCTTTTTTTCACGCGCAGTCAATAATTATGTGTCAAAGAAAAAAGAAACAATTAATTAGCTGCCGTAAAGATATCAATTACATATGTATTAAATTTTAAACGGCTACTTGGTAAAATTGACATTTCGCCTCCTGCAGAAGGCCGGGCAAGTAACGCCGCGGGGCAGGCTACTGCACACTACATCTATACACACAGTAAAAAGAAATTATAACCAGTATTACAACGCAGCGCTGTCCTTAAAACGGATACCTTTATTTTAATTTTATTTTTAACGTGAGAGAAAATCCTGCATAGATGTTATGCTAGACTCCTATCAACTAAAAAACCTCACGTAACGCCCAAGAGCCTACGGTTGGGAGCCCTCGAAAGGATGTCCCAGGACTCCCAAAACGGATATCAATGAGTCGAAAACATCTTAAGGGCTACCACCGACTTAGACTTTTGTCCTAGGTAATTCATTCGTAGATAATCCACTGTTGGACATAGGTATCTCTATCGTGGGACATCCTTCCAAGGACTCTCTGAAACTTCAGAAGTTGAAGACCACTGTGTAGTTTTAGTCGGTAGGAGTCCAGCAATTCATCCATGAGGATTCCCACAGTAAACGTAAACATAGGTTTTGCTCGATTTTGCAAAAAGAGACACAGTCCGACGCCTTCCTCATTTAGTCCTGCTACCATTAATGATCATCTGGCTAAGTTTCCTTTGTACGTGCTAGAATTCGTGTAGGCGCGGAAGCTCATTCAAAGTTATGGAATCAACGTAACAACTGTAGTTTGAACGATAATAAAGGAGGGGAGATTCATCAATCCTAACGTACAACAGTTAAGGATAACCACAGCTAATTGTAAGGGAGGAATGACGAAACGAACTCCTCAGGAAAGGAATTTTGGATGTTGGATGGTAAAATTACTTGTACCCTCCATATTGTTAATATTTATCATCGTTCTAGGATGGATTTCCGCCATGTAACGCCTGATTCCATTAGTTAACTTCACTTTGCTCCCACGAAGGGGGATATTATGAATTATAATAGTCTGCCACCTCTGGAACAAAAAAAATTGTGTCTCATTTGCAATACCACGTTTTCGGATGGAATCATTGTAGTAATTATATTTCTCTGTGGTTTAGGACGCACTGTATCTATACTAATATTATAAAGAGGCAAGATTATTTTTTTTGTTTGTTTGTAACGAATAGGCTCCGGAACTACTGAACCGATTTGAAAAATTCTTTCACTGTGAGAAAGCTACACTCTTTGCGGTGAACATAGGCTATATTTTATTCCCATATTCCCACGGGAACGAGAACTACGCGGGTGAAACCGCGTAACGTCCGCTAGTAATTGATAAAATACTGTATCTCTTATCTACCTACTGTGCCTATATCGATCGCAGAAAGTATGACCATATGTGTGTCAAGTGCAACTTGTGGGTAAAGTATGTATGTGTGTTTGTATGTTTGACCTTTACACACACTAAAAAGGAACAGATCTATAATTGTCTGCACACATGTTTGTATGTATATAGGAAATATTGTACACGAAAAGATAGCACCCGAACCCATAGGTGAGGCCGCAGTAGTAGCCAAAGTCTGTTGGGAAACCTGGGATATCCTTCCAAAGGGCCCCGGATAAGCCCTTTGGAACTAACACGGGTAACTCCCGGCTGTAGGTAGTGGTAGGGCACCATGTGATTTTTAGTCGGTAGGAGTCCAGCATTGAATCTATGAATAATTTTCACACGTAATTAAAGACTGTGATGGTTGTGTGACCATTATTCATTTCATTTCTTCTGCATCTTAGTGTATTCAGAGTTGTGACAACCCTACCTAGATTTGAAACCTAACCTGTGAGGTCGAATTGTATTTGGCTGCCTCAGTGGCGCTGAAGTAGTGTATGTGACTACTCCTTGCTGAGCCTGGTAGCAGAAATACATCATCTGTGAAATTTTTAACTGTCTAGGTATCACAGTTCATGAGATATAGACTGGTGACAGATAGACGGACAGAGAACTCTCAGTAATCAAATTCTATTTTTACCCTTCGTAATCCTAAAAAAGACGATAGTCTAAACTTATATTATAAAGACGAAAGATTTGAATATTTGTTTGCATTGAATAAGCTCGGAAACTACTGAAACGATTTGAATTTTTTTCACTATTAGAAAGCTACCCTATACGCGGGTGACATATGCTATATTTTATTCCCATATTCCCACGGGAACGGGAACTACGTGGGTGAATCCGCGTGACGTCCGCTAGTTATAAGTTATGTTGGAAACTTTTTAAGGTCGTTCAAGTCAACAGCTGTGGGCTCTTTTAAAGGTGAAGACATTGAATTATCGGTTAAGGCACAGTTATTAATTGTCCCAAAACTAAAAATAATAGCTAATTGCTAAACCTCCACTCCGATCTGGCAAGCTACATAAACAAATATGCCATGTGTTTTTACACTACATACGGCGTGAAAATAAATTTTGGAGGTCCTTCCTTTCTCTCCATAATTATGAGTGTGGCATCCATCAATCACTCAATGCAGTTCACAGCTAAGTTAAGTCGCCAATACACACATCGTAGCAGCGCAAGCTCTTAAAATTGCGCAACGAGCTATGCTTTTGAGGGATAAATTCTGAAAATTAGATTATCCGTCTGAGATCCCGTCCCGAGTGGTCGACATAGCTCGCAGAGTATGCGTTTTATAGTTGGATGTGGCCACATCTGTAGCAGAACCGATGAAGCAAAAGAGTTCTGGAGTAGACGACTACGGAGTCGTCTACTCCAGAACTCTTCCTATTCCTATTCCTGTTGTCCCCATTGTCGCTGTCCCCATTATGGGGACAACAGAAAGTAAAAAAAATCCTTCCCATTGTCCCCGTCGACGCTTTTTTTACTATGGGGACATCGGGAAGGCACAAAAATCCTTCCCGTTGTCCCCATTAATAATGACTGATGTTTGTAATCCTACAAATGAGAGTAAAAGATGATTTAATTAGGTTAGGTTAGATAGAACTGTGACCCCCTGTGCACGAGCCGAGCGAGCGAACGGCCGGCGTGTGCTTTGAGATACTATCAGAATGCCGAATTTCAAGAAACCGAACCATATAACTCCGAATCATTAAAACCCGCTTTCAACTGGTATCTCAAAGCAGGGGGTCACAGTTCTAACTTGACCTAACCTAATTGAATCATCTTTTACTCTTGACATGGCCTCGAATGGGGACAGGACAACAGGGACAAATTTTAAATGTTTTATTGAGTTCCGTTGTCCCCATTGACCGGGAGGCCACCAATGGGGACAACAGGAATAAATTTTAATTATTTTTATTAAGTTTCGTTGTCCCCATAGAATGAGGACAGTGTCAATGGGGACAACAGAAATAGACCGACGACTCCCCGCCATATGGACCGACGACCTGAAAAAGGTCGAAACGAGTGTCTAACTGCGTTTGGCGCAGGACCTTGTATTGTGACGTAATTTGGGAGATACCTACGTCCAGCTGTGAACTGCTGATGGGCTGAAGCTGAGGTGAATATGCTGAATTGATTGATTGATAGCTTTACATTACAAACCGAATGAAATAATAACTCATGACATTATAAATGAACATGGCCGCTTCACCTCAGCATTTAAACTTGAAAGCTCACTTGCACAGAGGTGAGCATGTTGATCGCGGTACTCACATAATTATATGCTGTTATTTCTTACATATGTTATACATATTTTATAGTGTTTATATTTAATTACTAGTCGTTACACATGCTTTATTTATACCAAGGTAATCAGATGGAACCGGGACTAACGCTCGGTTATCATTCATCTTATTATCATCAATGCGATAATTTGTGAGTGTGGACATATGGAGGTTTGTTACTGTTTCCTGCTCAAACAGCTAAAGTATCTGAATGAAATTTGGCACAGGGATAGTTTCAGTCTGGAATAACACACTATTATCACGGGAATAAGTTCCCATGGGAAGCGGGAATGCGGCCAAATTTCAATCGGGGCGGAGTCGTGAAGTCTTAGGAATTCGTTTTTTAACCCACTGCTGGACATCAAGCATAGTAGATTGTTCACCGAGGGTGGAAAGAATCAATTCCCGAGGTATTTAGACGCCCGAGCGCAGCGAGGGCGGCTATAGTCCGAGTCGGAATTGATTCTTTTACCCGAGTTAAACACTCTACTTTTCATTTCAAATACGAGGAAAATAAAACTAATAATAATATTCAAACCTTACCATAAAAGATAATTGCCAATTGTTTTGAATTCTGTTACAGATAAACAACTACATTATGTCGACTTTTTAATTTTAAATATGGAACTCACCGCGTAATGTTGCAGAGATTACCGGCCCCATACACGTACAATATTATTGACTCAATAATATTGCCACAATATTTATTTCCATCCGAATATAGTCTGTTCAAACCTCAATATTACCCATACACGGTCAATTTATTGCTACATTGATCAATATTATTGTACGTGTATGGGGCCGGAAGAAATTTTCGCTAAGTTCACACTGGCTGTTTGGAAAGTCGCATGGTCGCAGCATTTTTTTTTTTTTTACACAAATCTCTTTACTATCACAGCTGACCTGTCAGCAGTTCTATTTTTAAAGTTCATTCCGGCCCTTGGGTGGGAAGTAATTTGTATGAGTTTTTCCCTCCCTAGAAAGGGAAACAGCATTTTCCACCCAATAGTCAGATCAAGAAAACACTATTTTCCGAGTATGAGAAATGAAAAACACTATTTTCCGAGTATGAGAAATGAAAAATAACAATTGTCACCATATTGTGAGACTGATTGGCTTGGCCTAACGACATGGGCAACTCAGAAAGGAGGAAGACCCGTAGGGGGCGGGGACTTTCACACGGCGCGCTCACAACGAACGTCACACACATTCAATAGACATTTTCAATTTATAAGGTACTGAAAATGACGAAATTGAAAAAGACGCAGAAGAGACAATATATGTCGCGGCTCGTCTTTTTGGGTCACCCGTGCCTTACAGTTGCTGATAGTCACGCGAATAGGCATTGTTTTGAGTTATACAGTATAATTCAAAACGATCGTGGCAAAGATGAGTAGGTACCTACCTATACTCCTCTTCTTTTTTTTTTGTTAATAAATTATTTGTGAACACTCTCAGACATTATCATCTAGCCCAAATTAAGCCAATACAAGCTTGTGCTATGGGATCTAGACGACTGATATACATATATATATTTCTAACTAGCGGACGTCACGCGGTTTCACCCGCATAGTTCCCGTTCCCGTGGGAATACGGGAATAAAATATAGCAAATGTTTACCGCAAAGAGTAGCTTCCCAACAGTGAAATAATTTTTCAAATCGGTCCAATCTTTTTTTTTTTTTTTTATTAACTAACTACAACTACAGACGCTTGGTCCGTACCATTTTTTAATTAGTTTATAAATGTAATTTAAGTTAATATCTGTCTCCGCGTTAGACAAATCAATAGTTATAACCTATAATAATATAATTATAATAATAATCTAGGATGAAATATAAAATAATTAAGTTAGTAGCGGCCCCGACCGTGTCGTTGCCACTCTAAGTCAACGTCAAGGGCACGGGTTTTTTTATAAAGGACAAGAGAGTATCTCTCGCCCTATCGTCCCTTCGCCGGATTGCCATTTTTAGGTTGTAATCCCTCACTTGCTCTGTAGTCGCAACTTCAGCGCGAGTTATCAGGCGCGCTGTCGCGTCATCACTGCTGTCGTCTGTGTAGTAGACACAGGTGTTTGTGTGCCTTGAAATTGCGACCACAGCATGCGGGACACTTTGGAGGATTTGGGATTTGCGTGATGTTGTACGCACTATAACCACCTTTTCGTACGTCAATCCCTGCGATTCGTGAACCGTTAGTGTGCGAGATCCCTCGTTGTTACCGTATCCCTGACTGATTAAGAGAGCTTTCTCAGCCTGGGTGTGGACGAGGTATAATGTGTCATCCTGTTTCGGGATCTCCGCACCTGTGAAAGGTCTCAACGACAGTGATTTAGTACGGTTTTTGAATGAGTATATGCCACTATAGATTTCACTGAGGGCATACGCTACATCCTGGGGGTTTCTGTACGTACATAACAGCTCTTTTGGTATGTTAGTAATAAGGTTGGGTCTATTATAGAACAGTGGGAAAAGGTTGTCTCTATCTATGTACGGAAGCTGATTGTTATCACCGATCAATAGGGCTTCGCTGGCTTTGGCAAGCTGTATTGCCATTACTATGGATCCAAAGTGGTTCATAAGAGCCTCGTCCACCATGAGGCGTATACACGATTCGCCCGGCCGGCCATTCGGGCGAATCGGTCCAGTCTTAGACCATTCAACAATAGTCTAAGGGTCCGGTAGTTCCGGAGCCTATTCGATGCAAACAAACAATCAAATCTTTCCTCTTTATAATATGAGCATAGAGTATATAGATTACATACATTTAGGTACCTACCTAATTCATAGAAAAATTTGCCACATTCTTATCCACCAGTAGATATGGGGTTTTCCAAAAGGGGTCCTAATTGGTTCTTGCACGAGTGTACTCACTCATCAACTCATCACATACATAGACTCTACCTGCCTCATTGGTGTTAAAAGGCGTTATTGTCAGTCTCTTAAAATAATTCACTATAATAAAATAATTCACAATAATTACAAGAGAACAACATAGATATATCTATGTTGTTCTCTTGGAAATAATTCAGTAGTATCCCCTTTCACCCCCTTCCTCGCTTTTACGATTCATCCCCTGCTCCCCTGATTTTAACCGTTTATTTTACGTTCATGACTTTGATCTACGCTAGCCGCTAGTTCAGACCAAACCACTTATTATCTAGCCGAGAACTTAAGGGAAATAATCGCCTAATAAAACCTGTTCAATGAAAGAAAGTATAATGCGACACAAATTGTATAATTACTACATATATTCATTTATATCACAAAAATTCCGAAGGCTCACCTCACGGATTTAAAACTACTACATCGACTGTCTCAAAGATAGATTGTACAAACATTATTTCGACATAACCAGCCCTTTAGAACCTTAAAACACCAAAAAAATCTGATCAAAGTGTAAGTACGAGGCCGAATCGCGGACTACCGATATTACGGCACTTACGTCACCCAGGTTTTGACGGTCAACAACCGTAAGTCCGCATGTCGCGGTCACCGCGCCCGTTTTCATTGCATTTCGTTCAACTTTCACTTTTGTTTTACAGATGATGCTATTTGTATACTAGCGCCATCTGTTGTCGAGTAGATGAACTAAACATGAAGTAAATTGCAATAAAAATATTTTTTGTATTTATAATTTTAAGTATCATTCTGTTCTTTTTATACCACTAAGGCGGCAGACAAGCTTACGGTCCACCTGATGAAAACTGGTCACTATAACGCTATAGTGGAGATTTGAGGCATCTGAGGTGCTACTGTATATTTTGTTCTGTTGGTGCTACGAAGAGCCCCTCTAGACAAGTGGCGTTTACGTTAGTAGAATAGAATTCTCAATGAGACTGACACCGTCGATAACGAATGTCGGTCTCATACATTGAGAATTCTATTCTACTAACGTAAAAGAAGCCGTGAGATCGGTCTCACCAGACTGCCCCTCTCTAACACGTCTTTTGAATTTTTTTTTGAAACTTTGAATACCTCAAAATGACCAGCTATTACTGTCAGTATTGTAAGTCACGTGGTTTTGAAGTTATGAATTTAATGCAACAGAGTCACAGACTACAGACAAAATAATAAGCCCCTATGCACTCTATTTTATAGCGAGGGGCTAAAAGGGATCCAATATCCAATTCATCAAAAATCTTTAGTTACAGTTTCAAGTTTACAGTGGAAAAACTGAATCTATCAATAGATCATTATCTACAAATTTATGTTACATGACGTGAACGTAAATTTGGACCAATTTCGACATGTCAGGATGGCCGAGCGGTCTAAGGCGCTGCGTTCAGGTCGCAGTCCACTTCTGTGGGCGTGGGTTCGAATCCCACTTCTGACAAACTTTTTGAGTAATTTTGTATTATTTTTCTGCACTTGCGTAGATTAAAAATTTTTTTAACAAAAAAGAAACCGACTTCAAACAAAACTAAAAACTGAAAAATAAAATTTATTTAGCACAAAGTTAGTATATTCTGATTTATCAGATATCATGAAATATAATACTGAAGTCGGTGCCAATATGACTATGAGAGAGCTTAATAATGCCTACCTAAGCCTACATAGTTTTACTGGGCAGTACTGGGCTTATTAATATGATGCCATCATCAGATCCTGACTTCCTTGAAATGGGACCACCTTGGGAGTATCTATTTCCGAACGAAAAAAAAATTTTTCAAATCGGTCCATAAACAACGGAGTTCTGCGCGAGCAAACATAAAAAAAAATAAAAAAAAACATATATACGGTCGAATTGAGTAACCTCCTCCTTTTTTGAAGTCGGTTAAAAATGTAACTAGAGCGTTAATGTAAATGGCGCTTTCATATTTGTTTTGTTATTAGTTCGAGTCCAGTGCTTGTAAACCAACAAATGAAATTAAATACTTTTAATGTCATCAATATCAAAGAAATAAAATTAAATTAAAATATTAATATATAACGTTACAGTATTGATAAATTACTCACAATATTGCTCTACATGACTTCGAATCATATAAAACCAAATTTTTCAGCATTGAAAGTCGTTTGTTTTTTTTTTTTTTTTTTTTTTTTTCCTTTATGGCGATACTTTTTCCCGCCAATGACTCAGTATGGATTTGGAAAGTGTTTATGCGGTCCACACCTATTAGGATCAAAGTTTTGTGAGTGTACAAGGAAAAACAGAAAAAGTACTCGTCTTTATTCTGGCATGTATGAAGACACTTATGAAAGTTGAAGAAGCGAAAGTTGTTTGCCAGGATCGTAGCAAGTGGAAAGCCATAGTCTCTGCCTACCCCGTTGGGAAACAGGCGTGATGTTATGTATGTATGTATGTTTATTCTGGTTCCGACATTTTCAAGTGCTGACATTTTCTTCTTCTTATACTTATTAATATGGTAATATTAGCGACTCTGGAAATCTACGAAAGATAAACCTTACCAAGAGATTCTTCAAAAGTGCGACCTGAATCTGAATCCCAATTTTTAAAGCAAGAAGTGGCGCATTTTCTTTATCTATCTTCCACACACAAAGCCTCTTTCTTCAACAAGTATAGACCACAGTGCGGTGAAGGCGCAGGCGTTATTAGCACAGATTATATAATAGTGTCATTTTTTCTGTCAGACTTATTATCAAAGAGAATACAATACTAATATTATGTGTTTTTTTACAATTTTTATTGTGTTTAGTGTTAACGTGTTTTTATGTTAAATTGCAGCAATGTGGAGGTAAGTCAACCTACTTCATCGCTCTTTGATTTAGTTCGCTGCCCTCACTGTTCCCAAGCCCGATTTTTCAGGGGTGAGCGGGGCTTGAAAATACATGTTGGGAAAGTACACAAACTCCAACATGTATTTCCGAATCCTCCTCTACCCGTTTCTCCCATTATTGTTGGTGATGATAGTGTTGAAATTCCCTTTTGGAAAACACTTGCCAAATTAAAAATTCGGTTCCTGTATTAAAGAGGATTCCGCGGGGTGCAAGACCTACAGTAGCTAAATGTTTAGCTAGTTACTTGGGTCTTGCAGTCCGTGAAAATTCTAAATCGGCTTGGGAGCAGTTACTCACCTTCCCATTCAAAATTCTTCACAAAAATAAGGACAAAAATACTTCTGTAAAGTCTTTAACTGCTCAAATAAAAACAAATTGCAATATTTCGGCTAACATTTTAGATTTAAAATTTTCCATAGTGCGTAATAATAATTTGTACAATTTGGTTGAATCAAAATTAAGGGATGGTGACATAAGTGGAGCATCGAGACTGCTTTTCAGTAGTGATGTGGTGGCGCCGTGCACTCCAGAAACACTCGCGGCCCTGCGGAGTAAGCACCCAGCGCCTGTGGATGACCTTCTTTTCCCTGAGTTTTGCTGGAAATCGAGATAACCCCCTTTTCACTTCTAAGAACCCCCTTTTTTACTTCCTGACGCGACGTCAGATCGCCAGTAAATAATTTTTCCCTTTTACTGGTGTTAAATTCTCTACATTTTGCAATAGGTTTCAATCTATTACATATTTTTAATTTTCAAAAATAACCAACCCTGGTCTAAATTAATTACATCTGTAAATTGCTAGATTTGATGTAACCCACAAAAAATTATTGAAGAAACATAACTTCGTATTCCGTAACATTTGTTGATAGTGACAAAAAAAAATCAGAAATAACTAATACCTATTGATTCGTGTCATTTCAAATAGGTAATAAAAATTAAAAAAATTACAGATTGTATTTTGTGACTAAAAACTTAAAAAATCCTGTGTTTTATTTAAATCAGGCTCAGATCGGGTAGTCGAGGAAGCTTATTATCGATATGGTGTACTGTCGATGTAGCGTACCGTCGTTTTAGTGTGCTGTCGATGTAGCGTACCATCGATTTGGTGTACTTTCGATGTAGCGTACCATCGATTTGGGGTACCTACTGTCGATACATTAGCCCGTCGATAGAACGTTTTCGATACAGCGACCATCGATGTAGTGACTGTCGATATTATGAACTAGACCCGAGGCTGCCATACATGCTCTATCTACATACCTTGGCCTTGGAAAAAGTGAGGTGATCCTCAAGGTTGACGTGAAGAATGCTTTTAACTCGGTGTTCAGGGATACCTTGTTGACCCAAGCTAAATTAGAAATCCCTAAAATTTCTTATAAAGTTGTAATGTAATATCAAGAAGTCGCGGTCGGTCTGTTATAGGTCTGATAGGATTGATGATTGAAGAAAGTGCATACAACATGAATTGGAGCATTGGAGCCGCAGACAGATACCTAAATTCTCCATTCATACGATTGGAGTCGTTTGTCTTTACTAATATTAAGAGGAAAGATTTGGTTGTTTGTTTGTTTGCATTGAATAGGCTCCAGAACTACTAGACCGATTTGAAAATTTTTTTCACTGTTGGGAAGCTACACTCTTTGCGCTGAACATAGGCTATATTTTATTCCCGTATTCCGAGGGGAACGGGAACTACGCGGGTGATACCGCGTGACGTCCATACATAATATTTAATTACAGCGCCATCTGTATCTACGATTACAAATTATATAGTTGTAAGGGCGTTCGAAAACCAAATGTAAGATAAAAGCTAAAATAATAAAAAAATTAAAGTGAGATGAGTGATGACTGATGACCACAGACTTACAATAAGTAGCAGACAAAGCATTAGAGATTGAAAAGTACGCCAAAACTAACACATATAAAAACCACACACACTAACGCAACTACAGGGAAGGAGTTAGCCGCCTAGTTCAATAAGATTTATTTTAATGAAATAAGAGTATCTTAAAAATCTTAAAATACCTCTTTTAAGGTTCCGTAGCCAAATGGCAAAAAACGGAACCCTTATAGATTCGTAATGTCTGTCTGTCTGTCCGTCCGAATGTCACAACCACTTTTCTCCGAAACTATAAGACCTATGCACTTGAAACTTGGTAAGTAGATGTATTCTGTGAACCGCATTAAGATTTTTAAATATAACTAAAAAAAAGCAGTAAATTTTGGGGGTCCCCATACTCAGAACTGAAACGAAAAGATTTTTTTTCATCAAACCCATACGTGTGGGGTATCCATAGATAGGTCTTCAAAAATGCTATTGAGGCTAAAGCACCTTTAGAAAAAAATGATGTTACAAAACATCATTTTTTTCTAAAGGTGCTCCCTCACCCGGAGCATTCGCGCGTAATGTAATGTTACGAGTCGAGAATTACAGCCAGTGTGGGAGGTGAACCTAGCATTGCAATGCGCACCTTGTAATGATACAAGACGAGGTTACAGCAGTGAAGCAGGTGATCCGAGCATTGCAATGCGCGCCTTGTAATGATACAATGTGTAACGTTTTGATCCAACTCGTAACATCAATGCGCTTTTTTTTGTTGCGGCTGGCCGGCCGCACACTGGTCCGGATTATAAATAGGTGGACATACGATCTAAAATGTCAAACGCTTTTGGGAAAAAAATAGTAGTACGAGTACGAATTCAGGTTAATTTTGCAATCCAATATGGCCGCCGCGCCACCATTGTAAAATTTCATGTTGGATATCGTTTATGGGGTTTTTTGGTATGCTGAGTACGAATTTCAGGTTAATTTTGCAATCCAATATGGCCACCGCGCCACCGTTGTAAAATGTCATGTTGCATATCATATAAGGGGTTTTTTGGTATGCTGAGTACGAATTTTGGGTTAATTTTGCAATCCAATATGACCGCCGCGCCCAATTCACAAAATTTCATGATGGGTATCGTTTAAGGAGGATTTTGGTACGCTGAATACGGTACAAAATTATCATGAGATTCGTACTCAGCGTACCAAAATCCCCCTTAAACAATACCCATCATGATATTTTGTGATTACGGCGCAGCGGCCATATTGGATTGCAGAATTATCATGTGATTCGTACTCAGCATACCAAAAAACCCCTTAAACGATACCCATCATGAAATTTTGTGATTTCGGCGCGGCGGCCATATTGGATTACAAAATTATCATGTGATTCGTGCTCAGCATACCAAAAAACCCCTTAGACGATACCCATCATGAAATTTTGTGATTTCGGCGCGGCGGCCATATTGGATTGCAAAATTATCATGTGATTCGTACTCAGCATACCAAAAAAACCCTTAAACGATACCCATCATGAAATTTTGTGATTTCGGCGCGGTGGCCATATTGGATTGCAAAATTATCATGAGATTCGTACTCAGCGTACCAAAATCCCCCTTAAACGATACCCACCATGAAATTTTGTGATTTCGGCGCGGCGGCCATATTGGATTGCAAAATTATCATGAGATTCCTACTCAGCGTACCAAAATCCTCCTTAAACAATACCCATCATGAAATTTTGTGATTTCGGCGCAGCGGCCATAATTGATTACAAAATTATCATGTGATTCGTACTCAGAATACCAAAAAACCCCTTAGACGATACCCATCATGAAATTTTGTGATTTCGGCGCGGCGGCCAAATTGGATTGCAAAATTATCATGTGTATCGTACTCAGCATACCAAAAAACCCCTTAAACGATACCCATCATGAAATTTTGTGATTTCGGCGCGGCGGCCATATTGGATTGCAAAATTATCATGTGATTCGATCTCAGCATACAAAAAAACCCCTTAGACGATACCCATCATGAAATTTTGTGATTTCAGGGAGGCGGCCATATTGGATTGCAAAAGTATCATGAGATTCGTACTCAGCGTACGAAAATCCCCCTTAAACGATACCCATCATGAAATTTTGTGATTTCGACGCGGCGGCTATATTGGATTGCAAAATTATCCTTAGTCTTTCTGTCCCGGTTTCCATTTCGGAGTTTCCAGTTCTATGATCCGATTCAAAATCGCAATAAAAACCATTTCTGCTAATAATTTTGCACCAATTTTTTTAAAACCTTCTCCTGACAGAAACAAACACAACAAAAAAGAATTAGCGAAATCGGTCCAGCATTTCACGCGTGATGCCGTGACCACGAAAATCGGGCTTCATTTTTATATATTGTATACTCAATATCATCGAAGATTACAGGCATTATATTAAAATGCAATTCTGAACTAATTAAATGCTGAATCACAGTTTGCCACACTTATTTTTATGTTAGCATTAAATTTAATCTTGAAAAGAAGTGCCTGAGTTTGGCCCCTACATTAATGAGAGGTATCTAGTACGTCAAACTGCAGCATCGGCAGCTTAAACCTTTCAAAAACCAGGCGTACGACATTTTTTTTTAAATGTCATGTATAGTGTTGCTATACGTGTAGAAACGAGATAGCAGCATTCATTAGCCTCTTAGAGCGAGCGGAATGGAAAGACCAACGCACACAAACATAATTAATGTTTCGTCTGCTACTTATTGTACGTCTGTGCTGATGACTTAAAATAAGGTAATTTAAATCAATTATCTTGTACTAATGTTTAAAATATTTCTAATATTATGCGCAAAATTAAAATATAATACGGTACGTACTTCGGAACGTTTGTGATTTATAACCTAAAAGTCAAGTTCATTTCTTTGACGTTTCGGAATCGGCAAGTGGATAAATAATAGTCGGCTCGGAACTTTGATATAGGAAAAATTTAATATTGAGAAATGACAACAATTAAAGTTAATGACGAACAGGAACTTATTAGTAAATTGGCTTCGTACATACAGAAGATTTCAAATGACTCGATTTACAATCGTGGAAAGTTTTACATCGGTCTTTCCGGTAAGTTAGCTACTTTTTAAAGGTCACCGACGAATGAGGATTTTACTTGTTTTGTTTGTTTATTATTCCTACATAAACATGCTTTATTAGTAATATTTTGTATTAATTTTAACAATCTATTAATTAAGTAAACACTTGTAATATTGATAGTTGTTTAATTTATTCGTGTATTTGGAGGGGTTCCGTACCCAAAGGATAAAAAACGGGACCCTATTCATGAGACTTCGCTGTCCGTCTGTCTGTCTGTCTGTCCGTCACGAGGCTGTAACTCATGAACGGTGATAGCTAGAGAGCTGAAATTATCACAGATTGTGATTTTGTTGCCACTTTAACTACAAATACTAAAAACAGAAAAATATTAATATTGAAGGGCGCAGAAAAATAATAAAATTTTCTCATACAACAAACGTGATTATTTTGACATTTTATTTTTTACATTAATAACGGCAACAAGTAGAGGCTGGAAATTCTCGTTTTTCGGAACGAAACAAGAACTAAAAAAGGTTTTATGCATCACTCGATAGTCAATAGTCTCAACAGAACCTGTTGAAAAATTGTATCTATTATCATGTTCATGAGATAGCCTACGGACAGACAGACGGACGAACGGTTGAAGTTTCAGTCACAGGGTCCCGGTTTTACACTTTGGATACGGAATCCTAAAAATGTTGTAGTTTAACAGTTGCTTTTGATTGACGTCAAGTAGCCAGTCTACAGATCACTTAAATATGTACATAATGATTGGCTAGCTATGCATATAAAATGTGTTGATGTTTATGTATTAGACGCGATTTTGTACTTCGTACCGTCTCAGAATGGGCATAAATGAATAATGATACACACAGTTATACCAAAGATAATACAGATAACTGTTGGGAGTCCTGGGACATCCTTCCGAGGGCTTACCTGGGGCTCCCAACTATAGGCTGTTGGGCGTTACGTGAGGTTTTTTAGTCGTTAGGAGTCCGGCGTAACATCCATGAGCATTTTCCCTCACGTAAACAAAAAAAAAATACAGATAATCGTCGTATTACATACATCCTTAGACCATTTAAGGCATTTAAATAGTCTAAGCATACAGCTACCCAAAGACTATGTATATGTAGATATAGTCTTTGCAGCTACCTATGCAACTCTGCCCCCCACTGAGCAAGCTTGCTCACCCCAGCCACAGCTGTCATTAGTTGGAGGGCATTTTGACGAAACGTTTGCTACCCTTAGTATGACTTAGTGGTCACACAACTCAGATACACATTCAAGCTCTGTACAAACATAAAGTGTGGGATCGTTTATATGAAGTTTCCGCCCTATGGTTAGACCAAATCTTACTAATATTATAAATGCGAAAGTTTGTGAGTGTGGATGTTTGTTACTCTTTCACGATCAAACCGCTGAACGGATCAGGCTGAAATTTGGTACAGAGATACATTATAGTCTGGAATAACACATAGGCTACCTTTTATCCCGGGAATAACTTCCCGGGGTAACAAATTTTACGCAGGCGAAGCTGCGGGCATCAGCTAGTATAATATAATAGTATCTATTACATACAGATAGGCAACTCCCTGCCCCCCACTGACCAAGCTTCCCCCCCCCCCCCCCAACCCCGCCAGTCCCGCACCACAGCTATCATTATAGTTGGCGGGAACATTTGCTTAGCCTTATTGGTCACACGCACACATTTAAGCTCTGTGCGATGACAGAATTGAAAACAAATCATTTGTATGGAGTTTCCGCCCTGTGGATATACGACAAACAGGTATTCACCCCAGGCTCACCAAGACACCACCAGTACGTGGCGGCTGGTGACTTGCAACTGGACAAGATACTGATTATGACTGATTAGTGGTTGTTTTGGGTTGCCAAATCAACTGCACAGTTGATATTGTGCAAATATCAAAATACGTCCATAGGCTGCACCGCACCACCATGCACCAGTACCTACATCTGGTGGGCCGTATGCTTCTCTGCCACCTTAGTGGTATGTAAAAAAACACGTACACAGAAAAGGTGAGACAGAAGCAAATTACTCACGATGAGCTGTATGTCCCGGTTATCAGCAACATGACATAATTATGTAACTATTGCGGCTTTTTACAATCTAGACTCGCGGCAGCGTATCTAGCCAAGTTCAAGCAAAGGAACTGGCTAGCCAGCGCCGAGTGTACCTAATATTACACGAACCACTTGGTGCCACTTTTGACCCTTCTATAACTCATTATACTTTGGGCTTCCGAACTTCACGTGAACTACTATTCACTTACATCATGGGTTCCCAACCAGTGGTCCGCAGGAGCGAAAATATGGTCCCTGAAGGATTTTAAATTTATCGGGTGGTGAGTCGTTAGTCGCCGTGCAATGAGCGAGAAGAGCGCGGGGTAGTAGGGGCGGTTGATACGCCCATTGGCTCGGCGAGCTAAGACAACACAAAGTCTGCGATTTGCCCACGATTGAATGTGTTTCCAGGCCGAGCGTGGATCCTGGCTCAAGACCATTTTCCTAAAGCCTAAAGTGTGGGAAACTGGTTCTGATCCGAAAGGCCGGGCGGACGGTGGACACGCCATCGGGGTACCGACCGATGGTGTCCCTCGTCGCGGTTTGCAAGCTCTTTGAGCGTATCATTACAGAGCGACACTATTTCCGAAGTTAAGTCTTAAAACAGAGGGGGCAACAGCTGCGCTCTCGCGGTTGGTACCTAACATAAGAGTACCCAACGCTCCCTACAAGAGACCTTCGGAGTCGTGCGGAGTATGGCACTATACGGGACTACATACGCGTATGGGCGGAGGCCCTGACGACCGTCAACGTGGCTAGACCAAAGACTTCTATTCTATATAAACTGAGGTTGACACGCCGTACTCCAGTGGCGGATACAGGGTAGGGGCGCGGGGGGCGCGCGCCCCCCCCTTGGGTGGCGCACGCACGCGTCGTTCGTCCGCGCCGCGCCAGTGCAGCGCCAGGCCACCCAAAATATTTTGGTTTATAACTATAATGCTTCCTCTACATTACTTACGAAGTTGGACGAATACGATAGTGTAGAGGGGCACTTCTTCAAAAGTTTTCTTTGCCTCGGGCGAATTCGCCGACGAACTTCGTTCAACTTCGCGTGTAATGTAGAGGAAGCATAACAATCTTATGCGGACGGCGCGGACGACGCGATCGTGTGTGTTCAATGTCTATCCTGCTCTAACATTAGTTAGAGCAGGATAGATACAGTGTATTATGAGTATTGTGTATTATGTAAAATACTAGGAATGCGACAAGCGTTGTCGGGCACACACTCGAACATACATACATAACATCACGCCTGTTTCCCAACAGGGTAGGCAGAGACTATGGCATTCCACTTGCCACGATCCTGACATATCACTTTCGCTTCTTCTACTTTCATAAGTGCTTTCATACATGTTCTCCGATTAAGGGTACTCTTGACCTGGCCTTTTTCCAAAAGATTGTCCATTCACTCTCGCCTCCGCAATGTTCCCTAATCACACAGTTTCTTTCTTTATCCGTCAATGTCACTCCACTATACTTCGCAAACTTCTCATTTCCACTGCATTAATTTTATTTCATGCGCCTTCGGCAACACCCAACTTTCACTGCCATGCCATGTAGGCATATCTAAGCACTGCTCTATGTAAGCTATCTTAGCCTTTTTAGACACATCCTGACTGCTCATAAAGTCGTGAATGGCTCTATCCTTGGATCCCTTTAAGAACGACCTTCACCGAGCTGGTTATTGGATGAAAAGTGTTTTATTTAAACTAATTATGTCACTAATTAATTTGCAAAAGGGTTGCCCAAAAAAAATTCAGTCCAGACTATGATAAATTAAGAATTTTAAAAAAATACTATTTTCTGGTTTGCTTAATAGATACATTCCATACCAATTGAAAGTATAACGCCCATAGAATATGCAAATGTTAGGTCGTCGATTTTTTTCTCGTCACGACTTTTGTTACGCAGTTAAAAACAGGTAAATCGATACTAGTAATGCAACGCCCTGGTTAATGAATTAAGTAAATTTTGCATATTCTATGGGCGTTAAACTTCCAATTGGTATGGAATGTATATAATAAGCAAACTAGTAAATAGTAAAAAAAATTTCTTTTTGAATTTTTAATTTATCATATTCTGGACTGAAATTTTTTAGGCAACCCTATTGCATTTTAATTTTTGACATATTTAATTGAATATAAAACACTTTTCATCCAATAACCAGCTCGGTGAAGATCTTTCTTAAAGGGATCTTAGACCACTCCAATCACTTGATTACCGGCCAAAACTCTTCGTTAAACATCATAGTCACACTTCGCATCTCTAGCAAATTTTGACCCCAAGTACACAAACTCTTTTACCTGTTTCACTCTTTGCCCTTCGATGTAAATTGGGCAATTCGTCATATTTTCTTCTCTTTCAAAAACCATTACTTTCGTCTTTTCTACATTCTCTTTCATATTTCTACTTTAAAGCGCATCATGCATTATGTTAACCATCAACTGCAACTCCTCCGCCGATGAAGCTAATATAGGAAGCATTGATGGTCAGCTCATTCATTTTTAAACTATACGCACACTCTTGCAGTTCTTTCAAGCAGCTGTCCATGTACAGGTTAAACAGACACGGTGACGCTACTCAACCTTTTCAATGTGAAAAAGTCTGTGCAAGCTCCGTTTATCCTGACACAAGTACTGGAGTCTTCATACAGAGATTTCAGTGCTCGTATCAAGGTTTCGTTAACTCCATACCTGGAGAGTGTTGTCCACATTTCATTCCTCACTACTCTATCATAGGCCTTTTTCAAGTCTACAAAGATGCAGTAGACTTTTTGCCAAAACCTTTTCAGCTACGCACGTAAGGAAAAGACCTGGTCCGTGCATCCGCTTTCTTTTCAAAATCCTGCTTGCACATCCCACATATTTGCTTCCGTTTCAATTATTACTCTTTTTATCAGCACTTTTGCATATAGTTTGTCTACAACACTGAGCAAGCTTATGCCGCGGTAGTTCTTGCACTTTTGCTGCGACTCTTTCCCTTTGTACAGCGGCACTATGACAGATTTACACCATTCCTCTGGTATTCTGCCACTTCGCCAGCAAAGGTTAAAAAGGTGGTACAGCTGGCAAGCTACCACGCCACGTCCCGCTTTCAGCATCTCGACAGAAATCCTATCAATTCCAGCAGCCTTTCCTAATTTCATACCATTCAACGCTTCCACAATTTCTTTCATACTTAAATCGCTTTCATTGTCAACTCCATTCCATTCCAAGACATAAGTCTCTCCTTGTAAATCCTCTTTTTCAAACAAACTTTCAAAATATTCCTTCCATCGTTTTAGCACACATTCTTCTTCTTTCACTAAACTTTCCTCACGATTTCTTATGTGAGTTGTGATGTAGTCTTTTGAGCCCCATTGATCTTATAGACTTCCAAAAGAATTTCATATTTGCTTGGAAGTTATCAAATAACCGGTTATGAAATACATTCCTATCATCCTCCCTCTTTCTTTTCATCACATCTTTTGCGACATGCTTATACCTTTTACCATCCTTTGCCATTTTTATATCCTCATCCATTGCCTTTTGCATTCTCTGATTGGCTTTTGCAGCCAGCCAGTTTAACCATGCTTTTTTCTTATCAGACAAAATCTTCAAAATGCCGGACTCCTACCGACTAAAAAACCTCACGTTACACCCAACAGTCTATGGTTGTGAGCCCCGGGTAAGCCCTCGGAAGGATCTCCCAGGATCCCAACAGACCTACGGTCGCCGCTGCGGCTTCGCCCAGGGGGTGGTTCGGGTGCTATCTCGCGTCCTTGGGGGGGTTTCGGGTGTGATCTTGCTTCTAAGGGGGGGTGGGGGGGGGGGGGGTGCGTGAGATCCTCACGTCACGCTGCCATCATGGGCCCTGCTTCTGAAGCGAAGGACGGTGAGCGACCTTCTCACCGTCCTCAGACCCTCGGTCATGCAGACCGATAGTCCTCGGCGAAGACACGTCGGCGCAACTCGGGTGGAAGAGTTCTCTCCCGTACCCGCCCCACCACCTCCTTCACAAGCATGACCTGCTCGCAGAAAGAGGCGGCGCAGTCCCACTTACTTCCGCTGGAGTAGTAGAGAGCTAAGTATCTTTTGCGCCCCCCCCTTGATATTTTTCTGTATCCGCCACTGCCGTACTCTAACAAACGAGATTTCAAAAGCAATCCTCAAATACACACATTACTAAGACTACACCCTTTATTCCATCTAGTCCTACCAGTAGTTCGAGAGTCGAACTGTTTGGATGTTTTTATTCCAAATTGTTATACTGACGGATCGAACTATTTGGAAATGCGAATTTTATTCCAAATAGAACTATTGTGAATATAATTGTACAGTCATCTTGAAATGTATTCGTGTCTGGCATGACAAAAAAAATTGCGTGTACTTAGTGTACACACGTAAGAAGTGAAACTTCTTCATAAACTTAATTTTCACCTCACCTTAAATTAAGTCAAAAAGTACAAAAGTCCAAAAGTTCAAAAGTCCAAAAGTCCAAAAGTCCAAAAGTCCAAAAGTCCAAAAGTCCAAAAGTCCAAAAGTCCAAAAGTCCAAAAGTCCAAAAGTCCAAAAGTCCAAAAGTCCAAAAGTCCAAAAGTCCAAAAGTCCAAAAGTCCAAAAGTCCAAAAGTCCAAAAGTCCAAAAGTCCAAAAGTCCAAAAGTCCAAAAGTCCAAAAGTCCAAAAGTCCAAAAGTCCCAAAGTCCCAAAGTCCCAAAGTCCTTAAGTCCCAAAGTCCCAAAGTCCCAAAGTCCCAAAGTCCCAAAGTCCCAAAGTCCCAATGTCCCAATGTCCCAAAGTCCAAAAGTCCAAAAGTCCAAAAGTCCAAAAGTCCAAAAGTCCAAAAGTCCAAAAGTCCCAAAGTCCCAAAGTCCCAAAGTCCCTAAGTCCCAAAGTCCCAAAGTCCCAAAGTCCCAAAGTCCCAAAGTCCCAAAGTCCCAATGTCCCAATGTCCCAAAGTCCAAAAGTCCAAAAGTCCAAAAGTCCAAAAGTCCAAAAGTCCAAAAGTCCAAAAGTCCAAAAGTCCAAAAGTCCAAAAGTCCAAAAGTCCAAAAGTCCAAAAGTCCAAAAGTCCAAAAGTCCAAAAGTCCAAAAGTCCAAAAGTCCAAAAGTCCAAAAGTCCAAAAGTCCAAAAGTCCAAAAGTCCAAAAGTCCAAAAGTCCAAAAGTCCAAAAGTCCAAAAGTCCAAAAGTCCAAAAGTCCAAAAGTCCAAAAGTCCAAAAGTCCAAAAGTCCAAAAGTCCAAAAGTCCAAAAGTCCAAAAGTCCAAAAGTCCAAAAGTCCAAAAGTCCAAAAGTCCAAAAGTCCAAAAGTCCAAAAGTCCAAAAGTCCCAAAGTCCCAAAGTCCCAAAGTCCCAAAGTCCAAAAGTCCAAAAGTCCCATCCAAAAGTCCAAAAGTCCAAAAGTCCCAAAGTCCCAAAGTCCCAAAGTTCCAAAGTTCCAAAGTCCCAAAGACCCAAAGTACCAAGGTCCCATCCAAAAGTCCAAAAGTCCAAAACTTCAAAAGTTCAAAAGTCCCAAAGTCTCAAAGTTCCAAAGACCCAAAGTACCAATGTCCCATCCAAAAGTCCAAAAGTCCAAAAACCCTTAAATGACATGCTATCCCTGGATAAAGTACTCTTAATTCGAATCCACCGTGGTGGGGAACAGAACAAAGATGGCGCGTAACCAAAAATCGTGACGTGACGTGACGTGACGCAAATTTTTTTCCAACGCCGATAAAGAAGTTTCACTTCAAAAATGTGTTTACTGGTATCATACATGAATAAGTTTTGGATGAAAGATAGTAATTTTATCGATACCTGGTGTGTTTTTGGTGAAACTCACCGCACAAACAACTTTATAGAAGGTTGGCATATAAAAATTAACAATGAATGTAGAAGGAAGAAGGCCACTTTATTAAAAATATTAAAAGTTTTTAAAGATGATGCCGCTTTGTACAGTGTTTTGAGAAAACAAGTTGAAAATGGCGTGGCCCCGTTTAAAAACAGAACAGGAGAGAGCATACTGAGGGATCAACATATTCAAAACACCCAAATGATGCTTATAAATGGTGACATATCTGTAGGACATTGTTTAGAAATTTTCAGGTAAAATTTCAAATACCACCTCTTTCGCCTTAGATTCATCTATGTCCTACAGATATCACCATTTATAAGCATCATTTGGGTGTTATATGCTTTTTTGTGTTCACTTGTAAAATTTTCATTTTGTATTTTATTAAAAAAAAAATTCTTTTTGTTTCACTGTACATCAGAGTCAGTAGTTCTATTTGGAATAAAATTCGCGTTTCCAAATAGTTCGATCCGTCAGTATAACAATTTGGAATAAAAACATCCAAACAGTTCGACTCTCGAACTACTGGTAGGACTAGATGGAATAAAGGGACTACACTCACTTATAAATATTTTTTACGTAATTGTTACCACACGCAATTGCAATATACGAATAGAAAAAGAGTAAAAGAGAAGGCGTATGGACTCCGATTGCAAGTCGAGCACCTACTCTCGAAGTTTTGACTCACAACAGTGCGAGCAACGCTGCTAATTAGCTCAGTTTATAGGTTTCAAAAATCGGTGCGTAGGGCATGTCTACCTCAGTTTATATAGAAGTCTTTGGGCTAGACTGCATAGCCCGCTAAAGGTGAAGGCCGTCAGGAGAGGGTACCGCACGATATCCGTTGAGGCGGCATGTCTCCTAGCCAAGACCCCTCCATGGGACCTGGAAAACAGGGCTCTTGCGTCGTTGTATCAATGGTGCATGAAGGCGCTGGATCGGGACCACAGGCCTGTGCCCAAAGAAATAGAGGCATAGTGATCCCTGTTTCGCCAGAAGCTCATGGAGACATGGAAGGTACGACTTGAGCTACCAAAGTGAGGACTCACAACTAATTAGGCGAGCGCCATGGCAGCCTCACCTACCGAGTGTCACAGATGTTTAGAAGGCACGGGTGCTTCGGTAAGTATCTACAGCGGGGACACGGCACTACATGGGCCAGCGATAAGACCTCGTTGCGGGCCTGGGCGTTAATTATTCTCACGCTGGAGATCTGGTCTCCAACGGGAGAAAGTGTGACGTAACTGTGTCTTTCTGCGAGCAAGTCATGCTCGCGAAGAATGCAGCGGGAAAGAAATCTCCATTCCGAGCTCCGTAGTCGGTGGCGCGGTCGTCCACCATGACCGAGGGTCTGAGAGCGGCGAGCTAGCTGCTCACCGCTCTTTCACAGAAGCCGGCCTAGACGGTGGCGTGTCTCTTCACCCCTCGAAGAAGTGGAATGGTACCCCCCCCCCCCCCCCTTCGTAATCCTTTTAGCACGGACGCTGGTAACAAATTCACTTGAGTGGTTTGGTGTTTAAAAGCAATTTCTTATACGAAACTCCGAGAAATCGCCTTGCGAGTAACAATATTAGTACTAGGTTAGCAGATCTCGTGAAGAAGATGCAAGCCAGAAATCACATTTATACAAAAATATGAAAGTTTACTGTTTATGCAATTTCCTACTGCGTTTTTTTAAGTTTCAGATTGGTTATCACAATTTGTTTAAATTATGCCTTTATAGTGGTCCCTGTTAACAGGAAAAATATAAAAGTGGTCCCTGACCACGAAAAGGTTGGGAACCCCTGACTTACATGCACCGACGGACGCCGCGACGTTTAGGACGCGCCGCAGCGTGGTCGCGGCTGGCCTTATGAACACTTGGCAATTTTTAACAGTGGTTTGTCACAACCTGCGCCTGGGTTAGCAACGCGTATATTATATGTAGCACTCCTGCTGTTGCAAACGTCCAATGGGCCGTAAGCTTGTTTGCCACTTTAGTAGTATGAAAAAAAAATATTATTTATATTCCAGGAGGCTCCGTTGTCAAATATTTAAAAGAAAGCCTGCCGCGAGTGGACACGGATTGGTCACAATGGGTGCTGGCGTTCTGTGACGAGCGTGTGGTCTCCGAAGATAGTGAGGATTCGACTTTCGGCACGTACAAGAGGGAACTCCTACCAAATATACCTTTGAAAGAGAGTCAGTTTGTTACCATCAAACAAGGAGTCTCAGGTGATTTTTGACTTACCCTTTTTATAAAATTCTTCTTTATTTTCATGCATTTTCTTCCCTTTGTTTAACGTGAGGGAAATTCCGTCATGGATGCTATGCCGGACTTCTACCGACTAAAAAACTTCACGAACGCCCGCAACAGCCTACAGTCGGGAGCCCCGTGTAAGCCCTCGGAAGGATGTCCCAGGACTCCTGCATTTTCTTCCCTTTACTTCCCCTTCCAGATTATAAATTAGAGACCAGTGGACGTCGAAATCAATAGCAATTCATCCCTACTAATATTATAAATGCAAAAGTAACTCTGTCTGTCTATCTGTCTGTCTGTCTGCCTGCTACGCTTTCACGCCTTAACGGTTAGAGCGATTGAGCTGATATTTGGTATAGGGTTAGTTCGAGGCCCTAGGAAGGACATAGGCATAGGTCATAGGACATATAGGTACTTTTTAACTGACTGCGCAAAAGGAGGGTTATGATTTCACGCGATAACGACTTCTAGTAGGTAGGTATCTACTATGTACAAACACTGTGAGGGTTAGCTATTACTCGAGGTTATTTTTCATAGGGCGCACGCGGGACAGTGTAGGCAGATGAAAGGTCTCCGTGTAGTTTTAGCACAGATTATATAATATATTCTATAGTTTTAGCCCGTGCGAGTCCGGCATAGCACCCATGACGTCCTTCCTTGCTTAAATAGGTATAAAAGGTAGTAATTCCTTGCATCTAAAAAGTTGGACCAGGATCAGGGTCCAAAATATTCAGGAATATCAAAAGATTGCAATTTTTCGCACGATAAACAATCTTTTTTTGATGTGATAACGTCTTATAAATCGAAGAGCGCGCGTCACGTTCCGCCTGAGCCAAGCGAGCAAGCGAGAGTGCAAAACATGAGATAGAGAGACACGATCGGCCTAAGCGTTCGACTTGTGATGCATCTGTCTCTCTTTCACTTCATCGGCCGATTACATTTGTTTTCTTGTGACGGTATCACGTAAAATTTATCTTTACAGACAATCTCTTTTTTTTTATTACAGCAAAGGAAGCAGCCACAGATTACACAGAAAAACTAAGAAAAGCGTTTGCAAATGACGATTTCAAATTCGACCTTCTACTTCTAGGCATGGGCCCTGATGGCCATACCTGTTCCCTATTCCCTGGCCATGCTCTTTTAGATGAGGTTCAGTTGAAGGTCGCATCTATCACGGACTCGCCTAAGCCTCCCCCAGAGAGAGTAACGCTGACTTATCCGACTGTTAATAATGCAAGGAATTGTATTTTTGCGATCAGTGGAGCTGGGAAAGCTGATATGGTTAAGGTTAGTGTTTTTTTATATTTTAGAACGTTTTTTTTTTACATACAACCCAATTTCAGAAAGTTTAGAATTTTGACACATTACAGAGTACTACGATAAATAAACGGCGGAATCAATTTTGAAGTGGGAGGCGCGGTTTTTAGATTGCCACCGGTACAATAGCCTGTAAACTCTGTCCTGGGACCATAACCAGAGTTCATGATCTGTGGACTGTCCAGGGCCCACAACCTATAGTAGTTTAGGCTCATAAACAACCAACCCTTCGCGATTCGCCTTTTACTATTTTTTTAAATATTTAAGCTTGTTAAGCAGGGACTGCTATAAGTTATTTTTAGTTACTTAGTAAACCTATAACGCAGCTTACGCAGCTACAGGTTAAGAGAGCTTGAAATGCTATTCTTAGATTGCCGAGTAGAGGACAGACTATATCGCAGTTACAGGTTATGGGCCCAATTGTTATAACAGGTTATGAGCCCAGGACAACACTCTATGGTATAAATCTGAAGCAAACATAGGTTATAAGTAAACTGACCATTTATTTTTGATCTCGAAACGGGACATACGTTTTAATACCCCAGTTAGCAGGTTAACAATTAAAATAAACATAATTTCATTAAATAGAAACAACAGGCCAAGTGCGAGTCGGATTTGCGCACAAAGGATTCCGTACCAAAAACGGCAAAAAAAACTGTTGGCAAAAATGTCCCCCCCCCTGTCCCCTTTACCGCCCCCTTTTATAGCACTAAGGTGACAAGCAAAGTGTGAGGACGAACACAATGTCTATGGCGAGCGGTGCGATAGTAGAAAGTAGCCGTGGGCATCATATTAAACAATTCTTCAGAGCACAAATCATTGTACAGGCGGTAGACCACGCACATAGTCTGTCTCTCCTGTCGCGAAGAGGTTCCACACCACCTACAAGCATGGGATCCTTGACAACTCTCTCACGGCTTGCTTTTGCACCGAGTCGACCGGTCAAAACTGATATTCAGGTGCCCCCGTCCAAAGGTGACAGCAGTACTCCTGGCGCAAGTGCGGCCACGCACTTGCGACTTACAGAGTAGCCGTGTTTGCGCCGCCCGCAGTAAAATAGAGCTGTTGAGCACACCGAGCTTCCTGGACGCCAGCCTGGCCTTGCTCTCCAAATGACTTCGGAACTTAACGTCACTGGAGATGTCAACACCTAAGATACCTATACTGTCAGAGATGGGAAGAGATGTGCCTTGAAATTGTCGCGCTACAGTAAATCGGTTTTTTTTTGCGGTGAATACTCGTCTTGGCAGGGTTGAATTGCCAGTCGGTCTCTTTCGGTAAACAAGATTTTGTTTACCGACATCGGACACTCTGGTGAGAGTACTCTCTATTTCAGACACAAGGTTTTTCGTACTGCCGGTCACTGAGCAGGTCGTGTTCCTCAAGGTACCGAGCTGTGTATTGTTGACACGCTCCATCACCTTTCATTTAAAGGGACTACTATAAGCCTGTAATTGGCCGGGTCGGTCTTGTCAACCTTCTTGGGCACAGAATGCACGTGCGTTTTTTTTCTTTCGATCCTCCACGACGTATTTTCCTATATCTCCTTTTAGTCTGATTTTAGTACCTTTGTTTTTGATAGCATCAAATCAGCAGTCTACTCCTGGCCGTAGGCTTCTCCCAATCTACGCCACAATACACGGTCCTGCGCATCGCGCATTCAGTCCCAGCCAGCGACCTTTTCTAGATCGTCGGCCCATCTGGCGGAGGGGTCGTCCGTCGTCCTACCCCACGTTTACCAAGCTGCGAGCTCAAGAACTCGTTTCCTCGTTCGGCCATCGGTTATTCTACATAATATAGCTAAGCCCACCACCACTTCAAAACGCAGACTCTGCAAACTATGTCGACCACTTTGGTTCTCTGATGGAGACGGTTGCTTGCTTCGCAACTTTAAGGGTATGGACTAGCCCCACTGTAAGTTTTCACAGCACGGCACCATAAGTAATAATTTGGTCGTTTGCTCAATAAATGGTTACTTTGCTTGTATGTTGACATTAAATGAACACTTGAGTTTCGGCATTCGTAAAATTCCAAAGAAAAAAAGCTTCCATTTAGTTATCAGTTTACCACTAAACTACTTCACGAATTTTACACAAAAACAAAACAATAGTCTAGGTAGTGAAAACACGGACTGACTCTAAATTCCCCGACCACTGATGTCCCAAAAGCAACGAAATTTAAAAAAAAATCGCAATGTTTCGGTAAACGGGACAATTTAGCGTCCCGAAGCTGTGTTTGGGGACAACGGGACAAGGGACCGAGAAACGGGACAGTCCCGTTCAAAACGGGACGTATGGTCAGCTTAGTTATAAGCCCATTTGTGGGCCCAATCGTTATATCAGGTTATGAGCCTAGGACAACACTGTAGGCTATAAATCTGAAGCAGACTTAGGTTATAAGCCCATTTACTCATACGAGTCATCTAAATCCACTATATTTGCAATCCACAGCGCATCCTTAAAGACAAGGAAGACCTTCCGGCGGGTCGCGTGAAGCCCTACGCCGGCTCCCTCTACTGGATCGTGGACGAGGGCGCCGCGACGCGTCTTTGACAGAACCAACCACGTGTTTATTATGCGGTATAGCAATCGGCGGTTGTAATTTCTTAGCTATCATCTACAGGATGGAATTTAAAGACGGTAGTTGGAGGTAAAGTAACCTTAATATTGATAATGGCAAGATTTGCTGAAAGGAAACATTTCTTTATTTTCAAAAGTAAGTAAAACTGCATTTAAAGATTTTTGAAAAATTACCTGTTTGAGCCGGGAATCGAACCTAGGAAACGTGAAAAAAAAAACATACTGTATTTTATGATATCAACTGAAAGAGTCTTTAATAAGGATCAATTTCTTTTAAACAACATAGTATCTTAAATTAAAGGCAGACCTAGTAAAATATCTTTTTATTGTAAAGCTTACTCACTATCTGAAGAAAAAAACAGTCTTATTGAGATTCTTCTCCTTTTTTTTTAAGATGGTTAAAGAAATGTTCTAGTTTCTGTGAATAGGAATATTCGTTATGGTCACTTAACCAACTAACTTAAAAAAAAATAGGAGTTTCTCAATAAGACTGTTTTTTTTCTTCAGAATAGATTCAGCACACAGTCACAAGCAGGTGATTTTTCAAAAATCTTTGAATGCAGTTATCCTTACTTTTGAAAATAAAGGAATGTTTCCTTTAAGCAAAACTTGCCATTATCAATATTTAGAGTACTTTCCCTCCAACTATCGTCTTTAAATTCCACCCTGTATATTAAAATTATTAAGAAAGTAAAGAAAGAAATTCATTTTAATTAGGCACACAAGTAGGTAAAAGTTACCTACTTTCTTAATAATATTAATATGATAGATTTGAGAAAATGTTTTCATAAACTAATGGGCCCTATTTGACATTTGAAAAAGCGCCACTCTGGAAGTTTCTGGAATCCGCCAATGAGAGTTCGTCGCGATAACAACTGTCAAAACGGACCAATGATTTTTTAAAAGTTTAGCTATGTATATTTGTATATTTCTATCATAATAATATGGAAGTATCAATTTAATTGTAATCTTTACTTACAAATTACGAAAGCGATTTTAAAAATACTTTAATTAGAATGCCATTTTATTCTGAATTAACACAGCCTGAACTACTCAAGGTGCTCCGCAGTAACAATAAATGTCAACTTAACATGTCATATTTCCTTCTGCAAATACGGACTTCATAAGTAACAAGCGAAGCCGGGAGGTAACGCAGCTAGATTAGTATAAATCGAGGGACCAATGAAAGAAATGACCAATACCTTCCGTAGTTGGAACGTTGTTCTTTTTTAATTTGTTTTAAATATTCTATTGATTTTTGAATTGCTGTACTAGTCATAATAACACTAATATTAAGGCATAAAGGTTCTATGAATTATTATTACTCATCTAATTAACAAGTTAGTAGGTTATAGTGTGCAGGTACACATCAGATACCGTAGTCTTTTGTATTTGACCACATTTATGGGAAGGATACTATAGGAGGGGAGGGAGAGGAACCCGCCTCACACCCTCGATTCGTCAATCCTAACGTACAACAGTTAAGGATAACCACAACTAATTGTATGGGAGGAATGACAAACCGAACTCCTCAGGATAGGAATTTTGGATGTTAGATAGGGAAATTTCCGCCATTTAACGCCTGATTCCATTAGTTATCACGTTTATGTCAAATGACTTCAAAAAGGAGGTTCTCAATTCGATTAGTATTTTTTTAACGTTTTCTTTTCGGCTACATAATCTAATCATAACTTGTTAGTCAGATTTCTATTTAATTACCTCAAGTCCTCAATAATTCCAATTTTGATTGTGATGTTCTAGATTTTAGTTGGATGGACCATTTAGTTGATCTATTTTATTCCTAACGGACCAACTAAAGAGGTACGGTTTAAAATAAAATTAGTTGATCCATTTAGTTGGTCGGAATGGCTAGGGAATATCTATTTTTATATTTTAATTATAGCCGCTATCTGATATTAGCGCGCCTCTCTTAAATATTTTTTATTTTTTAATCATACCTACTATGGTATAAAACAGCTGTGCTATATTTTTGGTTTGTTGCTTTAAAGGCATTGTGGTTTTTACTTTATCTTGTTACAATGTTTGTAATTAAAGTTTTTAATATACCTACGTTTGTTTATTTAACGCTTTTGAAAATCATAACCCTCCTTTTGCACAGTCGCGACTGAACATTGACTAATCGGTTAAAAAGTAGCCAATGTCCTTCCCAGGGCCTCCACTATCCCTATACCAAATTTCATCTCAATCGCTCCAGCCGTTTAGGCGTGAAAGCGTAACAGACAGACAGACAGACAGACAGACAGAGTTATTTTCGCATTTATAAGTAGGGATGTTATTTTCTAATATAGGATCATTGATGGTATTCTGGGTTAAGTTTCCGTAGCAGTGTTGTAGAAACCCAAAAAAGTGACATCGACGATAGTGATTTTAAGTGTTTCTAAAACTGCGTAGCAGTGTTGCAGAAGAAAAAATCGACATATTATTATAATGGAAATTTGCAAATGACAAATTTGGTAGCCTTACCTGTATATTTACGAATTATGCGGTGATTCCCATTAGTTCTATAGAACTGTGACGTCATAGAACTGTTGAAACGTTTTTCTCCCAGTTTTTCTATGATAGATCAGATGCAATTAAATTTGTCCCATTTGTTCCATAGAACTACGATAGAACGTTTCGTTTTCGTTTATTTTAATTATGGTTAATAAAACTAATTGCTTTAAATGATTTATAACATTCCAAGCGGGCGGAGCCGCGGGCATCAGCTAGTATTCTATAATTCCTTTAAACGGTTATTTTGTAATTTTTCATTTGTTTAATAGTTCTTATCGAAAATCATTAAATTCATTGTAGACTACAAGCGCTTATACAGTACTAGCAGACGTCATGCGGTTTCACCCGTTCCTGTGGGAATATGAGAATAAAATATAGCCTATGTTACTAGGGGTGAATGTAGCTTTCTAATGGTGAAATCGGCACCGAAGTTTTTGAGTTTATTCATTACAAACATACACGCACACACACGCAAATAAAAAAAATCTCTATTATAATAGTGTAGATGTAAATGTAAATAAAAGTAATGGGAACACGAGAAACAGTTTTCCCTCCCATTTGTCCACTAAAATCCATTAAACAGATTCAGAGGTCCCACCAGTAGGAAAAAATAATGGGACCACGAAAAAACAGACTGTGAAATATCTTTTGTCTTATATTTAATAACAAGCGGACGTCACGTCGTATCACCCGCATAATTCCTATTTCCGTGGGAATACGGGAATAAAATATAGTCTATGTTCACCAGGGATGGTGTAGATTCACAACAGAGAAAGATTTTTTCAAATCGGTTCAGTAGTTTTGGAGCCTGTTCGATGCAAACAAACAAACAGACTATGACCATAGAGCAAAACGACCTATGACTGATCGGAAGGGGAGGCGCCATACTGAGACTTCTCTGTCAAAGTGTACTCCAAATGGTGTCAGAACTGGTCGCGTTGGGGTACAGGCAATAATAAGGTACAGAAAGCAATCTCATGTATATACTTTTTTTTTTTCAAATCTACCCTCGGTTACGCGCACTGGCCAGTATCGCAATTACCTTGAAATAGTAGTTTTCGATACAAGTGTGGGATTTCTGTTATTACGAGTTACGACAGATGTTGACCCGAGCCGAAGGCGAGGGTCGACAGTCGGAACGAGTTGAAATAACAATCCCACACGTTGTATTGAACAACTATTTTAAATACAGTTGCGAAAAAATTAAGTAATTTAATAAAATAATAAAAACACAATAAACCTGAATTGTCCAAAATGGCGGCAACCGTAAAAGAATATATACCTACCTAAGCAGAGACTATGGCAGTGCACTTCATACAGCCAACTTTTTTATATTTATAAATTTAATTTGGCCGATACTTATATTAATTTATGCTTAAATTTTTATTAAAATCACTTTTAATCTGATATTGAAACAAGTTAATATCTTTTTTTAGCTATATTTGCATGAATCACAGACATTATTTTGACAATTGGGAAAGAAAACGCATGAGTGCGGGAATGGTAAAGAAAAAGCACGAGTGCGTAATAGCCCACATCCCGAACGCTATACGTCCCTGTAATACGCCACTTTTTGAGCAACTGTATTAAAAATCCTTTTTTAATACAGTTGCTCCTGCTGCACCTATTACACACTCGTGCTTTTTCTTTACCATTCCCGCACTCGTGCGTTTTCTTTCCCAATTGTCAAAATATTGTCTGTGAAATTTCGAATCTGCAAATATTTCTAAAAAAGATAATAACTTGTTTCAATATCAAATAAAAAGTAATTTTAATTGAAATTTAAGCATAAATTAATATAAGTATCGGACAAATTAAAATTATAAATATAAAAAAAGTTGGCTGTATGAAGTGCACTGCCGTAGTCTCTGCTTAGGAAGGTATAATATTCTTTTACGGTTGACGCCATGTTGGATATTCAGGTTTATTATGTTTTTATTATTATATAAAATTGCTTAATTTTTTCGTAACTGTATTAAAAATAGTTGTTCAATACAACGTGTGGGACTGTTATTTACACTCGTTCCGATTGTCTACCCTCGCCTTCGGTACCTGTCGTAACTCGTAATAACAGAAATCCCACACTTGTATCAAAAACTACTATTACCGTTTTATCCGTTCTTTCCCACCGTCCACCTTCCCAGACCACCTGGGTGTACGGCTGTGAACCCCCCCCTCCCCGTGTGGCGACGGCGTCCCGTGTTGCGACGGGTAAGAGAACAAAATGTCGCCACCCCAATACATCCCGTGGGTGTCGTAAGAGGCGACTAAGGGAACACTTTCGTAAAATGATCTATTGCGTAGAGGGAAAACTCGAAATGAAACCCGGTTGTCTGTAAAATGACAATCGTTAAGCTAAGTTGAAAGGAGGCTTGAAAATGAAAGGAGGCTTGAAAATTTCAACTGCGGGTGTCGCGGCGACCTGCGCCTGTCCATTTCAACATGGCAGTAGGCTCACCACCTATTACGTGGGACATAAAACTATAAGGTGAAATTTGGGCGTATACTATGCTTCTGCCTACCCCTTCGGGGATAAAGGCGTGACTATATGTATGTGAACTCCGTGAGCGGTGTCTCAGCGCACCGAGTATGTAGTTTGACTTCTGTGTCGTATTATTTTGTGGTTCAGGGTATTATCAATAAAAGTCTTCATCAAGTTCCAATATGTGTATTCCCTCACACTCAAATGCCCGCGAGATCATCACAACTGCATTCCTCCACATATAAAAGAGCTCGACTAAACTCGTTTCACATTAAGATTATCGTCCTATGACATCTCTTTTTAATCATTTCTTTTAATAATAAGTGTTAATTACAAAAAGTATGTCAACTAAATAAAAAACTTTGGCGCGCATAGCGTACCAAACGCTTACATACATATACATACTTTATATAAAGATATACATAGCAACTACGGGTAATTTAAATCAACGGACTTATCGCAATGAGACCGCGACGCCCTCGGCGGCCATATTGCATCGTAAAACTAACTCTCATTTTTTAATCTCTCGACGATTTCGTGGTACAAAAAAAAATAGACAAAAAAAATTCACGTTGGTCGCCGCGGGGCGTCGCTTATTACTATGAATTTCTAACATAATTATTAACATAGTCGTTTCGAGTGAAATGTCGCATATTTTACAAGAGTGGTGTGGTGTGTATGCACTAGGCGTGGCGACGGTGGCGCCACCGGAGCTATGTACAGGGCCGCGCCGCCCCGCCCCGCCGCGCCTCACTGCTGCGGACAAACAAACATACATTATAATCTCAATAAAACTTAAGTTTTGATGTGCTGAAAACCCTAGCAAAATGTTCAGGACTAGTGGACGTCAAGCGGTTTCACCCGCGTAGTTCCCGTTCCCGTGGGAATACGGGAATAAAATAGTCTATGTTCACCGCAAAGAGCTTTCCAACAGTGAAAGAATTTTTCAAATTGGTCCAGTAGTTCCGGAGCCTATTCGTTACAAAAAAACAAAAAAACAAATCTTTCCTCTTTATAATATTAGTATAGATTAAGTAAACCTCTCCTATGATTGAGAGAACGAGCACAAGCTCCAAGGAATGATAAATTAACGCATGTTTTATAGAAGCATTTGTGTGCAAGTAACGCATAACGGTGTGTACCAAGGCCGTGGGTTTATTGCGGGAATCAACCCACCCCAGCAAATTTTTGGTTCAGAATTTGAGTTAGTAGTAGTAATTTTTTTAACCCTAGAACCGTACCCTGGGTTACAACTGAAAAAAAAAATAATATTGGCTATAAATTTTTTGTTTTAAAACGGATCTTTTCGCACCTCCGCGTATTTACGGGGGGTGGGGGATCGTGTCGAAGCATCGGCCGGGCGCGAGTCCTGTTAGCGTGCGATCGTGGTAAGCCTTAGGGGAGTACTACAGCAATCCTGGGTATGCATCTACAAAATGCATGCACAAATAAGTATTGGCGGTATTTTAAAAAAGCACGACGTTCTAGTGCTCCATCCTCTTCAGATTCCAAATCTGGTAGATGTTCCTTTTGTCCCAGGTCAAAAGATCGTAAATCAAGCACTCGATGTGAAAAATGTAAAAATTTTATATGTTTAGAGCACCAATAGAAGATTTGCCAAAACTGTTAATATAAGTTTAGTAATTTTTTGTTTAATTATGTAACGTGAGACTGAAATAAGTGCCATAAAAGTCTATGTATGTTGAATATATTAATAAATGTATATTCTTATGAAAAAAATGTTTTCTTTAACGGGGTACACTAGTACCCCTGGGTACTGTTATTTAAAGTCTATGATGGGTACGGTTCTAGGGTTAAGTAGAAGTTCTTTAGGCGCGACCTAGGGAGTAACTCAGATTTTTTTCTGACGGAAGTAACGCTATTTGAATTTTGAATAACGAAAACGTAGTTCAAAATTCAAAATTCGAATGAATGATATTAATAGAACATTTGATGCCGTCAATGGCAAAGAAGTTTTACTTCAATCGCGCGTGAAGGTTACACACACTGTTTTTGGTATTCGTGAAGACAGACAATACAACCAAAAAGACAACGCTTTTGTGAACTCTGTTATGAGAACTTAATCGCTGAAAATTGATGCGGTGCGAGGAGAGGCTGACTACTGGCACTCAAGGCCACACCCTGACAATAACAGTCCTACGACGTTAATATTAAGCACGCTTCGATAAAAAAAAACGAGACAGAAAGGGCCGGTGAGTGCGTGAGAGGACAAGACCTAAGCAACTGAATACTGCGACATTCAAGCCAGGTCCTGACGTCATTACAGTGGGCGTGGCTTCAGTCAGATAGCCGTGGTTAGTTATGTCTAGATTTGTCGAAATTTGCAATATTGTGGAATAAGAAGAGAAATCGAAATAAGGATGCAGTTTTGTATTTTTGTTTTGTTTAAAAATACTGTGATAGATGTTCTAATACTAATCTACATGAAACTTTATTTCGAAGTACTTATAAGCGTATTTTTCTGTTTTTTAGTGGATGAAACTTGTACTACGTAGTGACGTAGATGTTGAAGTAAGCAAGTAGTTTGGACACTGACCGCTAGATGGACAATAATAATAACCCCTCCTTACCGCACCCTCTCCCCCGCTGTATCACTCGTATAGCGAAATCTACTTTTTTTATTAGCTTTATTTGGGCTAGATGATGTTGTGTGAGAATATCCACAAATATTTATTTATTTAATAACAACATCTCTCTTATATTTTGCTACATGATACACCAGTAAAGCGTTGTCTATTATGTTGTATCGCCTGTGTTCGTGAAGGATTGAATCACCAGTGTACACTGACCTGCCGGCAGTGCCGATTAGTTCGGCGCCCAGTACGACTGCGAGTAGCTAGGCTTGCTGGCCGCCGGCTTGCTGGCTGCTGAGCGACCGCCTCCTCCCGCTACACTCTCCTGTACATACATATACTTCAGTTAATACTGTGTAAATGTCATTTGTATAGCGAATAAGTAGACGTAGTAATAGTCCATTGAAATGTTACATGAGCTTTGCATTGCATTAGAGACGTATTTAAAAAAATACTTAGGGAAAAAAATTCCTCAAAAGATCATCTACAAGATTGTCCGAGGTATTTTTTTAGTAAAATATATAAAAAAAGTTACAGAGCAAAAAAGTATTTTTTTATTAAAAAATCACAATTTTTGTTTATAACCCCTTTAATTTTTAATTTAGGGTAAAAGGTTATATAAACATATTTGTAGGCAAAACAATTTGCTACAAATTACGACTTAACAATTTTTTTGTAAAGGTGCGTCTTCTAAAAAATGCAATATACGGTCCTTAAATTTTAACATTTCAATGGACTATAAGTAAATTCTGGCAAATGGCAGATGAGTGTTAAAATTTCATAGGCGTTTGTGTCAAAATTTACTTTTAAATTTAGCCGGGTATCGCCTCGACTTAAGCTTTTAATCTTTTAATGTTGTAACGAAAACGTCACCTATAGAAAGAAACATCAACTGGTTGAGGTATGTTAGTTTAATCTCTGAACGAAACAGTCCCCCGCTAACTCACCTTCACACTGATGTGACGTGTAGAAAGAAATATTCCTCACAATCACATTAAAGGCGCTCCCTCACCGCGAGCATTCGTGTGTAATGTAACGTTACAGAGTCGAGCATTACAGCAGTGAGGGAGGAGAACCGAGCATTGCAATGTGCACCTTGTAATGATACAAGACGAGGTTACATAAGTGAAGGAGGAGAACCGAGCATTGCAATGCGAACCTTGTAATGATACAAGACGAGGTTACATAAGTGAAGGAGGAGAACCGAGCATTGCAATGCGCACCTTGTAATGATACAAGACGAGGTTACATAAGTGAAGGAGGAGAACCGAGCATTGCAATGCGCACCTTGTAATGATACAAGACGAGGTTACATCATGGAGGAGAACCGAGCATTACAATGCGCACCTTGTAATGATACAAGACGAGGTTACATCAGTGAAGGAGGAAAACCGAGCATTACAATGCGCGCCTTGTAATGATACAAGACGAGGTTACATCAGTGAAGGAGGAGAACCAAGCATTACAATGCGCACCTTTATACAAGACGATGTTACATCAGTGAAGGAGGAGAACCGAGCATTACAATGTGCACCTTGCAATAATACAATGTGTAATGTTTTGATACAACTTGTAACATCAATACGCTGACATTACAAAAAATCTATACTTAATGTTACATACACGCGAATGCTCGTCGGTCAGGGAGGTAGTTTGTAATGTAATGCTCAAAGTCGAATCTATAATATTACATTACACGCGAATGCTCGTCGGTCAGGGAGGTAGTTTGTAACGTAATGCTCAAAGTCGAATCTATAATATTACATTACACGCGAATGCTCGTCGGTCAGGGAGGTAGGTTGTAACGTAATGCTCAAAGTCGAATCTAATATGTTACATTACACGCGAATACTCCCGGTGAGGGAGGGCCTTAAGTCTAATAATGTGGATGGTAAGGAGTATTTCTATGTCTTCAACTAATGTTATGTGCGACAGGGATAGCGCTCTACCAAACCTAAACCAGTTACTGTCTCTGTCTAAAGTGTAATTTATCACTTACTATAATTTCTTTGCATTTTGCAAATCAGATTGCATATAATTTGGAATAATAAATAATGCTGAGCTATTCTATAGATATATTACCTAACATTTTTATAATTTAAAAGCAGATACGAAATTGCGCAGTCATCTAAAAAGAGCCAAAAACTATTATAGAAGCATTAAATTTACAGCATAATAAAATAAAATACAAGCTATAATGGCGAGGAGGCGGGCAATTCATTACATTACTTAATATACATTATAAATAAGTAAATATAAGTATAACATCTGTTGACATTTTGAATGAATCAATATCATCATCATCAATCAATCAATACATATAATAAAATCGTAACTGTCTGTTTGTCTGTACGTTTGTGCACGCTAATCTCAGCAACTGCTCAACCGATTGCAATGCGATTTTCTTTATTGCGTTACGGTTTGCTCCACTTAACATTTAGTGTTTGTTTCATGTCAATCGACACGTGTCAAATATTTTGATAAAATCAATTCATCTAAATTTATCGAGCGAATAGCTCACATAGGAGCCGTAATAAGAAACACTAACTCTGGTGTTTCCTTTTTCTAACTAAATGGTGAATAATAGGCTTCTGCCTACCCATTCGGGGACAAAGGCGTGACTATATGATTGTATTCCTTATTCTAGAGAATCGTACACTGAGAAACGAGCTTGTCTGGTCTCCCGTTATGCAGAAGAGGGAAATGAATTTCAGCCCCTCTCCTATAAAATAGAGTGCAGAGGGGCTTATAGCGAGACTTTGTCTGTAGTCTGTGACTCTTGTCGCATTAAACTACGTCACTAGGTCACGTGGATCATCTGTTCAAAGTTTTAAATTTAACAAAAACGACAACTTCAATCTGATTGAACTCTTTCACCATAAACGTGTTAGAGAGGGGTAGTCTGATGAGAACGATCTCACGGCTTTCTTATTATCTCCTCTCAACTCCCTCAATTTTATGTTCTGAGTAATTGCGATACAGCTTCTTATGACTTTACAGAATTCAAACTTGGTACAAATTTTAGTCATTGCTGTAGATCCTGTCTGACAGGACTCGCAGTATAAAATAGAAAGAGTGGTATGGAATATTCCCATATCTGCAGAAGAACCGACGGCCGATGGAGCAAACGAGTTCTAGAGTGGAGACCGCGTCTCGGCAAACGTGGGGTAGGACGTCCACCCGCTAGATGGACCGACGACCTGGTGAAGGTCGCAGGCTGGGACTGGACGCGTAAGGCGCAGGACCGTGTGTTGTGGCGTAAATTAGGAGAGACCTACGTCCAGCAGTGGACTACGATAGGCTCATTTGATTGATTGATTGATACATTTCTATTTTACAAAAGTACTAAGGTTATTAAAAAAGAGTGGCTTTGAGTTTTTATTGCCAGGTCCTTTATTAACTCTACCTATTGCTTAGCGAATCTGGCAGTAAATATAAAATGAGAAGCAAAATTACATGAACAAATATTACGATTTTGTAAAATTTTATGCTAAATTTCATAATTGTGAAATTTTCGTTTGTACATTTGTAAAATTTTCATTTACTCCAGCCACTTTTTTTGATTTAGTAACAAATATGTTTAGAATTCATTCAAAACGCCAGCACAAAGCTATGTGCGCGACAGACAGACATACATACATGTGCGACAATAGATAAGTAAGTATACATATTACTCACCCGCCTAATATGACTACTGTTCACCCGTACATCCATCTACAAACGAAAGTAAACTCTAAGAAGTACATAATAACAAACATAATTGTACTAGGGGTGCATGCATGAACACTCGAGATTTTAGGTGGTGCTTGGAGCGTGTAAACGAAGGAATAATTTTGATTCAAGTAGGTATTCGCAACTTTTTAGCATTTTTGTACTAGATAAATAAAGGAAACATTTTATGTGGTCGCCAAAATGGATTAATTAATTGACACCAAAAACACCAGTTCTAATTTGTATCAAGGCGAGCGTTCCGCGGCAGCGGCCGCCGAGCGCCAGAACCTATTGGTATTACACACTGGCGGAGTGCTCAGCTTGGGCACTGCAGCGCCGGGACCTCGTTGCTGGCCTGGACGTGGGCATTCTCACGCTGGAGACCAAGGTGGGGGCCATGGTCTCCAGCGGTGGAAAGTGGGACGCTGCTGCGTCTTTCTGCGAGCAAGTTATGCTCGAGAAAGAGGCAGCGGGGAGGGAGCGGGAGAGGAATCTCCCACCCGAGTTTCGCAGTAGGCGACGGGGTCGTCGCCGGTTGCTGTTCGCCCAAGACTATCGGCCTCCATGACTGAGGGCCTGAGAACGGCGAGTCGGCTGCTCGTCGTTCTTACAGAAGCAGGCCAAGACAGTGGCATGTCTCTTCGCCCTTCATAGTAGTGGGATAGCACCCAACTATCCCCCCTTCCCCAAGTAGCGGGGTAACATCCGAACACAAAAAAAAAACCTATTGGTATTATTTAGTTAGACTTAGTAGGTAATTTCGATAGATTTATACTTAACCTACCAACTACTTACCGAATAGTAATTCGACAGTTTAAACCGTTGACAGTTAGTTTTTTTGCTTCATTTTTAGGAAACGTAATTTGGTGACCATTTATCCATTTTTGTAAACGTTTCGAATTTTATTGGTAGTAAAATAGTTACATTTTTGGGCGGAGTTTGAACACAAGCCGTAAATAAATTTGAAAAAATCTGACAATTTATAAAATCAGTCCATTTGAGACGATCATTTAAAGAATCAGTCAATTTCAGAATAAGTCATTTATAGAATCATATCTTTATAGAAGTGTACATATCAATAATTGGCCAACAGGCTATGTTCTAGTCATTTCGCGAAACAGCCATTTCTCGATTAAATGTAAAAGCACTGAAATTCGCGATACCGTTACGCTTACCGACATTTTGACAATTATTTTTTTATTATTTAATTATTATTATAGCAGGATTAAATTTTAAAAAAAAATACTATCCAAAACTGCACCCGACACCCAGAGAGCCGCGGTTTTAAGATGCGAAAACTTCTTAGGGCGCGTCAGGCATTTTTTGCACTGCGACCAAAAACTCGAATTTCTGAACGCTTACAAACACCTCAAAACTTTAACCGGCTCTTACTGGTTGAAGAAATGGTTTCAATTGCGATTTCGTATCGGATTTTGAAAATAAAAATGACCTTCCACCAAAATACACTCGAAATTGTTCAAATTTTCACTCCAGCCGACATTCCCGAAGCGCAGCTACTTAATTTCTATACTACTAAGGTAGCAAATACACAGTTGACACACTCCAAAGCACCACAAATCACAGTAGTCGTGACAGTACCTATTCATGCTACACACGTGACATACACAGTGCGCTCAAAATTAAATAAACTATACATTCTGTTTTAAATGCTATGTAATGACAATCCTAATATGAATATTGTACATACTACAATCAATCCTAGACTATGGTTTTATCAAATTTGGTCTAGTTTTGTATTTTATGTTAATAGTGAATGGTAAGTTCGTTTATTTTGAGGATATAAATGAGTATGAGTATCGGGCGTGAGATTAGAAGTCTGTGTGTGCGTGTCAGAATGTTTGTGAAAATGTCATAACCTGTGTGATATTGTTGGTCATTGTGTGAGTGTCAGAAAGTATAATAAATTGTCAGATCCAGTGTGAGTGTGAGAACCTGTGTAAAAACCAGTTTCGTGTCATAATATGTGAGCTTCAAAATTCAAAATCTATAATGTACGTTTTAGTGCCATATCAAATTATTAGAACGTATTCTTATGTGTCAGAGCCCGTTTGTGTCAGTTTTTAAGTGTAACCCTCAGATCCAACGTGAGTGTCAGTACTATTATATACTATGTGTAACCGATCAATTCTATGTGTATTATTATTATTTTCTAGTGGGGGACGCCGGCTATGCCGAGCGGACGATCCCATCGAATTCTATGTGTAAGTGTCAGATCCTCTGTTTAAGTGTCAGATTCTGTGTGTAAGCGTCAGCATCCTAGATGTACGTGTCAGTCAGTGCTATGTGCGCATGTGTGGTATATTTGGTACGGTGCGGTGTTTAGTATGAGTAAATGTTGTGTGAGTGAATATTGTGTTTTTGATGTGGGTGGTGGTGGTGCGGGGATGTAAAGATGAGACTCCTATGTAACCATCGGATTCTCTGTCGAGTCTGGAATAACACATAAGTAGGCTACGTTTTTTCCCGGGAATATGTTCCTATGGGAAGCGGAACGGGAACCAAATTTCACGCGGGCGAAGCCGCTAGCATCAGCTAGTATTGAATGAAATAGATCTCCTCACTTATACGAGCATTTATTGAATGGCCCCCATTCCCTATCTTGTGGTTCCGGTTCTTGAAACACATGTAGATCCTATGTGAAAGTGTCAGTTAGTGTTAGGTGCGCTTGTATGGTGTATTTGTACGATTTTTTTGGTGTGTTTGGTACAGTGTGTGTGTGTGTGTGTGTGTGGTGTAAGCGTCAGATCCCGTGTGTAACCGTCAGATACTATATGTAAGTGTCAGATTCTAGGTGCGGCGTGCTATATTTGGTAAGGTATATTTGATACAGTGTGAGTAACTATGGTATGTTTATCGGTGAGTGGGTGACGTGATGAGTGTGTGTGGTGTGTGGTGTGTGGTGTGTGGTGTGTGGTGTGTACCTGGTGCTGCTGAGGCGCGTGGTGGTGCGGGTGGTGGTGCGGCGGCGCGGGGATGTATAGATGAGACGCTCCGCCGAAGGGTGGCGGGGTGCCGCTGTGGAACGTCGCCTTCTCGTAGCTCTGGAATGAGACAATACATTATTACGGCGAGTGTTGTGAACAGCTCTTCAACTGATTCCCACGCTCTTGTTTTCGGTCTGTCGGGCGGAGGTGCCACTTTTACACAGTAGAGAGAATCTTCGCCAATTCATGTGATGTCACGGCGGTCTCCACCGACGGCGCACCACTACATTATTATTCGTCATTGCCCTCTCTCACTACTACGGCTGATCCACAGGTGCACTCGACTCCATTATCACCTCGTCACCGGATCTGGCAGTCTAGGGCCTTAAGAACCCACTTCCTTCTCTTACCTACTTAAGTTATCTCAAATGTTAGATAAGATAAGATAAGATAAATTTTTTATTTGCTAAACATGAGTAGGTTTGCACATAAGTACACAAGGTGAAACAGAAGAATAAACAAAAGAACAGTCATGTTTTGCCTATGAGGCGTGCAAATATAGTAAACATAACATGCCATTAAAACATTAAACTACATATTACAGATCATGATCCTTATTTCAAAGCAAATGAAAATTATAATGTCAAGCAGGTAAATTGACTAGTACAAATGTCAAAAATAATTGATAAACAAACCATTACTCAACATTTTATCATTAAATTATTAAATTGCCATCTTAAATTTGAATTTTTTAAATTATACAAAAGTCATCATTTATAAAATCGTCAATGCAATAATAACATTTATTGAGAAGTAACATTTTAAGTTTACTTTTGAATGTGTTTAATGATTCTCTTTTAATGTCATCAGGTATTTTGTTATAAATTTGTGGCCCCATACGCATGATACTCTTTCTTAACAATGCTGTACTGAAGCTACCGGTATAAAGTTGTGTGTTGTAATCTTGTTATAACAGTAAATACATCGTAGTATTGTTCTTCTAACCAGTGTTCATATTCATCTCTCTAATAAATCTACCTAAGTTTTGCAATGGTACGTGGCTAACCACCGACCAAACTACACTTTTGCCGAAGCTATCCCCACCTAACCACAAGTAGGTAGACAGTGGGTGGTGTGGTGTACTCACGTTGACCTTGTTGAGCGCCACGTGCGCCTTAGCGTACATGGCGCTGGACAGCTCCGCGCCCCCGGCGCCGCCCGCTTTACCTGCCGCGCCGCCCGCGCCGTAGCCGCCCGCTGGAAGGGGAACACATAGTTATTTCAACACAAATCCCTACTAATATTATAAATGCAAAAGTAACTCTGTCTGTCTGTCTGTTATCTTTCACGCCCAAACCGCTGAACCGATTTTGATGAAATTTGGTATGAGATAGTTATAGTCCCTGGGAAGGATATAGGCTACTTTTTAACTGACTGTGCAAAAAAAGGTTTAATGATTTTACGCGATAACGTCTTCCTACGTCGACAAAGCCGCACGGGAAACAACTAGTATTGAATGAAATAGATCTCCTCACTTATATGAGCATTTATTGAATGGCTCCCATTCTATATCTTGTGGTTCCGGTACTTCGGCTCCCGTTTAATCGATCCGGGATCTTCATACGACATATTATTTTCGTTTCAAGTTCCAGGTGTCAATGTTGTCAATGCAACAGCACTTCCGGCTAGCTATATGTCAACCATCTATCATCTTCAAAATGTATCTCACAGACACATCGTCTTTCGAACAAAACAACAAATATATAAACACGCTTTAGTATAGTATACGCTTTTTACCTCCAAGAGTGGTCGAATGAAGCAAATTGTATGCCCACATTTAACCTTAAACTGGATGTCATTGACGAGCAGGGCGGACAACGATTTTGGCGCCAGAATACAAGGGAGTAAACTACTTCGAACAAACGCACCGCGCACGGTTTGCTTGTGTATGAACGCAGTGCCGCCACAAATTAGAGATAGTACAGATGGAAACCTACATACTAAATTCGCTGAGGCTCCACACACATAGACACCGTTCACAGAGTTCACACACACGAGGTCAGAGATTTTCATAGTAGTTTTCAATCTGATTTGTGCGCGAGTGCCCTTAGCAGAGGGTAGGTGTGAAAAAAAAGTACATACCTACATAAGATTTCCATCTGTACTATCTCTAATTTGTAGTTCCGCCGTCCTCTCTGCAACCGCTGACATCCAGCTTCAGACCTAACACCTTTTAATACTTTCGTCTATACTTAAAACAAAAATAAGCGCTACTCACCAGATTTATAAGAGTCCTGAGCATCATAAGGCGGTTGTTGCTGTTGCGCATACGTGGAAACTTTGCCTCCGCCCGAAACTCCGCCGACGCCTCCAACGCCGCCAACTCCGCCCACGCCACCTACACCACCCACGTTCGAACCTCCTCCGTACTGCAAATATGAATATTCGCCCATTATTGCCTCGGAACTAAATAGACGTGCTAATGAGAAACAAAAAATCGGCGAAGTACGAGTCGGAATCGCGTACATAATGGTTCCGTACCAAAAACGACAAAAAATCATGTTTGTTATATGAAAATGACCCTTAATGACCATTTTATTTTAACAAAATTATTTATATTTAATGAAAATATACAGCTCGATTTTCTGTGAGCATTTTAGGCGTCTACTCGTTGCCGTTATTAATATAAAAAACTAGCGGGCCCGCGCAACTTCGCTTGCGTCACATAAGAGAGAGTAAATCACCTGTTCCCGTCGCATTTACTCACGAGTGACCAAAAAAGCGCATTAAAAAACGCGCTGAAAAGGGATAAAAAGTCCTATGTCCGTCTCCTGGTTCTAAGCTACCTCCCCACCAATTTTCAGCCAAATCGGTACAGCCGTTCTTGAGTTATAGTGTAACTAAATTTATATAAATATAATGTAAAAAAGAATAAGTTAAAATAAGTAACAAAAAATCACGAGTCTTGTATGAGAGCCCTCCTTTACATATTATATTTTTTCTGATTTTAGTATTTTTTGTTATAGCGGCAACAGAAACACATAATCTGTGAAAATTTTACCTCTAGCTAGCACCGTTCATGAGATACAGACTCGTGACGGACGGACAGACAGTCGGACAGCGAAGTCTAATGAATAAAGTTCCTTATTTATACTGTTGATTGACGGCACTTGGTGGAACTTGCTGCACATATTGAAAAAGACACTTGTACTATTCCACAATATGTATTATTATAAACGTGACCGGTTTCGCTTTACAGCATTTTTAAAGGTCTAGATGGGAGGACAAGGTATTACTGTCCAACAACAAGGTATATATTACAGTAATACCTTGCCCTCCCATCTAGACCTTTGAAAATGCTGTAAAGCGAAACCGGTCAGGTTTATAATAATAAATATTGTGGAATAGTACAAGTGTCGTTTTCAATATGAATAAAGTTCCGTTTATTTAACCTTGTGTACAGAACACTAAAAAAGAGTGGCCCCGAGTTTTTATTATTTGGTAGTTTCTCTTTTTACAAGCTCTACCTATTGCCTTATAAATCTAGCCGTTAATGCAAATATAGAAGAAATAACTCAACGTTCATAAGGGTCTTCGCTAAGTGAGCGTTCGATAGTAATGAGTAGTGCTCAGCGGTGTGGACGCGTGCGATCGGGTATGTCATAGTGTCTTGCCCGCGCTGCGGCACACTTCAATTAGAGAAATACTAAGGTCACACCGCACTCTTTTTATTTTAACACTAGCTGACCCTCGCAACTTTCACATAAGGTGTATGGTATGAATGGAGAGGTACTGCTTCATCAGACTCATCAAGCAGCGTATGAAACTGCCCTGTTTGCTTAATCAAAAAAGAGCTTAAAGATTAAGTCTATTTTAAAACAATTCAGTCCACGCCTTCAGCTTTAGCCAACACGCCAGTTTAGATTTAAAGGAATCCTTAAATTTTAGGTTTTGCGAAAGTTGATATGTCTCTAATTCCTGAACCACAAAACCCTCAAGATTAAAACTTGTGTGAAACAATTCTTAAAGTATTCTCTTTATAACACCGAAAAAATATTTTTAATCGGACAACGCATTCAGAAATAACAACTAAAAACCGTTTTGTCTTTCATCCCCTCTCCCAAAGGAACCGCTCAAAATATCGGGATCAAAAGTATCCTAGAACCTTCCTTGGATTATAAGCTCTGATTGTACTAAGTTTCAGTCAAATCGATTCAGTAGTTTCGGCGTGATACTTATTCGGGATACAGACAGACAGACAGACATGAAAATTTTAAATAACATTTTCGGCTTCAGTATCGATTAGAGAACGCCCTACAATAAATATTTTCTAAATATCTTCCATGTACAGACTCTCGACCCTCAACAGTTTTATTATATGTAGGTATAGATGAGGAAAATCCTACATGGATGCAATGCCGGACTCCTACCGAGTAAAAAACACACGTATCCTACCTAACAGCCTAAGGTTCGGAGCCCCGGGTAGGCCCTCGGAAATATACCCCAGGACACCCAACAGACCTACGGCTACCACTGCGGCATCACCACACAGCAGAGTTTCGCTTATTGCTAAGAGCCAAGGGACGCACTTAAGCGTCGATACACGAAACGAGTTTACAAGCCAGCGGGTTTGCAAGCTGCTTGTAAACTTGCTCTATTTCATCGAGCTTTTTTACGGTCTGCTTTTTAACCCATTGTAAAACATTACTAATTATCACAGCAGTCACATTGCGTGCGACGCGCGTAACTAGGTGCCTCGATAGGCTTTATCGCAGTTTGCCTTTATCGCAAAACGTCTAGTGTTCCGAAAATATCTCTTTCGCTGATTGTCGTTTTAGCTGAATGTATCTTTCGCTGTCGCAAAAAGTCGCTATAGTAACTTTGACTATAATTGTATGCTAAATTGACCATTTCAAATAAAAAAAATGCTTCTAAATGGGTTAGCCTGTTGTGGCATCGTAATTCTTGACAGTAATTTTGATGCATTTTTTATTTGAACGCCGGTGTTTTGGTGGTGTTGCTAAATTCAGCATACAGTTAATAGTTAAAGTTACTATAGCGACTTTTTGCGAAAACGATGTGACTCGGGAAAAATATATTCAGCGGAACAGTCATTCAGCGAAAGAGACGTTTTGCGATAAAGCCAAACTGCGAATTAGTCCCTTCGATAGTGCAATAGTCTAAACTAAAGTTTCTTGGCAGTAAGCGAGGTTCCTTATAGACATGTGGCTTTGACCTTAGGGCGCTTTCAAATTAGAGGCGTAAAGAAGCGCCGAAGTGGTGCGCTAGACGCGCCACCACAGTTTTCATACAATTTTTAGAAGCGCAGTTGTCACATCGTGTGGCACGTAAGTTGCGCTGCAACCGCGCTTCTAAATATTGTATGAAAACTGTGGCGCTTCTTCACGCCTCTAATTTGAAGGCGCCCTTAGTGTCACTTTGTGAGACACGATTCGTTTTAGCGAAGGCCTTAATTAAATAATAACAATTCTTTTTATTTATTATTTATTTATTTATAAATGTTCACAATAAATAATTTTACAGTACATCATTTGCACAATAACTACTTGATAAAATATTATAGACACAATATGTAGAACATAATAATAACTATAGGTCCATATTTTATGTTTCACACGTTTTCCTCATCCTCCAGTTGGAATGCCTCTTTGAAGAAATACTAGGATTGAAAGTCACTAAATAATTAGTGCCTTACTCGACTGTGTCGCAGGATAGACCAGAGTTAAAGTCACTGTAACTCAGCATATTCCTTGTAAGCTAGATGGGTGACCTCCAAGCTCAATGAAGAGCAATTCGTGGTGAGATCGAGTCTGAGTTTCTTTTAGGTTGTTGTCTCTTTCAGATTATTATCTTGCCTCGTAACCAGTTCAGTAAATGAAGATGTTGAATTTTGTTTTCGTATTTCGTATACTGGTTGAATTTATAGTCGTTTTGGAACGGAAAGGTTTAGGCCCAGTTTCGATAACAGAACCGATCGGCACTGTCAATTTGAAAATCAACAATAAAAAATTACGAAAATGTCAAAATGTACATCGTTTGCCAAAATCAAAACGAGAACACCTGGTTATTCCTTTAAATTTCACGAAATACGTTTACTACGATTTTCTACTACAATTTTTCATTCAATGTCTAACGTTCCAATCAGTAACAAGAGTCACCGCGCCGGGAAAATTCGACCAATCACAACGCATGAACGCATCGGTCCACGTGGACTCGTTGCCAAGTAACGTCGGTAGGTACTCGACTAGTTACGTCTTGTAGGTAGGTAAATACGCTCGGCCGACCGCGCCGCCGACCGGCGACCGCGGCGCGCAGTTCGACTATAACTCGCACGCAGTATTGTCGTCGCGATCGACTTTTATTTGTGGTCGGAAATAAAACGATTAGTTTACACTCGAGAGTACGAATCTCGTGATGAATTACGCAGTGCGATAGTGGACGCCTTTGAAATAGTGAAAAGTGACAGAGACACATTGAATAAACTAAAAGACAATAGCCTAAAACGTGCCCGTTTGTGTATCGAACGTTCTGGACTCCATTTTGAGCAGTTGTTAAGGTACAGGGAAGTGTAAATAAACTGTGAATAGGTAGGTCTAGGTATTTAAGTTGATTATTTTGTAAATAGCTCCAATTTTTTAGATACGCCGGAAATACTCCCTATTTGTTCGTGTTTATTTTCATTATTATTACATAAACCTTATTAATTCACCGTAAAATAGAACAATATTAAAGTATTTCCGACGGTCCTAAGCCCGCGTAAAGTATGAAGGAGAAATTGGAGTCCTTTATTATTATCTAAGTACCTATTATTATCGAAACGATGCATTCGGCCAATGAACTGATCACATGGAGACACGCGCCGCGGCGTAGTAGGTACCTATGGGTTTCGGAGTTTCATTCATTGAAAAGTTCAATGAATGATCGAAGCGCTACTAATGTTTCAACTCGAACGAGTGATAAAGATTACATAGAAGTCATTTTTTTATTATAACCTGCACAGCTGTTTTGACACTCCGAAATGGTTCCATTATTGATTCCGAGTAACCCCCTCTCGGGTCCAGAACGACTATAAATTCAACCAGTATAACCACCTTGATTGGATTTTCATTGTCTATTCTCATTTATTTTATCGATCATTTGTTTTATTGATCTTCATAATTATGTTTTACCGATCTTCATTTATTTCTCTATCTTCGATGTTCATTTGTTATGTCCATTTTCATTTGTTTAATTGATCTTCGTTTGGTAAATAATGTTAAGTCCTTTTGAAAAGCATATCTCAGTTTGTAACTTTGTGACGATTTCGTGATCTTTCGATAGATGGCGTTCGCATCGATTTAAATCGCGATACCACTTGTTTGTTTTGGTATCCTATATAAGTGTAAAATAAAATAAAATAAAATAAAATAAAATTTATTCCCTTTGAAATTTTTAAAAAAATTATTTAGGTTTGTCAAAATTTTTGTGACTCTACCGGGGGTTCGGAAATACTACAGACTGAGAAGAACACCCCAAGAAACTCAGTCTGGTCCCTACTCTTCTAGTATCTTAGTATCTAATACAGTTTTTTTTAATGTAGAAAGGAGCAATTCGTGTCACTGCCAGGCAGCCTTGTCTTCTAGAAAGTCTTTAATGCTATAATAAGCTTTCTGGCACAATTTAAGTTTTATTAGTTTTTTAAATTTATTAACTGACAAACCTGTTATGGCTGTCGGCAATGTATTGTACATTCGAATACAATTGCCCGCAAAAGAATTGCTTATTTTATTAAGCCTAAATCTAGGTACAGCCAATTTATTCTTATTTCTTAAGTTTAGATTATGGATATCACTATTTTTAATAAATTTACTGTTATTTTTATGAGTATATAATAAGTTTTCATATATGTACTGTGAATACACAGTAAGTATGTTGATATCCTTAAACTTTTCTCTTAATGACTCCCGAATCCCCATACCATAGATAGCCCGGACAGCCCTTTTCTGCAACACAAAGATAGATTCGATGTCGGCAGCGTTACCCCATAATAGTATGCCATAGGTCATGACACTGTGAAAATAGCTAAAGTAGACAAGACGCGCTGTTCTAATGTCTGTCAGTTGTCGGATCTTTTTAACGGCATAGGCTGCAGAGCTCAGTCTGCCCGAGACTTTCTCGATATGAGGCCCCCACTGCAAGTTGGAGTCTAACTTTATGCCCAGAAAGACAGTTTCATCAACCAATTCTACTTGATCGTATTAATTAAAAAGAGATTGCCCTTGATATTGTTTTTTATTTACATTGAGGTTTGGGACTTTTACAGTCATCAGAGTGGCAAGTGCGAGTTTCGGCGAGCGCCTGTCAACATTCACGGGTGAGCGCGTTATCGCCGATTTGTATGGAATCGAGACAAGTTCCCGCGTTTACAGCTAGGTGTCTCGATTCCATACGAATTGGCGCGCCGTGAATGTCGACAGGATCACGAAAAAACCCGCACTTGCCATGAGTTCTTGCAAACGCCCATCGCAATTCACGGTGAAGCGCGGAGACGTAAATCAGTATGGAGTCCTGACTAGTTCCCAGGTTTACATTCCATACGAGTAGGCGTTAACGCACTCACCGTGAATCACGATAGGGGCCCACTACAGCTAAGTGGCTGTGACTCGATTCCATTAGGCTTTGACGCGCTCACGGCAGACGCCCACCAAAACTGGCACTAGGCACTTTATTGTTGCACAATGGTCCAATTCGGATAGGGGGTGGAATGAGGTATTTTGCTGGGATGTGCGACGACTAACCGGCAATATGGATTAATGCACCTGAGGCCTATGTCTGCTATTTCAATTGTCTGAACAGAATAGAACTGACGCATCAGCCACGGTAAAATTTCTCTGCCGTTTTTTATGCCACCTATGTGGCAAACAAGCATACGGCACACCAGAAGGACTGATGCGTCACCGTAGTCGTTGCATCTGTTATGGTGCGATTACGACTCTATTCTGTCACAATTCAAATAGCAAACTTGGTGCGGTTCCACTTAGGCGGAGCGGAGAGGAGCTATGCCGCGATTCACCAATCACGGTGCGGAGTGGAGAAGAGACGTGAATTTTAAGCCATGTGATTGGTGAATCGCGGCACAGCTCGTCTCCGCTTCTCTCAGCTCCGCCTAAGTGGAACCGCGCCTTGAGAATCCTATAGTTTTTCCCCGAGGAAGGACGGCCACTATGAAAGAACACTTAGAAACTGTATATTTGATTTTTCTTGGACTAGATCTTCATAATAAATAATCGCGCCGTGTAAAAAATTTACAACACTTTTTGCTTTTCATTTTTATTTATTTGTTTTTTTTACTTAACTAGGTTAGTAGAGTACAGTATGGTGATAAAGATGTAAAAACTTAACACAATATTTTTTGTTAGTATTTTTAAAGCTAGATGACTAGATGGGGATGATAATAGAAAAATCTTTAAAATATGACTAGATTATGATGATAACGATAAAAATCTGAATAAATATAATTTCTGTTTTCATTTTTGTACTTTTTTTATAAAAATTAACAATCAATATACAAATCAACAAATAGTTATGGGCCAAGAATAAAGCCTTGAAAGACACCTTTCACATTCCGCTTAAAGCACCGTCTTGGAAGGATTGCCACATATTTGCTGGTTTATATTTATACATTATGGCATACCCAAGATTTATAGAACCTTTGAATTCAGCTTAATATATCACAGTAAAGAAATTTCTATGTTGTCCGGGATAGACACACATGTTGAGATCTTTCGTTGCTATTTTTAGGATTCCGTCCACCAAGGGCCTTAATAACCAGTAAGGGAAGAGCCCAGGTCGTTCATCTTATATGGGAGAAATGTTGGAAAATATCCAGAAGATACAGAAAAACATCAAAAAAAAATTGATCGAAATGATGTTTGAACTGGTTGACCTCATACATATTAGGTTTTCTACAGGGAAGTAATAGTGAAGCGCCTCTGGGGTTGCAAACATTCATAAGCTATGGTGACCTATTTCCATCAGGCGGGCCGTAAGCTGTCACTTTAGTGGTTTGAAAATAAGACAGCGGGATGAAAAATATTTCCAAATATCTCCTATTTCATTGGCTCTCCTGTCTAATAACAATAGGCATACTGATAGCCACTGTCAGCATTCTGATAGCCACCGTTACCACACCCATAACCAATATTAACATATTCATAGCTAATGTTAGGATAATGATAGTCGTAATTAGCACTCATATCCAAAATTTGTAGTCATAGTCACCATTCTCATACTCAAAGCCACCATTAACATATTCATAGCCATAATTAGCATACTGATGATATTCACCATTAGCATACAGCCAGTCTTCATAAGAATGAGGATTATTTACTACATATTTGTTCCACTGTTCATGGAGAGAAGCCATCGCTAGCTGGTTTGGAGAAGCCGGGGCTGGGTCACTTAGAGAAGCCGGGGCTGAGTCTTTTGGAGAAGGCGGGGCTGGTTTGCTTAGAGAAGCCGGGGCTGGGTCGCTTGGAGAAGTCAGGACTGTGTTGTTTGGAGAAACCGGGGCTAGGGTGCTTGGAGAAAGTAGGGCTGGGTCGCTTGGAGAAGCTGGGGCTGGGTCGCTTAGAGAAGCCGGGGCTGGGTTACTTGGAGAAGCCGGGGCTGTGTCGTTTGGAGAAGCTGAGGCTAGGTTGCTTGGAGACACTGGGGCTGGGTCGCTTGGAGAAGCTGGGGCTGGGTTGCTTCGACAAACTGGGGCTGGGTCGCTTTGAGAACTGGGGCTGGGTCGCTTGGAGAAGCCAGGGCTGGGTCACTTGGGGCAGCCGGGGCTGTCTCTGAGTAAGGATAGAGACCAGACCAATCATCTTGTATGGGAGAAATGTTGAAAAACTATCGACCCGCTGTCTTTTTTTCTATACCACTAAAGTGACAGCTTACGGCTTTGTTTTTCCTGTCTAGTAGTTCCTGGTTCTCCTGCCTAATAACAATAGGCATACTGATAGCCATCTTCAGCATTCTGATAGCCACCATTAGAATATCTATGGCCAATATTAGCATATTGATCGATCGTTATTAGCATACTCGTATCCAAAATGTGTATAGTCATAGTCACCATAATCATTCTCATAACCACCGTTAGCATGTTCATAACCAATATTAGGATAATGATGGTCTTAATTAGCATACTTGTAGCCAAAATTAGTATAATCATAGTCACCATTCTCATACTCAAAGCCACCATTAACATATTCATAGCCATAATTAGCATACTGATAATATTCGAAATTGGCATGAGGATTTATGTACTACATATTCGTTCCACTGTTCATGGGGATAAGCCGGTGCTGGGTCACTTGGAGAAGTCGGGGCTGGGTCGCTTGAAGAAGCCAGGGCTGTGTCGTTTGGAGGAACTGGGGCTGGGTTGCTTAGAGAAGCCGGGGCTGGGTCGCTTGGAGAAGCTGGGGCTGGGTCGCTTGGAGAAGCCGGGGCTAGGTTGCTTGGAGAAGCCGGGGCTGGGTCGCTTGGAGAAGCCGGGGCTAGGTTGCTTGGAGAAGCCGGGGCTGGGTCGCTTGGAGAAGCCGGGGCTAGGTTGCTTGGAGGAACTGGGGCTGGGTCGCTTGGAGAAGCCAGGGCTGGGTCACTTAGAGAAGCCGGGGCTGGGTCTTTTGGAGAAGGTGGGGCTGGGTCGTTCGGAGAAGCCGGGGCTGTGGCGTTTGGAGAAGCCGAGGCTAGGTTGCTTGGACACACTGGGGCTGGGTCGCTTGGAGAAGCTGGGGCTGGGTTGCTTGGAGAAGCTGGGGCTGGGTTGCTTGGAGAAACTGGGGTGGGTTGCTTTGAGAAGCCGGGGCTGGCTGGGCTAGTAGGCTTGGGCTAGGTAGGCTTTGGCTAATGAAATTGGCTGGGCTAGGTAGCTTGGGGAAGCCCGGGCTGGCTGGGCTAGGAGGCTTGGGGAAGCCGGGGCTGGCTGGGCTAGGAGGCTTGGCGAAGCCGGGGCTGGCTGGGTTAGGAGAGTTGGTGAAGCTGGGGCTGGCTCGGCTAGGTGGGTTGGGGAAGCTGGGGCTCGGTGGCTGAAAGAAGCTGGGGCTCGGTGGCTGAAAGAAGCTGGGGCTCGGTGGCTGAAAGCTGGGGCTGGGTGGCCTTGCCTAGCGTGACGCGGGCCCCTGTGATTTGGGGTGGCGCGGCTGCGTCTCGGGTTGGCGCGGTTGCCTCTTGAGGCGGTATTATTTGGGTTGACATTCCTTGGGGTGACGCGGTTTCGTCTCTGGTTACCACGGCTGCGCCTTGGGGTGGCGTGGTTTGAGTTAGGGTGGTACGGAGCGGGGTGGTGTGCGGTGTGTTGGTACGGTGCGGGGTGATACGAAGCGGGGTGGTACGAAGCGGGGTGGTACGGCTGGGGGTGGCGTGCGGCGGAGCAAGTGTGTGCACTGACCGTGGGGTACACTCCGTACTGGTACGTGGTCGGCGGCGGCTGGTACGCGAAGTACGCGTATCCCGGGGGAAGGGCGGCTGCTGGCACCTGCACAACACAACCATCATTGTTATTACGATATTCACACAATTTAAGTATCAATTCGCTGTAGATTGACAGCCGCGGTAACGGTAAGTTTATACGTCTGCCGCGCTGAAGCCCAGGTTCGATTCCCGAGTCGAATTGAAAAATTCTGTAGTTTGTTTTTTGAAGCCATTTGTGTTATGGGTATTTTCTATGCATAATATGTATGTGTTGCTCGAATCAACGGTACGGAATTAACGGTAGACGTTCAGAAAAACCGAGGAGGGAGTTGACCCTCCTCGGTTTTTCTGAACGTCTACCGTATGGGGTTCTTCAAAAGCCTCAAAAGGGGTCATATGTAGTGAGTCAAGTGGCTTTGTTACCTGTTGCGGCGACGCTGCGTCGGTCCTGCCGAATCGTTCGCCCGCCGTCAGTCCGAATGTGCCGTCCCGACCGCCGTAACCTACTTCGTAGTAGCCTCCCTAAAACATAACCATTTGTGAATAACAGAGATAAGATATAGGTGAAAGTTCTTTCGAAAACAAAGTATAATGTGTCTCATCAGTTGGGATTTAGTAAGTAGAAAGCTGCGTAAAATATTGATTTTACAAAAAAACGGTTAATATATAGCATTTTACGGTTTTTAAAGCATTTCCTTTACGAATTAATTAGAAATGAAACGCGCTGTTGCCTTTTAAGCTCCTCAGCGGGCCTAAAAAGGCAACATTGTATGTTTCATTATATGAAACATAAAATTCAAATAATTTGAAATACAGAACCAACAAAGCATACCAAACATTTTACGTTTCATAATATGAAACATACAATGTTGCCTTTTTAGGCCCTCTGGTCGTCGATCCATCTGACAGGTGAGTCTTATTTTATGCGCGCTCTATATTCACACGATAATCTGGCGACAACACGCGAAAAGGACAAGAAACGTAAATAAATAAATATTCATAGACATTTCACACAACGCTATCTGATCCCAAAGTAAGCTAGGCATAACCTGCTTGTGTTATGGGTATCAGATCACAGATATTAATTAATACTTATATACATTTTTGAATACATACATATTATACATAGAAACACCCACTCCTGAGACAATCATTAATGGGTCACACAAATATTAGTCTCCGGTGGGAATCGAACCCACATAAATATGGATATGATTCACATATTCTTTGCAAGTTCTCGCCGTGTTCTCGCCTCGTTCTCCGTACGCGGATTCAATAGAAAGTTCTCGCCGAGATTGTCGTGTAAGGGTTTCTATACCATTCGCATTTCGTCACGAATTCAAAACTGGTCCTATTCGCATTCGGTCCCATTCGCAAAATGGTTACACTCAGATTTACCATGGCTATAAAAAAAAACCTAACCTATCCTAACCTAACCTATCCATCATCGTCATTGTCATTGACTGAATAGAAATGGTAAATCTGAGTGTGACCATTTTGCGAATAGGACAAAGTGCGAATGGGACCTAATGAGACTGGGACCTAATGCGAATGGGACTGAATGCGAATAGGACCGAATGCGAATAGGACCGAATGCAAATAGTACCGAATGCGAATAGGACCTAATGCGAATAGGGCCAAATACGAATAGGACCCAATGCGAATGGGACCGAATGCGAACGGGACCATTTTTGAATTCGTGACGAAATGCGAATGGGACGGTATGCGTCACACCCTCGTGTACTGCTCGTTCGCTCTAACTTTGCCGCTCGGCTCCATGCTAAAGTCGAATTTTTAATTAGACGAAGTAAATAGACAGCAACTAATGTCACTTCTTCATACAATGTTGCGTATTTTCTATGACGAAGTGACATTAGCTACTGTCAATTTACATCGTCTAATTAACAATTCGGGTATACGCCTCTACGCCAGTGGCAAAGTTAGAGCGAACGGGTAGTAAATGTGGAGGAGCTATCACATTAGCCAAGCCGTAGTGTACGTACCATGTGGTGCGGTAGCGTGGACCTCATGAGCTGGTCGTCGTAGGGCGCGTAAGGCGCAGCGCCCGCGCCGTACAGCGCCCCGCCCGCGTAGGCCGAGTTGGCGCCCGCGGTGCCGCCGTGCGTGCTGCCGTGCCCGGCCACTGCTGGGGGAAACATACTCATTATTTTACATTATATACATACATATGGTCACGCCTTTATCTCCGAAGGGGTAGGCGGTTCACCTTTTTAGAATTTGTCCCACGTAATAGGTGGTGAGCCGTATTGCCGTGTTGAGATGGACAAGCGCAGGTTGTGACTGCCTGCTGTTGAAATTTTTCAAGCCGCCTAAAAAGGTTTTACTACTGCCATTTTACTGGCAACCGGCACCAACGGCTTAACTCACTGCCTCGTTGGTCTAGAGGTCATTGCGGATCACAAGGTCGTGGGTTCGATTCCCACCGGAGACAAAGATTTGTGTGACCCATAAATGTTTGCCTCAAGAGTCTGGGTGTTTCTATGTATAATAAGTATGTATTTAAAAGTATATAAATATTAATAAACGTGGTCTGTCTGATACCCATAACACAAGCAGGTTATTCCGAGCTTACTTTGGGATCAGATAGCGTTGTGTGAAATGTCTATGAATATTTTTTATAACATGCCTTCCGAAGCACGGAAACGCTCAAATAAATGTTACAAAGTGGTCACATGGATAGTCACCCATCCAAGGACTGGCTCTCTATCGCTTGTTCCACGCTCTTGCTTGCACACTTGTGACACATTTTCCTGCGTTTGACCAGCGTTCATAGATATATAAGAAAAATCTTGACATTCATAAATGATCTACTTCATGTAGTAAATAAACATAATATTTCTTTAATATCTTACCTGTCGTGGTCGCAACTTTGGCTGTGGACGTTTGTGACGTCGTCGTGTTCGTTAGACTATTGTTACTCGACGCTACAGAACTGTCGTACTGGAAATAACACACATTATTACATTAACAAATAATTTACTATTTTTCGAAATGTGGTAAAAGGTAATACCCTCTTTGATAGTTTGTTTAGTGACAAAAATTGATTGAAACTTTCTTCCAACTTAAAATTGCCACTCTTACTTTACAAGACAACAATTTATGGCAATTATTAACCCATTACGAGTTAAAAGTTTAGATGGAACAAAATGTCACAGTCCGTAAGACTTCTGACAGTGGTCCTCAAGTTCTCACCTTGTGATGTGCCTCGTCACACTCCGCTTGAAGAACACGGGATACTAAGATGAGGGAAACACGTGTGCTGGCAGGTCGTTCCAGGGTTTTATAGTTCGACAAAGGAACGATTTTTTGAACGTCTCAATTCTGGCAAAGATTCTCTCCACTGTGTAGGAGTGGCGGTATCTCTGCCCCGCACGCGTTGTCTATACTAATATTACAAAGAGGAAAGATTTGATTGTTTGTTTGTTTGCATCGAATAGGCTTTGGAACTACAGGACCGATTTAAAAAATTCTTTCACTGTTGGGAAGCTACACTCTTTGCGGTGAACATAGGCTATATTTTATTCCCGTATTCCCACGGGAACGGGAACTACGCGGGTGAAACCGCGTGACGTTCGCTAGTTCAGGATAAAAATGAGAGGGTGTGATCAGGTTGAAGAGTCTGAAAAGTAGCGCACGCTTAGGTTGTGGAATGATCTTCCTGCCTCGGTTTTCCCAAACGCCTACAGTATGGGGTTCTACAAAAGGGGTCTAAGAAGGTTTTTACAGGGTCGGCAGCGCGAGTGTGGCGTCTCTGGTGTTGCAAACGTCCATAGACTGCGGTGACCACCAGTCCTTCTGGTGGGCCGTATGCTTATCTGCCACCTTAGTGGTATAAAAATTCCGAGTGTTTTGATGCTTACCTGGTGTGAGTCTTTAGGAGGCGCTTTAGGTTGCTGTGAGGGCTGGTAGGGCGTGTATGGCGCAGCTGTGTATAATGCACTGGCGCCATACGCACCGCCTGATGACGACGTCTGCTGCAACGGAATACAAGCGTGTTTATTGAAGTCATTTAGGGCCACTATATAGTAGAATAACAGTGAAGCGCTCGTGGCCCCGCGGACTCAGTGTTCTGTAAACGATCACTGCAGTAAGCAACTTTCACTTTGTGACATTTATTTGAGCGTTTCCGTGCTTCGGAAGGCACGTTAAGCCGTTGGTCCCGGTTGCCAGTAAAATGGCAGTTGTTAAGCCAAGTTGAAGGCTTTATTTCAACAGCAGGCAGTCACAACCTGCGCCTGTCCATTTAAACACGGCAATACGGCTCACAACGTATTACGTGGGACAAATTATAAAAAGGTGAACTGTGGGTATGTAATATGCCTCTGCCTACCCCTTCGGGGATAAAGGCGTGATGATGGATATATAGTAGAATAAGGTTTTATCGAGATTTTGAAAGTGCTGACTAACCTCTTTTTAGATAGTTTGTTTAGTAAAGGGAAAACATAAGCTTGGATTTGCGCGGTAATTACGAACGCATCCATCTGCCCTTGCTAAGACGTAATTCTTATTCCTACTAATATTATAAATGCTAAAGTTACTTTAGCATCTTTGTAACTCTGTCTGTCTTTTACGCTTTCACATCTAAAACGCTGAAGCGATTTAGATGAAATTTCGTATTTTGAGTCACTGGGAAGGACATAGGCTATTTTTTAACAGACTACACAAAAAGAGGGTAATTATTTTATGAGAAAACAGCTAGTTTTCAATAATTTTTGCCTATCTAGAAGGGGTTATAATTACTACTCTAAGTACTAATATTCTTATTTTTTTTTTCGAAGCTAATATTTTACAATGTTTGATATTCTTTAAAAAAATTGGTAGCCCCCGTCTAAATTGAAACTTGAAGTCCACGGGTAATATAAATGACATAGTACTTAATCTATCTATCTATCTATATATATAAAAATCAATGCCACTTTTCGTTGTAATTTTATAACTCAAGAACGGGCTCACCTATCCAAACCAAATGTTTAGGCTTTGTTCGGACTATTTAGTAGATGGTTTATGTGAAGTTTGCACAAAATCGGTCGAGCGGTTCTTCATTTATCACGCAAACGAAGTTGCGCGGGTCAGCTAGTAATGTATATTTGAGCGTGCGTGTTACCTGGTAGGAGTTCATCATGGGCTGGTACTGCGTGAGCGTGACGCTGGAGGGGTACGCCGTGGCCGCCATGGCCGACGCGCCCGTCAGCGACGCCGCGTTCGTTGAGTTCACCTGCAACCACTTACTGTTTTAGAAAAGCCGGGTTTTCAGCACGAAAGAGTGTGGGGGAAATAGATGTAATTGCCTATTTTAAGGGATCGGTACCCAAAAGTGTCGAGCAGGCTGTACCACATGGTCAGAAAGTTGCAATTTTTACAGATGATCCACATATTTCTGTTGCAGCTAAAATAACCATACAACAGACGCATTTTTTTTGCCTTTTTTATATACGGAACCTTCGATGCAAGGCTTTGGCTGGCTTTTTTTAAGAAACAGATTTAGGTTTCCATCAACGAGTGTGTTGATATACTGAATATTGAATGGTGATTAAAAGACAATCTTGTGTGCGGAGCTGTAATGTTGAGGGGGCTTATAAAGCATCCTGAACTCCCAGCCGAAGGCATATGGTAGGGGGCACTGTATGAGTACTGAGTCTTCCTTCCGAGGGCTTACCCGGGGCTCCCAACCATAGACATTAGGTAGGAAACATGTGGTTTTTAGCCAATAGGAGTCCGGCAAAGCATCTACACGTAAATAAGGAGCAATTTAGTAGGTGACTAGTAGTAAATACAGTGTACAACACACCTGTGGCGCATACACATTAGCTCCGTAGACGGGCGGATGGTGCGACACTGCGTGGTGTGGAGCGTATACGTTCTGTTGACTCGCCGCCTGCAATACCACATCATACATATAGCTAGTTTCTCATAGTTACTGACATTGGGGACACTCCTTGTAAAAAAGGATTTGGGCAACCTCCGACCTCAGGGCCACATCCGTAGTATTCAGCCAAATTGGTTCAAGAGTGTGTAACATCTTGATAAATATTGAGCCTACTTTAATTAAGTTAAGTCAAAATTAAAAATACCCACATATTCTAAACGATACAGCAACTAAGAAAACTGTTTCGTGCATAGCAGTGAAGCTGTTCTTTTCGATAACAATGTCGGACACAAAAAGAAGAGAAAAAAAAAGTGTGTGCGTGTAACCTTTACGCGCGATACTTCTTTGCCATTGACGGCATACATCACTGAAATGATTTATATTAATAACATTCATTCGAATTTTATTTTAAATTCAAATAGTAAGCGTTACTTCCGTCAGAAAAAAAATCTGAGTTACACCCTAGTCGCGTCTAAAGAAGTTTTACTTCAAAAATTGTGAGCAGTCACGGGACGCCTGGCGGGTGTGAAACATTAAATTGGAGATACAAAATCGAAACCTATTCAATATAAACTATCTTCTATACTAATATTATAAAGAGGAAAGATTTGTTTTTTTGTTTGTTTGTTTGTTTGTAACGAATAGGCTCCGGAACTACTGGACCGATTTGAAAAATTCTTTCACTGTCGGGAAGCTACACTCTTTGCGGTGAACATAGGCTATATTTTATTCCCGTATTCCCACGGGAACGGGAACTACGCGGGTGAAACCGCGTGACGTCCGCTAGTTCAATATAAATGCAATAGAGTAATTTAAATTTCATCCCATTTCTCCCGTTCCCATTCCCAATTTCAATTCAGTTTACCCCATTAGCTACAGACGTTTCATAACATAAAAAGCTAAATTACCTTAGGCCTATGCTGCGTGGCTAAATGCTGTGGTGCGTGGTCAGGCTGTGCTACAACGGGTGCTCCCGTAGACAGTTGCTTCATGGAGGCCGCTAGCTGAGCCTCTAGGTTGGACCCACTCGTGGACACGTTACTTGCTACTGCTGCCGCCACTGAGGATAGGCGAAATATAGTTAAAAATGATTAAAAAATTTCAATTATTCTGCTTGGTTTAGGCGTATAATGACAGAAACGCAAAATGACAGATTTGCAGAATGCCAAATGGCACTGGCACTTATACTGTATTTCAATAGCTTTGCGCAAAAGTGTAAACAAACACATTTGATCTTATATATCCATAGTTACTTGCAATTGAGTATTCACCCTGATTATATTCCAGTATCCAGGAGTCATACAGTGTTCTTACAATCATTTCTACACCAAATGACTTATTTAAAGCAGTTTATTTTTTATTTAAAATACCTACTCAGGATAGTAAGAAATTCAATGATTTGTCATACTATATATTTCTACTCATCTGTCTTAGACAACGATTGTCAAAACATGACATGTTTACATTATTGTCAGATCGGGTAGGATTGGAGTATACTCGCAAATGGTCGGAAACGCAAAAAGACAGATTCCCAAAAATGACAGAATCGCAATATGACAGATGCGCACAATGACAGATGCAAAAAAAACTGTTGTTTTGCGTTTTTGTCATTATACGCCTAAAAGTCTGCTCGTATGGGATGTGCTTTGGTGTACATTTATTGATTTACAGTAGGCGCACACTGGACGACATGTCGTTCGTGACGACAAGCTGCGGGTGTCAAATTACATACATTTTGTTCTAAGCTGGTAACACTGTGTGCGCCTACTGTTAGTTTTTATTTTTCTTATCGTTTTGTCTTATTTTTTGTTGTTTTTATTTTTAAATCGATATGGGCTTGTACAACAGTGTATTGCCTGTTTGGCGAAATAAAAAACCTTTTCTTTCTCGCAATTTTCGTAGTTGACCTGAATATTATGTCGTTTCAAGTTCCCAGATAGGTCAGATCGTTTGAGAGCTACGCGTGTAAACAACCAAACACGGGATAGAGGAAGATATATCAATGGAAGTCGTTCAATAAATAAACTATGGTGGTTTCTTTTTTGAGTTTTGTGAGCGCTAAATGTAAAAGTTTATGAAGATTTTTTATTTGGCTGAAATTTGGTACAGGCATAGATTATAGTCTGGAATAAGACATAGGCTTTTTATCCCGGGAAGCGGGAACGGGAACAATATTCACGGGAGCAAACAAAATAAACACTTACACGTGGCATTCGTAACAGCGGGTTCCGTCGTGGGCTGAGGCTGGCTGGGCGGCGTCGTCTCTACGGCTGATAACGTTTCACTTAGCTGCAACGGACAATTTCACATACATATACACCAAAAAATAAATATTTTTTAGGAAAAACCTCCCCTACCCCCCTCCTCTTAAACAAGGTGGCAGACAAGCTTACGGCCCACTTTGACTGCCTCTGTGGCGCAGTCGGTAGTGATACCGCCTGCGGCGCTGGAGGTCGTGGGTTCGATTCCCACCGGAGACAAATATTTGTGTGCCCTATAAATGTTTGTCTCAAGAGTCTGGGTGTTTCTACGTATAATATGTACATACATACATAACATCACGCCTGTTTCCCAACGGGGTAGGCAGAGACTATGGCTTTCCACTTGCTACGATCCTGGCAAACAACTTTCGCTTTTTCAACTTTGATAAGTGTCTTCATACATGCTCTTCGGTTAAGGGTACTCAAACTCAAACTCAAACTCAAAAAAACATTTATTTCGCATAATCCTAATACATAGGCACTTGCGACACGTCAATGAATACAATGCAAATAGTACTCTTGACCTGGCCTTTTCTCAGAAGATTATCGATAATATGTATGTATTTAAAAAAGTATATAAGTACTAATATCCGTGGTCTGATACCCATAACACAAGCTGGTTATTCCTAGCTTACTTTGGGATCAGATAGCGTTGTGTGAATTGTCCGTGAATATTTATTTATTTATTAACTTGATGGATTGTGGTCATCATATCTCGTAATTTGCTGTCCTATGCCAGTTGAAAACCAGCGCTGAGTATTGTACCCGGCATTATGCTGAACTGGCTCTTATTTTGGTGCAGTGACAGGATATTTTTTACTCTAGGTTGCTTTTTAATATTTCTATATACTACGAGAGAAGCGCTCGTGGCCCCGCGGACTCAGTGTTCTGTAAATGATCACTGCAGTAAGCAACTTTCACTATGGCCGGTCCATGGATGGGTGACCATCCATGTGATCACTTTGTGACATTTATTTGAGCGTTTCCGTGCTTCGGAAGGCACGTTAAGCCGTTGGTCCCGGTTGCCAGTAAAATGGCAGTCGTTAAGCTAAGTTGAAGGCTTTATTTCAACAGCAGGCAGTCACAACCTGCGCCTGTCCATTTAAACACGGCAATACGGCTCACCACCTATTACGTGGGATAAATTATACAAAGGTGAAATGTGGGCATATAATATGCCTCTGCCTACCCCTTCGGGGATAAAGGTGTGACCATACGTATGTATGTATGTATATACTACTACTTTGATATTTTTCTATCTCATAGTGGCCTATGAACGTCTGGAACACTAGAGAAGTTACACAATACTCACATTGCTAGTGATACTGGCGTTGGTAGCTGGGTAAGAGTTGTTGGTAGGAGGCGGAGTGACAGTCGTCTCGTGAGGAACAGCATTCACCACCGGTACTGGCTCCGGCACAGACTGGACCACGGGTGGAGGTTGCTGGAATGTAAGGGGATTTGTTATGTACGGCTATTACAGTTACAATAACCTGCTTTTCAATGTTGGAAAAAATAACAGTACAGCCCCTACTAATATTATAAACGCGAAAGTAGCTCGCTTTCACGCCTAAACCGCCTAATCATAAATGTAATGTGAAAAAATTATCAATCTCGAGAAATACATCATCTGTAAAATGAGAGACAGCCAAGTGACAAACCACACAGTCTCAGTAACATAAATCATTACACTTGAATGCGAAGCCCTCAAAAATAATAGGCCTGTTTGACATTCGAAAAAGGGCCACACTCATTGGCAGATTCTTGAATCAGTTAATGAAAGACTTTTCAGTAATGAAAATCTCATTATATGTATGTATTTGGGTAAATGAGCAATTAGATCATCTCAGATTATTTGGGTTTCCTTCTCCACTGTCAATAAAATCAGATAATAGTAGTTACCGGTTTAGGCACATCAGCTAACTGATCAGGTTCTAGCGCACCAAACTGAACGTCCAGGAACATCGCACCGCTGCTGTCCGTGCCTCCGGGCATCTCCACCGCTGATGATGGAATCTGTATGCAAGGAAATTTGTTATTGACTGGCTAAATGGTGTAGTGGGGTATTCCCGGTGTGAATCACTATTTAATCAATATTTATAGCGTGGTGCGTAAATGTCCCAAAATATTTATTTATTATGCTAATATAATAAAGATTCTACTATGATTACAATTTACAATAATATTATAAAGAGGAAAATTTTAAGTTTTTGTATGTATGTTTCTTATGAACTGGACGGATTTCGATAATTCTTTAACCATTAGAAAGTTACGTTATCTCTGAGTAACATAAGCTATATTTTACTCCAATACTCCCACGGGAACGGGAACTACACGAGCGAAACCGCTTGGCATCTGCTTGTGTATACTAATATCATAAAGATTTGATTGCTTTTTGCATCGAATAGGCTTCGAAACTATCGTACCGATTTGAAAAATTCTTTCACTGTTGGGAAGCTACACTATCCCCGTATGACATAAGACTATATTTTATTCCCGTATTCCCATGGGATCGGGAACTACGCGAATGAAACTGCGACATGTGCCAGTGTAAAATAAACAACAATTCACCTTAGAAGGCGGCGGTACTCTCGCTCTCTGCGGTTTCCGTTGACTCGTGATGTCCGTAGAGCCGTACACGCCGTAGTTTGTTGTGTATACACCTGAAACAACACAATATTTAGTTAATGTGAGCAGATTTTATCAAAATATTTTTTTTAAAAATGGTTAACTAATTATAGGTAGTAAAAGAAACTTTAAAAAAATATTTAATAGAAAATCCTACCATGTAAATGGTAAAAAATAATGTTTATTATTTTAATTGTTAAAAAGCGCAAGTAGGGTATGTTTTTACTATTACCTAGAGCTGGTTTTTTATTTATATTTATATGAAAAAAAAATACTTTAACGTGTATCCCTTTATTCTCAACGAGTCACCCTAAAACGAGTCACTGTGACTCATTGTGAAAAATACTCGCAATGAGTCACAGTGTGACCCGTTGAGAGTAATCCCTTTTATCTCGATTGATCTTTCAAGTTATATTTTTTTTAACTGTGTATGCAAAAAGGCGCTACACACGCGCTGCCGACCCGGGCGCAGGTTGTGACGACCCACAGTTGAAATTTTTCAAGCCGCCCCATAAGGCCTTCAACTTGGCTTAACGACTGTCATTTTACTGACAAACGGGACAACGGCTTATCGTGCCTTCCGAAGCACGGAAACGCTCGTAAATAAATGTCACAAAGTGGTCCACGTGGTGGTCACCCATCCATATCCGGCCATAGTAAATGTTGCTTACTGCAGTGATCGTTTACAGAACACTGAGTCTGCGGGGCCACGAGCGCTTCAAAAATATACAGGGTCATTTGTAAAACACCAGCAACCTGCCAGGACTGGATTGTTAACACCATCAGCAACAACATTTGGTCTACCACTTCCAAGATACCTAAATACACTGAACACAAAAACGCAAAATAGTAGTTTTTTAATTAATAGTAGTTGCTAAAAAAGTGGCGTATTACAGGGACGTATAGCGTTCGGGATGTGAGCTATTACACACTCGTGCTTTTTTCTTTACCATTCCCGCACTTGTGCGTTTTCTTTCCCAATTGTCAAAATAATGTCTGTGATTTATGCAAATATTTCTAAAAAAGATACTAACAAGAACAAAGTTGTAATAACAGAAATCCCACACTTGTGTCGAAAACTACTATTTCGATACAAGTGTGGGATTTCTGTTATTACAACGAGTTACGACAGGTGTTGACCCGAGCCGAAGGCGAGGGTAGACAGTCGGAACGAGTTTAAATAACAGTCCCACACGTTGTATTGAACAACTATTTTCAATACAGTTGCGAAAAAATTAAGCAATTTGATAAAATAATAAAAACACAATAAACCTGAATATCCAAAATGGCGCCAACCGTAAAAGAAAATATACCTTTCTAAGCGTAGACTATGGTAGTGCACTTCATACAGCCAACTTTTTTGAAGTGAAACTTCTTTATCGGCGTTGGAAAAAAAATTGCGTCACGTCACGTCACGATTTTTGGTTACGCGCCATCTTTGTTCTGTTCCCCACCACGGTGGATTCGAATTAAGAGTACTTTATCCAGGGATAGCATGTCATTTAAGGGTTTTTGAACTTTTGGACTTTTGGGCTTTTGGACTTTTGGACTTTTGGATGGGACATTGGTACTTTGGGTCTTTGGGACTTTGGAACTTTGAGACTTTGGGACTTTTGAACTTTCGAACTTTTGGACTTTTGGACTTTTGGATGGGACCTTTGGACTTTTGGCCTTTTGGACTTTTGGCCTTTTGGACTTTTGGACTTTTGGACTTTTGGACTTTTGGACTTTTGGACTTTTGGACTTTTGTACTTTTGTACTTTTTGACTTAATTTAAGGTGAGGTGAAAATTAAGTTTATGAAGAAGTTTCACTTCTTACGTGTGTACACTAAGTACACGCAATTTTTTTATATTTAACTAGCTGACCCGCGCAACTTCGTTTGCGTGATAAATCAAGAACCGCTCAACCGATTTTGTGCAAACTTCACATAAACCATCTACTAAATAGTCCGAACAAAGCCTAAACATTTGGTTTGGATAGGTGAGACCGATCTCGAGTTATAAAATTACAACGAAAAGTGGCATTGATTTTTATATATATAGATAATTTAATTTGGCCGATACTTATATTAATTTATGCTTAAATTTTAATTAAAATTACTTTTAATCTGATATTAAAACAAGTTAGTATCTTTTTTTAGAAATATTTGCAGGAATCACAGACATTATTTTGATATTGGGAATAAAAACGCACGAGTGCGGGAATGGTAAAGAAAAAGCACGGGTGTGTAATAGCCCTCATCCCGAACGCTATACGTCCCTGTAATACGCCACTTTTTGAGCAACTGTATTAAAAAGCATTTTTTAACTTTGTATTATTATTGCCATACTGTCGTGACATTCATAGTCTATGTTTCATTCATAAATGAAAAGATAGCGCTACACCAAGCTACACACTCGCGTCTTTCAATAATACCTACTAATGGACTCCGGATACGGTCAAATAACCATCAATAACTTGACATCAATAAATGTGTACCTACACGTCGATACACACACACACAAGACACACTTGCAAAGAAAGCACGCACAGCTACTTTCATTCATGTTTTAACAGACTTCTCTCAATATTACTGACCGTCTCCTGAGCCCATAGGTAATGGGCTACGGAGACGGTCAAGCGACTTGAGTCAAGTCACGTGTACATACACGTCGACGCACACACACGTGCAAAGAAAGCACGCACTCTGACCTTTTGTTCGCCACCTGTTGTTTGATAACGTTCAAGCCAAGTAACAAGTAATGTACTCTTTTTATTAGTTAAGTACTAGGTACCTAAGCGAAATCATTTGCTGGTTTATTCAATTACTGCCGTGTCCTGTAGGCAGTGCACACTTTAGGTAGGTAATCCACAATCCCTTCATACGTTATCAGGTTTAGGACTAGCTACATTAAACGATTAAAGCGAATATTACGTATCTTAAACTTTGTGACATACCTATGTAATCATTGGTTATCGTATGGAAACATTGAATGGTTCGTGCTGCGTCATACGTACTAGCTGCTGGATTACCACTAAGCACATACTTAATTCTAATATCGTGAACACTAAGGAATTGTCCGTAATCTCGTAGTCACTGTTTAGCGAATAACTATGTCACAGCTTGGTGTACGTAAATTCGGAAACCTTATTTCATATTGGCGGTAAGTTTCCGACTCATGGTTATCACGCCAAGCAAACATTCTCACTATTTTCGTGTATTTCACACGTGTAATAAAACAAAACACTGTTACATGCATAAAGTTATCGATCGGCGATCGATCGACGCGGCGGGTACGCCGGCGGCGGGCGCGGGGCGCGGGGCGCCGGGCGGTGGCGATCAAAGGACATACGTATGACGCGCGCGCATGTTCACGGCCGACTGAATGAGACGGCAGTAATTAGGTCAAGTCCTTGAAGTTCGCATCCCCCGCGGCCCTGCCCACACCTTTCATACTACCCGTTCGCTCTAAATTTGCCGATCGCCTCCCATACTTCGCCTGTACACCAGAGCGTCTATGCCAGCGGCAAACTTAGAGTGAACGGGCTACACAATTTTTACGAGTTTGAATTGATTACGTCGTAATCATTGGGATGCGCATAGTATAAAAGTTTTAACCACTACATTAGATTAATATTTTTTTGTATGAAAAAAACATGTAACGAATTATCAAAAATTGTGTATCACATGTTGTTGTTTATGATGGTAGCTGGCTAGTCCTGGGAGGTTGCTGGTGTTTTACAAATGACCCTGTATAATATATATTCTAAAATTCGTGACACACAAACATACAAGATTTAGCTAATAAAATTATGAATACGTACTGTTGTCGTGCCTCTGAGACTGCTGCGTCAGCTGCGATAGGTACTGCGACTGCGCCGCCGACAGGCTGCCCGACATACCCATTGGCTGAAACGGGAACATGGTACAAGTTAGTTTACAATTGTTGCAATATAGAATCAACCCTTTTTACATCTATACAAATAAATAAAATTGGAGTGTCTGTTTGTAATATTAAAATAACCGCTTTCTACTTGCATATGAATGTATATAACTATATACGGTACACACACCAAAATATATATTTTTAAAATTTTTGTCTCTCTGTCTGTTTGTTCCGGCTAATCTCTGGAACGGCTGGACCGATTTGGAGGGGACTTTCACTGGCAGATAGCTTATGTAATAAGGAGTAACTTAGGCTACTTTTATTTAAAAAAATTCTTTTATTTTAGAAAAAAATGCCAAAAACAAAAAAAAAAACTAAATATAATATTGTTTATTACATTCCACGCGGACGAAGTCGCGGGCACAGCTAGTCTATACTAAAATGGGAGGTATAATCCTCATGGATGATAAGCCAGACTACTACTGACTAAAAACCTCACATATCCTACCTAACAGCCTACGGTTGGGAGCCCCGGGTTAACCCACGGAAGGATACCCCAGGACTCCCAAGCTATACTAATATTATAAAGAGGACAGATTTGTTTGTCAAGTGACTGGTTGAGGATCGGAGGTGAAGAGGGCACGATACAGTTGTATGCCAGGATCATAGCGAGTGGTGAGCCATTCTCTGCCTAGTGCCAATAGGCAGGATGAATGTACTCAACGGAGACTGTAGGCTGTACAAATAGTGTATGTATGTATGTATGTATGTATGTATAGTCCAATCCTGCCCAGTCTGGCAATAATGTAAACATGTCATGTTTTGACAATCGTTGTCTAAGCAGATGAGTAGAAAAATATAGTATGACAAATCATTGAATTTTTTACTATCCTGAGCAGGTATTTTAAATGAAAATAAACTATCATAAAGAAGTTATTTGGTGTCCAAATGATTGTAAGAACACTGTATGACTCCTGGATACTGGAATATAATCAGGGTGAATACTCAATTGCAAGTAACTATGGATATATAGGATCAAATGTGTTTGTTTACATTTAAAGTTATTGAAATACAGTATATACAGTTACCTGATTATAGTGGTGCTGATGGTGCAAGGTGTCAGCAGGGATCGGTTGTGGGTCAGACGTGGGAGGGGCTGACGTCACCACACTCACCGGAGACTGTCGGCTGCCTGAGTTCATTTGCTGGAACCAAATTGTTTGAGTTTTTAAAATTATGAGCTACTTTTGTTCTCCATTTTGATACAATATTCTTATTTTTCAATCCTCTATCAACATACTTGAACAGCCATGATTTTATCCAACACGTTAGATCAGAAAAAGAAAATATTTCGGTCATTTCCCATGATCATTTGCCTGACTGACTCAGTGTTTCATGATTACGGTAAGCACGTATGGCCGGTTCTTGGATAGGTGACCACCACATGATCACTTTACATTTAAATGGTAATATTTTCCTGTTGGAAGGCAAGTAAGCTGTTGGTTCCGGTTGTCAGTAGCAAGACAGTCGTTAAGATTAGCTTGAATAATTTCAAATAAATAAAATTATAATTTCAACAGTGGATCGTCACAACCTGTGCCCGAGTCGGCAAAGCGAGTATAGCACCTCTGGGGGGCTGAAAAGGCAACATAGCGCGTTTTATTCATAATCTGATTCATTTGCAGAAACATACAAGAAATGCTTTAGTGATTGTAAACTGGTAACATTACTAAATGAATCATCTGCATTTCATTTCATAACCAAATCATACATGATTATTGATGTTGCTACTCCGAAAAAAATACGAGGATGCATCGAAATGAAATGCAACATTAACAAACTAAAAAACATTTTATGATCAGACTAGCTGATGCCCGCAGCTACGCCCGTAAAATTTGTTCCCGTTCCCGCTTCCCGTATTTTCCCCTTAGAGGTAGAATTTCTCAAAATCCTTTCTTAGCGGATGCCTATGTCATAACATCTAACTGCATGCCAAATTTCAGCCCGATCCGTCCAGTGGTTTGGGATGTGCGTTGATAGATCACTATGTCAGTCAGTCAGTCACTTTTGTGTTATATATATTTAGATTATGAAACACTAGCGGACGTCACGCGGTTTCACCCGCGTAGTTCCCGTTCCCGTGGGAATACGGGAATAACACATAGCCTATGCTCACCACAAAGAGTGTAGCTTCCCAGCAGTGAAAGAATTTTTCAAATCGGTCCAGTAGTTCCAGAGCCTATTCGTTACAAACAAACAAAAAAACAAATCTTTCCTCTTTATAATATTAGTATAGACAACATTCTTTTTTTAGGTCCGCTGGTTTGGGTCATAAGACTCAAGTTTGTTGTCACCTTAGTAGTATAAAACATAAAAAAAAACCACCAGTATAGTGAAGATACTCACGTCTATGAGCGAGGGGTGGTGCTGCTGGTGATGGTTGGGTACGTGCGTGGAGTTGTGGTACGTGTAGGTGGGGATGTGGCTCTCCGCCGGCCCGTTGGCCTCCGGGCTGTCCCAGTCCTCCTGGCGCAACACATTGCTACTTAGATAGCGGCAAGGGAACATATATCGTGTTTACTTGGCCGTGAGACAAACAAATGTTGAACGTTTTTAGCCGAGTGGACGAAAAATGTATTGGGGGTTTAATAGATAAAAATGTGAAAGTAAAATAATACTAAGTAGGCATGTTAAACATGCCATATTTAGTTTAGTGCGAAAAGTAATATAAATGTATATAAAAAGTAATAAAAGTAAGAAACGCTCATGGCCCCGCGGACTCATTGTTCTGTAAACGATCACTGCAGTAAGCAACTTTCACTATGGCCGGTCCATGGGTGAGTGACCACCCATGTGATCACTTTGTGACATTTATTTGAGCGTTTCCGTGCTTGGGAAGGCACGTTAAGCCGTTGGTCCCGGTTGCCCGTAAAATGGCAGTCGTTAAGCCAAGTTGAAGGCTTTATTTCAACAGCAGGCAGTCACAACCTGCGCCTGTCCATTTAAACACGGCAATACGGCTCACCACCTATTACGTTGGACAAATTATACAAAGGTAAAATGTGGGCATATAATATGCCTCTGCCTACCCCTTCGGGGATAAAGGCGTGACCATATGTATGTATGTAAGTAATAAAATGTTGTTTAAATTTTGTCTCAGGGCCAAGTAAATACAAAGATGACAGACTTTTGTAAGATCTAGTTTGTGCCGCTAAATGTTGTTTTCGCTGAATATCTCTCGAAAAATGTCGTATTTATTTCATAATTTTGTCGTTTTACAAAATTTGTACAAAATTATAATGACAAGTAAATTAGTAAGTTAACTATGCCAGAATCAAAACATTGAAAACCTAGTCTGGGTAACCACTCGAGATAAAAGTCACTTCCATAAACTCTTGTAGACAGTAAGAGTCGCCCCCAATCGTTAGATGTCGTCATTGCTTTACATCAGACGGTATCATTTTGACGAGCTAAACATATAAAAAAAAAATCTAAAATCTATCCCAGTACCAAATTTAAGCCAAATCCATTGAGGCATTAGAGTATGATTGTATAACAAGTCATCCCACGTCTTTGGGGGTTGTTCGGGTGTTATCCCAGTACGCCTATCTACCGGTAGCTTAGATCATCTAACCACAGGATGCGCCTTACTTAAGCATTGTTTTCTGCCATTGCACATGACCATTTGGTCTTTTGGCTTTATGAAAAGCCTGTACATCAGTACATCATTTTATATGATTAAATTAGTACATTACATTGTAGTTGACTGTACAATAACAATTAACACACAACAGCCATTACGCGTTTGTCGATTAATACATTTTTAAATGCAATGAAATTTTATATGTCTTTGTGTTTCCCCCTTCACTTGTATGAAAACTGGCAGAATATTTTTGTATGCGGTGGTTCGCAAAGGCTAGTCCCGTGTTATATGGTCTAAGACCGGTAGTTAATTATAAAGTGGTTCCCGGTAGTATCAACTGCTAGTAATGTATTGTTCTCACATACCGTGGTACTGTTGAGCGGCGCGTCTCCGTCGGGCGGCGAGTTGTTCGCCGGGGCACTCGGGGTGAACACCTGCACACAATGTTACTATATTAGTTTACACTCAAACACACACACTGAAATAAGACAAAATTTTAACAAAAACTGAATTCAATGGGATCATAGAGGAGGTAACAGGACTCAAATAAAAAAGAATCAAAATCGGTTCATCTAATCAAAAGTTATGAGGTAACAAACATAAAAATAAACAAGTCTAATTTGAGAACCTCCATCTTTTTTGAAGTCAGTTAAAAAACCATCCAAGGTCCGAAACAATCATTTTTGAGTAACACAAATATTTTCTCCAACCTGAACCTCGAATCCGAGACCTCAGCGCAAGACTCGCATGCAATACCATTGCGCCACCGAGACAAGAAACCTATAAATTACATAACTCTTCACGGAACCCACAAAATTAACCTCTGGTGTTGCCAGCATCCATAGGTTAAGATGATCAGTTTCCATCAGGTGGATCATACGCTTGGAAGTGACAAAGTAGGTTCACGGACGATAATTTTACATGATAACGTCGTAAGAAAACATAAATGTAGTCGGTCAAGGAATAGGAAAGAGATAGATGCGTCACAAGCCGAACGTTTCATCCGATCGTGCTTCTATATCGTTTGTTCTGCGCTCTCGCTTGCACGCTCGGCTCAGCCGGAACGTGACACTTTTACGTGCGTGCAGCCGGGCGTTCATTACACACTCGGGTCAGGCGGAACTTGACATTTTTTGCATAGCACACTCGATTCAAGCGGAACGTGACGCTTTTTAGTAAGTACAGTCGGCGTAAATTGCACTCTGTTTAAAAAAATCGTCACACTTTTTCAGGATCCAGAAAAGGACATTTTAAGAAGTTATCACCGAACGCCTAAAGGCAGCCGGCGCCTATTGCATACTGGCCTCAGACGGAACGTGACACTTTTTCGTGCGTAAAGATTTAAAATATAAAGTAGTACATTTGTGGTAGATACGTGCAATGGTTACCTTGGTGTCGGAGAGAGATCCGGACCACTCCTCGTTGTCCCAGTCTTCTGTGGTGGGGAAGGGCTCGGACAAGCCACCTGCTGGACGAAACGTTAGGTTTTACATTTGAATGACGTTCAGAAGGGATTTTTTAAGCATCTTTTGTGAATAGCAAATTCCATATTTATAGTATGTCAGGATATAACCATTTAGGTATTACAATTCATCAAGCTGACAACTTCCTAAAACGACAATTTCGGAGAGGACAAATTCTGAATTAGACAATTTCTGAAAAATATGTGTACAAGGGATCAAAAGTGGTCAAGGACTAATGGGACTCAATCATGAAGGATTCAGTAGTGACAAGTAATATTTTACTGAATGTTTCTGTTGTAACTCTGAAAGGTTTTTTCCCATAATATAAGAATGAGAAAGCCGTCTTTATTGGAAGTTGTTATTGGAAAATGACATTTTATTCCATCGTCACTCACTCGTCGACTAGCAGCTTGTAAACACGCTCCGTGCCGTCGAGGCTTTAGTACAGTAACAGGTTCAAATCCAAATATGTTGTACTAGGTGATGCTCGCAGCTTCGCCCCCGTGAAATTGCGGTACCTGTTCCCGCTAACCGTGGGAACACATTCCCGGGACGAAAAGTAGCTAATGTGTTATCCTAGAGATATCTCTTCCTGTACCAAATTTCAGCTACATTCGTTCAGTTGTTAGAGCGTGATTGAGTAACAAACATAAATAAATATTTACGGACATTTTAAAACAACGCTATCTGATCCCAAAGTAAGCTAGGAATAACCTGCTTGTGTTATGGGTATCGGACCACGGAGATTAATACTTATATACTTTTTAAATACATACATATTATACATAGAAACACCCAGACTCCTGAGACAAACATTTATGGGTCAGATTATTTATACTGTTGATTGACGGCACTTGGTGGAACTTGCTGCACATATTGAAAACGACACTTGTACTATTCCACAATATTTATTATTATAAACCTGACCGGTTTCGCTTTACAGCATCTTCAAAGGTCTAGATGGGAGGACAAGGTATTACCATGGAGCAAATATAAGAGAGGAGAGGGCCTAAGCAAGCGTGCACTGTGACCGTTCAATGCGGGTCCTGACGTCATCAGTGGGCGTGGCTTAAGTCAGTGCGCTGTCCGCGTTCATCTAGGCAACTTCCGGTTCGTTATACGCAAAATATGTCAAAATTCGTATTTTCGCGAAATTAGAAGAATTTAGAAAGATAAGGATAAAATGTTGTGTTCTATCGTGTAAAAATTACTCGGATAGACGTTTTGATGCTATGCATAGCATCACATTTTAGTTGTAAGTATTTTTATTCTTTATTTTCATAAATAGTTCTAGAAACATCTCTGATCCCCGGATACAGCAAAATATTTTTTACTCGACGCTAGATGGCGATACTTTGTGTTTTGGTTACCCAAAATATGTAGGTGCATAGAGCTCAGTAATAATATAATTTTAATATTGTTAAGTATTTAAACTTATTTAGCAATAATTCCGAAATAAATTTAGGCAACCAAACATTATTTTTACAAATTTATTTAAGAACTTCGATAACAGACCGCCATCTACTGCCAAGAATAAACAGCACTAAAAACAGGATCGAATTTAGAATTTCACCGAGGGGCCCATAACCGTTCTACCTACTAGTAGTAGGTACAAAAAGTAATTTAGCTAATGACTGAATGCAGTTCGTTCGTACTACAATAGGAGCCATTGTTATCTATCTTTATCTATATATATAAAGGTGTTGTGTGCATTTAAGTACTTATTCAAAACTCAAAATTTACTAAATCGACTGAGCTCAAACTTAGACACGATATACAATAGGATTCAGAGATGGTTTTAATTGGATTGATTGGTATTATTGATTGATTAGATTGCTTTTAATCGATGTTAATTGGATTTTCAGAAAGATTTATAATTTTGGTTACGGCTCGAAATTCAACTTTTTTGAAATGTACCCATCCTTTGGTTTGTTACTCACTTTCTCATAGGTACATGAAACCACCATAAAAAGTCACAGCGAAGCGTGGCAGGCAACCGCTAGTATAATGCTACTGTACGTGTGCATGTCGCTGAATTCCTCCTAAATGGCTGGACAGATCTGAATAATTTTTTTGTATGCGTTTGGGTGGCGCCCTGGATGGTTTAGATTCACAAATCAGCCCGGCAGATGGCGCTGCAGTCAGTATATAGTGTATAAAGTAAACGATGTTGCGCTGGTCAGTTAGTATAATATAAAAATGGATCTTCGAAATGTATGTACGCTCATAACTTAAGAACGGCGGAACCAACTTCGCTAATTCGTTATTTTCTGTGTTAGTTACAGCCAGGGCAAGGTTTGTATAAAATAAAACATTATAAAATCAAAGCTATTTCTTATTAACATCCAATTTAAAAAATGTCATATTAAAGATGGTGAGTGAGTCAGGCAGAATTACAGTCTGTTGCTAAGGCAACGAATGATAATTTCAAACAGTCCACTACGTCGAACGGTTTTTTTGCTGAGAGACTTATCGTCGTAATAATTCTTGCTCATATTCATATTACTCGTAATTTATTTGTTGTTATTAATAAGAAAATGTCACCAGTAAGGCGTCAAAGTATTGGTAGACGTACGTAAACGTAATGCAAGTTGAGTCAACAATCTTCGCGACAACGAGACTGAAGAACAACGTTCACAGCATTTGGAAGCAAATAGAATGAGACTATCTCAACTAAAAATTTACAGTAACTGTAACTGGCTCAAACGGTTCAAGGAAATGGTTTCTATTACAATTTTGGATCGGGTCTTAGAAATCGAATCACCAAAATGGGAAAATGGGAACGGGAATAGAAAAACGGACTGGGAAATGAAAATCAGGAACCGGTATCAGTGGTCAGGAAACCAGGAACGTAAACATGGGACGGTAAACTCAGGATACCGATTTCCATATTTATTGTTATGGCAGGACAACGTCTGTCGGGTCACCTAGTTAATTATAATTTTAACAATCGATACCTACTAAGAATATTTTATTTAATTCATTTTTTTTAGTAGGTACTGAAAAAACACTCTTTAATTAATCTTACAAAATATTGTAAATGCTGAAGTTTCTGAATGTGGATGTATGGATTTTTGTCACTCTTTTACACTCAAAAGGCGAAATGGACTTAGCAGAAATTTGGTACAGGAATAGATTATAATTTGAAATAACACATATTTTAACGCTTTTTATTCTCGGAGTCGATTCCCATGGAATGCGGGAACGACAACAGAACGCTACGTAGGCAAAAGCGCTGGCGCTTTTGTATAAAGTACTTGCATTTTATCCACGGTTTAACGACAATTGGTGGCAGCTGATTGGCTTCTTATTAGTAATTTGTTCACCATGTGAGGTTTATTCTTTCCTTTTTTTTAATATTCACCGCTGACAATACAGTAAAGGCTTAATAACTGTTAGAGCTTTGTTAACAAATAATTTGAGTTTTGCAAATAAATCATTTTCGCTATAATTTTCCCTATTATTGGTTCCGCATCTTAAACTATATACAACACTCATGGTGTGTCTCTTTATTGCCATCATGGTACTTTAACTTAGGTGCGTATTCTTGCCCATTTGTCATTATTTTGAAGTGACTGTCACGTGAGCGAATGTCAGTCGAAGTCATATTTTGTTATTCTCTCTCTATTAAGACTACTTACAATCTAGAAAAGACTTCATAAAAAAATATATTTTCATAGTGATAGAAATAAGAAAAATAATACACTATTCATCTTGCTGAGTCAATACTCCGGGGGGACAAAATATTCTAACTTCGGCCCTGTTTTCAGTGTACAGTAGAAGTACTGCGTAGTAACCCGGAAGTCGAAGTAAGCAAGTAGTTTTGACACTGACCGCTAGATGGATAATAGTAAAGTGGGCGGATACAAACCCCTCCTCACCACACCCTCCCCCCGCGCCGAGTCACACATTGTTTCATAGGGAAATCATATTACAACACCTCCTCTCTTATATTTGCTCCATGGGTATTACTGTCTCGAAAACACACCAACAGTAATACCTTGTCCTCCCATCTAGACCTTTGAAGATGCTGTAAAGCGAAACCGGTCAGGTTTATAATAATAAATATTGTGGAATAGTACAAGTGTCGTTTTCAATATTTATGGGTCACACAAATATTAGTCTCCGGTGGGAATCGAACCCACGACCTCCAGCGCCGCAGGCGGTATCACTACCGACTGCGCCACAGAGGCAGTCGAAACATATTCACAAACTTTAACATGTATAATACATGTAGTATATAGAAAGCACTGACCGGGCGGCGGCTGGTCGTGCCACGTGTGCGCGGAGGGCGAAGGCCTAGGCCTCCTCAGCCCGGCGCCTCTGCCGCCCCGGCCCCCGCCCCTGCCTCTGCCCGCGCCCCGCCCCCGCCACCCGCCCTCGCCCCGCTCAGATCGCTCGCCTCGCTCGCCTCTGTCGCCTCTGTCGCCGCGCTCGGAACGCTCGCCTCGCTCGCCAGACCCGCGACCTGGAACATTTTTTATGTCAGTTATAGTAACTACTAGCCCGCGCCTTCGTACGCGTGAAAATTATGTTATAATGCCAATTTGATTGCTCTCTGCTTAGCAACTAGGATATATAGCGTGATATTTAGCCTATTTGAAGACCCTACCCCTAGTTAATATTTGTGCCAAATTGGATTTAAATCAAACCTATTGAGTACTTTTCGAGATCCTTCCGGACAAAGCAAAGCAAACAGACCAACAGACAAAAAAATTTCTAACTATATTTTCGGCTTCGGTATCTTATGTTGAACACCCAGCGAGTATTTTTTTTAAATATTTCCAAGGTACAGTTTTGACTTTTCTTTCATTTTATTTTATGTATAGATTAGGTCAGAGCCTTCTACAAAACTGCTTAGCGAATCTTTCACAAATTATTGTTCGCTAAATTGCAAACTAACAAAGACATATACAAAAAATTATATTACTAGGGCATTAGAAGATCGACGGCCACTACCGCAGCCCGCTCGCTTTGCTCACTCGTCTTCCCCCATTAATAGTCACTTTTTCAACCCAGCTATTTTAAGGTTCACAATATCTCAACAGTTTAAAATATCAAGGTGATTTTTTTTACAATTGTAGGGTAACAAATACAATACATACGTGGTCTAGGTCCAGACCGGCTCCGTGGATCTCGCGGCGGAGGATCCACCTCCCCGTTGCCGGCGGGGGCTAGAGGCTTCTTTTTCTTCTTCTCCCTGGTTTGCCACTCGCCCTGTTACACGAAAACATCAGAATTTTACCATAGTTTGCAATTGAGAGTAGATAGTTATGTAGGGACAGCGTGATTTCTGATTACTGAGCGATTGAAAAGATCGTTTCTCTTTCGTACCAAAAAAACTTGGAAAGCTTTGGCAGTGCATGTGTTTCTGTAATTTCGTCAGTGCTATTGTATTAAAGAGCCCCGGGAAATGTAGGTACCGTGTAGTATTAGTCGGTTCCAGTCTCGCATGAAATTCTTGAGAATCATTCAGACGTTGAAAAAGAATGGCAAACCATCATACGGGCTGGCATTTGGCACGAGCCTGGCAGAAGTGAAATATCGAAATTATCTACTAAAAACCAAAATTCAGAGTCCCAAATGCATTCGGAGTCAGTATAGCTCTGCTATCACCACTCAAATAAACCAGTTTACCCCTCAGCTAAAAAGGCTATCACATAAGCTGGAATAGTTGTGGCTGTAACATACCTGTATCCGCTGGCTCTCCTCCAGCAGCAAGTTGCAAGCGGCCACCATGTCGTTGTCTGAGTCGTGCAGCGCCGAGCACACCTCCTCCTCGGTGCGGCACGTCATCTCCATCAGCTCCAGCACCTGAAAGTATACCCTTCAGTTATATACTGCCCGTTCGTTCTAAGTTTGCCGGTCGCCTCCCTTGCTACGCCTCTACGCCAGCCTTTACGCCAGCGGCAAACTTAGAGTGAACGGGACATAACCAAAGACTTCTATACCATAAACTGAGGTAGACATGCCCTACGCACTGATTTTTGAAACCTATAAACTGCGCCAATTAGCAGCGTTGCTCGCACTGTTGTGAGTCAAAACTTCGAGAGTAGGTACTCGGCCTGCAATCGGAGTCCATACGCGTTCTCTTTTACTCTTGTTCTATTCGTATATTGCTATTGTGTGTGGTGACAATTACGTAAATATTATTTATAAGTGGAGTGTAGTCTTAGCAATGTGTGTGTTTGAGGATTGCTTTTGAAATCACGTTTGTTAGAGTACGGCGCGTCTACCTCAGTTTATATAGAAGTCTTTGGACATAACTGCCTAGACGCAGTGTGTAACAGTATTGCTGTATTGGCATAAAAAAAAAGGTACAGAAGGAAATCTACATACAAAGTGCGCTCGAGCTACGCACACATAGACACCGCTCACGGAGTTCACGGACACCAGGACAAAGGATTTTCAATGTAATTTCGATAATGTTTTGTGCGCGAGTGTGTGTAGTTGAGGGTAGGTTTGAAAAAAAATGTACTTACATGAGATTGCGCTCTGTACCTTATTATTTTGTGGTATTGGGGGCATCATGGCACATTGCAATATCAACCATTTGATAGAGACCAGGTTAACAAAACGTGGAACTCAAGACCGAGAGGGATGTCGACACGCTATGAACTGCCTAATCTAATGCCCGCTTTCCACTGCGAGCGAGTCGGACCCATTACGGACTCCGCTATACTCGTAATGACGATTTTCATACATGTCCTTCCACCAAAGCGGACATGACATGTATCGAAAATCATCGTTACGCGTATAGCGGAGTCCATAATGGTTCCGACTCGCTCGCAGTGGAAAGCGGGCATAAGGGTCCTCTGCCAAGATCTTAAATATGTCAAGGCTAACCAAATAATGATAAACCGATTTACCAGCACCTACGTCCTATTCTCATTCAGTAGAGGCGCACCTCAAGCGGGGGAGGTTTGGGCGTCCGAGATCTATTTAGTGAAAAATTAACGGTCATTACAAATTCGAAACCCGATTTTTTCAAACATTTACGCATGGTGCTGTGCGTACTTGACGTTTGCCGCCTCAGACGATGTCGCGCCATACTTTACATTCTCAAGGTTATTTCACGATTTCAGGAATACAAAACAGGTCGGCGCTTGTATTATGGTTATAAAAAGTGCAACAGACATGCATACATAAATCATATTATATTTAAGAGGCAGGATAAGCACACATTGGCAGTACAATCAAATAGAAACCGCGTTACGCAAATGTGAGAACGATCAGTTTTATAATGGATGGCAATATTTTCATCCCTTTTTTTTTACATACGTGAAGTTTACACTACATCTTTCCTTCTGAGTCTCTTAGCATACATTTTTCGGTATTTCGGCATTAAAGGAAACGTTTACAGACTACAATCTGACCTCTCAATCCCTCTGTGGTAAACTACTTCAGGGTCCGAGACATCTTTAAAGAAATAGAAGTACCCACATCAAGAGAGGTAGGCCCTTTTGCTAATCAAAAGTGCGCGGGTAAAGCGCCTATGGCAGTCTTCTCGGAGACACAAAACATCAGCGTAACATACTCAACAGCTGGATGTAGAATTGCAGACATCCTAATAAAAAGAAATAGGCATCTATTTCTTTTTATTAGGGTGATTGGCTCTCCAGTGGGAGTGAGTGGGACTCCGCTGCGTCTTTTCAGACTGCTTGGTACAGGATTCTGTATAGAATTTCCCATCTCTGTTGCAGTTGACTTGCTTGGGTCGCATTTTAGTAAACCACACTGCATGTATTTAAAATACGGTCGTCATATCTCTACTGCGCAATTTGTAAAAAAAACGGCATTGAAATACGACACAGTTTTAACAGGAAAATGTTTGTATAAACTTTTGCAAATGCGTAAAAATAAAGTAAATTAAATTATACTTTTATGCCTATCCTTGGTATCCAGACTGGGTTAATATTCTTCCATGTAAAATCTTTAATGCTTATCTCTTAGATACAAGACTTGACAAATGGGAAAATCTAAACTGACATGATATTATTGGCAAGATACCTGACTGCCTCTGCCAATTAGCTCTGAGATCTTTATAAGCTTCCATAGCTTAAGGCCGTGGGTAGGCCTGACGACATTGACCAAACAAAACTCGCGGCCTTCAGGCTAGGAAATGTAGCATATTATAGCTTATTTTAGTTGTAACAAGCTAATACTAATACTTATTCAAAATCGAAGAAAACCAATTTATAATTTCATTCAATGTATATTTTCTTTATATGTTGGCAAATTTTTTCTTTCACGTCGATAAAAATTGAAGCCCTAAAATGCATTCATCTAAAAATTTGAGACTCTACGATCGTTTTACACATTATGTATAATTAATATACAATTTACAACAAAACCATATTTTGACACACATCTTGTAGATTGACAATCTATATTTGGCTATAATTTTCCGTTTACATAAGCAGACAAAAAACGTTTTCATTTGCACCTCTTTTTCGTTATTTTCTAAACCAGTCCCCTTAAGCTTTTATAGTATCTTAATTTGGATGGCGGCGTTGCGAGAGAATATCCCAAAAAAATATTTGTTTATCGTCACAAAAATGTAACGTACCCTTCATATTGAAAACAACACCACATTGTCGCGCAATAACCAAGTACCGTACACAATAAGCGGGGACTTTTTTTTCAAATATTCCCACGCCTATAGAAATGTGAGACGACGGGACCAATCAGTAATCGAGTGTGTAATCGCTACCGGTACTGTGGTATGTTGTGATTACAGGTAGCTGTGGTCAATTCAGAACTGCTGGGTTAGTGGATAGAGCGATGGAGCCCCACCTTCCAGCTGTGTAACTCCTGAATAACGAAAGAGTTCATGGCGCTGCTGAGAAAGGTTTTTTTTTATCGACAATCCGGAAGTCTCACACAAGTCGAAAGTAAACAAGCACAATTTCAGTAGGTAACAGTTTGTGGAGGAACGGCTCCAACAAAGGGAGGATCCTCCGAGCAAGCAAGGTGAGCATCACAGCCTGGCGAGCCGAAGCCCTTTCCGACACCTTGTACCGGTCTAGCCAGCGTAATACAGTTAGGTCAAACATCTGCTCAAATTTTGAGAGGCTTACATCCAGCAGTGGACTGCAAAAGTGGTTGATCCGATTGAGTATTCCTTCGAGTAATATGAGGACTCGATTTTTGAACAAATGAGACCGCATATTTCTGACAAGGCATAAAGTGAGAAAAAAATCTCAGGTATTGAGTCGGCTATTGGCAAAATGCTGGCCACGTCTGTAAAAGAATCGATGGCCGATGGAGCAAACGAGTTCTGGAGTGGAGACCGCGACTTTGGAAAAATAAGGTAAGGCGACCACCTGCCAGATAGTCCAACGACCTGGAAAAAGTTGCAGACTGGATGCGGAAAGTGCAGAACCGTGTGTCGTGTCATAAATTGCTTTGATTGGCTACGAAATTTTTGATATGGCGCCGATGACCCAAAACGCAAAGATGTGTTTTTTCTGTCTATACCCTTAGTTAGATCTATAACTAAGTACACAACACATTTTTATGCAGTTTTCATCAATAAACAGGTTCAAGAGGAAATATTATTATACCTAGTACAGAAAATTAGAACTGTAATGTTCTCGAAATAGCGAGGGTCAGCTAGTAAATTGTAAAAGTATAAAGTTAGCGTTTGTTAAGTACCGTAGTATTACATAATTGTTAGCAACAACTCGAACCGTCTTTTTTGATTAATAATTACTTTTAAAACGCCTCGTTATTGTACTAATTAACTTAATACACTTTTAATTAATTTAGACATTTTGTTTGACTATTTATAAATGTTGGTGAATCTTCTTTTTAACCGATTAAATAAAATAAAGATAACTCCTATTCGATTCTAGTAACTGTAAAATAACTATGGACCTTATTTTCGATAGTTTTCGCTACGATGGGTTACCGTTCGTGGCATTCTCATTTACGGGACTTTCCATGATTCTCAAGACACGCTTAGTCACTGATTCATCAGATCTATTTCAAAACTGACATGGGACAAAATATTTCTAATGAAGTGAGGGTGTATAGTTTTCTCTGCCCAACACTTCTGGGATAAAGTCGTGAATATATGTATAATCTTTGTTGGGAATCCTGGGGGTCATCCTTCCGAGGACTAACCGGGCTCTTAACCATAGTTATTAGGTAGAGAACGTGTGGTTTTTAGTCGGTAAGAGTCCGGCATAGCATCCATGGCGGTTAAAATAAAATATAATTTACGTTACTTAGCCAACCACAGGTTGGACTTTATGAAATTCTCAAACAATTTCTATCATAAATAGAATTTCAGAATACTTTTCGAAGTAATATCGCAGCTTTCAAAAGTTGTTTAACTGTTTGTACAGGAAACCCTCTAAATTCTACAAGACAAAGGTCCTATAAACTTGCTTTCTGAAACGGTACAACCGTTAGGGGCCGTATACACAAGCGAGAGTATCGCAGCGATATTACCGTCGTGCCATGTATTTTCTACAGCGGACGTCACGATGTTACACCCGCGTAGTTCCCGTTCCCGTGGGAATACGGAAATATAGCCTATACCACCCGGGTATAGTGGCTTGCAAAGAGGGAAAAAAATTCAAATCCATTCAAAGGGTTTAAAAAGGAAACATAACGCGTTTCATTGATAATCTGATTCATTTGCAGATTTCGTACAAGAAATGCTTTAGAGACCGTAAAATAGTAAAATTATTAAATGCATCATTTGGGATTCATTTCATTACCGAATCGTTATATGATTTTGATGTTACAACTCCAAAAAAAAACGGGGACGCATTGAAATTAATAGATACATTCATTTTTCTATACAACCTCTAGTCGCGATAATATCGCCGTATGTAGACATCGTTCATAGAAAGTGTCAGGACGGTAATATCGCAGCGATTTTCTCACTCGTGTAGATGGCCCCTTAGTGTTTATTGTAATGTGATTTCGACATGGAGAAAATGGATGTTTGAATTTACTTGGAATAGTGGAAAGTTCATAATTAGGAAATTTCATGTCTTAAGTAAATGTTTGATGTTTATAAAACGTCTTGTTCAACATTCGTTTCTGATAGGTATAGTGAATTCATATATTCAATTTGATATAGTTCAAGTTTAGCTATATGGAGAAGAAATTCGCGTAATCTATTAATCTAGCAACTATTTTAGGTATTAGTATGGAATTTCTAAGCCAATGGTTCCGTTCTCTAGGTAAAATAATTAAGATTACTGATGTTTCTAATCGTAATAAAAAGACTATCTTTTCCAAACGGGATTGTTTGGGTGTAGCGTAACTACACCCAAACAATCCCGTTTGGAGAACCCGGATTTGAGAAAATTATAGTCAATACAATTAGCACAAGCCAATCGTTCTCTTGTATATTACTCATACTTTTTATTCAGCAATACCGTAGGTTCCAGACTGGATGCGTTTGGCACAGGACAGTGTGTTGTGGAGTAAATTGGAAGAGGCCTACGTCCAGGAGTGGACTGCCATAGGCTGATTTGATTGATCCCATATAGAAATAGCGTATTGATATTAAATATCTCAAACCCCTAAACGGTTCCGAGGGCTTACTCGAAGCTCCCAACCATGGCTGTTGGGCGTTACGCGAGGTTTTTTATTCGATAGGATTCCGGCATAGCATTCATGAAATATTTTCCCTCACATTAAAAAAATCCCCTAAACGGTACCGTTTGGGGGGTTTTGGTGAAATTTGAAAGGGTTTTAAAGATCACTTACCATTCTACGAACGTCAGACGCGTCATCGCTTTTACGATCGATCATGTGTGCCATCCTTAGTTGTTCTGTAGTAGCCTGCGGACAAAATTAACACATTAATGATAGCATGATCAAAATTAAACACAAAAATATGGATACGTCTTTATCCCCGAAGCAGAGGCATTATATGCCCACATTTCAACGTTTTAGAATTTGTCCCACGTAATGAGGTGGTGAACCGTTTTTATGTTATAAAGACCGAAATATTTGCAGGAAAAAGGGGGGAGTTGGAGAGCGAATGTCAAAGACTGTCGAAATCTTATCTGAGTTGTCGTTGTAGTATCCAAGAATGCCTATCCTATCCCATTGAAATCAAGTGGCAAAGTTCCTATAACGCTGCCTGGCCGCATTTACGCATTTAAAGGCATCAGAACTCATGACCCCTGAGAGTGCTTTTATACCGGGAACTCGGTTTGAGACCCAGTCTTACTGGACCATCTTGCCCCGGCAGCAACCGGGACCAGCGCTCAGTATTAGTTTATAACGAAAGGTTTAAACAAAAATATAAATGAATAGAGAATCTATCCTTTTTAAATCAGTTTAACTTTAAAAGTAAATAGCTTAAACATATTTTTTACACAGCTCAACCGTAAAATTCCAGACGTTTCACAGATTAGCCGAGACAAACAGACAGACCGTGTAAAGTTTCATTACATTTACCTAGTGAGAAACTGTTAATATGGTATTCCAAATGACACTTCAATATTAAAAGTAGGTAGGTAGATGAAACTTACTTTTCAGACTGCGAAACAACCTTCCGTTATCGAGGACAACCTCGAACTGACGGTAACACGCCACTTGGGGGTGCTGATATACCGATATAAACCGTTTAAGAACACATTTGAACAATATCATTACCTGATTGCCAAGAATTTGGTCTTCCCATAAGTTCTTATTATAATCACCTCTATAACGATCTAATTATTGCAACTATCTAATTGTTTAATAAACGGTATTTCGAAAACTCGATTATCAAATTGGAAATTAATATCAACTCGTATTAATCTGTTAAGATTCGTCTGAACAGGTTTTGGTAAATATTGAGGACTTCGCTTAGTGGAGCGTTCGCCTAATGTGGTTGTATTGAAAAACAGCCTGAGCAGCGCTGACGGGTGCGAACGAGTGGATGGGTTTCAAATTGGCACCAAATGTAACGTCGAGAGCCCGCGTCTCTTAGCGAACGCTCTTAGATAACAGTTACCTCGGATGTGTATTTATATTGACTGACAACAAAACGCATCTAAATCGGTGCATTTCTTGCTCTTAAGAGCATTATCATTGCCTGGTTTTTTTCTTGAACATCGCATCCTTATTTTCTCACATTTTCAAGTGTAAATTAAAAATTTACTGATGAAATCTCTCTACAAGTTTTGCCTGAGATGAATGACTAACGGGATGAGGAGACTGGAGTGGAAGCCACTGCTTTGTTTTGAAAAATGATGGGAAATGAAACTAAAGGTTTCGTATGCTTGGAATAAGCTACGCTGCAATGGAATAGTCGACTATAACATCTTCCTCGTCATACAGCACTAGATTCTTCTAGCGGAGCGGTAAGTGGAGACCACTGTCAATGTTTTGCTGAACAAAAGTGGTCTCTAGGATGTCGCCAGACCACGTCCAGCTCTCCATTAGGAGGGCAACCGCTATTTGAGCTAATTTACACATGACACATGAGAGCCGTGTTGCGACGGTAAGAGTACAAATTTTCGCCACCCCAATACATTCCGAGGGTGTCGTAAGAGGCGACTAAGGGAACACTTTCGCAAAAAGATCCATTGCGTAGAGAAGGAAAACTTGAAATGAAAACCGGTTGTCAGTAAAACGACAATCGTTAAGTCAAGTTGAAGGCTTTGTCAACTTGAAAAATTTTAACTGTGGGTCGCGGCGACCTGCGTCTGTCCATTTCAACACGGCAATAGGCTTGCCACATATTACGTGCGACATAAAACTATAGGGTGAAATGTGGGCGTATACTATGCCTCTGGCTACCTCTTCGGGGAAAAAGGCGTGACTATATGTATGTATGGCCGCCGAAATTGTCATAATACTTCACTTTGTAGATTTAGCAACAGGTTTTGTTTCAACCAAATAGGTATAATCGCGAGCGAAATCGCAGAAAAAAGCTAGTATATTACAAAAGCGAACACTCCGGAAGTAACCGAGACCAGCCGCTCAGATGATGATGTCAACAAATTTATAGTCCAATCCTGCTCGATCTGGCAATAATATAAACATGTCATGTTTTGACAATCGTTGTCTAAGACAGATGAGTAGAAAAATATAGTATGACAAATCATTAATTTTTTTACTATCCTGAGTAGGTATTTTAAATGAAAATAAACTATCATAAAGAAGTTATTTGGTGTCGAAATGATTGTAAGAACACTGTATGACTTATGACTCCTGGATACTGAAATATAATCAGGGTTAATACTCAATTGCAAATAACTATGGATATATAGGATCAAATGTGTTTGTTTACATTTTTGCGCAAAGCTATTGAAATACAGTATACAATCCACGTCTAACTTTTTAATTCATACATAACAATTTGTTTTGCCGACGGTTGAAGGTTGATGTGTCAATGACTCGTGTCAAGTTGATGCTTCAAGGTCAACGAGTGTGACTTTATAGTTTCTATGAGAGGAGCCTGTGATCTGTCTCCGTAGGCCTGTTAATGAGATTATCTTCACAAATAAGCAAGAATTGATTGAGTCAGTTCGAAGATGGGTTACAGTGGGGTACTGTCATTCAAGACCGATGTACTTAGTGAATTATGTTCATTTTTAGGTCCTGAATGTTTTTTGACGATGGACATCTAAGTTTTCAGATAATTCTTGTCAGCAATTTCTTTTTTTTATATTTAGCTCGCCAAATTGTCGTCGCCACCAGCCTGATGGAAAGCCGTGGCGCATCTAGCGATTGGGTCCACTTCTGACAGTGGTCCTCAAGTTGCCTCTTCACGCTCCTCTTAAAGAACCCGGGATTGTAAGATGAGGGAAACACGTGTGCGGGCCCATGTTTTGATAGTTCGACAGAGGAACGATCTTTTGAAACGCTCAGTTCTGACGAAGATTCTCTCCACTGTGTGTGAGGGGCAACTTTGCCCGGCACGTGTTGTTCGGAGTCGCAAAGGAGAGGGTGGGATCAGGTACATAATTGAGTATTAAACGTTATGGTTATGAGACGTATTACAAACGGGAAAATTTGCGAACGGGACGATTCGTGAACGGGTCGTTTTGCAAATGGGACGATTTACAAGAATCTCATGTTTTTAACAGCCATTTTGAGAAAGAGACTTTACCGTCCTAACAGTAGTGGTAGACTCTACCTACTCTTCGCCAGTCATGAGTATATAATTGCATATATCTAATACTGGCGTTGAATAGTGTATCCATTTTTTTTAACTTGATGGAAAATCCATCATGGATGCTATGCCGGGCTCCTACCGACTAAAAAACCTCACGTAACGCCCAACAGCCTATGGTTGGGAGCCCCGGGTAAGCCCTCGGAAGGATGTCCCAGCTCCCAGGAGAGGAATAGTGTATCTGTTCCGGCATCCAATGCGAACCGGGACTAACGGCTTAACGTGTCTTCTACAGTTAAGGAATGCTCGTCAATATGGAAATTGCACAAAGCTGTTAATAAAAACCAGCTATTTATTTTTAGACAACTGTTGCCCACGACTTTGTACGCGTGAAAATTATGTTATAATGCCAATTTGATTGCTCTCTGCTTAGTCCCTAGGATATGTAGCGTGATAATATATAGTCTATTTGAAGGCCCTACCCCTAGTTAATATTAGTGCAAGATTTGAATCAAATCTATTGAGTACTTTTCGAGATCCTTCCGGACAAACAAACAAACAGACAAAAAAAAATCTAACTATATTTTCGGCTTCGGTATCTTATGTTGAACACCCAGCGAGTATTTTTTTTAAATATTTCCAATGTACAGTTTTGACTTTTCTATCATTTTATAATATGTATAGAAGATGCTAAAAGCCTTGATGACATGAAGCCAAGTTCACTAGCAGCTTGTACACTCGCCCTGTTTTATCGAGCCTGCCTCAACACAGCACATAATCGTTTACAGACCTTAGTCAGCGGGCTCAAACGCGCCGAGCGCTTCAATAGATCCATAATGTGAAGTAAAAGTGTATTACCTACTCATAACAATGCAATTATTTCTAACTAGCGGACTTCACGCGGTTTCACCCGCGTAGTTCCCGTTCCCGTGGGAATACGGGAATAAAATATAGCCTATGTTCACCGCAAAGAGTGTAGCTTCCCAACAGTGAAAGAATTTTTCAAATCGGTCCTGTAGTTCCGGAGCCTATTCGTTACAAACAAACAAACAAAAAACAAATCTTTCCTCTTTATAATATTAGTATAGATTTACTCGAGCACCTATAAAACACATTTCAGTGTTATTTCCCCCCTCTTACAGGCCCATCATCGTACCGCTCGCCACTCGCCACAGACAGGGTGTTCAACCATTGGGAGTCCTCGGGTATCCTTCTGAAGGCTTACCCGGGGCTCCCAACCGTAGGCTGTTAGTTATGATACGTGTAGTTTTTAGTCGTTAGGAGTCAGAGCATCCCTGTGGGATATTCCTCACGTGTGTTCTACCGCGCACTGCGTCTAGAGCTGTCGGATGGTGGCTAACTTTCTTGGAAAGAAACTTATCTTTTGAATTATGAAATTTTTGAATTTTGTATATTTTAGAATAGACGTTTTAAGAAGTTGTCGTTTTTCGAAGTTGTCATTTTAGGAGGTTGTTCTCAGGTTAAGGAATAGAATGTACAGTCAGCGGCAGAGAAAAGTAAACAGGGCCGCTTTTTGAAGAAAGAATTTTCTCGGAAAATCTTTAATAATTATATTTTTATGAGATTTTGTATAGTTATAGAATTAAACAAATTTAATAACCATAGCCAATTTCATAAAAATATATGAAAGAGTTTTTGAAAAAGTCAATGCTTACAGGGCTGCTCTGTATCCTTTTCTCTGCAGCTGACTGTACTATGGTGACCACTTTCAATCTTGTAGGCTTGGTGACAGCAATAGACTTGCTCCTATTATGTGGGACTAAAACATACTAGCAAAGTGTCAGTTTGTTATACACCTCTGCCTACCTATTCCGAGATGGCACTGACATAGAATTTTGTACACCTTCCTACTTCCCATGGGAACAGAGATCTTATTCTTAGCATTCCATGGATTTACTGTGCGTATGCCGGGTCCATAGTGTGGCACAAGGGGAAACACCCCGACGGCGTCTGGGACTGGACAATTTTTTAAACAAATTTATTTTCAGACTATGCTCTATCCCTGTACCAAATATCAACTAAATCTGTTCAGCCATTACGGTTTACTAATGTTTGCCATAATTTAAAATGCCATAATTTCATATGCCATACTGGTATTTGCCATAATTTCATTAGACATAACGCTTTAGTTGCCATAATCGTGAAATGACATAAATGACTTTCACTAATTCCATTGGTCATAATCGATCAAGGGTCATAATAATTTAAATCCATAAATGTATTTGCCATAATTTTCGTTTTCAATAATGCCATTTTCCATAACTTTTATTCACCATAATATAAATAAAGATAATTTATACGACACAGATAATTTATTCACAATTAAACCTAAAACTAAACCTCATAATGGCGTCTACTAACTAAGCTCGACGGAGCCCCGCTTCGCGGGGCTCCTATTTCTGGATGGTTTAAAAAAAACCACGAAGACTTAAGGCGGAAGCTCCGCTTCGCTTCGCTCCCGCCTTAGTCTTCTAACCTAACCTATACGAGTCGGATTGCACAGACTCAGAGTGTTAACGATAATTAATTTAGACCTAACAATATTATGTATTATTTTCATAATTATATCAAATTTTAATTATGTCAAGAGTCGATTATGAGATGTGTTACTTATGGAAACTAATTATTATGATTTATGTTGTTATAGAAAGTCATTTTATGGCAAATAAAAGTTATGACTGTTGAGTTGTTAAGGCAAACGTTATTAGTATAAATGATAATAGTGCAAGCAAATATTATGATCGGGGATTATTATGGCAAACAATATTAGTGCAAATGAATTTATGGGAAACGAGATAAGACCAGCCATTACTGCCTTATTGAACATCTAAACTTAAATAATACTAACTGACCCTCACAACTTCGTTTGTGTTACATTTTTTATTGCTGCTCAGCTCCTATTCATTGTAGCGTGATGATTTATTGCCTATGACACTCCGCAATAACATAGCTTTCTATTGGTGAAATAATTTTGAAAATTGGTTCAGTAGATCCAGAGATTACCCCTTACAACGTCACAACCTCACAAACGTTACATACATACATATAGTCACGCCTTTATCCTCGAATGGGTAGGCAGAGGTATAGTATACACCCACATTTCACCTCATAGTTTTATGTCCCATGTAATAGGTGGTGAGCCCATTGCCGTGTCGAAATGGACAGGCGCAGCTAGCCGCGTCCCGCATTCGAAGTTTTTCAAGTCGCCCATAAGACCTTCAACTTGGCTTAACAATTGTCATTTACTGACAACCGGGTTTCATTACTAGTTTTCCTTCTCTACGCAATGGATATTTTTGCGAAAGTTTTCCCTTAGTCGCCTCTTACGACACCCTCAGGATGTATTGGGGTGGCGACATTTTGTACTCTTACCCGTCGCAACATGGGACCCCGTCGCCTCACGGGGCTCACGAACTCTTTATTATTAGTATAGATTAAAGCGAAGCTTAATAAACCTTACCTGTGGTTTAACCTTCTCCTTAGCTGGGGGTTTTTCTGTGGTCTTGCGGGTGTCCTGTGCGTGCTTCACCTCCTTCGCACCCCCCTTCGCACCACCCTTGGTGGCGCGGGCACCCAAACTCATCTTTTAATCTATATACGATATATTTACAGCCTCTATTTACAAGCAGCTGAAACAATACAAGGAAATCTATTAATTATTAAAAACTGATAAAGTGTGAGTTGGGCTCAGGCGTGGAGGTTTCATTCATTGTGTGAAGCCCCCTTACATTTTTATTTCTAGTATCTAAATATATATAACTCAAAGGTGACTGACTGACTGACTGACATAGTGATCTATCAACGCACAGCCCAAACCACTGGTCGGATCGGGCTGAAATTTGGCATGCAGGTAGATGTTATGACGTAGGTATCCGCTAAGAAAGGATTTTGATAAATTCTACCCCCAAGGTGATAAAATACGGGAAGCAGGAACGGGAACAAATTTTGCGCGGGCGAAGCTGCGGGCATCAGCAAGTTTGTTAATAAAGTGGCAACAGAAATATAACATCGGTAAAAAATTTAGCAGTCTACCGATACAGGCTGTAGACCAAAAATGAATAATAGCCTATGTTCACCGCAGACAAAGACTATGAACACATATTTTGAGTCAATGTTGGCACACTACATTGTATTGCAAATTTGACAAAAAAGAATATTTAGATCTCGAATATTTACTCTATGACCTACAAATATATGTAAATATTTGTATTGTGTACTAGAAACCTAATAGATCACATTGTAACACTTCCAGACTATGTATATCCGTGTACCAAATAGGTATAAACCCTTCAACTGTTAGTGTGCTTTAAATACAAAGATTCAAACATCTTCAGAAACTTTTAGATCAATATCAATACATATAATAAAATCGTAACTGTCTGTTTGTCTGTACGTTTGTGCACACTAATCTCAGCAAACGCTAAACCTATTTCAATGCGGTTTTCTATTTTGCTTTGCGGTTAACTCCACTTAACATTTAGTGTTTGTTTCATGTCAATCGGTTCATAAATAAAAAGTTATATCAACCTAAAGAACCACTAAGTAAGATTCGTAAGCATTATCAGTGCTTAGCTTCATTAACATATCTACTACATTCTACAGTATTATTGTCACTTACTATTCTGTTCAAATAAATTGTGACTCAGAACTACAAACATTAGTTGTTAGATAATTAGCGCCTCTATCTATAATAATATTATAAAGAGGAAAGATTTGTTTTTTGTTTGTTTGTAATGAATAGGCTCCGGAACTACTGGACCGATTTGAAAAATCCTTTTACTGTTGGAAACCTACACTCTTTGCGCTACATTTTATTCCCGTATTCCCACGGGAACGGGAACTATGCAGGTGAAACCGTGTGACGTCCGCTAGCTTTGAATATTTTAACCTTTGTCTTACAAAACAATTCATTGATTATGTTATAGACTTTTATCAAACCAACATTAAGTTTTTAGACTATAATGAGAAATGGGCAGCAGAACAGGCAGTCGGATCATTCACTTGACAGAAAATAATAAAGCATTTTTTTATGCCACAAAGTCTCACTCAGCTGTGATTAGTAATACACAACTAAAACTGAAATGAATAACATGAATTTGACAGCTTTATGTATCAAGTGTTGTTAGCTTCGTTCCAAGCTAAAAATTAAAATTTTTTGCACTTGATAAGCTGGGCAACTCTTGAACTAATTGTTAGAAATTTTATGATCCACTAAATGCCCATTTTAGCATTTCTGGGACATCTTTAGACTACTCAAGCTGCCTCGCACTGCGGATAACTAAGGATCTGTATAGTATTAGTAGATCAAGTATGGCATGACATTCACAGAGATTAAAAAAAAAACCATTTCAGTAAACAACTTAAAAGTTATTACTTCCTAACAGCAAAGAGATTGCACATAGAAATAATAGTTTTTAATGTCTTCATGTAATAAAGTTAAATTTTACTTTAGCAAGTGTAAAATAAAAGAATCATTTTTATGTGTGAATGGCAAAGTTAGGAGTCATTGACCCTGACATTAAGAGAAATTTTGTGTTGTGGTAAGCTTAATGAATATGTATGAGTACCAGATATGAAATATTTGCAAGTGTTACTGAAATTTACAGAACTATCTATATAAATATGCTGCTTTAGTAAAAAATAAGGTCATTTATAATATTTTCTAGGACCACAAGTTATAAAATGTAACTGTAATAACTTCATAAATAATGCTATACTAACATATTACAAAACCGAGAATAATGCAATGTTTCGAAACTAAAATCACGAATAACCATTTCATAAAAGATGTTTCGATATCCAAACGTAATTTACTTAAATAAAAATACAGACAGTTTTGATCAAAATAAGATAGTGAAACAGATTGTAAATCATAGGTAAATTACAAGCAAAATGTTCAAAAACAAATCTAGCGATTTACCACTCACGAAGAGAGGAACAAGCGGTAAATACGTAAACAAAACAATTTGGGCGGATCGCGCTAAAACATGAATTTCTAAAGAAAATTGATGATTTCACTAACTCAAATGCAGAATTAAACTTAACGTAACGTTTTAACTGTCATTGCGAAACGATTTTTTCAGTGATTTTTTCGCAAAAATTGGAACAATGAATCAGACGGTGGCAGTAGTAGGGTACAAGACAATCATGTAAATTGTTGATAATTCCTATCAGAGCAGCGGCAGATATCACACGTATCAGTTTTACCACGCCATTTCTACAGCTCACGTCATCAGAATCAGACACCACCAAGACGAAACTCAATAGGCCAGCGGCACATGTGGGGGACGCCATTCTTGAAGCACCTTTCTTGGTATCAAAATGACAGTCTTTGTTGACGAAATATTAGTGCACACCACCGATTAAATCACCTCAATTTCACGCACATCAACACACAATAACATCAATGCAATTTTCTTTACCTTATTTAAACAATAGTATCCAAAATACAACAAAAATTCTAATAAAATTTACCAATTTCCATACCTGTTAGTGCGCTCAAACGCAAGCTGGTCACGTGACTGCATAGAGTTGGGACATCGATAAAATATTAAAACCGGTTAAAAGATTGGCCGGTTGCACTGTTAAAAAGTATTTAAAAGTGCGTTTTTTATATTAATATAAATATAATATAACAAATTTTAAGACATTTAAGACTCGCCGTTGCTCGCCGTTAAGAATATATCAATAAAAAAACTCTCTTTCAAAAATAGGATTCTTATTTTGACAGAACTTTTTGTGCATTCAGTTATCGATGAAATGTTAAAAATCGATTATTTAAACAATCGATTGACAATTATTAAAAAAAACTTAAAACCGTATTCGTTCTTTCAAAATTTGTATTTTTATTATAAAGACACATTATGATATGATTAATTGAAAAACACCTTGAGAGATTCAGAAATTTCAGATCCGATTCGACAGTACTGTTTTCGTTTCGTCCGTTTGTCTGTGTGTATGTCCGTTCCGGTCTAGAGAACACATGCTCTTTGATCAAAATACAACTTTTGTCGAGAGCTTTTTTTGATAGAGATAAAAATGGGGGAGAAAAGGGGTGAAGATGTTATGTGTGTTACCGCATTATTTATGAACGGAACATGATGAATTTTAGCTAAAACAAAAAGGATATGATTCATCACAGGTTGCATTTTTTGTTTTTTATTTTATGGGTTGTCGAAAAGTCCACTATTCGCAGAAGTACTTGATACTTTATTTCTGTTTTTATTATTTGTTTTTATAGCAACAGAAATACATTATCTGTAAAAAATCAACTGCATCACAGCTATCACGGTTTATAAGATTGTCTGGTGATGGTGACAGACACACGGATAGCACTCTCTCTACCTCCGGAGGGCTCAAGCAAGGTCAGATCCGATAGGGGCAGTCTTCCGCGCACGCTTAAGTTGTATAATGATCTTCCTGCCTCGGTTTTACCAAACCTCGTTTTTACGGTTCTTCGAAAGGGGTCTTAGAACGATTTTACGGGGTCGGCAGCGCGAGTATGGCGCCTGTGGTGTTGCAAACGTCCATAGGCTGCGGTGACTACCGGTCCTTCTGCTTGTCTGCCACCTTGGTGGTATAAAAAAAGCAGAGTCTCAGTAGTAGGGTTCCGTACTCAATGGGTAAAATGGGATGCTATTTCTCAGAGAGAGACTCCACAGTCAATCTTTCTGTCTGTCTATCACGAGGTGGTTCTCAGGAATCGTGATAATTATAGATCTAAAAACTATATCACAAATGATGTATTTTAGTTGCCGCTATAATACTAAAGTCAGAAAAACATCTAAGGGGCGAACGTCATTTTTTGCCGCTTTTGGTACGGAACCTCTTGCGCGAATCCGACTCCAACTAGGATGATTATAATATGAACACTATTAGATAGTTTAGCCCCGTGTGACAACGCGAAAGAGTACAAAATGTCACCACCCCAATTCATTCCGAGGGTATCGTAAGGCGACTAAGGGAACACTTTCGCAAAACGATAGGTACAGTGCGCGGAGAAGGAAAACTCGAAATGAAGCCAGGTAGTCAGTAAAATCACAATTGTTAAGCCTAGGGGTTGAAAAATTTCAACTGCGGGTCGTCACGACCTGCGCCTGTCCATTTCAACACGGCAATAGGCTCACCAACTTAAGTACGAGGGACATAAAACTGTTGTCGTATACTATGCCTCTGTTTACCCCTTCAGAGATAAAGGTGTGACTGTACTATATAAATAAACTAGTTGCTGTGCGCGGCTTCGCCCGCGTGAATTTCAGTACCCGTTACCGCTTCCCGTGGGAACATATTGTACCAATTTTCAGCCCAATCCGTTTAGCCGTTAGAGCGTGATTGAGTAACAAACATCCAAACATGTAAACATCCAAACATCTTCACAAACTTTCACATTTATAATATTAGTAGGATAAAATAGCGGCGTTTTCCCTGAAAGAAAACGCATATTAAAATACTTACCTAATTCGAAGCTTATATAATGAGATAGGCATATCCGTTACCCGTAGGCTTATCTTACTCATGTTTGATGACGTATTTCCGTTGACTCAGCAGGCAGGTGGCGCCATCTGTGAACTTATAAAGGTACATGGCGTCCATTTTGTCCTCATTGGCTTTTATTCACCAGGCAGATTTAAAAAGTAAGCTTCGAATCAGGTAAGTATTTTAATATGCGTTTTCTTTCAGGGAAAACGCCGCTATTAAAAGTACTTGACCGTAATTCGAAGCTTATATAATGAGAAATGTTTGTTTTCGCCTGGTGAGTGACGGAAACGCCAATGTGATTCTAATTTATTTTTAGGAAAATAATATTACAGAATGTTGTATGTATGGTATCTAGATTTATAATCTTTACCATCTTGAACAACTTCATATGTAATCTTAAATAGACTAAATAAGGAATCTTATTTAAGGAGTAGTAAGTATTCCTTCTATTGACAGGATTAAATAATTGCGAATTATTATTATATTTGATTGGTGGTAGTAGCTGACATTATTACTCGACGATAAAAATTTTTGAAATCCATCGTCAATTACCTCGTGTTAAGGATTAATTTGATCTTACCACCACCACCAATTCTTAGAAGCTGCTGCTGACCGAGTAGTGCCGGGGCTAGATTAGTTGGAGAACCTCTAACAGTCATAAATAAACTATTTGACTGTGTAGTCTCATATCGGTTACTCTGATACCCTAATTTCTATCTAGAATAAAGGATTCAATTGATTAGTCGTAGGTGTTATCTTTGTTTACAATAGTTTTCCAACCAGATTGTCTGAAATGAAAATGATCAGTTTCGGACTCTTGATTCGGGCCTAAAAGTAGTACCTATGACGTGAGTTAATACAATCGAGCAAAGTTAGATCGTGGTTGTGGCGACCTAAGCATAAAATCACTATGACGAGGAACTTGAAAAATGTTCTCTGTGTATCAATACTTGGTAATATTGAACTAAGTCATCAATCCCAATATCAATGAATATGTGACTTAGCTTTCTTTACATTTTTTAAAAAGATCGACCAAGATATGTTTAACCAAAACATGTTAACTATGTAAATTTCACTAACTGTTTCTATATTATTAAGAACAGCAACAACAGATTTATGTAACAGAATCTTATTATATAATAACCATGAATAAAATGCAAGTCGGAAAAAACTGTAAAATTTATAAGTATCTTAAAAGTTAGGTCTCTAGGAGCTCAATAGTAGAAGTTTTTGATTTTATATCTGTTATTTACCTCTTAGCCCCCCCACCCCACATTTCTACAGATTCTCTATGTGAGGTGGTGGGAGACCTGTCGAGGTGTTTATTAGAAGGAAAGAAATAATGTTTATTAGGTTCTTTTGCAGGTTCTGCAGAACGAATGGAGCTTACAGAGCTCTGCCCTCTATTATTACCTTGTGCCATCGCGGCACCACAAACACTCCTGTTGACCGATTAAGGTGTGACAGCATCTTGGGTATTAAAAATGGTGGTGGAAGTAATATTCACACATTACAAACAGGCCTATCATGTAGTGTTCTCCATTTCATAATAGGAATATTGTTTGTAGGCAATCTTGCCTCAGTGGTCTTTGAAGCAAGGATGCTCACATAAAATACCCGGAGGAGCTGATACATAAAATATGGTATCGGCTCGGAATGCGGTGTATGGTGAAGTCAATTTGATGTCGGACCATTACACGCAAGCTGACGAGTTAAGTTCGTCAAGGCAATTGATTTGGTCTCGTCCCTCTGGGGGGATAAACTACAACTGCTTTGAATGAGTACAGACTGTAACACAGTACCGGTATATGATTTCGAATCATGTGTAAGATTGTTAACATCTCTCTTTGATGCAGTGCAATCTTTGTTATTCTGAACCCTCGAACCTGTTAGAGAAATGTTTTCTAGCTGGGCTCCCAAGCGAAATCTGACGCGTCCGTAGTAAGAAAGCATCTCGGATGGAAAGCTTGTAAAATTGTAGAGAACCGGTAATTGCGGATCCACTATTGGAGTTCCACTTGTACCACTCCGTGCACTACTATTTTCTTCAGTGGGTTGTCGGTTAGGGGATTGACCGAATTCGATGTGACGCTGAGGTAAAGCTACTTCTAGGCACTGCGAAAGTGGTAAAAATTCAAAAGACCCACCAAGTTTGAATTTTCTTTATAAGAACTAAGTTTCTTTGATTTGGAATTAAATAAATCTTCCTTTTATGTCTAATATATTTTCTTTTGGTATTGGACTTTCAGGTTGTTCTACGTCTATCGCATAACGATATGAGAGGTTTCTTTGGGAACCTATTATTGTTTTCTTCCAATTGTCTAACCATCCATGGGTTTGAAGAGTTTTCAAAGCTATTTGTACGTGTTTGTGAAGAGTAACAGGATTTTGATGCGCAAAATGAGATTGTGTAGGAAGACGAGAATTTGAATACTCTTATTCTATAGAAATCGAGGCACCCAGATGGTGAGAAACGAAAATGTTTTGGGTGCGGCTTACCCGAGCGGAAGACAAGAATGTGCTCTGAGAAAGAATAATGTACACTACATCAGCTTTATCATGAAAATAAGCTTGACTGAGATGTATTTTGCACATGCAATCTCGTGGTTGGAAGAAATTTGGTAAACGGAACACGCTGAAAGATAGAATTATTCTGGCTTCACAAAGGCGTACAATGTGCTAAAACTTAATACTGGGCGGATGACCCATCGCTATTTGAAGTTAGGAAAAGTGGAGAAACCAAACTTGGTGACAAAGGAACTAGTTTTAGAGTGCCTTGAGCATTCATCTTTTGAACCATTGCACAATGTGGTCATTTCAGTTAAAAAGGAAACCTTTTTAAAACGAGTTCGTTATATGGATTCTTAAGTATTTAAAGCAATTAGTATTCCACCTTAGACAAGTTTTCCATTGCATTTTAACATAAAGTGAAAATTTACAACTTTGTCAGGACGGGACTTGAACAGAGTTCGGCGTAAATTTAAATTTGGGAAGGTTATCAGTTTTGAGCAGCATTCGAACCTGCGTCCTCTCGAATACCGTGCAGGACGGATTGGAGTTTCTGGATAAAGGGAATGCGGTACCCTTTTATAAATTTAAAACTTTCCGACACAGAATGACAGGGTCATATCATTTAGTGTTTCCTTTGCTGGTGTGGGCAGAGGATGTTAAACCTCTCCTCGTCTCTTTGAGAGCCTCAAGCTCGGAAATTTCGTAATTGAAGGGACATCCTTGCATGGTTACTTAGTATGTTATCGTACGCCTGGTTACTATCGTTTACCCAATTATTATAGATATTGTACATACCCCTCGAGAGTAGTAACTGGTTAGTGTTTCCTTTGCTGGTATGGGCAGAGGATGTTAAACTTCTTAGTCTCTTTTGAAGAAACATTTACTGTCGTATGCCCAATTATTATAGATATTGTACACACCCCTCGAGAGTGGTAACTGTAATACAGGCCTAAAAAGGCTCTTGGTACAATGGAATCTGGACTCCATTCGATGGAGATCTGATCTTGACGCCTGATCCTCTCGAAGGCTGGCGTAATGATTTGGATGAAGTTTTTTGGGGGTCATCCTTTTTGGAGGTCGAAGACCAAATGCATGCCTTCCCGAGTGCCGTTGAAAAGGCTTCAGCCTCGAAAATGTATGTGTTTGAAGGCGATATTTTATTAAGGTTCATTTTTAAGAATTGGTCTTTGACAATTCTGAGAATAATATATGAACTCAGATCTATGGCCGCAGGCCATTTGTAATAAATTGATAAAAGATTTATGGAAATCCTATTATTAAAGTAGGTCTTCAATTTTGTCATAAATATTATATAAAGTGGGTATCAGCATATTATCTTATCTAGGCAATTTGTCGCCAAAACGTGTCTATCAACCTCTTAGGTTATACTGTGTCTTAGGATCTTGGGTAACCGAAATCTCTTTTAATGCTGTCCCTATATAAAATACGAAGCAAGGATGATTGGCTGTTTCTATCATCCTCGTAAATTAACCTCTGATCTGTGAAGAAATTTACACTTGGTCAGGACCAGTGTTAGGTAAATGAGAAATAACTCACCTATTTCCATCATCCTTTTCTGGTTCAGTGGAAGTCGGCTTCTTTTACTCCACTTACGAAAATGCACGTGGCGTTGCGATCGCCGCGTATTTGAAGTTCGAGCTAAATGAGCTGGAACTGTAGCTATTTGACGTACCTAATACAGTAACTGGAGCTCAGAGCACGCTTCTGAAATACTCCACTTGGAATTAGCTCACTTTCTAAGGATGGAGGATTCATTTCTATCAAGAAACCAAACTAAAAGAAATAGTATTATGTTAGGTACCTAAAATTTAAGTGCTACTTTCATGGTGAACATTTAGTTATTACTTTGACACACTCGTACGTATTCAGAAACTTGGGATGATTACGATTTTACCCATAATAGGCCATATTTTTACATGTATAGGAACATCTAGTAATTAATGGGCCTTTATGTGGGTAGGTATAAAAATATTTTGAAAATATTTTCTATATTCGGCGGTACTTACGCTGTACATACACGAAGCAAATAATATCTAAAAAAAAAATATTAGTACCTATGAATACAATCTATAAAATCAGTTTAGTATTAGCTGTAACTAAAGATATTAAATAAAAGAAAATACTGCAACCTCGAAAGGTTTACGTGCTATTTTAAAATAATAGGTTATTTCACGTTATGACGTATCACACTCATATGTGATCGTAAAAATATGAAGTAAAAACATAACTGAGACTCAAACGAACGGTCAAGCCGTTAAATATGTCTGTAGGTTCACTTACTTCAATCACACGTCACTTGTTTTAGATTCACTGTATATTCAAACGAACGGCAAAGCCGTTAAATAATTATTTCTGTAAATTCACTTACTTCATCCCAAGTCACTTTTTATAACTTTACTAGGTATATAACTAGTGATAACTAGAAAAAATAAATGCACTAGCAGGTGCTCCTGCTATAACCTTTTGCTACGGGAATCAAAACGCCAATGAGGACAAAATGGACGCCATGTACCTTTATAAGTTCACAGATGGCGCCACCTGCCTGCTGAGTCGACGGAAATACGTCATCAAACATGAGTAAGATAAGCCTACGGGTAACGGATATGCCTATCTCATTATATAAGCTTCGAATTACGGTCAAGTACTTTTAATAAATATATATTTGTGAACATTTATATTCATATGTATGTATATGTATGTATCGATATTTTTGTCTAAATCGATACTGTCACTAATTTTGACGCTTAACTATAAAAACATGAAACGGCGATAGTTAAGTAACGGGAGAAGGAGATGGGCTGGAGAGAGCTCTCACAGAAAATTTCCGCGATCTGTGGTGGGGTGGGCGCAGGCTAGTATTTGACCAAGACTACTGTAAGTCTTTTACTCCTTAACCGAGGGCCTGAAGACGGTGAGTGGCCTGCTCGCTATCCTTACAGAAGCAGTCCTAAGATAGATGGGGACCTGACGTGAGAGCATCATGCATGCCTCATGCCCCAGGAATTGGGAGACTACCGGAACCAATTCTCTAAGAAAGGAGGGCAGCACCCAAATATCTAGATGACCAAAGTTTGCCGGGGATCCTGAGTCATTCATCCGAGAAGTTACCCCGGGCCCTGGGTACATAGGACGCCGCGCCGAGGTCTAACCACATGGACCTAGCCAGGTAAGGTCCGTGTGGTCAGACCTCGGCGTAACTCACCAGCAGGGATTTTTCAGCCCTAAAAATGGGCCGTATCATGCACATTATACTTTGTAGCATTTCTATATTGTGCTGCAGCATCAAGCAGCTTATGGCGGTTGCTGCTTTTGTTTAATTTGAAAACCGGATTTTAAAAATGACTGAATATCGGTTTTTCATATGATTACTATTTCGGTGACTAAATCGATTTAATAAACCGGTATGAACGCACTACGCACTACAGCGATGACATGACGTTCAGAAACTAACTGTATCAATTATTTTCGTAAGCTTGTATTTTCTTAAATGAAATGTAAAATTTAATGCAAATAAATATTAAATCAGTGTCAAGAATTTGATTGTAATAACAATAATGTATCTACACAATACATACATTATTGGTATTACCAAAAAATATTTAATAACAAATCCAGCTACAAGTTTGTAAATGCGAATTATTTTTTCAGTTTTTTGTTATTACAGCTATAATACAGAAATATAATCTGCAAAAAATTCAACTGTCTAGCTATCACTGTTCATGAGATACAGCCTCTCGTGACTAGTGATTTCCGTGACGGACAGACTCAGTAATAGGGTCCGATTATTACCCTTTAAATTATATTTGAAAACAAGTTCAGTAAAATAACATGTTATGTATCCGCATTGAAATCAAGTATCGTGTGATAATTAAATCAAGAAGATTTTTAAAAAAGCATACTTCATAGTTGAGTGGCTGATTCTGAACGAAATCTATACCCGTCAGCTCCGGCGCGTCCCAAGCACGTCCCAAGGCAATTCCCATTCCCGCCACATTTGCTGTCAAGTCAAAAGTCAAAAAATAGAAAAATACTCCCTGTGGCCTGTTTGTTTTGATATCTGTTGTATGAAAATATTGAAAATAAAATTTAACTATGTCTGTTCAATAGGATATATTATTTAAAATCACAAATAAAACAGCCTGGTGCTTATTATTGTGTTTTGTATTGACCTTTTGAACCACTGCAATGTCTCTTCTGGAAGATATATTTTTACAAGACGAGGCGAATGAAGCTCAAGAACTAGAAAGAGTGATTGAAGGAGATGAATTTGACGAGCGTCCTCGATCACTTTCTGGTGATGAAAGTGATGATGGCGATGGTGCTAGACGAGAAAGTGAAGCAGGTAGGTTTTGCTAGTATTACAAAGTGGTAAGTTGTTTGAACATAATCAATAAAGACTGCTAAAACCGTGCATAGTCTACGGTGTCCACTGCGATCTTGTCGGCCGTCCGCTTGTCTGCTAATGTAGTACTGGGTTCAACTAATGTGTCTTAATTTTTATTACCATCAATACATTGAAATGATCTTACTTGAAACAACAGCTATACCTGTGTTATGTAGAAATTCGCATTATCTTACAGAGGAAGACAAACGTCGAGTAGATCCATCTTCAACTAAAGTTAAAAAGGTTATCAAAAATCCAAGATTTATTCTGAATCCAGCTCGCCTCACAGGTCCTAGAGGGATTCAAGTCATTCCTGAGCATTTTAAAGATTTTAAGTTCAAAGGTAAGCACACTATTTCCTCTTGAGCCATCTATGAAACCTTATGTATTTAGAAATATAATGTTTGTCGGCTGTCTAGATCCTATCATAAGTTTATATAAACTTAAATTGGGCTAGATCAGTGTAGAAAATGTACATGGTTTTTTCCCCATAACCATTTTTTACTGCATAAAATGTAAGTTCTAGTCTATCTTTCTAAAAAATGTCAGCAGAATCAATTCAGTGGTTCAGGTTGAAACGAACAAACAAAAATTTTATTTCACTTATATAAGTATATACAGATGCACTTATAAAACTTCACAAATATGAACCCACTTGAGAAGAACTGGCAAGACACTCAGTGGGCTATTCTTTTTAGTGCTCTATTTACATTAAAATAATCTATAAACTATTACTTTTTTTTTTAAATCCAAGAAAAATGTTAAAATACAGGTGTGAGAACCTAACAGACAGACTGACTTTCATTTATATACTAATAGGGCTATAAGATTAAATTGAGTATGGTTTTCCAGGTAAGGGGCATGAAAAGCAAGATTTAGATATGGTACTTAAAAAACTAGAACATTGGGCGTACAGGCTGTACCCTAAATTTCAGTTTCAAGACTGTTTGAAGAAGATTGAAACTCTTGGCAAGAAGAGGCCTGTAATGGTGAGTTTTATTTTATAAGGAACCGACTTCGCGCAGTTTCACTCCTGTAGCTTTCTTTCACATAGGAACATTCTTCGGTTCAGTTTCGGAGTCTATTTTTACCACTCTTTTGTGTAGTCAGTTCTATAAATTGGTAAAGTATAATATCTCACCCCCATAAGCAATCCAGTACTTGACTGATACCTGGTATGACTTTCTTAAATTTCATTTTGGGCTGTTCAATTTTACTCCTGTCCATCCATTTAGAAAAACAAGCATAAAAATATAAAACCCTTTTGCATTTCAGGTACACCTTCACAAAATTCGTACGGACCAATTTTTATCAGAGGAAACCGTAGTCCAGAAGGACTCCAGCGATGACGAGGCTCAACCAGTGCAAGAAGAGGATGAATTTGACAAGTTACTGCAGCGACAAATAGATATTGCACGATCTACACCCGGACCGGGGTCGGTGAAGAAGAATGTGAGCAATGATCATTGGCAGAGGCTAGTGGATACACCAGGTCATGAAGACAGGTAATTACAACACATAATCTTCATACATACATATAGTCACGCCTTTATCCCCAAAGGGGTAGGCAGAGGCATAGTATACATTTACCTACATTTCACCTTATAGTTTTATGTCCCACGTAATAGGTGGTGAGCTTATTGCCGTGTTGAAATGGACAGGCGCAGGTCGCCGCGCCACGTAGTTGTAAATTTTCAAGCTGCCCATAAGGCTTGGCTTAATGATTGTCATTTTACTGCCAAACGGGTTTAATTTCGAGCTTTCCTTCTCTACGCAATGGATCTTTTTGCGAAAGTGTTCCCTTAGTCGCCTCTTACGACACCCTCAGAATGTATTGGGGTGGCGAAATTTTGTACTCTTACCCGTCGCAACAGGGGCCCCGTCGCCACACGGGGCACACATGCTCTTATTCTCTGTTATTACATAAACTATGAAATAAAGGGTAAGGTACTTATTATCTGGCCTAACAATGTTTTCCTTGAGGCGTTCGATGCATCATTCCTCCATGACAAAACCATTTCGGTACTCTCGGTTAATTTGATTAACTGATGTTCCATCATTTAACTAGACAAAGAAACTACGGGGATATTGCCTTCTTTTGTTGGCATTGTAAGAGGCGACTATCACTCGTCGTCTGGTCTCGTCCATGAGTCAGCAGATGATACATGGACCCTGTCCTTGTCCCCAGTATGCTCTTTGGCACTCAAAAGTTACATTAACTTTGATATTTTCCACAGATCATCCTTTACAATGCCTAAAGCTACATCATCACCATCCATAAGTGATGAACAAAAGGAAAGAATGATTAGGAATCGTAAATTAGCTGAAGAAAGACGTTTAGCGAGACTCAAACAAAGTACTAGTATGGATAACAATAGCACAGCCAATAATACTATTATAGAAACCAATGAAGGTTCTAAAGATAATACTAATGTATTAACTGCTACTAATACAGAAGATATTGTTAAAAATACTATATCTAAGAAGAGTAACAGATCAAATGTAATAGATAGTTCCGATTCTGAAGAAGATAATAATATGAATGTAGTTTCTGAGGCTATTATAGTAGATGTACATCATAACAGTAATTTAGAAGAAGAAAAAACAGCATTTGATGATATCAATACTAGAAAGACAGATAATGACACAGAAGAAATGGTCATCGATGATGAGAATATGATTGCATATGATAAAGACGATGTTGTGGATTTGACTAAACCAAATATTGAACACAGTAGTACTACTAATAAGAGTAATAATGAAAGAGATATTGATGAAGATGATAATGTAATAGTGGAAGAAACCAGTGATGATAAAAATAATGATAATGTTGACAGAGTTGATATAAGTGATGATAATGATTATATGAAAGAAAATAACACTGAAACTATTGAAATAAATGATGATAATAGTATAATAGTGAATGATACTATAAATAATAAGAATGCAAGTGATAATTTAGGAGACAATACCGGTATAAGTGTTGAAAATAATGAAAATATTGACCAAATTGAATCAAATAGTCCACAATTGGATGAAAATGTTAAAGAAAAGGATGTTGTAGAAAATTTGACAGGTGTAATGGATGTAGATTTTAGTGATGACTTTTAAGATAAATAAAATTATTTATTGCAACAATGTTGGTATATTTTTATTTTCATTAGGTACTGTAATGGTTCGATTGTGTAACAGAAACCAACTGGTGTACTGAAGTTCTGGGTCAGACCAAATATTTGTGTGACCCAACAAATGTTTGTTTCGGAGTTAAGGTGTTTTCTATGTAAGTATAATTAAATTATGTAATGTTTGTATTTAGAAATATAGCCTACATATATCAATCAGCTATATTGGGTGTACAGTCAAAGGCAAAAATATGTATACACTCCACTACCTCATAAAATGTCACCCTCAATACGACTATAAATATAGATTCATCTAAGAGTTTAATAATATGTATCCAGCAATCAAAACATAAATTTGGGAACATCCTACTGTTAATATTTATGTATCCATAGTTACAGTTTTGAAGCGATCGTGGCCCCGCGGACTCTAGTGTTCTGTAAACGATCACTGCAGTAAGCAACATTTACTATGGCCGAATATGGATGGGTGACCACCACGTGGACCACTTTGTGACATTTATTTACGAGCGTTTCCGTGCTTCGGAAGGCTAATAAATAAAATATATATTACTTTGTGCTTCGTAAATTTTATTTTTCAGGATTTGTTTGAAGTCGGTTTTATTTTTTATTTAAAATTTTTTTTTTCATTATTTTAAGTGACGGGTATACCGAAAAATATATCTATCTAGGTGAAAGTTCTCATCAATACAAATCAATCAAGCACAAACACAAGGTAGCTGCTGTAAATCATTAAGGAATTCCCTCGACTGTCTTTCGGTTCCATCATCAGATCGACTCCAGACATTCATTAAATTGTAGTACCTACATTAAAGCACTGAATTAAAAAGTTAACAAACTCACTCTAGTTGTCCCTACAATTTTCGGTGGTTGCCCTCGATTTCTCCTGAATCCCATCATCAGATCCTGACCTGGGGAAATTGGGACCCCCTCATAGGTGAACTCTATCCGACAAAAAGCAGATTTGAAATTCGTCTATAATTGACGAAATATCGGTGAACATACATGAAACATTGACAACTTCCTTTTTTTTTAAGTCGGATCTATAAATCTAGGTGTAAAGTTCTCATCAATACAAATCAATCAAGCCCTTCTTCCTATTCTGTATTCTATATGTCCTTAACGTCGGACAAATCCACTTTACAGTTGACATTTGTAAATAGTTGATTTTGATATTTCAATGTTGTTTTTACGTAACATACGTTGCAAGTCCTCATTTCGTTCCTCCAATATAATAATGTGTTCCCTGTCCTTCTTCGATTGCATTTCCAATTGATCCATCCGTTTTCTAAGTTCGTCGTTCTGCTGAGTGAGAAAGGTACTTAGACCATATATCTAATTGACTGCCTCTGTGGCGCGGTCGGTAGTGATACCGCCTGCGGCGCTGGAGGTCGTGGGTTCGATTCCCACCGGAGACAAATATTTGTGTGGCCCATAAATGTTTGTTTCAAGAGTCTGGGTGTTTCTATGTATATTTTGTATGTATTTAAAAGTATATAAGTATTAATATCCGTGGTCTGATACCCATAACACAAGCAGGTTATTCCTAGCTTACTTTGGGATCAGATAGCGTTGTGTGAAATGTCCGTGAATATTTATTATTTATCACGGGACTAGCCTTTGCGAACCACCGCATACAAAAATATTCTGCTAGTTTTCATAGCGGGTGAAGGGGGAAACACAAAGACATATAAAATTTCATTATATTTAAAAATGTATTAATCGACAAACGCGTAATGGCTGTTGTGTGTTAATTTTTATTGTACCTACAGTCAACTACAATCTAATGTACTAGTTTAATCATATAAAATGATGTACTGATGTACAGTGCTTTTAATAAAGCCAAAAGACCAAATGGTCATATGGCTTGGCAGAAAACAATGCTTAAGTGTGTTGTTCCTGTGGTTAGATGATCTAAGGACTGGTAAGTGAGGCCTCAATGCTTTGATTGGTTTTCTTAATTTTCGCTAGGTTTGTTTTTAAATCAGAAAACTCTTTCTTCTGGGCGCTTAGTAAAGATGTCATCATATTTTTAATCTCTTCCTTAAAACCAGAAAAATCAGTAGGTGAGTCCATATTTCTTTTTCTTTTCAGTCGTTGCGAGTTATAGTTAGGCGGAGTAGTGTCCTTATTGTCCAATTAGCGAAGGTTGGTATCAGAGAAGGATTTATACATGTTACTTTTCACTAAGTAAACTCAAAGTATTTATTTATCTATGACTCGATCAGCAATAGTGTAGAACTATGTATTACAGTTACCAATGCGTAGGCGCAAGGTACCAGGGCACCAGCAACAGAGAAGAGTTTGTCTTCACGCAATTCTAGACGCTAGTGTCTTTAGGGTGGGACCCAATTTAGTGGTTGGTGCAGTAATCCTAGTATTGCAGTTATACTGTGAGCACAGCCTATTAAAGAAAGATTTGCGACATACTTCGAATAGGTAACCTATATGTGTAACAGGACTTCGATGTAGGTACGTCGCTTATAACTCGTGCCCCATAATTAGATTTCAAATAATGTAACTCTCTATTGGTAGAACAATTTTTCTATAATTTTTTTCCTTACTAATCTCAAAAACTCACAAACTTTACATCTTTATAAACCCTTAAAGATTTTCTAACACCAACAAAAGGATCACGCGTTAAGAAATTACTACTGAAAAACATTTTGTCCTTTATCCCCTCTCCCAAACAGACAAATTTTGTAAAAATAAAGGGATATTGCCTAATGCAAGCTCACTTGTTTCAAAAACGAATGCACTGTAGTTGTTATTGAAGTGAAACTTCTTTATCGGCGTTGGAAAAAAAATTGCGTCACGATTTTTGGTTACGCGCCATCTTTGTTCTGTTCCCCACCACGGTGGATTCGAATTAAGAGTACTTTATCCAGGGATAGCATGTCATTTAAGGGTTTTTGGACTTTTGGACTTTTGGGCTTTTGGACTTTTGGACTTTTGGATGGGACATTGGTACTTTGGGTCTTTGGGACTTTGGAACTTTGAGACTTTGGGACTTTTGAACTTTGAACTTTTGGACTTTTGGGCTTTTGGATGGGACCTTGGTACTTTGGGTCTTTGGGACTTTGGGACTTTTGGACTTTTGGACTTTTGGCCTCTTGGATGGGACCTTGGTACTTTGGGTCTTTGGGTCTTTGGGTCTTTGGGACTTTGGGACTTTGGGACTTTGTGACTTTGGGACTTTTGGACTTTTGGACTTTTGGACTTTTGGACTTTTGGACTTTGGGACTTTGGGACTTTGGGACTTTGGGACTTTGGGACTTTGGGACTTTGGGACTTTGGGACTTTGGGACTTTGGGACTTTGGGACTTTGGGACTTTGGGACTTTGGGACTTTGGGACTTTGGGACTTTGGGACTTTGGGACTTTGGGACTTTGGGACTTTGGGACTTTTGGACTTTTGGACTTTTGGACTTTTGGACTTTTGGACTTTTGGACTTTGGACTTTTGGACTTTTGGACTTTTGGACTTTTGGACTTTTTGACTTAATTTAAGGTGAGGTGAAAATTAAGTTTATGAAGAAGTTTCACTTCTTACGTGTGTACACTAAGTACACGCAATTTTTTTTTTATACCACTAAGGTGGCAGACAAGCATACGGCCCACCAGAAGGACTGGTGGTCACCGCAGCCTATGAACGTTTGCAACACCAGAGGCGCCACACTCGCGCTGCCGACCCTGTAAAAACCTTCTTAGACATGGGTCAAAATGGTTTGAAGAACCCCATACTGTAGGCGTTTGGGAAAACCGAGGCAGGAAGATCATTCCACAACCTAAGCGTTCGCGGAAGAAAACCCCTATCGGATCTAACCGTGCTCGAACGCTCCGGACGTAGGGTGTGAGGATGAAATTCCTGTCTATGGCGAGCGGTGCGATGATAGAACGTAGCCGTGGGCATCATGTCAAACAATTCCTCAGAGCACATACCATTATACAGGCGGTAGAACACGCATAAGGAGGCAAAGTCTCTCCTGTCGCGAAGAGGTTCAACACCACCTGTCAGTATAGGATCGTTGACAACTCTCACAGCTAGCCTCTGCACCGAGTCAAATGGACGAAGCTGATATTCAGGTGCCCCCGCCCGGAGGTGACAGCAGTATGTGTGGCCGCACTTGCGACTTATAGAGAAGCAGTGTTTGCGCCGCAGTAAAGAACCGCCGCGTCCTGTTGAGCACACCGAGCTTCTTGGACGCCAGCTTGGCCTTGTCCTCAAAATGACTGCGGAACTGAACGTCACTGGAGATGTCAACACCAAGGATCCCTATACTTTTAGAGATGGAAAGAGATGTGCCCTGGAATTGTGGCGCTACAGTAATTGGGGCTTTCTTAGCAGTCAAGAAACACGCCTGTGTCTTCGATGGGTTGAACTGGACAAGGTTTTGTCTAACCCAATCGGACACTAGTAAGAGTAGCCTCGATTTCAGACACAAGCTGTTCACGACTTTCTTCCACTGCGTCCCGAGAGATACCGGGGCGGCCTGTGTAACAAGTGTCCCCCGTACTGTCGTCGGCATAACAATGAATGCCGTCAATAGACAACATGTCATTGATATGCAGCAGAAACAGAGTAGGGGACAACACTGCCCTTGCGGTACTCCAGCGTTAATGGCCATGTCCCAGTGCCAGTCAGAACAGCTGCCGTCGACAACAGCCCTGATGCTTCTACCGGCCAAAAAGCTGGACACCCATCCGCATAATCTCTCGGTCAGTCCGTAGGAGGGCAATTTTTTAAGAAGACCACGGTGCCAGACCCGGTCAAAGGCTTAAGAAATGTCGAGGCTCACTGCTAGAGCGTCGCCCTTACTCTCGATAGCCGTCGCCCATCGGTGTGTGAGGCACACGAGAAGATCGCCCGTCGAGCGACCGTGACGGAAACCGTACTGCCGGTCACTGAGCAGGTCGTTTTCCTCAAGGTACCTCAGGAGCTGTGTATTAATTACACGCTCCATCACCCTACACAATAGGGAGGTGACGGCTATAGGCCTGTAATTGGCCGGGTCGGTCCTATCACCCTTCTTGGGCACAGGATGCACGATCGCGGGTCTTCCACGACGCCGGGACTTGTCGCATGGAATATAAAAGCGTGAAAAGACGTGTAAACCTGACTGACAGAAGTTTCCCTTCGGCAGCTTTGGCAAGCGACCAGAATTCACGACTGCCTGAAGGGTACCCTGCTAGCCGCTCACCAATTCTGCCGACGAAGTCGAATTTAGCCCTGACAATTGCTCTTTTGCTGGCCCTCGAGGCAGCATTTAATTTGCGTTTCACCTCAGAGATGTTAGGATCTGAATTTGCACGAGCCGTGGTCCAGGCTCTGTAGGCAGATTCTTTTAACATCAAAGCTTCTCTGCAGAGCCGATTGAACCACGGTCGCTTTTTTGCTCCCACAGGGATCCAGCGGTTGGGAATGAAGCACTCCATGCCCTCCAAGATCCCCTCAGCGACTGCTGCAGCGCAGGAATCCAGATCGTCTGAGGCAAAACAAAGCCGCCTCCACGGGTACGCCGCGAAGAACTCCCGCAGTCCATCCCAGTCTGCTGACTTATAGTGCCACACATGTCGCCACTCCTTGGGCCGAGGTGGTTCAGGCCTTGCGAGAGGCACATGCGCCCGAATGATACAGTGGTCCGACGAACCGAGCGGAGCATCCACTGAGACGGTGTATCGATCCGGACGCGTTGTCAGCAGGAGGTCCAGCAATGCACTATGCTCGTTCACCTTGTCTGGTATCCTCGTATGGGATTTAACCAGTTGGGAGAACCCATAGGTCAGGGCAAATTCGTGTGCAGCTTTCCCCGCAAAGTTGGTCATCCGGGAGCCCAACCAGTCAACATGATGACCGTTGAAATCCCCCAGAATCACTATCTCCGCAGAGGGATAAAGCTCAATCACCTTGTCAGTCGATTGTTGCAGGTGGTCAAAAAGACGAACTGTGTCCGTGTTACCGCTGTGAGACCTGTACACGCACGCGTAGATCCGAGTGTGGCCCCCGTGATCCACGCGCGCCCATAACGAAGACAGGTCCCTGTCTTCAAGGCTTGTAAGACGGCGACAGCAGACATCATCACGGACGTACATACATACCCCAGCTTTCGGCTTGAAGTTGTACCTACTCAAGCTTATAGCCAGGGTACATTAAGTAAGATGTATCGCCCGGGCATGAAATCTGCGTGTCCGTCAAGAAAAAGAGTGTCGGCTTCGCAGTTTCGAGATGGTGGTGGACTACGTTGAGGTTCTTGTGCATACCTCTGATGTTGCAAAGGCCCATATAGAGTGTGGACGACGATGCCGCTGTGTATACTGTTTTTAAATGAATCATAATTACCTACTGACAGTTAATAAAAAGGGTGGCCGGGTATTTTATTGCCAGGTTCTTCTTTCTCCGGCTATATTGCGTTGCGAGTCAAGCAGTAAGTATAAAGTAAATGTAGAAGCAATAATTTTGACGTTCATAAGTGTTACTTTGTGGCCAATATTTATTTATTTTCAAAGGAACCGCCGAATATCGCGTTCAAAAGTTGATCAAAGCATTCCTCGAATTATAAGCTCAGAGTTTGCCAAGTAACATTTAAATTGTTTCAGTAGTTTCAACGATATGCTTATTTGGGATACAGACAGACAGACAAAAAATACGGCATCAGTATCGTTTAGCGTTCTAATATCTACGTAAAATATCTACGTTGTACAGATTTTTGATCCTCTATGGTTTTGTCATAAGCATAGATTAAGAATCTATCTGTAATTTAACTTTAAACCAAACAGGTAGGTATTTATGATCGGGACCAACATCCTCATTCGCATCCGCGGATGTAAGCGACAAAAAATCCGCATTCGCATCCGCGGATGTGAAAAAATGTACCGCAACATCCCTGATACTAACAGTAAGTAATTGATTTTTAACCCCCGACGGAAACCCGGAAGGGGTGTTATACTTATGAGTTTGACGTGTGTGTTCCGCTCCGCTTCGCTCCCGCCTTTGCCTTCTAGCCTAACCTATCCGAGTCGGGGCTCGGGGTACTCTGAATTTAGTTAACATCCCGAACTATAATGACGTTTTTAGGGTTTCGTAGCCAAATGGCAAAAACGGAACCCTTATAGATTCGTCACGTCTGTCTGTCTGTCTGTCCGTCCGTGTGTCACAGCCACTTTTCTCCGAAACTCTAAGGTCTATGCTATTGAAACTTGGTAGCTAGATGTATTCTGTGAACCGCATTAAGATTCTTATGTAAAACTAGAAAAAAAGCAGTAAATTTTGGGGGTCCTCATACTCAGAACTGAAACTCTATATTTTTTTTTTCATCAAACCCATACGTGTGGGGTATTTATAGATAGGTCTCCAAAAATGCTATGGAGGTTTCTAACATCATTTTTTTCTAAAGTGAATAGTTTGCGCAAGAGACATTTCCAAAGTGGAAAAATGTGTCCCCCCCCCCTCTAACTTCTAAACTAAGAGAATGATAAATCTAAAAAAAATATATGATGTACATTGCCATAAAATCTACCAACGAAAATTAGTTTGAACGAGATAGCTGGTAGTTTTTTTTCAATACGTTATGAACCGCAATTTCCGGTTAGTGAAATCACTACCACTGCGAACGTGTTAAAACATCAGACAAAGTTACAACGAACTATTAGAAATTTTTACTATGTTACTTAGTCTTGCTGCTACGAAACCCTTCATGGGCGAGTCCAACTCGCACTTGGCCGGTTTTTTAAATATGTTAAACGTTAGGGGTTTTATACATATTAAACGTTATATCAAACAACGTTATACTATTTCAGTTTTAGAATAAACTAGCTGATGCCCGCAGCTTCGCCCGCGATGGCGCTGTATGTGAAAAATGATTTTCCCGCTTTTCTGTTGAAATTTTTCCTGAATTTTCTTTGCTATAAACCTCACGGAGCCCGAGACCTATCCAACGAATGCAAAACCGTGGAAATCGGTTCGTGCGTTCTGGAGTTATAGCGTCAGGAAGGAAAACCCGACTTATTTTTATATAATAGATGATTGTTATATGTAAAGAAATTATATCTACAGTTGGTATATCTCACGTTGATTATATCTTATGAACGATAATAAAATGAAAATTGACCAAATGAGTTTTTACGTTATGAGACGCACCCGTCCGGTGCGGCAGCAGGTGGAGGCGAGGCCGCGCGGGTTGCGGCTGTCGCCGGTATCTTCGGAGCGATGGTCGCCGCTTGCTCGGCGAAGGACTTCCTGGGGCGGGATGTGGGTGACGGCGTCAATGCTGGTGGTTATTTCCTTGCCGCATTGATTGCGACTAGGTCCTCGAAAGTCATGGTCGGGCGGGCGATCTCCATTGGTCCGGGCGGCGTCGGCTGCTGTTGGGTGCCGAGGCTTGGCATTGATGGCAGCGATTGTCTACCCCACGGCTTTGGGGGTGAGGGAAAGCGTGCCGCCATGATGGTGGGGCCAGGGTGGTCGGAGGGCTGTGGACCCTTGTGTCAAACCGCGCTGGCATCACTGTCGATGTCGACGGAGCGGTGAGTTCAGCGGGCGCGGCGGGCGCCGGGAAGGGTGTGCGTTTCACCGGGCTGGCAACAAACATCTCCTCCCCGGCACCGGCCGCTGGCCTCACAGCTGTATCGTTGCGTCAGCGTCGTGTTCGCGGTTCTTCCGGCAACAATGGCTTGCCTTTGTTGCTCGGACCTTGAAACTGTGTGGCATTTTGCCGCCGCAAGTAGGTTACGGCGATAATATGTACGAGTACTGCGAGAGGGTGCGGCCCGAGCCGAAACCCCGGCACGCCGATACCTCCCGACCGAGTCCCCGGGGCTTGTCGCTGGTGGCAGACCGGGAACCCAAGCCAGGTGGCACGACGTGTCATTCCGGAAGTTTCGACTGGACGCAAGTGCGGTGTACGGCGATCACTTAATGTACCGTACTTAGGGCATAAGCACCGGTGCAAATGGCTCTGCACTGCACTCGGCGGTACACTATAGATACTCCCCGCTTACGTTTGCCATTACAGTATCATGATAATAAAGCGTGCGATCAAAAAATGTTTCTACCCAGTCGTTCGCCAGCGCTTGTCGTTTAACAACGTTCTCGACCCCACAAACAACTAACTGATCAGCAATATGACCGGTCGCGGCAAGGGAGGTAAAGGTTTGGGAAAAGGAGGAGCCAAGCGCCACAGGAAAGTACTCCGTGATAACATACAGGGCATCACGAAGGCTTCCATCCGTCGTTTGGCGCGCAAAGGAGGTGTCAAACGTATTTCCGGTTTAATTTATGAAGAGATCCGCGGCGTGCTGTACATTTTCCTATGTAAAGTCATCTGCAACGCTATCGTTTACACCGAGTACCACAAAAGGAAGTTCGTCACCCCCCTGGACGTCGTGTACGCCCTGAAGCGACAAGGCCGCACAATGTTTGGGTATTAAGCAGTACACCCTGCTGTAGTGTAGAAGCGGCGCGCCACCATCTCGCGGTGGCGGCGTCGTCGCTCTGCCTACGCACTTACCCACTACACCCTGGACTTGAAAAAACATATTATGTTTCGTATTTTAATTATAATAATATTATTAAAATGATTCTATACAATTTAAAACAAAAAGTCTTTTACCTACCTACTTAAGTATTAAGTAATATACGTAAGCATCCACTTCGATGCCAACAACAAGGTTGCAAGTTGGCGAAGAATTTTTACTTACCTACTGCTGACTAGCCTACATTCATTGACGTAATAATGTACTGCCTACAGGACCTATCTAAGAACTTACATCGTAAGATAAAAGAGTTTTATTTGGAACTTCTTACTTTATTCATCGACGATTTTCACCCAAGCAGGCAGGCCACCACATAGGCACTTAATAATAAATTGCAAGTAAGTAAGCAGGGAGCCAGTAGTTTTGTAGGTAAGTACTTAACTCCATTTACCTAGGTGTAAGTATTTCATTTTAGTATTAGTATGAGTAAGTACTTATTATAATTATTATTATTATCCACATGGGCAACATAATATGAGTACGAGTATGAACGAAATCATAATGCTAAGCCTAGGTACATATATTATCTACTTCTTGCTATCTTACTTCTTACTAATATTATTGCGAAAGTTTGTGAGTGTGGGTGTTTGTTACTCTTTCACGTTCTAACGGCTAAACGGATCTGGCTAAAAACTTGGTACAGGGATAGATTATGGTCTGGAGTAACACATAGGCCACTTTTTATCCCGGGAATAAGTTCCCACGGGAAGCGGGAACGGGAAAAAACTTTTCGCGGGCCAAGCTTTTTCTTATATATAAAATTCTCGTGTCACAGTTTTCGTTTCCGTACTCCTCCGAAACGGCTTGACCGATTCTCATGAAATTTTGTGAGCATATTGAGTAGGTCTGAGAATCGGCCAACATCTATTTTTCATACCCCTAAGTGACCGGGAACCGGGAATAACATTCCACGCGGGCGGAGCCGCGGGCATCAGCTAGTATCTATATAGGTATAAACTTGAACTCAGAATATAGACTCGATAATCTAAGCTTGAACTATGGAAACAAGAGTAATGTAAATTATGTATAATAAGTAGGCTGGGTAACTGAGACGTTAGTCTGTCTGTCCTATGGTAGTGTGTTCGTGAAGCGTATAACGTGTTTAACGAACGTTCACTTTGAACCGTTTCATACGTCACTAAAATGCATTCATACAAAAGAAATGTTGACAAGTTACAAGCTTGATATTCTATACATCGTATTATAGATAGTTTTCACTTAAAACGTTACATTTTATAGAGAAAAATACATTTTGAACTGAACACTAGGTACGCTGGATGGACAGCGGAGAAAATAAATGGTCATAACATGTATTCTGTTAGTCTGAGGTCATAACGTGATTAATATCTATACGATAATGTTGCACACGAACCGTATCAGACTGTAGTCACTTTTGTTATCTATACAATTATGTACGCTCGGTGATGATAAACACAAGAGAAGTATTATAAAAAAATAATTTAATTAGATACATGATAGTGAAAAGTAAGAACAGTTCATAAGAGAAATCGTCCCGCAACAGAAAGGCCCTCGTTACAACCGCAGCGATGACACGGCGCTCCACACGCTGGTGGAGTGCACGGCGTGGGCGCAACATCGCCAGGTCCTCGTGGTGGGTCTGGACGTGGACACTCTCGCTCGAGACCATGGTGCGAGCCATGCTCTCCAGCGGGAGTAAGTGGGACTGCGCCGCCTCTTTCTGCTTCCCCGGGGCTCCCAACGCAGCGATACGTGAAGTTTTTTAGTCGGTAGGAGTCCGGCATAACATCCATGAGGATTTTCCCTCACGTTAAACAAAAAAAAGGCCCTCGTTACAGTAAAGTTTTGTGGTTGTAATGTATAGCGATCCATTACTCGACCGGTTATAGTAGTGATATCTATCTACGCGCATTCATTAGGTATCTATTATACTCTCGCTCGCACCGAGCGCGTGTGTGTACGACTACGTATATTATTGTGTGATTTTACTTCATTCTACACTACTACTTTGACGAAGAACAATGGCAGACGCAACGGTCGCAGCCGAAGCTCCAGCACCCGCTACATCAGCGAAGAAGACCGCCAGACAAGCCGGTGGCGCCAAGAAACCCAAAGCGAAACTGACCCACCCAAAGACGTCGGCAATGGTTAACACGCTATAAAAAAAATGAAGGAACGTAGCAGTTCATCGCTGCAGGCGATCAAAAAATATATCGCCACCAATTTGACGCGTGTTGCGAAAGAAGTGATAAAAAGTAAGAGAGAGAATGATGAGGATGACTTTTATAACAGGTTATCTGATGACTTCCAACGGAATATAACATTCTTTTGGAAGTCTATAAGAACAATGAAGACTGAACAGACAACCTCACAATTTAAACAAATCAGAAACCGCGATAGCAGTTTTGTGATAGGAGAGGAATGTGTTAAAAAGGTGGAAGGAATATTTTGAAAGTTAATTTGACAAAGAGGATATGCAAAGGGAGACTCATGTCTCGGAAATGAATGAACTTGATAATGAAAGCGACTTAAGTATGGACGAAATAGTGGAAGCGTTGAATAGTATGAAATTAGGAAAGGCTGATGGGATTGATAGAATTTCTGTCGAGATGCTGAAAGCGGGTCATGGCGTGGTCAGGGCCGTCTTTATCCTATTGGAGGCCCTGGGCATATTAGGATAATGGGGCCCTATGACTTTGACAGGACACTATTTTCATAGAATATACAAAGAAAGTAGATAAACCATGTTAAACATTTATTTTTATTAACAACTAGCGATTCCCTGCCACGCTTCGCTGTCTTTTTTTGTGGTCGTGTTTCATGTACCTATGAGAAATGAGTAACAAACCAAAGGATGGGTACATTTCAAAAAAGTTTAATGTTGAGCCGCAACCCAAAATTATAAATCTTTCAGAAAATCCAATTTAGATCCGAATCAAAAGCAGCTTCACTTGAAAAAAAAAATCTATTTTGTGATCAATGTTCAGTCTTTAAAACATCGTGCGCACGCTTCAAAAAAACAAATTCACTCTGCTAATACTTTGCTACCGCGCCAAAACTCTAACTTTAAAAAAGAATGCAAAACATACCTATCTGACCTCTTTTTAATTAAGGTAGGTACTCTCTTTTTTTATTCTGAATGCAAGGAGGCCGCAATCAAACTTAGAGAAGTTTCTTCAGAATTCAGAGTTTTCAAGCGAAAAAATAAATTGAAACGTTTACTGATGGTCTTTTATGAACTTAATCGCTGTTTTAAATGAACGCTGAGGGTATCAATTACGGGAAGAAAGGTTTCTATTTTAAATTTCTCTCTTCCATTAAGTCGAACTGACGGCGCAGAGCCATCAAAAAATCATTTAAAAATTAAAAATTAAATTTAAAAATCATAATAATAAATAAAATATTCTTTATTGTACACTATAAAGGAACATATTCAAAGAAGAAGATCTTAATCTACGTATGTACAATAGGCGGCCTTATCGCTAAAAGCAATCTCTGCCAGGCAACCTTTGGATGGATAGAAAACATGAAGCTGATAGGGGCAGTGTAAAAATTTTAGAAGCAAACATATACCAACAACATAACTATAATTATATACATATAAATAAACATACATAAATACACATACATATTATATAATATATACAATACATAAACATACATAGAGACACGATATACTTTATCATATATACTCGTATTTAGAGACATATACATACTAAGAAGAAAACACGAAGTGGGTACTAGTCGGAAATAGACAAAAAGTGATTCATTAGCATACTCTTGAAAGATACTAGTGATTGTGCTCGCCTTATAGATACTGGCAAAGCATTCCACAGGCGAATCGCTTGTACAGTGAAGGATTTGTCCACGAAATTTGTTGAGTGCTGTGGCATCCAAAGAGTCAAATTTTCTGATGACCTTAAAAATCTCGAATGTTTGTCATGAAGGAACGTGAAACGTTCTTTGAGATATCGGGGAGTACAAGGATTGAACAGTATATTGTATAGTAAAGCTAATATGTGAGTATTCCGTCGAAAGCGAATTGGGAGCCACTTGAGCTTTTTTCTGAATTCAGATACGTGGTCATATTTGCGTAGTCCAAATATGAATCTAATACAAACATTTTGAAGGCGCTCAAGCCTGTCAAATTGCTCCTCTGTGAGATCAAGATAGCTGACATCTGCATAATCAAGGATTGGGAGCAAAGGAGAGTGGGCAAGCGCAATTTTAGTGGCTGTGGGGAGAAAACTACGTAATCTACGTAGTGATCCTGCAGATGCAAACAGTTTGCGCCCGACCTCCTGCAGCTGATGATCCCAGGACAATGTGCTATTGATATGCACTCCCAAGTTTTTGACCACATCGCTTATACCAATAGGAGTACCATTAAAAATAACTTGTGGCAAAATTGTGTAGTCGATACGTGACGTTATCCAAGAACTCCCGACTATAATGACCTGGGTCTTTGAGGGATTAACTTGAAGCCCATGATTAATGCTCCATTCACATATGCGATCCAAATCCGTGTTCATTGCAGCAATTGCTTCGTGCAACTGGTTTAACGGCGCCTGTGTATATATTTGTAAGTCATCTGCATAAAGGTGGTAGGATGAAATTAATTTTTGAGAAATTGAATTTATAAATATAGCAAAGAGTAAAGGAGACAGAACGCCGCCCTGTGGAACACCGGCTGTAATATTAGTCCAAGAAGAAAGAGAATCTTCTACACATATACGTTGCCGGCGCCCAATCAGGTAACTTTGAAACCAATCAATCACCATAGGAGATATGTTAAGAGAGCGAGTCAAGAGAATCATCAATTTTTTGAGAACTTTTTTAAGAGAAACCATTTTGTAGTACATATTTTTTACATAACTATAAATATTTACGCAGCACACGCGACGAAGCTCTCAAAAGGAGTAACTTTTCCCGGGGGAAAAGTTACTCCTTTTGAGAGCTTCGTTGCGTGCAGTAGAGGAGCGGAGCAGTAATAGTAAATGTTTTAAAAAACGGGTTTTTTAAAACATTTACTATTACTGCTCCGCTCCTAATCGTTGTAGCGTGATGATAAATAGCATATGACACTCCACAATAACGTAGCTTTCTATTGGTGAAAGAATTTTTAAAATCGGTTTGGTAGATCCCGAGATTACCCGCTACAATTTAACAAATATACAAACACACAAACTTTACTTCTTTATAATATTAGTATAGAAGTATAGATATACCTAATATAATTTATAAAAACATACAAATAATAATTAAATATGTTGCATTAGAGGCCCCACACACGTACAATAATATTGATCAATATAGGTAATTGTTCAAGAAATTCACTGGGTAGGGATAGCATTGTGGTTGGGGTAAGAACAGACATGTACATACCAAAGATTTCTATATAAAATGAGGTAGATACGCTCTACTATAAGAAACGAAAGCATAAAAGCAATCCTCATACACACACATTGCTAAAACTACACTCACTAATAAACTATATTTACGTAATTGTAACTGCAATAGCAATATACGAATAGAACAAGAGTAAAAGAGAAGGCGTATAAACTCCAATTACAAGCCGAGTACCACCGAATACTCTCGAAGTTTTACGATTCTCTATCACAGGTACTGACTGCAGAAAAATGTTAATTAGGTATAAAGGAAGACTGCAGAAAATTTTAAGTAGGTATAAAGGAATAAAATGCAAAATTTAGCAATGATGTATATATTTAAATGTAAACTTAAAAAACTGATTACATACCTATTTAATGATATTTAATCGATATCTGAATTTTTCGAACCCTTTTCCGAACAAAATATTTCAAAGTTAAACTAAAAATACTGACTTTAACACTAATTATGCACACCAAATGAATCAAATTAAATGTACTGTTTAATGGTATTTGCACAACTGTTTTACTGAACGAATAACTATTTGCAAAATAGTTTATCTAACAATTCCATAGTTCAACAAACATAATATCTAAACGTTTTGAAGGAAAACCGACGATTAATATTACCGAAAACGATTATTATTATTGAATAAAAAAATTCAAACATAACCTAACCTATTCAGTTATAAGATAGTACCATATAGAGTCTGGTATGCATTCAGTTAGTGGAGTTACCTGATGTGCTGAAAATTACATGGTGTTATGAATTTATGATACAATGATGGTTTATGTGAAGTTTGCACAAAATCGGTCAAGTACTTCTTCATTTATCACGCAAACGAAGTTGCGCGGGTCAGCTAGTTATATATACTTTATAGATGTACCTAAACTTATTTCTCGTACTTGCTTATACATTTTTATATTTGTGAGAATGTCCACAAAATATTTACAATTTCCAATGTACAACTTATTAAAATATTGATAATTATTTTATTTTATAATTTTATATTATGTTCATAAGATCTGTCGGAGACATATCGTCGCCAGCAGGACGACGCAGGGGCATCCAAGACGCGGGGGGTCCACGCGCCCCGCTCACCGAGCAACAGCTGTGCGGCCGTCAGTCACTACGTCAAAAAAACACCGTCACCTCAACACGCGCACCTATATCTACCTACCTATACGTCTGTGATTTGTACAAGAACCGTTATTATAAAGTTCACCAAGAAACCAGCTGTTTCTCTTGCCACCACCTGCAAGAACCCAGAGCACGTCGTCACCAGATCTCAAAACAAAGATAGTGCCTAAGTAGTTTACGAGTACATATTTGTTGTTGATGAAAAAATATATTGTAAATAAATAATTTTCTAATTTTGTAAACGTAAGTAATTAGTATCATATGAATGTATAATATTTAAAACATTAAAGATTGATGTTAAATACAATTACTTTAAACGGGTAATGTACCCTACCTTACATTGCTGTGCCCGTACAGGGTTTCATGTTGTAAGTACCTTATCTATAAGCAACAACTGTATGTACACATGAATGCAATAAAGAATTGAATTGAATTGATTTGAATTACACAGATGTGTTTATAAAAATATCCCATTAATTAATTACAAATTTTTATTAAAAAACTAGAGGACGTCACGCGGTTTCACCCGCGTAGTTCCCGTTCCCGTGGGAATATAACATTTTTTCTTCCATAAGAACCTTCTCCTGACAATACCTTACACAACAAAAAAAAGAATTAGTGAAATCGGTCCACCCGTTCTGAAGTTATGCGCTTACCAACACATTTTGCGATTCATTTTTATATATAAGAAGATTACCTGTGAAAGGTAACTCCACAAGATTTGTTGCATTTTGATGTGTAATTTTTACAAAATCTTAGTACACAAGATGTCATAAGTCATAATAAGTCATAAGTCATTTATTCGAAACAAAATACATTTGTGTAGAATATGTTTTCTTAAATACTAATAATAGTTATCACTCACTACATACTATACTTACACTAGCACTCTGACAACATTTAACAAATTAGCATGCTTACATAAAACCAATGAGCATGGCATTATAATGACTGACTCGATCACAATCGTGGTAAGTAGGTACCTTAAAAGTAAAACATATAAATTAAATTTTCTTGCAAACCTTACTTGCGAAGAACTATAACTATTCGGGGAATCCCCGTGCCTTGACTCTGGCTTGGCATATTCAGCAAGTATTATGCTGTCAAAATACGAAGTACAACAAAAGCATTGGGCGCGTCAGATTAGTTAGGCCTGTACAATTTGGTGGGTTAATACGATTAAGAATAATCATAAAATTGATGAAAAATAATTAATTACGCATAAATTGTGCGTACTTACCAAATAAATTAGTTCTCCTTTGTAAACTACCTAATCCTAAGCACTTTTAAGACGTTAATTATGTACTTTTCCACGTTAAAAATACACATTTGTTGTTAAATCGTGGGAGATACGACAGTGACATAGTGTCAGCGCGAACTGCGCGCAACCGCGCTAACTAGCTCAGTTTATACGCTTCAAAAATTGGTGCGTAGGGCAGGTCTACCTCTTTATATAGAAGTCTTTGGTACATACTCGGACGGAAATAAATATCGATGCAATGTTATTGAGTCAATATTATTGTAGGTGTATGGGACGGGGGACCTCTTCGAGGTTGCACTAAGGATAAAAAACATATTAATATAGGTATATAATTTTATTAAAAAATCACAGAAAATCTTTACTGTGGTTTTTGAAGGCCGTCGTACGCCTAGAGACTAGGGACTTTGTATTTGGTCTGAGGGGGCCCTTTCGATCGCGGGGCCCTGGGCAAGTGCCCATAGTGCCCAGTGGAAAAGACGGCCCTGGGCGTGGTAGCTTGTAAGCTGTACCGCCTTTTCAATCTTTGCTGGCGAAATGGCCGAGTACCAGTAGAGTGGTGCAAATCTGTAATAGTGCCGCTGTGCAAAAGTTAAAGGGTCACAGCAAGAGTGCAGAAACTACCGCGGCATAAGCTTGCTCAGTGTCGTAGGCAAATTGTATGCGAAAGTTTTGATTAAAAGAGTGATGAATGAAAATGAAGGAAAAATGTGGGATGTACAAGCAGGATTCATGAAAGGAAGGGGATGCACGGATCAGGTCTTTTCACTAAGATGCCTAACTGAAAAGTTTTTGGCAAAACGCCAAAAAGTCTATTGCATCTTCGTGGACTTAGAAAAGGCCTATGACAGAGTGGTGAGGAATGAACTGTGGTCAACACTGTCCATGTATGGAGTGAACAGCAACTTGATGCGAGCATTGAAATCCCTATATGAGGGCTCCAGTGCTTGTGTCAGGATCAATGGAGCTTGCACGGACTTTTTTCCCATCGAAAAAGGTGTGAGACAAGGCTGTGTAGCGTCACCATGGCTGTTCAACCTATACATTGACAGTTGCTTGAAAGATCTACAAGAGTGTGCGTATGGACTAAAAATGAATGAGCTAACCGCCAAATGCCTCCTTTATGCTGATGATCAGGTAATACCTACTGGCATCATCGGCGGAGGAGTTACAGTTGATGGTTAATATAATATAATGAACGATGCGCTTAAAAGTAGAGGAATGAATGTTAATGTAAGCAAGACAAAAGTAGGTAATGGTTTTTGAAAGAGACAAATGTATGACTGATTGCTCGATATTGATCGAAGGAAAAAGCTTTTGGGTTCAAAATTTGCAAGAGATGGAAAGTGTGACAATGATATTGAAAGAAGAGTTTTGGCAGGAAATCAAGTGAATAGAGCCATTCACACCTTTATGAGCAGTCAGAACGTGTCTAAAAAGGCAAGGAAGGATGTACATAGAGGAGTGCTTGTCCCTACACTTATGCATGGTAGTGAAAGTTGGGTGTGGCAGGAGAAGCATGAAAGTAAAATTAATGCAGTGGAAATGAGAAGTTTGCGAAGTATAGCTGGAGTGAAATTGACGGATAAAGTAAAGAATAGTGTGATAAGGGCACATTCCGGCATGACTGAAGATGTAGTGACTAAGATAGAGAAAGGGATGCTCAGATGGTTTGGACATGTGGAGAGAATGGATGGAAATAGGCTCACGAAACCGATTTATGAGGCGAGAGTGAATGGGCAAACCGGTAGGGGTCGACCTCGGCATACTCAAGTCGAGAAAATCGATAATCTTCTGAGAAAAGGCCAGGTCAAGAATACCCTTAACCGAAGAGCATGTATGATGAAGACACTTATGAAAGTTGAAGAAGCGAAAGTTGTTTGCCAGGATCGTAGTAAGTGGAAAGTCATAGTCTCTGCCTACCCCGTTGGGAGACAGGCGTGATGTTATGTATGTATGTATGTAGGTACTTGGTGCCGACTTCAATATGATATTTAATTACATCTGATAAATCAAAATACATAATTACTTTGTGTTAAGTAAATTTTATTTTTCAGTTTTTGTTTGAAGTCGGTTTAATTTTTGTTAAAAATGTTTCCGAATGTTGATAATAGCCGTTTTTAATTAAACGTGAGGCAGAGTAAATATGATACTATCAGTTGAATGAATTACTTAATCTGAGGGTCTGAGGGCAGTATTACGTATTGGGCATAAAAATTGAAAAATTAAATTGTCAAATTGAAAAAGGTTTATTTGAGAATATTCTTTAGTAGAAAAATCAACATAATATTATTATTATTGACGGTTTATGACCGAAAATCATTTTTTTTAGCCCCTCTCTATAAAATAGATTGCAGAGGGGCTTATGGCGAGACTTGTGTCTGTAGTCTGTGACTCTGTTGCATTAAATTATGTCACTAGGTCACGTGGATCATCTGTTCAAAGTTGAAAATAAAACAAAAATGACAACGTCAGTCGGATTGAACTTTCGCTTTCACAATAAACGTTAGAGGGGCATTCGGGTGAGACCGTCTCACGGCTTCTTGAAATAGTATCGATAACATGCTGCAGGCTTACGCGGGCGGCGTCACGAAAAACTGGCAAAAATGGGTGTTGAAAATGCGTAGGCGAGATTAAATACTTTACTTTTCAAGCGTTTCAATTAAAGCCTATCATCAATACATATAATAAAATCGTAACAGGTCGCTGTCTGTACATGGAAGATAAATAAGAAAAAATATTATAGGGGGGCTTTATGAACGCAATAGAACCCAAAACAATGATTTTTAGAATTTTTGTCTGTTTGTCTGTATGTCTGTATGTCTGTATATCTGTTTGTCTGTACGGTTGTGCACGCTAATCTCAGTAACCGCTCAACCGATTGCAATGCAGTTTTTTTTATTGTGTTGAGGTTTGCTCCAGTTAACATTTAGCGTTTGTTTTATGTAAATCGGTTTAGAAATAAAAGAGTTATAACACTTTTAAGAATCAGATATTTTGAAAATTTTAATTGTAGGGGTTATTTGAATGTGAGTGAACCTAAACTGGCGTGTTGGCTTAATCATAAAAGAGCTTAATGATTAAGACTATTTTTAAAATAGACTTAATCATTAAGCTCTTTTATGATTAAGCAAACAGGGCAGTTTCAGACGCTGCTTGATGACTTTGGTGAAGAAATACCTTTCCTTTCATACACCTTATGTGACGTAAACGAAGTTGCGGGCTCAGCTAGTAATTAATATATTTCCGAAATTTAAAATCATAGTAATAATAGTAAAAGCCACAATAGATATATGAAAGCGTGACAGTGTAAATTAATAGTTTAAAAACACGAGAAAAACACGCTTTTATAAATGTGACATTATCCTTAATCTGACAAGAAATCATGCAGCTTTCGCCAGGAAAGTCTTTTTTGTTCCAGCGCCCCACGCTTTTACAATCAATTCTATAAAATGGTAAAGTATAATATCTCACCCCCATAAGCAATCCAATACTTTACTTATACCTGATATCACTTTCTTAAATTGCATTTTGGGCAGTTCAATTTTACTCCTGTCCATCCATTTAGAAAAACAAGAATAAAAATATAAAACACTTTTGCATTTCAGGTACACCTTCACAAAATTCGTACGGACCAATTTTTATCAGAAGAAACAGTAGTCCAGAAGGATTCCAGCGATGACGAGGCTCAACCAGTGCAAGAAGAGGATGAATTTGACAAGTTACTGCAGCAACAAATAGATATTGCACGATCTACACCCGGACTGGGGTCGGTGAAGAAGAATGTGAGCAATGATCATTGGCAGAGGCTGGTGGATACACCAGGTCATGAAGACAGGTAATTACAACACGTAATCTTACATACATACATACATACATAAGTACATTAGTCACGCCTTTATCCCCGAAGGGGTAGGCAGAGGCATAGTATACGCCTACATTTCACGTTGTAGTTTTATGTCCCACGTAATAGGTGGTGAGCCTATTGCCGTGTTGAAATGGACAGGCGCAGGTCACCGCGCCCCGTAGTTGAAATTTTTCGAGCTGCCCATAAGGCTTGGCTTAATGATTGTCATTTTACTGACAAACGGGTTTCATTTCAAGTTGTCCTTCTCCTCCTCTACGCAATGGATCTTTTTGCGAAAGTGTTCCCTTGGTCGCCTCTTACGACACCCTCGGGATAAATTTGGTTGGCGACATTTTCTACTTTTACCCGTCGCAACACGGGACCCAGTCGCCATATGGTGCACACATAATCTTATTCTCTGTTATTATTACACAAACTATGAAATAAAGGGTAAGGTACTTATTATCTGGCCTAACAATGTTTTCCTTGAGGCGTTCCATTCATCATTTCTCCATGATAACAACCATTTCGGTGCTCTAGGTTAATTTGATTAACTGATGTTCCATCATTTAACTAGACAAAGAAACTACGGGGATATTGCCTTCTTTTGTTGGCATTCTTGGAGGCGAGTATCACTCGTCGTCTGGTCTCGTCCATGAGTCAGCAGATGTTACATGGACCCTGTACTAGTCCCCAGTATGCTCTTTGGCACTCAAAAGTTACATTAACTTTGATATTTTTCACAGATCATCCTTTACAATGCCTAAAGCTACATCATTACCATCCATAAGTGATGAACAAAAGGAAAGAATGATTAGGAATCGTAAATTAGCTGAAGAAAGACGTTTAGCGAGACTCAAACAAAGTACTAGTATGGATAACAATAGCACAGCCAATAATACTATTATAGAAACCAATGAAGGTTCTAAAGATAATACTAATGCATTAACTACAAATACAAAAGATCTTGATAAAAGTACTATATCTAAGAAGAGTAACAGATCAAATGTAATAGATAGTTCCGATTCTGAAGAAGAAAATAATATGAATGTAGTTTCTGAGGCTATTATAGTAGATGTACATCATAATAGTAATTTAGAAGAAGAAAAAACAGCATTTGATGATATCAATACTCGAAAGACAGATAATGACACAGAAGAAATGGTCATCAATGATCAGGATATGATTGCAAATGATGAAGACGATGTTGTGGATTTGACTGAACCAAATATTGAACACAGTAGTTCTATTAATAAGAGTAATGATGAAAGAGATATTGATGAAGATGATAATGTGATAGTGGAAGAAACCAGTGATGATAAAAATCATGATAATGTTGACAGAGTTGATATAAGTTATGATAATGATTATATGAAAGAAAATAACACTGAAACTATTGAAATAAATGATGATAATAGTAAAATAGTCAATGATACTGTAAATAATAAGAATACAAATGATAATTTAAAAGACAATACCAGTATAAGTGTTGAAAATAATGAAAATATGTAACAAATTGAATCAAATAGTCCACAATTGGATGTAAATGTGAAAGACAAGGATGTTGTAGAAGATTTGACAGGTGTAATGGATGTAGATTTTAGTGATGACTTTTAAAATAAATAAAATTATTTATTGCGACTATGTTGGTATACTTTTATTTTCATTACTGTAATGGTTCGATTGTGTAACAGAAACCAACTGGTGTACTGAAGTTCTGGGTCAGACCAAATATTTGTGTGATCCAACAAATGTTTGTTTCGGAGTTAAGGTGTTTTCTATGTAAGTATAATTAAATTATGTAATCTTTGTATTTAGAAATATAGCCTACATATAGGTATCTATCAGCTATATATCCCACTAGCTGTTCCCCGCGGCTTCGACCGCGTAGAAGTCGTTATCGCGTAAGAGTCGTTATCGCGTAAGAGTCGTTATATCGTAAAATCATGACCCTCCTTTTGCACAGTCGGTTAAAAAGTAGCCTATGTCCTTCCCAGGGCCTCGAACTATCCCTATACCAAATTTCATCTCAATCGCTCCAGCCCTTTAGGCGTGAAAGCGTAACAGACAGACAGACAGACAGACAGACAGAGTTACTTTCGCATTTATAATATTAGTAGGGATAGCACAACCTATATTAGCTTAATTGTGACAATGTCCAACAATATTTACTAACACTTCTGCGAAGAATAGACCTCGCGAGCCGCTAGGAATATAAAGCAACCTGTGAGGAATCACATCCGTTAAATTTCAGCCAAAAATCATCAAAATCCTTTCATAAATAACGTGGCAACAATCTTCTACCCTTTACTCTCCCATTTCCCCCTCTAACGAAAAAATGTGTGCGTGTACTAGTGTACACACGTAAGAAGTGAAACTTCTTCATCAACTTTTCAGAAATTTGTTAAATAAAGTCCAAAGTCCAAAAGTTCAATGTCCGAAAGCCCGAAAGTCCAAAAGGCCAAAAGGCCAAAAGTACAAAAGTTCAAATCTCCAAAACTCCAAAAGTCCAAAAGGCCAATAGTCCGAAAGGCCAAAAGTCCAAAAGTTCAAATCTCCAAAAGTTCAAAACTCCAAAAGTCCAAAAGGCCAATAGTCCAAAACTCCAAATGTCCAAAACTCCAAAAGTCCTTAAACGACATGCTATCCCTACTCCACTGGATAAAGTACTCTTTATTCGAATCGGCCGTGGTGGGGACGAGAACAAAGATGGCGCGTAACCGAAAAATGAGACGTGAACGTGACGGTAAATTTTTTTGCAACGCCGCGCCGGTAAAGAAGTTTCACTTCAAAAAGCTCTCGACAAAAGTTTCATTTTAAATCAAAGAACACTTTTACCAAGTTTAGTGAAAATCGGTAAATGCTTCCTCTAGACCGGAACTGACACACACAGACATTTGGCCGAAAGCAAAATCGTCCATACTAAATACTGTCGAATCGGAGACTCTCGTTCGCTTCGCTCGTTCGTCAATTATTATTTATTTTTGGGTATAGAGATAGGTGCTTGCTGTGTATTATCCTATGAAACACAAAATTCCTATCGTAAGAATGCAGAAATCATATCACGAGTGGTTTCATCTCGTAATGGATTCTGCATCAAGCATCTTAATGATAAGGTCAGTTCTAAGATGGGTGACCAGTGCTTCTATACTTCGGAAGGCACGTTAGCCGTTGTTGGTTCTGTCTTTTTTTTATATTTAGCTCTCCAAATCATGCCGCCGCCTACGCAAGTGGGAAAGTCACAGTGACATCTGATAGCGATTGGGGGCCACTGTCACAGTCTGTAAGACTATAGACTGTGGTCCACAAGTTGGCGGCCCTATGATGTGCCTCTTCACGCTCCGCTTGAAGAACCCGGGATTGTTAGAGAAGGGAAACACGTGCGCTGGCAAGTCGTTCTAGGTTTTTATGGTTCGACAGAGAAACTATCTTTTGAATCGTTCAGTTTTAGCAAAGATTCTCTCCACTGTGAGAGAGTGACACCTCTGTCCAGCACGCGTTGTTCGGGATCGGAAAGGAGAGGGCGGGATTAGGTTGAAGAGTTCTTCCGAACACTCACTGTGATAGTTACGCGTAGAATGCAGCCGAAGATGCGATAGTTCTTCGCTGCGCCAATGACTCCAGACTATCCGTCACCTCAGAGCAGTTGATAATGCGAATAGCTCGCCGCTGCATAGACTCCAGCGCGTCAATCAAGTACGTCGCGGAGTCGTCCCAAAGGTGAGAGCAGTATTCGAAGAATCTGTGCGTCTTGTAAAGCAGACACCTCTGATTTGGCGTAAAAAACCGCTTCACCTTGTTTAGAACTCCTAGTTTTCTCGAGGCTAGCACAATAAATCGCTCAATATAATTTTTGTGATTGAGCTCGCGTCAGACGTCTATGCCAAGGATGTCCAGATTGACCCCAAGAGAAATAGTCGTATTCTGTAGTCGTTTCCGTCTGCTAGTAATATGGTAGAAGTCAAATTGAAGGCTTTATGGGCGGCTTAAAAATTCCAACAGCGGTTGTTAATAACAGTATAACTGCCCATAGGTATATTTCAAAGTTGCAACAGGCCCAGGCCCACAAACGTGATCCTCAATACAACTGCTTTTTTAAAATTTCTGTGTCAAGATGCCTCTGCCTAGCCCTTCAGAGTTCAGTTTCAATCGCCTCGAAAGTCTCCTATCTTATAGTTTTCACACTTTACGATAGCTTTGCTTCGTGTAAGGTACCTTAGTTTCTGGCATGCTTGACTAGAATTGACTAATAACAACACGGTTTCTACTTATTCGGCTAGCGCCCTGGCTAACTCATTCGAAGGATGCTCCAAGAATAATTTACATACATACATATAGTCAATCCTTTATCCCCGAAGGGGTAGGCAGAGGTATAGTATACACCCACATTTCACCTCATAGTTTTTAAGTCCCACGTAATAGGTGGTGAGCCTATTGCCGTGTTGAAATGGACAGGCGCAGGTCGCCGTGACCTTCGTAAGGCCTTCAACTTGGCTTACCTAACGATTGTCAATGTACTGACAACCGGGTTTCATTTTAAGCTTCCTTCTCTACGCAATGGATCTTTTTGCGAAAGTGTTCCCTTAGTCGCCTCTTACGACACCCTCGGGATGCATAGGGTGGTGACATTTTGTACTCTAACCAGTCGCAACACGGGACCCCGTCGCCACACGGGGCAATTGGGCAGTAATAATTTATCAAACAAATGTAGCAAAAGCGTACTGCCACAAATTAGCAAAGACTTCTATATAAACTGAGGTAGACATGCCCTACGCACCGATTTTTGAAACCTATAAACTGAGCTAATTAGCAGCGTTGCTCGCACTGTTGTGAGTCAAAACTTCGAAAGTAGGTGCTCGACTTGCAATCGGAGTCCATACGCCTTCTCTTTTACTCTTTTTCTATTCGTATATTGCTATTGTGCGTGGTGACAATTACGTAAAAAATATTTATAAGTGAGTGTAGTCTTATTAATGTGTGTATTTGAGGATTGCTTTTGAAATCTCGTTTGTTAGAGTACGGCGCGTCTACCTCAGTTTATATAGAAATCTTTGCAAATTAGAGATAGTACAGATGGAAAACTCATGTACCTATGTACTTTTTTGTCACACCTACCCTCTGCTACACACACTCGCGCACAAATCAATATCAAAATATTGGTGGACTGTGAATGAGTTGTCTGTGTGCGTAGAATCAGCGAATTTAGCCCTTTAGCCCTCTGGAGCAGAATGTACAAAACGCAAAATGTTTCCGTCATCTCTAATTTGTGTGACCCATAAATGTTTGTCTCAAGAGTCTGGGTGTTTCTATGTATAATATGTATGTATTTAAAAGTATATAAGTATTAATACCCGTGGTCTGATACCCATAACACAAGTAGGTTATTCCTAGCTTACTTTGGGATCAGATAGCGTTGTGTGAAATGTCCGTGAATAATTTGTGGTACTGCTATGTATATGCCTGTGGAATCTTTTAAAAAGCGGGTTTCTTAGTAATACTAAAAAATATATAAACAGCCTGTAATTTAGCCAGTTATTTATTATAAATCACAGATATAAGCTTTTTATAATAACTACACAACTTAATTCCGTCACACGTCTTACAATTAGGTTCTATTATACATTACTAAGAAAATAGTTTAATTTACGATGAAAATCCCGTGAAAACATTACTTATTTACGATTTTACGAAAAAAAATCCAAAGCTGTTTTGAAGTGTGAATAAAATGTATTTAGGTAGGTAATATTGAAAATTCAGGTCTTAAACGAACCAAAAAAGGTACTTTTATGTCCTAAAACTGTGAACTGAAATCGTAAGCATCGAAATTCGATAATTTGTTTTACAAAAACTAATTCTCACACAGGTTTTTTTCATAACAGTTATCTACTATGGCATCCATCAATTTCAAAAGCTTCTTCTCTGCCTAAAAAATAGATTGAAATTTCATTATTTTCTCAAAAACAAAGACAGTTTCATACAAAAGATAATGGACATCCCACTTGCAAAAGTTCTCAAGAGTATAAAATCCCTTTGTAAAATCTTTAAGGGTTAGTTTACATATTTCAAGTTGATTTAGATCATATTTGCACTATTTTTGTAATGTATACACAAAAAATTGCAAAATAATAATAAAATTTAAAAAATGTAGTAGACCAAGATGCACTACTAGACATGAAAGTATAATAAAAATTATAGCCAATGAAATTGAAAAGAAAAACACTGTCAACCATGGCACGATGTGACGTCATGACATAACATCGCAACATCTCGACAACATCGCAATATCTCACAATGCAACGTCATGACATGACATCGGAACGTTTTAACATGCGATGTCATGATACGACATAGCAGCGTCTTGCGATGCGACGTCATGACACAAAATAGCAACGTCTAAATGCGACGTCATGTCACGATATTGTAACGTTTCAAAATGCAATGCCATGGCACGACACAGTAGTGTTGTACATACGATGCGACGTCATTGCATCACTCCGAATGTACCACGCTGCGACATTCATCAATTTATGAGGTCCTTAATAGTTAGTGAGCGAAACAATTTCAATTAAGTGGTAATGGATTTTAGACACATCCCTTTTACCTATAAATTAATGAATTTACTTTCTAAAGTATAGCACAATAAATAACGACAAAAAATTGATAATAAACTAGTAACGTTAAAACTAGTAACGTTAAAAATAGTTTTTTAACGTTACTAGTTAAAAAACTTATCGTAGAATTTTATAACTAGTTAAATGTAATACACCAACAATTTTATATGATCATGGGATGTCATTAAGTCTCAGACGAATTTCGAGGAAAATTGCTCTACACAGACGTAATGTAAATGAGTCACGGTCACAGAGAATTTGAGCGAGTGAGCGCGAGTGAAATGTCAATATCATTATTTATACTGTTGATTGATGGCACTTAGTTGAACCTGCTACACATATTAAATAAAACCATTTGTACTGTTTCACAAAATTTATTACTTTACTCACCGGTTCCGCCTTTCGGCATTCTAAAGGTTGTTTTACATTAGTACAAGTGGTTATTCAAGTATGCTAATATAATTCATGGTGCGGGCGAGAGAGACAGTATTTTTCTACAACCCGTCAAAATGATTTACACTCAAATGTGTTCTGCGAGCGTTCAAAGAAAGCAACCCAGTATATTTTGCCCGTAGGTATTTGACGAAGCTGTAATACTTAATCGCACATTTTTGACCTTTAAGATTTGCTATTTCAATCCCGTTACGTAAAAGTTTGTATGAGAAGAGGAACATGTGTAAGAAGATACCAATCACTTACTTCAAACTAAGCCCAGAAAGAAGTACTGTAAATTATTGACTCAGTAGAGAACAGCTAAAAAAAATTTTTGTTACAACTGGCGGATTTCTCCAAAAATCAGAAAAATGTTGGGTATTAATCATTACCAGTAGGTGCTTAAGCTATTATTAATAATAAATAATTTACAGGCGCCGGTAATGCTGTTCGTTAATACCAGAATATTATGTATAGCCATCTTTTTTTAAAACCGAAGGTGAGAAGGCAATATATTTGTATTTTTTTTGCGTTTCAACAGAAAAACCGGCACTTATTTTACGTTATAAACTAAAATTAGAAAGGTGTTATATAAAAAAAATATTTGGTTTAATATCAGTACATCCAAAATGTTGTTTATAAATAAAAAAGGGAATTCCAAATAAGTTATTAGCAATTAATTTCATTTCGTGAAACTACTACTAATTATCAAAATTTTTCAACAGTTTGAAGAATCTTACTCGAAAGGTTCACTCACCACCTATTTCACCACGTGGGACGAAAACTGACTGGTAAGAAGTGGGCGTATTGTATGCCTCTGGCTACCTCTTCGTAGAACATATATGTAGAGAATATAGGCGTGGAAATGGCGAAAAAAACCAACCTAACGGAAATTTCATTAAAAAACAATACTAAGTAGAGTAGGTACGTTGTCTAAAATAACGTTAATAACACCAAGCGTTATAACGTTCGTTGTTTGAGGTAATCAACGGAATAACACCAAGCGTTATATTATAACGCATTGTGAAAATCGTGCTTTAAAGAAATATAATCTTCAAGAATATAATCGTGGCCTAAGTTGATGTGAAGAGTTCATGTTATTTTAACAAACAATGTAAATTTACAAGGTTGCTTTGATGTTGTAAAAAATAATTGTTGACTGCTTATTAGCATCGTGTTAATTCATTTATTAATTTAATTGCGTTAAATAATTGATGGACTACATTTAGGCCTTTCTGTTTGGTGATCTACATTTTGTATACCAATATTCAGCCACAGTTGTAATAAATAAATTATAGTTCACCTCTACCTACCCTTTCGGGGATATAGGCATTCTTATATATAGTAATAAATAGCTTGATAATGAAATGAACTTACGACCTGACAGAAGCTTTTAACACCCACTTAGAAACTGATTTAGTGAGAGGTTGGAAACACTTATGTAGTGGGATGCGGTTTACTGTAAATAACTAGTTAAATAACGTCTCATGCAACACGTTATTATAAGAATAACGTATAAAGTTATTACTAAAAATAACGCTACGTCGGATGACAAGACTAATAAAAATATTTTCACACGTTTTTTTTCTTTGAACCCATTCTGTTTCCATTGACACAAATTAAAGAATATTGTATTGACGCATTTCACTTTCGAGACCGTCAATTCAGAACAGTGGTTATTCTTCGGACTAACTTCAGATTCGTAATAACTTCAGACGTATTTTACAGACAGCATAATACAATTTTTTTATGACATAGTCCGCCCATCTTAAAAGTTAAAACCCAACTCTCAAAGACAAAATTTTTATCTTTTACCATTACAGAAAATATATATATTTTTTACAATCTACCCTCTAATTTGCATGATCTGGAATGAGTGACGCGAAAAACGACGTAAACACCATCCATGTAACTGCTAATAACGACTGTTGATTGTCGTTATTCGTTGCGGGGGTTGCAGCTGTGGGGTTATTTTCTTCTGTGGGTTGGTTGTCTGCGGGTTGTTGGGGTTGCTCTGGTTGTTGAGCCGGTTGCGGTTGTTGTGGTGGCTCAACTCGACGGTTGGGGTTTAGATTTGGGTTTAGGTGGAGGTCTCGGAAGAAGCCGATTTGGTGTCTGTAATAAAATAATGGAAATTAATTAGTAGATGTTATCTCAATGCATCGGTGGCATAATGGTAATGCGTGACTGCTGTCTGACTCCATGAATCAGAGTCCAGGGCTCGAATCAAAAATATTTGGGAGATACGTCAATGTTTGTATCGAAATATGGGTATTTTCTATGTATACCTAGGTTAGTATAATATGAATAATGAGCGCTCGTGGCCCCGCGGTCCCAGTGTTCTGTAAATAATTACTGCAGTAAGCAACTATCACTATGGCCGGCCCTTGGATGGGTGACCACTACGTGACACTTTGTGACATTTATTTGGCATGTTAAGCCAAGTTGAAGGCCTTAAGGGCAAAAAGATTTTTTTATGAAAAATTCCAACAGCAGGTAGTCACAACCTGTGCTTGTCCATTACAACACGGCAATACAGCTCACCACCTATATTCCAAAAAAGTGATTTGTGGTCATTTAATATGCTTCTGCCTACCCCTTCGGGAATAAAGGCACGTTAAATGTGGGCATAAAGGCTTAAACAAAGGCAAGAATATAAAAAACCGGCCAAGTGTGAGTCGGATTCGCGCACGAAGGCTTTCGTACCATACATACACATGGTCACGCCTTTATCCCCGAAGGGGTAGGCAGAGGCATATTATATGCCCACATTTCACCTTTGTATAATTTGTCCCACGTAATAGGTGGTGAGCCGTATTGCCGTGTTTTTAAATGGACAGGCGCAGGTTGTGACTGCCTGCTGTTGAAATAAAGCCTTCAACTTAGCTTAACGACTGCCATTTTACTGGCAACCGGGACCAACGGCTTAACGTGCCTTCCGAAGCACGGAAACGCTCAAATAAATGTCACAAAGTGATCACATGGATGGTCACCCATCCAAGGACCGGCCATAGTGAAAGTTGCTTACTGCAGTGATCGTTTACAGAACACTGAGTCCGCGGGGCCACGAGCGCTTCGTACCAAAGAGTGGCAAAAATCACGTTTGTTGTGTGGGAGCTCCCCTTACTCCCCCCTTTTTTTCTGATTCTAGTATTTGTTGTTATAGCGGCAACAGAAATACATCATCTGTGAAAATTTCATTTTTAATACAGTTGCTCAAAAAGTGGCGTATTACAGGGACGTATAGCGTTCGGGATGTGGGCTATTACACACTCGTGCTTTTTCTTTACCATTCCCGCACTCGTGCGTTTTCTTTCCCAATTGTCAAAATAATATCTGTGATTCATGCAAATATTTCTAAATAAAGATACTAACTTGTTTCAATATCAGATTAAAAGTAATTTTAATTAAAATTTAAGCATAATTTAATATAAGTATCGGCCAAATTAAATTTATGAATATAAAAAAGTTGGCTGTATGAAGTGCACTGCCATAGTCTCTGCTTAGGAAGGTATATATTTTTTTACGGTTGGCGCCATTTTGGATATTCAGGTATAATAGGGTATAATATTATTTTATAAAATTACTTAATTTTTTCGCAACTGTATTAAAAATAGTTGTTCAATACAACGTGTGGGACTGTTATTTAAACTCGTTCCGACTGTCTACCCTCGCCTTCGGCTCGGGTCAACACCTGTCGTAACTCGTTGTAATAACAGAAATCCCACACTTGTATCGAAAACTAATATTCCCTAGCTATCACGGTTACTGAGATACAGCCTTGTAACGGACAGTGAAGTCTCATAAATAGGGTATCGTTTTACCCTTTGGGTACGGAACCCTAACAATAAAATAATACTCACAGATAACCCGCAGCAGCCAACAGAAACACCAGCAGCAACCTCGCTGGGCTGCCATACAAGTAGATGAGAGAGAACAGTATCGCGAGCCGGGACGCCGCGTACAGGTGGTCCAGCCAGTCCCGAGCCATGGCTTCATCCGGTTCTTCCACAGGCGCCGGAGGAGTCTCCACAGCCGCTGGGGGCTCTGGCGGTGGGGGTGCGGGCGCTCCGCCGGCTGCTTGCCACCTGGAAATGGATATAAGGCATCATTATTTGCATAGTTGTCATGGACTTTGAGGAGAGGAGAGGGCAAATTGTGGATGATCTCGACCGGGACCGTATTTCCCAATTTCTAGTGTGCGTTTACAGGTAAAAACTCTCCTTTGCTACTTCAACCCTCTCTTCAGAATGCGACAATACCACTTAAAGACAATCTAGGCTTCTTTGGCATAGACATTCGGTGTGAGCGCAATAACAAACATTAGGCTGTATTGGGCACGGGCAAAAAAAGCCTACAGGGATGCTATATCGGACTCCTACCGACTCAAAACCACACGTTTTCTACGCCGGGTAAGTCCTCGGAAGGATGACCCCGGGATGCTGTATTGGGCTAGCGTTATGGGAATTAAATATCCTTAGTAAGAGGAGGGGAGATGACCGTTCTTCAAGCTGGACCAGAATCGACCTCGATGTCTTCTAAAGAGCTCTTTAACTTAAATCGGGTTGGTTAAAGTTGATGAGCCTGCTGATATCGAACAACGCGTGTGAGAGAATCTGCGTCCGAACAGAACGATCCAAAATAAATTTCTCTATCTAAATATCAAAACTGGGAACTCTCTGCCAGCGCACATATTTCCCTCCTCTTAAAACCCAAGTGAAGCGTTTAGCAGGTTGACAACTTGATGAGCACTCATAATGCTTTGCGACTGTGAGGGCCGCAACGTATGACTTTTTATCAGACGTGACGTCATTTGACGACTTAAACCCTTTTAAAATTCTTTTTCAGTAGAAAGGTGCCAATAAATTCCTAACTTTTAAGGTTTATCGGGAATAGAGCTTGCTTCTCGGAATTGTCTTTACTGTGACTAATGCGTGTGTTTGATAAGTGATGTTTTTATCAATTCCGGGTTGAAGCAAAGGCACTTTCGGCCTTTTTCTGAAACCATTTCCTAGTACCTACTTAATGAAACCCGTGAATTTGCTGTAAATGACTGTTGTGTACGTAAACACAACATAATATGATCGACCCCCCTGTGACTTGCGGTTAACCTAAGACCAACTGCAAGTGCCTTTGCATCTCTCCTTGACCTTGAACAATATGCAGTATCGATTATAAATTTCCAAAATCGATTAAACCGTTTGGGAGCTACGGGTATAACAAATAATAAGCCACGCATGGAATACTATAACACAGGGAATGGGGGGCATTCAATCACATAACTAACAAAATCAAACCGACTAGGCAGCGTATAATATGACATCATATTACTCATGTACAAATGGCCACTTCCTCCGAAACAACTAAAAATTTACAGAATGAAACATTTTTATCGGTATGCGAGCACGTGCGTAGGCGACGAGCCAAAAATCCACTATTTGTTTACTATTTGGCATTTTATTAAAATCCATCAAAAGCTATTTTCGTTCAAACTTACTAAGAATAGAAGAGAGAGATGTGGCATTTTATGAGCGTATTATTATCGGCACACTACATTTCTTAAATAGATATGTCGTCAGCTCTCGTTTCTGAAAGACCTAAGATGAGATTGGTTACAGCAGCCTACTAGTAAATCTGCAGCTAAGAAAACTTGGTATATTCTGCGTCCATACTGCGTGGACAAAATGGTATGGCGTGAGGAGTTTGATATTGTCAAACACCTCTCATAATAGCAAAAATGGTGAAACAGTTGAGCGGAATGCTGCACAGCCTAAATTTGAACATCTCGGTGTGTTGGTCTCTTCATGAACTTTGATACAACCAAGGTCATATTCTATGAAAATGTTACGGCACGCACTATTTTACATCGAGGTCAAATCAATGCTTGACTACATCCAGACCTGGCCGCCTCTCCCTAGCTATGTCATGGCTTTAATTTGGACGAGCTAACCATCTTTGGTCTAATGGTCGACTAAAAAACTTTTTGCTTCAAAGATCTCTAATAAAACTTTATAGCCGGCGCGACCCGACCACGTTTGACATTGAAATTCATCTAAACATACGCGCATATTTTGATTAACTTCCACATGACATCACCCATGACCCAACCCGCGTCGCTGGCCATTTAAAGCCATAATGTTTACCCAATTGTGACAAAGATAATGATATGCGCGGATAAATTTTACTAAATTTCTGAGGCAAAATTGTCGCCATAGAAATATATGACATACCTAATTATATCGTGACACCGCAATGTTTCGGCGAAATTTATTCGAATTAACGAGCAGATTCGCCAGGGCTCAGCCTGGCCTAGTCAGGGTCCCAGGGATTCTTTCCACGGTACAGGTTCGACACATACTTAGGTAACACTGGGTGTCAGTTCGATAAGTCCGTCCTCACAAATCTAATAATAGATAAGTGATGTCCTGACTGTGTCATTGATTCGTCTCGAGTTCGCTACCAAAACCGTTGGAGCAGAACATCGACTACTTGGCAGAAATTTACTGAAATGAGGGTTTTCCCATTTCCATCGAAATGCCGAGAAGGTGACATTCTGCGAACGTGGCATTCTGCGAGCGTGACAGCCTGCGGACGTGACAAATTGCGTCAAGTTGACATAAGGCGACGGGAGGGTTCTGAAGCTCTTCCACGATTCACTCCAGCTTTAGTTGAACTTATTAGAGATGTTTAAAATCCAGCATCTATTTAGAAAATTTTCCTACCATCATTTCCTAATTGATGCGTTGACAGCTAAATCGACGTGGCCGTCACGGTTCGCCTCTCGAGAGAGCGGATATGGTAGCTTAAATTGCGTCAAAGGATTGCCCTTTAAGCGTTATTCAATCTAATAGAGTATTGTGTTGTTGTACTAGGTTTATAGTAAAGAAAATATAAATAATAGTTCTTTTGATAAGACATTGGCAAGTTGCTGCTAAGAGCATTGAGAGCCATAAAAAGAATTGAATAAAAAAATATTAGTCAAATTAGAGGAACATTGTTGGAGAGCCCGTGATGGTGGACAAAGTCTGTGTCGGGACTGTCGGGAGCCCTGGAGTTATCCTTCCGAGAACGTACCCAGGACTCTCGGCCGTAGACAGATAGTAAGGCTCCGTGTGGTTTTAGTCGATAGAAGTCCGGCATGGCATCCATGAGAATATACACACGATTCTCTAAAATATTGACCCAAAAGCGAGAATAACATCCGTTACTTCAGGCCTAGAGTAGCGAAGAGATCTTCAAGGCTCAAATCAGTATAAATCGCACGAGGTCCTGAAGAAAATCGAAAAATAACCCAACATCTGGACAACGTGGTACAATAAGGTCAAACCCTTCCAAATGAAATTGGGCCAGCGTTCAGTTGTGGACTGTGTTAGGCTGGTTAGAGACGCGAAGCGATTGCTGACTATGCAGAGCTGTGCCAAGAACATTGGACGAGTCATTTGAACATGTAAAAGCGCGTAATTTTCGCCGTTCATCCAATTGTCGTCACACTACGTTAGCGTATCCATCCTAATATTATAAAGCTGAAGAGTTTGTTTGTTTGTTTGTTTGTTTGAACGCTAGGATCTCAGGAACTACTGGTTGGATTTCAAATATTCTTTTACAGTTTGATAGTCCATTTATCGAGGATGGCTATAGGCTATATAACGTCACGCTAAGACGAATAGGAGCGGAGCAGCAATCAAGAATGTTTTTAAAACGGGGAATATTTTTTACCATCTGTGAGCTTCCGAGGCGAACGCTGCGTAAATGGTTAAAGTTAGGTAAAAATTGTGTATTACAAAATTGTTTCTCTTAAAAAGTTCTACAAAAAAGTCCGCGACAGCATATGTCTATCTTTTAAGGTTCGCTCACAATAACCTAATTTGTCTATCTCTTAAGGTTCGCTCACGATATAATGAAACTGAAGAGTTTGTTTGTGCTAGGATCTCAGAAACTGCTGGTTGCATTTCAAAAATTATTTTACAGTTTAATAGTCCATTTATTGAGGCTGGCTATGGCGATATAACATCACGCTAAGACGAATAAGAGCGGAGCAGCCATGAATAATGTTTTGAGAACGGGGATTATTTCTTTCTTTTGAGAGCTCCCATTGCGGACGCTGCATTAGTTAAAGTTACGTAAAAATTGTGTATTACAAACTTGTTTCTCTTAAAAAGTTATAAAAATAAGTCCTTAACTGCATATGCCTATCTTTTAAGGTTCACTTACAATAACCCTCTTATTATGTTTTAAAGTATGAGCGACGCGACGGGAGTAAACTTGGTCTGCAGTTGGCAGCCAGTCAACTGAACGATAAAAACCTGCCAAGTGCGAGTCGGACTCGCACACTATGAGTTTCATACCGTAAAAACGGATGGGTGGAAGTAAAAGCGACGGGAAACATGATATCACTTTAACACCTCTTACCTTCTCACTCTCATGTAACGCAAACGAAGATATGCGGTTCAGCTCTAATGAATTCAAGCGACGCGACGCGACGGGGGAAATGCAACGGGAAACATTATAGTACTCAGAATATTAATACCATACCTCTTTCTCACTCTCATGTGACGCAAACGAAGTTGCGCGGGTCAGCTAGTAAAATATATAATTTAAAACTAGTTTGCAAATAGCTGTCCACTGAAGCGGGGCGGAGATTTTAGCAAAACTCCAATCCAGTTCCAATTCGCTTCAGTGGATAGGCAGTCAAGAAAATTTCTGCTACTTCCTTTACGATAAGTACATCCAGTTTGCAAAAAATAACCGAAATACTCACATATTGGCATACTGCTGCATATACTGCATATAAGCTTGCTGCATCATCATCATATGATTCGTCAGCTGTGCGGGATCGTTCGGCACTGGTAGATACCCTTCTCCCAAATGGTAATTTGGATACGGCGACACCCTGTCATAGTTATTAACGAAGGAACTTATATAATTATGCATTTCTACTGTGTGATTTTGGTCATTTTGTCTGGTTTCTTGTCTTGGAGGGTCACTGGGTGTCTCGGTGACTGTTTCACTGACGTTTTCGACGTTCCGCCTCCTCAGACCATCTGTGTTTATCTCTGGTTGGGGTTCAAATCTCCGGCTGGGTGTGCAGACTAAATGCATCGTGTGAGCAATCTGGCTTTCGTAAGTCCTAAGAACATCTTTCAATATCGTGCTGTCTTCTAGTAGTTGGCCTGAATATATTATTTTCTGTTCTTCTGTTTTCTGTAAAAAGAGAAAGCTATATTAATCCTCTTAAAATGATTTTTTTTTGTGGATATGTGGATGTTTGCTTTCATTCACGCAACAATATGAACTAATTTGATTAATTAGGCCAATGTCAGCTAGGATAAGACAATAATTTAAATTCAACCTAAACGCTAAACGCATAAGGTTAAAAATATCTTGACTATGAAGTGTTCTGATACATTTTGGACTGAAGATGGATACGGTTCGGTTATACATAAGTACTTTAATGACGTGGAAATGATTTGGGTTATTTAAATGAATAAAAATCTTTGCGAATGTCCAAAGTACGGCGAATACTACATAGCGGGCACATTTGTCAGATTTCTCGTTTAGTCCAAGGCTAGCGATAATCGATTTAACAGAACTAACCGCGGCACTATAAGGTTTCAAACATTACTTAATTATGGACTGACCAGAATTAATGGATGTTATGAATTACTTAGGTACAATCATTGAACTAATAGGTAATATTCGATCTGAACATGTTGTGGTCATTTATAGTGGGTAGTATTATATCATCATTAGTTTTTCATCGTCATTATATCATCATTAGTTAGCACCAACATTCGGTTAAAACCAAGATGCCGATTTTGTTTGAGATATTCAGCTATATATTCCGAGTTCTCAATGCGAGCCTGATTACTATGTAGGCATTCAATACTAAGTAAGTAAATTAAAAAATCTTTATTTATAATGTCACAAAGTAACACTTATGATGAACGTGGAGGAGGATTTACTATGTCATATTATTCATAACTAGCTGACCCGCGCAACTTCGTTTGCGGCACATGAGAGTTAGAAAAAGAGAGGTATGGTATTAATATTTTGAGTAATATAATGTTTCCCGTCGCATTTACTCTCGTCGCGCCTAGTCCCGTCGCGTCGCTTATATAAGTTAGAGCTGACCCGCACAACTTCGTTTGCGTCACATGAGCGAGAAAGAGAGAGGTGTAGTATTAATATTTAAGGTGATATAATGTTTCCCTTCGCATTCACTCCCGTCGCGTCGTTTATATTCATTAGAGCTGAACTCAGCTGAAGCACAACTTCGTTTGCATCACATGAGATTGAGAAGGAGAGAGGTGTGGTATTAATACGTAAAGTGATAAAATGTTTCCCGTTGCATTTACTTCCACCCGTCTTTTTTTTGGTACTCCGACTCGCATTTGGCCGGTTTTTATCGTTCAGTTGACTGGCTACCACTGAAGACCACGTTTACCTACTCCGTCGCGTCGCTCATACTTCAAAACTTATTAAAAGGGGTTATTGTAAGTGAACCTTAAAAGATAGGCATATGCTGTTGAAGACATTTTTTTGTAACTTTTAAAGGCAAACCTTTTTGTAATACAAAATTTTCACGTAACTTTAATCATTTACGCAACGTACGCAGTGGAAGCTCTCAAAAGAAATAAATTTTCCCCGTTCTCGAAACATTATTTATGGCTGCTCCGCTCCTATTCGCATTAGCGTGATTTTATATCGCCATTAGCCATCCTTAATAAATGGACTATTAAACTGTAAAATAATTTTCGAAATGCAACCAGTAGTTTCTGAGATCCTAGGACATACGAACTCTTCAGTTTTATAATATTGTGAGCGTACCTTAAGAAACAGACAAATTAGGTTATTGTGAGCGAACCTTAAGAGATAGACATATGCTGCCGCGGACTTTTTTTTCGAACTTTTTGAGAGAAATAAAATTGTTTTACACAATTTTTACGTATCTTTAACTATTTACGCAGCGTACGCCTCGGAAGCTCTCAGGCGGTAAAAAATATACCCGTTTTCGAAACATTATTGATTGCTGCTTCGCCCTTATTCGTCTCAGCGTGATGTTATATAGCCTATAGCCATCCTTAATAAATGGACTATCAAACTGTAAAAGAATTTTTGAAATCCAACCAGTAGTTGCTGAGATCCTAGCGTTCAACCATACAAACAAACAAACAAACAAACTCTTCTTACGTTTTCGATTAGTAGTTTTTTGTTGTGGTCAACCAAAAAGTTGATCAACAAAATTGTCGACTATTATAATGATTCCGACAAATCTATCTACATACATTTTGTATCCGAAGTCAAACACAGAGTACCATAGAAAGATACAAATTGAATATTACTGGCCTTGACTGTTATCAACGTAAACAGCTGGGGCACTGGGGCCATATACTTGAAACAGACTATTGTTTGTAATGTGACGTGGAAAGGGACGCTCAAAAGCCATATTTTAAAATTCACCCCAGACACCAAAACCGAAAGCAACAGCTGACAGAAATACTCCTTGCACAAATGCGTGGTTCGACAGAAAGCCTCTACAATAGTAAATAGAGTTTTCAACCTGATCCTGTTCTGTCCTCTTCGATCCTGAACAATGCGTGTAGGGCAGAGGTGCCACTCATACACAATGGAGAGAATCTTCGCCAGAACTGAGCGATTCAAAAGATCGTTTCTCTGTTGAACTATAAAAACCTGGAACAACCTGCCCGCGCAAGTGGTTTCCTCGTCTTACAATCCCGACCCGAGTTCTATAGGCGGAGCGTGAAGAGGCACATCACAGGGCCGCCAACTTGAGGACCACTGTCAGAAGTCTTACGGACTGTGAAAGCGGCCCCCAATCGCTAGATGCGCCAGGGCTTTCCACTAGCCTCTGGGACGTCAATTTGGAGAGCTCAACATAAAAAAAATCTGACGCTCGTATCGGGCAATGGACTATTCTGCCGTGGGCCGTGACGCATCTCCTAAACCTCTTTGAATAGTCATATTAGTCATCCCTCATATAATCATGTCCTGCTCTACGAGAAGAGTTCTCCTGGCTTTGAACCAGCAGTAACGAGACATAATAAGATTAAACTGCCTTGAAATATAAGCATACGGTTATCAAATACGTGTTGCTTGCACGGATTACGGATTGATACGGCAATCTTGGCAGAAATGACGCAAATGGCAGTACACATTGATAAACAAGTAGCTTTAATCGGTAATTTAGACTAAGAAAAAATCTTTTTTGTCGATCTTGAGGTCGCAGAAGAATTATTTCATAGCCTTCCATAGACCCAATGTACAAGTGCAGGGTCTACCAGCTTGGTAGACGGGACTACCAAGACTATCTTGAATAGTCACATCTTCAAAACAAAGCCAAAATTCTTGAACGTGTTGGCTACATCTCAAAAGTTACGCGAATAAAGATAGGTACAAGATTTTTTAAAATTTCCAAAACGACTGCAGTATGGGCTTTGATTATATTATATACTAGCTGACCCGCGCAACTTCATTTGCGTGATAAATGAAGAACCGCTCGACCGATTTTGTGCAAACTTCACATAAACCATCTACTAAATAGATCGAACAAAGCCTAAACATTTGGTTTGGATAGGTGAGCCCGTTCTTGAGTTATAAAATTACAACGAAAAGTGGCATTGATTTTTATATATATAGATGGGGTTTTTAAAGAGGTTTTTGCAGGGTCGGCTACGCGAGCATAGCACCTTTGGTGTTGCAAATGTCCATAGGTTTTCATGTCCACTTTTCATCAGCTGGGCCGTATGCTTGTCTGCCGCTTTGCTAAAATATTACGTAAAGATCGATGGTTTCATACGTAATAATAAATAAATAAATATTGTTTGTTGGACATTCTCACACAACATCATCTAGCCCAAACTAAGCTATAAGCTTGTGCTATGGGATCTAGACAACTGATAGACATACTTATGTATACTATTTTTTTTTGTAAATACACAGACCCACATATTATACTTATCACCCAAACTCCGGAACAAACATTTGTGGTTCACACAAATATCAGGATCGATCCAGGAATCGAACCCAGGACCTCCAGCGCCGCAGGCGGTATCACTACCGACTACGCCACAGAGGCAGAAAGAGTAATAAATAACATCTGAATGTATATTGTTTAGATCCCTAGAGTTTGTCTGTATCTATTGTTATCTAATCAGTCAGAGATTGTCGCCATAGCTAAGATATCAAAGGTCTCACGTGATTCAATGAAAACCGTTCTTTTATGGAATGTTTATTGTAACTTTTCTTTATTTTAGACTAGCGGAGGTCACGCGGTTTCACCCGCGTAGTTCCCGTACCTGTGGGAATACGGGAATAAAATATAGCCTATGTTCACCGCAAAGAGTGTAGCTTCCCAACAGTGAAAGAATTTTTCAAATCGGTCCAGAAGTTTCGGAGCCTATTCATTACAAACAAACAAACAAAAAAACAAATCTTTCCTCTTTATAATATTAGTATAGATAGGTACTTTAAGGGCTGTATACAATATTTAGACATCTTCTTGACCTACTTTTCTCCTTATAAAACTACTCTTAAATGAGAAAAGTTTTGGAATACTTTCAATTATCTGGTAACGTGGGAATGGCAATTTAATGTCTGGCCTTGCCACATTTGCAAGATCTGGGCAGGAGGAGCACGTGATAAGATGAAGTTTAAAAATTCAAGGGCCCTAGTGGACATCCCTGAAAGATGCCTAAGATGTTTAAATTATTCAGTATTATAACTTTTTTACAGTATTATAAAATTATAACTGACTTTAAAAAGTAGTTCTTAAATTGGTTGTTGTTATATTTTAACTACTAATACCTATAGAATTTTTTATCCAAAAAAGAAAGTCAGGTGATGAGGTGACAGGTTAAGTGAGACAATAAGTTGTTAGTTTCTTGTGATAAAGAATAAAATTTATTGAACTACCTTTTTGTGTATGTATGTCGAATAACATAGTTAAACGATTAACAAACCAATAAACTCAATGTTACTTGAAATTGTTGTTTCTGAATATTATTAACATACATTGATAAGAATTAACGACTAAACGTATGGTTATTGTGAAATACCTAGCATCGCATCGCTGAGGACACTCACGCCTGTTATATCTTTGAGGTAAGCAGACTGGTAGGAAGTTCCCAGTACACAGTCGCCAGTGATGAGTTTTGCTTTGCAATGCATAGGTGTTGACATAACGGTGCATGGCGAAATATTCTTTCAACTTGAGGGCCACTGACTATAAGTCTTGTGGAATGTAAGATTGGCCCTTAATTTGCTACAAGTCTCTATGTCTTTATAGAAAGAGATTTTTGCCTAATGTTAGGCAGCGGAATCATTCTGGGGCCCAAGTCAGGCCTCCGTCACTCTCTACAATTCGTTTTATAAGCACCTACTCCTAAGTATTATGACGCAGAACTAACGTGGCCGACCGGCAGAGGGCTGCCACACGCCAGACCGAGCGAAGTGCGCACAACCAATGTACATTTCCCGAGTGAAATAATATTTCGCTTTATTTAGTCTTGCTTTTTTTTCATCTTACTTCTTACTAATATTCTAAAATTAATTGCGAAAGTGTTTGAGTGCGGATGTGTAGATCTGTGAATGTTTGTTACTCTTTCACGCTCTAACGGCTCAACGGATCTGGCTGATATTTGATACAGGGATAGATTGTAGTCTGGAATAACACATAGGTTACTTTTTATCCCGGGAAAAAGTTCCCATTGGAAGCGGGAAAAGGAACAAACTTTTACGCGGGCTAAGCTGCGAGCATCAGCTAGTTATAATATAATTCTTATGTAAAGAAGAAGAAGTTATTTAAGGTTTTTTTCAGACACTGTGTTTATTGTTTTTTGTAGTTATATGTATTTTTGTTACGTGCTTACAACCCTAATGTTGTCAATAGTTGTCACTCGATGATGCAATCATACGGTGTGCGCTAGGGCTTGAACTCCGGAATTCCGGAATTGACATAATTCCGGAATTCCGATAAAATCTAATATCGTTCTCAATTCCGGAATTGGCGAGATCAATACCGGTATTTCGATATTGAAAAAAAAAATGCTTCTTTAATTTCATTACAAACAAAAATGTAGATTATAAGCTTCGTGTGCAATTTAATTACCTTTAATTACTACAATGTTGATAATTTAGGATTTCTCTATTAACAAATTAATTCGATTATGTACTTAGGTATTAATCATTCTATTTGATGATATTTCTAAAACCTACTAAGAAAGTAAATCCATAAAATTAATGGTATTTGATAGAAAACATACTATTCAAATAATTATAATATTATTGATGACGTTTCTGTATTTTTTTACATTTAGACTTCAATTTATAATGCGAACTTAGACTTAGCTCTGACTTATGCTACGAGTTATTTTATTATTTTTTTTTTTTATATTCAGCTCGCCAAATTGACGTCGCCACGATGGATAGCCGTGGCGCATCTTGCGATTGGGGGCCACTTCTTACAGCGGTCCTCAAGTTGGCGGCCCTGTGATGTGCCTCTTCACGCTCCTCTTAAAGAACCCGGAGTTGTAAGATGAGGGAAACACGTGTGCGGGTAGGTCGTTCCAAGTTTTTATAGTTCGACAGAGGAACGATCTTTTGAAACGCTCGGTTCTGGCGAAGATTCTCTCCACTGTGTATGACTCTCTCTGCCCGGCACGCGTTGTTCGGGATCGGAAAGGTGATGGTGGGATCAGATTGAAGAGCTCTTCAGAACATTCGCCGTGATACATTCGGTAGATGGCAGCCAAGGACGCTACGGTTCTTCGCTGCGCCAACGGTTCGAGGCCTCCCGTCACCTCAGGACAACCAATTATTCGGACAGCACGTCTCTGCATAGCGTCAAGTGCGTCCAACAAGTACCTCGCGGAGTCATCCCAGAGGTGAGAACAGTACTCGACGCAGGGACGAATCTGCGTCTTGTACAGCAAACATCTCTGATGTGGCGTGAAGTACCGTCTCACCTTATTTAGGACTCCGAGTTTCCGCGAGGCCAGCCCAATACAACTTTGATAGAAACGCTGTGAAATTTAACTTTGATAGAAACGCTGTAAGAATTTGACAGAGGTCTCGCTCAGCATAGTTTTAGTAGTTCTGACGGAACTCAGGGGCCCGTACTTAATTATTAGGGGCAAACTTTGCACCAAGGCGCTCCACTGACCCAGAGTGAGGAGGGTCCTGGGTTCCCTGTTCTCATCAAGGTGGAGGAACATATTCCTTCGCACATGGCTCCTTCTCAGGCGCCCGACGCTGATTACAGCGAGAACGACGTGCCCGAAGTCACTGAAGGTTAGTTAGGGGCGACTGTACTGAGGCTTATATTCCGCAGGGACCGTGCCCCTGGACCCTACAGCATTCCAGGCCGAGCGTGGGTCCTGACTCTTGAGGATCTCGGGCCTCGAGTGATGGGACTCTTTAGTGCATGCCTTGAAAAAGGCCAGATTCCCAAGGTCTGGAAGACAGGGAATTTGGGTGGGAGCGTTCTCTCTCGATCACGTTTCGCTGCATTAACTGATCACAGAAAGACGCAGTGGCGTCCCTATTACTCCCACTGGAAATCATAGCTCGCGCAATGGTCTCCAGCGAGAGAATGTCCACGTCCAGACCTACCACGAGGACCGGGCGCTGTTAAGCCCACGCTGTGCACTCCACTAATGTGTAAAGTACTGTGTCCTCACTGCGTTCCTCGCAGTGCTGGCACTCAGGTGTTGTTTCCCGGTGTATTCGTCACAGATACTTACTGAAGCTCCCGTGCCTGGTAAGCATCTGTGACAACCAGTAGGACAGAGCACCCGCACCGTGGCTCCTCTCTAGTCACTCGCCCATGACCGGTCTAACCGCCTTGATTGTGACGATTCGGCGATTCCCCCTTGTGTGATGTGATGTGGCGATTCGGTTTGTTGCTCAAGTCCAGGTCTCCACGGTTTCCTTGTGGAGCTGGAACTGCCGAACCTAGATTTCTGGAGACGTAGGCCTATGACCCCGCTCCAGCGCCTCCTTGCGCCAGAAAAGAATAAATTAGAAATATAATTTATTTATTTAAACAAGGACGCAAGTTGCCTCGCTGCCAGATCCTCGAGACATGCCGCCTCTAAGCAACGGACCACGCAGCACCCAATCGTAACCGATATTCCACAGAAGCGGTCTTAAGACTGATCTCTGCGGAACACCGCACGACGTATCTCGCTGACCCCGCTGGGACCTAGCCAGCTTGGGTAAGTTATGGCCCTCTCGGAAAGATAGGCCCCGACAATCGACGGAAGTAGGGAGGCACTCCATAATAAATAAGCGCCTCCCTAACGCAGCTCCAGGGCAAGGTGTTGAAGGCGATGCCGGTGTCTCTTGACATCGCCATCGCTTTCAACACCACCTCACCCTGTGATGTTACTTCCACCGTCAGTCTTCTAATGCGCATGATCGCATCCACGGTGGAGCGCCCTTGACGGAAACCAAACTGTTTATCCGCCAGATCTGGCCCCACGCGTGTGAGGTGCCTGAATGTGCGCTGTGCAATGATACGCTCAAGGAGCTTGCATACCTAACGAGGTATGCAAGCTCCTTGAGCGTATCATTGTTGGGGATCGGCCGGAGTTGCTCAACGGGGCAACACGATCGGCCGATCCCCATCCGATCATGCCCCAAATACGCGGGATAGCACCCGAACCTCCTAGGTGAGGCCGCAGTGATAGTCAAGGTCTGTGGGGAATCCTTGGGTCATTCTTCTGAGGGCTTACCCGGACCAACCGTAGGCAATAGTTAGGAAACGTGTGGTTTTTAGTTGGTTACGTTAAAATAAGTTATTTTACTGGGAATCAAAGTAGTTTATCACTAATCACGTAGGACTGCCAGCTCCCGTTTCTTTTTTTGAACGAAACTTGATTGAGTTCCGGAATTCCGGAATTCCGGAATTCAAATATTGAATATCGAAACTCAATTCCGGAACTGAAAAAGCGTCCGATATTCAAGCCCTAGTGTGCGCACGAATCTCGACTCTCGGAATACGTCGTAGAGCATTTTTTCCACTGTAGCGATATGTTATAGCTAATATTTTTGAGGTTAAGTATGGGAGTGATGTATCTGTTACGTAGTAACTATTATTTAATCTGTGCCCAAGTGCAATTGGACTTCCACATAGAGGGTTTCATAGCAGATGACGGCAAAAAATCTCATTTTTTGTATGGCAGCCCTCCTTGATCCCCCTTTCCCGATTTTATTATTTGTTGTTATAGCGATAACTGAAATACACAAGCTCTAGCTATCGGACGGACAGACAGACGGACGGATGGCGAAGTCTTATAAATAGGGTCGCGCGTTTTACCCCTTGGGTACTGAACCCCAAAAGCAGACCCTTCTTAGTAGTTTCGTAGTTAAATGGTCTAAGTTCTTACCATAAAAAAAAACAATAGGTTACATGAATACTTTTTTATCAGCAATTATTTTTAGTATTCATTACTTACGTAGTTTATACAGGTATATATTAATTGCTTGTTTCAATGTTATCAACCAACATAACTGCATATGCAGTGATTAACATTGATAACATGCATAATAGGTAATAGGATAAGATTTTCTATAAAAAATCTATGCTAGACAGTTCCATAGTATTCTAAGGAAAAAAGTATTTGACTATATTCTGTTCTATCCCTGTACCAATTTAAATGGATGCTATGCCGGACTCCCGACTAAAAAACCTCACAACGCCTAACAGCCTGCAGTGGGGAGCCCCGGGTAAGCCCTCGGAAGCATGTCCCAGGACACAATCAACAACCAGCCTAATCCCATGAACCTAGAAACCTAACCTATCGCTGTAGGTACACAAATTTTTTTTGAAAACTCCTGGCATATGGGGTAAAATTGGGGATTAAAGTTTATCAAAGTATGTGATTGATGAAGGTGGGGGGAGAGCAAGTTAGTTAATTATATACCTACTACACTTATCTAGACTAACTATACATAATATTTAATTCTAGTTTCTATGGTACAATATTGCTTCTGTTATCATAATTTGTTTTTGCAACACTACTTGACTTGTAAATGTTTTATCTACTTATTTAAATGGTCATTTGAAAAATTCACTTTTTATTACGTGGAACACAAAGAATGGCTCGTCTTTTTTAAACACGTAAATGTATAATGTCAGACTCGTGTGATAACAGGATAGGGTACAAATGTACCCCCATAGATGAGACCGCAGAGCTACTGTAGTTCTATCTGGGGTATTCTTCCAAGGGCTCACCAGGGGCCCCCAACTGTAGGCTGTTAGGTAGGATATGTATGGTTTTTAGTCGGTAGGGGCACCGCATAGCATGCCTGTAGGATTTTCCTCACATTAAAGGAAGGAAAAAGGAACAAGTGTACACCAATCCTAATATGTTCAGTGATGTGGCAAAATTACACTAAGGGAACCGTTTCGCAAAATACCCATTACATAGAACCATAAAGTAACCCCTCTGGCCAGCATGCTTATTGTAAGGTTAAAACTACCCCCAAAATTCAGTTCGGTGAGACATACCTAATCAATTCTGCATCCCTTTTAGATATATTTAAAATCTTATACTATACTAGCAGACGTCATGCGGTTTCACCTGCGCAGTTCCCGTTCCTGTGGGAATACGGGAATAAAATATAGCCTATGTTCACCGCAAAAAGAGTGTAGCTTTCTAACAGTGAAAGAATTTTTCAAATCGGTCCAGTAGTTCCGGAGCCTATTAATAGTAATCTTTCCTCTTTATAATATTAGTATAGACTATACTATCTTCACGCCAAATCCCTTGCGGGGTAGGCAGAAATTAAAAATCTTGTGTATCTAATCATAATTTTAATTTCTCACACATACACATTATCAATAACATTTTTAATTAAAAATTTTATGGAATGAAGCGTTTTGTAAACTATGAAATTAATCAATCACATTATCACATAGCATATCATCGCGCCTATAATCCCAAGAGGGTATGCAGAAGTGAAATGCACACCCACACTTTGTCACACACTCAACAAATAAGTACTTGCACAGACTGTTTGGAAAAATTGGACTCAATTTTGTCATGTATTCCAATTTACCACTTGAATGTCATGAAAAGGAAGTGGTTCTTTTCCAGGATAATGCTGTTCATAGTCATAACATCTATTTAAGTGGAATAATTTAAGTTTTTGATAAATCTTATTGTATCTAATCTAAATCTGGTTGACTATTAAACTTATGAAATCTTTACTAGATAAAACTATAGTGTGCTTATCTGAGCCGCTTTATAAATACATTTACTTGGTAATGACTAGGACAGGTCACTGTTTATGACAAGTCAAGAAAATACTTTATGAGACATTGGTACAAATGTTTGTTGTTTATTGCATTAATTACTACCTATGTGTTTTTTCTATAGGCATAGAAATACTGAAAAAAAAAAGTGTGCAGCAATACTAATTTAGTGCTAAGCAATAAGCAACACAACAAGATATATATAAAAATACTTACGGGTTTACTGGGATACACTTCTTCGAGATGACCCTTCAACTGCCGCACAGTCCATGATGACTGACATTCTATGTTTTGATCATCAATTTGTTGATTCGGAGCTTTCACAATTAAAGTCACGTTATCTGGTATCATTTTTAAACATTCAACAGTTCTACACAAATATTAGATAACACCCAAACGAAAAAAAATATCAAACACGCTAACAAAGCAGGGCTTAGAAGTTCAGCGGATATAACAATTCTCGAAATTTAGCGCTGATGCAATAAATGAATGAAACTCTTATTTATTTATCAAGTGACCCGACTGACTACGTAATGATCAAATTATCGGTTTTGATGTAAATAAATAAGCTAGCTGGGGCTCGGCACTTGTCAAATTTGCCCATGAAATTATCTGTCGCTATGCGATTGGTCCAGCATCGTTTGACTGTCTTTTTAATTTGTATAAAAAAGACGCAGGTGTTTATAATCATGCTGCCAACATTAGCGTTTAATTAGCAAAAAAACACAGACGTACAATAAGTAGTACTTACTAGCTGATGCCCGCAGCTTCGCCCGCGATGGCGCTGTATGTGAAATTTTGCTGAATTTTCTTTGCTATAAACCTCACGGAGCCCGAGACCTTTCCAACGAATGCAAAACCGTGGAAATCGGTTCGTGCGTTCTAAAGTTATAGCGTCAGGAAGGAAAACCCGACTTATTTTTATATAATAGATTATATACGTATACGTATACGTACTTATTGTAAGTCTGTGCAAAAAAAAAACATTTACATTGTAGTTAGAAACTAAAATGTTTTTTGCTAATTTTAACAATTTTTTTAGCAAAACCTTAATCAATCCAGCGAATCTGTGCGTAAATCATGGCGTACAGGATATTTTGATCGATGTTTGGAAGTAACGAGAAAGGTGAATTTGCACAGTTCCAAAAGACTCCATGCCACAAGCATTTAATATGTTGACTTGCAGTATCTGACAGTGACACATTATGACAGTCGGTTCTGTCAGCTGTCAGTGTTTGTTGTTCTGTTCTCAGTTTTTGTTTCACCCGTTCGTTTTTATTTTTGTTTACCATTGCGAATTAATTTGTGTCCTACCTACTTTAACCGGCAGCGGCATGAAGACATTACGCTACTGTTCAGAGATGTAAAAGGTTTATAAAACGGCGACTTCAGTTGAATAGGATCTATGTTACTTGTAGCTTAAAAACTAAGAACTTTCTTCCATACACAATAAGTCATGGGTGTTACTGTGTAAGTACCTAAAATATTAAAAAACTTGTTCATATAATTATATGACTCTAAAGAGTCTGTATTTCTGTAAGGGCACTAGCAATAAAACCAAACAGGTTTCTAAAAGAAATTTAATATGAACTACCTTATTTTAGGTTGCAGCAATACCCGGTGCCGGAAAACAAGACCGGGACATACGTTATAGAGTTGCTAACGAAACGTATCCTCGCATTGGGAGCTTCACAACAAGGACAGTTCCTGGTAGACTGCGAGAGTTACTTGTCTCATCCTCAAATGGGTTAGTACCATTGACTTATTAAGGACAGACTTTAGAACCCTTCAGGGCACACATAACTATTAATTCTGGTGTTATGCTTGGTTACGAGGTACAAGTGAATTTGTGCACATTTATTTTACGTTCAATAAAGAATATTATTATTATTATTATTTATTTGTAATGACTAAGGAGGGCAAACTCAACTTTTACTATCCTCAAGGAGGTTGGTAATGAGGAGGAGGATTGTGATTTTTCATCAAACAAAATGAAAGAGATAGCCAGTAGTTCTCCAATATTCAAAGATATAATTGTGTTTTTTTAGTGTTGTATTGTAAGAAAAAAATATTTCATTATCTTAACTTTTTGAAAACTTATTAAATAAACAGCCACTATAAAATTCTTAGGATGCCTGGTTAATGAACTAAAGATCTAAAGTAAATTCATGATAGAAAACTCTTAAAATGGTTTCTTTTCATAAATTGCAGGGACAACGAAAACAGTTCACATTCTTCATAATTCTGAACAACCAGCATCAGTTTTCTCAATCCTAGAAAGCGGTACAAAGAACATCCATGTAATAGCAGATGGCTTATTCGACTTGCTCATGATGAAACTATCGCACCAGTATACTTCGAAAAAGCAGACAAAGATTGAGAGTAAAGGACCTCGATTTGAGCTTGGAGACTTCTGTGTGAAAATTGGATCGGTCACTATGAATCAAAGTTTCAAAGGAATTCTTATTGAGGTTTGTATCCAAACATTATTTAGAACTAGCTGACGCCCGCAGCTTCGCCCGCATCAAGTTTTGTTCCCGTTTCCGGTTCCCGTGGGAACTTATTACCAGGACAAAATGTAGCCTATGTGTTATTCCAGACCTATATCTACCCCTGTACCGAATTTGAGCCAGATCCGTTTAGCCGTTAGAGCCTGAAAGAGTAACAAACATCCACACTCACAAACTTTCGCATTTATAATATTAGAGATTATTATATCCCTAACTAAAGGCACAGGGCGGAAACTCCATACAAATGATTTGTTTACAATTCGTTCACCTACACTAAAAACACGCTATGTTCGTATAGAGCTTGAATGTGTGTGTGACCAGTAAGGCTAAGCATATGTTCCCTCAAAATCCCCTCCAGCTGTGGCGGGGTTGGAGAAGCTTACTCAGTGCGGGGCAGGGAGTTGCCTATCTGTATGTAATACTATATTATCTTTTCTAAAGGGGTAGACAATTGCAGTTGGGGGTACCTTTCGGTTCTGTAGCTTAGGTGGCGGTGCATTGTCCTATTTTAGGTAAACACAGGATCATGTCCTGTCTATACCACGTTGTCTTTTATCATTTATAAATTACTAGCTGTTCCCCGAGACTTCGTCAACGTAGAAGTAGTTACTACGTAAAATCATTGGGTACCCTACTTTTGCGCAGTCAGTAGCCTATGTCCTTCCCTTGGACTCGAACCATCTCCACTTATACCAAATTTTATCAAAATCGGTTCAGCGGTTTAGGCGTGAAAACGTAACAGACAGTACGCATTTATAATATTAGTGATTAGGATTATGAAAAATATGCTAATTATACTAATTTTGATTTAAATATTTATCCATGCAAGAAGTTTTTAAAGGCAACACATATGGAACTTTGTTTAATAACAAATTCTAACACATTAAGAGATCACTTCCTTAATGGAAGAACAGCTCTCCCCTGCCAAAACCTCCCCCAATATATCTGCTAAGGGCTTTCAAGCCGATCGCAAGATGCATATTTGCAAAGAAAATATCTATACATATGTAATGGGTGTCTCAGTAAGAGTGCACTTTTTCATTTTAATAAAAAAAACATATTTTTTTGAGAGAGTTGTGATTTTTTTATTGAATTGTCAAAAAGACATGTTCCGATTAAGTATGGAACAAAATATCCGTCAAATGGCCTCCACGGCTCTGATGGCAGGCCATTACTCTATTCATGAAAATTTTCATGACTTTTTCACAGAGATGAGGCTGTTTCGCACCGATGACTCGTTGGATTTCGGATTTGAGCTTAGGCATTGTTTCTGGTTTATTCGCTTAAACCTGCGATTAGAGAAAACCCCAAAGAAAAAAATCGCACGGCGTTAAATCTTGGTGGCCAGTTCACATCGGAATTTATTGAGATATTTTTTCCGGCAATCGTTGCTGCAATGGATTGTTTCATGAGGGTGTAGCAGGTGGCGCCGCGCCGTCTTGCTGAAACCACATGCCGTCCGCAGACAACGGAAGCACAGGTGTCTTACTGTCCATTACCGACCCAGTTTCTTCATTTTTTTGAGAACTCTTCGAATGGTTTGTACATTAGGTGCACTTTCTCGACTGAAAATTGTTCGTAGTTTGCGAGCGGTCTCAGCATAACTTTCCAAATTTTTGTAATAAGTTTTCACAATTATTACGCGTTGCTCTTTCGAAAAGCGCTCCATTTTTAGTAATCGGAACAAATAAATGTGTAAGCTGTCAAATCTCAGAGTCGCCACTTGCACAAAAAAAATAGCACTAAATTTAAAAAGTGCACTCTTATTGAGACACCCTTCATATATCTTTAATATATAAAACAAAGACGGGTTTGTTACAACACTTATAACTCAAGAATGGCCGTACCGATTTGGCTGAAAATTGTTGGGGAGGTAGCTTAGAACCAGGAGACGGACAAAGGATACTTTTTATCCCGCCTCGCTTTTTTTGGTCGATTCACTATTCTGCTGGCAACGTACACCGGTAGTCCACGTCCTATGCATGAAAATGCGCAATTTCTACAATAATGCGACGGGAAACATCTATCGTTAACGAAATTATTCTGACGGGAGTAAATGCGACGGGAACGGGTGATTTACTCTCTTATGTGACGCATACGAAGTTGCGCGGGTCAGCTAGTAACTAACTATATATAACTTATTCCTGTTTTCTTAACATTCCAGGTAGAATACCGACCATGTGTAATGGCAAACGCAGTCTGGGGCTTGATGCGGGAGTTTCTCCAAGGATTACTCGGACCAACAGTGCCTATTCAACCGCCTCAACACCTATTGAGCAAAATGAACGAAATCTACACCCCGATAGACACAATATATCAGTATTTAGAACATTTCGCTACATACAGGAAAGTGACTGGAGGAAGAAATGCTTGACTGACAAACGGTTATTCATTTCTTGTTTCTGTTAATTTCTTGATTGTATCGTCATTATCGTATCGAAATGACATTCCTTATAGGGTTCAGAATGTCCAAACCCCAAAAATTTTCAGAGGGAACAAAATGTATCTATATCCTAGAATGTTTAGAATGAATAATTCTCATCAGTTACAGTTGTACCAAGTATATAAGTTACCGACCCCATACACGTACAATAATATTGATCAATCTATACTAATATTATAAAGAGGAAAGATTTGTTTTTTTGTTTGTTTGTTTGTTTGTTTGTTTGTAACGAATAGGCTCCGGAACTACTAGACCGATTTGAAAAATTCTTTATATAATATTGAGGTTTGAACAGACTATATTCGGACGGAAATAAATATTGATGCAATATTATTGAGGCAATAATATTGTACGTGTATGGGGCCGGTTACACCGATGTACCTGCGCAGAAGTCTCAAGCGCCTGATCCACTGGGCGAGCCGACGAACCAACGAACCAAGAGACTCATAGTCTGTTGGTTCGTTGGTACGCGTTTATGATCCACTAGCGGACTAAACAGTCTGCTCCCAAGTTCTAACTTTGACGGAGACATGGCGTGCTCCCAAACAGAGTTACTTTGTTATTTAGGAATATTGTTACAACAGGAGAAAGAAAAATAAAAGACGCCATAAAGTCTGGGTAAAAAGTTGGTTGCGAGAAAGACAAAGATTGTCACATTTAAATTTCAAGATCATTATATGCTGATGTTTTCATACTTTTATTTTTGTAATCTTTACTCGTATACAGCCACAGGCATTTATGATTTTTAAAACATTGTACAAATGTCGTTAAATTGTCGCGACGAAACGAGCGTAGATCCATTATACAGGGTGAATTTTTCAAAAGGGATTGGATGGCCAAATCCGAAACTATAAGGAATAGCGAAAAATGCTCAAAGGAGTCACGAGCCCGATTTTGATGAAACTTAAAACCTCATCATTAGATTTTTTAAAAACCCATTATCCTAGCTGGGAATCGAACCTATTGATTTTGAAAAAAATACACACCCTATATTATTGCACCGTAGGATAGTGTTGCTATAAAGGATCTTATTCTGGGAAATAATGACATACGGCAAACTAAAGGAAAGTGCTCATCTTTAACAAAATACAATTTATTTTCCTTACGTAAACTGATTAATTGTTCAAAATGTAGACCAATTGTTTTCAAAACAGCTGGATTCGAGACTTCAAGGATCGTACTGCATTCAATATTATTGATTTCGTTTAGAATATTCTCCAAATAATCATTCTGAGCATAATTTAAAACACGGAATAGTTACCATCTACTGTGGGATTTCGAACGAAACAAATTATGATACAAAATTTAGGTACATGAAATATGAATTCTAGTAAAATTCTACACTTTCCTTAAATTTGCCGTATATCATTACTTCGCAGAATTCGATCCTTAACAGCGAGACTATCGTATTGTGTAATAATATAGGGTGTTTTTATTTTTTCAAAATCAATTGGTTCGATTCCCAGCTAGGATTATAGGTTTTTCAAAAATCTAATGATGAGGTTTTAAGTTTCATTAAAATCGGGCTCGTGACTCCTTTGAGCATTTTTCGCTATTCCTTATAGTTTCGGATTTGGCCATCCAATCCCTTTTCAAAAATTCACCCTGTATATACAATCAAAGCGCGTGCGCTCGCTATAAAATTCGAAAAAAGACTGTCGGCTCGCCGGTTCGACTGATCCACTGGCGGTCTTTTTGTCCGCATACTTCGACGCACAACGGACAAAAAGTCCGCGGACTTTCGGTGCTCCACTGGCGAGCAAGACTGTTGGCTCGCTGGCTCGCTAGCGAGCCAACGGTCTTGCTCGCCAGTGGCTCAGGCCCTTCATATTCGAAATGCGCGAAAAATCTTAACCAATCACAACGCTCTGCAAAGACGCGCCAAACATGGCACTTTGTTATTAGTTGCCGTCTGCGCGCCATGTTCGATGCTCGCAGCATCGCGGTGCAATGAGCTACAATGAGCGAGATAGCACTACTTTCTACTCTCTGGATTTATTGCATTTTCAATCATAACGTAACGCAATAAAGTCGGTGTTACAACAGCGTTGGTGATCGTAATTAATCGGCGTTAGCTTGCTCTCTTCTAAGCAGACGAATTTTGTCGATGCGACTTATAAACGTGGTTCACCTGTACATATACTTTGAATAAACTAAAATACACACTTTGTAAATAGATTTTCTGGGACTATGGTCATTAAATTACATCTAAAAAGACCTTTTGGACCTTATAACCATTTTAGGATTTGGTCATTCTGAACATAAATACTCAGAATCGTTAGGTGGGTGGTTGCCGCTTGAGAAATTTGAGCTTTACCGGTCGCCAGTACTGTTTTACGCTGTAAATCTTTAACCTTGGCTTCCTGGAGGATCTCATCATCATCATGCATTTGATAGTGAAGTGACACTGAGCATACAATTCTTCATTTTCCTATGAATGAATGTGATCTTTTGAATGAGGCACATCAAAGATGTCATACTTATAAGTGGATTTTTAACTTGTTTTGTACATAATTGCGAATGAAACAGAAATGATTTTGAAAATGAATCTTATAAATATAAGCATTAAAATTGAGGTTAAGTAATCATTTTGTTTTATTCTTTTCTTTATTTTGCTTTCATTTTTTGAACCTAGCAGACGTTTCCAGTGGCGGAAGCCGCGTAGTTCCCGTTCCCTTGGGACATATCTATAGCTAGGAGGATAGGTAAGAGACAAGCATACGACCCCCAGAATACAAGTGGTCACATATCGACGATTAACCGTCAAGACCTCCTAACTCAAAATGTCAAAACTTTACAGGAGGCACAAAAAACCTTGTATCTTTGATACAAATGTAAATAAGAGTAAAAAAAAAAAATTGTTGGTTTTAAAAATATTATTATTTACAATATTAAGATAAATTTATGTATTTACTTCGTTCCAATATGTAACTGGGTAACATAGGAGAAATTTACACTTTTTTAAAAGGCTGAAATTGTAGATAGGAGATCTTGTTATTTAATTTAGGAGGAAATTTTCGCAAAATCAATGTGGATTTTACGAGGAGTCAGGAAATAAAAGATATTGGCGTTAGAAGAAAATAACTTTTGTTATAAAAAATTAAGATGAAACACAATGTATTATCAACACTTAACATCATAATCAGTCTTTTTTCTTTTTACGTAAGGGAAAATCCTCAGAGGATGTTATGCCGGACTCTTACCGACTAAAAAACCTCACGTAACGCCTAACAGCCTATGGTTGGGAGTCCCGGGTAAGCCCTCGGAAGGATGTCACGGGACTCACAACAGACCTACGGCCGCCACTGCGGCCTCGCCCAGGGGGTAGTTCGGGTGCTATCTCGCGTCTCTGGGGGGTTTCGGGTGTGATCCCGCTTCTAAGGAGGGGCGTGCGGGAGTTGCTCACGTCACGCTGCCGTCATGGGCCTGCTTCTGTAAGGACGGTGAGCCGCCCTCTCACCGTCCTCAGGCTCCCGTTCATGGTGGCCGATAGTCCTCGGCGAAGACACGTCGGCGGCGCCCAGGCCGCCGACTGCGGAACTCAGGTGGGAGAGTCTCTCTCGCACCCGTCCCGCCGCCTCCTTCACGAGCATGACCTGCTCGCAGAAGAAGGCGGCGCAGTCCCACTTACTCCCGCTGGAGAGCATGGCTCGCACCATAGTCTCGAGCGAGAGAGTGTCCACGCCCAGACCTACTACGAGGACCTGGCGCTGTTGCGCCCACGCCGTGCACTCCACAAGCGTGTGGAGCGCCGTGTCATCGCTGCGGTCCTCGCAGTGCTGACACTCGGCCGGCCGTGGTTTCCCGGTGTTTTCGCCACAGATACCTACCGAAGCTCCCGTGCCCGGCAAGCATCTGTGTCAACCGGTAGGAGAGAGCACCGTGTCTCCTCTCCAGCCACTCGTCCATGACCGGTCTGACGGCCGCGATTGTGGAGAATCCCCCTTTTGGTTGCTCAAGTCGTACCTGCCATATATTCACGGTTTCCTGGTGGAGTAGGGACCGCTGGGCCTCGATTTCTCGATAAGCGGGCCTTTGGTTCCGCTCCAGCGCCTCCTTGGCCATCTGGACAGTGACGCAAGGGCTCTCGCTTCTAGGTCCCATGGAGGGGTCCCGGCTAGGAGACCTGCCGCCTCACCGGAGATCGTGCGGTATCCTCCTATCGCCTTGATGGCCATCGCTCTCTGCGGGCTCAGCAATCTAGCCACATTGCTGGTCGTCAGGGTTTCCGCCCATACAGGAGCTCTGTATAGAGCCATGCTTCGCATGATCCCCAGGTACAGTCTCCTGTAGGGAGCGTTGGGTCCCCTGATGTTGGGCATCAGCCGCGCCAGTGCGGCTGAAGCTCCCCTCAGTTTTGGAACCAAACTTCGGAAGTGATGTCCGAAGTTCCACCGGCCATCGAGTACGAGCCCCAGATACTTCATCGAGGGCTCGATTCCGATGCTGACGCCCCCTACCTGTAGGCTGGATCCCGCAGGTGGCCCCATTCGAGGTCCGTGGAAGCACAGAGCCTCGGATTTGTGAAGGGCGACCTCGAGACCCAGCCGCCGAATCCGACCCACGACTTGAGCCACCCCTGCCGTGGCCTTTAGTGCTGCGTCACGGTGCGTTGCTCCCCGCGCCGTAACGAGGGTGTCGTCGGCGTAACACGGTTACGCCGACCCCTCTGAGCAACGGACCACGCAACACCCAGTCGTAACCGATGTTCCACAGGAGCGGCCCTAAAACTGATCCCAATATCAATAAAATATCGGTACAAAATAAAAAATAAAACAAAACTTACTTTTGAAGTTGAGAGCGCGCGAAACACGCGTCGAGTTCTTACAAAGTGGCGAGGCACGCACTGAAGTTAGCAGCGATTGCCGCCAAATATTGCACGCGCGTATTTCGTAGGTTTTGTCACGATATAAAAAACACTCGAAATATTGCGAATTCTTTATACGAGCTTTTAGTATTGTGTGAGATACAACTTTTTTGAAGTTTTTAACACAAAAGATATTTTTAAGAAAAATGTCAGTTATCAGGTCTTGGTGGTTAATCGTCGATATCGTGAATGTTTGGAATTGCAACGCCATCCAGAGCATTTTACAATATTAATGAGGATAAGGCTGCGGTTCCACTGAGGCGGTGCGGTGCGAGGCTGAGCTGTGAAAAGCCCTCCCAACCCATGGTACACCTCATTGGTTCACCTGGGTGGACCACGACCAATTATTTTTTTCCGTGGTACACGTTAATCAAACGTATATTTTTTTAAATAAATTATGTTGGTCGTGGTTCACCTGCGTCTACTTAGACGGTAAGTAGGTACTTAATTTGAAATAAAACGCCTTTATCATTTAGGATTAAATGTTTGTTTTGTTGTTTTAGAAATAAAATAAACTAAATTCTAATTAAACTAAATTAAGCTACATAAAAATAAAATTAATAATTAGGTAGGTATACGAGGACTATCAGGCGTCAAAGAATTCCTTAATTCCTTAAGAACTACTTGATACTTGAATGAATTATCGCAGTTTCTCTAATGCGTAACCAACAGAAATATCATTATTTAATAATTGCATCTGTATGTTAATAATGTCGTCGTCGTTTTCTACATATGTGCTTTTCCGCTTCGCATATAGAACGTAGTACGGAATGTTAATTTATTTCTATAAAAGGTTCATTATTAAGGTGGACCAAGGGTAAATAATTCTGCCTGTAGTACACCAAGGTGGACCAAGGTGTACCACGGAAAAAAATAATTGGTCGTGGTCCACCCAGGTGAACCAATGAGGTGTACCATGGGTTGGGAGGGGTGAAAAGAGGTATTTCCACTGAAGCGGAACTGGGTAGAGCGCCTGCTTTGCCTATTTGCATCGCCTGGTGTGTGAGTGGCCCAGTGACACGTGTTCTCTCAGTCAAATCGCACACGAGTGAGCCGCCCGCCCCGCTCCGCAACGCTGTTTTCCCGATACCTATTTTAAACAATTCCGCTCCTCGCCACTGTTGTTTCCTTTGAAGCGGAGTCGAGACGAGATGTGGATTTTAAACCATGTGATCGGTGAATCGCGACACAGCTCGTCTCCGCTCTGCTCCGATTCGCCTCAGTGGAACCGCACCTTAAGGACTATCGCTTGGCAAATTTGTGCGCGCCAAACAAATTCGTATTGTAACTCGTGTTGTCTATAAGCAACCACGTCTCCCGACCCCCGCGCGCACCAATGAAGGGTCGCGCACGAATTTGCCAAGCTATAGCTGGGCACAGGGCCTGATTTAGGGTTCCGCGCGTCCTAGGCTAGCTAGATATGAATAAGCGCCCCCAGGTGCAACTAACCTGTAATTTACTGAGGAGATGGATATCACGCAGACTATTTGATGTATCAGCCAGTAACAGGTTACCATGTAGTGAAAATAACTCAAATTACCTAACAGTACCTAGGTACATCCAGTTTCCGATAAATTGGACCACCGAATTTTAGTGAAATTCCTTCATCACTCAGGAAGTGAGCTGATGGTCTACAAAATTTATAGCTGTGAACCATCCCCGGCACTTCGGCTTTCGAGCATAGAAAACCGACAAATTGGCCTATCTGTTGAGCTGCTAGCCTACAATACCACACACATGCATAGATCCATAGGTCAAACTTATAACACTTCTCGTTTTTCCGCGAGGTTAATTAAACTGTCAGTGATTAGGTAAGTAGGTAGACGAAATACGAAAGGTACCAAATAAGGTGGTAGAGCTAAGCTGAAACCTTGGTGTAAGCTGAATGGAACGGCTCGATCCCGGTAGTTAAGCACCAACCATCCGGACATTTCGACGTAAAACAAGAGATCTGTTGTTTTTCTAGTAATGGCATCTATTTCTTTTTCGAAAAAACTTTCTTGACTGTCACGAAATGAAAGAAAAGTAACAAACAGTCGTAAAATGAATATTTATAAACTTGCGCCTTGCGGTGTCCCCGATGTGACATTGACATTACTGATCACTTCCGGCAGTTTGCACTAAACTGATCGAAAATTTCGGCAGAAACAGACTTTGTCCGCCATCGCAATTCCTCCCGTGGGTTTGGGTTTTATCTCATTTCTTAGGGGGATTCGGGTGTATCGGGATGGGAATAGGGTACTATTCTATTTCTTTGATGGGTGATGAGAGACGCCATCGCCCTGATCTGTAAGACCAGCATGATGACAACTCGTCGTCATGGAGGCGGGTAGTCCTGAGTGTATTGCAGTGTGCGACGATTCTGCCGTCGACTACGGAACTTGGGAGGGAGTTTTCTCTCCCGCTGCTTCTTTCGCAAACACAACTTGCTCATAAAAGACTCAGAGGCTTCATATTTTCTCCCATTGAAGACCATAGTCTCCAGCGTGAGAACATGTAGGTACGCCCCTGGCCCGCAACGATGTTGCAGTTCAAATGCTGAGCACTCCGCCCGTGCATGAAGCGCCGTATTATCGCTGCAGTCACCGCAGTGCTAGTAGTTACTCGGGTGTTAACTTATGCTGTGTGCGTTGCAGACTTACTGATGCACTCGTGTTTAAAACAAAATAAGCTAGTAAGCCGGTAAGTATCTGTGGCATTCGGTAGGTGAGGCTGCCATGGTGTATTGGCAGCCACTCTTCCCTCCATGCGCGTTTTCATCGCCTCTACAGTGCAGTCTCATACTTTTGTTCCGGGGCGCAGGAATTTCATTTTAACGCACGTTTTTTTTATTTTTACTAAAATACCAAATATTATTATGTACTTCAGTATAATGGTGTTCCCAAACTGGCTGTTACAAAATGTTACACATGTTGTTAGGAGCTGTTACAATCTGTTTAGAATTGACAGACGTTTACTGTGCTCCTAACATTTTAGAAGCGCTCGTGGCCCCGCGGACTCAGTGTTCTGTAAACGATCACTGCAGTAAGCAACATTTACTATGGCCGGATATGGATGGGTGACCACCACGTGGACCACTTTGTGATATTTATTTACGAGCGTTTCCGTGCTTCGGAAGGCACGATAAGCCGTTGGTCCCGGTTGTCAGTAAAATGACAGTCGTTAAGCTAAGTTGAAGGCCTTATGGGCAGCTTGAAAAATTTCAACTGTGGGTCGTCACAACCTGCGCCCGGGTCGGCAGCGCGTGTGTAGCGCCTCTGGTGTTGCAAACGGTTATAGGCTACGGTTACCAACCTTCCGGTGGGCCGTAAGCTTGTCTGCCACCTAAGTAGTATAAAAAAAAAAACATTGATGGAATTTGGTTTAAAATTAGTTAATAAACATTACCTAACATAAAAATATATTATAACGTTGCGATCAAAATTGATGTTTGCTAATGTTAGTTAACATTGGTGATCAAATTTTCACCAGGTATTGTTATGAAAAAAAATTGTGGGAGTACCGTAAGTCACAGCCCAGCGCCTAGCCCGACGCCAGGCGCCCCCTCGGTCCTGGCGCCATAAGCTTCAGCTTAGTTAGCTTATGGGTAAATCAGGCCCTGGCTGGGCAACCATTAAAACCATGCATATTTTGCGTGTTGGCAACCTTGTGAATATATCTAAAATGAAGTACATACATACATATAGTCACGCCTTTATGCCCGAAGGGGTTGGCAGATGCAATTGTATACGCCCACATTCCAGCATATAGTTTCATGTTCCGCCACAGGGCGGAAACTCCATACAAATGATTCGTTATCAATTCTGCCACCTACACTAAAACACGTTATGTTACAAGGCTAAAAGTAAACGTTCCCTTATAATACCCTCCAACTAAATGACAGCTGTGGCGGGGGTGAGGAAGCTTGCTCAGTGGGAGGGCAGGGAGTTGCCTATCTGTATGTATTATTATTGTTATTTTTGGTCCCACGTAATAGATGGCGAGCATACTGCTGTAGTAAATGAAATGCCTAGTATAATATGCTTGATAGATATGATAGAAATGAAATAACAACGAACTTATTATTTTGTACAATATATTCAAGAAATCAAAATCCATTATTGCTTTGCACTCAAATAATATGTTATCAATAAATATAAATTTTACTAAAATATTCGAAAAGTATAACAACATAATGATAACTAATATCGTAAAAATACTGGAAATTAAAATAAAAAGCAGGACATTTTTATACTACTAAAGTGGCAGTCAAGACTTTAGCCCACCTGCACAAAAGTGCCTATAGACCTATAGGTGTAACATCTGCACTGCCAACACTATTAACATTAGTCAGGTAAAATATTCGAATAATTTCAGAATATGTCAGATTCATATCATACTAGCGGACGTTACGCGGTTACACCCGCGTAGTTGCCGTTCCCGTGGAAATACGGGAATAAAATATAGCCTATGTTCACCGCAAAAAGTGTAGCTTCCCAACAGTAAAATAATTTTTCAAATCGGTCCAGTAGTTCCGGAGCCTATTCGTTACAAACAAACAAACAAAAAAACAAATCTTTCCCCTTTATAGTATTAGTATAGATAACTCTCCATCTATATAAACCCCAACCTTCACAATCCAGAAATATTTCTTTTTTTTAGACATGGGGAGATCTAGTTAATTTCTGGATGCTGGTGATAGTCATGCAGATACAACATTAAAAAATTAACACTCAATTTTCTTAAAGTACCAAATTTTTGGAACCACAGACCATTTTGGAAACAGATTTAATACAAATACAATTTTATCTCGATATTTAGAGAGCTAGATAGGAATTGCATATACATTAGATGCACTGAACACCAATATTTTGACTCATAAACCAATGGTGTTTGAACATAATGCATAAAAAATAAAAATAACAAGTTACAAAAAAAGAGTAAAAATAAACAAACTCATTACAAGTGAAGTATAAAATAATATTTCAAGAGTTATATAAAGGTGTATCGCAAGGTAGAATTTTGGTCCCTTTACTATTTGAAATCTATATCTAAACAGAGTTGTATATGTCACCGGAAAATAACAAGACTCGTAAGTTGATCAATTTTCTAGGTAGTTGATCAACTCTCGGAAAATAATAAACGGCAGTTGAAATGTTTTATTTAACGTATTTATTTTAGTAAATTGATTAATTTACGGCGTCTTGCCGTTAAATAATCCGACGAAGGCGAAGTGTATGTTGATTGGTTGAACAACTCACGTCAACACTTTGATGCAGAGTTACAAAAGTACTACAGTGGGCTAACGAAAAATCAAAAAAATCCATTAACTTCCAATTTATAGTTTGTCAAGTCTGATTGTACCAAAGTCTATGGTCACAAGCTATGAACATTGACCAATCAGAGAGCTGGCAGTGTGTTAATTTACGTATTTCAAGGACGCGTATATTTAAAGAGTTTCTGTGATTGGTCGAACCATATTAAATGTTACGAATAGATATACGTTAGTTTATAAATTTACCGTGTGACGTCGGAAATTGATAAATTTACGAAAATGTGGACGTAAAATATTACAATTTATCTCCCGTTTAGAATCCTACGAAAGTTTATAAACTTTCTAGTAGATTGATAAACTTACGGATCTTGTTATTTTCCGGTGACATATGCATAAGACTTCTTAGCTTAGATGAATAATACATTTGAGACTACTTAGCTATTTATAGAAGTTCATGGAAATGTTATGATCTGTAATAAATATAAAATATAAGTTATAAAGATGGAAGACAAATATTTCATTGCTGCGCTTCGAACTTATTACCTACGTAATATTGTATAAAAAATATTTGCTAATACTGCAAACTGTGAAAAATGAATGTGTATTCGATTTGTATTTAAAACACTAATCATAAAAGTCTATAAAACTAAACATATTTTCCTGGAATGCGTAAATCTCAACCAAAATAAATGGTATAGAGGTAATAAAAAAAAACTATTAAATTCGTTCTTGTAGATCTATATGAGGTGAGGAAATATATCACAATTATAATATGTTTGTGCATTGCATCTGGTGCATTTTATTACATAAAAATTCCCTGATAGATTCAACCTAAGTGACTAAAATAAATAAAACATGATTCAGATCAAAGTACATTTTTCTAAAATTTATTCATCTCAAAACGACAAGACCTGCCGGCCAATTTGTACCTAATATTATGACAATGTCAGAAGTGGTTTAGAGATTCTTCGTATTTGATTTAAAATGAGAGAATCTTCTTGAATTTTGAACATAACTGAAAACTAATATGAACAAATATTTAAACACAGTCTCGCTCGCGTAGCCGTTGCGTGAGGGTGTGTGTACATTGCGCCCGCGCGTTCATACCAGTGACGTAAAAGTAACGATTGTGCCGGTACCGACAATGACTACCGAGAACCGTCTCGTAGTTAACGAACTGTTGTGCTTTTTGCAGTGTAAAGTTGATGTTTTGGACGAAGTGGCTTTACTGCAAATCTGTGAGTCCAACTTTACTTCTGGTGAAATAGAAGTGGCTAAAAACATAATAAGTGAATCGATCAACCTGCGTTCTTCGAGAAAAGGTGACGGTAAAGACAAGCGATTGATTCAGGATTTTATCAAAATCATCAAAGAATCGGAACCTCAGTCGCTGCCTATTTTTGTGGCAAAAGATCTCAACCGACTCCCCCCAGTAACTTTTGACTACGTAGACGTGACAACCTTGCTGAAGGACATACTAAATATCAAGCAGGACGTTCGTCAGATACAACTCGACTACGTAAAGGCGGCGTCTATTACGCAAATACAAGAGAAACTGGACTGCATTGCGCTGAAATCGTGCCCTGGTATCCAAGAAGAAAAAATTTCAAACATAGAAAAGGCGTCCGAAAGAAAAAAACACATAAAAGAGGGTAAGCGAAAAAAGCGATCAGCTATTGACGATCCTTGTGAAAATAGAACATTGCTACCTCAACCCGTGCCTGCGCCCCCCTCTAAGTGTGCCAGCATTGTACCAGCTCTTGAGACATTGAAATCAACAGCTGATTTGCCCGGAAGGGTGACTCAGACAACGACGACTACGCATGAGACAGATTGCATGACTAGCAGCCCTATTCGTAATTCAAATACGAACCAATCATTAGATACTATAATTGACGACAGCTTTACTACTGTAGTAAGCAAGAAAAAATACCGTGACATTAAGCGAAAGAATATCGTACAGAAAGGCAAAGCAATATTGACATCGAATAAAATAAAGATTATACCAAAATTATCGTACATTTATGTATCACGTTTTGACTCTGAGACAACTGAGGAAAACATTAAGGATTTCATAGCAGAAAGCGGACACACAGTCATACAAGTTGAAAAACTTATACAATTTAGAAAATCTTTATTTTCGTCATTTAAGATAACAATTAGACAGGAGCTCGAACAAATTTTTCTGAGTGAGGAATTCTGGCCGTGCGGTGTGGAATACAGACGGTACACGCTTAAACGCACTAATCATCTATTACCAAAATGAAGGCAAGCATCGTGTCGTTTAATTGCCAATCGGTCAAGCGTTCATGTGACTATATAAGAGAACTCTGTGAAAATCATGACATTATTGTCCTCCAGGAACATTGGTTAATACCGGACGATCTTGAATATTTGAATACTATTCACCCTGACTTCGCCTACCATGGTGTATCAGCGGTGGATATGTCAGCTGGGCCGCTGAAAGGACGTCCTTATGGGGGCGTTGCCATAATGTGGAGAAAGACCATTTTTTCCAACGTGATACCTATAGACACGGGTTCGTCACGCGTGGCGGCCGTGTGTATCACGCCCGAGGAAGGCCGGAGCTTTGCTCTCTTGTCGGTGTACATGCCTACGGAGCATCCGGACAACCTAGCCCTGTTTACGGAGTGCTTGGGGGTAATAAGTGCTGTAATTGAGAACAGTGAGGTGGAAAGTGTATTGGCGGTTGGAGACTTCAATGCTAATGTTTCCCGGAGGAGCCTGTTTGGCACGGAGCTGTTGGCATATTGCAGCGAGCAGGACTGGGTGTGCGTTGATGTGGAAAAACTCGGTATGTACTTAAAAACCTATACCTATGTTAGTGATTGTCACGGCACCTGTAGCTGGTTGGACCACTGTGTGGCCACACGCTCGCTCGCGAACTTTGTAACGAATATCAAAATATTGAACGATGTGTCATGGTCAGACCACTTCTCAATGGTTATGTACTGTGATATTGATTGTATTGTGCGTAAGACTGTAAGTAATACGTGTAATACAATTAATAAAGTTGCCTGGGGCAATCGCAGTTGCCAGCAAATATGTGAGTATACAAAGTTATGTAATAAATACATTCAAAGTAGTTGTTGGCCGAAGTTGTACGTCTAATGGTTCCAACCACTCCCTAGGAATAGATAATTATTATGATCTAATTATCAGTTGCTTATCGAAGGCCGCCATAAATTCATATATAGGCAAAGATTTTTACAAAAGAAAACCGGTGATTGGTTGGAACTATCATGTGAAGGACCTGCATGGCACCGCTCGTGAATGTTTTCAGTTGTGGAATTTTCATGGCCGCCCGACCCAGGGTAACGTATATGACGCCATGGTAATGTCCCGTAAAGCTTTTAAGAATAAAATAAAATGGTGTCAAAACAATGAAAATAAAATAAAGATGGACATCATAGCCACACACCGCGATAATAAAGATTTTGTAAACTTTTGGAAAGAAACCAACAAGTTAAAATTTAAAAACAGTATGCCAATAGCTATACAGGGTATTCAAAATCCATCTGAAATAGCCAACCTGTTCGCTAACAAATTCAACCCGAGTTCGCTGTGTACCGACGACGGGTCGCGCTCGCGCGGGGCCCGTGGCGGCGCGGGGACTTGCGCGCGCGGCGGCGCCCGCACCGATAACAGCCAACTACACATAACGCCGCACGACGTGCTCACTTGTGTAAAGGGTATGACGCGCGGTAAGTCTCCGGGCTGGGACGGGCTCAGTGTTGAACATATTTTGTATGGGGGGCCGCTGTTGTTTGATAGGATCTCTGATTTCTTTAATTGCTGTATTAGTAGTGGATATTTACCTCAGAATTTTATGAAGACAACGGTTGTACCTATTGTAAAAAATAAGGGAGGGGACTCTTCCAGTCTGTCTAATTACCGCCCCATTTCAATGGCGACAGTGGTTTCTAAAGTTTTTGAGCGGCTTATCTCTAAGCATTTGAATGAAAATAATATACCGCTGCACGACGGCCAGTTCGGCTTCCGCCAAGGATTGTCAACGGACTTGGCTATTTTTACCTTAAAAAATGCTGTACAAAAATATCTGTCTAGAAAAACCTCAGTATATGCATGTTTTCTAGATATAAGTCGTGCTTTTGATTCTATCGATTACGAAATATTATGGAATAAAATGCGTAATACAGAGGTACCCCCCAGTATTGTAAATATTCTAGAATATTGGTACGACAGTCAGGTTAATCAAGTGAAGTGGGGAAATGCCTACTCTACACCGTATAAACTGTCCTGTGGTGTCAGACAGGGGGGAATGACATCTCCGGTTTTGTTTAATTTATACATGAATGATCTGATCGGGGAGCTGAGCAGCGCCAGAATCGGCTGTAACGTAGGTGGAGTAAACGTAAATAACTTGAGCTACGCCGATGATATGGTGCTGATCAGCCCTTCGGCCAATGGTCTTAGAAGGCTAGTCAGCATTTGTGAACGTTACTCTGTTGCTCATCGGCTGACATACAATACAAAGAAGACGGAAGTAATGATATTTAAGTATGGCAAGGGCCCTGATAACATTGTTCCTATCATTCTTAATGACACAGTTCTTAAGACTGTGAATACATTCAAATATCTAGGTCATGTGTTACTTGACACGTTATCGGATGATGCCGACTTAGAGCGACAGAGGAGGGGAATTGCATGCAGAAGCAACATGCTCGCTAGGCGTTTTGCTCACTGTTCGAAACAAGCGCGAATTACCCTGTTCAACGCTTACTGCCAGGCGTTCTACACCAGCCAGCTTTGGTACCAGTACACGAAGAGAGCGTATAACTCACTTCGTGTACAATACAACAACGCTTTCCGCGTAATGCTTAAGCTCCCCTGGAGGTGTAGCGCCTCTGGTATGTTTGCAGACAATAGGGTGGCTGATTTCTATGCAGTCACAAGGAGGCTTAAGGCCTCTTTTAGATTAAGATTGACAAATTGTAAAAACAAGATAGTAACGACTGTGTTCCGCACCATTTTTATGACTAGACCTGATTATAATCTTAAGTAATTTATCTGAACTGTACTGTATCTGACATAAAATGAACAATAATATGACAACTGACTAAGTATAAATTTATAATGTGTGTAGTTTTATTTAATTTAATTTAATCTAATTGGATTCAATAATTCTATGTGATATAGATGCATTTTATGCTATTTGAACAAACTTGTTCTCTGACATGATAATGTAATAATGTATACTTATATTTAATTATATAATATAGTAATGAATTTATATTTCATAATTTCATAATTTTGATTTTATAGTGTAATACTACATTATAATATTATTTATTAATTGTGCTTGGGTGCCTTTTGACCTATAAATTATGTTTATATGCGTAATGCACCTAATTATTTTTAATTCTCAATACAATATTTTAGATAATTTGTTTTGTAATGATATGGGTGAATGAATAAGTACCTGAAATAAATGAATTTTTTTTTATTTTTTTTTTTATTTTTATTTTTAAAGAAAATCGTTGGCAACCAAGACGTAATAAGTCATATATTAATAAGAATATTGCCAATAGTAATTTCTCATGAGAAAAGGACTCTAAAGATGATTTATCACAGGCATTTGAATCCTTGAAGCATCATAATTATAATAGTGAATGCTGGATGTTTTACTAAAGGTATGGAGGCATCATAGGCGTTTAAATGTAAATTTAAAATAAAAAAGATATCACAAATTCACCAATACCTACTCTAAAGATTACTTACATAATTAAATATACTATTCGTATTTTCAGATACAACATTTGCAATATAATTTACATAACACTATTTGTATAATTATTATAGGTATTCAATGAGAGATTAATAATATTTTAAAAGTAAATATAGGAAGTAATTGTTAAAACTACCTTCATTTTTATCAAAATTGTAGTGGCCATACCACATTTATATGTATTCCCTGTCGACGCAGTGTTTCACGTTGTTCGCCTCTCTGAGCCTACCCTCTTTAGTTTTGAAGTTACCTATCTGCCATACGTCATCAATATTCAAATGTTCTTCACCCTGAAAAGAAACATGATCCATGCTATTTAATAATAATAATCGTTTGTTTGCCATCAGTTATTCCTTCCATAGAACAAACCAAGAATGTTATTTTTAAACAATCGCGGTTTCTAACACTCATACTTATAAAATTCGGGACTTCACGCGAAATACTTTTTACTTACGCGTCGCGTGAAGTCCCGAATTCTATAAGTATGAACAAACCAAGAAGCCGTGAGATGGTTTCACCCGACTGCCCCTCTAACGTTTATTGTGAAAGTGAAAGTTCAATTCGATTGACGTTGTCATTTTTGTTTTATTTCAAACTTTGAACAGATGATCCACGTGACCTAGTGACGTAATTTAATGCAACAGAGTCACAGACTACAGACACGAGTCTCGGCATAAGCCCCTCTGCAATCTATTTTATAGAGAGGGGCTATAAAGTATTATTAAAAAAGAAGCGCTCGTGGCCCCACGGAGTCATTATTCTGTTAAAGATCACTGCAGTAAGCAACATTTACTATGGCCGGTCCCTGGATGGGTGACCTCCAAGTGACCACATTGTCACATTTTGTTTCCGAGAGTTGCCGTGCTTCGGAAGGCACGTTAAGCGATTGGTTCCTGTTGCCAATTCAAAGGCCTTATAAAGGCAGTTTGAAAAATTTCAACAGCAGTCAGTCAAACCTGCGCCTGTCCATTTCAACGCGGCAATACGGGCCAATACCTATTATATATAAATGTAAATGTAAAGTTGTAATTTCAAGTTTTATTTTATTCCTGAAGTGTACCTATTTAACATACAACAGAAACCGTAATTTGAACTAAAAATATCAATTATAATATACGTACCTTCATTTCCATATTCACAGCATCTTCAGGAGCCAATACGATGAAAGGCGTCGATTCAAAACTGAAGGCCAGTCCAAAATACGAATACTTCTTAATTTCGGCCATAAACACCTCCCAGGAGTACACCTTTACCGGATCGCTTCCCAATTCCCTGATCTGATCCGACAATGTATCATGGTACAGTTTCAGCAACTCATCGTAGTGCTTTTCTCTTAGATCTTGCGAAGTACATGCGCAAATCATAAAAGAAATATCTAGGACAGGAGTAGCACATCTGGTTAGTTGGAAATCTATAAGAATAGCATCGACCGCTTTTCCATCAACGTATTTATACAAGTAATTATTTGTCCAAGAATCACCGTGTGATATCACACCAGTTTCAACAGTTTTTGTCGCTGCATTTATCATGTCCTGGTATCTTTCTGGTACAGCAAACTGCTTTATTTTCTCCACATAAATAGAATTAGGATATTCCTTTTCCACAGCATCGATAGCAATACCAGATATTCTTTTCCAAAATCTTGTATACCATCCCCAAAGACGATCATGGTAGTATACTTCGAATACAGCATTTCTTAATACATCAAACTTTTCAGGTTCTTGGTCTTTCATTGCAAACGATAAAGCATGAAATTGAGCAAATATTTTTAGAATTACTTTACAGTGTTCTAAGTCTATACCTTCTTGGCGTACAGCTACTGGGCCAAAGCCCTCTACAGTTGCATCTTCAAGACAGATGACGTCATTGTTACCATCGGAGTAGGCGAAAACCAATTTTGCATAGTTACGGAAAGGATCTTTAACATTTTTGGAGGATTGGAACTTTAATAATCCTGGAAGAACAGTCTCGTAAAAGTTCATTTCGTTTTTAAAGAATTCTGCAGAACGAAATGTGAGTTTTCTAGAGATGCTGGACGGCATGAATTTCATGACAACTTGGACGTAATTCTGATTACCGGTCGAATCGATTCCGTATAATTTAATGCGAATAACTTCGCTCAGGTAAGAGTCGCCTTTACCAGTGTCTCCTACATACTGAAATGAGAAATTGAACGCATATTAAAAACAAGCATATTAAGAGTAACCACATGTTTACATATAAGAGGGCTAGAATTCCTTCACTCAAGAAATAAAAATACAGCAAGTAACTACAAAGAAGGTTTTTACAGGGTCGGCAGCGCGAGTGTAGCGCCTCCGGTGTTGCAAACGTTCATTGGCTGCGGTGACCACCAGTACAACTGGTGGATCGTATTCTTCGCGTCTTAAAGGAGACTTAAAAAATTGTTCCAAGTAGCTTGCCCATTTCACAGAGGAAAGCCTCATAACCTATTACGTGGGACAACAAGTGAAATATGAGTGTCGGGTATACTATGTTTCTGCTGCTCTGCCTTTCGAGGAAAAAAAATGCATTTTTTACACTAAGCTGGCGTCGTTAATTCGGCAAAATTGACGTCGCCAGCCTGATGGAATATCATGGCGCATCCAGCGATTCGGGGCCACTCACAGTCGGTAAGACTACTGACAGTGGTCCTCAAGATGGCGGCCCTGTGATGTGCCTCTTCACGCTCCTCTTCATCAAAACATACTTGCTGAATCTAAATATCCTCTCATTATAATTATTGTAGAACAAAACATCTGACATGAGTAAGTCGTTTGAAGTGTTTTGATATTCCTAAGCCATCATTAGCACGATCCAATCATGATAAACAACTCGATACGCTTATGAACTCAAGTGGCTATTATTAGATAACAACTTATGTTTCCTATATGTACTCATTTCCTATAGCGTGACATGTGTCGCTTTGATCAATGAAATACATAATCTGAATTCAGTAATATATTTGCTGCAATTCGATCGTGATATTAAAAATGGTCTACGTTGCCAAGATTATAATACATTTTCAGCCAATAAAGAGCGGAAGTTGCAGATTAAATAACTTGTTTCTAAGATTGCCAATTGTGTAGTGTTCGAATTTCTAATACCTACGAGTCTGTTTACGCACCTTATCTTAAATGAAAAGAGAATTCTAGGTCACAGTAAACGGCTTCTGTACGTGAGAACCAGCGGCATCTAGCCCATACCCCATACTAAGCTAATAGATAGATTTCAGCGATAATTATGAGATCTCGACAACTGATACACATTATTTCATGGCAATTCAGGAAAAGGACAACTTAGGAGTGGACAATTTAGGAAGTGGACAAGTTTGGAAGTGGTCAAGTTAGGAAATGGACAAAGTCGACTGGAAGGTTTCTAAATAGCCTTTTAGGTGATGGGTCTACTTACATCTAAAACATCCAAACTCCGAAACAAACATTTATGGTTCACATAAATATTTGGTTGGTTACGAGATTCCCTTCAGCAGTGCAGTCTCATAAACTGGCGATGTTAAGTCATATCTTACCTCCCAATGAGTGAAGGTGTAATCCTCATTGAACCAGTTCGTGAGAGACTTGTTCAAGCGCTCGTCCGTCACCAAGCAACACATGTGGCTCAGTGTGGTGAAGTCTTCAGACATGGTTGATGTTTCTGGAAACAGTGAAGGCAGGAATTATTTATTATACATTCAAAATCCAAGAAAATGCATAAATATTCTGGAACATTTTCACTGACGTTTGGGACAATTGAGCTGGGAACTACCAGATCAATAGGCTTATCAAAATGCCCGTAATCCTTTGGCAGTGATATGCTGGGAGGCTAGGAGAAAACCTTGCAAAAGTCAAGAATACAAAACAAAGGTAGTACCACCAGTTCACATCGCGGGCTACCTGAGCAGAATTGGCAAGATACTCGACAGCTATAGATACTAGGACAGCCAGTGGTACTAGTCACTGTATCACTAGTTCACTGCCCCTCAACCGGAGGTCACTGGCCGGTTTTATTGTGGAGCGCTCGGCACATAAATATTATCGTAATCGATACAGAAATTATGGCATTGATGTCGGGTATCTGTTTATTGTTGAAGTGTAATAAAATTAACCTCCACCTAAGAGTTATAGTTTATCAAGATAGTTAAGAGCCTCCGATGAGCTGAAGAGGTCAGCTCATCGGATCGAAGACGTGTTATAATAGATTTCCGGTCAACTTTTAGCTGGATTAGTGTTTCTTTTTTTAGATAGCATATTAGATGAGACAATCGTACGAATTAGGAAACAACGGCATTAGGGCTCGGCAAATTGCGAGAAATTGGCGGGCAATTGCGAAAGTCAATGTACTACTCGCGCATTGTAAAGAAAGACAGTTTTCTTCATCTTATCCATCACCCTATTCCCAATATTCACGAGTCTCTCAAAGAGGACTACGCAGCTCTGTTATTAAATCATTTTACAATGGGACAAACGTATTCTAACAACGCAATCAAAAGTAAATGGAGTCATGATAATTTACTATCATTTGATGGCCTTGGTGCTAGCATTTACACAAGTAAATAGCATAAATAGTTACAATGACGTGTTTTCTATGAACCATTAATACCAGCATAAATAAAAACAAGTTTGTCGGGCTAGGCAGTCAGTTCTATTATATTTTATGTGAAGTGAAAGTGTTTAAGTAACGACAAAAGGCATTATTTTCGTTACTGTACGTCCTGTAAACTACGGTCTACACTAATGAAATGACTGTACTGAATACTGATCAGAACTCACCATCAAGTTCGAACTCTAAGTCCGAGGGAAATTTAAGAGTGTATTGGATGTATTCCGCATCGAAATGGTCTCCAAATCGAAAATAATCATAAGATGAGGAAGTTTGAAAGAAAGCCATATCCTTCCTTAACAAAGCGGGAAACCAGCCAAGCAACTAGGTATACTTCTAATAGAAAAGAGAAGAACTGTAGTTCTTCTGAACTCCAGTAATATGTATGGCAAAAACGTTTAAAGCATGAAAATGCGTATGCGTGCGTTAGACCTGGCTTTGGAAGGATTAACATAAAGAAATGTCTTGGGGTTTTTCCGCAGAGTATTTCTCGGTAATTGGTCGGAATTTAGGAAAACGCGGGACTAAGAAATATTTCAAACAATTCTTAGTTTTGAAGGGGGCTAAGGTTTTTTGAAGTGAAAGGAAAAATATAAATGGTTAGAATATCTTGAACGGGGAGAGAATTGGCTTCAAGGTTAAAAGGAACACCCTGGTACTTGGGGCACAAGTGTCTGGTCATTCTGCCTCCTACAGTCTGCAGCAAAAAAGGCAAGTCGTGGCTTGACATGCACGATGTTGGCCTCACTCCAAGTGATGTTGAAGATCGTGCGAAGTGCAGGAAGAAAGAGTAGAAAAGCCGATTCAGGAATCATAAGATGGCATCAAATGCAAGAAGGACTAGCTATCGGATGATGAAAGAATGTCAACTTTATTACATTGCCGGCACGACGGAAGGCACGTCCATTAAGAAGTTACGCAATGACAACATATTATACCAACTAATTAAATTCATGAATCATTTATTTAAACCAGCAATCCTGATTGGTAAGACAATCAGGTTTCCAGTCACTCATTCTTGTTTAACATTCCGATCAATATAAAATGCTGACCCGGAAATTTTAGTTGTGCCATATTAATCACTAGCGATATCCTCCCCGGCTTTGCCCGTGACATAACTATTGTTAAACAAATATTTTTTCTAGAAATTACATGCCGCGCGCCCTCCGGTGATACTGTTTTACCTATAAGAAGGTCAAATGAAACATCTCTCGAAATAAAGCATTTCATTCATTCATTCATACTTCGATAACCTTTAAAACTTAAAAAAACGCGACAGGGGATTAAGTATGGAACGGCGAGGGCGCCGTAGAATTGTCTTGACTCGAGTGGGAGAGTTATCTCCCGCTCCCTACCCGCGGGCACCGCGGGGTCTTTCACAAGGAAGACCAGCTCGCATTTTTTTGAACGTGGGAAAAATTCTACATGGACTCCTACCGACTAAAAACCACACGTATCCTACCTAACAGCCTACGGTTGGGAGCCCTGTGTAAGCCCTCGGAAGGATGCCCCAGGATGACCTGCTCCCATAAAGACGCGGCGCGGCGTCCCACTTACTCCCACTGGAGATTAGATCCCCAGGGAGAGATCGCCGTTCCTGCTTCGGAATGTGTCTGGTGAAAAGCCTTTGACTTTTGTGTAAATCCTTGCCATTGGTTTCCATTGGGTTTTATTTATTGTTCTTGTAGAAGGCTTATACAGACTAATATAAGAACAAATACCTACTAGATATTATTATAATACTCGATATTATTGTTATTAAACATTTCCTTATCAGTAAGAGATTTTATAGCTTCGTAATAAATACTGCACTTGAGTGTAGTAGATTGCATTGATAGACAATAAATAGAAAGAAAGAAAGAAAGAAAAATATTTATTCTTTTCTCAGCAAGGACACATAATACAAGTAAATACATAATACATGAAACTTAAAGATATTAACATGAATATCCCTGCATGAGACAGAAATGGTCCCTAGCTCAGCTTTAATGCTACTTCGCATAATATTAGCGAGTTAGCGCTGGTATTCTGCTAGGGCCTTGTATGGAACTAGGCCTTTGCAACAGGAAGTAACTAGGTACTTTGCAACAGGAAGTAACTAGGTAAAAAAAGGAGTAATTATTGGTACATAATGAAAGGTTCTCAAGTTACTACTTTTTTTTTTTTTTATACCACTAGAGTGGCAGACAAGCATACGGCCCCACCAGATGTACCGGTGGTCACCGCATCCTATGAATGTTTGCAACACCAGAGGCGCCACAATCACGCTGCCGACTCTTTAAAAACCTTCTACTACTACTACTACTTGAGAACCTCTACCAATAATTACTCCTTTTTTTGCCAAAAGAGTTGGCAGAGAACATAAGTGCTCCTATTAATCAAATCAGCCTATAGCAGTCCACTGCTGGACGTAGGCCTCTCCCGAATTGCGCCACAACACATGGTCCAGCACCTTCCTCATCCAGTCTGTCCCCGCTACCTTCTCTAGGTCGTCGGTCCATCTGGCGAGGGGTTGTCCTACACCACATGTACAGTCACCTCCAATATTGCATGGGCCCCTTAAGATCTATAATCCCATGCACATTTGAGTCCAAACTACAAAAACTCCGCTAGATGGCGCAACTTTACTCGAATATAATATTGCATAGACACCTTAGAATCACAAAAAATGTACTAGATGGCATATTTACATTACTTAAAAGATTAATGAGTTGCTATTTTGACAATAATCGCGTTCCTGTGTGAGGTATTAAAAAAATCGGCAACGCTAGATACTTGACTTCCAATGTTACCCGATAGATGACGTCAATTCTCAGTGCAAAGCAATTTCGTTTCGGATTGACCATGCATTCTCAAATTCGTCTGTACCACGTGGCGGTCTCCACTCTAGAACTTGTTTGCTCCACCGACCATCGGTTCACCTACAGATGTGGCCAGCCCACTGCCACTTCAAAGTTCATATTCTCTCCTATTTATAGTGGTGGCCTATTGATATGTTGAAACGGAGAAGGGCAGTTTGTGATTACCTACCCGTTATTAAATTTTTAAAGCCGCCCCTATGGTCTCAATTTGGCTTAATAGCTGCCATGTTACTTGAAACTCCGTACCGATGGAATACTGGACTCAGTGGAGCTAGACTAGGACCCACTATCTAGTGACTAGTGGACATCCTGGAAAAGATCACTAAAGGACAGCATTTGATTTTGATTTATGAAAGTGAACTTGACAGGGTTTATGTTAGGAGGAAATGCATTGCAAAAGTATGCAGGAAGTGCACAAACACACAATTTTTTTACTGTTACTGTCAACAAGTCTCTAGAAATAAGAATTTATTTGGTATTGATTTTTTATTATTTTATGTACTCACAAGGAAAATGAAATAGAAATAGCAGAGAGAGTAAAGTAGGTACACAGTTAGATTAATTTTTAAATTTCTTATTTATGAAAGTACAGTTGTAATAATTAATAGAAAAATTCTAATCAGTTTAGTATTGTATTGTATAATTAGGTTCTTACATATATAATTTTTTTATTTAATTGGTAATGAACTTGAAAAGGTAATGAATTAAACAATGCATACTGAAGTACTCAGTAAATAAATAACTGTACTACACACAGAAAAAATCCTATTATAAATGCGAAAGTTTGTGAGTGTGGATGTTTGTTACTCTTTCACGCTCAAACCGCTGAATGGATCGGGCTGAAATTTGGTACAGAGATACATTATAGTCTGGAATAACACATAGGATACTTTTTATCCCGGGAATAAGTTCCCGCGGGAACAAATTTTACGCGGGCGAAGCTGCGGGCATCAGCTAGTGATTAATAAATGTATTATGAAGTAGCAACCTACATTTTATAGCGACAGGAATGTTAATAAAGCAGGTAACAATATTTACAGCGAAGTACCTAACATATTGACTGCACTACTTTCTAATAATCTATATAAAATCAAAGAATCTAAATATCGAAGCAAAAATAATAATAAAGTAATTCAGCAACTTAGATTATTTATTAGATTTAGATCCTTAGACCATCAGTGTAAATAGTCAAAGTTTATATCTATGTTCAGCAACTAGGTACTTTGTTTACTACGGTTTTAAGTTTGTAGTAAAATTAAAACTTACGGATATTCAGATGGTTCGGCAATTTCTGTCCCCCACTTTCTATTACTCACTAGGTAGGATTAAATAATTGGTTTCATAAACTTTCAAACGACTAGCAAAACGAGATAATATAACAAACTAGCTGATGCCCGCAGCTTCGCCCGCGATGGCGCTGTATGTGAAATTTTGCTGAATTTTCTTTGCTATAAACCTCACGGAGCCCGAGACCTTTCCAACGAATGCAAAACCGTGGAAATCGGTTTGTGCGTTCTAAAGTTATAGCGTCAGGAAGGAAAACCCGACTTATTTTTATATAATAGATGACACAGTAGCACTCGTTGATTCAATATTTAAAACTGATTGTTTTGTTTGTCCGGTAGCCGCTTTTATTATTCAAACTTAGCCCTGCCGGTTTATGTGTCACGTTCATTCGTTCTTATTTGGTAAGTTTATTATTACTTCTACATTTGGTCGTATTATTTCGCCTTGACGTGACGTATGTAAAAGTGACGTGTTGCAAATGACGTATAGCGATGAAATTCTCGTCTCGCTAACCGATTTTTGTAATAAATGCCATTCAAGTGGCAAACAACCACACAACACAATACAGCGTAAGTAAGAGGCAAAGGAATCTGGGAGCACGGCGGCGGTCCCCCCAAGAAGTCGAGCAACAGCGGCATGGCCGTAACTATCTTTTCTGGAACCCACTCAGGCTATTTTCGACTCCTTATAACTTTGTTGTGGATAAAACTGGAAGTTAGAATTTTTTGTAACTAAGCAAGCTTCGTATAAATACGTTATATTTCAAATTTCGTTCAGTTTGAACAAGTAGTTTAAGAATTATAACTAGTCAAAGTTCCTTAAAATTCGCAGTCACTCACTCACTGACTGACCGATCATCAAAATTCTAAGGCACTTTTAGAAAACATAGAACCTTGAAATTTAGAAAGCAATTAGTATTTAGCGTATATACCAAGGATAAATTAAAATATTCTGGAATTCTAGTCCTGTTTTCTAGATTTAGCAATTGTATAGATAACTTTGTAATCCGATAGGTATAATTTAAATGAAATAACAAAGTTATTTATGCAGTTCGGGTATTTAATTAATCAAAAAGTTACATTAATTTGCAGTTAATGAATCAGTGTTTATATTTATTTAGTCCGCACTCCCCCCCTTAGAAGCGGGATCACACCCGAAACCCCCAAAGACGCGGGATAGCACCCGAACCACCCCCTGGGCGTGGCCGCAATGGCGGCCGTGGGTCTGTTGGGAGTCCTGGGACATACTTCCGAGGGCTTACCCGGGGCTCCCAATCAAAGGCTGTTGGGCGTTACGTGAGGTTTTTTAGTCGGTAGGAGTCCGGCATAACATCCATGAGGATTTCCCTCACGTCAAACAAAAAAAAAAAAAGCCCCGCGGGCTCGGTGTTCTATAAAATATCACTATTAACAGGAAGCAACTTTCGCTGGTCCTCAAATAGGTGACCACTTGTGACATTTTGTTAGCGGGAGTTTCCGTGTTTCGAACGGCACGTTGATCGTGGGATTCGTGGGTCGGGGCTGTCATAGCATGGCAGTCGATATGCCAAGTTGCAGGTCTTAGGCTGAGCGCACATTGGCGACAAGAGTGTTTGTAGGCAACACTACCGCTGTTCTAAAAACTATCTAATATAAAAAATTCACGTGTCGTGGTGTTTGTAGTTAAACTCCCCCGAAACGTCTTGACCGATTTTCATGAAATTTTGTGTGTATATTGGGTAGGTCTGAGAATCGTACAATATCTATTTTCATCCTCCTAAATGTTAAGGGTAGTCCACTTCAATTTTTTTTTAAAATTTTTAGATAGATATAGATCAACCCCTATTTTTTTCTATAGAATTAAACCCTATTTCTTTGGTCACGACATCACGCGTGAACGGCTGTACCGATTTCGTTAGTTCTTTTTTTGTTGTGTTTGTTATTGTCAAGAGAAGGTTCTTATGGAAAAATTAAGAAAATTGCGTGAACAATTAGAAAATTCGCAATAACTGTCACTGTCTCGAACTGTTCAAAGAAATGGTTTCTATTGCGATTTTGGATCGGGTCTTGGAACTCGAAGCACCAATATGGGAACCGGGAACAGAAAGACGGACTGGAAAATCAACCAGGAACGGGAATATGGGACCAGGAACTCAGAACTATGGGTACCGATTTCCATATTCATAGTTATGGCAGGACAACGTCTGTTGGGCCAGCTAGTTTAACTATAAAAGAGACGTCTCACAGACAAAACTGTTTTACGGTGCAAGCCCACGTCCTATAATCGGCAGCCGACCTTTATGTCAATAATTGGACAGATCGGATTTTCAAAGTAATGCCAGAGTCAGTCTTAAGACCGTCGCTTAGCCTTATGGCTTGAAAAATTTCCACAGTGGGTCGTGATAATCTGCGCCTGTCCATTTCGACACCACCGTATGGGAGACAGAAAACTATAAGGTGAAATGTGTGTATTTTGACTTGTTCTTTTTATGGTCTGACAATTGAAAAAGTTGATAACAGAATCTATGTACGTAGGTTTATTATTTTTGGAATAAGTAACGTAGAGGTGTATGAATTTATTAGTATTTCTTTTAAAATAAGATCTTTATTCCATTAAAAATAGATACATATATACTTAATTAGTACCTACATATTTGAATTTATTTACTTAAAAAGGCTAAATATTTTAGTTATTAAAGACCTCATTACACAATTTTCTTCCCAGCATAAGTAACTAATGTGATCGAGTATCATTTAAAAACATATTAATTAAATATTAAACTATAATCATTCCTAATAGAGTAAACAATTATTATGATTCAAGTTACAAAGTAATGTAGGTACCGAAATGTTAAGTACAATATTACATTAATTATAGCATTACGAAATTTAACATAGTACATATGTCGTTAATATTATGGAAGAGCATTGTATGGTTTTAGCCATTAACACACATAAAAGAAGACATAACAGAAAAAAGCTGGTAATACCTAAAAACACAATGAAATTTCAACAAAAATTCACTCATTTATCAACACTATAAAGACACGTAATTATTTACAGTCCATTTTTATTCAGTAGGTATATAAAATTCAAATTCAAATTCAAACTTTATTTGCATCCATGTGTACACATACAGTTGTTAATTATAAGTAGAAGGTTTCAACATGAAGCCCTGTTTGGGCACAGCAATGATAGGTGTTCGATAACTCGAAGTTAGTGGACTGTCTTTCTGGTAGTTCCTGCAGGCACATAAGACGACACAGGAAGTTCGAAAATCGGACCGCCACCAAGAATGATTCGCCACTTACCTGGATTCTTTCCCGCTCTTCCTTAGGGTTGCTCCGAGGCCTTGATATTCGCTTGAGGTTGTTTTCGAGTTGCCGTGTCGACCGAGGCACTGACACACACATGTATCGCGCACAATAGTTCCGAACCGCGTCCGAGATTTGACTGAACGGTCGATGAGTGGCCGCCCGCCTGGCGAGGCAGCGCGGGGCGGGTGCGGGGGGGGGGGAATAGCCAGCCGAGTGACGAACTCTCCCGATAGCCGACCGTTCGCCGAAACATCCTGCCGCCTAACCAAGGTTCTGCCTTGGTTACCCACTAAACCACCGAAGGCAATCCACAAAGCTTAGAGACAGGTCGTAAGATGTTCCCTTGCTGAGTCCTGACCTCTACAACTCTGACAATTCCGTCCCTACCCGGAAGTAACCTAACGATCCGACCGCGTTTCCATTGGAGAGGGGGTAAATTATCCTCCTTTATCAATATCAGGTCATCGACCTTGGGAGCCTCGTTATGAGAAGTCCACTTATGCCTTTGTTGGAGTGTGTGAAGATATTCACATCTCCACCGAGACCAGAAATGCTGGGATATCTTTTGAATAAGTTGGTACCGAGACAACCGGTGCTCCGGAGTTTCCGTGTAGGGATACTCAGGAAGTGCAACGAGAGGTTGCCCTATTAGGAAATGACCGGGGGTCAATACATCAAGGTCTTCCGAGTCCGTACTAAGGGGGCAAAGCGGCCGAGAATTCATTACCGCTTCTACCTTGGTAAAAAAGGTGGTCAGCTCTTCGAAAGTGAGCTTGGCTTCTCCGAGAACCCGTTTCGCATGTGTCTTGGCACCCTTCACTGCCGACTCGAATATGCCACCGCTTGAAGGATTTGAAGGGCAATTGAAGAGCCAAGTTATGTTTTGAGCCGTCAGCTTCCGATCAATTTCCTGGTGATGGTTCCGTAAGAATATGTATAACTCCTTTAAATATTTATCGGTTCCCGTGAAGTTTGTACCGCAGTCTGATCGGATCAAGGACGGTACACCTCTCCTAGATACGAACCTAGTCAAGGCTGCCACGAAGGCTTCAACTGATAAGTTTGATACAATTTCTAGATGTACCGCCTTAACCGACAAGCAAATGAAAACGCATAAGTAACACCTTTGAACCCTTGCATTACGCAACGAGCTCGTTTTAACGTAAAAAGGTCCAGCGAAATCCGTGCCGACCCCGACGAAAGGTCTGACTCCGGTAACGCGATCGGCAGGCAAATCTGCCATATATGGCTGTTTAGGCCGAGCCCGGTGTCGAAAACATTGTACGCATTTAAACGTTATGTGTCGCGTGACACGCCGCGCCGAGATAATCCAGTAGCGTCGTGAGAGAATCGCACTCAACGCGTTAGCTCCGACGTGACAGTAGACCTTATGATAATGATTGACTAGCAAGTCTGTGAAACTACCCCTCGCCGGTATTAATATAGGGTGCCGTGACTCATATGGAAGGGTAGAGGCGCCGATTCTGCCGCCGACACGAATAATATCATCCCTGTCCAAAAATAAATTCAACCGTCGCAATGAATCTTTAATTTCAGTACCTACCCGTTCGAAGGTTTGTCAATTCATCGGAGAAATTTTTTGACTGCACAATACGAATTAAGCACAGATTGGCGATTCTACGTTCCGACACCGTTAAACTACCGTAAACCTTCTCAGAGTTAATTTTTGAATTGTTTTTAAAGCGTAGTAAGTATGTAGTAACGTTTAGCAACTTTTCATATGAACTAAAACGATCTAATAAATTAAAATCCGATATCAATTCGTTTACATTAGCAACCCTAACGGCCGGCCTCAGGCCAGGTAACAAATCTGGCGGGAACTCTGGGCCCCCGGACGGCCACGTATGGGGCGGCCGCTCCAGCCAACTCGATCCCCACCACAAGGGATGGTTCAAGAGTTCTGCCGCCGAGCAACCGCGTGACGCAACGTCCGCACAATTCATCTCGCCGGGTACGTGACGCCAGTCGATGTTGGTCTTAGAGGTTATTATATCCGAAACCCGGTTTCCTTCAAAGACTTGTAATTTATGAGGTGGTGTCCGTAACCACGCCAAAACGATAGTGCTGTCGCACCAGCCTACAATTTGGTCTAACCGAACCTTATCCTCCATTGACTCGACCGTGTGATTAACCAACGTTGACAGCAACTTAGCACCATTCAACTCCAGTTTCGGTATGGTTAACTTAACCCTTAATGGCGTTATACGTGACTTAGCAATAAGTAGGCGTACGTGAGTCCGTCCGTCTGCGCCCTCCGCGCGCAAGTAGACTGCTGCAGCGTAACCGACGCTGGAGCCATCACAAAACCCGTGAAGAGTATATTTAGTCGGTCCTTCTAACTTGACACACCGGGGAATGGAGATACGTTGCAGATGCGGCAAGTCAGAGATGATATCCCTCCATTGTCGCACTAAATCTATGGGGGCCGGGGCATCCCAAGCTACCCCCTTTGAGTTATCAGAAGTCGCCAATAGGGACTGTAATAAAAGTTTTATTTTAAAAACTACTGGACAGATCCACCCAAGTGAGTCGTAAAGTCTAGCCACTATTGACAAAATACTACGACGTGTGACGTCACTATCTGTGGGCAGATTTACATGGTAAGTGAAATTGTCACATTTGGGGTCCCACTGAATGCCTAAAATCTTGACAAAACCCGTTCCATCCGAATCGCGATCATCGAAACGCCGCGGTGACTCCAAGTGTTCCGTGGGTAAGTCATTCAGTAATGCTGGCATATTACTGGACCATTTCCGTAACTCATAGCCGGCCGAATTCATCAATGAGATTAACTCATCGCGAAGCTCACGCGCCTCAATCAGCGAGTCTGCGCCGCCATTCAAATCGTCAACGTATGTGTTGTCTATGAGTAACTTAGCGGCACGGGTTTTATCAACCTCATCCCGGGCGAGCTGGTGTAAGCAGCGTATGGCTATGAAGGAGCTCGACTTCAAACCGTATGTATTTGTGTTTAACTGATAGGTAAGTAGGGGCTCCGTGGGCGACGCTCGCCAGAGAATCAACTGATATCTCCGATCGTCCGGGTGAATCCACGTCTGCCTAAACATCATTTTAATATCCGTAGTAAATACAATTTGTGGAACCCTAAATTTCATTATAATATTAGTGATATCGTTTTGCAATCGTTCTCCCGAAAACAGACAGTCGTTTAATGACACTCCCGAACTTGTTTTCTGACTGCCATTGAATACAACGCGAATTTTATTTACATCGCCCGATTTTTTAAATACTCCGTGATGTGGGAGAAAGTAATGTTCTTGCCCCGAATTAATATCAAATTGCGATACACTCATGTGTCCCAGCCTAATATATTCATTAATAAATTCAATGTATTTCTCCCGAAATTCCGGATTCCGTTGCATCCGCCTCTCAAGCGACATAAATTGCTTATAAGCGGGCTGGCGTGAGTCTCCTAATAGACGTCTATCACCTGCCGAGATAAGAGGTAAGCGCGAGATATATTTACCGTCCGGGCCTCGCGATACCGTTGAAACAAATAATTGTTCGCATTCCAAGTCCTCGGGACTTTTAATTTTATTAAGAGGGGGTTCCTCAGATCGCCAAAACCTTTCCACCGTTTCCTTGAGTGTCAACTGGTTAACCGACGATTCGGCCAGCTCCCGCGTCTCCGGCGAAACTGGTCCGAATACCGCGAAATTAAATACCGTGCCCAACGCGTAGGGCCCACCCTGACACAAAGTAATCTTTTCCCCATTTAAGATTTGACCGAGTATATCACATCCAAAAATTACGTCTATCTCTGAAGAATTCAATGAGCCGTTATCTGCGAGTTTCAACTCTTTAAAAACCAAATTTGTTCTGTTAACCGAATAAGACGTAAGCCTTCTTAAAACTGCCGCCGTTACCGCTAGTACTGGGTGTTCTGAATGTTCTGGTTTGAAATATATAACAACAACGTGTTGATATGTATTGGCTTGAATGCCACCGATACCCGTGATTTGTACATTACTATAAGACCGTTTCAATCCGAGGGTAGATACCAAATCCCCCTTTATTACCGACATTTGAGCCCCTAAATCTAAGAGAGCCCGTGCTTTAACGAATTCACCATTTTTATTCTTAATTTCAATAATAGCCGTGGGTAGAACAACATTATACGGGTTTCGATGCAAAGACGTTGAAGATGAGTCATCATGTAACCTTAATTGCTATGCTGAATATTGCTTTTGAGAATTATTACGTGACTGACCGCGCGATTCGTGCGATTCCCGCCGTTCGCATGCCTGATAGCCGTTGCGCGAGCTGACCTGAACTACACGCTCAGCTGATGAGCGCGACGGTACCTCTCTTCTTTCGCGAGGAGAGGCCGTGCGCGTGCGACGACGCGGACGGTGGCTGCGGTAGCCAGGTCCCTCCGAAGGCGAGCTAGCGCGAGACGCAGTATAGTTGTGCATGCATATTAAGTCGTTGTGACCCCGATGGCCACAGCGTTTACATGCTGTCCTTTTATCGCACGTAGATGCCGAATGCTTACCAAAACATTTAAAGCATACGTTTTCAGCTCGCACCCAGTCTTTACGCTGACCCGCGGTTAATTTTTTAAATTTAAAACACTCCGAAATCATGTGACCGCTTATTTCACAGTATAAACAGCGCCTAGCGATTATTCGTTCATTCCTGTAAGATTCACTTTCGTTTCCGATAATGTGTATGGTGCGGCGGGTACGATTGTCCTTCAAGGTCGCGCCGTCAGCTGTTGTCGAGTCTATAAGCCGACATTCATTTTGCAAAAACTCCACAAGTTGATTGAATGTGGGTAGGGTGATTATATTTCCGCCGTACTTCTGTTCAAACCGAGTTTTAACGTCTAACGGAATTTTATTTAAGCTAATGAATAATAAAATATAAGACCATTGATCTATAGGAAGGCCTAAATTATTCAAGGCGCGAGTGGACTCCAACAGTGGGTTTAGAATTTTAGAACGCAGATCATAGGGTTTATTTAATGTAGGTAGCTGTAGGATTCTAGAAATGTGACTATCTGCTAGCATCCTGATATTTTCATATCTACCCTTAAGAATTTCTAAGCCTATATCTAGGGATTCGTCTACCATAGGTAAATGCCGTATTAAGGTATGCGGTTCATTTAACACATGAGAAACTAAGTAATGAAATTTTTCCGTCTTTGATATATCTTTCCGTGTTAGTACCAACGAACTGAATAGGCTTATAAAACTTGTCCACTGAAAAACGTCACCATCAAATTTGCATAAATCGATTCTGGGAAGTCTTGCCGTATTTGAACTCTCGGACGGTCTATGAACCCCGTCCAAACCCGGGTAAGCCGACGAGACCGCTTCCAGTTGATTATAAGCCAACTCCGCCTCATTATAATCAGCCGTATAGATTTTAATCATTTCCGGATCTACCGTATTATCCAGCAATAACTCATACTGTTCCGACAAAAGTGCGTATCGTTCATCGAGTTTACGTAATCTCGCCGAAATAACTGCATTGGTTTGAGTTTTTCCCGCGATCATTTCTAACGTGCTTCTAAGCCATTCGACTTGAATTTTAAATTTAGTTGATGATACCTTAGCCATTTTAAATCGTTAAGACTCCAAATCGTGATGCACCCACCCCCGGGTAAGAGAAAAAAAAATATATAACGGAACCCTACAATAAATCAATTAAATTGTTCTAATAACTGAGGATAATTTCACAAATATCGCATACCGCACAATATAATACAATAACCGAACCGCAAATGACAAACAAACTTAACGACTTTAGTTTGAATTGTATCCGACCGAATCGAGACTTGTGTCAGAGCTGTAAGTGGCGGTTAGGAATTTCAATTTTTAAATCTACAACCGACTTATGATTTGAAAAAATACCAACAAATATACCGAAATCCGGCTGAAATCCGCTCGAATGGACCATAAATATGTTCGATAACTCAGTGTAGTTAGTGGACTGTCTTTCTGGTAGTTCCTGCAGGCACATAAGACGACACAGGAAGTTCGAAAATCGGACCGCCACCAAGAATGATTCGCCACTTACCTGGATTCTTTCCCGCTCTTCCTTAGGGTTGCTCCGAGGCCTTGATATTCGCTTGAGGTTGTTTTCGAGTTGCCGTGTCGACCGAGGCACTGACACACACATGTATCGCGCACAATAGTTCCGAACCGCGTCCGAGATTTGACTGAACGGTCGATGAGTGGCCGCCCGCCTGGCGAGGCAGCGCGGGGCGGGTGCGGGGGGGGGGGAATAGCCAGCCGAGTGACGAACTCTCCCGATAGCCGACCGTTCGCTGAAACAATAGGTAAGGTTCTTATTGTTATACATCATTACTCATTACTCTTTCAGAGTAGGTAGGTATTACTACAGATTAATAAATAGTTACTACATATTACTACTACGTGTTGCTACGTATTACTAGGTACTGGTATTACGTAATTAATACCTACCAATTCTTTAAAAATGTTATTCAATTACAAAATTATTATTAAAGTTACACAATTACAAAATTATTATAGGTATTCTGACAATTATGTATTTTGACTTAGGTACCTCCATATTTGTATTTCGAGATACAATATATGAAAAAAAAAAAAAAATAATTACCTATTAAAATATATTAAAGTTTGCGTATAATTTTATTACTTAGGTAAGTATACTTATATAAAATTTTAGAAGTCTATTTGAACAAAATAACAAAAATAGGAATAGGAATGAGTTTATATTTACCTGCTTACAATTACTTAACATATAGGTACTTACAAGTTTAACCTAAACCACTATCCAATTTCTTATCTTCGAAAAACTCCTGCAATGTATAGTAGCACTTTTGTGATAAGTACTTTTGTAATTTATTTTTAAATAAATTATCACTTTCAAGTGCTTAAAATAATAGACTATTAAAAACTTAAGTACATTTCTTTAAATAATGATACCTGGAGTTGACTTTAAGAGTACCTACATAAAAAATAAATATTTTCCACAGACATATAAGAATAAGAATAACATCACAGACATATAAGAATAAGAATTATCTTACAAATGAATAAGAATCTTACAAATAATAAGAATAACATCAGGTCTGCTTATTCTTATATGTCTGTGTGTTCTTATATGTCTGCTTATTCTTATATGTCTGTGATATTTTCTTAGAATGTGGTTTTAAACTAATAGTAGTTTTCGATACAAGTGTGGGATTTCTGTTATTACAACGAGTTACGACAGGTGTTGACCCGAGCCGAAGGCGAGGGTAGACAGTCGGAACGAGTTTAAATAACAGTCCCACACGTTGTATTGAACAACTATTTTTAATACAGTTGCGAAAAAATTAAGCAATTTTATAAAATAATAAAAACACAACAAACCTGAATATCCAAAATGGCGCCAACCGTAAAAGAATATATACCTTCTAAGCAGAGACTATGGCAATGCAGTTCATACAGCCAACTTTTTTTATTTTTATAAATTTAATTTGGCCGATACTTATACTAATTTATGCTTAAATTTTAATTAAAATTACTTTTAATCTGATATTGAAACAAGTTAGTATCTTTTTTTAGAAATATTTGCATGAATAGACATTATTTTGACAATTGGGAAAGAAAACGCACGAGTGCGGGAATGGGAAAGAAAAAAGCACGAGTGTGTAATAGCCCACATCCCGAACGCTATACGTCCCTGTAATACGCCACTTTTTGAGCAACTGTATTAAAAATATATTTACGTTAGAGGTAATAGACGATAATATACAGCTACAAAAATCAGATCATAAATAAGATCTATTTCATTTGGTACTTTTTAAGTGGGTACGTCACTTACTAGACTTTTGAAAGATCTATTCTTTCAGATTTTAAATTGATTCTTATTTAATAGGTACTTGAAATAAAAATATAATTATATCACTTTATTTGTAAACGTATAAAATAAAGCTATGCTATCAGATCAATAGATGTAGGTAATTTTGTTGTATTCTTATGAGATTTCTTGCCTCTTGAGGTTTCACGATTTTAGTCTGGAGCGTGGCAAAGGTAACTGTCCTATTGGGAGTTAGTCACAAAATCTTGACAAATCTTTTTAACTTTGATTGTTATTATAACACAAGAATGTGACACTGCGAGGTACGCGACGGTGTCATAATATTTTGAATTTATTCTGACGTTTGCCATCGATTTATGTAGATTTGTAGCCTATTTCATATTAAATCAATAGTTTTTATTTTCAGAGTTTATATACCACTACCCCATAATATATATTCCATTTCCTTTATATATATCCTCTATCGACACAGTGTTTCACGTTATTCGCCTCTCTGAGCCTGCCCTCCTTGGTCTTGAAGTTGCCTACCTTCCAGACATCATTGATATTGACTACTTCATCGCCCTGAAATTAATTATTCATGTTAGTTGCATAACCCGCACATTCTTAACGACAAAAATTAATGTATTTATGAATGTTTCTGAAGTATTCGAGAGCGAGTTATTAGTGGGTACAGCAGCCATCACAAAAGTTATAAAAGTATGTGTACACACAGTACGTTCAAATTAAGGATTATGACCACATACCTTCATTTCCATGTCAAGAGCATCTTCTGGATCCAGTACGATAAAAGGTGTTGACTCAAAACTAAATGCCAACCCAAAATAGGAATACTTCTTGATTTCTTCCATGAATAACTCATGAGGATAGACTTTTGTTGGATCACTTCCGAGCTCCTTAATCTGATTGGACAGCGTGTCATGGTAGAATTTCAATAACTCATCATAATACTGATCCCTTAAATCTTGAGTAGTACAAGCGTAAATTATAAACGTTATATCCAATACAGGAGAAGCACATCTCACTAGTTGAAAATCAACAATTTTTACATCAACAACTTGACCTTCTGCTGTATATTTAAACAGAAAATTATTTGTCCAAGAATCACCATGAGACATTACACCGGTTTTGGAAGTTTCCGTTATAGCATTCACCATATCTTGATATCTTTCAGGTACGGCAAATTCTTTTATTTTCTTTTCGTAAATAGAATTTGGGTATTCTTTTTCAACAGCGTCGATTGCAATGCTCGAAAGCCTTTTCCAGAATTCAGCATACCATTCTCTATTTTGTTCAGCGTAGTGTCTTTCAAAAATACTTTTTCGTAATGTCTCAAACTTCTCAGGTTCCTGGTCTTTCATTGCAAAGGATAAGGCATGATACTGTGCAAAGGCTTTCAAAGTTACTTTGCAGTGTTTTAAGTCTATGCCTTCTTGACGAATAGCGATCGGTCTAAAATTTTCTACAGCAGCGTCTTCAAGACAAATGACATCATTATTACCATCGGAATAAGCAAAAACTAATTTTGTGTAGTTTTGAAACGGTTCAGTAACATTTTTCGTAGATTGAAAGTTTAACAATGCGGGAAGAATTATCGTATAGAAATCAAATTCGTTCTTGAAGAAATCCTGAAGTCGGAAAGTCAATTTTCTAGATACGCTAGAAGGCATGTATTTAAGAACAACTTGGACGAATTTTCGATCACCGCTGCTGCTGACTGCGTGTAATCTGATTCGGGTCAATTCACTTTGGTAGGCATCTCCTTTACCCGTACCACCTGCATACTGTAAAGAAAAGTGCAGATATTTATTTTGAATCTTTTTTGGATTAGTCTAGAAATAAGTCGATTCTTATTTACCACATAAAAGTAATTACTTCATAATCAAGTCCTGTACAGTTCTTAATTAGTTTTATGTCACATTGTAACAATGTTGTAAAAATAATATTATTCGACGATTGAAGTTTAATTGTCGACTTTTAAAATGGATTATAATTAAATAATATTTATTTACATTCTAGATGAGAGGTAATAAGAAAATAGGTATCTAGTAATAACAACAATGGCACTAATTATAAACTCAAACAATGTCATGTATCAGACATTAAATTAGCCTTGGTCACTGAACCGAGAACGAAATTTAAAAAATACAATAAACTTATTTAAGGAATCTCCTGCTACACGTAAAATTAAAATGGATAGACTTGAGCATCTTTTATAACAGATCATCGTTATTAACTCAAAATTCGAAAATTATTGATAGTCGCCCACGCTTAGATTGTTGAATGAATTCTCTGCCTCAGTTTTCCAAATTGTCTACAATATGGGGTTTTGTCTATCTCCATATAAATTGATCACGGATCGTAGTTCATAGACCTCTCATTTGTTAGTAACAAACCAATGGTTATTTGACCTACGGATAATTTTGTATAGGAACAGTTTGTGTTTATGATTGGTTGAAAATTTTTGTTACAGAATTGAATCGTTTCAAAGATATTGGAACCGGGTAAAAGATTTTGATTGGGCTGTAGTTTGAGGGTGATTGGCAACGCGAGTGTTGCAAAAGTTCATAGGCGAAGGAGACCGGTTTCCGTAAGGTAGACCGTATGCTTATTTACTAATCGCGTAACACAGCGAACAGTTCTATAATAACACTGACTGTACACACTACACGTCCGGGATAAGTTGAGGCATGGTAGAGAACAAAGTCTTCCCAAGCGTGACTCAACTTATCGTGCACGCGTAGTGGTGATATCTCACCTCCCAATGAGTGAAGGTGCATTCCTCGTTAAACCAGTCTGAGAGAGCTTTGTTGAGATTCTCATTTGTCACTAACTTCGATATATGAGTAAGAGATGTAAAGTCTTCCGACATAGTTATTATTTCTGGAAAAATGTTAATAAAATATATTACAGTTTTCAATAAAAATTTTGGGTGTCAGCTAATTCATCACCTGCTTCTAAATTAACACAAAAAATTACTGTGACGCAATAGTTTTGCGTCATATAAAATAAATTAGCTTAATTTGGTCTCGACGACGGAGTGTGAGAATGTCCACAAAAATAATTATTTATTATTAGTTTTTTATTAGATTTTTTCTTTTTAAGAAATTCCGCAAATAAATAAAATAAATGACGCAAAATAAATGTCTTCCGACATACTTAGTTCTTATTTCTGGAAAAATGTATAAAAATCGATTACAGTTTTCAGTAAAAATTTTGGGTGTCAGCTAATTCATCATTCAGCTTCAAAATAAACGCAAAAAATTACTATGACGCAAAACTATTGCGTCATATTAAATTAAATTAGCTTAATTTGGTCTCGACGACAGTGTGTGAGAATTTTCCACAAAAATAACCATTTGTTGTATTTTATTAGATTTTTCTTTTTGAGAAATTCCGTTGCGTGCGTAAATAAATAAAAAAAGTTAATCTCACACAACGCCATCTAGCCTTTATTAACCTAATATGGGCTTGTAATCAAACTATGGGCCCTAGACGACTGATAAACATGATAAAATAAAACAACCAAATATTCCGAAACAAACATTTGTGGATCACACACAAATATTTGGTCTGACCCGACCCGGTGACCAAACCGGGACTGCAGTGCGCCAGGCCGGTTACACTACCACCTGCGCCACCAAGGTATTTGATGGTTTAAGTTACGTAAAAATCTCTCAAAAAGTTCGGTATGGTAGGTATGTCTTTCATTTAATGGAATTTTCCTGCCGGACTTGTGGTCACACCAGGTTATCACACCAGTAGTGTGACTATCAGAATTTTTTTTCTTGTTGGTCACACCACCACTAATACAACACCTTTTATCGTCACTAGATCCATTATAGATTACTTTGATTATAAAGTAAAAACCGGCTAAGTGCGACTCGAACTCGCAAACGGAGGGTTCCGTACCAAAAAACGACAAAATATCACGTTTGTTGTATGGGAGACCCCTTAAATGTTCATTTTATTTAAGTAAAATTATTTATATTTAATGAAAACATACAGCTCGATGTTCTGTGAGCATTTTAAGCATCTAATTGTTGCCTTTATTATTAAAAAAATGATTATAAAGAAAAAGATTTGATTGTTTGTCTGTTTGTTTGCATTGAATACTACTAAGTAACTAAGCTACTCTGATGCTAGACTGCCTCTGTGGCGCAGTCGGTAGTGATACCGCCTGCGGCCCTGGAGGTCGTGGGTTCGATTCCCACCGGAGACAAATATTTGTGTGACTCATAAATGTTTGACTCAAGAGTCTGGGTGTTTCTATATATAATATGTATGTATTTAAAAGTATATAAGTTTAGTATCCGTGGTCTGATACCCATAACATAAGCAGGTTCTTCCTAGCTTACTTTGGGATCAGATAGCGTTGTGTGAAATGTCCGTGACTATTTATTTATTTATTTATTGAACAGATTTGAAAAAATCTTTTACTGTTAGTAAGCTACTTTATCCACGGTGATAGTACCTATATTTTATTCCCGTATTTCCACAGGAACGGAAACTATGCGGTTGAAACCGCGTGCTAGCGCTAGTTTTAATAAATTAATGTCAAAAAATACTCTTAATATAACGAGTAGGTATAACCGGTTATCAGATTCAAGGTTAATTTTCTGTTAGTCTGAGCTTTGACAAAAGCCCAATTTAAAAACTAACATTATAAACTATGTTTTTTCAGCACTTACACCCAAAAGTAACCGCTACTGGTATTAACAAAACATAAATATCACAAAACAGTTTATTGAATGTTAGTTTAGTTATTTTTTGTTTCGTTCTGTACTATTTTTTTGTGACGAAACTCATTAGACCATTAATAAAAGTTACCTTCTATTTTAAAGTAGGTAACTATTTTGTTCCAATCACAGAACAGAACCTTATGTATGAGAATTAAAGTTCTATGAGTTCTTTCCCAAACTTAGGACAGAAGAATAAAAATCAAAATAATATTTACTTGTGAACTCAGCGAGCAGCTTTGGGTTTACATTATTTGACAGCATTCACTGACGGTTGTGACGTTTAATTGACGTACTGCAGATGACGCTTTACGCTGATATTCTCGATAGGCTAGACGACCGAGATTTTATTTTTGATGCCTATAAATTATGTATGAGTGAAAACATTTTTGGACTCGATTTACAATTTTCATTATTGATTAAGTTAGCATACTTCCTAGCAGCTTTCTTTTTATCGTGAGGGATAATCCATCGTGGATGCTATGAGTTGAATTAGATGATGTTGATTTAATAAAAGACTATTAGGTACTGTACTTGCCGTCGACTCCGGATGGCGCTAGTCTTCAATTCAGACGACATTGATCTACTTCAGTTATGGTTCAACAAACAATCTCGTTGATATTATCTAAAGTGCTTCATTCTTTGAAAGTCAGAAATTCCGTTTAATTGGTTTGACAGCCCTACTAGCTGCCTAGCCCAGTGGTTAGTGGGCCTGACTACGGATTCGGAGTCGTGGGTTCGATTCCCACCCAGGACAAATCTCTTTGTGTGATGAGCACTTTGATATGTGCTGTGTCTGGGTGTAATCTAAATATATATAACTCAAAGGTGACTGACTGACTGACATAGTGATCAATGAACGCACAGCCCGAACTACTGGACGGATCGGGCTGAAATTTAAAGCTAAGAAAGGATTTTGATAAATTCTCCCCCCAAGGGGATAAAATACGGGAAGCGGGAACGGGAACAAATTTTACGCGGGCGAAGCTGCGGGCATCAGCTAGTTTATCTATAAAATGTATATATTTAGAAATTTATAAGTATGTTTGTCAGTCGTCTAGATACCAAGCACAAGCCTATATTAGCTTAATTTGGGCTAGATGATGTTGTGTGAGAATGTTCACAAATATTTATATATTTATTTATTTATTTATATATTCCCCACTAGATGATGCTTTGCCCGCGTGAAATTCGGTACCTTACGCTTCCAGTGAGAACATATTCCCGGGGTGAAAGTGTTAATAGCCTATGTGTTAATCCAGACTATAAGCTACCAATATACCAAATTTCAGTCCAATCCGTTAAGCCGTTAGAGCGTGATTGAGAAACAAACATCCAAACATCTTCACAAACTTTCACATTTATAATATTAGTAGGATAGGATTTAATTTGAGGTTCGTAGGTACCTCACACACCGATGGGCGACGGCTATCGAGAGTAAGGGCGAGGCTCTAGCAGTGAGCCTCGACATTTCTAAAGCCTTCGACCGGGTCTGGCACCGTGGTCTTCTTAAAAAATTGCCCTCCTACGGACTGACCGAGAGATTATGCGGATGGGTGTCCAGCTTTTTGGCCGGTAGAAGCATCAGGGCTGTTGTCGACGGCAGCTGTTCTGACTGCATGGCCATTAACGCTGGAGTACCGCAAGGCTCAGTGTTGTCCCCTACCCTGTTTCTGCTGCATATCAATGACATGTTGTCTATTGACGGCATTCATTGTTATGCAGACGACAGTACAGGGGACACTTGTTACACAGGCCGCCCCGGTATCTCTCGGGACGCAGTGGAAGAAAGTAGTGAACAGCTTGTGTCTGAAATCGAGGCTACTCTTACTAGAGTGTCCGAATTGGGTAGACAAAACCTTGTCCAGTTCAATCCGTCCAAGACACAGGCATGTTTCTTCACCGCTAAGAAAGCCCCAATTACTGTAGCGCCACAATTCAAGGGCACATCTCTTTCCATCTCTAAAAGTATAGGGATCCTTGGTGTTGACATCTCCAGTGACGTTCAGTTCCGCAGTCATTTGGAGGACAAGGCCAAGCTGGCGTCCAAGAAGCTCGGTGTGCTCAACAGGGCGCGGCGGTACTTTACTGCGGCGCAAACATTGCTTCTCTATAAGTCGCAAGTGCGGCCACACATGGAGTACTGCTGTCACATCTGGGCGGGGGCACCTGAATATCAGCTTCATCCATTTGACTCGGTGCAGAGGCGAACTGTGAGAGTTGTCAACGATCCTATACTGACAGGTTAGAACCTCTTCGCGGCAGGAGAGACTTTGCCTCCTTATGCGTGTTCTACCGCCTGTACAATGGTATGTGCTCTAAGGAATTGTTTGATATGATGCTCACGGCTTCGTTCTATCATCGCACCGCTCGCCACAGACAGGGTGTTCATCCTCACACTTTGCGTCCGGAGCGCTCGAGCACGGTTAGATCCGATAGGGGTTTTCTTCCGCGCACGCTTAGGTTGTGGAATGATCTCCCTGCCTCGGTTTTCCCAAACGCCTACAGTATGGGGTTCTTCAAAAGGGGTCTAAGAAGGTTTTTACAGGGTCGGCAGCGCGAGTGTGGCGCCTCTGGTGTTGCGAACGTTCATAGGCTGCGGTGACCACCAGTCCTTCTGGTGGGCCGTATGCTTGTCTGCCACCTTAGTGGTGCATGCAAAAAAACAAAAAAAAAAAAAAACCTACGTAGTTGTTTGATGAATCAGAAGAAAATCCCAGTTCTCTATAACAGTCTATTTCTTCTGAAACTGGGTTCCGTCTTCCGTTCTTCGTTATAGTCTTTTTAGACTTCGGAAAACTTGCGTTTGGTTGTACCTAATCGATAAAGTATGAAACTACTAAGTAATACTCGCTGAATGACATCATTCGCCGTGCTCTTGCCACCGCTAATGTGCCTGCGCTCCTAGAGCCAAACGGCGTTTTCAGGGACGATGGCAAGAGACCGGATGGTATAACTTTAATACCGTGGGAGATGGGTCGGGTGCTGGTCTGGGATGCTACTTGTGTTGACACTCTGGCCCCGTCCCATCTTTTTAAAACAAAATTAAAAGCCAGCGCAGCAGCGGAAGCGGCTGAAAATATTAAAATTAATAAATATAAGGGTCTCCACTCATCGTATTGTTTTTGTCCAGTCGGTGTCGAGACCCTAGGTCCATGGGGTCCTAATCCCAATGCGCAAAAATTTTCAAGAATTTGAAGAAGCGTCTTGTGGAGTCGACTGGTGACCCAAAGGTTGGCAGTTTTCTCGCTCAGCGAATAGGTTTGCCATTCAAAGGGGTAATGCTGCTAGTCTTTTGGGCACAATGCCACGGGGGCCTTATTTAGGTTTAGTTTAGATAGTTATAATGCAAATATATAGATATGTAATAATATACTAGTTTCACCAAAGATGTTACGTGTGTGTGCCACCCGAGCTGGCGGCAGTAATAATAAATGTCAGGAAATATGGCATATTTTCATAAATGATTAATATGATAATGACAATATGAGAAGCACTCGTGATCCCGCGAACTCAGTGTTCTGTAAACGCTCAATGCTGTAAGCAACTGTCACTATGGCCGGTCCTTGGACGGGGGACCATCCACGTGAACACTTTGTGACATTTATTTGAGCGCTTCCGTGCTTCGGAAGGCACGTTAGCCGTTGGTAGCGGTTGCCAGTATAATGGCAGTCGTTAAGCCAAGTTGAAGGCCTTTTTAGGCGGCTTGAAAAATTTCAACAACCTGTCACAGTGTCACAACCTTCGCCTGTCCATTTCAACACGGCAATACGGCTCACCACCTATTACGTGGGACAAATTCAAAAAAAGGTGAAATGTGGGCACATAATATTTCTCTGCCTACCCCTTCGGGGATAAAGGCGTGACCATATGTATGTATGTATGATTCATATTTATGGGTTAAATGAGTTCTATAGGGTTCGAAATATGTAGCAGGTGAAGCGGTGCGACACAGCTAGTCTATTTTATAAATTTATTTAAAGGACAAAAGGTTGAAAGAGTATTGTCAATTTAATCCTACATTTGGTTATAATTATAATGTTTGTGCAATAAAACATCCGTAACTTTTATCAAAATGTTTTAGATTACTTAGCTTTTTATGTCAATAGTACTACGACTACGATGCAGTGAGTGACATTAATCATATCGATATGAAAATGTATCGATAGTCGATAGTTATACACATTAATATTTATTATTTTAAAAAAGGAAAACGAATTAAAAACCGTCACACCATTGAAAGCAAATAAAGATTTTTTTCTGTAAAACAACTGTCATAAACGGAAACATCTCCAAAAGATTGTTGTTCGATTTTTGAAGTAGTTATGGAGATCGAAGATCATGATAATATACCTACATTAGTTCTGGAACATACCGCGTTTTCTGGCGCCCGGTGAGCAATCTTTTGGAAGGGATAAGGAGCTCTCTCCTCCTCGCTTTCCAACGCCTCCTTGTCCTTGACAGTCATCGCAGAAGGAGGTGGCGGTTTCACGCCCGGGAAAGTCCTGACGTCTCTCCCCCTGTAAGAAAGTGTATATAGCCATTGTTTTGTTTAAAGTAAACCTATTTTTTTTATTATAAGGTCAGTACGGAGAACCATAGAGGTTGACATAGCTCGCAGATTATGCGTTTTGAAGTGGCAGTGGACTGGCTACATCCGTAGAAGAACCGTTGGAGGAAACGAGTTCTGGAGTACAGACCGTAACTTGTACCCGCTGCCAGATGGACCGGCGGTGACCTGAAAAAGGTAGCAGGGAGTGACTTAATGCTTAAGGCGCAGGACCGTGTATTTGTGACATTATTTGGGATAGGGCTACGTCCAGCAGTGGACTGCAATAGGCTAATTTGATTTATTGAAGTTAGTACGAGGTTTATCAAACACTCGATATCGATATAACTTTACTTTCATATTGTTCCTCTCTAGTTGATAATCAGATACTATTACAAATATTTATATCTAAGTATACAATAAATATAAACTCATTGCAGTGTGCCACTTCTTTAAGAATTATCTATATCTCATTTATCACACAGTTTTGTAACATACGGCGCGAGTTGGTTGTAAGAAAGTGATAGCAAATTCTTTAATTTAAATAAAAATTGAATAAAAGTACTCTTAAAATTGTCAATTTAATGTAAGTATTGTGTGTGAATATAGTGAGGTTTAACTTTGACTGTTTTTTTTAACTTAACTTTGACAGGAGATGAATCCCGTGATTGTAGATAGAGTAGCTCATGTTAGGCTCATGGCAGCACGCACGCCCCCCCTTAGAAGCGCGATCACACCCGAAACCCCACAAAGACGCGGGATAGCACCAGAACCACCCCCTAGGCCAGGGGTCGGCAACCTTTTGAGTCGGAAGAGCCAAAAATGACGATTTTAAATTACAACATTTTTAAAGAGCCACAAAATCTTTCTTGATCCCACGATCACGATCCCCCCCCCCCCCCCTGTAAGAAGTGGGATGGACTAGACTGCGGGGAAAGTCTGCTATAGAGACAAACCAAGTCTGTTGGAAGCTCTGAGAACATTCTTCGAAGGGCGTCTCCAGGACTTACGGCCATAGGCAGATGGTAAGTCACAGGGTGGTTTTGGAGTGGGATTCTCCCACTAAAACCCTGGGATGTTCCTTCTTGTCACTATTGTTGGGTCACAGGGAAGGCAAGCAACGTCTCACGGCTGTCATAAAGCTTCCATCGTCGGCCACGCGTGCGAGGTTGGCATACTAGAAGTGTTAGGCCACCCCGCTCTGGCACCCACAGCGCTTTTCTCATAGCCGTTGACGTCAAAACAACAGCCGAACCAATTTTCTTCGCTGTCTAACATAGCGTAAACTATAATAGACAGCGACGCGACCTGGCCAATTTAGGACTAAGAGTCCTCGAGAGAGCGGTACGCTCGCCACTCCACTCCATACATAAGTGAGGGGTGTGCAGCGCTTTATCCACGGCGCCGTCCCCGCAGTGGATACTTTGCCTCAGGCTCAATGCCTAGCACATCATGCAGGTATTTACTAAAATTTCCGTGCCCCGTGAGGAGCTGTGTGAGGTGGTAGGTATGTCAGTGCCGCTTTTCTACCCAGGACCTCAGAATAAATCAGATGTCAGAGACGAGTTCAATGCTTACCGCCGAGCTCTAGCCTGGTGCGCCATTTATGAATGAGATCATTGCGCGCTCTAACACGCCAGCTTTCAATCTCTTCCGAAGATGGTTGTTTGCCATTTTGACGCACCAAAGCATTGGGCCGGTAGATTTCTGCCAGAACAGGCTTTCGGCCTCTAGGTTCCGCGACGGACTGTCAGAATTAGACATGCCGTCTCTTATGATATTATATTCTCTGGGCTATGGCCCGCTGCGGAAATCGCAGAAGAATCCTATTAGAAAGAAAATGGTGCTCCATATAACGCTTTCAAGCGCAGCACACCACCATTAGGCGAGTTTGCTTGTTTATCTACTAGTTAGACTTTTGTGGTATTTTTGAAAATGAAAGGGTGATAATGTTCTTGAAAATGATTATTATGATAATTATGTATGCAACTAAAGAGCCGCAGGTCTACACCCAAAGAGCCGCATGCGGCTCGCGAGCCGCGCCTTGCCGACCCCTGCCCTAGGCGAGGCCGCAATGGCGGCTGTGGGTCTGTTGGGAGTCCTGGGACATCTTCCGAGGGTTTACTCAGGGCTCCCAACCATAGGCTGTTGGGCGTTACGTGAGATTTTTTAGTCGGTAGAAGTCCGGCATACCATACATGATGGATTTTCCCTCAAGTTTAAAAATAAAGTAGGTACAAATTGTGTATGAATGTAGTGAGGTTTAACTTTGACTATTTCCCACATATATTTCGCTCATATACTGCTCCAAGCTTTACTCTATGCTTGCACCAATTTTAATCAGAATCGGTTCTATGGTTAAGGTGTGAAAGAGAACAGCCGTGAATGTCGACAAGCTCACGCAAAAACTCGCACTTGCCCCTCTGAAAACTTTTCGTAGTTCAGTAGGGATGTGTTAAATCGTTTTGGAGAAGTCAAATTAGCTGCGTATAAATTGATTTTGTTTAATTGCTGCTTAATATTCCATCCTCTTAGTAAAGTCGTCCACGTTTCCCATAAGATCTTGCACCCGGAGAATTTATATGGTAATCCTGGGATTCAGCTAATAGGTATCTAATGTAATTAGAGTTTAATTGAGTAACAAACATCATTACAAACTTTCTCGGATTACATTGTGCTTGCTTTCATACTTTTTGCGTGAATCCCTCACGTCACGCTATCGTTTAGGGATTGCTTCTGTAAAGACGGTGAGCAGCTCCCACACCGTCCTAAGGGCCCTAGTCATGGAGCCCGATAGTCTTGGGCGAAGACACGTCTGCGGCGCCCCTGCCGCCGCGCCCTCGCGTGGTGGAGTTCTCTCCCGCACCCTCCCCAACCGCCTTTTTCACGAGCATGATCTGCTCGCAGAAAGAGGCAGTGGAGTCCCACTTACTCCCTCTAGAGATCATGACTCGCACCGGCACACATACGGTAAATTGAGTATTAATTTTATATTCTGCAGGGGCGACTATACAATCAATGATTATTTGTTGGATAGGGAAGCCTGGAAATTACCTGCTCTGCTGGATTCTCAGAAAAAATGTTAAAATGCATAGATTTTATAGATTCTTTAAAATTTTAAATAGAGCAAAAAAGAGAATAACCCGCTGAGTTTCTTGCCAGTTCTTCTCAGGTGGGTCGCGTTGTGAACTGGTGGTAGAGTTTTGTTTTATATTCTGGACGTTTTACAAGCGCATCTGTATAAGGGTCATTATCAGGCGGCTCATTATTTGGTTGACTTCGGTGTACAATTTTTTTTTTCAACTAAGGTTTTACTTACATGAAATATCAAATCTAGTGTTAATTTAAAACATTTCAGTAGTTGAGGGAACTGTATAGACTGAATGGTTATGAAGGGATTTCACTTTTTTATAATGGTGTCCACCGAAATCAAAATGGAACGAAATCATTATGGATCACACAGATATTTGACTCTGGTGGGAATCTAACCCAAGACCTCGTTATTCGCAGTCGTACATTTTTACCTCCAGACCAACGAGGCAGTTGTAAAATGCAAAAAAATAAATTATTGATTGATTTCGGTGCTTTTAAATATTGATCTCCGTGCAAGTATTTCCACTAAAAACACCGGAATCAAGGGCACTGAAATCAAAATATTTAACAAAATCCTATATATTTTTAAAAGTAATCTGTATTATGAATACTTATGTTTTTTACTGAAATCTTATACATAAAAGACACACTTTTATTATCGCTTTACATCATTTGTTCAAATAATTGAGGATAAAATCTTTTATTCTCAGTCTTTATTAATTCTGTCACTAGTTTAATTTCCTGTAACTTCCATCTCTACGCAGACGATTTGCAGCTATATCACCATTTCAGTGCGTGTGCAGCTGCATCCGGTGTAGCAAGTATGAATCGGAATTTGGCTTGTATTAGCAACTGGGCCAGGTCGGTTGGTTTGCTCATTAACCCTAAAAAATCACAGGCCATATTAATAGGTAGCAAGTATATGAAGAATAAAGTTGATATGGTGGCGCTGCCGCCTGTTGTCTTGGATGGAGCTCACATTGCCTACACTACCAAGGTCAAAAATTTGGGAGTCATAATTGATGAAAATCTATCCTGGAGAGCACATGTCAACGAAGTCAGCAAGAAGGTACACTTCACCTTCCACTTGCTGAAATGCCTCCAGACTTTCCTGCCCTTGAAGATTAAGATCACTCTTGCTCAGACTCTTATTAAGCCCATTATAGACTACGCTGATGCCTGCTACTTAGATGCCACAGAGGAGCTGCTAGACAAACTTGAGAGGCTGCAGAATTTATGCATTCGTTTTATTTTTAACCTCAGGAAGTATGACCATGTTTCACATTTTCGCCAAAAGCTCAAGTGGCTCCCAATCCGACTTCACAGGAACACTCGGATACTCTGTCTCCTCTTCAATATACTGCACAACCCAAAATCCCCGTCATACCTGAGGGAGCGATTCTCATTACTACGTTCTCCTGAAGCTCCCTGCAGGACGCACCTTCGCTCCATCCTTAAAGTCCCACCCCACAAATCCGACTTCTATTCCTATTCCTTCACGGCACATGCGGTTAGGTTGTGGAATTGCTTGCCACCAAATATTAGAAATGTTAATGCGGTTGCGAGTTTCAAGAAAAAAGTACGTGAACACTATCTCTCAACGACTTTTAATTGCTAATGTCGTTATTTTTCCTAGTTAAGTATATAATATATATTTGTATTCCCTAAGTAACCATTTACATCTAATAAGAATAGGTATTTATATATTTGTATTTATGTATATGTGTATATATGTATATGTGTATATATTTGTGTGTTTGTAAGTATTTGTTTCTCAAGTATGTATAATCCTTGTTTTTAACTAGTCTTTTTTTTACACACTTCTACCTTTTTCACAAATATCGTTGTCATGCTCTCCTCTCGCCGGCCTGCTGGAGGAGATTTCTTGTAGAAATAAGCAGTGCCATTGTACTCTTTTTTTTCCTTACTACATATCTGTATAATACATGTGTGTACATAAATTGTTAAATAAAATAAATAAATAAAATGGATGCACCGAAATCAATTTTAGGTATATACCAAGCCACCGAAAATGATTACGAACCTTAACAAAACAGTGGGGCGATGACACACCGACGTCTAGTCCTTACCACCGGTGCGGTGTAACTGACAGTTTGTATTACTCGAACAACAATTCTTGCAGTCGCTAGAGATACAGAGTAATGAACGAATCGGTGCGCGCCACTGAAGTCAATTCTGAACGTCGGACGTAAAGAAAACCAGTTGTAACTTGTCTAGTAATGCCGATAATGGCTTAGTAATGTTATAAATAGAGTAAATAGTTATCAAGTTATTTGTGAATATATGCACATATAACACCTATATTGGAGAAAAAAAGATAAAAAATAATTTTCGCTGCAATACGGGACCGGACGCGACACCGAGGTCAATATTTTCGTAGTTTTAATTTTTTTAAACTAACTTTTACGTAATTAATCTAAAAAAAACCACAGGCCCCCCTACTATTTTTGAACGTACAATTTGTAGAAAAAAAATCATATTGATAAGTAATCTACAGGTATTGGTTTTCGACGCGGACTCTCCTATTTGAGCCGGCTGAGAATGACCGATAATGCCTAAGTGAAAAAAAAAAATTTTGATTTGATTTGACCATGGGCTCCAGCGAGAGAATTTCTACGTCCAGACCTGCCACAAGGACCTGGCGCTGTTGCGCCTACGCCGGCGCCGTGCACTCCGCCAATTTGTGGAGCGCTGTGTCCTCGCTGCGCATTGCTTTCATACTTAAGGCCGCGTGGGTCAGATTTTGAGTTTTTTGAAACAATCCTAGTCAAAAAGTAAAGGGTTTTTAAATCTGAAAAATATATATATAATAGTTAAGGATATAAGCTAAACATATTCCGAGCCCGTTACACGATCCAATAAATTTCACTAGATAGAAAAAAATCCCAAAGTTGACTCTCTCAGAAAAGTTTTTTCAAAACTGTGGTTAAACTATTAACATTTTATATTTTTTTTTGAACTCAATTAAAGGTATTAAGTTTTTATACACATTTTCCGAGCGTTTTTCTATAAACAACTATTTACATTGTTATCTTGTACGAATATCTATCAAACGCAATAGAATTGCGCCGCTGACGGCCGATCAGTCTCGCCCTGGCGCTTGTGGAGGCAGGACCTGTGTCAGTTTTTTTCGCAACTATTTCGTAATTATTATGCCGAATTACGTTGAAATCGCGCCACAGTATAAAAATATCAGTAATAGGCAAAATGTAATTAGATTAACCGTTACAAATACATACGCGACTCATAGTAAAAATGTGGTGATCTTTTTCTTTTTAAGTGTTTTCACGACATGGTAACCAGCTACCTAATGCATTAAAATGTCTACGAATTACATGATAATTTCGCAATCCAACATGGCAGCCACGCCGTAATCACAAAATTTCATGATGGGTATCGTTTAAGGGGTTTTTTGGTATGCTGAGTACGAAGTACGTGATAATTTTGCAATCCAATATAGCCGCCGCGCCGTAATCACAAGATTTCATGATGGGTATCGTTTAAGGGGTTTGTTCGTATGCTGAGTACGAATCACGTGATAATTTTGCAATCGAATATAGCCGCCGCGCCGTAATCTAAAAATTTCATGATGGGTATCGTTTAAGGGGTTTTTTGGTATGCTGAGTACGAATCGCGTACTAATTTTGCAATACAAGATAGCCGCCGCGCCGTAATCACAAAATTTCATGATGGGTATCGTTTAAGGGGTTTGTTCGTATGCTGAGTACGAATCACGTGATAATTTTGCAATCGAATATAGCCGCCGCGCCGTAATCACAAAATTTCATGATGGGTATCGTTTAAGGGGTTTTTTGGTATGCTGAGTACGAATCACGTGATAATTTTGCAATCCAATATGCCCGCCGCGCTGTAATCACAAAATTTCATGATGGGTATCGTTTATAGGGTTTTATGGTATGCTGAATACGAATCACGTACTAATTTTGCAATACAAGATGGCCGCCGCGCCGTAATCACAAAATTTCATGATGTGTATCGTTTAAGGGGTTTTTTGGTATGCTGAGTACGAATCACGTGATAATTTTGCAATCCAATATGGCCGCCGCGCCGTAATCACAAAATTTCATGATAGGTACCGTTTAAGGGGTTTGTTCGTATGCTGAGTACGAATCACGTGATAATTTTGCAATCGAATATAGCCGCCGCGCCGTAATCACAAAATTTCATGATGGGTATCGTTTAAGGGGTTTGTTCGTATGCTGAGTACGAATCACGTGATAATTTTGCAATCGAATATAGCCGCCGCGCCGTAATCACAAAATTTCATGATGGGTATCGTTTAAGGGGTTTTTTGGTATGCTGAGTACGAATCACGTGATAATTTTGCAATCCAATATGCCCGCCGCGCTGTAATCACAAAATTTCATGATGGGTATCGTTTATAGGGTTTTATGGTATGCTGAATACGAATCACGTACTAATTTTGCAATACAAGATGGCCGCCGCGCCGTAATCACAAAATTTCATGATGTGTATCGTTTAAGGGGTTTTTGGGCATGCTGAGTACGAATCACGTGATAATTTTGCAATCCAATATGGCCGCCGCACCGTAATCACAAAATTTAATGATGAGTACCGTTTAAGGGGTTTGTTCGTATGCTGAGTACGAATCACATGATAATTTTGCAATCGAATATAGCCGCCGCGCCGTAATCACAAAATTTCATGATGGGTATCGTTTAAGGGGTTTTTTGGTATGCTGAGTACGAATCACGTGATAATTTTGCAATCCAATATGGCCGCCGCGCCGTAATCACAAAATTTCATGATGGGTATCGTTTAAGGGGTTTGTTCGTATGCTGAGTACGAATCACGTGATATTTTTGCAATCGAATATAGCCGCCGCGCCGTAATCACAAAATTTCATGATGGGTATCGTTTAAGGGGTTTTTTGGTATGCTGAGTACGAATCACCTGATAATTTTGCAATCCAATATGGCCGCCGTGCCATAATCACAAAATTTCATGATGTGTATCGTTTAAGGGTTTTTTTGGTATGCTGAGTACGAATCACGTGATAATTTTGCAATCCAATATGCCCGCCGCGCTGTAATCACAAAATTTCATGATGGGTATCGTTTAAGGGGTTTTTTGGAATGCTGAGTACGAATCACGTGATAATTTTGCAATCCAATATGCCCGCCGCGCCGTAATCACAAAATTTTATGATTGGTATCGTAAATGGTAGTATCGTAATTATGGTAGTATCGTAAATCATACGTAGCAGACTGTAGTGTAAAAGAGATAGAGACACATGTTCCATTCTTCGTTCTAACATTTGTGTGTGGTTGGATTGCATGGAACGACAGACTAAAAAAACTTGTTCGGTTTACTGTGAGTTAGTTAACCGCGTGCCAATTTGCAACTGTGCAAGACGTGGTCAGAGTTAGGAAGTTATTTATTTAACTCAGAGCTTACTAACTCTATATTTATATATTTAACTTGACTCTCCGCGCAAGTAGGCCTAAATAGCTTAGGCGGCCAAATTGAATTCCAAAATGATCATGTTATTCGTACTCAGCATTCGAAAAAACCCATTAAACGATATTCATTACGAAATTATGTGATTTTTTTTTTATACTACTTAGGTGGCAGACAAGCTTACGGCCCACCGGAAGGTTGGTAACCGTAGCCTATAGACGTTTGCGACACCAGAGGCGCTACACACGCGCTGCCGACCCGGGCGCAGGTTTTGACGACCCACAGTTGAAATTTTTCAAGCCGCCCGTAAGGCCTTCAACTTGGCTTAACGACTGTCATTTTACTGACAACCGGGACCAACGGCTTATCGTGCCTTCCGAAGCACGGAAACGCTCGTAAATAAATGTCACAAAGTGGTCCACGTGGTGGTCACCCATCCATATCCGGCCATAGTAAATGTTGCTTACTGCAGTGATCGTTTACAGAACACTGAGTCCGCGGGGCCACGAGCGCTTCAAAACAAACGTGTCAAACAAAACATGATTACGGCGCGGTGGCCATTTTGGATTGCAAAATTATCATGTGATTCGTCCTCAGCATACCAAAAAACCCCTTAAACGATAACTATCATGGATTTTTGCGATTACGGCGCGGCGGCCATATTGCATTTCAATATTATCACAGGATTCGTACTCAGCATACCAATATACCCCTTAAACGATACCCATCATGTAATTTTGTGATTACGGCGCGGCGGCCATATTGTATTGCAAAATTATCACGTAATTCGTACTCAGCATACCAAAAACCCTCTAAACGATACCCATCATGAAATTTTGTGATTACATCGAGGCGGCCATTTTGGATTGCGAAATTATCACGTGATTCGTACTCAGCATACCAAGAAACCCTTTAAACGATACCCATCATAAAATTTTGTGGTTACGGCGCGGCGCCCATATTGGATTGCAAAATTATCATGTGATTCGTACTCAGCATACCAAAAAACCCCTTAAACGATACCCATCATGAAATTTTGTGATCACACCGCGGTGGCCATATTGGATTGCAAAATTATCATGTGATTCATACTTAGCATACCAAGAATTCCCTTAAACTATACCCATCATGAAATTGTGTGGTTACGGCGCGGTGGCCATATTGGATTGCAAAATTAGTACGTAATTCGTACTCAGCATACCAAAAAACCCTTTAAACGATACCCATCATGAATTTTTGTGATTACACCGCGGCCGCCATTTTGGATTGCAAAATTATCACGTGATTCGTACTCAGCATACCAAGAAACCCCTTAAACGATACCCATCATGACATTTTGTGATTACGGCGCGGCGTCCATATTGGATTGCAAAATTAGTACGTGATTCGTACTCAGCATACCAAAAAACCCTTTAAACGACACCCATCATGAAATTTTGTGATTACACCGCGGCGGCCATTTTGGATTGCACAATGATCCCGTGATTCATACTTAGCATACCAACTTTAGAAAACTTTAGAAATTTTTATGACCAGCTATTATGTAATTTACATTTTTTACGCAACTGTAGCAAACGTACGCAACGGAAACTCTCAAAAGAAATGAAATATCCTTGTTGTCGAAAAATGTTTCGTTGCTGCTAAGCTCTTATTCGCCTTAGCGTGATGTTATATATTTTGGTATTTTTCAAAAATGGACATACTGTTAACCCTTACAGGACCATAAGGTTTCTAGGAGTAATTATAGTAATGTAACTATATATTTTGGTTTATTTATATGTAAAATAAATAAAAATCATCAAAAAAATGTAAATAATTAGGCAGTTTTTTTTTAGAATTTTATGGGAAATATTTTTCCCTGTGGTCCATAAAGGTAAAATAAATAATAGGTAAGTTTAATATGAAAAATACCTTTATTTGTTAATTTTTTTAACGTACCTACATATGAAGAAAATTGTAAAATAAAGAAATATATGAGTAAAAATTTTATGAATGGTATTCTGCGAAACAATTTCTTTTCGATGTAAAACAGAGATGGACGTTACACATAGTACATATATTATGTGTTCTGTTTTCTATCCGCTTTTTAGCGCAATTTGCGCATCTTTTCATTTTTTCTGCTTTTTGCATATTGTGTGCAGGCAGTAGCCGTTTTTGACCTATGCGGAGCTTCTCAGAAGAGACAAGAGTGGGTCTAGCTCGACGTCGGCAAGTATAGTTATTTATTAGACCTCGTGCTATGTGTTGCCGATACTCGAGGCTGCTCAAAAGTGGTCCTTCGACTCGTTGAGCTCCATGTAATTTCATGGATACCACATATGCATTATTTAGAGCTATATCTAATAAATCAAAAAATAGGCGCAAGTAATATTTTATCTTCGCTTTACGGTCAACCTCATAGCATACCTTGCGCTGGTCCATAAGGTCCACACCACCCATGTGTTTATTATAACGTATGATGACTTCTGGGCATGTAACGTTTACTTTTACAGCAGTACCTGCCTGCCTTCTTTTGACCGTACCTGTCGGAACCGGTGAAATAAAATTGGTCAACATATGAACTGCTTTGGTATCCATCCATTTTACAAATGATATTCCATTAGAGCTCTCAGCATGAATATCACCTCTCTGCATATTTTTGTCCAATGGTAAGGCCTTGGGCACATTTTTTCTATTTGTTCGAACTGTGCCACAAGCTTTAGTATTTTGCTTCATCAATTTGTATTGTAAAGCCGGGTAATTGAAAAAAGTATCAAAATATACTTCGCATCCAAGACCTTTTAGTTTTTCCGTTAGATTCAGCACTACAGATTCACCTAACCCAACTTCGGTGTTCATTTTCTTGCCTGTGTATAAATCAAACTCAAACAGATAGCCTGTGGAAGACTCAGCCCTACACCACATTTTGAAACCCCACTTTATAGGTTTATTCTTGATGTACTGCTTCATAATATTGTGGCCTTTGAATTTGATCATATGTTCATCTATAGATTGTATTATAGAATTGTTCATTGCCTCTTGAAAGCATACGTTGAAGTGGTTCATTACTGATCTAATTTTATACGCTCTGTCAGTCACTTGCGGCTGAATATCGTTATTACAAAAGTGTAAATTTTGACGAATTATCTCAAACCTTATTCTTGGCATAACATTAGCGATAAAAGGGACACCCATATCTTCATCAGTCGACCAGTAACTTCTAATAGTTGGTAAAACATGGTAGCTCATTACAATATTCATACCTAAAAAAGCCTTCATTTCATCCGAGTCAATTGTAAAAACTCTTCCGTTTTGTTCCGCGTACCTAATGCTTTCTTTCACTATAATATCAGACACAAGTTTATCAAATTGTGTAACTTCCATAAAAATGAACATGGGCGTCAACATATCTTGCCGATTAGAAAAAAAGTTTATTCGACCAAATTCATACTCACTTTCCTGAAATTCATATGGTACATAGCAGTTTTTTCTCCAGCGAAAACTAGGAATATCTGCCGGAATTTCACCCGAAATGGTACTTGTTGTGATATTTTCGTGGGTTTCTTGAATAAAACCTTCGATTTCGACAATTTCAGCTCCATTTTCAACATCTTGTGCGATGAACTGCTGATCTTCTTCATCCAATTCAAGCTCATCTTCGTCATCACTATTCTCCGCCACAAGTAACTGCAATGTGTCTTCTTCTCGAATATGAAACTCTCTACACCCTCTTCTAGCCATTTCTGCAAATAAAAACAATGTTTTTAGCTAAATATGACATGTATTATGGTAATAATATTTACTGTTCATTCACAAAAAAAAAAACACTTATGGACCACTGGGAAGCATTTTTCCCATACAATTATTTGTTAATTTCGGGTAGCTCTTTTATTTATTCGGGTATAGTTTATTATTATACTAAATTATACTTACCAACAAACGTAAAACACGTAACAGCACACAGAAATATTATTATTATACCACAAAATAAAATCATACAACAACAGAATGCAGACCGCAAAACTTTTGTCTTTTGCGCCAGTCGTTTTGACAGTTCTTTTTGTTTTTAAGCGTTCCTTTTTACATAGTTGTGTTCAGAATGTTTTCTATTTTGAAATTAATCTTACAAAAATAAGATTAGGTTTTATTCAAATACTAGCTGACCCGCGCAACTTCGTTTGCGTCACATGAGAGTGAGGTATGGTATTAATATTTCGAGTATTATAATGTTTCCCGTTGCATTTACCGCCGTCGCGCTTATATTCATTAGAGCTGAACTGCTTATCTTCGGTGAGAAGGAAAGAGATGTTAAAGTGATATAATGTATCCCGTCGCTTTTATTTCCACCCATCCGTTTTTCGGTATGGAACGAATCGTGTGCGAGTCCGACTCGCACTTGGCCGGTTTTTATCGTTCAGTTGACTGGCTGCCACTGCAGACCAAGTTTACTCCCGTCACGTCGCTCATACTTTAAAACTAAATAAGAGGGTTATTGTAAGTGAACCTTAAAAGATAGGCATATGCTGTCAAGGACTTTTTTTTATAACTTTTTAAGAGAAACAATTTTGTAGTACACAATTTTTACGTCACTTTAACTATTTATGCAGCTTCAGCAATGGAAGCTCTCAAAAGAAAGAAATAATCCCCGTTCTCGAAACATTATTCATGGCTGCTCCGCTCCTATTCGTCTTAGCGTGATATTATACCGCCATTAGCCAGCCTCAATAAATGGACTATTAAACTGTAAAATAATTTTTGAAATGCAACCAGTAGTTTCTGAGATCCTAGCACAAACAAACTTTTCAGTTTCATTATATCGTGAGCGAACCTTAAGAGATAGACAAATTAGGTTATTGTGAGCGAACCTTATAAGATAGACATATGCTGTCGCGGACTTTTTTTTAGAACTTTTTAAGAGAAACAATTTTGAGATACACAATTTTTACCTAACTGTAACCATTTACGCAGCGTACGCCTCGGATGCTCTCAGACGGTAAAAAATATTCCCCGTTTTCAAAACATTCTTGATTGCTGCTCCGCTCCTATTCGTTTTAGCGGGATGTTATATAGCCATCCTCGATAAATGGACTATCAAACTGTGAAAGAATTTTTGAAATCTAACCAGTAGTTCCTGAGATCCTAGCGTTCAAACAAACAAACAAACAAACAAACAAACAAACAAACAAACTCTTCAGCTTTATAATATTAGTATGGATTGTAAATTTTGTTTTTTTTAATAGGGAAAAGTGTTTCCCTTGGTCGTGAAAGGGTTAAGAAACTCTTGAAATTCAACTAACAGTCTCTTAGACTCTAGAGTTAGAACAACTAAACATACAAACAAACTCTTTAGCTTAAAAATAATAGTATATTATACATAATTTATTTACCATTAACTCTTTTATTTTTATTTACGAAACTAATAAATCACTACACTTAATAAAGTTAGATGCATTTACTACGTCAAACAAAGTTAGCATGCTGTTTCTTTCTACTATACTGTATACTGTGGCATGAGAGTTGACTGCCGCTGCCGGCGCGCGGTGTGTCTTGCGCCCGGGGCGAGGGGAGCGCCAAATGCCTACTTGTGCGCTATAACCGCCCCTTAACAAGGCCATCAATATAATGCCATTTGCTTCTTGTCTCAATAAGCTTGACTCTATCACAGTAGAACTATACTAAAAACATAAAAAGCTGAACGGTAATTTATCAGATATTGTAGTCGTTACCGTGAACAAACTTACATACTTACATCACTACATAGTATAAAACAAAGTCGCTTTTTCTGTCCCTATGTCCCTTTGTATGCTTAAATCTTCAAAACGACGCAACGGATTTTGATGCGGTTTATTTTAATGGATAGAGTGATTAAAGAGGAAGGTTTATATGTATAATAACATCCATTAAATAATGGAGAAATACTGTTATTTTTGAGGTTTCTAATGTGATGTCGTAAATAATTACATTTTTTCCACTTACATTGCAAACGCAGGCTGAATCCTACGAGAGTTATCAAAGTAATGTACAAGTATTATACACATTGTAAAGGTACAGAAAACTCCGCGATGGCATATCTCTATCTCTTATGGATATCCCACAATAACATTTTTAAGTCATTTACTTTTTACGACAAATAATGGCTTATTTTCGAAGCGGTTTTAACCAATACATCATTAATCCTTATCCAATTAAGTACCTTAAATACATTGTTTATTTAATATAGATCTATATGGCCCTTTACAGCATATGATTTAAATGAAACGACGATGATTTATGATTTATGATTTTTTGGTTTTAATGTAAATATAGATATGTAATAATTATGTTCCTCTGTAATTTTTAACAATAAATGTATTAAATTTTAAATGAATATTTTCTAAGATATTACAGATATAAAATTGCGGGACGTAGCGTTTGCGGCCGTACCGGCCGGCCGCAAACTGGTCCGGATTATAAAATAGGTGGACATACGATCTAAGATGTCAAATTTGTTTTGGATAGAAATTATAGTGCTAATTAACATTTAGTACTACAACTTTTCCATAAAATGACTCATTCATGCCTAAAAAAATATGGTCACGCCTTTATCCCCGAAGGGGCAGGCAGAGGCATATAATATGCCCACATTTCACCTTTGTATAATTTGTCCCACGTAATAGGTGGTGAGCCGTATTGCCGTGTTTAAATGGACAGGCGCAGGTTGTGACTGCCTGCTGTTGAAATAAAGCCTTCAACTTAGCTTAACGACTGCCATTTTACTGGTCACAAAGTGATCACATGGATGGTCACCCATCCATGGACCGGCCATAGTGAAAGTTGCTTACTGCAGTGATCGTTTACAGAACACTGAGTCCGCGGGGCCACGAGCGCTTCTAATCTATGCCTAAAAAAATAATGAAAATAAAAATGTATGGGGGAAAATTTATTGGGTTAAATTTCTCAGTTCAGTATCAAAGTATAAAGGTCTCACCTTATATTTTGATAAGTAACTATGGTCTTTAATACGACAACATAAAAATTTTCCGCGTATCCCTGCGGGTTTGTGATCCACGATGCTTTAAAGTTCACAGTTTTTCTGTACTTAGTGTATTTAGTATTAGCATTGCACCCGGGCGAAGCCGGGGCGGTTCGCTAGTATACTAATATAATCTAAAAGTCAATAACATTGCATGATGTAACTGAAGACCGCGCATGTATGCAATTAACTGATAAAAATATAGTTAATTACCACTTATTGTATGTGATACGTTTATCTAAATCCGATTGGTAGTTAGAAGGATAAAGTGAAGTATCAAACGTCGCCACCCCAATACATTCCGAGAGTGTCGTAAGAGGCGACTAAGGGAACACTTTCGCAAAAAGATCCATTGTGTAGAGAAGGAAAACTCGAAATGAAATCCGATTGTCAGTAAAATGACAGTCGTTAAGCCAAGTTGAAGGCCTTGAAAATTTCAACTGCGGGTTGCGGCGACCTGCACCTGTTCATTTCAACACGGCAATAGGCTTACCACCTATTACGTGGGACATAAAACTATAAGGTGAAATGTGGGCGTATACTATGCTTCTGCCTGCCCCCTTGGGGATAAAGGCGTGACTAATTATGTGTGTATCAAAGCAGGAAGACAAAAACGTCCTACTGCAGTTGTCATTCGTGTTTTATTTATTGGGCAAGGAACCCTAAAAACAGACTACAACTAGGTACAGCTCGCGCCAAATATCTTTGCACCTTAAGAAGTTGGTTAAAAATTCAAGGCTGCTCAGGTACAATCGCAAACAAAAGTACTAAGCTTAAAAATACATTTTACCGATACTGTTTGCGTAATTTCCAGGACATAGCTGTTTTGAATAGGATTATATTAATTCTATACTATTATTATAAGTACCTAGTGTTTGTTAGTTTGCGAGGTTGTAGAGAGTAATCTCTAGATTTACTGAACTTATTTTAAAAGTTCTTTCACCAATAGAAAACCATGTTATTTGTTAATGTCATAAGCCCCGTGCGGCGACGGGGTCCCGTGTTGCGACGGGTAAGATTACAAAATGTCGCCACCCCAATACACATCGAGGGTGTCGTAAGAGGCGACTAAGGGAACACTTTCACAAAAAAAATCATTGCGTAGAGAGTGTACCTACGTTACCCCAGCAGGAAAGTAGCTCCTAGACCAGGGGTTCCCAAACTTATAGCTATCACGCCTAGACGCCCACAATATGGGTATCAATTGAAAGTCTTTGTTGAAAATAATAAGAAAAGTAAAATGAAGTCACATTAAGCTAAGCGTGACTTTCAGAACCTACGTAATTTACAATTTATGTTCTATTGTTATTTATGATATTGCGTTGTTTTTTATTTTCTATTAAAAATAACGTTTGTTGGAATGACATCTATTACTATCATCTCTTTGCGGTTTAGCCTTAATTTATTAGCTTTGCATTCTTCCATTATTTTTTATGGTACAGGAAATTTTATTTGGTGTTTTTGGAAGTACGTCAATAGACGTAATGACGTACATACCTACTTACTAAAACAACGTGGTTCAAAAGAAAATAAAGTTTAAAAACCCGACTGAAAAACAAACAAAGCAAGTATTAAATTTGAACGCGGAACATACAGATTTTAAGTCAGGAACTATTATTGGAAAGATTTGAGCTGCTGCTTAATGCTCATGTTGCAAGGAGGCATTGATTGCGTAAGGCGCAGAGCCAAGAGTTGTAGCTCAAATTGGGAGAATAGAAGGGGAGAGAAGTCTAGGTCCAGTAGTAGACTGCCATATACTGATTTAATATTTGACAAGCCTCATACAACTAGTGGCGAAAACACCGGGAAATCACTGCCGAGTGTCAGCACGAGGACCGCAGCGATGACACGGCGCTCCACACGCTGGTGGAGTGCACGGCGTGCGCGCAACAGCGCCAGGTCCTCGTGGTGGGTCTGGACGTGGACACTCTCTCGCGCGAGACCATGGTGCGAGCCATGCTCTCCAGCGGGAGTAAGTGGGACTGCGCCGCCTCTTTCTGCGAGCAGGTCATGCTCGTGAAAGAGACGGCGGGGCGGGAAAGGGAGAGAACTCTCCCACCCGAGTTCCGCAGTCGGCGGCCTGGGCGCCGTCGACGTGTCTTCGCCGAGGACCATCGGCGGCCTCCATGACCGGAGGCCTGAGGACGGTGAGAGGGCGGCTCACCGTCCATACAGAAGCAGGCTATCTTTATTGTACGCCTGAAAAGGCATGTCACGGAAGTTCTGTATTTCTATGTACCTATGTAACAACTTTATATGTACCTGTGACAAGCAATTAATAAATAAATTGAAATTGAATTGAATTGAATAGGCTCCTGACGGCAGCGTGACGTGAGGAACTTACGCACGCCCCCCCTTAGAAGCGGGATCACACCTGAAACCCCCCAAAGACGCGGGATAGCACCCGAACCACCCCCTGGGCGAGGCCGCAGTGGCGGCCGTGGGTCTGTTGGGAGTCCTGGGACATCCTTCCGAGGGCTTACCCGGGGCTCCCAACCATTGGCTGTTGGGAGTTACGTGAAGTTAGTTCTAGCTAGTTTAGTTGGTAGGAGTCCGGCATAACATCCATGAGGAATTTCCCTCACGTTAAACAAAATAAAAAGGCTCATACAACTATCTCTCTTTTCTTTCCAGAATAAACGACTATGTCCTACGACTTCTCAACTCTTAGCAAAGTTTGCTCCTTGGTGACAAATGAACGCATGAACAAGGCTCTAACGAAATGGTTCGATGAGGATTGCACATTCACACATTGGGAGGTACGAAAGATGTTTAAAATGTGTTTGTCTAGCGCAAGTACCAATACATATTAACTTTTCCGGAGACTTGTTTGACCAATGAAATTTCAAAGGATACTCGTACATTGTGTATTTATTTATATTGTATACTAGCTGACCCGCGCAACTTCGTTTGCGTGATAAATGAAGAACCGCTCGACCGATTTTGTGCAAACTTCACATAAACCATCTACTAAATACATAGTCCGAACAAAGCCTAAAGATTTGGTTTGGATAGGTGAGCCCGTTCTTGAGTTATAAAATTACAACGAAAAGTGGCATTGCTTTTTATATATATATAGATAGAAGCGCTCGTGGCACCGCGGACTCAGTGTTTTGTAAACGATCACTGTTGTACTACCCGTTCGCTCTAACTTTGCCGCTGGCGTAGAGGCGTATACCCGAATTGTTAATTAGACGAAGTAAATGGACAGTAGCTAATGTCACTTCGACATAGAAAATAAGCAACATTGTATGAAGAAGTGACATTAGGTGCTGTCAATTTACTTCGTCTAATTAAAAATTCGACTTTAGTATGGAGCCGAGCGGCAAAGTTAGAGCGAACGGGCAGTAAGCAACATTTACTGTGGCCGGTCATGAATAGGTGAGCATCTCGTGACCACTTTGTGACATTTATTTGCGAGCGTTACCGTGCTTCGGAAGGCACGTTAAGCTGTTGGTCCCGGTTAAGCTTTGAAGGCCTTTATGGGCGGCTGGAAGGCAGGCAGTCACAACCTGCGCCTGCTCATTTCAACACGGCAATACGGCTCACCACCTATTACGTGGGACAAAGTTTCAAAGGTGAAATGTGGGCATATAAGATGCCTCTGCCTAACCTTTAGGAATAAAAGGCGTGATCATATGTATGTATGTACAGTCACCTCCAATATTGCATGGGCCCCTTAAGATCTATAATCCCATGCACATTTCAGTCTAAATTCACAAAAACTCCACTAGATGGCGCAACTTTATTCGAATTTAATATTGCATAGACACCTTAGAATCACAAAAAATGTACTAGATGACATATTTACATTACTCAAAAGATTAATGAGTTGCTATTTTGACAATAATCGCGTTCCTGTGTCAGGTATTAAAAAAATCGGCATCGCTAGATACTTGACTTCCAATGTTATCCGAGAGATGGCGTCAATTCTCAGTGCAAAGCAATTTCGTTTCGGATTGACCATGCATTCTCAAATTCGCCTGTACATTGTATATTCCGTTGTGCTTATAACTATTCATTTCTCCTTTCAGTTTGTAGGCGATACAGGTAAAGGTGATGCATACCACAGTGAAGTTATTCGCATTAGGCTACACGGAGTTAATGGTAGTGGAGATAAGAAATCTATTCAAGTTGTTCTTAAGTATATGCCTTCAAGCATTTCTAGGAAGATGACATTCCGCGCGTATGACTTCTATAAAAACGAAATCAACTTCTACGAGATAGTGCTTCCAGGTTTATTAAAGTTCCAATCTACAAAAAAGGTGAAAGATCCTTTTGTTAACTACGCAAAATTAGTATTTGCTTACTCCGATGGCAGTAATGACGTCATTTGTCTTAAGGATCTAAACGTAGAAGGCTTCGGTCCAGTAGCTGTTCGTCAAGAAGGTGTAGACTTAGAACACTGTAAAGTAGCATTAAACGTGTTTGCAAAATATCATGCTTTATCTGTCGCAATGAAAGACCAGGAGCCTGAAAAGTTTGAGGTGTTACGAACTGCCATCTTTGAAACGTACTACCATGATCGTCTCTGGGGATGGTACACTAAATTTTGGAAAAGAATTTCAGGTATTGCTATCGATGCTGTAGAAAAAGAATATCCAAATTCTATTTACGAGGTGAAAATAAAGCAGTTTGCTGTACCAGAAAGATACCAAGACATGATAAATGCAGCTACGAAAACTATTGAAACTGGTGTGATAACTCATGGTGATGCTTGGACAAATAATTTCTTATATAAATATGTAGACGATCAGGCTGTTGATGCTAAACTAATAGATTTCCAGCTCGCAAGATGTGCTACTCCAGTTTTAGATATTTCCTTCATAATCTATGCTTGTACTTCTGAGGAATTAAGAGAACAACATTACGATGAGTTACTTAAACTATACCATGACAAACTGTCAGACCAAGTGAGGGACTTAGGCAGTGATCCATCAAAATTGTACCCTTGGGATTTATTCATGGAAGAAATTAAAAAATATTCATTTTTCGGGCTAGCATTTAGTTTTGAGTCAACACCATTCATCGTATTAGCTCCAGAAGATGCTGTTAATATGGAAATGGAGGTATCTATCTATGCAATTGTTCACTACTTTTTCTCTGTATTCCTAGCCAGATTGTCTGCGATTATTAGCAGTTACGGTTTGATTTTTTTTATCTTCAGCATCGGTTTATACCTTAATGATGCCTGAGTCGTTGCCTTGTCCATTGATCAGCAGGTGGCGGTGCTTGAGCCGCGGAGATTATAGTAGGCACTATATGCCCTATTTCTTTATCTTGAGTATCTTTTTCTTTAGTCATCTGAGTAATATGGTAATGATAATATAAATAAATAATCTTTATACGTACATCATAAAATGTCAACAAACATTATTGTGACATTACTTTAAACGTAATGAACACTAAATGACCTTCAAATGATAAAGCAACAACGTGTAGGTACACCTACAATTTATTGGCCAATAAAGATCAAAGAAATTGCGTCAACAGAGTGACTGTTTTAAACGTTTTCCATAAATTGATTGTTCCCATAATTAATTAAGTGCTTGAGACCTATAATTCTAATAATGAACTTTCTAATGCACATTTTAACGACAAACCTAATCAACAATCTGACAACAATAATTGTTTTGTATCAGCATATGAAACAGGAGAAGAAAATTGACTATACTATGTAAGAAGAGCGAGATCTCCTGATACAAGTATAAATTTGCTTAAAAGGAGATCTCCAAACATTTTGTAATATGTACTTATAAGAAACTGGAAATAAACATTTTTATTATTATTTATTTATTTATTTACTATAATTATTAATTTCAGACAGTGAAATGACATTTCTTGAATGAAAATTCAGTACTAAATTCAGTATAAGTGACAGTTGCACTTGTCATTTTACTGAATGAGATTAATAATCGTACTTTTAGTCAATGAGACGGTAAACATTGATGTCTTACGAATTGTGTTATATTTATTTTATTTTTATTTTCAGGGTGATGAACAATTGAACATCAGCGATGTGTGGTGTGTAGGCAATTTTAAAACAAAGGAGGGTAGACTCAGAGAGGCGAATAACGTCAAACACTGTGTGGATCGAGGATACATATAAACTTTCATACCTACTAGGACCTACATACACACACACACACACTTAGGATTTTGGAAATATTCAAGAACTCACTTCATTAAATGACACTAAAATAGAACCTTAAATTCTTAATAGATGAGACTACAATTAGCACCGTGTGCTATTTACAAAATAATAATTTACTTTGTGAAAAAACCTCTGGAAGTCATCGAAGTTTACCTTTGTCAATTTGATCCCACCAAAAACATTCTGTAAAAAACTAGCCAAGTCTCGTTGGAGCTACTTGTTTATCTCTAAAAAGTAATGAGATCTAGACAAAGTCGTGCCAAGTCTAAGGTTCCTTACTGCGATTACTTTATTATTATAGTTAATGTTGTGTGACTTGGCCGTTGAAAATTCTTTATACGTGAGTGTGTACAAGTCAATTTTGTTTACACGTAATGTTATATCTGTTGTAACTACCTATGTTTGTTAAGCGAGATAATAGCCCATACTGGTATTGGTAATTGGACGCTAGTTTCATTTTAGGCTGTTATTGATTGGGCAACACATGCATTCAGCATTGACAATGCTGACTTCTGCTCTCTTCTTTTTGAAGCGGCAAATGGACCACCGATCTAACATAAAATAGACGTACAGAAGGACTTCTATCAATGATTATAATAATAATAATTGACTAGTTATTGAATTAACGTTCTCCAAGTGGCAATTTTCGATCGTCAATGGGTAGCGGTTCTGGCGACAGATTGGTGCAATGGTGTCATGAAGCATCTTGTTTTGTACCCTTGTGTACCCTTCAACGGCCAAGTCACACAACATTAACTATAATAATAAAGTAATCGCAGTAAGGAACCTTAGACTTGGCACGACTTTGTCTAGATCTCATTACTTTTTAGAGATAAACAAGTAGCTCCAACGAGACTTGGCTAGTTTTTTACAGAATGTTTTTGGTGGGATTTCACTTCTTTTTGTAGAATCGTGGGCATATTGATTTATTTTATTAGATTTTCTTATTAGACGCAGTTTTTCTCTTTTTAGGAGTAGTTTTTTTATTATTACAGATCTTTCTTTTCTTTTTTTTCCGGTTCTGATTCTTGTACAACAGTTTTTTGTATTGCCCATTCGCGTTCATGCCGTTATATTTTGACCAAATTTTGAGCGAAATTAATATTTCAGTGTAATTTGTTTATTTAATTTGTGTAATTTTCGAGTAGAATAAAGATAATCATTCGACTATTTCTTCTTGTAAACTTGTAAGTATAAGTATAAAAGCCAGTCTAGTCTTATCCAGAGTTTTCCTTTAATTTTATTTATATTTGTACTAGCTGACCCGCGCAACTTCGTTTGTGTCTTATAAGAGAGAAAGAGAGAGAGAGAGAGAAAGAGCGCGGTGTGCTATTATTATTTTGATATCATGGTTCACGTCATTTGTTCCCGTCGCGTTTACTTCCGTCGCGTCGCTACTATTCATTATTTTAGAAATAATTAACGTTAATGTGATCGAAAACTCCCAAAGACGCGGGATAGCTCCCGCATCCCCATAGGTGAGGCCGCAGTGGTAGCCGTAGCTCCGCTTACCCGGGGCTCCCAACCGTAGGTTGTTAAGCAGGATGCGTGTGTTTTTAGTCGGTATGAGTCCGGCATAGCATACATGTAGGATTTTCCTCATGTTAATAAAAAGGTACCTGTGATCGAACGAAATGAATATAGGTTTTTTGTTTAAGAACTTATTAACTTTTCAATTTTGTAATACATTATTTTTATGTAACTTTAACCATTTACGCAGAGGCGCAACGGATACTCTTATATCGATTAAATTTTCCCCGTTTTCAAAACATTTTTCAGTAGTTTCAGTAAGGCTTGCCTTGGTATTTGATCATGGTCCCTTTGCAGCGTGTGTCTAATCCAGCTAAACTTCCGACGTTTGATCTGTTAGTGGATAGGGGTCTCACTGCAGCGTTCCAATAGGCTTACGTTCGTGATTTTAACGGGCCCGTATAATACCGAAGATCCGTTAGAGGTCAACTTGGAACTTGTAGCTGGTGCGAAATGTCTTTATTGACCTTCCATGTCTTGCATCCGTATAGTAGTACAGTTTTAACGTTGACTTTGTTTTGGGTTTCACTTTTCGAGTCAATTTTCGCAACTGCCATACGGGGCGCAGCTGTGTGAAGTTTGCTCTTGTGCTCTTGCCTTGGCGAGCCTCGAAATGATGTACTCTTCTAACCCATCAGTTTCCGACACGACACTCCCGAGTTACGTGAATTAGTGAACGCGCTCGACATCTGTGCCAATGCGCAGCGAAACACTCTTCTCCCTACACCTCATCTCCTGCGTCTGTCGATTTTATTTTCAGTCCTTCCATTCGCTGTCTCATTTTGTACGTTGTTCTGTAGACATGCATGACGGCGTGTGTCCAAATTGGAGATAGTACAGATGGAAAACTCATGTATGTACTTTTTTGTCACACCTACCCTCTGCTACACACACTCGCGCACAAATCAGTAAGTACCTATTGAAAATTCGGTTGAGACCGCCTGACCTCGTGTCTGTGAATGAGTTGTCTATGTGTGCGTAGCCTCAGCGAACTTAGTAAGTAGGTTTCCATCTGTACTATCTCTAATTTGTGGCGTGTGAGTGCCTCAGCAAGCACAGGTCATCGGCGTCATCTAAATCCTTCAGGATATCAGGATAGTCCCCATTCTATGCCACGCCGCATGTTCTTTCCGGTATTCAGCATTATGCCATCGATTTTCTATGGATGGCCCGAACAAAGGTACCTCTCATAGTGGTTATCACAGAGAAACACAGCTACACGCTGGAGAAGCGTATTGCTTAGTGGTGGTTGTTTACTATCATGTTATTTTCATAACGATCCTCTAAGGTAGGTACAGTATGTATTTTTAAAAGAGTTTGTGAACTCTATGTTTTATTTCTTTTTCAGAATATTGATGACATTTGATTGATGTCATTTTATGCACGTTACGTCTACTACATTGATACATGTAATAAAATTGTAACACGCCGATGTTTGTTTGTAAATGGCTAATACTGAAGAAAATTCTAAAATAAAGGCTCTTTGTTTACTATTTTCTATGAAATTGCTTATTTTGAAATATTACACCTACCTAAAGTAATCTGCCGTAAGCGTTATTCACTTTTAACGAAAAAATATTTGCGATAAAAGTAGAAGAATAAGTAAGTATGTGACCCGTATAATGTATGACCCAGTTCAATCATGGCGACACAAAATTAATTTCATTGCGCATTATTTTGATTATCTATATCTCCTAAGGTATTCATTTGATTTGCATGGTGTAAAGGGAACAAATAATTTTCATTATATTTTCATGCCCACTAATGTATTTAAATTGAGATGGGTTAACACTTTCTTGGTGTAAATAGCATTCCAATTACCACTTTATAATTGCTAAATTTTTAAAGAATGAACATGGTTATTGTATGTTATCCTTAAGAGATAAACATATGCTGCCGCGGACTTTTCTGTAGCCCTATATAAGATACACCATGTTACATTATTGTAATACTTCGAAGGGTTTAGGCAGCGTTTTCGTTAAAAGCTCCCAGACGCCTTATTTTTTTCTGACCTCTCCAACTAATGTCGTAATATTTTAGTCAATGTCAACAAAAACTCAACAAATTTTATACGAAAACCTTCCTCGAGAACCACTCTCTCGATTGGTGATCTCAGCCTGAAACTCCATGCAGTGGTTTTTAAGTTTATCGTGAACAAACAGACATACAGACGGACAGACGCGGCTAGGGACTTTGTTTTATAATATGTAGTGATTAAAAGCAGAAGGGGAGGCATTCGCCCAGCAGTGGGATGCTATCGGCTAGATTAAATTAAAAGATGTGTCAGATGTCGATTTTTTATGTCCTAATAGTAGAAGGGGGCATTACCATATCTCTAATACAACTGAGACCAGCTGAAGGTTCTTCATCAGATACTTCAGACCTTCGATTTTTGACTTCAAATAAAGCGGCCCACCAAGTTGAATATTATTTGTAAAGGCGGTATGTCGATCTCTAATAGTTTGGTTGGGCTCTTGTGTTTTCTAATCAGGGTCACCAGGTATCTTCGATTATCCTAGTTTTTATAGTTTTCCCTTTATGTGGTGATTAAACCCTAACTCTGTACCAAATTTCAGCTCTCTGAGTTTATGGGAAGTACTAGTTGTATTTTGATGATCATGAGTGAATGAGTGTCATAAATGCGAAACTTTGCTTTCGCTTAACTCCGGAAGTAAATGACCTACAGACTTGAAATTTTGGATTTTAAGTATGTGATTATAGCTTACTAGATGACGAAAATTTCTGCGTTCTGGTCTTATCTAGGGGCCTGAAAATGCGGCGAAATGGTTCCTGTAAAGGATGGTACGGCAGTGTTTGCTTCGCGCTCGACTTGGCTTGGGGGCACTGCCGTGCCCCCAAATAATTCTTGCTATTTCGATGATTTCTAATAATTTTGATAGCTGTTTTTACTAATGTAAATAATTATTTTGTAAATAGCACACGGTGTTAATGTAGTCTCATCTATTATGAATTTAAGGTCCCATTTTGGTGTCATTTAATGAAGTGAGTTCTTGAATATTTCCAAAATCCTAAGTGCATTTTTTTACGGACGGGTCCCTTAACCAATTAATGAAATCAGCGTCCCTTTGAATTCAAACTTTTAGATCCTGAGGCAGTTTAACGCATGTTACTACAATTCGAAATTCTAAATATCCTGCGGGTGACAAATCTAATCACTAGATGGCGATATTTCATATTAATAAAGCCACCACTATTTCTCTTACTAATATTGAGTGGTTTTAAGTAAATAACAATGGATCTTAGAAGTGAGGGGAAGTAACAAAGTTCAGCTTTTTAATGCCAAACAAAATATAAAACAGAACATATTATTGAATAAAAAATGAACCAAACCAACCGCGTACCAAAGAATAAATCGAATTATGAGCGTAAAGTGTTTATTTCTTACTAGCGGACGTCACGCGGTTTCACCCGCGTAGTTCCCGTTCCCGTGGGAATACGGGAATAAAATATAGCCTATGTTTACCGCAAAGAGTGTGGCTTCCCAACAGTGAAAGAATTTTTCAAATCGGTCCAGTAGTTTCGGAGCCTATTCGTTACAAACAAACAAACAAACAAACAAACAAACAAAAAACCAAATCTTTCCTCTTTATAATATTAGTATAGATAATTATTGTAACGAATCATTTAAAGTTGTAAAGTTGCTGTGTATGTGACTGTGAATGTACTTTTGAACACTCTGAATTTAACGTATTTTTCAATAAATATTGAGTATTTGCAAACGAACTGTTTTTTTTTTTTTAAACTTATTACGAAATTTTGTTAGGCTATTGCGCTACCCTGTAGAAGACCTCTTAGTATTTTTTCGTAGGCCTACTATCCTTGTCGTATTTTATAATATTAATATACACTCGAGAGCAATGAATCCGGGTCACTTAAAGAATCCTAAAAATCTCGGAAACTAAAAATGCTAGGTTAATGCAATAAATTGTATTTAATAGACAATGTAATACTCCTTAAATGAAGGTATTAAAACTTCTTAGTTATTGTAAAGTTATATCATAAAAAAATCAAATTTGAAAAAGGGCCACTTTCGAAGATGGAACTACGAAATTACAGCATTTGGTGTTGCTTTTGTTTGTAATCTGTCATTTATGTGGGTACATAAACCATGTTGATAGTGCTCTATATTCATTAATCAAGCTGAAATTATGTCGCTTACGCCTGAAGAATGCACCAGAATACTTACAATGCTGGAAACCGGCCGGAGTCAGCGCGATACAGCCAGGACTGTCGGTGTGTCGCTGTCAACAGTACAAAGAGTTCTCCGACGTTACGAAGAAACTGGTTCTAACCTACGCAGACCAGGAACGGGCAGAACCAGGTGTACCACAGCACGAGAAGACCGATACTTGGTGAACACCATGCTTCGAAATCGCTTTCTCACAGGAACTGAACTCACCAATCAGTTTCGACGCCTCGGAGGAAGTAACCCAAGTGCATGGACAGTAAGACGTCGGCTTGCTGAATCTAACTTAAAACCCCTTAGACCTGCAAACGGCCCTAAACTGGAGCGTGGGCATCGTATTTCGAGACTAAGGTATGCCCAGAGCCACGTAAATTGGAGTATTGAAGATTGGTCAAAAGTTATGTTCTCCGACGAATCAAAATTTATGCTCTACAAGCACGATGGAAGACACAGAGTGTATCGAAGACCAGGGGAAAGATTGAAGCAAGCATGCATCGAAGAAAAAGTAGCCTACGGTGGTGGGTCTGTACTTGTGTGGGCCGGAATTTCTTCTGAAAGTCGCACAGAGCTGGTGATCATAGAAAACGGCTCTTTAACTAGCGTAAGATATGTGGAAGAAATCCTCAATGATCACGTTGGTCCATTTATGGTCAATTTAGGTGAGGATGCTATATTTATGCATGACAATGCCCGACCTCATACAGGTAGGATTGTGAATGACTACCTTCAAGAGATGAACATTACTCGTATGGAGTGGCCAGCGCGCAGCCCGGATATCAACCCGATCGAGCATGCTTGGGACGAGCTAGGCAGATGCGTAAAACAACGAAACCCTCCCCCAATCACGCTTCGTGAGCTCAAAATTGCTCTCACAGAGGAATGGGAGAATATTCCCCAAAATCGTATAAGGAACTTGGTGTACAGCATGCCAAACCGCGTAAACGCAGTAATGGAAGCACGAGGAGGCAATACGAAGTATTAAAATTCAAGAAAATCGTAATAAAGTTCAAAAATTTCATGTTTCCTATTTTTGTTTTAAGGAGAGATCAGCAGTTTTTTCTTTATGTAATTTTGTGTTAATAAAATGTATGGTGACTCATATTTTTTTTACTTTCATTTAAGGAGTATTACATTGTCTATTAAATACAATTTATTGCATTAACCTATCATTTTTAGTTTCCGAGATTTTTAACATTCTTTAAGTGACCCGGATTCATTGCTCTCGAGTGTAGTTACTATAATGGTGTTAAAATACACTCGAGAGCAATGAATCCGGGTCACTTAAAGAATGTTAAAAATCTCGGAAATTTTGAGCTCACGAAGCGTGATTGGGGGAGGGTTTCGTTGTTTTACGCATCTGCCTAGCTCGTCCCAAGCATGCTCGATCGGGTTGATATCCGGGCTGCGCGCTGGCCACTCCATACGAGTAATGTTCATCTCTTGAAGGTAGTCATTCACAATCCTACCTGTATGAGGTCGGGCATTGTCATGCATAAATATAGCATCCTCACCTAAATTGACCATAAATGGACCAACGTGATCATTGAGGATTTCTTCCACATATCTTACGCTAGTTAAAGAGCCGTTTTCTATGATCACCAGCTCTGTGCGACTTTCAGAAGAAATTCCGGCCCACACAAGTACAGACCCACCACCGTAGGCTACTTTTTCTTCGATGCATGCTTGCTTGAATCTTTCCTCTGGTCTTCGATACACTCTGTGTCTTCCATCGTGCTTGTAGAGCATAAATTTTGATTCGTCGGAGAACATAACTTTTGACCAATCTTCAATACTCCAATTTACGTGGCTCTGGGCATACCTTAGTCTCGAAATACGATGCCCACGCTCCAGTTTAGGGCCGTTTGCAGGTCTAAGGGGTTTTAAGTTAGATTCAGCAAGCCGACGTCTTACTGTCCATGCACTTGGGTTACTTCCTCCGAGGCGTCGAAACTGATTGGTGAGTTCAGTTCCTGTGAGAAAGCGATTTCGAAGCATGGTGTTCACCAAGTATCGGTCTTCTCGTGCTGTGGTACACCTGGTTCTGCCCGTTCCTGGTCTGCGTAGGTTAGAACCAGTTTCTTCGTAACGTCGGAGAACTCTTTGTACTGTTGACAGCGACACACCGACAGTCCTGGCTGTATCGCGCTGACTCCGGCCGGTTTCCAGCATTGTAAGTATTCTGGTGCATTCTTCAGGCGTAAGCGACATAATTTCAGCTTGATTAATGAATATCAACATGGTTTATGTACCCACATAAATGACAGATTACAAACAAAAGCAACACCAAATGCTGTAATTTCGTAGTTCCATCTTCGAAAGTGGCCCTTTTTCAAATTTGATTTTTTTATGATATAACTTTACAATAACTAAGAAGTTTTAATACCTTCATTTAAGGAGTATTACATTGTCTATTAAATACAATTTATTGCATTAACCTAGCATTTTTAGTTTCCGAGATTTTTAGGATTCTTTAAGTGACCCGGATTCATTGCTCTCGAGTGTAAGTAAGTAGCTTTTTCCTATTAATTTACGGACGGGTTTAACAAAAATATGTTCAAGTTGAATGATGGACATGTCAAAGCTCTGTCTAAATTCAGAATCATTTATTGGTTGTCTATTGACGGCATTCATTGTTATGCGGACGACAGTACGGGCGACACTTATTACACGGGCCGCCCCGGTATCTCTCGGGTTGCAATGGAAGAAAGTCGTGAACAACTTGTGTCTGAAGTCGAGGCTACTCTCACTAGAGTGTCCGATTGGGGTCGACAAAATCTTGTCCCAATTCAACCCTACCAAGACACAAGTTTGTGTTTTCACCGCAAAAAAGACCCCATTCACTGTGGCGCCACAATTTCAGGGCACATCTCTCACCATCTCTGAAAGTATAGGGATCCTTGGTGTTGACATCTCCAGTGATGTGCAGTTCCGCAGTCACTTGGAGGGCAAGGCCAAGCTGGCGTCCAGGAAGCTCGGAGTGCTCAGAAGGGCGCGGCGATACTTTACTGCGGCGCAAGCACTGCTTCTCTATAAGTCGCAAGTGCGTCCGCATATGGAGTACTGCTGTCACCTCTGGGCGGGGGCACCCGAATACCAGCTTCATCCATTTGACTCGGTGCAAAGGCGAGCTATGAGAGTTGTCAGCGATCCCATACTTGCAGGTGGTGTGGAACCTCTTAGTGACAGGAGAGACTTTGCTTCTCTGTGTGTGTTCTACCGCCTGTACAACGGTTTGTGCTCTGAAGAATTGTTTGATATGATGCCTACGGCTACATTCTATCATCGCACCGCTCGCCATAGACAGGGTGTTCATCCTCACACGTTGCGTCCTGAGCGCTCGAGCACGGTGAGATCTAATAGAGGCTTTCTTCCGCGTACGCTTAGGTTGTGGAATGACCTCCCTGCTTCGGTTTTCCCAAACGCCTACAGTATGGGGTTCTTCAAAAGGGGACTTAGAAGGTTTTTAAAGAGTCGGCAGCGCGATTGTGGCGTCTCTGGTGTTGCAAACGTCCATAGGCTGCGGTGACCACCGGTACATCTGGTGGGGCCGTATGCTTGTCTGCCACTCTGGTGGTATAAAAAAAAAAAAAAAAAAATTGGGAGCCTCACCTACATAAAGTAGAGATTTTTCTACCTAATGCCTACGGTTGAGTAAGCCCTCGGAAGGATCATTCTAGTATTCCCAACTGGCCTTGGCTACCTCTACCGCCTCACCTAGGGGGTTCGGATAGTATCCCGCGTTTCTGGGGGTTGTTCGAGTGTTATACCGCTTCTTGGGGCGTGTGCGAGTGTGAAACTATGACGTCACGCTGTTGTCTTGGGCCTGCTTCTGTAAGGACGGTGAGCAGTCCCCTCACCGTCCTCAGGCCCCCGGTCATGGAGGCAGTAAGTAATACCTACATGGAAACTAAAGCCCATCCGGTATCTACTTTTTCCTTATCCTTATCCACCCTTACAAGCTTTTACTTTTAATGTAAGTAACTAGCTGTTCCCCGCGGCTTGGTAAAAAAAAAATCATTAGGGACCCTCCTTTTGCGCAGTCGGTTAAAAAGTAGCCTATTATGTCCTTGCCACGGACTCACCCTACCGTTATACCAAATTTAATTAAAATCGGTTCAGCGATTCAGGCGTGAAAGCGTAAGAGACAGACAGACAGAGTAACTTTCGCATTTTTAAAATTACTAGCTATTCCCTCGGCTTCGACCGCCTAGAAGTCATAAAATCATTAGGAACTCTCCTTTTCGCAGTCAATTAAAAAGTAACCTATGTCCTTCCCTTGGACTCAATCTATCTCTATACCAAATTTCATCAAAATTGGTTCCGCGATTCAGGCGTGAAAGCGTAACAGAGACAGACAGACAGAGCTACTTTCGCAGTTATAATATTATAGTGGTGATTAGTAGGGATAGGTATTATAATAGTGCTTTCATTAGAGTCATTAGTGAGTTGTTTTCGATAATTATGAGTGGTTGGGGAGATTATCACCCACTCGAGAATAATGGTAAAGCCTCATTAAGTAAGTATAGACGGCCATTGTTGGGCAGGGGTCCTTGTAGTTAAACCAGTGCAGCAGAGTGCTTAAGTTAATTATAAAGGAATATAGTTTGATAAGTTTAGAATTGTGAGTATATTATCCTACTAATATTATCGTTAAGAAGCGCTCACCACCTATTACGTGGGATAAATTATACAAAGGTGAAATGTGGGCATATAATATGCCTCTGCCTACCCCTTCGGGGATAAAGGCGTGACCATAATATATGTATGTACTAGCTGACCCGCGTAACTTCGTTTGCGTGATAAATAAAGAACCGCTTGACCGATTTTATTCAAACTTCACGTAAACCATCTACTAAATAGTTTGAACAAAGCCTAAACATTTGGTTTGGATAGGTGAGCCCGTTCTTGAGATATAATTACAACGAAAAGTGGCATTGATTTTTATATATATAGATAGATGTAATATTATAAATGTGAAAGTTTGTAAATATGTTTGAATGTTTGTTACTCAATCTCGCTCTAAGGGCTAAACAGATCGGGTATACTACGCCAAATCAAATGCCAAATAATCGAACGTTCAAAATATCGAACGTTCAATATATCGAACGTTAAAAATATCGAAGATTACAATATCAATGTTCGATATACATATAAACGTTCGATATTTTGAACGTTCGAGTATTTGGATGTTCGATTATTTGGCATTCGATTTGGCGTATTATACCCAAAACAGATCGGGCTGGAATTTGGTACCGGGATAAATAAATTATAGTCCGGAAAAACATAACAGATATAAGCAGCTCTTCATCAGGAATGGGTACGAAATTCCATGCGGGTGTCATCGAGTAGGTATCTTACTATTATTATAAAGGCGAAAGTTTGTGAGTGTGGATGTTTGTTCCTCTTTCACGCTCAAACGGCTGAACGGATCTGGCTGAAATTTGGTACTGCGATAGATTATAACTTGGAATAACATATAGGCCACTTTTTATCCCGGGAAGAGTGAACGGGAACACATTTTACGCGGGCGAAGCTGCGGGCATCAGCTAGTTTTTTATAATTCACATTCATTTAGTCACGCCTACATTTTACTATTCGTACTTTCTCCAATAGAATGAAACACGTCTTTTGCCGTGATAAAATTGACAGGCGCAATTTTAAACATTTCTATTCATTTTATTAAACCCTCTAATACGAGTTGCTGTTCAAAAAAAAAAAGTTTAAATATTCGTCACACACACTCTTTCACAGTCACACATTCTCACACAGCCTCTAACGCGTAGCTTCTAACTGACGATTTCTGAGATGTCAACAACCTTTGGGTTTATGCATTGTTCTAAAGAACTCATTTTCCTGTTATACAACTCAATTGCAAGAAAATCTGTTTGTCTCAAAACACTCTTAGGCTCAATACCACAGATGCGGTATACCACTTTTTTTTTTTTAGAACAGTAGTAGTATATAATTTGTTTGCATAAATGATGCCATCGTGTAGTTTGAAAATACGCGGCTTCAGGGCCTGATTTAGGGTTCCGCGCGCCCTAAGCTAGCTATGAATATGAGCCCCCAGCTGCAACTAATTAAATTACAAGTCCTACCTACAAAAGACACTTTACGTGAGCTGATCCTACTTCCTACGTTCCTAATCGTTATTCTTTGTTAATTTGAAAATAAAATAAAACCCGATCCTGAGACTTCTTATGAACTTATGACCCATGGTTTACTGAGGAGTTGGGTATTCCGCAGACTACTTGATGTATCAGCCAGTAAAAGCGTGAAAAAATTCCATCAAAGTACATAACAGTACCTCAGTGCATCCAGTTTCCGACAAATCGAACCAGTGAATCTTGTGAAATCCCTTCATAACTCAGGAAGGGAGCTGATGATATGCAAAATTTACAGATAAGAACGTCTCGAAAGCTGATGTGCTGGGGATGGCCCCGGCACATTGACTTTCGAGCATAGAAAACCGAAAAATTGGCTCATCTGTCGGGCTGCTACGACGCCACCGACAGACACACACATACACAGATACACAGGTCAAACTTATAACACTTCTCATTTTTCGGCGAGGTTAATTAAATCGTCAGTAATTAGAAAGAAAGAAAGAAAAGAAAGAAAGAAAATTACATTTATTAAACACACAAAGACTGCAACTTAAATTTAGCTTCAACTATCTTACCATACCTATAGAAATTACAAAAGGTTACATATTTGAATTTAACCTAACCTACAGTCAGTGCAGAATGTGTGCGTCTAAAAGGCCGCAGTTCAGCTAATGCTACAGATATTTATAATCCGCAGCGCTGATCTTCCACTGCCGCCAGAGATACTATATAGCCACACAGTAGGCTTTATTTTATTTTGCAATAATGTCCACGTTAATCGAGAAGTATTATTATTAGAGTAATATAATCATCTATCAGCGCCCAGCTCAAGCCCCCAGATCAAGAAACTTGAAAAATTTAGGGTAAGCCATCCCTATAAGAGAGGGTGTCGATAAGAACGGATTTTTGGAAATTCCACTATTAAGGTGGCAAAATAAGGCATAAAAGGTTGTATGGAACTTCCCCAGTTTTAAAATTAAAAGCATGGAATCACATAAACGTTTTTTTTTATATAAATTGCAAAGCAATAGACAGTTGTATTAGGGATTTGAACAAAAAGAAAAATAAATCCAATGCAGGAGTAAAACAGTCACTATAAGTTTGTATGGGAATATCTACACTTTCAAACGCAGCTACTTCAACTCTGGTAAACCTGCATCTAAATAAAATAAACAAATTAGCCTTGCAGGATGTTTCGAAAATCCATCCCGAAGGGTGCATAATTCGGATTATCGACGCTATCCCGGGCGAAGTTAGTAGAATTAGCTAGTTAAGGGTAGTAAGCAGTTATAACCGACGAGCATATATGAAGACGTGAAAATTGAAGAAGCGAAAGCCATTTGCCAGGATTGCAGCAAGTGGAAAGTCATAGTCTCCGCCCACCCCGTTGGGAAACAGGCGTAACGTTCATTATGTATGTATGAAGTACTTAGCCCAGAACGCACATAAACTACTCTATCATTATTTGTTTATTTAACAGTAGAAGTTTAAGTCTTGATCTAAATGACAGCGCAGTTCTAAGTCTCCGAAGAGGAGGCGGAATGATATTCCATGTCTTACTCGCTGCATACCTGAAACTACCCTTGAAAGCAGCCGTTTTATGTACGGGCACATGAAGATTCATGCGGGTCGTTCTTGAAGAATATTTCCTCCCCTCATGTAGCCAGACAAGCTTTTTGTACAGATACTCGGGTTTTCGTGTTGTTATAACTCCAAACAAAGCTGTAGCCAGGTGTAATTCTCTTCTGTATTGCATCTTAAGTTTATTTCTTCCAATGAGAAACGGCGTCACATGGCTTCTAGGAGGTATGTTATAACAGAAACGAGCACAAGCATTTTGAACCCGCTGTATTAGGCTGGATGTTTTAGCAAAAAGTCTGGGGCCGTACGCTACATCCATGTAATTAAATCTCGATAACACCAATGCATCAACCAATCTCTCACGCAAGTCGACCGTAAGGTGATTTCTAAGCTTTTAAAGGAGTTTCAAACGATAAAAACAACCTCGCACACATTAGGCGATATGTTGCTCAAACCTAAGCTCGCCATCTATCAGAAGACCCAGATTTCTTGCTTCCTGCACTCGCTCAATAGACACCCCATCCACATTGATTATGGGACATTTTGCCTCGATTTGAGCTATTTGGTGACTTGATCCTAATATCAAATATTTACTTTTCCCGCCATTGAGTACGAGATTATTTTTAAGTGCCCATTGACATATATTTATTAGGTCTTCATTCAATTTAACCATCGACTCCTCGAACTCCGCGTCCCTGAAGGAAATGTAGATTTGAACATCATCAGCGTAAATATGAAACTTGCAGTGCCGTATCACTCGCGTAATATCCGCACTATATAGTATAAATAGCAAGGGGCCTAATACCGATCCCTGCGGCACGCCTCTATGTACAGCGGAAACAGTGGAGTCCATGGTAGATCCATCGTCATTGCGGGTTTCCACATACTGTGTACGGTTGGATAAATAGGAGTGAAACCACTGAATTGCCTTAGTCTCAAATCCGTAATACGCTAATTTGGAAAGCAACAGGTTTACATTTAGTGCTTCAAAAGCCCTGGAGAAGTCCAACAAAACCAAAACTGTACCTTTACCTTGGTCTTGTGCTGCCAATATGTTATCCATAACATCTAGGATAGCTGTTGAAGTACTTCGGCTCTTTCTGAAGCCCGATTGAACATCAGGCAAAATATTGTTCGTTTCCAGAAATCGTCTAAGCTGTAAAGTTATCACTTTTTCCAGTATCTTTGACATGCACTTGAATTATGTAGACGCAATTTGAATTAGGTAGACGAAATACGAAAGGTACCAAATAAGGTACTAGAGCTAAGCTGAATCCTAGGTGTAAGCTGAATGTAACGACTCGATTTGTCCGGGTGATTACTATCCGGACATTTCGACATAAAACAAGAGATCTGTTGTTTTTCCGGTAATTACATCTATTTCTTCTTCCAAAAAACTTTCCTGACTGTCACGAAATAAAAGAAAAATAACGAACAGTCCTAAAATCTGCTTAATCCTTGCGGTGTCCCCGATATGATGGGACATTACTGATCACTTCCGGCAATTTGGACTAAACTGGACTAAACCTGAATCCCCCCAAGAAATTAGATAAGATCCTAACCCACGGGAGGATCTGCGATGGCGGACAAAGTCTACGAAACAGACTTTGTACGCCATCGCAGTTCCTCCCGTGGGTTTGGGTTTTATCTGATTTCTTGGGGAGATTTGGGTGTATCGGGGAGGGGAAATAGGTGCTATTCTATTTCTTTGAGGAGTAAAGAGTCACGCCATCTTCCTGATCTGCTTCTGTAAGAATGGCAAGATGACAACTCGCCGTTTTCAGGCCCTCCGTGATGGAGGCGGGTAGCCCCATTGAAGACCATGGCTCTCACCACGGTCTCCAGCGTGAGAACATCTACGCCCAGGCCCGCAACGAGGTTGCAGTGCATAAGCTGAGCGTATCCTCGCTGCAGTCACCGTAGTGCTGACACTCGGATGTTAACTTCCGCCGCAGATACTTAATCGTACCGATGCACTCGTGTCCAGTAAGTATCTGTGACATTCAGTAGGTGAGGCTGCGATGGTGCCTTTCCAGCCACTCCTCCATGACCGGTTTCACCGTCTCAACAGTCAACAGTACCGTCTCACACTTTTTTTTATACCACCAAAGTGGCAGACAAGCATACGGCCCACCAGATGTACCGGTGGTCACAAGGAGGCAAAGTCTCTCCTGTCGCGAAGAGGTTCCACACCACCTGCAAGCATGGGAATGTTGACCACTCTCATGGCTCGCCTCTGCACCGAGTCGAACGGAAGTCTTCAGTCAATTCATTCTGATATTCAGGTGCCCCCGCCTAGCAGTAGCAGCTGTACTCCATATACGGCCGCACTTGCGACTTAAACAGAAGCACTGTTTGCGCCGCAGTAAAGTACCGCCGCGCCCTGTTGAGCATACCGAGCGGCTTGGACGCCAGCTTGGCCTTATTCTCCAAATCACTTTGGAACTGAACGTCACTGGAGATGTCAACACCAAGGATACCTATACTGTCAGAGATGGAGAGAGTTGTGCCCTGAAATTGTGAATTCAGAACAGCTGCCGTCAATGACGGCCCTGATGCTTCTACCGGCCAAAAAGCTGGACACCCATTCACTTTGGTTCCTGGGTGCCTTGAACGCGACACGGGTGGAGCTGTCGTATTTACTACCACGCTGCCAGGGAGGTGAGCGCAGGAATTTAATTTTAACGCACGTATTTGTATTTTCACTAAATTACCAAATAACAATTTTAAATATGTTGTTAGGAGTTGTTACAATCTGTTAAAAATTGCTAGATGGTTTGTGTGCTCCTTTTTGGGAGCACCGTAAGTCACAACCCAGCGCCGATCCCAACGCCAGGCGCCCCCTTGATCCTGGCGCCCTAAGCTTCAGCTTAGTTAGCTTATGGGTAAATCAGGCCCTGCGCGGCTTCATATAAGGTTACATCAAATACATCAAATATGCGATACACATCAAATATGCGATAGCGACCTGTGCTACAGCTTACGGTGCTACAGCAATCAGATACAATATTAAATACTAGTCTAAATTGCTATTTATTGCTATATATCTAACTTGCTATTCAAACAATGTATTTTGGAGGAAATGAATCCCGATTCCTTTCTGTAAAGTCGCGTGACGTTAAAACTTTTACTCTCTGTAAGACCCCATTTAAATCTGTGGTATATTTTTATTGAAAAAAAGTAAATTACATGCCTATCAATAAATTACAAAGTAACTTGGTCTAGAGATAATTTTGAAAGGCAATTATTATGGTAACTAACAATAAACCGACCAAGTGCGAGTTGGACTCGCCCATGAAGGGTTTCGTAGCAGCAAGTAACATAATATAAAAGTTCTTATAGTTCGTTGTAACTTTGATTGATGTTTTAACACGTTCGCAGTGGTAGTGATTTTTCTAACCGAAAATTGCGGTTTATGACGTATTAAAAAAAAACTACCAGCTCTATCTCGTTCGAACCAATTTTCGTTGGTAGTTTTTATGGCAATGTACATCATATATTTTTTTTAGATTTATCATACTCTTAGTTTAGAAGTTAGAGGGGGGGGGACACACATTTTTCCACTTTGGAAGTGTCTCTTGCGCAAACTATTCACTTTAGAAAAAAATGAAGTTAGGAACCTCAATAGCATTTTTAATGACCTATCTATAGATATCCCACACGTATGGGTTTGATGAAAAAAAAAATTTTGAGTTTCAGTTCTGAGTATGGGGACCCCCAAAATTTACTACTTTTTTTCTAGTTTTATATAAGAATCTTAATGCGGTTCACAGAATACATCTAGTTACCAAGTTTCAATGGCACAGGCCTTATAGTTTCGGAGAAAAATGGCTGTGACACACGGACGGACAGACAGACAGACAGACAGACAGACAGACAGACATGACGAATCTATAAGGGTTCCGTTTTTGCCATTTGGCTACGAAACCCTAAAAAGTGGCGTCATTGTAATAGGTAACATTTCACGTCTGTCAGTTTTAAGTTCATAATGAGAATGATGAACGAATCGATACGGATTTGAAAGATTATATGAATTTTAAAAATCATCAGGCGAATCCCTGTCTCATTATTATTTTGTAAATTTAAGGTGCAAAATTAGACAAGTACATAATAAATTTAATTTTCAATTACCAATTGTGAATTTGAATTGTCAAATGTTACCTATTAAAATGACTCTATTTTAAATCACAATGTGTATTTATTCGTCGCCTCATGACGTACCTATAATAAGCTGAAAGAGTTAGTCGGTTGAGAGTAGTGTCTCCGTGGTCCAGTGGATTGGGTGTCTGCACCAGAATTGGCAGAAGACGCAGGTTCGAGTTCTGCTCGAGACCGGCAATTTTTTCACATCTTTGTGACTCTGTCTGTTACGCCTTCACGCCTGTACCTCTGAAAGTGAACTGATTCTTATGAAACTCGGTCCAGAGATAGACGTAGAGCTTAGGAAAGGAAACCCTTTTAGAATATTATAGTGATTTATGCAAAAATGTTTTTTTTAATCGATTGTTATTATTGTAACACCAGTGTCATAGGTAATTAATCTTAGACAGTGTGTGATTGAAAGTCTATTTTGATACAAATATACCAAAAGCAAATCATTGCAAAACAACGCAATGGAGTAGGTACTTACTGGACGACCAATTAGCATCGGCACCATGTTATTTGCATTGCGCCTGTAGTATCTGTGGAGGAAAGCCTTTATTTTCATTTTGAGAGGGTAAACGACTCTTTTTTTAAGTTAGTCCAATTCAATACCTTGAGTTTCTTTGATTGTTGTATCTTCATAGATAAGTAGGTACTTAGTTTTAGTTTTCTACTGCAACATCGTTCGCGGACAATCTATCACCATTAAAAGAACACCCTGCATCGCTGTTTAAAAACCCGAAACCCCGCAAAGACGCAGGATACTACACGAACCCTCCTTAGGTAAAAAGAAAGTAACACAACATCTCAAAATACCGTTATTTCAGAGAAATGTCGAAAAACTTCACTTCCCTGACCCACACGAGTTCTTTATTGACAAACGATCGTCTGGACCAAGCTTTAACGAAATGGTTTCATGAGGAGTACACCTTCACTCATTGGGAGGTAAGATCAATCAATCATATCACCCTATCGCAGTTCATTGCTGGATGCTGGCTCCTCCCGATTTTATATTCAAAACACGATCCAGGCATTCGCAAGAAGTGCAAGTCAATAGCTATGGTTTTGGTACAAAGAAAAGGAATATATTTCTTTCTTTCATAATATATTCTATAAGAATGAAAGAAAGAGAAATCCCTAATCAAACTGAACCCTAAGCTCCAAAGTATCTAATTTCAAGGACCAACGCCAGGTATGAACCCAGCCATAACTATAGCAATACATAGACTTAGATCAGAGTCTCCAAGAAGCAAAGAATCGCTCGTGGCCCTGCGGACTAAGCGTTTTGTAAACGATCTTTGCAGTAAGTAACATTTACTATGTCCGGTCCTTGGATAGGTGACCACTTTGTGACATTTATTTGAGCGTTTCCGTGCTTCGGAAGGCACGGTAACCGTTGATCCCGGTTGTGGTGGCAGTCGTTAAAGGCCCTTATGGGACGGCTTGAAAAATTTCAACAGCGGGTACTCACAATCTGCGCCTGTCCATTTCAACACGGCAATAAGGCTCAACACCTATTACGTGGGACGAATTCTAAAAAGGTGAAATGTGGGCATATTATATGCCTCTGCCTACCCCCTCGGGGATAAAGGCGTGACCATATGTATGTATGTAAACTTGGTTTAGAGTCATGCCACAAATTCACGTGTTTACAGAGATTTCGTATGGTTACAATGCTGTAAATAAAATAAAATAAAATAAAATAAAATAAAATAAAATAAAATAAAATTTATTCCCTTTGAAATTTTTAAAAAATTATTTAGGTTTGTCAAAATTTTTGTGACTCTACCGGGGGTTCGGAAATGCTACAGACTGAGAAGAACACCCCAAGAAACTCAGTCCGGTCCCTCTTATTCATCTTATTATCTAATACAGTTTTTTTTTTAAATGTAGAAAGGAGCAATTCGTGTCACTGCCAGGCAGTCTTGTCTTCTAGAAAGTCTTTAATGCTATAATAAGCTTTCTGGCACAATTTAAGTTTTACTAGTTTTTTAAATTTATTAACTGACAAACCTGTTATGGCTGTCGGCAATGTATTGTACATTCGAATACAATTGCCCGCAAAAGAATTGCTTATTTTATTAAGCCTAAATCTAGGTACAGCCAATTTATTCTTATTTCTTAAGTTTAGGTTATGGATATCTCTATTTTTCATAAATTTACTGTTATTTTTATGAGTATATAATAAGTTTTCATATATGTACTGTGAATACACAGTAAGGATGTTGATATCCTTAAACTTTTCTCTTAATGACTCCCGAAACCCCATACCATAGATAGCCCGGACAGCCCTTTTCTGCAACACAAAGATACATTCGATGTCGGCAGCGTTACCCCATACCTAATAGTATGCCATAGGTCATGACACTGTGGAAATAGCTAAAGTAGACAAGACGCGCTGTTCTAATGTCTGTCAGTTGTCGGATCTTTTTAACGGCATAGGCTGCAGAGCTCAGTCTGCCCGAGACTTTCTCGATATGAGGCCCCCACTGCAAGTTGGAGTCTAACTTTATGCCCAGAAAGACAGTTTCATCGACCAATTCTACTTGATCATCCCTAATCTTAATACTGGTGTTAACGAGCCTAACATTCGGCAAGGTGAATCTAATACATTTTGTTTTAGTTTCATTTAACAATAAATTATTAGCGTTAAACCAGTGGACTACCCTAGAGAGGGCATTGTTTACTTCGTCAAGATCGCGTTGTCCACGTTCAACTTTAAATATTAAAGATGTGTCATCAGCAAACAAAACTACCTCGTGATCGTCTCTTATAAGGTGAGGGAGATCATTTATGTACACTAAAAATAGGAAAGGTCCCAGAATTGAACCCTGAGGCACCCCCCCCCCCCTGTTGTTAGGTCGTCAGTGATTCAGAGCTATTCTTCTGTAAAATCTCAGTTATTCTTAATTTCTTTCAGTATGTCGGTGAACCTGGTAAAGGCGATGCATTCTTGAGTGAATTAATTCGTATCAAATTGCACGGAGTCAACAATATCGGTAAACAGAATAACGTTCAAGTAGTTCTCAAATACATGCCTTCCAGCGTTTCTAGAAAACTCACTTTCCGATTAGACGATTTCTTCAAAAATGAAATCAACTTCTATGAAAAAGTCCTTCCAGAGTTATTAAACTTCCAATCCAAGAAAAATGTTAAAGATCCTTTTCTAGCGTATACAAGACTAGTTTTTGCTTATTCTGATGGAAACAATGATGTCATCTGTCTTGAAGACGTTACTGTGGAGAGTTTTATCCCAATCGATGTTCGTCAAGAAGGCATAGATGTAGAACACTGCAAAATAACGATAAAAGCACTGGCTCAGTTACATGCTATATCATTTGCTATGAAAGATCAGGAACCTGACAAATTTGATGGACTAAGAAATGCTATATTCGAAACGTACTATGATAGCCGTTTATGGGGATGGTATGCTAAATTTTGGAATAAAGTATCGGATATTGCCATTGATGCTGTTGAGAAAGAATATCCAAATACAATTTATGAGGAGAAAGTGAAAGAGTTTGCTGTTCCAGAAAGATATCAAGACATGATAAATGCAGCTACAAATGCTGGAGAAACTGGTGTGATATCTCATGGCGATTCTTGGATAAACAATTTCCTATATAAATATATAGATGGTAAAGCTGCTGATGTAAGGATTATAGATTTTCAAATAGCAAGATGTGCCGCCCCTGTTCTAGACGTCTCATATTTATTCTATGCTTGTACAACTCAAGATTTAAGAGATCAGTATTATGATGAGTTGCTGAAACTGTACCATGATACGCTGTCAAACCAGATAACGGATTTGGGGAGCGATGCATCTAAGTTATATTCTTGGGATTTGTTCATGGCCGAAATTAAGAAATACTCCTATTTTGGTCTGGCTTTTAGTTTTGAATCGACACCAGTCATCGTGTTGGCTGCTGAAGATGCTGGGGATATGAATATGGAGGTTTGTATATTATATTATAACTGCGTAACTATAAAGCATTATTTTTTACGTCGCTGCCCACTTTAGGAGAGTCATGACGGCGTTTGGCAAATTGAGGGCCACTCTTACAACCCATAAGACGATTGACAATGCAGGCTCCGCTCATTCACATTCTTCACTTCGCTTCGTTCATGCTCCGCTTGAAGAACCTTTGCTGCAAGATGACAGAAACAGATCATGCGTACAGAAATGATAATTTGTACTTATCGCTCTTTTGAGATGAGAGTGGACCTCTGCTTAGCGCGCGTTGTTAGGGATCGTAAAGGAGAGAGTTTATCGAAGTGATGTTATGCTTTGCAAGAATACAATGGCATATTAGGTAGAGCTAAGCGTAATAAGTGTTTGTTGACGGATATAAATAAATTGAAGTGGAGTCATTTTAAAAGGTAACATTTCACAATTCAATTTCACAAAAATTTGATATTCAAATTATGTACTTGTCTTATTTTGCTCCCTAAATTTACGAAAGAAAAATAATAATAGGGCAGGGATTCGCTTGATGATCTTTCAAGTACGTATAGATATATTCCCTTTCTCATTCATCATTCTCATTATAAAGATAAAACTGACAGACGTCAAATGTTACCTTTTGAAATGACGTATTGATTGATGTTTAAAGTGTCGTTTGTTAATTTTCAGGGAGACGAAATGTTGAACATTAGCGATGTATATCCACATGAAAAATTCAAGACGAAGGAAGGTCGACTCAGAGAAGCGGACAATATAAAACATTGTGTTGACAATGGATATATTTAATATAATACCTAGCTGTACAACACGGCGGAAATATCTGCGAACCTGGCTTCCCCTCGCGCTTCCCCGCACCTGACCCCTTTTTAGTATAATCCGCACGCGATTGAATGGTATGGTATTTGAAAAGATTACGCACATTCTCGTTGCGCGCGGATTATCCCGTACAGTTTACATGACGTCACGAGCCAGGTTTGCAGATATTTCCTCCGTGTTGTACGTAAAAATAGCTGCTAAGGGAGGGTATTGGTTCAGTTACTTAAGGTTGTGCTAGTCGCTATTCTGTCCATACAAACTTCGGGAGGATATTACCCAACTGTTTAAGAGTCCGGCATAGCATTCATGATGGATTTTCCCTCACGTTAAAAAAAGCCCTACATAGAAAGTCACACATTTTACTCTTTTGCCTTATCATAAACTTTGTCTGTACGGATTTAAAAAATGGGAATTAAAATCTATTAAAGAGGTAGAAGCCATAAAAAATCGATTTTTCTGTCAATTTTTTTGGCAATTTTCTGTATAAATTAAAGTATAAAAGGACTATAAAAACTCAAAATCTAAGTACGTTTCAACAAAGTTCATTTCTCAAAAAGTTCACAAAACTTTATTATATGTTGATACTTTTTTCATAACACCCTTCCTACCGTAGGACCTTTGAATGAATGCATTATCGCAGCTTTTCGCTCTCACTATACGATGTGAGGTGAAACAGCATGCTTATTTGGCTGATTTCGAGCGACCGACTAGCGCCGCCTTAACCCTTCATTCCAATAAAAAAAATATATCGAAAATTGGTAATAACGAGCAGGTAAAAAGCGGATGATGCAATCGTGACGTCATCTTACCAGTTTCGAATAAAAATTAATACTAGGTGGGTGATTATTATTATTTTGATTGAATTTTGGACATGAAACGCATGAGCCTACTCAGTAATATTTTTGAAAACTGAGATTGTGACGTGAGATTGTGAAATTAGTCATATTTATTATTTACTTAATAAATAAAAGGAAAAGAAGTAGTCATATATCTACTTATTTGATAACTTTAACCTAGGTACTTTTTAGGGTTACGTAGCCAAATGGCAAAAACGGAACCCTTATAGATTCGTCATGTCTGTCTGTCTGTCCGTCCGTATGTCACAGCCACTTTTCTCCGAAACTATAAGGTCTATCCTATTGAAAATAGATGAGTAGGTAGATGTATTCTGTGAACCGCATTAAGATTTTCATATAAAACTAGAAAAAAAAGCAGTAAAGTTTGGGGGTCCCCATACTCAGAACTGAAACTCAAAAAATTTTTTTTCACCCAATCCATACTTGTGGGATATTTATAGATAGCTCTTTGAAAATGCTATTGAGGTTCCTAAAATCATTTTTTTCTAAAGTGAATAGTTTGCGCAAGAGACACTTCCAAAGAGGAAAAATGTGTGCCCCCCCCTCTAACTTCTAAACTAAGAGAATGATAAATCTAAAAAAAATGTGATGTACATTACCATAAACACTACCAATGAAAATTGGTATGAACGAGATAGGGTTGGTGGTTTTTTTTAATACGTCATAAACCGCAATTTTCGGTAAGAAAAATCACTACCCCTGCGAACGTGTTAAAACCAAAGACTTCTATATAAACTGAGGTAGACATGCCCTACGCACCGATTTTTGAAACCTATAAACTGAGCTAATTAGCAGCGTTGCTCGCACTGTTGTGAGTCAAAACTTCGAAAGTAGGTGCTCGACTTGCAATCGGAGTCCATACGCCTTCTCTTTTACTCTTTTTCTATTCGTATATTGCTATTGTGCGTGGTGACAATTACGTAAAAAAATATTTATAAGTGAGTGTAGTCTTATTAATGCGTGTATTTGAGGACTGCTTTTGAAATCTCGTTTGTTAGAGTACGGCGCGTCTACCTCAGTTTATATAGAAGTCTTTGGTTAAAACATCAATTAAAGTTACAACGAACTGCAAAACCTTTTATATTATGTTACTCGCTGCTACGGAACCCTTCATGGGCGACTCCAACTCGCACTTGGCTGGTTATTACTTTTGCACGAAGGTAGGTACGATAGCGATCGTACCTACCTTCGTGCAAAGTACGCTCGGTAGCGACCGAGCGTACTGGAGTCTCACCAAAATCAACGGGGCTTAAGTCAATCTCGCCCGGCTCTACAAAGGGGTTTGGAAACTTTAACAGTTTGTTATACTCGAAGCATAGAATTATAAGTATCTATGTATCTAAGAGTATCACCAAGATGCAAGATTAAGGCAAGTTGCGCAGCGATGACACAGCGCTTCACACGCTGGTGGAGTGCACGGCGTGGGCGCAACAGCGCCAGGTCCTCGTAGTGGGTCTGGACGTGGACACTCTCTCGCTCGAGACCATGGTGCGAGTCATGTTCTCCAGCGGGTGTAATTGGGACTGTGCCGCCTCTTTCTGTGAGCAGGTCATGCTCGTGAAAGACGCGGCTGGGCGGGAACGGAGAGAACTCACCCACCCGGGTTCCGCAGTCGGTGGCTTGGGCGCCGCCAACATGTCTTCGCCGAAGACTCTCGGCCTCCATGACCGAGGGCCTGAGGACGGTGAGAAGGCTGCTCATCTTTCTTACAGAAGCAGGCCCTAGACGGCAGCATGACGTGAAGATTCCACGCACGCCCCCCTTATGAAGCGGGATGAGACCCAAAAACCCCTCAAAGACGCGGGGTAACACCCGAACCACCCCCTACCGAACACGAGGCCGCAGTAGTAGCCGTAGGTCTGTTGGGAGCATTGGGACATACTTCCGAGGGCTTATCCGGAGCTCCCAACCGTAGGCGTTACGTGAGGTTTTTTTAGTCGGTAGGAGCACAGATTACTAAATGTTTTGATACAACTTCAGCAGAACCTTATACAGAAGCACAAATGAAAAATACTTTTGTAGATTTTCATAAGTAGATGAAATATATAGGTAATTTATTTAATATACTTATGTTTTCATATAATTTAGATACAATGACATGAAAATAAATAAATAAATAAATATTCTCGGACACTTCACACAACGCTATCTGATCCTAAAGTAAGCTAGGAATAACCTGCTTGTGTTATGGGTATCAAACCACGGATATCAATACTTAAATACTTTTAAATACATACATATTATACATAGAAACACCCAGACTCTTCCCCACCCAGACTCAGAAATTATATGTATCCTCTGTCCACGCAATGTTTCACGATGCTCGCTTCTCTTAGCCTGCTCTCCTCAGTCTTGAAATTGCCCAACTGCCACACATCATCGACATTTAGCACTTGATCACCCTGAAAAATAAATAAGTTCTTCTAAAATCCATACCTGCTTTATTCGTATGAAACCTTCAATAAATGTAACTCAGATATGAATGACTGTGCGGATTTATATCCGCAGTAAATGGTCTAAGTTTTTGAGTATATAAGTAATTAGCAGACTTCACACGTTTTCACCCACGTCGCTCCCGTTCCCGTGGGAATACGGGAATAAAATATAGCCTATGTTACCCAGGGATAGTTTAGCTTCCCAACAGTGATATAATTTTTCAAGTCAGTTAAGTAGTCTCGGAACCTTTTCGATGCAAAATTAACAAAGAAGCAAATCTTCCTTTTATAATATTAGTACCGACTATTAATATTGGGGTGGTCTACCTCACACTTTCTTATATTATCCAACTATTCGTACTAGCGGCTTTCTTCTTGCTTGCATTGTGGCATGAACTAGGAACGAACTCTACGTCTACGTTATGTGGCTCATCAAATTGGAAAGGCTTTGCTGGGTTGGGAGTGCAAGTATGACGCCTCTGGTGTTTAAACCTCCTTTGGCTACTGTGAACAGTTTCGATCAGGTGGCCCTTCTTATATAACACCTCTGTGTCGGTTGTTGCTTGGAGTTGTTATAAATCGTGTATCAGTAAAAACGGCATACATACCTCCATTTGCGTATTAATAGCATCTTCAGACGCCAGTACCGTGAAAGGTATTGCCTCTAAACTAAAAGCCAGACCGAAGTATGAATATTTCTTAATTTCTGCATTAAATAACTCCCAAGGATACAATTTAGACGAATCGCTGCCCAAATCTCTAACTTGGATTGAGAGCGTTTCATGGTAAAATTTTAGCAGATCGTCATAATACTTTTCTCTTAAATCTTGAGAAGTACATCCATAGATTAAATAAGATATATCTAGAACAGGTGTTGCACACCTTGTTAGTTGAAAATCTATAAACTTAGTATCGAGAACATGTCCATCTATATATTTATACAGGAAATTATTTGTCCAAGCATCACCATGAGTTATCATACCAGTTTCAATAGTTTTAGTAGCTGCATTTATCATATCTTGGTATCTTTCTGGTACAGCAAACTGCTTTATTTTCTCCTCGTAAATAGAATTGGGGTATACTTTTGCAACAGCGTCGATGGCTATTCCCGAAATTCTTTTCCAGAATTTACTATACCAATCCCAAAGACGATCATCATAGTATGTTTCAATAATGCTATTGCGTATTATTTCAAACTTCTTGGACTCCTGATCTTTCATTGCGATAGATAAAGCATGAAATTGAGCAAACGCTTTTAAAGTCAATTTACAATGTTCTAAATCTATGCCTTCTTGACGAACAGCTACTGTCCCAAAGCCTTCTACATTTGCATCTTCAAGACAGATGACATCATTATTTCCATCGGAGTACGCAAATACAAATTTTACATAGTTTAGAAAAGGATCTTTTATATTTTTCTTGACTTGAAAGCTAAGCAACTCAGGAAGAACTTTCTCGTAGAAGTTGATTTCGTTTTTGAAGAATTCGTGTGATCTGAATGTAAGTTTTCTGGATATGCTGGAAGGCATGTACTTGAGAACGACTTGAATATAATTTTGATTACCATTGGTATTGATTCCGTATAGTCTGATACGTATTACGTCACTTAAACAGCCATCACCTTTGTTAGTATCACTTACATACTGCAAAGAAAAATTTATCTGATTCATTGTTTTCCATTACTTCGTGAACAAAATAAATCTTATTATTCGTGAAAGCCTTTGTATTCGTGTATAAATCCTCATGGATGTCATGCCGGACTTCTACCGACTTAAACCACACGGCGCCTTAGGCAAGAAGTCCCAGATAAGCCCTCGAAAAGATGACCCCATTGCTCCCGACACAGACTTTGTCCACGGTCGCGGACTCACCCTGTGGGTTTGGATTCTATTACAATTCTAGCGGGGGTTCGGGTTTTATCCCGCTTCTTTGGGGGCAGGGGAGGGTATTATCCCAATTTTATGAGGAGTGATGAAACACACCATCGTCTGTTTTGAATAGAAAAAAAAAACATTTTTTTAAATTTAGCTCACCAAATTGATGTCACCACCAGCCTGATGGAAAGCCGTGGCGCATCTAGCGATTGGGGGCCACTTCTGACAGTGGTCCTCAAGTTGGTGGCCCTGTGATGTGCCTCTTCACGCTTCTCTTAAAGAACCCGGGATTGTAAGATGAGGGAAACACGTGTGCGGGCAGGTCGTTTCAGGTTTAAAAGCTATTACGTTATACAAAATTAAAACTATGAAATGTGGATGAATGATATAAAATTGACAAGAGACTTTAGAACGATGATATTACTGTATTTTAACCTACCTCCCAGTGTGTAAAGCGGTATTCTTCATTGAACCAGTTCGTCAGAGCGGTGTTCAAACGTTCGTTGGTGACTGATGGGCACATGTGAGTCAAGGTTGTAAAGTCTTCGGACATGGTCGCTCTTGCTGCCTCTGTAATGAGTATTTTTATAAATAAATATGAATAAATATTTGTAGGCATTCACACAGCTAGTATAAGCACAAGCTAATATAAGCTTGTGCTATGGGATCTGATATACATAGATATACATAGATTTATACGCCTACTGATATACATAGATTTCTAAATATATTTATATTAATACGTGAAGCGAAAACTGTTTTATCTATTTCCAAATCGCATACAGCCTTTATCCACGAAGGGTTACCCCTTCGTGGATAAAGGCTGTATTTGCAGAGGCATAGTATATGCCCACATTTCACCTAATATAGTTGTATGTCCCACGTAATAGGTGGTGAGCCTATTGCCGTGTTGAAATGCATAGGCACAGGTTGTGATTGTGACCCACAGTTGAAATTTTCAAGCCGCCTAAAATGCCTTTAATTTGGCTTAACGACCGCATTTTACTGAGAATCGGATTTCTTTCCAAATTTTCCTTCTCCACGCAATGGATCGTTTTGCGAAAGTGTTCCCTAAGTCGCTTTTTACGACACCCTCGGAATGAATTGGGGAGCAACATTTTGTACTCTTTCCTGTTGCCACACGGGACAAATCACGTAGCTCTCCTAATGGAACCTAAGCACCATCTAGCAACTTGAGGTTCAATCTCCCGGTTCACAAGAATACAGTGGCCTTCTCCTTCTAGTTAACGACCCCTTCAAGCTGCCGATACCTAAACGTAAAAGTAATAGTTTTTTACCACTAAGGTGTCAGATAAGCTTACAGCCCACCTAATGGAAAGTGGTCACCGTAGCTAATGGACGTTTGTAAGTTTTGTAACACATGAGGTACATACATATAATACATACATTTAATCATGAATATAGGCGGATCGAGTATACGCCCACATGTCGCCTTTAAGATTTTTCCACGTAAGTAATAGGTGGTGATCCGTATTGCCGTGTTGAGATGGACAGGCGGAGGTTGCGACTGCTTGCAGTTGAAATTTTTAAGCGGCTCCATAAAGGCCTTCCAACCGGGACCAACGACTTAACGTGCCTTCCGAAGCACGAAAGCGCTCAAATAAATGTCACAAAGTGATTACCCATCCAAGGCCCGGCCATAGTAAATGTTGCTTACTGCAGTGATCGTTTACAGAACACTGAGTCCGCGGAACCACGAGCACTTCTACAAAATAATTTACAGAATATTGAAGAAGTAAAAGTTGTCTTACCTGAGTAGATCCGATTTGACGTCGAAGTTCAGGTGATGGTAACTTCGTGGTCACTTCGATGAACAGACCGAAGAATAGAAGATATTCGATGACCATCACATTGAGTGAAAAACAATTAATTCAGTACAAAATTTTAGAACTAGTGACTTCGGTCATAGAAAACAAATGTTTTTTGTGCTTCGGTCGTGGCGAATGAGGCCTACTTACTCCTTTAGAAAGTTGATCTCGAAGAAGCACGAAGCTTCCCGAACTTTATCGAACATTGCCGATCTAACATGTGTCTGTTTACGCTCAAGTTCGGTTGCAAAAATTGTGTCCTACTACCAACTACTACTTAAATTATTAGGATAATTTCTGCTCCTAGTAGTAGCGGAATTCGAACCCGAAACCGCAGTATCGGCAGTCTATCACTGCGCCACTGAGGCAATGAATCAAATATAGTCTAATCTACCGAATCTATTAGAGAGATTGTTGGTTGATTGCAAGAAAATAAACACTAGCCGTGATAGTTTCGGTAGAAAGTAGCGAGAGACGCTATTTTTAATATTTGCATACATACATACATACATATAGGCATGCCTTTATCCCCGAAGGATTAGGCAGAGGCATAGTATACCGTAAACTGAACATTTATTTTTGATCTCAAAACGGGACATAAGTTTTTAAACCTCAGTTAGCAGGTTAACAATTAAAATAAACATAACTTCATTATTTAGAAAAAACCGGTCAAGTGCGAGTCGGATTTGCGCACAAAAGGTTTCGTACCAAAAAGCGGCAAAAAAGAAAAACTGTTCTATGGGAGAACCCCCCCCCCCTCCCACCCATTTTTATACGACTAAGGTGACAAGCAAAGTGTGAGGACGAACACCATGTCCATGGCGAGCGGTGTGATGTTAGAAAGTAGCCGTGGGCATCATATTAACCAATTCTTCAGAGAACAAACCATTGTACAGGCGGTAGGACACGCACATAGTCTGTCTCTCCTGTCGCGAAGAGGTTCCACACCACCTAGAAGCATGGGATCCTTGACAACTCTCATGGCTTGCTTTTGCACCGAGTCGACCGGTCGAAACCTATATTTAGGTGCCCCCGCCCAAAGGTGACAGCAGTACTCCTTGTGCGGCCGCACTTGCGACTTAGAGAGTAGCCGTGTTTGCGCCGCAGTAAAGCACACCGAGCTTCCTGGACGCCAGCCTGGCCTTGTTCTCCAAATGAACTTAACGTCACTGGAGATGTCAACAGCACCTAGAATATTTATACTGTCAGAGATGGGGAGAGAGATGTGCCTTGAAATTGTGGCGCTACAGTAAATCGGTTTTTTTTTGCGGTGAATACACAGACTTGTGTCTTAGTAGGGTTGCATTGAACAAGATTTTTTTTACCCACGTCGGACACTCTTGTAAGATGGTGAGAGTACTCTCGATTTCAGACACATTTTTTTTCGTATAAGCAAGTGTCGCGCGTACTGTTGTCCGCATAACAATGAATGCCGTTAATAATAGACTACATGTCATTGATATTCAGCAGAAACAGAGTAGGGGACAACACTACACTGAGCCTTTCGGTACTCCAGCGTTTATGGCCATGCAGTCAGAACAGCTGTCGTCAACGACGGTCTTGATGCTTCTACCAGCCAGAAAGCTAGATACCCCACTGCTTAAACTCTCGGGCAGTTCATAGGAGGGCAGTTTCGCAAGAAGACCACGGTGCCAGATCCAGTCAAAGACCTTAGAGATGTCGAGTACTCACTGCTAGAGCTTCGCTCTTACTTAAGGGGTTGTCCTACCCCACGTTTACCAAGCTGCGAGCTCAACAACTCGTTTGCTCGTTCGGCCATCGGTTGTTCTACACAATGTGGCTAACCCACTAACACTTCAAAACGCATACTCTGCAAACTATGTCAACCACAGTGGTTCTCTGATGGATAACATTGTTTCGAATTTTATCCCTCGGAAACACTTCAAAAATAGCTCGATCCATTGCTCGCTGCGCATCTTTAAGGGTATGGACTAGTCCCACTGTAAGTTTCCACAGCTCGGCACCATAGGTAATAATTGGTCGTTTACTCAATAAATGGTTACTTTTCTTGTGTGTTGACATTAAATGAAAACTTGCGTTTCGGCATTATCTAAAAGTAAAATTCCAAAACAATAGAAAACTTCAATTTAGTTATTACTTATCAGTTTACCACTAAACTACTTCACGAATTTTACGCAAAAACAAAACAATAGTATAGGTAGTGAACACACGGACTGGCTCTATATTCCCCGACCGCTCATGTCCCACGAGCAACGAAATTATAAAAAAATCGCAATGTTTCGGAAAACGGGACAATTTAGCGTCCCGGCGCTATGTTCGGGGACAACGGGACAAGGGACCGAGAAACGGGACAGTCCCGTTTAAAACGGGACGTATGGTCAGTTTCAGTATACGCCCACATTTCATCTTATAGTTTTATGTCCCACGTAATAGGTGGTGAGCCTAGTGCCGTGTTGAAATGAACAAGCGCAGGTTGTGTCGACCCGCAGTTGAAATTTTTTCAAGCCGGCCAATGGCCTTCAACTTGGCTTAACGATTGTCATTTCACTGACAATATTTGTTCAAATTTGTGAATGGGGTGGGTCATACTTAAAACTGAAACTCAATTTTTTTTTCATCAAACCCATACGTGTGATCTATAGATAGGTTTTCAAAAATGATATTGAGGTTCCCAACATATTTTTTTTCTAAAGTGAATAGTTTGCGCAAGAGACACTTCCAAAGTGCAAAAATGTGTGTCCCCCCCCTCTAACTTCTAAACTCAGAGAGTGATAAATCTTAAAAAAAATTATGATGTACATTGCCATAAAAACTACCAACGAAAATTGGTTTGAACGAGTTAGAGTTGGTAGTTTTTTTTTAACACGTCACAAACCGCAATTTTCGGTTAGAAAAATCACTACCACTGCGAACGTGTTAAAACATCAATCAAAGTTACAACGAACTATAAGAACTTTTATAATATGTTACTTGCTGCTACGAAACCCTTCATGGGCGAGTCCAACTCGCACTTGGCCGGTTTTTTTAATAAGTCATAAACCGCAATGTTCTCCTAGAATTTGGTCACTCTTTACTAAACGTTATCGCTCTGGTTTCTTTATCTAGTAATGCTACAGTGCTATCAGAATAAAAAGAGCGATAGTGAAAAAGATGCATACAAAAATAAAACACGATAGCATGAATCGGGCCAGTGTGTGTCTGTGGTGAACTGCATTTTGAACAGTAGCTTTGGTAATACAAGGAAAAGTGAAAATAAACTGTAAATAGGTAAATGTAAGTAATCTATACTAATATTATAAAGAAGAAAGATTCGATTGTTTGTTTGCATCGAATAGGCTCCGAAACTACTGAAACGATTTAAAAATTTCTTTCACTGTTGGGAAGTTACACAAAGATTACTTAAATAGTCAACCTTTTGATATTAAAATTTTGAGTATTAAAAATTTACACTTACCTACAATAAGACATTTTCATTTTACACAGGCAGCCTAAATAAATTTAATACACAACAACCAAAACTGTCACACGCAACAAACAACTTAATATTTACTCTAAAAAGCGATACAATACTATATACCCCTTGCGGGGTAGCAGAAAGAACTGAGCGCCACACGGCACGGTCCATACACATCTCACTTGCTTCTTCAACTTTCATTTTTCTTTTCATGCATGCACGTCGGTTCCTTCGGCTCTTGACACCACCTTCTGCTAACAATCGATTAATTTGGTCGTGGCGATACTGAGATTGCAAATGTTATCCTCCACATACAATTCAAAAGCACCCTGCGACCTTTTTCAGGTCGTCGCTCCATCTGGCGGGTAGCCGTCCTACCTCACGTTTGCTGAGTCGCGGTTTCCTCTCTAAAACTCATTTGCTCCATCGGCCGTCGGTTCTTCTACTGATTGACTCACTGGCTCTTTTATGTGCTGCGGGCTATTTTTCAGCTCGCCAAATTGAAGTCAGCAGCCTGATGGAAGCCATGGTGCATCTAGCGATTAGGGGCCACTCTCACAGTCCGTAAGACTTTTGGCAGTGGTCCTCAAGTTGGCGGCCCTGTGATGTGCCTCTTCACGCTCCGCTTGAAGAACCCGTGATTGTAAGATGAGGGAAACATGTGTGCGGGCAGGTCGTTCCAGGATAACCGAATTTCGGTTTATTGCTCAGAGATAGGTAGGTACTCCAAGTTATAAATTACTCGCATAATATTAAATATGCAGTTCTTTCTCTAACTAAACAAAGATATCATAAAACTGTGAAGTGATAAGTATGCAAGCAAAACGTGACCGTCTCATTTAAGCCATTTATTTTTATGTTTATATCTTTTTATTTCAGTTTTATTTTAAACTTGAAGTGTGTTTAGTGTGTTTTTGAATACTCGGGTTTTTCTTTGTCATATTTTATGAAGAAAACCGTGGGAAAAGCCTTGGTCGAAACGCCAGGCAGTGTATAAAACTTCAAAATAACGAAAATTTAGTAAGTGTAGTTTCTAAGTAGGTACTTACTTATCGTAGCAGTACGTGCTCTTGATTTTTTTTCATATCGCTTCATTAAACTTTGACACAACCTCGAAGGTGCTGGGGTAAAGTACGAAGTTAGAGTAAATTTTTCCAGTACAAGCGTTTGTAGAGCTTAGACTAGGTAAGCACTTAGCCTTTAAGTGGAGGTGTGTCCTGGGGCCATCCTTATATACCTACTTTTCCCCTTTGAGATTTTATCCCACGTGATAGATGGTGTGCCGTATTGTCGCGTGGATATGAACTGCCTGCTGTTGAAATTTTTCAAACCGCCCATAAAGGCCTACAACTTGGCTTAACGACTGCCATTTTACTGGCAACCATGACCAACGGCTTAACGTAACTTCCGAAGCACGGAAACGCTCGCAAATCAATGTCACAAAGTTGTCACGAGATGGTCACCGATCCATGAATGGCCACAATAAATGTTGCTTACTACAGTGATCGTTTACAGAACACTGAGTCCGCGGGGCCACGAGCGGTTCTCTTTTTTTTTTACAAACCAGGCATTGTTTTCTAAGACATTTTCCTTGTATCTTCTCTTGTTTCAGATTTTCCTTAACGGTGCTTAAAAGAAATTCACTAGCAGTGTCCTGCCTCTTCGGAGTTAAAGACTATGTTGGACTACAGTTCTCTAAACCACCTATGTCCGTTAGTGACTCACGAACGCCTGAACAAGGCTCTGACAAACTGGTTCAATGAGGAACACACCTTCATGTATTGGGAGGTAGGTTATTGTTGTACTTACACTAATACTGTGGAGTGGAGACCACGACTTGGCAAACGTGGGGTAGGATGTCCACCCGCTAGATGGACCAACGACCTGGTAAAGGTCGCAGGCTGGGATTGCATGAGGAAGGCGCAAGACCGTGTGTTGTAGCGTAAATTGGTAATGTTGGTAATGTGTTATTGACGGCCTCGTTGGTCTGGAGGTCGTACAGTATGACTGCGGATCACGAGATCGGTCGTGGTTTTGATTCTCACCGGAGACAAAAATTTGTGTTATCCATATTTATTTGTTGGATAGGCACTTACCGATTAAAACCACACGTGCTCTTCCACTGCCTACTGTTGGGAGCCCCGAAAGTCCTCGGAAGGAAGTCCAAGGATTCCCGGCAGACCTTGGCTACCACCACAGCTTCACCTATGGGTTCAGTTACTATCCCGCGTTTTTGAAGGATGGTTGAGGTGGTATTTCGCTTTTTGAGGTGTGAGGCTTGAATGATACTCCAACTTTATACCTCCATCTTGGCCCTGCTTCTGTATAGACGGCGAGGTCCCTAGGCCCCCGGTCCTGAAGGTCGATAGTCTTGGACTTATACCGCCCTTGTAGAGAGCGCCCAAGACTGTAAAACTCAGGTAGGAGAGCTATCTCTATCTTCCTCCACGCTGCCTCTTTCAAGACCTGCTAGTATATTTATGTCTTAAATTTACATTCTAGTACGGAGAGGTGGTCAATAAAGGAGATGGATATTATGGTGACATTATTGGCATCAAAATATATGGAACCAATAGAAGCGGTAAACTGAGTTCTGTCGAAGTTATTCTGAAGTGTATGCCTTCAAACATATCACGAAGATTGATATTTCGAATTAACGAATATTACAAGAACGAAATTAATTTCTACGAGAAAGTTCTTCCAGAACTATTACGCTTTCAATCCTCGAAATATGTTAAAAATCCATTTCGTAATCATGCCAAATTACTTTTTGCTTGCTCCGATGGGAATGATGATGTCATCTGTCTTGAAGATGTTACTGGAAAAGGGTTTAAACCAAACATTAGTCCCCAACTATACTTAGATTTAGAACATTGTAAATTAACTTTGAAAACATTAGCTGAATTTCATGCTTTGTCCTTTGCAATGAAAGACCAGGAGCCGAAAATATTCAAGACATTACGAAATACAATTCTCGAAGCGTACTTTAATGATTCTCGTAAGGAATGGTACGCAGATTTTTGGAAAAGGATTTCTAGTATTGCAATAAATGCTGTTGAAAAGGAATATCCAAATTCAATCTACGTAGATAAAGTAAAACAGTTTGCAGTACCAGAAAGGTATCAAGACTTGATAGATGCTGCGACCAAAACTGTTGAAACTGGTGTTATAAATCATGGTGATGCTTGGATAAACAATTATTTATATAAATATGAAGATGGATATGTAACTGATGTAAAACTTATAGATTTTCAACTAGCAAGATGTGCCAGTCCAGTTCTAGATATCTCAATCATGATGTACGCTAGTACTTCTCAAAATCTAAGAGATCAACACTATGATGAGTTACTGAAATATTACCATGATACACTTTCGAAACAGATCAGGGAATTGGGAAGTGATCCATTTAAATTGTATTCCTGGGAATTGTTTATGGAAGAAATTAAAAAGCTTTCCTATTTTGGTCTGGCTTTGAGTTTTGAAGCTGTACCTTTCATTGAGTTGACTCCGGAAGATACTTTTAATTTGGAATTTGAGGTACGTTACTCAGTTTTTAAGTCTATCAATAGTTTCCGTATTCTGATCAGGATCACACATATGATATATTTTGTTTACATGATCAATTGCGTCAGGGTCAAAATCAGGATTTATTATGTAGCTAAGGACTCAATCAAATTTTACGATTTCTGTTTAATTTTTTTTTAGACACTATGAATCAAAATGTTTTAGTGGGTGCTTTTTATAGACTAATAGCTGTCGCAAAAAAATCAACATTCTAGTTCTAAAGATTTAGGCTGGGCGTCACACAGTAACTTCATTAAATTATTTTTATTTTACAGGATGGTCTAGTTTTAAATATCAACGAGGTGGTAACTCTTGGCAATATCAAGACGAAGGAGGGTAGGCTGAGAGAAGCGAACAACGTGAAACACTGCGTTGACAGAGGATACATATAGACGGCGGTGTTAATATGCATATTATGTTTTTTTTTTATATTCGGCTCGCCAAATTGACGTCGCCACCAGCCTGATGGAAAGCCGTGGCGCATCTAGCGATTGGGGGCCACTTCTTACGATGGTCCTCAAGTTGGTGGCCCTGTGATGTGCCTCTTCACGTTCCTCTTAAAGAACCCGGGATTGTAAGATGAGGGAAACACGTGTGCGGGCAGGTCGTTCCAAGTTTTTATAGTTCGACAGAGGAACGATCTTTTGAAACGCTCGGTTCTGGCGAAGATTCTCTCCACTGTGTATGAGTGGCATCTCAACCCGGCCCGCGTTGTTCGGGATCGGAAAGGGGATAGTGCGATCAGGTTGAAGAGCTCTTTAGAACATTCGCCGTGATACATTCGGTAGAAGGCAGCCAAGGACGCTATGGTTCTTCGCTGCGCCAACGGTTCTCGGTGAATTTGTATTTGTATAAATCAAAGATATTTTCTACAACCAAGCACTGCAAACCAATTGCAGCGCCTAGGCCTGGTCATTATTTGCAATGACTCAGTAATTTAATATCATCAAAGAATCCTGAAAGAATGATGTTCTGATTGTTAGAAATGTCAAAGATTTTGCAATGAAATTTTAAGATTTTTGTGTAAAATACGTTATCCTAAAGTTAAATTGAGTTGTTTTTACCCACGACGGAACGGAGACGGTATATGCGCTTGTTTGGTGAAGATGTTCGTTTGTTTGTTTGTTTGTGCAAGCACATATTGCCATGTTTCTCCAAAACTACTGGTCGGATTTTAATACAGTTTTCAGTTATAAGTAAAGTAATTGAAAAAGAATAAAATAATTTAAAAACGCTCCCGACTTAAAAATTTAAAAACCGCCGACAAGCAAAATTCCTCCAAATAGTTAAAATATCGTTGTTGTGTCGGGGGACCTCTAATAAAGCACTTCCACACATGTTGTAGGAACGATCCCAGGTCCCCCGACCCGGCAACGCTATTATAACTTTTTGGAGGAATTTTTCATGTCTTTTTTTTTTTTTTTTATACTACTTAGGTGGCAGACAAGCTTACGGCCCACCGGAAGGTTGGTAACCGTAGCCTATAGACGTTTGCAACACCAGAGGCGCTGCACACGCGCTGCCGACCCGGGCGCAGGTTGTGACGACCCACAGTTGAAATTTTTCAAGCCGCCCGTAAGGCCTTCAACTTGGCTTAACGACTGTCATTTTAGTGACAACCGGGACCAACGGCTTATCGTGCCTTCCGAAGCACGGAAACGCTCGTAAATAAATGTCACAAAGTGGTCCACGTGGTGGTCACCCATCCATATCCGGCCATAGTAAATGTTGCTTACTGCAGTGATCGTTTACAGAACACTGAGTCCGCGGGGCCACGAGCGCTTCAAAATGTCGTCATGTCAGGAGTTTTTAAATTTTGAAGCCGGGGGCGTTTTTAAATTATTTTATTCTTTTTTCAATTACTTACTTTTAACAGTCGTGGGTCTTTTCAAAATTATTAATTTTGAATTGTTCTATTCAATAAATTCACGTTTTATTATTAAATAAGTAATTAACGCCATCTAGTAAATTAAGTGTATACTACATACATTACAAGGTCACTAGTTACCAACTTCTCAGTATGGTCTTGATGTTGTTTCTCAAATAACATAGATGACGCTTATTGAAATATCGCAGAAAGAACAAAATAAGTTTTTTTTTTTCGAAAATTATAACTATTTCCTTCTCCAACTTCATCAAGTTTAATTTCCTACTGACTAAAATTTGCAATTTTTTAACCGACTTCAAAAAAAGGAGGAGGTTCTCAATTCGTCTGTATGTTTTTTTATGTATGTTATTGGATCAGTTTTAATGAACTATGGATGAATAATAAAAAATCGTTATTTTGTTATTCTAGGTACTACTTATTTGTACCTCTAGTCTACACTCCGCGTAGGGACAGGAAAGACTACAAAATGTCGCGACTCCAATACATCCTGAGGCTGTCGTAAGAGGCGACTAAGGGAACACTGTTGCGAAACGAACAAAGAAGGAAAACTCGAAATGAAACCCGGTTGTCAGTAAAATGGCAGTCGTTAAGCCAAGTTGAAGGCCTTGAAAAAATTTCAACTGCAGGTCGTCATGACGCTAGATGCGCCACGGCTTTCCATCAGGCTGGTGATGACGTCACTTCGGCGAGCTAAATAAAAAACTAAAAATCGACCGTATACTGGGTGTAACAAAATTGACTCTCCAAATTTCATGAGATGACTTGGCATCGGAAATCAAATACAAATATTTAATAAAAAAGGGGGGTTATGTTCTTAATTTTTTTTAAATTTTTTTGTCGCACATTAAAAATTCGTTTTTTTACCGCGGCAATTCGAGGTAACATGGTCGCCGTGGCAAAACAGACAGCTATAGCACTGTATACTGTAGTTTGACTCGGCCGGATTTTAGAAATAAATGCCTACAGCCGCGCGGTACGTAAGCATGCGATAGGGCTGCCCACCCTGCATTTTAGTAATATGTGCCTACTTTAACTTTCTATTTAGTATTGCGATTGTAAATATGTACAAGGTGTAGGCAGAGGCATAGTATACGCCCACATTTTACCTTATAGTTTTACGTACGCGTAATAGATAGTGAGCCTAATGCAGTTGATTTTTTCAATCCGCCCACAAGGCCTACAATTTGTATTAAGGATTGTTGTTTTACTGACAACCGGCTTTCATTTCGAGTAAATATGTACCTTTTTTATTTAAACGAAAAAATACTTTGTGAGTAATAATATAATATCCCCGCAACGGCTGGCGGCGCAGGGTGGCGGCGTGGCGGCGCAGCGCCCGTTATCTACTAACGATTGAGTGAGACGGGTGTAGAAATTTGAAAACGGCGTAGACAATAATAATCGGCTCACCACATGTTTCGTCAGTGATAGAATCACGGAATTCTAGTCTTTATAATCATTGCGTTAAATTTTTGATTTACAAAATGAAAACTATTTTTCGATTTGAAAGTACTAGTCAGTCTCTAGTACACTAGTACTTTTCGTACATTGTCAAGTTGTGTTAAACTTTGGAAGTTCATATTTGTCTCTATGCGTGTAATAAAAATCAAAGGTGACAAAAATGCTGTAATTTTTTTTTATAAATAAATATCTAAATAATCACGGGCATTTTCACACAACGCTATCTGATCCCAAAGTAAGCTAGGAATAACCTGCTTGTGTTATGGGTATCAGACCACGGATATTAATACTAATATACTTTTTAAATACATACATATTATACATAGAAACAACCAGACTCTTGAGACAAACATTTATGGGTCACACAAATATTTGTCTCGGGTGGGAATCGAACCCACTACCTCCAGCGCCGCAGGCGGTATCAATACCGACCGCGCCACAGAGGCAGTCATACGGTGCTAAGTGTACTGTAACATCGGTCATCCACAAAGAAATGAATACTCTTGAAACATACCTAAATCATTGCTCTCAATTAAATAACTACGAACTGACAACGGAACTAAATGTACTACCTACACGTACTAGAGTTCCGAACTAGTTTTTTATTTGGATATTGTACTATATTGGATCGCACCGTTCACTGACTGAGCAAGCACAAGTCTAGTTTTAAACACAAACATACCTACTTCATGTAACAACCTAGTTCACTCGTGTCAATCACTTTGTTTAACTTTAGTCAACTAGTGGTATAGTACCAATTAGTACTTAAGTAAAATCAATTTATAGTCTTACCTTTCGGAGTTTCCAGGTAATCTAAAAAACGTTATATCTGGGTGCGTTATTGACGAATTCATGCAACCAAAACAAGCACAATAGACACTAGTTGTCATATTAAATATTTTTAGTAAATAAAACACGCGCGGTTACTATTTAAAAAACGACACACCTTCCATTCGTCTACTCGGCACAATCGCGACTGCGGACGCTGCTTGCTTGCTGAAAGGCATGCCGAAAACGAGAATCGTAGGTATAGCTTGCGCTTCGTCCGTTTGTAGGGAGCTACAATACTGGTTAAACAACATATATTTATACTGTGGCTATAGTTACACCCAATATTTTTTTTTTTTTGTTACTGGTAATAGTCAACTTTTTGTTACCATGGAAAGCGGGACCGCGAACTGAATTACATTTGGGCAAAGCAGCGTGTTTCATCTAAAAAAAAAATGATAAGGGTTCCTTTCACAGGTGAGAAATGATAGAATTTATAGGTAGTAATTTAAGGCCGTGGGTAGGCCTAACGACCTTCACCATACAAAACACGCGTCCTTCAGGCTAGGAAATGTAGCATTTTAGAGCTTATTTTAGTTGTAACAAGCTAATACTTATACCTACTTATTCAAAATCGAAGAAACCCAATTTATAGGTGTATATTTTCTTCAAATGTTGGCATATTTTTTTCTTTCGCGTCGATAAAAATTGATGTCCTAAAATCCATTCATCTAAAAATTTAAGGGTGACTCTACGATCGTTTTACTCATTATGTATAATTAATATACAATTTACAACAAAACTATATTTTGACACACATCTTGTAGATTAACAATCTATTTTTGGCTATAATTTTCCGTCTACTTAAGCAGACAAAAAACGCTTTCATATGCACCTCTTTTTCGTCATTTTCTAAACCAGTCCCCTTAAGTTAAGTTTTTGTTAATATTCAACTCTTAAGAGTCTGTATGACTCCAAATAGACTATTCCCTTGATCTAGATCTCACGACCCGTGAGGTCTAATGAATTAAAATTTTAACACAGACAACTTCAGTTCATAAACTAAAAATGCACTAGGCTAAAAACACGATTGCTGATAAAACCCTCGATAGATATTTGTGTTGAAAATACCTCGATTTCTTGAAATTTTATATCTCATAAGTTTTAAGTTATTTTTATAAAATAAAATATTTATAAGGAAGACAATAGTAAAATCTTCATTTGCACTAGACCACTTTTTTAAAATTGATTATACCTAGTTTTTTTATAATTAATTTATTTCGTTAAAAACGCACAAAAACCGATCGCATCTCTCTCTGTCTTGCACGCTAAAATGTATATCTTCTATCTTCTTTCAACAATTTGGCGTCTGGTAGGCTCTTAAGAGTATCGTGAACCTAATGTGGAAGAATAGTGAATCGATGACGCACTTGTTAGCGAACCGTTTAGTACGATACTTGCTTAGTACTTTTTTTTTAACGTTAAGGGAAAATCCTTAATGGATGCTATGCCAGACTCCTACCGACTAAAAAACCTCACGGAACGCCCAACAGCCTACGGTTGGGAGCCCCGGGTGAGCCCTCGGAAGGGTGTCCCAGGACTCCCAACAGACCTACGGCTACCACTGCGGCCAGTACTAAAATTAAAATACAAACATATACATTATAATTAGCACGAATCGGCGGTGCCAAATGCTGATTCGGCGATGTACGGGTTCAATGACCGTGCACAGTGTGTTAAAAAGTTAGTAAAAAGTTTGGAATAAAATAAATTCGATTCAATTCAAGATTCAAACAAACCGTGTACAAGTAGCTAACAAATTAGCTAATGCATGGAAACACTGCGCTTGTCGTGCACAAGCAGTGTAATGATGGAACTCAAGTGCTGTACTGTCGAACTCGGGCTCAAAGTGAACAAGTTAGTTCGCAAGTCTGGCGCCTATTACGTGTTGTAATAGAAATTGTTGCTATTTAATTAAGAAGCCTATTATATGCTACTAGCTGATGCCCGCAGCTTCGCCCGCGTGAAATTTGTTCCCGTACCCGCTTCCCGTATTTTATCCCTTTGAGGGTAGAATTTAACAAAATCCTTTCTTAGCGGATGCCTACATCATAACATCTACCGGCATGCCAAATTTCAGCCCGATCCGACCAGTTGTTTGGGCTGTGCGTTGATAGATCACTATGTCAGTCAGCCAGTCACCTTTGAGTTATATATATTTAGATTATGGCATCTTTATCTTTACATAGTATAAAATGGATTCGTTTTTTTATACTACTCACCAGAGTTTCACCTTTATCTCTGAGTATACCTACACTCATCACAGGCGAATGGCTTATACAGGCAAATAAATGAATGTTTGTTGTTTGAATGTTAGGATCTCGAGAACTAATGGATGGATTTAAAAAGGTCTTTTACAGCTTGGTAGCCCATTTTTGAGGAAACTTACAGGTTGTACAACATTACATTACAATGCATAGAAGCGGAGCAGCAATGAAAAATGTGACGCAAAGAAAATAGCAAGCGTTAGGTAGCTAGTGTGTTTTAAAATGTTATAAAAGATTGAAGTAAAATAACAGATTCAACTCAATATTCAATCAAACCGTCTGCAAGTAGCTAAAACAAATTAGCTAATGCATGGAAACACTGAGCTTGTCGTGCACAAGCAGTGTAATGATGGAACTCAAGTGCTGTACTGTCGAACTCGGGCTCAAAGTGAACAAGTTAGTTCGCAAGTCTAGCGCCTATTACGTGTTGTAATAGAAATTGTCGCTATTTAATTAAGAAGCCTATTATATGCTATTATGGCATCTTTATCTTTAAATTGTATAAAATGGATTCGTTTTTTTATACTACTCACCAGAGTTTCACCTTCATCTCTGAGTATACCTACACTCATCACAGGCGAATGGCTTATACAGGCAAATAAATGAATGTTTGTTGTTTGAATGTTAGGATCTCGAGAACCAATGGATGGATTTAAAAAGGTCTTTTACAGCTTGGTAGCCCATTTTTGAGGAAACTTACAGGTTATACAACATTACATTACAATGCATAGAAGCGGAGCAGCAATGAAAAATGTGACGCAAAGAAAATAGCAAGCGTTAGGTAGCTAGTGTGTTTTAAAATGTAATAACTAATAAAATATTGAAGTAAAATAACAGATTCAACTCAATATTCAATCAAACCGTCTGCAAGTAGCTAACAAATTAGCTAATGCATGAAAACACTGTGCTTGTCGTGCACAAGCAGTGTAATGATGGAACTCAAGTGCTGCACTGTCGAACTCGGGCTCAAAGTGAACAAGTTAGTTCGAAAGTCTGACTACTATTACATGTTTTGATGGCCTTGGTTGCTGTTGAATGCCATATTATATTCTGTGTAAATATTAATTGGACGCTTGTAACTCTGTCACGCTCAACTTCATCCGTTAAATTTAGTTGAAATTGAAATTGAAACATAATCCCTGGAAGTGCACTTACCTTGAACTCTGGTTGGTAGGTAGGCGCTGCTCCCAGCTTTGCGTTCGGGGTCTTGATTCACGACCGCGAAATATGCACACAGGAGTTATAACCGTAACTCTCGAGACTGTGGCTGATGATAAGCGATGTAGCGCGATATGATGGGTAATCACAGCGGCCGATAGCGGAGCGGAGCGTTAAGAGACGGGTGCGTGCGTATCTTCCAATAGCTATGGCGGAATGTGAAATGTAGGAAGCGGGCGGGATAGTGTTGCCATAGACAATACATAAAAGTAAGATGCGTTTAGTGCGTGAGTGTTGACATATAATAATTATAATAAATACCATTAAATACATAAACTAAAACATATGTATGCGTCGGTACTGGCGCATCCAACTTCGGGGGGCTTAGAGGATTCTTCCTCTACATTGAGTAAACAAAATTTAAAAATATAAAAGGAATGAAAACTTATGAACTAAAAATAATTCAAAAGCGTAGGAGTTATTGCGTGGGTAACGGGCAAAGCCGAGTTACAGGACGAATGTATTCACCAGAAGAAGTCTTAATTCTGACGACTCTAATTACACCATCCTTCCCGGGAAACACCTCTGATACAACCGCGAGTGGCCACGATAAAGGATGCGTATTGTCATCCTTAACAACAACTACTGTTCCTATCGTCACAGGTTTGGACGGCACATTCCACTTATGTCTAAGTTGGAGAGAGGTAAGATACTCTTTGCTCCAACGTGTCCAGTAACTTTGAACAATTCTATTTAATAATTGATAGCGGGTGAGTCTGTTATCTGGTAATAGGGGTTCAATGTGTTCAGCGGGTAAATATTTAAGCGGAGTAACATTAAGAAAATGATTAGGCGTTAGGGGGTTTGGATCCGATGGATCCGAAGAAAGTATGCAAATCGGACGGCTATTCAAAATGCCTTCAATTTGCACCAATATTGTACTGAATTCTTCATAGGTGAGTATTTGACTCCCGATAGCTTTAAATAAATGAGACTTAACACATTTGACATTAATTTCAGGCAACGAATTAAAATTAGGCCCGAAAGGTGGGCTGTGCTGAAACTGAATCTTATGTTGAGTTAGATATTTATTCAGATCATTTTTATAATTAGTGGACTGTATAAGCGTGTAAATTTCATTCAATTTTCGTTTCGCACCTATGAAATTAGTGCCTCCATCGCTGTACAACACTGAAACAGGACCCCTGCGTGAGATAAAGCGTTTAAAGGCAGCGAGAAATAAATCTGTACTAAGATCACTTACTAACTCTAAATGGAGCGCGTTTGTTGTGAGACAGACGAACAAGCAAATATACGCTTTATGACTTTTTACTCCACGACGCCTTATGTGAGTTACGTAAAAGGGTCCCGCGTAATCAACTGCGGTATGCACAAACGACTTTACTTGTGAAACTCTAATGGATGGAAGATCACCCATAGGTGGAGTTGTAGAACGAGGCCTAGCTTTAAAACATAAATTACATTTATGTACTCGTTGGCGAATCAAATTTCGTGCAGAAAGAATCCAATACTTTTGGCGAGTCAATGCTAACACTAGTCCAGGACCGGTGTGTAAATTGTCGGTGTGATAGTGGTCTACTAAGAGCGACACTATACGTCCTTTAGGTGATAGCAGTATTGGGTATTTTGTATTGTAATTTAGTTGAGAATGAGTAAGTCGACCACCTACTCTAATTAACCCTTGTTCGTCAAGAAAAGGGTTGAGTTTTAAAATAGCCTGATTTGGACAAATTTTAGTAGCCTTAAGTGCTTGTAATTCTACCTGAAAATACTTAGACTGATCGAAGCGAACCGCATAATATTCTGCGTATTCTAAATCGTATACAGAAAGTATACCGCGGGATTTGAGAATCTTAGTGAAACGTAATACATAAACCAGTGAACGAATAAATTTTACCCAACTCGAGCAACGCTCAGCAAGTTCGTCTATCATGTGAACGTGATCGGAGACAGGCATGGTATGTGCATGGAGAGAAGCTATTTTAATTTCCGGTAATTCTGTCTTCTCGTTATGATTGATTTTATATTCCTTCACAGGCCATGCATTTATAGGTGCGGACAGCCATTTCGGCCCGTGAAACCAAAGATAGTTATTTATTAACCCTTTAGGTGTCACAGGGCGCGAGACTATATCGGCGGGATTTTCAACCCCACGAACATGATACCAATGGGAAGCAGGCAGATATTCATTTACCTGAGCGATGCGATTAGCTACAAAAGTTTGAAACTTATGAGCGGGAGAGTGAATCCAGGTAAGGGTTACCGTAGAATCAGAGAATGCGAATATATTGTTTATTTGACACCGCTTATTAAAAACAGTGCGCACAGAATTAATTAATTTTGCGAGTAAGACCGCCGCGCAGAGTTCTAAACGCGCTAGCGTTTTATTAGAATCTGACACTTTGGATTTAGCGGTCAGTAGATTCACATTAAGAGCGTTTCCGTTCTCAGCCGTTTCTATTCGTACATAGATAACAGCACCATAACATTGCTGGCTGGCATCCGAGAAGCCTATTAGAGTAATTCGACGAGCGGATGTTAAACCTATATGTCTCGGTATTTTTATTTCAGATAAACGCGACAACTCCCTATGAAAGTGTTTCCATTTAGACAGAATGCAACCCGGGACCGTCTCGTCCCAATCCAGTTGTAATTTCCAACATTCTTGTATAAGCAACTTCATGTATGCGACCACTGGACTGATGATTCCAAGCGGATCGAACAAGCGCGCGGTTACGGAAAGGATCGAGCGTTTAGTGCATGTTAAAGGCATGTCGATCACTATTTTAAAGTTAAAGGTGTCATCGTTAGGTTGCCATTGCATACCCACGATCTTAGTGTCAACATGAGGATCCTCATCAAACTTGACAGCGAGACAGCTCTTATGAATTGACGGGATACGTGACAATAGGGTATTGTCATTAGAGATCCACTTAGTTAAGTTAAAACCTCCAGATTTAAACATAGCGACCATTTCCCTATAGGTGTCTTCAGCTAAATCTACATTCTCTATGGAACTAACGTAGTCGTCAACATACATGTGATTGTCAGCTTCGTACGCCGCCAGAGGATATAAAGCGCGACAGTCTGACGCGAGCTGGTTTACGACTCGCATTGCCAGGAAGGGTGAGCTGGAGACGCCAAAACAAACGCGGTTGAAATGATAGCTTTCAATAGGAGAATTGGAATCGAACCTAAATAATATTCTTTGATATGCATGATGATCTTGAGTAAGTTTCACTTGAAAATACATTTTTTCTATGTCCGCGGTTACAGCAACCGGGTACATACGCAAATTGAGAAGCAAATGAAAGATATTGTTCTGTAATATTGGTCCCGTATAAAGCAAATCGTTAAGCGATTTACCTGACGTGGTTTTACACCCAGCGTCTAAGACCACACGCGTTTTAGAGGTTTCTTTGTCAGGGCGATAAACGGCCCGATGCGGCATATAATAAAGTTGAGAGTCTAGAAAGCTATTTGATACTTTAGTGAGATAACCTTGATCAATATATGTTTGAATAATGGCATTATAATCGTTGCGTAAGTTAGAAGCGTCTAACTTTTTTTCTAAATTTAAAAACCTGCGTTTGGCGATTGTGTACGAATGCCCTAGCTCACTGGGAGGGTATTTAAAGGGAAGACTAACCGTATATCTACCGGTATCGTCGCGTGAGTACGTAGACGAGAACAGCTTTTCACATGCTGCGTCGTCCGTGCTAATGTGCTTCTTATCTGGCACCTGTTCTATCTCCCAAAAGCGTTGCGTTAATTGTTCGAGCGACACATCTTGAGTGTGACATAAGAAGGCCTTGTCGGACACGGAGGAATGAGACATGCGATCGCGGGGATGCTTGTTTGCCACTGGCGAATAAGGTAAAGCATGCGCCTTTCCCATTGCGACGTATCCGAGCGTGGTTTCTATCGCGATTACTGATGAGGTTGGGGATGTAATTTTTTGTGACCCTAAAATCATGGGGAAGAGTTCATTACCTAACAAACAATCTATACCACCCGGAGTATAGTATCGTTCGTCAGCCATAGGTAAATTTTGTAAATGGGTTAATTCCGCTGTATCAATTTCTACGTTAGGCAAAAAATCTGTAATAGTGTCTATAACCCGTGCACTAACCGAATAAGAACAGCGGGCATCAAATCGCGAATATATTTTGAAATGCGTAATTCCATAAGATTGGCTTTCAAGTTGACCTATGCCTTTAATGACAGAAGGAGCGTTAAGTATTGTTAAGTGCAAACGCTCACAACAAGACTTCGTAATAAAGTTACTCATAGACCCTGAGTCCAAAAACAAACGTATACGATCCGATTTATAATTTGCATATACACAAGCAGTCGGCAACAAAACCGTGGTCGCGCTGCTTGAATTACGCGGCGGAGGGATCACAGCCGATAACGACGCGATATTGCCACTATGTGACCGCGCCTCCCGCGAGTGCGAGCGGGACGGATCATCTGCCGATGACGCATGAGTCGACATGGAATGCTCGGACGGCGCAGTAGACGCGTTTGCCTGCCTCGATGCGTTGCCGGTAGCATGATTTCTTGTTGAATTTGATGCGTTCAAATTATTTTTATAACACAGTAAACTATGATGAGACCGATTGCAAATCGAACACCTATTAACAGATCTGCAAGCACTCACGTGATGAAAACCTAAACAATTAACACAAAAGGAATGTTTACGAACTATTTCATTTCGCGTTTCAACAGTCTCTTGGATAAAATGTTGACATTTGAACAAAGGGTGAGCGGAATTATTGTTACATACGATACAATTTTTTATGTTAGAAGTATCGACTGATTTCAAATTAGTAGGGCGGGTTTGCGTAAAAAATGATTTAGGTTTATTTAAATGAGAGGCGGTTGAACTCCGCTGAGCGCGATAATCACCTTTTTGGGAATGTGATGGTGAGCGGAGCGTTTGGAGTTTGCTTTGTTCTGTCAAAAATGTTTTGACGTCACTATATGTAGGTACACTCAAATGTCTATGAGATTGTTCAAACAATTCAAGCATAGGTTTATCAAACTTGCTTAATGCTAAATGAGTTATTATGAAATCTGATAAATTTGTGATAGGTAGCCGCTGCAGAGCTGCTTCAGCTGAACAAAAGTTCTCCAAAATCTGATCAGCCGATTGCCCTGGCTTCTGGTGTAACATTTGTTCTAAATAGCACGACGCCTGAACCCTGGTATCGTGGTATTTAGCCAGAAGGGCTTGCCAAATAACATCGTAATTTTGTGCGGTAGCAGCTATGCCTGAACAAACAGTAAGTGCCTTACCCGAAAGGCAACCTATCAAATATTGAACCTTTTCGGCGTTGGTGAGACGAGTATTCGTATGTATCACACTACAGAAATTTTCATAAAATATAGGCCACTTACCATAAGTACCATCGAAACCTGTGAGTTTAAGTGGGGGTAATTTGATATTAAAATTATCACTTTTCTTTTTATCGTCGAGTTCTTGTCTCAGAGTAGTTTCCGTTTGCTTTATGAAACAGTATAATTCATCAAATGTATTAAAAACACTATAACTCGGCTGTACCTGCGGATTATCTTTTAATTGTTCAATTAACAATTTATCGATAGTTTCGATGTAATCCGATCGGGTTTTATCGATAGATTGAACCCGAGCGAGAAACATCATGCGTACTGTTTCATCGGTAACCTTGAGACTTAAGTTGTACACTTCTTGAACTATGTGAAACAAACTTTGTTTTTTGTATTCTAGAAAATTTATCATGACCTGACTTTCGTCTGAACTTTTACTATGGGATTTGTCTTTGGAAGCCATGATAATATAATTGATACGAGATACGAGTATGTATATAAGTGGGTAGGTAATAGAAATATTCAGCGAAAAAGTGTAAAATTCGAACAACGATCAGCTGTTTGCTTAAATCAGCTGTTTGCGGTAAAGTATTCAGAGAACAAACCCAATATGGAGTCTGCCTAACAATCAGCTGTTAATCGTTTGAATACCGTTATGTATCGGCTGCGTTGCCCAGTACCGTCACAATAAAATAAATATATGTGGGTATAAAATTAACGTATAAATATGAGTTTTATCTACGATTACAATTCGAAAGATAATATGAAATTGTAATGAAATTGAGGAAAACTACGTTAAATTTATGACGGTTGAGAAAATTGTTAATTTTGGATTGTCCGTTTTTACTTTATGCCAAAACTCCTAATTACCAAAAAAATATCAAAATGATTGCCTAGAATCGGACAACCGGACTAACATGGCCAGGATGGTCCAAGTCCTGGGTAGCGATAATTTCGGGGGGCGCTACCTGCCAGCGGGTTGATTATATATAGGTAAATATGATTATGATAAATAGCGTAAATGCGTTATAGAATATGAGTACTTATGAGTAATATAAAATATGCGGTGTGAAAAGATAATTAACTTTTCTAATGCGTGCGGGTGGCGTTAAATATAATATTTGCGTTGAGTATTTATGAGTAATATACTAAATATATATCTGCGTATGCGTGAATTTAATAGGAAAAGAGGTAATTAATATTATTAGTAGAAAGAATGCGTTAGATGGAATATCCGGCTCGAAGGACCACACTTGGAAGTGCACTTACCTTGAACTCTGGTTGGTAGGTAGGCGCTGCTCCCAGCTTTGCGTTCGGGGTCTTGATTCACGACCGCGAAATATGCACACAGGAGTTATAACCGTAACTCTCGAGACTGTGGCTGATGATAAGCGATGTAGCGCGATATGATGGGTAATCACAGCGGCCGATAGCGGAGCGGAGCGTTAAGAGACGGGTGCGTGCGTATCTTCCAATAGCTATGGCGGAATGTGAAATGTAGGAAGCGGGCGGGATAGTGTTGCCATAGACAATACATAAAAGTAAGATGCGTTTAGTGCGTGAGTGTTGACATATAATAATTATAATAAATACCATTAAATACATAAACTAAAAAATATGTATGCGTCGGTACTGGCGCATCCAATCCCAATTAATACCTAAGTAAATGTAAAAGTAAATAGGTAGGTAACTTTGTTTTTTAAGTTTTAACGCATGAATCACTGAACCGATTCTTATGAAATTGGGTACAGAGATAGAATAAAGCTTGCGATAGGATATTTATTTTCTAACCGGGTATCATGTTACTGTGATAAACGCAGGAAGCGCATTTGCTAGCTTCATTTTTGAGTGGGTCCGTGCTTGGGAATGCCAAATTCCGGCTAGTAACATGGTAGTCGTTAAGCCAATTTTGAAATTTCAATAGCTTGTAAATAAATACACACACAGCCTATCCGTTTCAACACAGCATGCGGCAGTAGGGTAGATAGAGTGAGTGGAATACATCTTCTGTTGCAAATTTCTATCATCTAATCACTGTACGCTATATGTTGGTTTTGAAAAATTTAAGGAAATCCAAGGGAGTTGCATAATGTTTGAATTTTCATTTTCACATAAAGACAGTAGGTAATTACCGTAATTCGAACAGAGAGGTTTTTTTTACATGTGGAAATCCCTCATGGATGCTATGCCGGACTCTTACCGACCAAAACCACACGTCCCCTATCACTGCCTACGGTCGCGAGCCCCGGGTAAGCCCTCGGAAGGATGCCTCTACCTAATTTTGATACATTTTTTTATTCGGATTCCGTACGAAGTTCGCTGGGATTTTGAACGGCAATAGAAATTCAATTCCTATATGTAATAAGGGTCAGTTTGCCTTCACAACTTTGCCGTCAAATTGGCGGAGTCACTGCGGGTACGTCAGGTGTCTTTCCGTCTAAACTGACAGGGGGTTAATTAAAGAGCGAGATAGCTACATAGCATTACACTTAGATAGAGGGAGACAGTTATATTTATCTCAGGATGTTAGAATTTCAATTCCCGGTTTAGTACTAATCAGGCTTGTTTATTGGAATGCTGTGATACTTTAGTTCTACTAAATTCCATTGAGGTTAGGTAGAGGAAATTTCTTGCTAAGAAGGCGCTTTTTATACCACTAAAGATGCAGATAATCACAAAGCCCATTTCATAACAAGTGGTCACCGTTGTATGTGGACGTTTGCAACTCCCGAGGAGTCAACCTCGCGCTGCCGACCCTGAAAAAAATTTCCAAGACTCCTTTTAAGGAACCCCATTGTGTTGACGTATGGGAAAACCACGGCTGAAAGTCTTGAAGGCCTTATGGGCAAAAACTTATTCATAGAAATAGAAAGGTTCTGAAACCGCGTGGAAATCCTTACGGATGCTATGCCGGACTTTTACCGGTTAAAACCACACGGTTCCTTCCCATATGCCTATGGCCGGGAATCCCGGGTAAGTCCTGGGTATGAAGGACGTCCCAGGGTAGCCATATATCCTTCTGCAAACTTACCTGATTTATCGGGATTTGGTGGCGCCGGTTCTTACACTACGTAAACTAGTGGACTGTATATGAGAACTACTAGGGGAGGTCATCGAGTTGCCGCGGAGAGAGTTGGCATCGAATACAACTCGATAAATAAGGAAGGAATTCATTGACCTGGTGACGCCATGTGCTGTAAAAGCCGATGCACCGATCTCCTCTTCCTGACTCAGCATTTGCCGCTAACTTCACTTGATCACTTGCGGGATACGAGGGGCACAATCCGATCTGAAATAAGTCTATGAAAAGCAGTTGAATTCCAATAAATATCTATAATACTAAGAGCCACGTCCGTCGCCGTGATGGCTAGCTAGTACCTTCGAACGTTCAGTTCGATGTCACTTCAAATGCCATTCGATTGCCGCACTGCCTTTAAAGTGATATTGCTATATCACTTTAAAGGCAGTGCGGAAAGGAGATGGGTATGGGAGCGCGTGTCTAGTGTAGTCAATTGAGCGGCAAAATACAAATCTTAAGAGTCTGTATGACGCCAAATAGACTATTACCTTGATCTAGATCTCACGACCCGTGAGGTCTAATGAATTAAAATTTTAACACAGACAACTTCAGTTCATAAACTAAAAACGCAGTAGGCTAAAAACACGATTGCTGATAAAATCCTCGATAGATTTTTGAGTTGAAAATACCTCGATTTCTTGAAATTTTAACCTAGACCTCATAAGTTTTAAGTTATTTTTATAATATAAAATATTTATAAGAAAGACAATAGTAAAATCTTCATTTGCACTAGACCACTTTTTTAAAATTGGTTATAGTTTTTTTTATAATTAATTTATTTCGTTAAAAACGCACAAAAACCGATCGCATCTCTCTCAGTCTTGCACGCTAAAATGTATATCTTCTATCTTCTTTCAAAAATTTGGCGTCTGGTAGGCTCTTAATATCGGTGCAACCAGGATTGTTTTTGGGGTTATTCTTCCAAAGGCGTACCTGGGGCTCCCGGCCGTAAGTCAATGGTTAGGCAGAGTGTGGTTTTATTTCGTAGAAATTTGACATGGCATTCATGAGGATTACCATAAGAAAAAAACGTACTTACCTGATAATTTCTTTAAAAATAAATTTTAATGTTACTAGCTGACCCTCGCAAGGTCTATGAAAGGAGAGATATTTCTTCATCAGCCTCCTAGGAGCGTGTGAAACTGCCCTGTTTGCTCAATCAGAAAAGAACTTTAAGATTCATACATACATACATACATATGGTCACGCCTTTATCCCCGAAGGGGTAGGCAGAGGCATATTATATGCCCACATTTCACCTTTGTATAATTTGTCCCACGTAATAGGTGGTGAGCCGTATTGCCGTGTTTAAATGGACAGACGCAGGTTGTGACCTTGTGACTGCCTGCTGTTGAAATAAACCTTCAACTTAGCTTAACGACTGCCATTTTACTGGCAACCGGGACCAACGGCTTAACGTGCCTTACGAAGCACGGAAACGCTCAAATAAATGTCACAAAGTGATCACATGGATGGTCACCCAACCATGGACCGGCCATAGTGAAAGTTGCTTACTGCAGTGATCGTTTACAGAACACTGAGTCCGCGGGGCCACGAGCGCTTCTCAAAAGAAAAATTACAATCCCCTTAACCTGTCAGTTCTTTTATGACCAAGCAATCAGGCCAGAATAAAATATAAAATAAAATAAAAAATACCCTTACATTCAACGGAATAATTGAATTTTAGGTTTAGCGAAAGTTTAGATGTCTCTAATTTCTGAACTACAAAACCCTTAATATTGAAACTTGTGTGGAACAATGATTAAAGTACTCCCTTTCCAACACTAAAAAAATATTTGAAATCGCATCACGCGTTGAGAAATTCCAACTGAAAAACCATTTTATCTTTCATCCCCTCTCTCGCAGGAACCGCACAAAATATCGGGAAAATCTCAAACAAACAGACAGATAGACAGACAGACATGAATAGTATAAATTACATTTTCGACTTCGGTATCGATTATAGAAACGCCCTACAATTAAAATTTTCTAAATATCTTCCATGAATCGACTCTCAACCCTCTACAGTTTTATTATAGTTATGTATAGATTATTTTGTAAGAAGCGCTCGTGGCCCCGCGGACTCAGTGTTCTGTAAACGATCACTGCAGTAAGCAACTTTCACTATGGCCGGTCCATGGATGGGTGACCATTCATGTGATCACTTTGTGACATTTATTTGAGCGTTTCCGTGCTTCGGAAGGCACGTTAAGCCGTTGGTCCCGGTTGCCAGTAAAATGGCAGTCGTTAAGCTAAGTTGAAGGCTTTATTTCAACAGCAGGCAGTCACAACCTGCGCCTGTCCATTTAAACACGGCAATACGGCTCACCACCTATTACGTGGGACAAATTATACAAAGGTGAAATGTGGGCATATAATATGCCTCTGCCTACCCCTTCGGGGATAAAAGGCGTGACCATATGTATGTATGTATGTATAGATTATTTTAGTCTGAGTTTAAAGCACAAAGATAAAAATATTCCTCGTCAATACAGAGCAATTGAATCGAATCAATGTTTATCGCATAAATATGCGAGCCCCTTGCAATCAGAACACTGTTGGCTGTGACACGGAGTATTGTACATATAGATGAGACTTCTTTATAAATCTTTATCAACAAGCTTGGCTACTGTCTGAGATATTCTACACTCATCGACGTACAAAGTTTGTTAGTGTTAGACTACTTACTATTTACAACACTATATACTCGTAGTATATAAACATAGACAACACTAACGGCCCTTAAATGGCGGTTACAATAGGGTGAAGCCTTGTATCATTACGGCTCCCGTAGCTCAAGTTGAAGAGACAGCATTGCCCTGGTTTAGGCAAAGGTTGCGGGTTCAAGTACCATCTGGGCCAAGTTGTCTTTTTTCACTTTATAATAAAATATTATGAAAAAATGTCAGAAAATAACTAAAAAATACCGGTCAAAGGCGAATTGAACTGGCGCATAGAGGGTTCCGTACCAAAATACGGCAAAAAATCACTTTTTTTAATTGTAATCCATCCCTTTTTTCTGAGTTTAGAGAATTTGTTGTTATAGCGGCAAAAGAAATACATCATCTGTGAAAATTTCAGCTCTCTAGCTATCACGGTTTCTATAACTGACATACACACAGACATAAGGACGAAAGCAAAATCGTCCATACTGTCGACTCGAAGGCACTTGCTCGCTTCGCTCGCTCGTTGTGACTATATTGTATTAAATTGTTTGGCGATCAGAAATAAAGCTGTGTACCAATTTATCAGTTGAATCTGTGAACAGACGGGGAGGATAACATTTCAATTATATTTTTTATTAATCCCCGAAGGGGCCTACTCATAGCGAAAAATAAGTTAGTATGTGAGCCGTAAAATGTTCAATATGGCGACAGAAAATTAATTTCATTGAGCAATATTTGATGGTGCTATACCTCCTAAAGAGCGAAAAATTCTAAATCTATGGGCCTACTCCTTTGGGGATAAAGGCGTGACTAAATAAGAGCCATAGTATTCTTTTTTTAACGTTAGGGAATTTCCATCATGGATGCTATACCGGACTCCTATTGACTAAAAAACCTCACGTAACGCCCAACAGTCTTTGGTTGGGAGCCCCGGGTAAGCCCTCGGAAGGATGTCCCAGGACGCCCAACAGACCTACGGCCACCACCGCGCCTTGCCCACGGGGCGGTTCGGGTGCTATCCCGCATCTTTGGAGGTTTTGGGTGTGATCCCGCTGCTAAGGGGCGGCGTGCGTAAATCCCTCACGTCACGCTGCCGTCATGAACCTGCTTCTGTAAGGACGGTGAGCGACCCTCTCACCGTCCTCAGGCCCCCGGTCATGGAGGCCGCTAGTCTTCGGCGAAGACATGTCGGCGGCGCCCAGGCCGCCGACTGGGGAACTCGGGTGGGAGAGTTCTTCCCCGTTCCCGCCCCGCCGCCTCTTTCATGAGCATGACCTGCTCGCAGAAATAGGCGGCAAAGAGGTATAATACCACCCTGATATTAACGGCCACATTTCACCTTATAGTTGTATGTCCTACGTAACAGGTGGTGAGCCTAATGCGCTGTTAAAATGGGCAGGCGCAGGTCGTGACGAACCGCAGAATAATTTCAAGCAGCCCATAAGGCTTTCAACCTGGCTTAACGATTGTCATTGTACTAACAACCAGGTTGCCTTTCGAGTTTTCCTTCTCTACGCAATGGATCGTTTTGCGAAAGTGTTCCTTTTGTCGCCTCTTACAACGCCCTCGTGATGAATTGGGGTGGCGACTAGCGCACGGGGCGCCGTCGCCACACGGGGATATGGTGGGATATGTTTGTTACCCAGATGCAATCGCGCTGTAACCCATGAACCAATTGATAAAAGGATGGAAGGAACAAGAGGAGTTCACCCCCCCAAAGACACGTAATAGCACCCGAAACCCCCCTAGATGAGGCCGCAGTGGTAGCCGTAGGTCTGTTGGGAGTCCTGGGGTATCCTTCCGAGGGCTTACCCGGGGCTCTCAACCGTAGGCATTAGGTATGAAACGTCTGGTTTTTAGGCGGTATGAGTCCGGCATAGCATCAATGGAGGATTTTCCATCATTTTAACAAAAGAAAGAAAAGAAGAAAGAAAAATGTTTCATTTTTGCACTGCGCACACATAGGTACATTAATGAAACAAAATAAAATAATACAAAATTAGTCGAAAGTAAAACGAAAAATTAATGTATCTACATACTTAACAAAATAATAACTAGGAAAAAAAAACTACCATCTAATCTACTTCCTATATCTACGGCGAGCAAATGCGATGCACGCCACACAAGTGCTGTGCGTCTGGAGCGTTGTTGATCGCTCTTATTTTTTAACTAGCTGACCCGCGCAACTTCGTTTGCGTCACATGAGAGTGAGGTATGGTATTAATAATATTTCGAGTAGGTATTATAATGTTTCCCGTTGCATTTACCCCCGTCGCGCTTATTATAGTCGCGTCGCGTCGCTTGTATTCATTATGGCGCATCACATGAGAGTGAGAAGGATGTGACTTTAACACCTCTCGTTAAAGTGATATAATGTTTCCCGTCGCTTTTACTTCCACCCATCCGTTTTCCGGTATGGAACTTATCGCGTGCGAGTCCGACTCGCACTTGGCCGGTTTTGATCGTTCAGTTGACTGGCTGCCACTGCAGACCAAATTTACTCCCGTCACGTCGCTCATACTTTAAAATTTAATAAGAGGGTTTTTGTAAGTAAACCTTAAAAGATAGGCATATGCTGTCAAAGACTTTTTTATATAACTTTTTAAGAGAAACAATTTTGTAGTATACAATTTTTACGTAACTTTAACTATTTATGCAGCGTCAGCAATGGAAGCTCTCAAAAGAAAGAAATAATCCCCGTTCTCGAGACATTATTCATGGCTGCTCCGCTCCTATTCGTCGTGATGTTATAGTGCCATTAGCCAGCCTAAATAAATGGACTATTAAACTGTAAAAAAATTTTTGAAATGCAACCAGTAGTTTCTGAGATCCTAGTACAAACAAACTCTTCAGTTTCATTATATCGTGAGCAAACCTTAAGAGATAGACAAATTAGGTTATTGTGAGCGAACCTTAAAAGATAGACATATGCTGTCGCGGAGTTTTTTTTAGAATTTTTTAAGAGAAACAATTTCGTAATACACAATTTTTACCTAACTGTAACCATTTACGCAGCGTACGCCTCGGAAGCTCTCAGACGGTAAAAAATATTCCCCGTTTTCAAAACATTCTTGATTGCTGCTCCGCTCCTATTCGTTTTAGCGTGATGAAAAGTATACTATAACCTGCCCAGGAGTATGAAGAATAATTGTATCAATTTTCGTTAAAATCCGTCGAGTAGTTTTTGTTTCTATAAGGAACATACAGACAGACAGACAGACAGACAAAAATTTTACTGATTGCATTTTTGGCATCAGTATCGATCACTAATCACCCCCTGATAGTTATTTTGAAAATATATTTCATATACAGAATTGACCTCTCTACAGATTTATTATAAGTATAGATATAGATAGATTATTAGTTTACACACTGAGAAGTAAAACACGTCTTTCCCAGTTGACAGCGCCATCTGTCCCTCACTTGTCCACAAAAGAATGTGGCTGAGTAAGTAAGGTGAAAGATTGTGAAAATATTTAGGTGTTTGTTACTCCATCACGCTATACCCCTGAACCAATTCATAAGTGGTTATTACATAAAAAAACGGTCAGTTGAGTAAACTCCTCCTTTTTTGAAGTCAATTAAAAAAGTGAAGCCCGTTCAATTCACTTCCACCCCATCAATATCTGTGTATCCAAGACGAAGGCTAGTCAAATTTGCCGTGCTGCGAAAGCCTTGCCAAATCAACCGTGCTATAGTCGGGGAGCTCGGAGCTGACGCGCGGTGTCTCGCCTCGCAAATTCCATTTCGACACGAATTTATTCCGCTTTTTACGCTTGAGCGAATAAAGCGCGTAATTTGTTCGATATTTGATATGATTTCTGATGTTGCTGTTGAAGATTTAAAGGTGTTGAGATAATTCTGAAAGCAATTGATGTGCTAACTAAATCACGATTCCGCTCCAAGACGTATAAGGTGAAGGTATTAGTTGGTTGAGAGTAGTGCCTCAATGGTCCAGTGGTTAAGGTGTCTGGCCCGGTTAGCCAGAACATGCAGGTTCGAGTCCTGCTAGAGTCCGATATATTTTTTCCTTGAACTTGTGAATCAAGGGTGTATTTACGGAGATAGGTCAAAAAGTATGATTGGTGTAAAAAATTTGGGTACATAGTTGATAGAATTGTCGGTTAATTGGACGGAAAGGTTCTTGGATGGCGACCAGTGGCGACGAACACAAATACATAATTAAGGCGTTTTTTATATTTTATAAAAAATATAATATGAAGTTAAGTAAAAATTGAGTTTTTACTGTGATAACACAGTTTACTGTGACCACGTTATTAGTATTTCCAGTTAAAATTATTTCCGTGCTTCGAAAGGCACGTTAAGCCGTTGGTTCCGGGTGCCAGTGATGTGGCAGTTAGTAGTTAAGTCAAGTCGACAACAGCAAGAACCCACACTCTGCATCTGCCCATTTCATTACGGCATACTCTCATCGCTTATCGTGTGGGAATGATGAAATGTGGGCCTGTGAATGAATAATTCATACAACAGGCCCACATTTCATCATAAATCGTACGTTCGTAGATTGACACTATGCATCTGCCTACCCCTTTAAGGATAAAGATGTGATGTATATTTATTTCGTTTTATTTACAGCAGCAGAAATATCTCTTGACATTCCTTTTCGAATGTAGCACGGTAAAATATTTTCTAATAAATTGAAATACAATCTGAGAGTAAAATTAAACATTGAGTTATTTCTTATCTAAAATGGCGTTTCTTTCTGATACAAAGGAGATATTTTTGAATAGCGTTATGAGTTTCTTTCGGTTTATTCTCGAAATTATATATTTTGGACATGTTTAATAATTTTAGACGTCCTTTTACATTATTTTGTAAGATGATTGATCGACTGCAATACTTTTTTTTCATCAGGTCCATTTATTATAGGTAGGTTTATTGGCTGTAAAAAAAAAAAAATATTTTGTGCTAACATTAAACAACGATCGTAGCTTTATAATTCATCGGTATAAGATACAAATTCCATTATTCAATCAGTTTATTCTCATAAATAGGAATCTATCGAAATCTGCGAATGGGATGTATAAACGTGTGAAAAGTACGCTTAAACTAAACTTAGCTTAGAACTTTTAAAATACAAGGATACGCTAGCATTTTTTAAAAATATCACAGTAAAAGCATCCGTATCTTGGGAATATCTCAAGCAAAATAGTCTAAAAGCACGAATAAAAACTGAACAACATATGCATGAATTTTTACCAATTTGCTACGAGGACTACGAACTTAGTTCTAGACTAGGAGCTAACGGTCAATTTTTTGTTTTGAAAAATATTTTGTGGGGATGCTCACAACGTAGAAATTTTATTTATAACTAGCTGAGCCCGCAACTTTGTTTACGTCACATACGTTTACGTCACATAAGGTATATGAAAGGAGAGGTATTTCTTCATCAGACTCATCAAGTAGCGTGTGGAACTGCCCTGTTTGCTGAATCATAAAAGAGCTTAAAGATTAATCCTATTTTAAAACTAGCTCTTTTATGTTTAAGCCAACACGCCAGTTTAGATTTACCCATTTTTAGATTCATAAGTCTATGTATGATTCTTTAAAGTGATATAACTATTTTATTTATTAACCGATTGATATGAAATAAACACTAAATGTTAAGCGGAGCAAACCTTAACAAAATAAAGAAAACCGCATTGCAATCGGTTAAGCGGTTGCTGAGATTAGCGTGCACAAACGTACAGACAAACAGACAAAAATTCAAAAAATCATTGTTTTAGGTTCTATTGCGTCAATAATATTTTTTCTCATTTATCTTCCATGTACAGACAGCGACCAGTTACGATTTTATTAAATGTATTGATTGATTGATAATTTTAAAAATGTTTTATTTGCTCTGTAGATTTATTTGATCATTTTTTGAAGATAATGTGACACCTTGGTTTGAGAATTGCTATCATAGCTGGCGGCACAGTTGTCTTAAGATGGAGAAGATTTGTTTTAAAGTAGTTCGTGACATGCATTGCTCCGTGCCGCATCAAAATATGAGTTGGTAAGCTTATGAATATTAGGTACCAATGAAGTTTGTAAAGCTTTATAAATAGCATTGACGGCAATAGGGTGAAATGTGGGCGTGTAATATGACTCTGTCTATCCCTTCAAAGAGTCACGCGGTTTCTCCTACTACACTTCACTCGCGTAGTTCCATTCTAATGGTGAAAGAATTATCGAAATTCGTCCAGTAGTTTTTCAGTTTATTTGTTACAAACATGCATACAAACATAATTTTTTCCTCTCTGTAATATTGGTGTAGATCCTCTTGTGTTTAAAAATCGTAAAAGTTTGAATGACCTGATGAACCTAATGGGCAAAAAATTAGAAAGGATAATCTGATCAGAATTCAAATGTGTGTGTATGAGACTTTGAGCCAGTGATCTAAATCATTTTCAAAACACTTTTTAAGTAAATATTAAAATTTGCAACCTATCGCCTAAATAAAATGATAGATAAAACATGCAACTATTTCGGCAAATCAGCAAAGTCATTCACAAAGTCTTTACGTCTTAACAGCCACTCACAAAGAGATACAATCATAAAACAACGCCGCCAGCTCTTATACTACAAACACGAGTGTTCCCGAGAGTCGAGCTTATACTTTGACGATGCTTGACAAATGTACCGTCGTGGGGCACATTTCTCAAATACTCCAACCCATAGAGCAACGCGACCAGTACAAGGTGAGTACATACACATAGCATGTTTGCTCTATACATATCTGTGTGTCACATAGACACAGGGTGGAAACTTCATACAAATAATATATATATCTGTGTGTCACATACAGCAACGCGAGTAGTACAAAGGGCAAGGGGAGTAGACATAGCATGTTTGCTCCATACATATCTGTGTGTCACATAGACACAGGGTGGAAACTTCATACAAATAATATATATATATCTGTGTGTCACATACAGCAACGCGAGTAGTACAAAGGGCAAGGGGAGTAGACATAGCATGTTTGCTCTATACTTATCTGTGTGTCACATAGAGCAACGCGACCAGTACAAGGGGAGTAGACATAGCATGTTTGCTCTATACATATCTGTGTGTCACATAGACACAGGGCGAAAACTCCATACAAATGATTCGTTTTCAATTCTGTCCCCTACACTAATAAACACGCTATGTTTGTACAGAGCTTGAATGTGAGTGTAATCAATAAGGCTAAGCAAATGTTCCCTCAAAATACCCGCCAACTATAATGACAGCTGTGGCGGGACTGGTAGGGGTGGGGAAACTTGGTCAGTGAGTGGCAGTTAGTTGCTTATCTGTTTATAATACTATTATATATTATCTTTGACATAGAACAACGCGACCAGTACAAGGGGAGTAAATATGGCATGTTTGCTCTATACATCTCTGTATGTCACATTGAACAACGCGACCAGTACAAGGGGAGTAGACATAGCATGTTTGCTCTATACATATCTGAGTGTCACATAGAGCAACGCGACCAGTACGAGGGGAGTAGACATAGCATGTTTGCTCTATACATATCTGTGTGTCACATAGAGCAACGCGACCAGTACAAGAGGAGTAGACCTAGCATGTTTGCTCTAAATATCTGTGTGTCACATAGAGCAACGCGACCAGTACAAGGCAAGTAGACAAAGCACGTTTGCTCTATACGTAGTTGCGGGGGAAATCATATTTATACACAACTACAAAAGCAATCGACTGTCACTATGAACTTACACATTACCACTTTTTAAATTTTTGTTAGGGTGTTATTAGACCAATCGATCGACGGCATCGATCGAAGGCAGAATGATTCAGTCGACGTCGATCGATAATGTCTACATACCAATCGATCAATCGATCGCAGAATGGTTTAGTCGACGTCAATCGATTGTTTCTATCACATCAATCGGTCGATCGAAGGAATCGATCTATTATGATTTATATTTTTATATATGATTTAGTCGACGCCGTCACGTCGTCAACGGCGACTGATATTATCAACCTGTAATCGATCGATTGGTTGGTCGAAATACCAGTCGATCGATCGATTGGTATAATAACACCCTTAGACACTCTGACACAACATCATCTAGCCCAAACTTAAGCTATAAGCTTGTGCAATGGGATATAGACGACTTATAGACATATACTAAATTTCTAAAAACATACATAGAAAACACAAATATAAGAACCGACCCGGGAATCAAACCTAGGACCTCTTATCGGCAAGCGGTTACAGTGCCGAATGCACCACCGAGGCAGTCAATATGAATACGATTACCCCCCTCCCCCCCGCAACATTATGTGACAGGCAGAATACGTATAGAGCAAACATTCTATGTCTGCACTCCTTGCACTGGTCGCGTTGCTCTATGACACCAACCGCATGTTTCTACAAAACTTTGGTTATATTTCAATTCAATTCATTTCTCATATTATTTTTGTCTCGTATTTTCATTGGCGTGTGTAATATATTGGCGTAATGATTTCTTTATTGCCGTGTTGACTATTAAATAAAGGGTTGGTTTGAATATTGTTCTGAGGTTGGAAAAGGATTCTTTAGTTTATACTAGCTGATGCCCGCAGCTTCGCCCGCGCTAAATTTGTCCCCGTTGCTGCTTCCCGCGGGAACTTATTCCCGGGATAAAAAGTAGCCTATGTGTTATTCCAGACTATAATGTATCCCTGTACCAAATTTCAGCCAAATCCGTTCAGTCGTTCAAGCGTGAAAGAGTAACAAACATCCACACTCACAAACTTTCGCATTTATAATATTAGTAAGATATTTTTTTCTTTACGAAAGGGTAGGGATTGGTATGCTTGTTTTTTGGAGTAACTTAACATATGATCAGAGGCATATTATAGGTACACATTTCACCTTTTTAGAAATTTTACTTCGTTAGGTTTTGAGCTGTATTGACGTGTTGATATGGACAGGCGCAGGTTGTCACTGCTGTTGAAATTTTTCTAGCCGCCCATAAAGGCCTTCAACTTGGCTTAACGACTGCCATTTTACTGGCAACCGGGACCAAAGGCTTAACGTGCCTTCCGAAGCACAGAAGCGCTCGCAAATAAATGTCACAAAGTGGTTATGTGATGGTCACCCATCCATGGCCCCGCGGACTCAGTGTTCTGTAAACGATCACTGTAGTAAGCAACTTTCACTATGGCCGGTCTTGGATGGATGACCACTACATGACATCTTTGCGACATTTATTTCCGAGCGTTTCTGTACTTCGGAAGGCATGTTAAGCCCTTGGTCCCGTTTGTCAGTAGGTAATAAGACTGTCGCTATGCCAAGTTGAAGACCTTAAGGTTTGAAAAACTTCAACTGTGAGCGTCACAACCTGCACCCGGGTCGGCAGCACGTGTGTTCTTCAATCGTTCTTCTGGTGCTGCAAACGTTCATAGGGTACGGTAATCAACTATTAGGTGGGCCGTTAGCTTATCTGCCACCTCATTAGTATAAAAAAAGTAACTGACAGAGCGTCCCAAGCTATAAAATAGAGATTTAAAAAATTTATTAATTTAAATAGAGATACCCCTTATCTATAAAATAGAGTGCAGAGGGGCTTATGTCGAGACTTTGTCTGTAGTCTGTGACTCTGTTGCATTAAACTACGTCACTAGGTCACGTGGATCATCTGTTCATAGTTTGAAATAAAACAAAAATGATAACCTCAATCAGATTGAACTTTCACTTTCACAAAAAACGTGTAAGAGAGGGAAAGTCTGGTGAGAACGATCTCACGGCTTTCTTGTTCTCAAATTCAAAGTCACATAAAGGAACGACATCCAACAGTAACTTATGACGATCGTACTTCAAGCCAAGCCATCCGTCAGTCTCCCGTTCGACAGGATCCGTCATAAATCGCCCGTCACCGGCTTCGGGGCCGCTCAATCCTGTTGGATCCGGTTAAAACCGACGATGTCAGGAACACGAACTGAATTTATGATCTCTACTAACTGGTTGTGTCTAGATTGAACTGGATATGTTGTTTTAGTGAAATATCCTTTGTATTTCTATCGTAATTATTCTACCGTAGTTTGTGCGTGTGAATGTGTGGATGTTTGTAACTCTTTTACGCTCAAACGGCTGAACAGATCGGGCTGAAATTTGGTACAGGGATACATTATAGTCGGGAACAACACATAGGCTCTTTATCCCGGAAACAGGAACAAATTTTGCGCGGGCGAAGCTGCGGGCATCAGCTAGAAATATTATAAATGCGGAAGTTTGTGAGTTTGTGAATGTGTGTTACTCATTCACGCTATCTCTAACGGCTGAATGGATTTGGCTGAAATTTGGCACATAATTAGCCTTGAATAACATTATACTTAGCTTTTTATCCCGGATACTATGGGAACAAAATGCCACGCGAATGGAGCCGCTGGCACCATTTACTTTGTAATATTTTGAAATGCTTTACACTGCCTCAGTCGCGAAGTGAAAAGTGTTTTAAGAAAAGCTGCTGTTCGGTCAAGCAAGTTTGAAGAATGAAGATCTCATCAATGCAATAGTGTTCTACGGAGAACCACCTGCAAGTATGAGCGCCATAACCTCATCAATGAGCAGGTGCATCCTGCTGATCTGATGAGTTCATGACGCACAGAAGGAAAACTCAAAATAAAACTCTGTGCCAACCAGTCTGGCCAGACGTACCAAAATTATTGAGAAAGACCTACGCTACGTCTATATGTATAATGATATTAGTTGATTTTATTTTATGTAGGTACATTTAAACATTGTTAACAAAATTTAAATATTGTTCAATCAAATCAGCATATGGAAGTCCACACATCTGGACATTGCCTCTCCAAAGAAAGACCTACTTCTAGATATTTTTTTTTATACCACTAAGGTGGCAGACAAGCATACGGCCCACCAGAAGGACCGGTGGTCACCGCAGCCTATGAACGTTTGCAACACCAGAGGCGCCACTCTCGCGCAGCCGACCCTGTAAAAACCTTCTAAGACCCCTTTTGAAGAACCCCATACTGTAGGCGTTTGGGAAAACTGAGGCAGGGAGATCGTTCCACAACCTAAGCGTGCGCAGAAGAAAGCCCCTATCGGATCTAACCGTGCTGGAACGCTCCGGACGTAGAGTGTGAGGATGGATGGCGAGCGAGCGGTATTAACTGAACAATTGATTGATTGAACAAAATGTTGATTGATTTTATCATTATTTTTCTCTATGAATATTGTTAAATCAGATCAGCCTCTGGTAGTTCACTCCTGGACGTATACCTCTCCCAATTTACGCTTCAAAACACTTCAGTATCCAGACCCCCCCTTATGGTCTTTTCCATGTCGTTGGCCCATCAAGCGAACTAAATATTTTTGCCAATATGTAGAGAGTAAATTTTACTTTACTTATTTAACAGTAACTGTCCCATTTTCACAACTTAAAACCACGAATATTTTCGTGAAAACAAAGTGAGGCTCCACGCCGCCGGTAGTGACGTCACAAGCCGCCATTATTCTCTCTCACGCCCGCATCCGGGTCAAGAACATACTCTTGACACATTACACTGTCGATCTCTTGGCTCTAGGCTACCTAGCACGTAAAGTTATGGGTATTCAAATCTAGGCACATGTGTAAACTTACATAAAACTACAACTAAATATTTTTGGGGAACTGGGACCTGGGACACCGTGACCGTGGACTGAATTATTTTACAATAGATTCTTACCCCCATATTCATAATCGTTTATTAAACCTATTTTAGTTAAAACACACTTTAAGTCTATAGCTGTCTCTAACCAATGACAGAGTATAGTTAGAGACAGCAATAGACTTAAAATGTGTTTTAACTAAAATAGGTTTAATAAACGATTATGAATATGAATCTTGAATTCTTAGATCCGTGGGCATAGGCAAATCTCCGGTTTCTGACACCAAGGATATCGACACCACTGCTCTAAATAAGCATTTCTCTCTACCACCGGTCTCCTTGGATGCAGATATAAAGAGGGCGACCTTACTCAGACTTTTGGGTGAGCCTGTGCCCCGGACCTCTCCTTTTCAGTTTGTCTCCGTCTCCGAGTCCGACGTTAGGAGATCTCTTCTGTCCATTACTTCATCAGCTTCGGGATGCGATAGCATCTGCTCAAGGATGATCCTCCCCATTCTCCCTATCATACTTCCGGTCATTACTTTTATCTTCAATTTCTCGTTATTTACTGGTATCTTTCCTAAGGTCTGGAAGTCAGCTTACGTTGTGCCTCTACCTAAAATAACAAACCCCTGTTTACTAACTGACTATCGACCTATCTCTATTCTTCCGTTTCTCTCCAAAGTCCTTGAGCATATTGTTCATCGTCAGCTCTCCGTCTTTCTATCGTCTTCTAACTCCCTCAGCCCCTTTCAGTCAGGTTTTCGTTCTGGACATAGCACTGTCACTGCACTTATTAAAGTGACAGATGACATCCGGTGGGCTATGGAGCAAAAACAATTAACACTTTTAGTTCTCCTTGACTTCAGTAGTGCCTTCACTTCCGTCGACTTCGATGTTCTGCTTGCTACGTTGAGGTCTATAAATGTCTCCTCCTCCGCTGTATCCTGGTTTGACTCTTATCTTCGGGGTCGCACTCAGTGTGTTCGTATCGGTCAGATGTCCTCTGACTGGTGCGAGCTATCTGTGGGCGTTCCTCAGGGTGGCGTTTTATCTCCTCTTCTCTTCTCCATCTTTATCAACTCTGCTACGAGTCACATTTCCAGTAACTTCCATCTCTATGCTGACGACTTGCAGCTGTATCGCCATTTTACGAGTAATGAAGCACTTTCTGGAATATCATCCATGAACCAGGATTTGGATAGATTAAGTTGCTGGGCCAGGTCGGTCGGATTACTCATTAACCCTTCTAAGTCGCAAGCTATCGTCATTGGTAGTAAATACCAATGTGACAATCTACCTGTGTCGAAACTGAATCCGGTACTATTGGCTGGTATCCACATTCCATATACTAACTCCGTGAAGAACCTAGGTGTGATTATGGATACCACTCTATCTTGGAGTGCTCACATTAGCGATGTCAGCAAGAAGGTTCACTTTTCTTTTCACTCTTTGAAATGTCTCCAGAGCCTCCTACCCCTGAGGACGAGAATCAATCTGGCGCAAACTCTTATACAACCCATTATTGACTACGCTGACGCTTGCTATTTAGACGCCACCGAGGAGCTTCTGGATAAACTTGAGAGGTTGCAAAATTTATGTATACGCTTCATATTCAATCTTAGAAAGTACGATCACGTTTCCCATTTTCGCAAAGAACTCAAGTGGCTCCCTATCCGTCTTCGCCGGAACACTCGTATTCTTAATCTACTTTTCAATATCCTTTACAATCCATCTTCACCTTCCTATCTGAGGGAGCGGTTCTCATGGGCTCGCTCTCTTAACGCTCCTTGCAGGTCTAACCTCCGCCTACTTCTCAAAATACCTCGACACAAAACTGATTTCTACTCATATTCCTTCACTGTGCAAGCGGTCAGATGGTGGAATTCACTACCACCGAACATCAGAGACAGCAAAACTCTCACTACATTCAAAAGGAAAGTCCGTGAATATTATATTTCTACATTATAAACCTATTTATGTATTTATTAAGTATATGTAGGTAAGTACATATGTTTATTTAGACCGTATTTATATTTTAAGTACATATTTATACCTATCAATAATTAATGACATTTCGATTTATATTCTTTCATTAATTTTGTATGTATGTTTGTTTAGTTCTAACCTATTCCTTCATTTACACACTTTTGAAAGTTCTTTTTCCTTTTTCATGTTCTCCTTTCGCTGGTCTGCTGGGAGATATTTCTAATAGAAATAAGCAGTACCATTGTACCTATTTTTCTTAATGTTGTGATTCTTAAATTTCTTGTGTGTAAGTACATAAATAAATAAATAAATAAATAAAATAAATATGGGGGTTAATCTTTATGATAAAGCAGACACGCAATCATCAAATCAAATCAAATCAAAATTTTATTTATTTCACTTAGGCATTATACAGATGCGCTTGTAAAACGTCCAGAATATAAAAACAAAACTCTACCACCAGTTCAAAACGCGACACACCTGAGTGTCTGAGAAGAACTGGCAAGAAACTCAGTGGGTTATTTTTTTTTTTGCTCTATTTACAATTTAAAAGAATATAAAAACTATGCATTTTAACATTTTTTCTGAGAATGGCTTCCTTATCCAACAAATAATCATTGATTGTATAGTAGCCCCTGCAGTACAATTTACCTTTTACAAATCTTTTAAACTTATTAAAGGACATACTTTTAATTTCGTCTGGTAGCCTGTTGTAAAAGCGCATACCCATGAAAGAATTGCTGGTTTTGTGCCATCTGCTATGAAAAACAGCAAGGTTATTTTTATTTCTAGTGTTGACATTGTGTCTATCACCACTATCACTTAACTTAGCGAAACTATGTGGATTTCTTTGTATATATGTAAGGTTTTCAAAAATATATTGTGATGCTACAGTAAGAATATTAACCTCTTTGAATTTTTCGCGCAGAGAGACCCTTGGACCTAAAAATAAATACCAGTGTAGAATGAACCTTTTTAGGGTTTCGTACCTAAAGGGCCAAAACGGGATCTTATTACCGATACTCTTATGTCTGTCTGTATTTCTGTCTTTTTCGAAACCTTTCCACTAAGGGGACTTACTTCGAAACTAAGGGACCGTATTCACGAGCGAGAGAATCGCAGCGATATAATTTTGTTATGCCCTGTAAAAAAAAAATCGTTTACTGTGTCATCAAACAATTTACAAATTCAAAGAATATTTCTATTAAATTTTTGGTTATTACTTTCTGCAATTAAGAATATTAATCGAAGTCATCTTTTAAACAAAATTACCTATCACCGGTGACTCCGTTTTTCCACAGCTATAACTTGCATAGCTGTGGAAAACCGCAGTCATTGTTTGCTATAATACACACATCAACACCGCCTAGGGATATTTCACATTTTCTCAATTTTCAGCAAATCTGTTAGGAATAATATGCAACAATGTTATATTCTTAGGAAGCCCATTTTTCAGATTATATGTTAAAATAAAATAAAAATATATTTTCGACTTATATAAAATTTTATTAAAATGAAAACAAAAAGTAAAAAAATGGTGCAACTAAAGATGAATGTGTCATTTACGAAAAAATAAAAAAATAAGTAATTTCTTTTCAATTTTTTGCACTGATAGGAAAAATCAGTAGTCAGTAAAACCACACCACAACAATGGGTACAAGCACCTGGTCGCGGTAGTTTTCAGCGGTCATGGTGTTTCTAATCCAACGAGGTCCGTTCTTCCACCAAAACGAATTCCCGCCCAAACCATAATTGTCCAGCCCTTGTATGGATGGACTACCTGGGGGTGTTCTCACGACCAGGAACTCGCCAAACGCGTACTCTTCGTGAATCGGGATGAAAACCGAATCGGGACTCATCGGTAAACAGTACTACAGACCACTGGTTATCTTCCCAAAGCAAATGTTCACGAGCCCACTCTAATCTTCGTCCACGATTTCCTCTGCGTAGTGCTGGAGTACGAAGTGGCCTGCGAGCATGAAGGTTAGCTTCATGCAGTCTCCTCCTCACAGTTTGGTCACTGACAAGCATTATTTTGGTGTTCTGACTGGAGCCGTTGAACCAACTGCACGGCTGTAACGTTTGGCTGCATTCTCGCGGCAACTTGTAAAAATCGGTCTTTTCGTTAGGTGGTTATGCGTCTCCCGCCACGGTGTCTTTCAGCCACTTCCCCGGTTGCATGATAACGTGACCACAATCTTGAAATAACGTTTTGCCTGGTTCCAATCTCCTCAGCAATACTCCGCTGAGTAGCCCCAGCTTGGAGCATGCCTACTGCCCTTAGCATTTCTTCTCTAGTTAAATGGAGTCGCTGCATGACTTACACAATGAAATAAATTCGTAATTAATCAATAAAGCTTTAAAACTTCAACTGGACAAAACTAATACCAATTAACTATCGTCGGTAAAATTAAAATTTCGAACTTCGTTATACTAATGCCGCATGCCGCGCAAATCATTTGATTTAATTTCTTTTTTTTATTTTCAAATTTGGAATCATTCAAATATACCTACTAAATAAGATTCAATCAAAAGTTTTTAAAATCGGCCAGTATTTTTTAACCGACTTCAAAAAAGGAGGAGGTTCTCAATTCGTACGCTATGTTTTTTTTTTGTATGTATGTTACGCGATAGCAGCGCCAATTCTGGATGGATTTTGAATTTTTTTTTTGTTTGGAAGAAGTTACTTCTGAGGTGGTCCCATATCCAGGGTATCAGGATATATCGACGGCAACCACCGAAAATTGTAGGGACAACTAGTGCGTTTGTTAACTTTTTGATTAAGTACTTTAATGTACTAAAATTTAATGAAGGTCTGGACTCGATCTGATGATGGAACCGAAAGACAGTCGAGGGAATTCCTTAACGATTTACAGCAGCTATCTTGTGTTTCGGCTTGATTGGTTTGTGTTTATGAGAACTTTACACCTAGACACCTAGACTTTTCGGTCCACCCGTCACTTAAAATAAAAAAATAAAAATTTTAAATAAAAAAATAGAACCGACTTCATACAAATCTTTAAATATAAAATTTACCTAGCACATAGTAATATGTATTTTGATTTATCAGATTTTATTCAATATAATATTGAAGTTGGTGCCATTAATAATACCTACCTAAACCTATGGGTTTACTTGGCGCCAACTTCAATATGATATTGAATATAATCTGATAAATCAAAATACATATTACTATGTGCTAGGTAAATTTTATATTTAAAGATTTGTATGAAGTCGGTTCTATTTTTTTATTTAAAATTTTTTTGAGATGTAGAACTTTTGAAAAAATATCCCTAGACGGTGTTGATGTGTGTATATGTTACGGCTAATACCAGTTAGAACTAGGTGTAGCCATTTACTCTTGGTTAAACCTAGTACGAGCCGATTGTTTTCGGGTACAACTAGGTCTAGCCTTCATCATGCCGGCTACAACTAGGTCCAGCCATTCCCTGTTGGATAAAACTAGGTCTATTTGATATTATTCCGGCTAGAACTAGGTCCAAACAATCCCTATTGGATAAAACTTAGATGCGTGTCCTGCCAAGCCTATATATATGTTACGGGTAAAAGTTCGATAACATGTTAGTTTGCATCGGCATATTCCATCTTTAGCCGGTAAATGCGCACATTAACCGAAACGAAACGGCTATAAATGTATTCGATGGTCTTGAATGGTTATAAACCTTACAAATGGCAGGTGTCACTCTCGCTCTACTGTCAACGCGCCGTCACGGCCGGACTGACCTGCGACCGTCCTCGGGCGCTTAATTTTGTAAGTCTGAAATATCACAAAAAAATCTAAAGCTCACTTTGATAAGCAATCTGCTCGTCCAAACCTGACTCCTTTAATTAACAGTAACAACCACGTTATTACAACTGAACTGTACTTCCCAAAAACCAACCAAGCATGCAGTCAATGACACTTTTCTCTCGAGATAACACATGCTACGAATTAGCGTGTCTCTACGACTAACCACTGCGGTATAGCCCGGACGATACGGTTATCTGCAACTACTGTTAACTATGTTCTATCCATAGTCGACCTATTCATAAATCTCCCTAGACTGGATCGGGTGGGGGTTGTCCAAGACCAGCCACAAGTGCAAGGCCCTTACGACACCCTTCGACCAGCCTATCCCTAAGCTTCCCTAGACTAGATCGGGTGGGGGTTGTCCAAGACCAGCCACACGTGCAAGGCCCTTACGACACCCTTCGACTAGCCTATCCCTAAACCTCCCCAGACTGGATCGGGTGGGGGTTGTCCAAGACCAGCCACAAGTGCAAGGCCCTTACGACACCCTTCGACCAACCTATCCCTAAGCTTCCCTAGACTAGATCGGGTGGGGGTTGTCCAGGACCAGCCACACGTGCAAGGCCCTTACGACACCCTTCGACTAGCCTATCCCTAAACCTCCCCAGACTGGATCGGGTGGGGGTTGTCCAAGACCAGCCACAAGTGCAAGGCCCTTACGACACCCTTCGACCAACCTATCCCTAAGCTTCCCTAGACTAGATCGGGTGGGGGTTGTCCAAGACCAGCCACACGTGCAAGGCCCTTACGACACCCTTCGACTAGCCTATCCCTAAACCTCCCCAGACTGGATCGGGTGGGGGTTGTCCAAGACCAGCCACAAGTGCAAGGCCCTTACGACACCCTTCGACCAACCTATCCCTAAGCTTCCCTAGACTAGATCGGGTGGGGGTTGTCCAAGACCAGCCACACGTGCAAGGCCCTTACGACACCCTTCGACTAGCCTATCACTAAACCTCCCCAGACTGGATCGGGTGGGGGTTGTCCAAGACCAGCCACAAGTGCAAGGCCCTTACGACACCCTTCGACCAGTCTATCTCTAAACCTCTCTAGCTCTACCCCTCTCTAGCCTGAAACGGGTGGGGGGGTCCAGGACCAGCCACAAGTGCAAGGCCCTTACGACACCCTTCGAACAGACTACCTATCTCTAAAACTCATTAGCCTGGACCGAACGAGTGTGTCCCTTCGACCATCCGCACAGGGCATGGACCGGACGACACTGTCCCTTCGACCAGCTCACTCAATGCATTAGCCTGGACCGGACGAGTGTGTCCCTTCGACCATCCGCACAGGGCATGGACCGGACGACACTGTCCTTTCGACCAGCGCACTCAACTCATTAACCTAGACCAGACGAGTGTGTCCCTTCGACCATCCGCAAGGGCATGGACCGGACGACACTGCCCTCTCAACCAGCTTCACATAAATCAGACCCTCACTACACAGTACCATGCAAGCTTTTATCTTTAATCACACAAATCAATCAAACCAGCCTATTACATCCCACTTCTGATGTAGGCGATTCCACGGTTAGGTTAAGATCGTCCAAAGCTTGCCACGTGAGCATTTGGCCGAGTGACGGACAAAGCAATCACCAGATAACCATTTTGAACATGTCGCGGTACACTTACTTAATTAAACACTACTAAATTTATAACCGCGTGGCACAAGGAAGAACATTGCAACAGTGTCTGGGGCTTGCAACCCATACAAGCAGGCTTGAGGCGGCCGCCTTTACTATGATCATAAATGCTCACCGTTCCACCGATAACAATATTCTCCATTGCCCATACACTTTCACGTTTCTATCTACTGATGTCTAGTTTAAGACTGCGCCCACTGACCTGTAATAGTATCTGGACTGGTGATCGGTTTCATAAAAGTGTGCCTAATTGAAAATCGCCATTTGGCGCTGACGGCAGCTAGCGAATGTACTTGGAACTAATACTAGTGATGTACAACACCTGTCTTGGTGTCGATAAAAACTTTACCAGATATCGACTACAATGTTAATTTTATTTTTGTACCAATGATGTTTACATAATATGAATTACTACTTTAAAGTACCTAAGTAGGCTAACCATCAGGCTCGCGAATTCACTTTGGCGAGCTTAATATAAAAAAAAAGTGTTTGCTTAAACAGTGGTCGCAGGTATGTTGCCAAAGTAGTGTTACTATTGTAAATCGACTGAAAAATGACACCGGACACAGCCCACACAGTCATTGCTTGTCTTTAATCATAATTGGGTCATGTTAGAACTTAAAGCTAGGCGTCTAATAGGCGGATGGGCCGGGCCGGGCCGCAACGCAAAAATCCGCATGCCATACGTTTTTAATGAAACTGCGTTTGGTTGCGGCCCGCCTCTAGTAAAGGCAGATGCTACACAATTTCATATGAAACGTACGGCACGCGAATTTTTGCTCTGCGCTGCGGCCCGGTCCGCCTGGTGGACGCCTCGCTTAACGTGAGCCGTGCGAGCGTGCTCCCCGAAGCAGCCAATGCCAACTTGCTATTCCGCCTCAATGGCAACTATTTCCCATTTACTTCCCGAAGCAGCCGTGCCCAGAGAGGAATTTTATTAAGTGACAGGTTAATTAGGATTAGGATTTATTGTAGTTTTGTTTGTTTGCAGTAGGTAAGTACAGAGGAGGGTAGGTATTTAAAAAAATATGAAATCACACATTTATTACGGTATATTTTTAAATGCACATCTGTATAATTTTTAAAAGGAAATTATCTATATAAATATATCACATATTTTAAAAAGATTGAAAAACAAAGTAGATTCTCTTAAAATAGGCTTGTGTTCACTAAGAATAAATCTGATTGATGTGTGTTTCTAACGACTATGTCCAATATATAAATAACAAAAAGTAATATAAATTGGTACACAAATTAAGGATTAGGTACTATTATTTTTAGAAAATAAGATTGGAATAAATAGGCATTCCGTCACGTCACATCAAATACCTCTATCAGAAAGTGTGACGTAACAGTTTGCTACTTTGTCGTTTGACGCACTCTGGCAGTCTTGAGTCTTGACATCTTATGTCACAAGTCGTGTCATCTTGTGTAATTGCTTAGATTCTCACACGTTTTCATAAAATACAACAGATTTCAACAGTAAAAGTTCACCCCTAAACGTTTTTTTTTAGTACTAAAACTTTTTAAAAATCTAAATCACAAAACAACTCATTGAAAGGACTCATAAAAAAATTATACACATTTTCTTTTTGTTTAATTTGGCAACAAGTGACGTCACACGAGGCACCATGACAGTTTGGAGCGTTTTCGATACAAATTTAAATTGGGATATTTTTACATCTATATATTTTTTCTGCACACTAGGTAACTCCACTAATTAACTAAATGCACAACAGAAATCTGAATGCTGTACCGAAACCAAATTGATTAACTAAGCATGTACTGCTTAAAAAAACTAAAATATTACTCAAAACGAGATGACCTTTTTGTATCGAATTCACACCAAAAATTTGGTTTGTACACCGGATAATTATATGAGTTACTTAGCAAAAATACGAATTTCTTATCAAAAATACTAACTTACACTCTAAATTGTACAATCTTATAAAGGAATAGGTTAGGTTAGGTGAGTTTTTATTTTTTGATTAATGAAATTTCATTTTGTAAAGATGACTGATTAAATAAGATTTTTAATTAGAATAAAGGATGTTCCTAAAAGTAAATTAGGGAATGGTTTTCCTTAAAAAAGTTTTAATATGTTTGTTAAGCTAAGGAATTTTTAGATATACTATTTTGATAATGTAAATGATTGTTGTAAATAAATCAAAGTATTACATTTCTGTGATCATATAATCAGCAGATCATTGATAGGGTCGGCAGCGCGAGTGTGGCGCCTCTGGTGTTGCAAACGTTCATAGGCTGCGGTGACCACCGATCCTTCTTGTGGACCGTATGCTTGTTACCTTAGTGGTATAAAAAAAATATAAACATAAAGCTACAAAATTAAACAATTTTTAAAATTTAGGACACCAGCCTCTTGTTATTGCCGATTTAAAGAAAAGTAAATGAAGAATGCTTTCACTTGTTAAATCAATATGATAATTTTCAAACAAAACTTTATAACCGAATGTTTAAAAGCGAAAGTAACTGTAATAAAAGGAACATTTAAATATTATGAACAAGAGTAAATAATTTAATTATTAACAAAAAATAGTCTCACTAAGTGTTATAATTCAATGTTAGTGCTAGAAAGTTATATTTCACACGCTAGTTAGTTACTGTTTTGATTATCAACTACAATTTTAAGTGTTTATTAATAATTTTAATATGTTCATTAAATTATTAAAGAACTTTTACCATGCCTCTTGTTTTTTAAACTACGAATTTTGGCATTGGACAGAAAATTATCGATATACATTTTGACATCCCTATTAATCATTATAGGTTATAAAAATATTCGTAAAATCCCCGAAACTCGAAGGGTATTCGCTTATGATAGTAAAAAAAAACCTAAATTATGGTTTTATAATAATTGTTTAAAAATTAGATTCTTAGATTTACTTACTTGTGAAAAGAGACGCCACAGCCCTTCTCGTATCTTGTTTTACAATATACACACGATCTCATGCTAAATATCTACTTAATTACCTAAATTTATACCAATCACAGTAATAACTTAAAAATATTCGAAATTTCACACATAAACTCCTTCTGAAATAAACAAACAACGGCCATTTGCAAACTAATTTAGTTCTCAGTGCACTCGGCAGAGGCGCTTTGAATCGGCCCAAAAAAGTAGCTGTCATTTTGTATGGAATAGCCAGTCCAGCGATTATTATTACAGGTCAGTGACTGCGCCTCACAAAAAGGCGTTGCCGCTTAATATTGAAACTACCTTCATTGCTATTACAAACGAAACTTTACAAATGGCAGGTGTCACTCTCGCTCTACTGTCAACGCGCCGTCATATATAATTCAACAAATAAATGTAAAGTGTGGAAAACTATTTTTGCAGTGTTGTGTTTCTGTGAATCTTGTCTGTGCGTGCGCGAATGCGTTTGTGCGTACCTATGTGTTTTTTTATTATACCACCAAGGTTGCAGACAAGCAAAGGGCCCCCTAGTTTGACTGACGTTTGCAACACCAGAGAGAGCTACACTCGCGCAGACAACCGTGTAAAAACCTTCTAAGACCCCTTTTAAAGAACCCCATACTGTAGGCATTTGGGAAAACGGAGCCAGAACGTGTGTGTGTGTGTGTGTGAGTGTGTTTGCCTTTTTGTGTTGTGTGTTGTAATCTATACTAATATTATAAAGAGGAAAGATTTGCTTTTTTGTTTGTTTGTAACGAATAGGCTCTGAAACTACTGGACCGATTTGAAAAATTCTTTCACAGTTGGTTTGGGTTCACTCTTTGCGGTGAACATAGGCTATATTTTGTTCCCGTATTCCCACGGGAACGGGAACTACGCGGGTGAAACCGCGTGACGTCCGCTAGTAAGGCATATTTTTATTGACTCTCTGAAGGTTCGTCTTCATGAGTAAGAAAATCAGATCAGCGCGATTAGAAAGTCTATAGAAATAAATGACACGAGACGATACTATCGCTGCGATACTCTCGCTTCGTGTAAACGGTCCCAAAATCAGACCAACGAAATATTGCTACAACAATATCGAGAAGGAAACTCATCATAACATTGAGAAATATTTTCTTTGAATCGACACAAACAGTATTCGAGATAAAAAAAATAACTGAAATGTTTTTGGCGGGCAATGTTGAATTTTTCTTGGGTATTTGAATTTATTACAAAACGTTTTGCTGTTTTATGTTTGAAATGGAAATTTGTAAGATATTTTTTTGCGGCAAAAGAAATAAATGAAACGTTGAAGGTAGAAAATTAGTACAAAGAATTATTGACATGTTTCGTTTTTTTTGTATAAGTAATAATTTTGAAGCCCGTACTGTTTTAAGGGTTCCGTACCCAAAGGGAAACAACAGGACCCTATTCATGAAACTTCGACGTCCATCTGTCTGACGACACTAGGCTACTTCTCATGAACTGTTGTAGTTAGACAGCAGATTTTTCTACAGATAATGTATTTATGTTGCCGCTATAACAAAAAAATACTAAAATCTGAAAAAAGGGGGGATTTAGGTGGTAGGTACTATACCATAAACGTGACTTTTGCCATCTTTTGGCACGGATCCTAGTGTTTTTACGGGATTAACGGGCCCTGTCAAAAAAATACATTCGGGCGAGTGCGTAAAAGCGCTCGTGGCCCCGCGAACTCAGTGTTCTGTAAACAATCACTGCAGCAAGCAACTTTCACTATGGCCGGTCCATGGATGGGTGACCATCCATGTGATCACTTTGTGACATTTATTTGAGCGTTTCCGTGCTTCGGAAGGCACGTTAAGCCGTTGGTCCCGGTTGCCAGTAAAATGGTAGTCGTTAAGCTAAGTTGAAGGCTTTATTTCAACAGCAGGCAGTCACAACCTGCGCCTGTCCATTTTAACACGGCAATACGGCTCACCACCTATTACGTGGGACAAATTATACAAAGGTGAAATGTGGGCATATAATATGCCTCTGCCTACCCCTTAGGGGATAAAGGCGTGACCATACGTATACGTATACGAGTGCGTAAACATCGTATCAAATGGTATGACTCGCTGCAGACGAGAAGACGAAGTGGCGACATGTCACCCACCCCGGGCTTGCTAGTTGCTGTCGAAAACGTTTAGGTTTCCTAAAAGGCCTGCAAATACTATGGTAACCGGTGATCAATTGCTTAATGAGACTTCCGAAGCACTGAAACGCTTAATATAATTTTTGAATTTACAAGCGTTTCAGTGAATTTTGAATATAGAAAAATAATTGGTTTCGAGCAGCATTCGAACCTTGCAAGGTTTTTGCAAGAAGACGCAGGTTCGAATCGCGAAATCAATTATTTTTCCATATTTAAAATTCACTGAAATGCTTGCAAATAAAGACGTCACTTGAAGATGCCATGCCACTAGGCTATAAGCTCTAAGTTAGGCTCATTTAGTGTGGCTTTAGCCTTACAGAACACTGTGCTGCTGTGACTATGGGCCTTAAAACTCAAAGTATTTTTTTTTAAATAAGTAAATATTCTCGGACATTTTTCACCCAACGCTATTTGATCCCAAAGTAGGCTAGGAATAACCTGCTTGTGTTATGGTTATTAAACCACGGATAATAATGCTTTTATACTTTTAAATACATAATTATCATACATAGAAACAACTAGACTCTCGAGACAAACAATTAAGGAACACACAAATGTTTGCCTCCGGTGGGAATCGAACCCACGACCTCGTGATCCGCTATCACACATGATAGTCACTTTGTATTTGCTTTCATCCACTTCCTCTCATCACAAAAGATGCATCATACTCTCTCGCGAGTGTTATAAAATCTTAAACACATTTTCCACGGAAACTTGATATAAAAACAATCCTGTATTGCAGTAAATATTTATTTGTGTTTACTTCGGTAGCCTTAACCAGTAGGTCGTAGTAAGCTGTAACATGTTGTGCCATAAGAGTGTAGTATCTGGAGTTATTGTTACCGCTGGAGTAGTGTTTGGGTTTACAGGTGAGAATCTACCAATCAGACTATCACAGTAAATTTTTTTGGGTTTCGTACAGAAAGGGTAAAAATAGGATACTACTAAGACCGTATACGTCACCAGGTTCTAGTCTGCTAAGCGTGTTGGGAGTCCTGGGGTATCCTTCCGAGGGCCTACCTGGGGCTCCTAACCATAGGCTGTTAGGTAGAGAACGTGTGGTTTTTAGTAGGCAGGAGTCCAGCAGAGCATCCATCCATGTAAGATTTTCCTCACTTAACAAAAAAGGTTACTAAACGTGATTGTGATTTGCATTTGTGTCGATATTGTTGGAAGTAACTGCCCAGCCTTTCTCTTTCTGTTGAGCCTTTTTGAAGATCTTAGTTATTTTTTTGTCGTTAGAAAAATCCTACATGGATTCTATACCGGTCTCCTATCAACAAAAAATCACATGTATACTACCTAACTGCCTACGGTTGGTAGCCCCGGGTATCCCTCGGAAGGATACCCCAGGAAGGTTTGAAGATCTTGCTAAGGTCTAAATATATCATTCACATTCAAATTCAAGTTTAAACTTTGTTTGCATCCATGTGACATCCAACAGTTGTTACTTATAAATAGAAGGTTTCAACATGAAGCCCTGTTTGGGCACAGCAATGATAGGTAAGGTTCTTAAATGTTATACATTATTACTTATTACTCTTTCAGAGTAGGTAGGTAGGTATTGCCACAGATTAATAAATAGTTACTACGTATTACTAGGTACTGGTATTACGTAATTACTACCTATCAATTCTTTAATATATTCATTAATATGTAAAAATAATAATACCTATACCAATTGTTGATTATAGTACCACATAACGCTAGTAGAGTGGAATCGTCATCATATTTTCATATTTATCATGAAGCGTTACTTATTTTGATGTATCATGATCATGACGTCCCACAGTATTGTTAGCATGGGTACCTACCCATGCTAACCATACTGTGGGACGTCATGATCATGATACATCAAAATTGCGGATCAGAGCTACCAAAATTTGTGTCGTAGTGTCCCTTTTCAATTTTAAAATCTGATTTATGTTACCAGTTAACCTTTTCTGTCCTAGGAACCACAGACCTACCAAGTATACTTAAGCCACAACACTCACTGAGGTGGGCGCCCACACCGTGGCTAGGAGTACTGAGTGTGGAAGGAGACTGTAAGTAGCTGAATGGCTAGATGACTTATAGATAGACAGTAGAATGAATCGTATGTGGTGGCCTTGAGAGTTCTAGTGTCATTACAGCCGCTCTTATTGAGGGGTAGACACCCTACGTTTGCCCCACGATGGTGAGCATATTGCTGTATATAAATGGACAGGCGCAGGTCGTGTCGACCCACATTTTTAACTATTATGCCTTTAACTGTGTCCGTTATGCTAGCGTACCCAAGAGCTATATCGATTTGGTTACTATGCCATTAAACTCCGCGTAAATACTGCCTTATTAGTGTAAAAATAAAAAAACTCCCGCTCCGAATGTCATTGAAAAGTCTTGTTCAATATATCTGTTATTACAAGAGCATTCGTTATGAAATTTTGCATAGCGGGAGAAGTATTAACGCAGAGTTTTTGTGTGTAAACTCTATTGCTTTACAATTAGCCGTTTTCGAGTACCGCCATGTGTACGCTAGCTTGATCGTGACGCCAGCGTACACAGTGAAAATGGTGTTTATTTCCTAAACTAAAGAGGAAGAGTTTATTTTTATTTTTACACTAATTAGGCAGTATTTACGCAGAGTTTAATGGCATAGTAACCAAATCGATATAGCTCTTGGGTACGCTAGCATAACGGACACCCTTTAACTTGGTTAAAGATTGTCGTTTAACTGACAACCGGGTTTCATTTCGAGTTTTCCTTCTGTAAGCAATGGATCGTTTTGCGAAAGTGTTTAACGCTTAGAAGTTGAATGATAATTTTGATTAATTATGATTTAAATGAGATTTCGCTCTTATCGCGATGATTTTTTGATGAGGAATAATTATTAAATGACTGAGATCCCCGGCTTCGCCCATGCCCAAAGATATTGGACTAGAGTTTTTTTTAGATTTCTATGCATGTGTCTTACTTTGATAAATGGTAACCCTTTATTTTACTTAACGGTGGAATTTTAAAACGTTTCATAATGATACTGTATTGATACGAATGGTAGTTTACCTCAATTTTTTAAAGTTTTTAGAAATGTATAAATAAGGAATTTGGTTGTGCATTGAATCTTTCGACGCATAATTATATGACCAGAAACGGAAATCACTAGAATAGATGAGTGAGTCTATAGAGAACGTAGTACCTAAACACAAACTATTTAGAATTCATAGTTTTTGTTCTTGGTTTCAGACAAGATTTCAGCACAAGGATTAGTTCTAGTGGTCATGATATCGGATAAAATAGGAATTGCTGACGCGAAGAGTATGGCGGAGTTAAATAAGTACAAGTGGGAAGACATTAGGTAAATTATTATTAGATAAATTTATTTATTTATATTAGTGGACATTCTCAGTCATCTAGCCCAAATTAAGCTAATATGTATAAGCTTGTGCTATGAGATCTAGACGACTGATAAACATAATACAACCAGAACAAATAAATTACAACCAGACACAGAACAAATCAATGTGCTTATCACACAAAGAGATTTGCCCTGGGTGGGAATCGAACCCAAGACCTCCGAATCCGTAGTCAGGTACACTAACCCCTGGACCACGAGGCCAGCCAAGTGTTTATTTACTTATTACCTCCATGAGGTCATGAGGCATCTTCAAGACTACTTTCTTATGCATCCCCGAGTCGATCAATGTGACTTAACAAGTCGACGCTAATTTCATACGATCTAAGATTGCCGTGAATTGTTAAATTAATCATTGATGATTCAGCAACCGTTCTCCTAAGACCGATTCGCCGTTGGACTATTCGTCGACAGGATGATTCTTTTATGTCCGTTTCCTCGGCAGGATCTTTCACCTGTGGACATTTCGCCGACAGAACCTTTCATATGCGTCACTTTCGACGACAGCCCTTTTCAGCTACTAAGTGTTTCACCGACACGACGATAAACCTATAGCTCTTTTAACTACAGACCTATCCATCTATGATGGTGAAGAATTCACCGTCAATCTTAAGACAAACAATATTACTTTCAAAAAATGCACCTAAGTATAGCTTACTGTATCACCTGTCGACGAATAGTCTAACGGCGAATCGGTCGTAGGAGAACGGTTGTTGAATCATTATTGATTCTTCATAGTCACTGTAACGCGTTAGATAGAGCATTAGTTTATTGTATAGGTACTGAATGATTTGTTGGGAGTCCTGGGACATCCTTCAGAGGGTTTACCCGGGCCTCCCAACCGTAGGCTGTTGGGCGTTACGTGAGGTTTTTTAGTCGGTAGGAGTCCGGCATAGCATCCATGAAGAATTTTCCCTCACGTTAAAAAAAGGTACTGAATGATGCTCATGGATTCGCGCGCGTGTCATTTTGTTCCCCTTTCAGCTTCCCATGGGAATTTATTACCGGAATAAAAAGCCTATGTGTTATTCCAGACTATAATCTATCTATGTACCAAATTTCAGCCAGATCCGTTTAGCCGTTAGAGCGTGAAAGAGTATCAAACATCCACACAATAAACAAAACAAAATTGAATGTATTTCTATTAGTCTATACTAATATTATAAAGAGAAAAGATTTGATTGATTGTTTGTTTGCACCGAATAGGCTCTGAAACTACTGGACCGATTTTAAAAATTCTTTCACTGTTGAGAAGCTATGATCGCCCCGGTCAATATATGCTATATTTTATTACCGTATTCCCACGGGAACGGGAGCTACGCGGGCATGACCACGTGACTTCCGCTAGTTTACAATAAAATGTATATCTGAAGTGTATTCCTTTCAGAAATAATACACAAGTGTTGTTCTTGACGAAGACAAGCCAGGCTTGGTATGCTCAGGTGGAGAAGTTCGTCCTACACCCAGACTTCAATGACGAAACGTTGACTACTATAGCTTTGTTACATTTGGAGTACGACTTGAGTAAATTCGAGGGTAATTTTGACTCTGTTTTCTTTAGATTTGAGTTATTGTGTAGGGTTTTTTTGTCTATAATTAACAAATAGTAAATATTTGTGGACAATCCCACACAACATCATCTAGCCCAAACTAAGCTAATATAAGCTTGTGCTATGAGATCTAGACAACTGATAGACATACTTATATATTTCAAAATACATACATAGGTATTATACCTACATAGAAAACACCCAAACTCCAGTACAAACATTTGTGAATCCCACAAATATTTGAACCGACCCAGGATTAGAACACAGGACCTCCAGCTCGGCCGGCGGTTACACTACCGACGCGCCACAGAGGCAGTCAAAGTCAGTCTCTTTTAGGGCTCTGAACCTAAATGGTAAACACAGCACCCATACTGAGACTCCTCAGTCCGTCTGTCTGTATATCTTCAGGGTACAACCTGGAGACAGACGGACAGCCTATACATTATACATCTCAAAATCTTGATAGCTAAAGAGTTGAAATTTTCACAGGCGTTATATGTATTTATGTTGCCGCTATAACAACAAATACTAAACATTTTCAATTCAATTTCAATTTCAATTTATTTGTTAATTGCTTGTCACAGGTACATATAAAGTTGTTACATAGGTACATAGAAATACAGAACTTCCGTGACATGCCTTTTCAGGCGTACAATAATATTAGACCTAATTACGGAAGTTAATTTATTCATCCATGCAATTTATATAATGTCAATGATTTTTCCATTAATAGTAGGTATACAAATTCGAACAGTCTTATAAATTTTATAAATAAATGTCACCATTACTCAAATAAAAATACTAAAGTTGTCATTAGGTATGTAGATAAATCAAAATAATTAAACAGGAGTCAACATGTCATATAAAAGAGAGTCATAATACATTTTTATCGTTTAATAGTAGGTATACAAATTCGAACAGTCTTATAAATTTTATAAATAAATGTCACCATTACTCAAATAAAAATACTAAAGTTGTCATTAGGTATGTAGATAAATCAAAATAATTAAACAGGAGTCAACATGTCATATAAAAGAGAGTCATAATACATTTTTATCGTCTAGGTATTCATCAATTGAATAATAAGTTTTCATTATTAATAGTTCACGTAGTCTGTCTTTAAATATAAAAATAGATTCTGAGGATTTTATATGACCAGGCAACTTATTATAAATCTTTGCACTCATTCCAAATATACTTTTTTTAAATTGTTGAGTTCTACATTTTTCAATATGAAGTGTATCTTTATGTCTCTTACTCGAAAGTGTTATATATTTATTTAAATTATTTCTTACATATATTGCGGCTTCATAAATAAATAGCGCGGGAAGAGTAAGTGTTTTCAACCTGCGAAAAGAAGGCTTGCATGAGTCTATCTGTTTGAGTCCGCACATACTTCTAATACACTTCTTTTGGGCCTTGAGGACATATTCCTTGTTAACTGAGTTCCCCCAACATAAAACGCCATATTTAAGAATTGAACCTACATTAGCATGATAGGCCGTTAATAATGTTTCCTCATTGGCTACTTTCCTAAGCATATATAGGGCATAGGAGAATGAGCTTAATTTGCTACAAATTTGATCAATTTGCGTCTTCCATTTTAAGTCATAATCAATGTATATGCCCAGGAATTTAGTAACCTCAACTTCATTTATTATCTCTCCTTGATAATTTAATGTTAAATTGGTATTTATAGTATTTTGGTACTTAAATATAATATAATTTGTTTTGTCTAGATTTATTGTCAAATTGTTTTGTGTCATCCATTCGATTATATTTTTAAGGGATGTATTTATGTCCATTTCATAACTTAAACTATTGTTCTCATTAGTAAAAATTGCGGTACTGTCGTCAGCGAACAGAATCATGTTTTTGTTAATAGATTTTGGGAGGTCATTTATGTATACCAGGAATAGCAGCGGTCCTAGAATACTACCCTGTGGTACCCCGTACTTAACTATTTTCGGTTTTGAAGTATGCGTTATTTCAGTTTTTGTATCTTTATTAATTTTTTTGATCGTTGTAACCTGTTCTCTTCCAGTGAGGTATGATTTTATTAAACCTAGTGAGTTGCCCCTTACTCCATACTTCTCTAGTTTTGACAATAATATTTTGTGATGTACATGGTCAAATGCTTTGCTCATGTCCATGAAGAGAGATATAACACGCCTTTTTTGGTCTAGTCCTGTCATGATTTGTTGTAGGAAATTCAAAAGTGCAGTGTTAGTGGATTTTCCTTTTCGGAAACCAAATTGTTCTTCGGAAAAAATATTATTCTCCTCAAAATAATTGTATATATTATTATAAATAACCTTTTCAAAAATTTTTGCCATGACTGGAATTAATGCAATTGGCCTGTATGAGTTTATATTCTCTTCATTATCTTTTTTAAGTAATGGATTGACAACGGTTACTTTCAATTTTGATGGAAACACTCCATGCTCAATGCTTAGATTGATAATGTGACTAAGAACAGGTGCTATATATTCCGATATTAATTTAATTATTTTAGTATGTATATCATCATAACCAGTGCTGTTAGAGTTTTTTAGTTTCATTATAATATTATAAACGTCAATCGAGTCAGTAGGTTTCATGAACAATGAATTAGATTTATTGTATGTTATATTTCTATGGGAATTCAAATTTAAATTCTTATTACATTTAATGTCATCAATAAAAAAACTATTAAATAATTCAACAATATTATCCGGATCTGTAATTAAGCAATTATTATGTTTTATATGTATAATTTCATCTTTTGGTATAACATTTTTATATTTATTTATTATTTGCCACGTAGCCCTACTTTTGTTTTTTGCGGAATTGATATAAAAGTTATTTTGTGCTTTCTGTGTTTTATGAATGATGTTCCTAAGAACCTTTATATATTTTTTGTATTGAGTTTTTAGTTCTATACTTGGTGAGAGTCTATACCGCCATAACATTTGTCGTTTCTTTGTAGCACACAGCTTTAAGCCTTTACTAATCCATTTTGTCTTTTTCATAGCAGTAATATTAATTTTTTTAATGGGAAAGCACAAGTCATAAAAAAACCTAATTAATTCTATAAATATATTGTATGCGGTTTCCGGTTCAGTGCATGTAAAACATTCGGCAAAACTTAGATTTTTATGCAGTTTATAAATGTTGCAGTATTACTTCTGCTGTAATCCCTTTTCATCTTAGACCAGTGCCCAATATTGGTATTTCCCCGAATAGGGCAAGACAGTATCTGGGCCGTATGATCGGATAGAGATAAGTCAATCACTTGTGATTTCGATCCCCTAACATTATGTGCTATGTTATCAATACAGGTCATTTTACTCAATCTAGTTGGTTCGTTAATTGACAGTTTTAAATTGTATGCATTCAATAGTTGTTCAAACTGTCGCGAGGTGTTACTGGAAGCAGTTCGGTTTATATTGAAATCTCCGCATAAGATAATTTTTTTGTTTTTGTATCCTATTTTGTTTAATAACAATACAAGTTGGTCAAAAAATAGCTCAATATTTTCTTTAATATTATTAGGTGATCTATAAATACATATAATTATAATATTATGCTCTGGTAACTCAACGCCAGAGCACTCAAAGATATTAGCTATGCTGAGTGCTCTGGTTTCTATTACATTTGTGAATTTAAACGTTGACTTCACTAATATACACGACCCACCATGTCTGTTTTTTCTAGTATAATAAGAGCCGATAGCAAAATTGGGAACCTTTAATAACTTCACATCTGATTGAATCATGTTGTGTTCGGTTATGCATATTATATCTATATTACAATTTTTCTGATTACTACCTAGTGAGTGCAGATGTAAAATTAATTCACCCGATTTATTGGCTAGCCCAGCTATATTCTGATGAATTAAATGCAGACGGTTGTCAACGAAAAGTCAAGATATCAGAAGAAGAGCGAATGTCTTCCTTCTGAACATGTTCCGTTTGAGTGCTTTGGTCACAGGTAATATATTTCTTATCATTGCTACTAAAGTAAGGTATTAATTTTGTAGAATATGTCACATATTTTCGTTGATAGTCTTTACATAGAATCTCTTTTAATAGCAATTGACTAATATGCAAATGCAAGAAGCTGTATTTTGGTAAACATGAGTAATAATTCATGTCTAAATAGGTAGTATGAGTATAGTACAAACATAAGAATTTTAAAACATAGTTAATTTTTCTTTCATTTAAAAATCTATTATATGGAACCTCACAAACCATGACATTAGTATGCTTTGTCCTAGTCAGAAAATTACTCAAAGAAAATTCAAGCTTCCGTGGATCAACATCATTCGTACCCCCCAAAATTACAACATAGTCGTCGCCATTTAAACTACTGATCATTGAAGATTCCGATTTCAAGACTTCGGATAGCGGTGCTCCTGCTTTCCAAAAACAGGATACTTTAAATTTGGGACCTAACTGTTTTTGAAGGACTTGTTGCATTTTGCGTCCTTGCTGATCAGCAATTATTACAATTCTTGGTACATAACTCAATGAATGACCCGTGTCAATTGGTAATTTTTGTTGATTATTATCTTGAATCGTCATCGGTACCTGGATATTTGTAATGTCATTATTATTTGTCATATTGATTCCGTCATCATTCGCGAGTGTTTCACTGTCAATTTTATTCTATAAAGTGTCTTCAACAACACACTTTTTTTCTTTTATAGTTACTTGTCGTGTAGATGGTTGCGGCAATTTGGTGACAGGCGTCCGTCGTGTAGTTTTTGGCGGCTTGCGTGCCGATGAAATGGGTGTTGTCGTAATAATCGCAGAGCTGTTAATCTTTTTGTATGCTTCTATAATTTTCGTGTATTTAGAAACATCCATTTTTAATTTCTGGTTTTCCAAATTTAGATTTTCGATTTCGTGGTGTGCGGATTTCAACTCACTCGATAGTTTACCAATTTTTTCTTGTAGTTCAATCAGCAATAATTGGTTGTTATTTTTTGGAGAATCTGATAGACTTCTCATAGTAGAATCATAGATACTATTTTCATAAATGCTATCATTTAGTGAATTTGAAGGCATTACTCTTCTAGTTGTCACATTTTGATCCATAATTTCGTTTGAAGTTATAATACAAATCAAAAAGAAATTGTGCTTCACTGCGATTTGAACCTACGACACTTTGGTTCAACTGATCAGCGTCGTTAACCAACTAAGCCAAACTGACTTTACGTAATCACTGTGAAAATTGTCTTCACTATCGTGCAAGCAAAATTTCAAACTTGTTTTGTTTCTCTGGTCAACGCAGTGTTTTGATTGGTCGAGATAAATCGTAACCAAAGTTTGAATAAAAAACGAAAATTATTATATTGAAATACTTGTTTTACACTGGTTTTGCCTTTGTTTTTATAGTTCGATTGTATCAAACATTACTTGCTGAACGTAGGTGCACTTTATAATGATAGTTGTTTACAAATTTATCCGAAATTCTTAGTTTCACTTGTCTATATAATTAAGTGGTTTTGGCGATGTATTTCACTGATATATTCTGTGACAACAATAACACATGTAGTTTCAGTCTAGATCAACACTTTCACACCACTTTTGACACTATTACAGCAAAATTCACAATTTTACGATTATTTATATACGGAGCCGATGTTGACGTGTAAGCAGCGCCATCTGCGGTAACATATAAAATAACTAGCGGACGTCACGCGGTTTCACCCGCGTAGTTCCCGTTCCCGTGAGAATACGGGAATAAAATATAGCCTATGTTCACCGCAAGGAGTGTAGCTTTCCAACCATGAAAGAATTTTTTAAATCGGTCCAGTAGTTTCGGAGCCTATTCGTTACAAACAAACAAACAAAAAAACATATCTTTCCTCTTTATAATATTAGTAAAGATAAATAAAATAATAATAAATATTGTTGGACATTCTCACACAACATCATCTAGCTCTAACTAAGCTAAAAGATACATAGATATTATAGATAATTTACACCAAGACACAGAACAAATCAATATGCTCATCACACAAAGAGATTTGTCTTGGGTGGGAAACGAACCCAGCACCTCCAAAGCCGTAGTCAGGTATTCTAACCACGAGGCCAGTCAAGTCAAAAAAATGTTTAAGGGACTCTTACAACAAGCTTGATTTTTTACGGAACCCTTCATGCGTGAGCCCGGCTCGCACTTGACCGGTTTTCAAATACCACCCTTATGTTTAAATTAGGTACTGAGAGAATGAGGAGATGAATTAGAGAGATGCGAGCGCGAATTAATACTTTTGTAATAATTAAAAGCTATAATTTTTTATAATAAGTTGATCAAGGCCTTCTTTTAAATGCTAGCTAGTATTAGGTTGCAGCGCTCGTGGCCCCGCGGACTCAGTGTTCTGTAAACGATCACTGTAGAAAGCAACATTTATTGTGACCGGTCATGGATCCAAAGGTTCCCTTGAAAAAATCGCCTTGTGCGATAAGGCCGCCAATTGTATAACCTGTATTTAAGATTCTCAATGTGTATAAAATGTGCATGTGTTTTGGTGTTACAGTAAAGCTTAAGTAACTAATTACGGATGGGTGATAACCACGTCAACACTTTGTGACATTTATTTGCGAGCGTTTCCGTGCTTCGAAAGGCACATTAAGCCGTTACTTGGTCACAATTGCCAGTAAGATTGCAGTCGTTAAGTCAAGTTGAATGCATTTATGGGCGGCAGGCAGTCACAACCTGCGCCTGTTCATATCAACACGGCAATACGACTCACTACCTATGATGTGAGACAAAAAAAAATGAAATATGTGAAATGTGGGCATATAATATGCCTCTGCCTAACCCTTCGGGGATAAAAGGCGTGATCATATGTATGTATGTATCTAGTATTAGATATTAGGTTTAGGCGTATAATGTCAGAAACGCAAAATGACAGATTCGCAGAATGCCAAATGTTGGCATTTTTTCGCAAATGGTCAGAAACGAAATATGACAGTTTCGCAAAATGACAGATTCGCAGAATGACAGATTCGCAAAATGCCAGATCTTAGTTTTGCGAGTGATTCCGATTTAACCATTATTTTTCTTTTTATTTGGTTTAACTTTTATACACAACTAGCCACCTAAAAAAACTTAGGTGGTTATAAAAAAATAACCACGAAGGCTAATGCGGAAGCTCCGCTGCGCTCCGCTTCCGCCTTAGCCTTTTAACCTAACGTATCCAGGTCAGATTGAGCGGGGTTAATCCTGTAGTGCACATATTTTGAGAAAGGGACATTTTGAGTAAAGTACATTTCGCGAAAAGGACTTTTTTATGAGAAAGGACATTATGAGATGAGACGAAAAAATTGACCGGGGTTAATCCTATACGTCTCATCTCATAATGTCCTTTTCTCGAAATGTCCTTTTCTTGAAATGTCCTTTCTCAAAATGTCCTTTTCCCAAAATGTCCTTTTCACAAAATGTGCTTTTCGCGAAATGTTCTTTGCTCGAAAAGTCCTTTTCGCGGAAATGTCCTTTACTCAAAATGTCCCTTTCTCAAAATATGTGCACTACAGGACTAATCCCGCTCAATCTGATTTGGCTACGTTAGGTTAGAAGGCTAAGGCGGAAGCGGAGCGCAGCGGAGCTTCCGCATTAGCCTTCGTGGTTATTTTTTTTATAACCACCTAAGTTTTGTTTAGGTGACTATAAAAATAACATCAAATTTACCAAGTGAGTGGTGGTAACTTAATGGTTATAAGAAAAAATGACCGAGGTTAATCCTGTAGTGTACATATTTTGAGAAAGGGAAATTTTGAGAAAAGGACATTTCGCGAAAGGACATTTTGAGAAAAGGACATTTTAAGAAAAGGACATTCGAGAAAGGACATTATGAGATGAGACGGTTGATTCGTCTTGATTTAAGTTTTGGAAATCTATGTTGATTTATACTAACAAATAAAGAATTTCATTAATATAACTTGATGTTTTTTTATTCGAGATTTATCTGTCATTCTGCGAATCTGTCATTCTGCGAATCTGTCACTCTGCGAATCTGTCATTCTGCGAATCTGTCATTCTGCGAATCTGTCATTAAGCGAATCTGTCATTTTGCGAATCTGTCATTTTGCGACACCTGGCATTATGCGTTTCTGTCAATTCGCTAATCTGTCATTTTGCGTTTCTGACATTGTACGCCTGCACAAACATTTTGTACAGGTATGATGTTAAAATGGCCGTTTAAATTCAAAAACACATCGAAATCGGATGGAGAACTGTTCGCTATCGGATACACAAATCGTGAGTTTTTATACAAATATTGAAAACGACACTTGTACTGTTCTACAATATATTTTATAGTATTCGCTCAACGAATAGGTATCGCTATTCAAAGAGGGCTGCTAGTCTTTTGGGCACAATGCCACGGGGGCCTTATTTAACATAATAATAATTAGGTATGTTTCTCTGTAATTTTTAACAATAAACTCCTTTTATAGTATGAACAAGTATGTACAAAATTTTGTTTGTAAACATTTTGTTACAAACGAAATTTAATATCTTACTTAATTTTTATTTATTATGTTAACATTCATATTTATTTGAACTTCCTTGATACAAAACATAGCAGATAGCAGGTTTATTACCCGAACTGCCGAAGACAGGAGGGTAATGTTTTTCGAGATAATGTATGTATGTATGTATAATTCTTTGTCACGTCCTACAGCCTGAACGGCTTGACGGATTTTGACATGCAAGGTGTCATTTGATTCGTCGTGATTGTGTGAGTGACACCAGAAAAATTAAAATTTAAAAAAAAAATGGCTGACTTTCGGCGCTAAAATGAAAACGTTGATTTTTTTTCTTGCACGCTCTACAGCCTCAACGGCTTGACGGATTTGACATACAAGGTGTCATTTGATTCGTCGTGATTGTGTGATTGACACCAGGTACCTACATATAATAAAATTCATGGAAAATCAAAATGGCAGACTTTTGGCGTTATAATTATTTGACTGCGATGAACGCAAAACTACTGAATCGATTTTGATGCGATATTATGTGTTTATAAGGCCTTGGGAGGGACTTAAATTTTTAATTTGTTTGATTGCAATCGGTTGAGTAGCACCGGAAATATGACCAAAAATATAATAATTAAGGTTGTATTTTTGTGACGTCCCTTCACTAGGTACATGAAAATTAATAACTCCACTACCTACTAACATAACTAAAAAGTTTTAAATAAACTTAATTATTTATACTACAAAAAACCCGACTGCCAAGTGATTTTCTTTAGCTACTTACTGTTTTACTTTGTCGGCAACATTTGCAGGCGGGAACAAGCTATGGGAACACACTTAGCTTAGCTTGTTCTCGCCTGCAAATGTTGAAGACAAAGTCAAACAGTAAGTACCTAAAGAAAATCACAAAAGATATGTAGAGCTTGTTTTTTGCTTTTCAGTTGTATGTTTACTTGGCAGTCGGGTTTTTTGTATTATAAATAATTAAGTTTATTTAAAACTTTTTATTTCTATTTAATGTATTGTATCACCTATGTTTCCCAAATAAAAATTCTTAAGGTTCAACAAATTATAAAATATTAGTATGTTTTACTTTGGAATTTTCGTTGCTCTCCCCGTGAAAACTTAAAACACGCAACCTCCCTTTTTAATTTTAAGGAATACGAAGTTAAAGTTTGATAATTTTTTTCATCAGGAAATGTCTTGGAAGATATCTCAATGCTTTGTTTGCAATCACTTGTTGAAGTAAAACTGAAATCTGACTAAAATATAGTCTTGCAAAAACCACTTGATGAATTTTAATCGATTTTTGGATTTCAGGTAATAGTATTCTGGAGCAAACAGTGTATCGAATGGAATACGTTGCATTAAGTACATGTCAAAATTTTTATATTCTAGAAGCAGTAAGTTATAAATACGTACACAATTTAAAAAAAGTAGTTTAAGGAATTCTTCTTTGTTTGTCCGGGATAAAGACAAAAACTACTTAATACATTTAATTCAAAATTTGTATGAATATTAACAAGAGGTCAGGTTTACACATAGGCTATATATTATCACGCTACTTCGCCAGCAGCTGGGTAGAGAGCAATTCAAGTTTCAATGACAGTACAAATTATTACGTGAATATTTTATCTATACATATAATAAAACTGTAGAGGGTCGAGAGTCTGTACATGGAAGATATTTAAAAAAAAAAAATTGTAGGGCGTTCTCTAATCGATACTGAAGCCGAAAATGTAGTTTAAACTTTTCATGTCTGTCTGTCTGTATCCCGAATAAGTATCACGCCGAACTACTGAATGGATTTGAATGATACTGGGCAGAGCTTAAATATGATCCGAGGAAGGTTCTAGGATACTTTTGATCTCGATATGTCGAGAGGGGATGAAAGATGAAATGGTTTTACAGCTGTAATTTCTTACCGCGTGGACTGAATTGTTTTAGAATGGACTTAATCTTTAAGCTATTTTATGATTAAGCAAACAGGGCAGTTTCATATGCTCCCATGAGTCTGATGAAAAATTACCTCTCCTTTCATACATGTGGCGTAAACGAAGTTGCGAGGGTCAGCTAGTTCTTAAATAAATATTTATTATTTTCAGCTAGACACAAAATGGATGCGTCCTAAATACTACCATTGCTATAAAGTGAGCTTCAGTACAACTTCATGCGTGTTCGATCCCGGCATGGCACTGGTCCACTATAAGGAAGGCAAATATACGCTGGTAAATTACCTTAGAAAATACTTGCGTGGCTGAAAAAATTATTAAATTTTGTTAAAGATTTTTTCCGTATATAGCAGCAATTTATGCAATTACTGGTGTATTGGTTATTGTCAGGATCAGGGCTCTTTTGAAAACCTATAATTCTTTTTTGTACTATTAAAATGGCAGACAAGCTTACGGCCTAATGGAATGTGGCCACCGTAGCCTTAACGTTTGCACCACCAGAGACGCTGCATTCGCGCTGCCTGCATGAACCTTTTAAGACTCCTTTTGAAGGCTGCCTTCTACCGAATGTATCACGGCCAATGTTCTGAAGAGCTCTACAACCTGATCCCACCCACTCCTTTCCGATCACGAACAACGCGTGCCAGGCAGAGATGCCACTCATAGTTACACAGTGGAGAGAATCGTCGCTAGAACTGAGCGTTTTAAAAGATCGTTCCTCTGGCGAACTATAAAAATCTGGAACGACTTGCCCGCACACGTGTCCCTCATCTTACAATCCCGGGTTTTTAAAGAGGCACATCACAGGGCCGCCAGCTTGAGGACTACTGTCAGCAGTCCTACGGACTGTGAGAGTGGCCCCCAGTCGCTAGATGCACTACGGCTTTCCATCAGGCTGGCGACGTCAATTTGGCGAGCTAAATATAAAAAAAAAGAATAATCCCATACTGTTTGGGCGTTTGGGAAAACCGAGGCAGGGAAATCATTTCACAAGCTAAGCGTGCGCAGAAGATAGTCACTATCGGATCTTATCGTGCTCAAACGCTCTTCTTATCTTTCAGATGGGTTTAAGCGTTTGGGGTCCAGGCTGCTCGCTCCCAGCTCGTTTCTTCGATTTTGAACCATTTGTACCCTGGATAATGTCCAAAACGCAAACTCGACGGCAGCTGTGGGGATCAGATTCCATGGCTCCAGGAGAACTAATGCCTAAAGCACATGACAAATGGATGCTGGAGAGGATATATAACTTTAAAGGATTTGCTTTAAGACCGGGTAAGTTCTACCACAGGACGGAATCGCCGAGGACTATCGGCCTCCATGACCGGGGGTCTGAGGACGGTAAGAGGGTCGCTCACCGTCCTTACAGAAGCAGGCCCATGACGGCAGCGTGACGTGAGGAACTCACGCACGCCCCCCTTAGAAGCGGGATCAGACCCGAAACCCCCCAAAAGACGCGGAATACCACCCGAACCACCTCCTGGGCGAGGCCGCAGTGGCGGCCGTAGGTCTGTTGGGAGTCCCGGGACATCCTTCCGAGGGCTTACCCGGTGCTCCTAACCACAGGCCGTTGGGCGTTACGTGAGATTTTTTAATCAGTAAGAGTCCGGCATAACATCCTTTGATGTATTTCCCTCACGTAAAAAAAAACCATTGGGCGGAAACTCCATACAAATAATTTGTTTTCCACTCTGTCATCGTACAGGGCTTGAATTTGTGTGTGACCAATAAGGCTAAGCAAATGTTCTCTCAAAACACCCGTCAACTATAATGACAGCTGTGGCGGGACTGGCGGGGGAGGGGAAGCTTGCTCAGTGGGGGGCAGGGAGTTGCCTATCTGTATGTAATACTATTGTATTATCTTTGGCTCTACAGCTGAACTAATCTTTTGAAATTGGTACAGGGAAAGATAATAGTGGAATATCACATAGACTTTTTAATTTTAAACGCGGGCGCCATCATTACCTACACTATAAAAATACATATTGTAACATTTTTTAGAGTTCCGTACCCAAAGGGTAAGAACGAGAGCAGACAAGCAAGAAGACGCAGGTTCGAGTCCTGTTCGAGATCAAAAATTTTTGCACATTTTGTGATTAAGTTAGCATATCTACCTATTAATTGTTTTTCGAAATATTCTCTAAAGCTTGGTATGGTCTGATTAGCTTTGTGTAAAACTACAGTGGAGTTTTTTAATAGGTAACATTTGACAATTAATTTCACAATCATTTGACAATCAAATACTTGTCTTATTTTGCTCCTTAAGGCCACACCCAGGGCTAACGACCTTGAGCATATGGGCGATATGACTCGCCAACATAGAGTAGCGCAACTACAGAGACATCAGAGTAAAAGAACCACGGAAGAAGAAGAAAATAGTAGCGGAAATGCGTTCCTGGCTTCACCAAATAAACAAGAAAGTCTCACCCGACTACCCCTATCTTAAACATTTATTGTGAAAGTTCAATCCGATTGATGTTGTCATTTTTGTTTTAGTTCAAACTTTGAACAGATGACCTAGTGACGTAGTTTAATGCAACAGAGTCACAAACTACAGACAAAGTCTCGCCATAAGCCCCCCTGCAATCTATTTTATAGCGAGAGGCTAAAAGTAAATTAAAAAACAAACGTTTATATACAGACATAAGGGGTCTTCCACCCGCTTGAAATTTTTATTCCTTTTAAGAAACAAAATTTCATTTCATTTTATTATTACAAACCAACAAAAATATGTACGTACGTAAGCGTCGTAAACGCAGTTGCGAGGGTCAGCTAGATATGTATAAATAAGAAGCGCTCGTGGCATTGCGGACTTGGTGTTCTGTAAACGATCACTGTAGTAAGCAACTTTCACTATGGCCAGTCCTTGGATAGGTGACCATCCATGTGACCACTTTGTGAAAGTTATTTAAGCGTTTCCGTGTTTCGGAAGGCACGTTAAGCCGTTAGTCCTGGTTGCCCGTAAAATGGCAATCGTTAAGCCAAGTTGAAGGCCTTTTTGGCAGCTTGAACAATTTCAACAGCAGGCAGTCACAACCTGCGCCTGTCTATCTCAACACGGCAATACGGCTCACCACCTATTACGTCAGACAAATTCTAAAAAGGTGAAACGTGGGGACATAATAATATGCCTCTGCCTACCTCTTCGGGGATAAAGGTGTGACCATATGTATGTATGTAACTAGCTGACCCTCACAACTTCGTTTACGACGCTTAAGGTGTATGAAACATGAGGTATTTCTTCATCAGTCTCATCAACCGGCGGGTGAAACTGCCCTGTTTGCTTAATCATAAACGAATTTTAAGATTAAGCATATTGTAAAACTAGCTGACCCTCGCAACTTCGTTTACGTCACATAAGGTTTGCAAAAGGAGAGGCACTTCTTCATCAGATTCATCAAGCAGCGTGTGAAACGGCCCTGTTTGCTTTATCATAAAAGAGCTTAAAGATTAAGTTTATTCTAAAACAATTCAGTCCCCGCCTTCGGCGCAGACTGAATTATTTTACAACAGCCTTTATCATTAAGCTCTTTTATGATTCAGCCAACACGCCTGTTTAGATTTACCGTCACATTCCAAGGAACCCTTGAATTATAGGTTTTGAGAAAGTTGAGATATCTCTAATTCCTGAACTACAAAACCCTCAGCACTGAAACTTGTGAAGCAATCCTTAAAGTACTACCGTTATAACACTGAAAAAAAAATTGGAATCGGACCACGCATTGTGAAATTACAACTAAAAAACCATATTGTCTTTCATCCCCTCTCCCAAAGGAAGCTCGCTGAATATCGGAATCAAAGTATCCAGGAACCTTCCTCGGATTATAAGTTTTAATTGTTCCAAGTTTCATTCAAATCGATTCTGTAGTTTCTACGTGATACTTATTCGGGATACAGACAGACAGACGGACATGAAAATTTTAAATTGCATTTTCGGCTTCAGTATCGATTAGAGAACATCCTTCAATAATAATAAAACATAATAATAAAACGGGGCTTAATCATTAAGCTCTAATAGTTAAGAGCTTAATGATTAAGCCCCGTGGAAAATTTTAGAATAGATTCTAAAACAATTCAGTCCACGCCCTCGGCGCGGCCTGAATTATCTATACTTATAATAAAACTGTTGAGGGTCGAGAGTCTGTTGAAAATTTTTATTGAAGGATGTTCTCTAATCGATACTGAATCCGAAAATGCAATTTAAAATTTTCATGACTGTCTGTCTGTCTGTATACCAAATAAGTATCACGTAGAAACTACAGAATCAATTTGAATGAAAAAAATGATAAAGCAACACGCAGGTTTAGATTTACCCTCACATTCAAAGGAACTCTTGAATTCTAGGTTTAGAGAAGTTGAGATGTCTCTAACTCCTGAACTTCCTCGGATCAATTTTCATTCAAATCAGTAGTTTCGGCGTGATACGTATTCGTAATACAGACGGACATGAAAATTTTAAATTTCATTTTGGCTTAAGTAGGTATCGATTAGAGAACGCGTTCTTTTTTTTTAAATAGCTTCCATATTCAGACTCTCGGCCCTCAACAGTTTTATTATTATGTAAAGATATAGACTAGCAAGAAACTCGGCGGGCACTCACTTTGTCCACTTTTATACCTTAACCAATTTGCCGGTAGATGGTGCCTACTTGTGGCGACCCACAAGACGTACTAAGCTAAAAGAGTCAATTCTTTCAGCTTAGGTTGAGAGCAGTGTCTCAAAAAAGCAGTGTGTTAATAATAACTATAATATAAGTATTTTCATCAGTTGTCTATATCCCTTAGCACAAGGTTATAATAGCTTAAGTTGTGTGCAAATGTCCACAAATATTTCTTCATTTAATTATATTGAAATGATTAAGTACCGCTTACAATATAAGCATGACCACCTTTCGAAGTAATTTAATAAATCAATACGAAAAATAAGTTGAAATGCATTATATTCTCATGTAATGCAGTATGCATTGTGTAACTCGGGCTCTGGCTCTGTTACACGCATTACTCTGTACATGAATGAAAATATAACATTTTACGAGAATATTTTGCAGACCAGAGCGACACACGTCCGTCTAGCAACACGACTCCCCCCGCACTAGATTTTCGGGCGAGCGCGGGGAAGCAAGCAATGTGATGTATTCTTTGAATACATTATTAGGTATAATTAGTTAAAACTTATACTAATTTAAAATTGAAGAAAACCATGTTAGACGTCTATGTTTTCTTTAGTCTTTGATATACATTTTATTATCATTCATTAATAAATACATGTCATAAAACGGCTTCTTCTAAAACATTGTGGGCTAGTTCAGTGATGTTTTACTAGTTATTTATAATAAATACACAATTTCTGATGAAACCATTTTCTGGAACACATCTTGTAGATTTCAAATCTACTTTTGGCTCTCATTTTTCGTATACTAATACCGAGAAGAACGTCTTTATCTGCACCTCTTTTTCGCAAACTTTGTCAACCACTCCCCTTAAATTTACCAAAGAATAAATTATAATGATACAGGAATTCGCCTGATGATTTTTCAAACTCACATATCTTTCAAGTCCGTATCAATTCATTCACTTTCTCATTCATCATTCTCATTATGAAGATAAAGTTACCTATTAAAATGACGCAACTTTAAATCTAAAGTTTGCAAAAATATTTTGTTTTAATCCATTGAACTCTCTGAAAACTAAAAATTATGTATGATTTCAGTAAAAATTTTTAGAGAACAACCTGAAAAAGAGGTGGTCTACGGTAAATGTGACGAAGACAACATGGAGAATAAGATGCTGGTGTACCGAGAGGTGCAGGAGTACAAGACGAGGCAGGGGTTTGATAAGCGGAATATAAAGGCTGTTGCGGTGTATTCTGTAAGTATGACTGCGTGATTTTCTTACATATATACATATAGTCACGCCTTTATCTCCGAAGGGGTAGGCAAAAGCATATCGTATAACCATTTTACCTCTTTAGATTTTGTCTCACGTAATAGGTGGTGAGCCGTACTGCCGTGTTCATATGGACAGGCGCAGGTTATGACTGCCTGCTGTTAAAATGACAGTCGTTTAGCCCAGTTGAAAGCTTAATAACAACCATTTTACTGGCAACCGGAACCAAAGGCTTAAGAGTCTGTATGACGCCAAATAGACTATTACCTAGATCTAGATCTCAGGACTCGTGAGGTCTAATGAATTAAAATTTTAACACAAACAACTTCAGTTCATAAACTAAAAACGCACTAGGCTAAAAACACGATTGCTGATGAAATCCTCGATAGATTTCTGTGTTGAAAATACCTCGATTTCTTCAAATTTAACCTAGATCTCATAAGTTTTAAGTTGATTTTATAATATAAAATATTTATAAGAAAGACAATAGTAAAATCTTCATTTGCACTAGACCTCTTTTTTAATATTGGTTATAGTTTTTTTATAATTAACTTATTTCTTTAAAAACGCACAAAAACCGACCGCATCTCTCTCTGTCTTGCACGCTAAAATGTATATCTTCTATCTTCTTTCAACAATTTGGCGTCTGGTAGGCTCTTAACGTACCTTCCGAAGCACGGAATTGCTCACAAATAAATGTCACAAAGTGGTCTTGTAATAGTCACCCATCCAAAACCGGCCAAAGTAAATGTTGCTTTCTACAGTTTTACAGAACTGTGAGTCCGCGAGGCCACGAGCTCTTCAATTTCATCTAGATAGTAGAGTATGAAAATTTTGAGAATGCCGTGAGACGAAACCGCCCAGAGTAGTCATAAATCTGAGTCAGTGTGAGAATCACCAAGTCGAGCCATAGTGCGGCGGTGAGCGGCATTATATTTAACAGTACATGTGGTGTTCTTTCAAAAGTCCAACATTTTCCACCAAGTACCACCAGTCAACAAAATAAATAAATAATAACTGTTATGTACTCATTCTTATATTCAATTTTCAGTTATCCTTATACGACACGAAATTCTATCCCACAAATTACTCCTGCATACAAATTTTAGCTAAATGCAAGCAAAAATCGGACAGCATACTCGAATACAAGTTAAGCTATGAAACGAATCCTATAGACCGTTATGTCAAGTACGTGCCTTTCCACGGAGCATCCTACAGAAACTTATTCAGACCCTTGGTACCTACTATCGTGGGTAAATATGAAATAATTGAACCAGAACGAACCCATCTGATTTTTAGTTTCGAATTTGAAAAAGAAGCTAATATTGAAATACAATTCTACGGGATTCGTGTGACCACGACTCCGCCAATAAGAAGTAAGTTTTATAATATTCTTTGTAGCTTATTCATAACTAGCTGTTGCCCGCGACTTCGTACGCGTGAAAATTATGTTACAATGCCAATTTGATTGCTCTCTGCTTAGCCCCTAGGATATGTAGCGTGATAATATATTATAGCCTATTTGAAGACCCTACCCCTAGTTAATATTTGTGCAAAATTTGAATCAAATCGAGTACTTTTCGAGATCCTTCCGGACAAAGCAAAGCAAACAGACAAACAGACAAACCGACAAACAGACAAAAAAATTTCTAACTACATTTTCGGCTTCGTTATCTTATGTTGAACACCCAGCGAGTATTTTTTTTTAATATTTCCAATGTACAGTTTTGACTTTTCTATCATTTTATTATATGTATAGATTTTCCAGATAATTGTGTGATCCATGAATGTTTGTTTCGGAGTTAGGACGTTTGCAAAGGTATCCTACTATCCTACTAATATTATGAATGTGAAAGTTTGTGAAGATGTTTGGATGTTTGTTACTCAATCACGCTCTAACGGCTGAACGGATTGGGCTGAAATTTGGCACAGAGATAGCTTATAGTCTCGAATAATACATAGGCTACTTTTTATTCGGTAACCAAATTTCAAGCGGGAGAAGCCACGCGCTTCAGCTAGTCTAGATCCCATAGCACAAGCTTATTTCTAAAGTGAAACTTTTAATTATTACATCGTTACATAATTTTTCGTTTTGTGTGTTGCATGTCGCGTGACGGTCGGCCGCAATAGCAAAGATAATATAATAGTATTACCACAGATTATGTAATATATTCTATAGTATTATATACAGATCGGCAACTCCCTGCCTCCCACTGAGTAAGCTTCCCCATCCCCCCACCAAAGTTGATGTGTCTATTGCCGTGACAGTACTTTAGAGAGTGACACTGCGTTGCATTACGTATTACTACCTACGTACTTTGTGGTATTACTTTGGTTTAATTTGTGCTTAGCCGAGGGTAGATTTGAAAAAAAAAATACCTACATTCATGAGATTGCGTTCTGTTCCTTATTATTTTGTTTCCATAGCTAGTGTCCGTAGTATACTCACACACACATTCAAGCTTGATTCAAGCATTCACATTACGTGTATATTAGTGTGGGTGAAAACGAACATTTTTGTATGGAGTTTCCGCCGTGGCCATAGTAGAGCGTCAAGGCCAATATGGCGGCATGTGAAAAAAAGTTTCACTTTTACCGTGGTTTCATAAAACCGCACAATCCTAAATTTTTTGATATACCACCACGGTGGCAGACAATCATATGGCACATCAGATGGACTGGTGGTTACCGCAGTCTATGGATGCTTGGAACACCAAAGGCACTTGCGCTGTCAAAATCGAATTAGCTTAATTTGGTCTAGATAACGTTGTGTGAGAATGTTCACAAATATTATTCTCTTATTTCCCTTTTCTTGTACAAATTGCTACCGTATTGTTGTCTGCCTCTGTCTGTATGTATTTAAAAGTATATAGGTATTAATATCCGTGGTCTGATACCCATAACACAAGCCGGTTATTCCTAGCTTACTTTGGGATCAGATAGCGTTGTGTGAAATGTCCGTGAATATTTATATTATATTTTTATATTTATTAGCACAGGGCGGATACTCCATGCAAATGATTCGTCTTCAATTCTGTCACCAACACGCTATGTTCGTACAGAGCTTGAATGTGTGTGTGACCAATAGGGCTAAGCAAATGTTCCCTCAAAACACCCGCCAACTATAATGACAGCTCGGTCGGGACTGGCGGGGGTGGGGAAGCTTGCTCTGTGAGGGGCAGGGAGTTGCCTATCTGTATGTGATACTATTATATTATCTTTGGTATGAGCAACCAATAAATTTACCTAAGCTCACGCCTTTATCCCCGAAGGGGTAGGCAGAGGCATATTATATGCCCACATTTCACCTTTTTAGAATTTGTCCTACGTAATAGGTGGTGAGCCGTATTGCCGTGTTGAGAAGGACAGGCGCAGGTTGTGACTGCCTGCTGTTGACATTTTTCAAGACGCCTAAAAAGGCCTTCAACGTGGCTTAACAACTGCCATTTTACTGGCAACCGGGACCAACGGCATACTGTGCCTTCCGAAGCTTCCGCTCAAATAAATGTTACAAAGTGTCCACTTTGTAGTCCCATCCAAGGACACAGTGAAAGTTGCTTATTGCAGTGACCAATAAAATACTTTAATCATTAAGCTCTTTTATGATTAATCCAACACGCCGGTATAGAGTTACCCATTTTTAGATTCATTCACTAAATGTTAAGTGGAGCAAATCTCAACACAATAAAGAAAACCACATTGCAAGTGGTTAAGCGGTTACTGAGATTAGCGTGCACAAACGTACAGACAAACAGACAAAAATTCTAACAATCATTGTTTTGGGTTGTATTGCGTTCAAAAAGCATACTTTTTTTTCTTATTTATCTTCCATGTACAGACAGCGACCTGCTACGATTTTATTATATGTATTGATGCTTGATGAGATTGATTGATTGACTGATTGATGATTGATTGATGATTGATTGATGATTGATTGATGATTGATTGATTGATGATTGATTGATTGATATTGATTGATTATTTTTACAGCACCTCGCCGTACCGAGTGGTGGCAAAACGTTAGATACTGTACACGTTATCGCCGCCCCTATAAAACCAATACATGGCATCGTCCTCTAGCATACACATATACCTATTGGAGTTGGGGCATAAAAAGGTATAGAACAACCAGATCCAGGCCTTACCCAAGACGTATACCGAAGAGAAGAACCACGAAAAGACCTCGTGGATCGAGAGGCACTACTGTTTCTAAATATTGGTGGAACAAATGGTGGCAGATTCAGACTAACCCACCACAGGATTGGTGGAAAGGATAGCTGTACTTATTATTGTTGATACTTAAGACAATTTTGTCGTGAAAATAAAATAATAATAATAAATAAGAATACATCTAGAGCCTCGATCAACATCTCAAGAGGCTCGGGTTAGGTAGTTGGGTCAAGAGCCAGATGCAAAGGGCAGTTCTCCTAGACACGGCACGTATTGTTGTCTGCCTCTGTGGCGCAGTCGGTAGTGATACCGCCTGCGGCGCTGGAGGTCGTGGGTTCGATTCCCACCGGAGACAAGTATTTGTGTGACCCATAAATGTTCGCTCGTGGCCCCGCGGACTCAGTGTTCTGTAAACGATCACTGCAGTAAGCAACTTTCACTATGGCCGGTCCATGGATGGGTGACCATCCATGTGATCACTTTGTGACATTTATTTGAGCGTTTCCGTGCTTCGGAAGGCACGTTAAGCCGTTGGTCCCGGTTGCCAGTAAAATGTCAGTCGTTAAGTCAAGTTGAAGACTTTATTTCAACAGCAGGCAGTCACAACCTGCACCTGTCCATTTAAACACGGCAATACGGCTCACCACCTATTACGTGGGACAAATTATATACAAAAAAGGTGAAATGTGGGCATATAATATGCCTCTGCCTACCCCTTCGGGGATAAAGGCGTGACCATATGTATGTATGTATAAATGTTTGTCTCAAGAGTCTGGGTGTTTCTATGTATAATATGTATATATTCAAAAGTATATAAGTATTAATATCCGTGGTCTGATACCCATAACACAAGCAGGTTATTCCTAGCTTACTTTGGGATCAGATAGCGTTGTGTGAAATGTCCGTGAATATTTATTTATTTATTTATTGTAAGGAGGTTCCTGTCTCCGCAGCCCTAACCACCGGTAGCTTGGTCCCTGTACCCGATGCCGGTGGGACGCTATTTTTTTATATTTTTAAATATATTTTCTTTTTTATAAAATTTATTTAAAAATTTAATTTAATAAGTAGATGTAACTATGTAAATAAAGGAATACAATAATAAATAATTATAGATATTTTTTTTTGTTTTTTGTCGGATCTTATTTATTTGAGCCATTTGGGGTCGAGACTCTTGGACCGTGGGGTCCTAGTGCAAAGCTCATTTACAGAGCTTTATGTAAACTTTTGGTCGACGGTTCTCATGACCAAAATGCTGGTGTATACTTAGGCCAGAGGCTCTCCATTGCAATACAACGTGGCAACGCCGCCAGCATTTTGGGCAAGGTTGTGGTTGACAGCGATGTGAAAGAGTTTTTTGATGCATAATCATATTCGCACTGCCGTTTTTTTTACTGATGCTCTCCTTGTATTTATATTAAATTGTATGTATATAGTGTATAGTATAGTAACATTAAGTTTTTTCAAAAATAAATATAAAGTTGTTGACAGCGATGTGGAAGAGTTTTTTGATGCATAATCTTATTTCCTATTGCCCCTTTATCTTATCTCTTATCTCTTCCTTATCTTATCGATGTTCCCCTGGTAAATATGTTATAAATTGTATGTATATTAGTATATAGTAACTTTAACTTGTAAAATAAATTTAATAATAGTCTTTTGATATAAGTAATAACCTCTTGATAAACACTCCTGTGTATTTGTAAAACACGTAATTCACTTCCAAATATATTGTATAATTAGAATAAAAAACAAAAAAAGACTTTGACATTTATAATATTAAGGAATTCTTCTTTTCAAAAGCCAGCTATCCCAGTTTCCAATCCAAATGTATATTTGGTAGTTTCTCCATATAAATTCTCCACCATCGATGCCACCAATTCTCTTCTTTCCTTTCCTTTGGTCTTTTTGTGGCAGAAGTTCTCTTCTTTTTGAAAGACGCGGATCCATTTTGTTTTAAATACGTTCCTCCAGCGCCAGAAGAGAATTTTAGAGCTTGATTTTGGTTATTTTCGTTTTGATTAGAGGTCGGAAGTTTTTCGGGTTCTTTGTTGGGTTGTCCATTTTGGGGTTGGGGATGATGTGAGATAAATGTTGCTGTAATCAAAAAGTGCATTTTTAACGTGGGAAAAATCCTATAAATGGATGCTATGCCGGACTCCTACCGACTAAATACCACACGTATCCTATCTAACAGCCTACGGTTGGGAGCCCTGGTTAAGTCCTCGGAAGGATACTCCAGGACTCCCAATAGACTCCAGGACTCCCAACAGTGAAAAGGTGTATGGTCAAAAATACGTTGATTCGTCTACTGGCTGTTGAAGACCTTCCCGTACGTGTGTCTAAATTTTTTCACAAATTAATGAATCTATTTCGATGTGGGTATTTATATTTTATATAGACTGCCTCGTTGGTCTAGAGGTCGAAATGTGCGACTGCGGATCACGAGGTCGTGGGTTCGATTCCCACCGGAGACGATAATTATTTGTGTGACTCATATATTGTCTCAAGAGTCTGGGTGTTTCTATGTATGATAAGTATGTATTTAAAAGTATATATGTATTAATATCCGTGGTCTGATACCCATAACACAAGCAGATTATTCCTAGCTTACTTTGGGATCAGATAGCGTTGTGTGAAATGTCCGTGAATACTAATTTTATTTTTATTTTATTTATACTAATATTATAAAGAGGAAAGACTAGTTTTTTTGTTTGTTTGTTTGTAACGAATAGGCTCCGGAACTACTGGACCGATTTGAAAATTTTTTTTACTGTTGTTTGAAAATTTTTTCACTCTTTCCGGTGAACATAGGCTATATTTTATTCCCGTATTCCCACGGGAACGGGAACTACGCGGGTAAAACCGCGTGACGTCCGCTAGTATTCGAATAAACCTATAATATTTGTACGCTCTATGAAGCAGAATATGCTGTACCTACTAGTTTTTAACCGACTTTAAAATGGAGGAGGTTACTCAATTCGACCGTATATATTTTAAGATACCATCTATGTAACATATTCGACGCAAATAAACGATTGATAGATTGATAGTAGAAAGCTTATTATAGCATTAAAGACTTTCTAGAAGACAAGGCTGTCTGGCAGTGACATGAATTGCTGCTTTCTACACTTAAAAAAGAACTGTATTAGATACTAAGATGAATTAAGAGGTACCGGACTGAGTTTCTCGGGTGTTCTTCTCAGTCTGTAGCATTTCCGAACCCCCGGTAGAGTTACAAAAATTTTGACAAACCTAAATAATTTTTTAAAAAATTTCGAAGGGAATGAATTTTATTTTATTTAGTTTCTACAGTTTGTATGTTTTTTACTCGATCACGTTCTAATCTCTGAATCAATTAGACTGAAATTTGGAACACAAATAGAAACATCATGGATAAAAATAGTTAGTCCCTGTGTTAAATGAGTTAACAATTTTTATCCCGAGAGAAAAAAGGTACTTGTGGGAAAAATCCCAAAGCTTGTAGATACATACGTACATTTATAATCCCACCTTTTATCCCCGAAGAGGTAGGCAGGGCTATATGACCACATTCCACCTTTAAGATTGTGTCCTACGTAATAGGTGATGAGTTGTATTGCCATGGTGATATAGACAGGCGCAGGTTGTGACTGCCTGCTGTTGAAAATTTTCAAGCCGCCCACTAAAACTTAGCTTAACCACTGCCATTTTACTGGCAACCGGGACCAACGGCTTAACTGGCCTTTCGAAGCACGGAAACACACGTCACAAAGTGATCACGAGATGGTCACCCATCCATGACCGGCCACAGTAAATGTTGCTTACTACAGTGATCGTTTACAGAACACTGAGTCCGCGGTACCTTGTAGATTAATAAAACTAGCACTCTATACTTACTTGTACTATTTCCAAAAAATTGCAACTCAATATAAGCTTCTTTAATAAACTCAAATTTGAAAATCAACTTAGTGACATCCAATCCAAATATCTCATAACTGTGCTTATTATAAAAACCTTTAATTCTATAAATATAAGGCTTATTTTCGTCACTTTCATTGTCTTGTATAGTTTGTATGTAAGGTTTAAAAGGTTCTCGACTTTTGTCAAAACTTTTGGTGAAATCTAGCCAACTGTCAGATCTATGCTTGCAATGAGCTATTATTTGGATGCAAGTTTCGTTATTTTGTCGATCGTAGAATGATAACTGGAAAAATATTACTAATATTATAAATGTCGGTTTTCCCAAACGCCTACAGTATGGGGTTCTTCAAAAGGGGTCTTAGAAGGTTTTTACAGGGTCTGCAGCGCGAGTGTGGCACCTCTGGTGTTGCAAACGTGCATAGGCTGCGGTGACCACCGGTCCTTCTGGTGGGCCGTATGCTTGTCTGCCACCTTAGTGGTATAAAAAAAATGTGTAAGTTTGTGAGAGTAGATGTCAGGATGTTTGTTACTATTCTAACGTCTAAACGGATTTGGCACAGGGATAGATTATACTTTGGAATTTCACATAAGTATGAGTGTAAAAAACCGCGGTAGTTTAAAAAATAGTAACACTAGACATTAGAATAAGTTCCTATAGAAAGCAGGAATGGGAACAATACTCCACGCGGGCGAAGACACAAACATCGTCTAGTTAATATCTAAAATTATATTGTAATGAAAATTGAAGATACGTTTTCACATGCTTTTCCCCGAAGAGGTATGCAAAGAAATACTTGTAAATTCACATTTTTAAGCCAGCAAATTGGCCCTAAACTTGGGTAAATGTCTACAATCTATACTAATATTATAAAGAGGAAAGATTTGTTTTTTTGTTTTTTGTTTGTTTGTTTGTTTGTTTGTAACGAATAGGCTCCGGAACTATTGGACCGATTTGAAAAATTCTTTCACTGTTGGGAAGCTACACTCTTTGCGGTGAACATAGGCTATACTTTATTTCCGTATTCCCACGGGAACGGGAATTACGCGGGTGAAACCGCGTGACGTCCGCTAGTTCTCAATAAATGGCTGGCTGTGCCATCTAGGGCACAAACTGACTGGCCTCGTGGTCCTGTGGTTAGTGTGCCTGACTACGAATTCGGAGGTCTTGGGTTCGATTCCCACCCAGGACAAATCTCTTTGTGTGATGAGCACATTGATTTGTTTTGGGTCTGGGTGTAATTTATCTATAATATGTGTGTATTTAGAAATACATATGTACCTAATTATCGATATGTCTATCAGTCGCCTAGATCCCATAGCACAAGCGTATATTAGCTTAATTTGCGTATTTCAGCTTGCCATATTGACGTCGCCACCGGCCTGATGGAAAGCCGAGGCGCATCTAACGATTGGGAGCCACTTCTGACAGTCGTTTTCCAAAAAAAAAAGTTTTATTATTGATAAAAAACAAAAACGCTCGTAAGAAGAAATTTCACAATGGTTACCTTTCTCCAGAAATATCTCACAACTTACCGCAAACGTAGCTATAGCTTTTATCTTAACATAGCTGGGTCTAGGTCTAGTAGTAAAGTTGAATGCTTCTCTATAGATTAGTTGACCATCTCGTACAGCATTTGTATTACATCCACCGTGTAGTATTTCTTCTTGCAAATCCATATTTGCATTTTGTTTTACTGAAATTTTATAAGATCGAAGTTGTTAACATGCCGAGGCTACCAACCGTAGGCATTTGGTAAGGAGCGTGTGGTTTTTAGTCGGTAAAAGTCGTGTGGTTTTTTATAACATTCATGGAAGATTTTCCTCACGAAAAAAAAACAAACCATGCTAATAGCAGTGACTCTGACACAAACACATGTTTATGCTGATGCTATATGGTGCGATAGGGTTTGTAGTATAAATAATCCATCTCATAAGTCACTGGATCACAAGTTAAGCCCTATGTAAGTATGATTAACCCGCTTAATAATACCGACAAGACAGTGGATGAAAATACTTTTTTTTGTGAATAAATACCCCACGACGACGTCGTGGTCCGCAGTCGTAATTTACGATCTCTTCACCAACGAAGTAGTCATTATGCAAAGCCGTTGGGATATGTCACAGACAATGCCGCTGGGCACAGCTTGTATACTTATTATTAGCAAATTTGTAGTACATACGTGGTCTTAAAGCGAATGCTCTTGAATCATTAACTTTCTCAATAATCCAATGATGCCGATCTTCTAAACGAGTTGAACCAATTTGTTCTGGCTGCCGAATGCTTTCAGTCAGTATTTTAGACATGATCCACGGTACGTATGGCTCAAAATCAACAAAGCGACCTGGGAGTACACAGCCTGGACCCCATACGCTTATACCTATCTGAAAAGTAAGCAAGAATATGTAGTTTTTTATGGATTTTGAAGGACAAATTTCTGCATTCGACTCTTATGACCGAGCTTTTTGCTCAAAAACACCTATTTAATTTCGCAAAGCCAACTTAAGTCATCTCTATCATCATCACCTAAGTGCACAATCATTCTGACATACATTTTACTTTTGACTTCAAAATACCCTCGTGATCGACATAGCTCGTTGAGTAAGTGCGTTAACGAGGCATTGGTCTATCTATAGTGATATTGATGGCTAATGGAGCAAACGAAACGAGTTCTAGAGACTTCTACAGTGACTTGGCACACGTAATGAAGAGCGATCCCCTGTCAAAGAACCGACGACTTAGAAAAGGTCGTAGAAACTAGATGCAGAAGGCAATTCAGGACACAATAAATATAATCTTGCTGTCGCATGCCGCGTGATTTTGATTTCGGAGAAGCCTACGCCTTGTAGTGTACCGATAGCTCAATTATGATCTTAGTGCAGATTTTCACATCAGAACCTAAGGTCCTGCTATGGGTTAAGGCGTAAATTGGGGATGTGTCGCGGCGTAAATTGGGAATAGGTTTACGTTCAGTAACGGTGTGCCTTCTAACCTTAGAGCAGTTTTTATGGTTCGCCTTCGTTCAGTGGTCTATAGCTGCTGAAGATATTGGAACCAGGTACATACAAGAGTATATCTTCCTCCGCTGTAGCGAGCCAGCGCCATGCCGGGAATGGAGACACAAGTTCTGTCATTAGTCCGAACTTTGTAGCAATGAAAGTACGTTGGACGCATCCAAACTGAATCCAGCTAAAAACGAAACATGAGTGAGTTCATTATTGGATCAAATCATTATGTGGCAGCCCACTGAGAGCATTCAGCAAGAACTTACTGAGTGGAATTTCAATGAACTTTGGAATTCCTTACAACAATTGCTGGATGCTCTCCAATAGGCTGCAGAAAGGTGTTGTTTGCAACATAGGTATCATGGGTAATCTGGAAGTTAACAAATGCCTCGAGTCATCGGCGGAGGATAGCATTTGCCTCGTCCGGAGATTTTATGGAATCTCGGTGGCAAGTGTTCTGAAGAGCATTTCTGCTACCACCTCCTTGATATGTAACGCGATCTAAACATGATACTCTCACTTTGTTGAAAGATTCAATAACATTTTGCTCTGAAAAGTCAAAAGTTTCGAATTTTATTGGTAGTAAAATAGGTACATTTTTAGGCGGCTCTTAAACACAAGCCGAATTCTTCTAGCGGCAAGAGCAAACTCTGCACATCGCCAGGTGACTGGTATTAATTTATGAATTAGATATAAAACAAAAACCTTTACCTTTTCGGCGATATAGAATTGTTGACAGTCTCTGTGCTTCACATACTCCATGTGATATGGTACTTGTTCAAGTACATTATCCCCTGGAAATAAAAGTTGTACTTAATCTTTTTTGCCATAAACTTAAATCATGAACAGTTAACACTTAAACTAAATAATACTAGTTATGAAAAAGAAACACTGCTGATTTATTTACACATACATATAGTCTCGTCTTTATCCCCGAAGGGGTAGGCAGAGGCATAGTATACGCCCACCTTTAACCTTATTGTTTTATGCCCCACGTAATAGGTAGTGAGCCTATTGCTGTGTTGAAACGGACAGGAGCAGGTCGTTACGTGCCGCAGTTGCAATTTTAAACCGTCCCTAAGGCCTTCATCTTGGCTTAACGATTGTCATTTTACTGAAAATCGGGTTTCATTACGAGTTTTTCTTCTCTACGTAATGGATCGTTTTGCGAAAGTGTTCCGTTAATATGTATGAAAGCAGGTATAAGGTGAAATATTTCATCAGCTCCGAGTGTGTCCGGATAACTTAGCGGTCTAAAGCAACTCCCCTGTCAAAGAACAGGAACCAAGTTGGAATGCCGCTTGAGAGTTCTTTTTAGGGTTACGTACCCAAAGGGTAAAAAACGGGAGCCTATTCATTAGATTTAGCTGTCCGTCTGTCTGTCTATCCGTCACGAGGCTGTATCCCATGAACGGTGATAGCTAGAGAGCCGAAATTTTCACAGATTATGTATTTCTGTTGCCGCTATAATAACAAATAACAGAAAAATAATAATATGTTGGTAAGGAGGGCTCCCATACAACAACCGTGATTTTTTTGACTATTTACTTTTTGTGTGAATAATGGCAACTACTAGACGCTTGAAATGCTCACAAAACATCGAGTTGTATATTTTTATAAAATAAAGGTAACTATAAAAATAAAATGACATTAATTTTTCTCTCATACAACAATCGTGATTTTTTTGTCGTTTTTTTATTATTTTACTACTAAGATCAACCTTACGAACCACCTAATAAAATACCGTAGCCTGGCGCTACACACGCGCCATTTTGATGTAATTCTACATCTACTTACGTGTCATGGTGTATCCTATTGCGAATATTTGATCACTTTTATACAACGTATCACTGAATTTTAGCGGCCATTGTAACATATTATCTGCAACGGGCATAATTAATATTATACTTAAAAAAAAGCTTGTACATTATTTTACGATTCAAGTTCGTGTGTATGTTTCGATTTCATAACAATATTGCAATGCATTAGCCCCTAATTAGTGTGAAAAGTTTCAAATTAATGGGAACTTTTAAAGAGTACGAAAATACGAAAATCACTTTCAAAGATTCACTTATACAAAAATACATAGTATAAAATTACAAATTATGAATTTAGACTAGTATAAGCGTATATAATATGGGTGGACCTAGAATGCTTACCTGTAAAGTTCTTCAAGTCATAGTCCAAAAACAACAACGCTATAGTTGACAAAGTCTCTTGATTGAAGTCTGGGTGGATAAAGTATTTACTGAGTTTTGCGTACCAGGCTATGTTGTTTTTCATTGAAAACATTACTTTTATAGAGTTTCTGAAATAAATCAACGGATAATATATGTATACTAGCTGATGCCCGCAGCTTCAAAAATTTCAAAATTTGATCCGGTTCCCGCTTCCCGTAGGAACTCATTGCCGGGATAAAAAGTAGCCTATTTCTTATTCCACACACTATTATGTATCCCTGTACAAAATTTTAGCCAGATCCGTTAAGCCGTTTGAGCGTGAAAGAGTAACAAACATCCACACATCCACACTCACAAAATTTCGCATTTATAATAATACTAAGATTATTATCACTTCTTTTAGCCAACGAGGATGTCAATCCTGGGACATCCTTCTGAGGGCTTGCCCAGGGCTCCCGACCGTAGGTAGTGGTAGAGCACCGTGTGGTTTTAGTCGGTAAGAGTCCGGCATAGCATCCATGAGGGATTTCCACGCGGAAAAAATCGGGTGCCAAGGAATAGATAGTTTGGCAAAAGTACAACAATAGTCTTTAGTCGGCATTCCAACAAATCTACCACAGGATTGTTCTGTTTGAAGAGAACAACGTAGGCAGAAGTGCCATTCTGAATACCGAGAAAATTCTTGATCGTTTCTGCCGAACCATAAAAAATTGAAACCTCTGCCAGCCGAGGGCCAGTGCTCTTTTTTCCTCTTACATCCCTTAGGGGATCCCTCAAGCGTTCGTAAAGTCATTATTGGGTCGCTAAGTTGAGGACCATGCTATTAGAATGCTTGACTCCACAATAGCTACGAATAATGACTTGTTTTTTCGTCCCACAAGGAAGACATAAATAGTGCCTAGGTTGTTGTATAGTTTTTTTTTTAACGTGAAGAAAACCTACATGGATGCTATGCCGGACTCCTACCGACTAAAAACCACACGTATCCTACGTAACGGCCTACGGTTGGAAGCCTCGGGTAAGTTCTCGGAAGGATACCCCAGGACTCCCAACAGACCTACGACTACCATTGCGGAGTTGTTGTATTATACACCAAAACATTGCGGGTGCTCTTTCCAAGATGGAGGGACGTATCTTAGCGCTACAGGAACTGCATGAGGCTAAAAAAAATGCCAGTCTCCAAAGTCTTGTTCACAGTAAGAGACAATCTGTATTACTTATAGCCGTGTACCTGATTGTTTCCGAACTATAGTTCTGTAATGAAGTAATACTCCTTGCGTCGGCAATGGCTGTTTTGTCGGTGATCATGACCACTGGGATCACTGACTCTGTTCCATTTGTATCTGAAATAAAATATTATTTTATATTTCTCGGGATTGAAGAAAAACACGACTGAAAAGATTCAAAATAATTCAGTATTGACGGTACAAATAAATTGTACCTAGAACATAAATATTTTAATAGTTGGGACCCAGTAATTATAACCCAGCTCATATTTTTCCTGATCAAAGGTCCCGACTGTTAAAATCTGTCATATAAAAACCCGGGTTGGAACAAATTCTACCAGCCGTTAGAACGTGAAAGAGTAATAAACATACATACATACAAATTTTCGTATTTATAGTATTACCTAGATGGGGCTTGCGGCTCCCACCATACCACTTCCCTAAGGAACTTTTTCCCGAGATAAAAAGAAAGCTATCTGTTATTCTAGATTATAATCTGTTATTGTACAAAATTTCAGACAGATAACAAACATCCAAACATCTTCACAAAATTTTACATTTATAATATTAGTAGGATTAGTAAATAAATAATAAATGTTAAAATAAATAAATATTTATGGTCATTCACACACAACATCATCTAGCCCAAATTAAGCTAATATAAGCTTGTGCTATGTTATCTACCTTACCTACTTATACATTTCTATACAGGTACATACATATTATACATAGAAAACACCCAAACTCCGAAACATACATTCGTGGATCACATAAATATTTGGACCGACCCGGGAATCGAACCCAGGACCTCAGCGCGGCAGGCGGTATCACTAACAAACGCACCACCGAGGCAGGCAAAGAATTTACTCACATTCTGTTCCGACTCTTATAACACCCATCCAAGGAACGGTCGTCCATGTTGAAAAGTCGTACATTTTGGTTATCTTCATATCAGGACGTTTTTCTGCATCTAAAGTGAAATATTTAAAGTAGATTTTAAAATACCATTTTAAATAACTATTCCCGACCGTAGTAGTTTTAAAAAAAATCAAGATTTTAAAAATATGCTTGGACTGCAAATTATTTTGCCACATATGCATTATTAACAAACACCGAAAAAAATGCACACATCAAGAAATAAATAAGTAAAAGTACTCTTAGCTCAAAATTAAGAAAGAGTTAACTATGTCACATCTATCTCTACATCAAAATTGGTTTAGCAATTTAGGCATCTTAATATGTAAACTCATTGCCAGATACATGATCCTCCCAGAGCTCCGCCGTATAAGACATGGCTATTACTTTATGTGAACAAGTCATGCTCGAGAAAGAGACTGCGGGGAGGGAGCGGGTGAGAACTCTCCCACCCGAGTTCGGCCTCCATGACCTGGGACCTGAGGACGGTGAGGGGGCTGCTCACTGTCCTTACAGAAGCAGGCCCTAGACGACAGCGTGACGTGAGTGATTCAAGCACGTCCCCCCAAGAAACGGGATAACACCTGAACCACCCCCAAAGACGCGGGATAGCACCCGAACCCTCCCTAGATGAGACCGCAGTCGTAGCCGTAGGCCTGTTGGGAGTCCTGTGGTATCCTTCCGAGTGTTTACCAGAGGCTCCCAACCGTAGGTAGTCGTGTAGTTTTTAGTCAGTAGATATCCGGCATGGCATCCATGTAGGATTTTCCGCACGTTAAAAAAAAGCAGAGCTATTTTGCATTTTGGTTTTATTAGAACGAAAGTCCTACCTGTTTGTATTAGCACCACACCAATTATCATTAAATGATACGCAACTTGAATTTTGAGGTCCACCATTTCACACAGCTTGTCCTAATCACAGCCTATACACTGAATGATTGGATTTTGAGTAAAACCGCCATCAAGAATAAAACAATATTTATTTTGAATTGTACGTTTCACCTATTCAATGACTTGAATGGCTTGCTTAATGAATGAATGGTCTATTTTCAAATCATTTAAAATAATAATAAATATTGTGGGATTTTTCTTACACAGCACAATCTTGTCCAAAATTAAATATTGAAGCTTGTGCTACAGGACTTAGACAACTGTTTAACATAAGTGCTTTCGTTTAATATTTTTCTCAATAGAAATTACATAGGTACTTACGAAAACTTAAAAGAGAAATATCTTGATTAACTAAAGATTAAGCTGAAAAAAAATTTCACTTAGTGAAATTTACATAAACACTTTATGTGGCACAATTTTTAATCGGTGATATAATTAAATGTATTCTCAAACAATTTTACAGTGGTTTTTACATAAACACTTTATGTGGCACAATTTTTAATCGGTGATATAAATAAATGTATTCTCAAACAATTTTACAGTGGTTTATACGGTTTTCTAACCAAATGGTAAATACGGAACTCTAATTACTGTGACTCCGATGTCTTTCTGCCTGTCTGTCTGTCCGTCATGAGGCTAAATCTCAGGAACCGTGATAGCTAGTCAGCCGAAATTTTCACAGATGATGTATTTCCTTTGTCGCTACAATAGCAAACATCAGAAAAAAAGACTAAAGTCAGAAAAACAATGTTGTCAGGGATTCTCTTACAACCTAATTTTTGCCGTTTTTGTACGGAGCCCTCCATACGCGAATCCAACTCGCACTTGGCCGGTGTTTGTAATTACTGATTCAGTTAGAAAAATGAGATCGACATACATTGTAACGAGTGTGAAGAACACTCTTGACACGGTTGCAAACGCGAGCGGGAATAATGAAGGCTGAGCCCGAGGTAGTTAATTTGTACGTTTTTAGGGTTCCGTAGCCGAATGGCCAAAAACGAAACCCTTATAGATTCGTCATGTCTGTCTGTCTGTCCGTCCGTGTGTCACAGCCATTTTTCTCCGAAACTATAAGACCTATGCCATTGAAACTTGGTAAGTAGATGTATTCTGTGAACCGCATTAAGATTTTTATATTAAACTAGAAAAAAAGCAGTAAATTTTGGGGGTCCCCATACTCAGAACTAAAACTATAAATTTTTTTTTCGTCAAACCCATACGTGTGGGGTATCTATAGATAGGTCTTCAAAAATAGAATTCAAGAATAGTTTGCGTAAGAGACACTTCCAAAGTGGAAAAATGTGTGTCCCCCCCCCCCCCCTTGTAACTTCTAAACTAAGAGAATGATAAATCTAACAAAAACATAATAATGTACATTGCCATATAAGCTACCAACGAAAATTGGTTTGAACGTGATCGAGTTGGTAGTTTTTTTGTAAATACGTCATAAAAATCACTACCATTGCGAACGTGTTAAAACATCAATCTAAGTTACAACGAACTACAAAAACGTTTATACTATGTTACTTGCTGCTAAGGAACCCTTCATGGACGAGTCCAGCTCGCACTTAGCCGGTTTTTACATCTTTGTTTTATGCTACGCCGAAATTGAAACTTGTCCGTTTTTCGACTATATTATAGGGTTCCGTATGTTTCTGTTCCTCAAAAGAAAAAAACTAGAAACTCTGTTGTCCGTCCGTCTGTCTGTCAAGACCCTTTATCACAAGAACGTGTGATGGTATCGAAGTGTAATTAATACATTTATTTTAGTCTATAATCTCTTGGAACTGTAAAAAAATCACATTTCTAATTGAACGGGCGAAAAAAATACGGGCGTTTAGGTTTTAATAAACATATTCCGACTCTCTCAAGGCAATCAAAATTAATAATACTTACTGCTTTGAACTATGAAATTTGACTAGTAATACATTTTGACGTGACAACGTCTTATAATTCGATGGAGCCGGCTGCACGAACGAGAAAAGATGACGCAATACGGCGTTACCTCGCTCTGAGGCGTTCCACATATTTTAGTAATGTTCAACAGGTGGCACTCTATTCAATTGATGTGTTTTTATATTTCTTTTTGTTTTGTAATGTTATTTTTATTTTTGTTTTGGATTGTTATTTTTATTTTCTTATGACGTTGTCACGTTCAACCATCGTCAGTAAATCGACTTTACAGGCAACCGATTTTTATAATTATCTGCGGTAATACCCACTTATACGGGGTGCTAGGTCGGGGAACCTCGTAGTGTGCTTGGACCAGTTTCCTATCCCTTCGGGCTATATGCCCGGGGGGAGTGGCAACTGGACTAAGACGGTGCATCCTGGATAGTCGGCTAACAGGCGCAGCGCTGGAGTCTGCTGCCCCTGTAAGTCGATGAACCAATATCCCGACAACCGACCCCATGTCGCAGGGGGTCGTGGTATGGCGGGCCTGCTAGGCCTGCGGTTGCGGCGTTCACCGCCGTGACAATTGTGACGTCCGCTCCCGGCTACGGCCGGTAGAAGCGCTTTCGTTCGTCGGTCTTCCCGACCGAAGCCGACCCCATTGCACGAGGGGGTCGTAGTATGGCGAGCCTTCAAGGCCCACGTTTTCGTGAATCTGCGAGGTTTGCTCCCGGCAGCGGCCGGTTAGAGCGAATATGCTGTATGTCAGTGGCCGCATGTGCGGGTGTTCTGCCTGTGCGGCTGTTTCCGCCTGTACGGCAGCCTGTCTGTGCGGCAGTTGAGCCCCTCGGCACGCGGCAGCTTGGGCGGCTGCTGCGTGTGGGCTCCTGCTCGCCTGTACGGCTGGTCCGTCTGTGCGGCCGTTCCGCCTGTGCAGCCCGTTCGCCTGTGCGGCCGCTCCATACAGCAGTAGTAGGGGTGTGCCATCCTTTAACATCTTGGCAAGCTGACCCCATTGCACGAGGGGGTCGAAGTTCGGTGGGCCTGCTAGGCCCATGGTGTTACCGCACATCTGCGGTGGTTCTGGCCGTCATTTGACGGAGTTGACCCCATTGCACGAGGGGGTCGTAGTATGGCGGGCCTTTAAGGCCCGCGAAACGTGAGGTTTGCTCCCGGCTGCGGCCGGTTAGAGCGAGTATGCTGTGCGGCAGTGGCCGCATATGCGGCTGTGCCGCCTGTGCGGCTGTTTCCGCTTGTACGGCAGCCTGTCTGTGCGGCAGTTAAGCCCCTCGGCACACAGCAGCTTGGGCGGCTACTGAGTGTGGGCTTCTGCTCCGCCTGTACGGCTGGTCCGTCTGTGCGGCTGTTCCGACTGTGCGGCCCTTCCGCCTGTGCGGCCGCTCCGCACAGCATCAGTAGGGGCCTGTCACTGCCGATCGTGGTGCAAGCCATGGTCGGCAGTCAGGCGTGCCGATTCGCCATCGAATCGGCGGGAGGCACACTGCGCAGGAGAGCGGGAGTAACGGAACTCCCGCTTCGCCGTGCAGTTCGGGGGCGCCACGGTAAGGAGTCACTGCGCGCCCCCCTGAATACTTGTTGGCCGTGGGCGTAAGGTCGGGGGACCCCGCCCATTGACGGCCATATGGCGGAAGGCACCTCCCGTGTTCCGGAGGTGCCCTTAGTGCCCGCCCGCTCGGCCGCTCTCTACCCCCTCTGCTTGCAGAAGGGCGCTCGAGAGCGGTGCGATGCGGGCTTGTTTGCTTCAGCTCCTTAGGGAGCTCTGGGGGGCCGACCATCTGGTCCCCCGAGGAGAGCCCCAACTCTATGGGGCATCCCTAGCCGGGTCGACGTAGAATCTAATTTTCATATCCCTCGGCCCGGCTATAGGGTGAGTCGGAACACCGCGGGGTTTAGAGGGTAGGACGGTCCCTGTTTTCGGGACCGGTGAGTCCCACACACCGTCCCAGCTACCCCCGTAGCTGGGATGACGGTGCCTAAATGCATTCCCCGCGTCAACAAACAAAAAAAAATACCCACTTATACTGTATGTAAGTAAAGACGTAAAATCATAAAAAAAAACAATATTCTACGTTAGTTAATCAAAAACTGTGATATTCGATTCCTCACTTTTACGTGAAAAATTTTCACGGCACCTTCGGTATTTATCGGTCGTATCTGGTTTTTAAGGCATACTTCTCGTGTGTTTTTTTATATCACTAAGATGGCAGACAGGCATACAGCCCACCAGATGTACCAGTGGTCACCGCAGCCTATGGACGTCTTTGAAAGAATTTAATTTTTTTTATTATTAATTCGTAAAAGGGTAGGCAGAGGCGTTCATAACTTATCTATTTTATTAATTATATTATAGGAAAATTAGTGTAATAGTGTTACTATGATTTTTATACTAGAAGACGGCCAATTAAAAGTTTTCACTACTAAAAACTACTCTTAAACTCCCACATTAAATTTGTGACTTATATACTTACATAAGCTACACTAAAGCATTTTCACAAATTCAATTTCGATAGAAATCATAGAATATAAAAAATAATTTTCTGATCTCAGTTATTCTGACTTGCCGTTCCGTTTTCTCTAAGCAAACTGCGTTGACCGAGAAACAGCAGAAAAACAATTTTCTAGCTAAATAGAATCGGTATTACGGCTGACAGAACCGTTCTGTTAGCTGATTTTATGAATATAGCAAAAGCAAGATTTTGTTTTCTTTTAAGACTATCTACTAAGTATCTTATATCTTACTAGCTGATGCCCGCGGCTCCGCCCGCGTGGAATGTTATTCCCGCTTCCCGGTCACTTAGGGGTATGAAAAATAGATGTTGGCCGATTCTCAGACCTACTTAATATGCTCACAAAATTTCATGAGAATCGGTCAAGCCGTTTCGGAGGAGTATGGCAACGAAAACTGTGACACGAGAATTTTATATATTAGATAAGACTAAGTTAAGTTAAGTAATCTTATAAGACTAAGTTGATGCTAGCAGCTCCACTCGCGTAATGTTTTCCTGCAAGTATTAGACCCGTCGCTAGTATTTCATTGTTTTATTAAAAAAAAAATTATTGTAAAGGTTATGTACGCTGCGTAAATGGCTAAAGTTATGTAAAAATAATGTATAACAAAATTCTTCCTCTTGTAAAATTTCTAAAAATGTCGGTGACGACACGTGTCTTGCTTTATGGGTTTGTTCACAATAACCATTTTAATGAAAATCTAATTTGTACTTTTTTATATCACTAAGGAGACAGACAAGTATACGGCCCACCTGAAGGGCTGGTGGACAACGCAGCCTATGAACGTTTGCTACTCTAGAGGCGCCACACTCGCACTGCCAACCTTGTAAAAACCTTCTTAGACTCCTTTTGAAGAACCACAAAATAAAAAACAGTGAACTTCTCTCGCAAACGAATTTGTTTTTAAATAATGCAACGGAAATACACGCGACGCGGGAGTAAACACAACGCGATAGGGGTAAAAGCGATGGGAACGTGATATTTATATTACTGACTGATGCGCACGGCTTCGCACGCGTGAAATTTGGTTCCCGTTCCCGCTTCCCATTTTCCCGGGATAAAAAGTGCCTATGTGTTATTCCAGAGTATACTCTATCCCTGTACCAAATTTCAGCCAGATCCATACAGTCGTTAGAGCGTGATTGAGTAACAAACATCCAAACATCTTCACAAACTTTCACAGTAGGATTAGTAGGATTAGCATACCTCTCTCTCTATCTCTCTCTCTTTTATGTAACGCAAAAGAAGTTGCGCGGGTGAGTGATCTATAAATATACTACCTATAATAATACACAATACACTACAAATTTCTTCCCGCCGTCGAAGGCTTTTACCGTAAATCCTTTGTGTTATAGAAAAGATAATCTAGTCGGGAGGCGTCGAGTGGTCCTTGAAGTCACTTCCGAACGATAAAAGGATGAAGACTTGCCTCCAAGAGGGAGGGGGGGTTCGAGTCCTTTCTAAGGTGAAGTAACGTAGGTACTTTGTTTTTTCTTTGAGTAAAATTGTTTTATAACGATTTCCGTACTTTTTATGTCTTTTTTTGGCTTGATTGTTATTTTTTTATTTTAGGCTGCTGTGCTGATGTCACGGGTTTGAATCTATTGAACAGATATTTCTGTAGATACTTACTAACAGTCGTACCTATATGACGTAAAAAAATTACGTTTTTGTTACTGCAACTGTCAGAAATAAATTCTTTTTCTTTCTTTCTTCTATCTAATGGGATATATAACATACTTTATAAAGTGTTTTCGTTATTAATAGCGCTTGCAACGGTGTTGAAATATGAGATAACATGAGATAACATCCCAGACTGAGTCAACGCTTCCAGGGGTTCACTTAGCGGGCAGTATGGATGAACATGCTATACAATTAAACTTAACTTCCTCTGCTGACCCTGTAACAAAGGTTTCAGAAATTGTAAATACTGGAAAGATAGTTGTATATTGTGATGAAATCGGCCAGAACTTAGGTTACCACTTAGTTCAACATATGAGTAGTTCAGTCATAATTAATTCATTTCCTGGGGCCACCTACTCTCAAATAGTTAGTAAAGTATTGACTAGTACACACTGCCCACAATCAACAATAGTTATATTTATTGGCAGGAGAGACTATGTAAATATAAACACTATTAATAATTTCCATGAAAAGTTGTCAAAATTGTCAGTCAAACAGGTAATATTGTCTACATTACCTTATAGTAAATCTTTCTCACGTAATGAGAACAATACTCGATACAAAATAAACAGAAAATTATACAAGTTGACTAATAATAGTAGAAATTTTGAATTTTTCGACTGTAATCTTGTATTACGTGAATCTTTTTTGACTATAAATAGATACTTACTATCTAAGTTCTTAAGACGACAGGTAGCGATATTGCTATCAAATTTTTTATTGAATCAAGCCAAACTTTTGGCTTCTAATAAAACTGCTCATATTGAGTATAATTTTAATAATAGTGTTGACATACTAGGTTGGGAAGGCGTCCCAAACAAGTCAAAAAACTAGGTTATAAGACAACAGATAAAAAATCTGGCCATGGCTACAGGTCTTTTGAGACCATTGAGCCTACCACAAATAATATTTTAAAAAGTAATAATTCTGAGTGCTGTAATAACAATATATCTAGTAGTTCAAACATAGCACACAATAGTATTGAAGTCTTATCCAACAAGCAGACAAATATCCAGAATAGTAAGACAACAAAATGTTTCTCTGGCAAGCTAACACCTTGTTATACTAAAAATAAAGAAATTATAAAATGTATTAACCTGGTCCATCAAAACATTCGAGGTTTGGATGGGAAGGAGCTGGAATTGGAATTGTTTATGAATTCCAGCAGTATTGACATTGTATGTTTAAATGAGCACTGGCTAAGAAGCCATGAATTCACTTACAGCTTTAATAATCATAAGGTTGCAAGCTCGTTCAACAGGAAAAATTATATACGAGGTGGCTCGTCAATATTGGTTAGTAAATTATTAAAATTTAAAGATAGATGTGATGTTGTTAGTCTATCCGTTGAACGGGTTGTAGAAATTTCATGTGTTGAATTGGAGCGATTCATTGTATTAAATATGTATAAACCTCCGTGCGCCCCTTTTGATGTTTCTTTGGAGATTATGGAGTGCGCTCTAAATAAAGTTTATAATAGCCATAAAACTGTTATTGTATGTGGAGACCTTAACATAGATATTTTGGTAAAAACTTCAGAAAGTTTGGACCTTCTGAATCTATTTAAATCATTTAATTTTTATAACAATTTTATGGAACCAACCAGAATAACGGCCACAACTGCAAAATGCATTGATAACATATATAGTAGTGAGAAATCCATACATAAATCTATTATCAAAAAAGTTCGCTCAGATCACACAGGGCAGTTTGTCTCATTCTGCATTTCTGAAAAAGTCCAAAAGAGACAAGTAAATATGATAACATTCAGTGAAAGCCGTATACAAAATTTTAAAGGTAATATTACACAAAAGGTACAGTTGTTGCCCTATCACGGTAGTTCTAATCACTTGTATAACTCATTAGTCAACTTGATTAATGGTGAGTTCAGTGCAATTTTCACACCTAAGCGCCGATCTTTTAATAAACGTTTCTCTATGAGTGAGTGGGCAACTCCTGGAATTTATAAAAGCCGTAACAAACTGTATGAACTATATGAAGAGAAGTCCTATAACCACAATCCGCAATTTCAAGAATTTGTAAAAAAATATTCAAAAACATTCAGACAAGCCTGTCTTAGAGCGAAATCTATTTATTTAAAAAATAAAATCAAATGTTCAAATAATATTATTAAAGAAACTTGGAATGTCATAAACATTGAAACTGGTAAATCTAAAATACGTTGTAATGATTTTCATTTAAAAATAGATAATTTTGATATTGAAGAGGACTTGGAAGTTGCGACTGAATTTGAAAAATATTTTTCTAACATTCCAGTTTCTATTACCAGAAGTCTCTCTTCTTGCTCTGCTTCTGCCGAACAAATTCTAAAACTTGGCGTAGACGAATGCGGCACAGACTTTGAATTCTCAGCTGTCAGTCCTATAGATGTTTTAAAAACTTTTAAAGAAATTAATATGAAAACCACTAAAGATTTATGGGGTCTATCTGTCAAAACTGTTGCTCATATTATAACTGTAATAGCCCCGCATCTGGCAACTGTGTTCAATAGCTGTGTCGAGACTGGTGTGTTTCCTGACTTGATGAAACATAGTAAAGTCATACCTTTATTTAAGGCGGGAAATAGTGAGGATCCCTCGAACTTTCGACCTGTTTCCATATTACCTACACTCAGTAAAATTTTTGAAAAGCTAATGCTTAAACAGTTGCTCAGTCACTTTAATAAACATAATTTACTACACAGGAAACAGTTCGGGTTCACAAAGGGTTGTTCAACAGTGGATGCAGGAGTTGCTTTACTTAAGAGTATTTACACGGCTTGGGAGGATTCGCAGGATGCACTGGGTGTGTTTTGCGATTTGTCTAAGGCCTTCGATTGTGTTCACCACGAAACTCTGGTCAAAAAGTTGCGCCACTATGGTGTCAGGAATAGAGCTCTCGACCTCATGACTTCTTATTTGAGCAATAGAATTCAGAGGGTTGAAGTAAACGGTATACGATCTCCAGGGACCCCAGTTGTAATGGGTGTCCCGCAGGGTTCAATCCTTGGTCCATTTCTCTTTTTAATATACATAAATGATTTACCTTATTATGTTAGGGATGAACATGAGATTGTTCTGTTCGCGGATGATACTTCTCTGACATTTAAAATTAATAGACAGTTAATGGATTATGACGATATTAACAGTGCACTTTCAAAAGTTGTTTATTGGTTTAGCGTTAATAACCTTCTTTTAAATGATAAAAAAACTAAAGTAATAAAGTTTTCGACACCTAATGTGAGACAGGTGGCGACCAATGTACAACTGAATGGATCCGGGCTGGACTCTGTGGAGACTACAGTATTTTTAGGCATTACAATTGACTCGAAGTTGCACTGGGGCCCGCATATAGAAAAATTGTCAGGTAAATTAAGTTCTGCTGCATATGCAGTTAAAACAATTAGACGGCTCACTGATGTTGAAATGGCTAGAATAGTCTATTTCAGTTATTTCCATAGTGTTATGTCATACGGAATTCTTCTCTGGGGAGATTCAGCGGACATCAATAACATATTTATATTACAAAAGAGAGCTGTGAGAGCAATATACCAGCTAGGTCCTAGAGTTTCTCTTAGAGAAAAATTCAAAGAAATTAATATTCTAACTGTTATATCACAATACATATATGAAAATTTAATTTATGTGCATAAAAATAAGGACCAATTTCTAAAAAAATGTGATATACACAATGTAAATACCAGGCATAAAGATAATCTTGTTTTACATGCTACTCGTCTACACAGTGTAAGCAGTTCTTTTGTCGGACAATGTATAAAGTTTTATAATAAACTTCCCAAAGAAACTAGATTATTGTCAATAAACAAATTCAAAGCTACCATTAAAGCCAAATTATGTAGCAAGGCATATTATACAATTCAAGACTATATAGATGATAAAAATGCGTGGGTTTAAGGCGCTCCAAGTCAACACACAAAAAAAATAAATTATGTACCTACCTAGACGAATTTTGTTTAAAAAAGGATATTGCTTAATGAAAACTCGCGTGTACAAATCTCATCACACAAATCATTCAACAATTACACCTCTGTAGTTGTTGAATGATTTGTAATTACCTACTAGATGTTAAAAGAGTGGCTGGAGTTTTATTGCCAGGTTCTTTTTTTCTCCAGCTCTACCTATTGCTTTGCGAATCTGGCAGTAAATGTAAATGTAGAAGCAATCATTTTGACGTTCATAAGCGTTACATTGTGACCTATATGAATAAAGATTTTTTCATTTCATTTTCATTTCATTTCATTTCATTGGAAACAATCGTCAATACACGGCAGTTTTCCCTAATAATAGTATAATATAAAAAAAATTGTAATCTGTAAAAGTGTATTTTAATGGCGTGTATGGGTTAAATTTGTTTACCGATTGTCTGAATCTCATAGCACAAGCTCATTGTAGTTTGAATTGGGCAACGTTGAAACGATGACGTTACGTGAAAATATTCCACAATATTTATTTCAAAAAATCATGCTCATAATACTGTCTAATATTTTGCCGTAATAATGTCGTCTATTAATAAAATACTAATAACACAGTAAGTATTGGAAGCACCACTCAAGTGTACTGTCTGTAGAACCTCCCCCCCTACCCCGGTGCCTGCTTCTTACGTCTCCACCTGTTAGTCATGCCGAATCTGTCGCGATGCTAAAAACGAAGCTAACTATAAATAGGGTTGTCAACTTGCATACGACGGATTTATTTCTGTTTATTCAGAAAAGTGGCTATTTTATGTAGATGCTGCATCTACGTAAATTATTTTAAATAGCTACTTTTCTACACCCAGTAAATTAAAACTCAAGGATTTGATTGCTTGGTATAAAATTATGTATCCTATATTTTCATCGTGACAATTCAAACGAATATCATGAGTCTTTTGCATTAAGCATTTTAATTCTGACTTCCAAAAACATAATGATTCACAGTCTGTAAGTCTGTAGACAGTAGTCCTCAAGTTGGCGGTCTTCACCCTCCGCTTAAAGAACCCAGTATAGTAAGTGGAGAGAAACGCTGGCGCTGGCAGGTCATTCCAGGTTTTATGGTTCGACAGAGTAACGATCTTTTGAATCGTTCAGTTCTAGCGAAGATTCTCTCCACTCTGTGAGAGTGGCACTTCTATCCAATGTTTTTTTTTATCTAGTGATAAAAAAAACAGTGGCATTTTTTACTACCAAGGAGTAGTATACCCTTTTTTTAAATAATACCCGAATTATATGGAAACTCTTTTTTATTCAGCACAGCCCTGAGACACAAATCATTAGTGACGTGAAAGCTCTCTGTCGATAGTTTATGTTTTCTATTTAACGACATCGTGGACTCGATAGTGCTTGCGAGAAGTAACTGTTTTATGGGTACTTATGCGATGCTGTACATTTTTATTACGTTTTCATAATATTTTGGACACTAATAGAAACCATTGTGTCAGGGCATAGTCGTACTAGATCATGATCTCTGGAACCCAAGGCGACCTCTTGCTTGTATGTGTGTTTTTTTTAAATATTTAGCTTCCCAAAATGGTGCTGCCCGGTCTAGACAGTGGCCTTTAAGGACTATAGACAATGGACCTCAAGTTGGCGGCCCTATGATGTGCCTCTTCACGCTTCGCTTTAAGAACCCGGGATTGTGAGGGTAGGAAAACATGTGTACTGACAGGTTGTTCCACGTTTTTATGGTGTTTCCAATGGATGTGTTTGTTTGTTTGTTTTTATGTTAAAGGATTCCCAGGACATTCTTCCAAGGTCGTCTCGAGGTTCTCGGCCAGTGGCAGGGTATCGTGTAGGTAGTTTCACTCTGTAAGAATAACATCCATGTGAATTTCCACACTTGCTTGTCTTTTTAGGGTTTCGTAGCCAAATGGCAAAAACGGAACCCTTATAGATTCGTCATGTCTGTCTGTCTGTCTGTCTGTCTGTCCGTCCGTGTGTCACAGCCATTTTTCTCCGAAACTATAAGGCCTATACCTTTGAAACTTGGTAAATAGATGTATTCTATGAACCGCATTAAGATTCTTATATAAAACTAGAAAAAAAATTGTAAATTTCGGGGGTCCCCATACTCAGAACTGAAACTCAATTTTTTTTTTTCATCACACCCATACGTGTGGGGTATCTATAGATAGGTCTTCAAAAATGCTATTGAGGTTTCTAACATCATTTTTTTCTAAAAAGAATAGTTTGCGCAAGAGACACTTCCAAAGTGGAAAAATGAGTGTCCCCCCCCCTCTAACTTCTAAACTAAGAGAATGATAAATCTAAAAAAATTATATGATGTACATTGCCATAAAAACTACCAACGAAAATTAGTTCGAACGAGATAGAGCTGATAGTTTTTTTTTAATACGTCATAAACCGCAATTTTCGGTTAGAAAAATCACTACCACTGCGAACGTGTTAAAACATCAATCAATGTTACAACGAACTATAAGAACTTTTATATTATGTTACTTGCTGCTACGAAACCCTTCATGGGCGAGTCCAACTCGCACTTGGCCGGTTTATTTTCTCTTCCCGACCTCAGATCACCCGAAAATTATTTTTCCTGTTATTTTTTCTTTGTTTAACGTGAGGGAAAATCCTCATGGATGTAATGCCGGACTCCTACCGACTAAAAAACCTCACGTAACGCCCAACAGCCTATGGTTTGGAGCCCCGGGTAAGCTCTCGGAAGGATGTCCCAGGGCACACTTGCTTGTCTTATTCTATTTTTTAGTTTGTTTTAATCGTGTACCTGACGTTATTATTTTTTACAGAGGCGTTGTCTAAAAGCAAATGCTAGAAACGATTGTCAACAAAATCTTTATAGACTTTCTATTGGTACACATAAATCCTTTCCCAGGTTACGTCATGAAGATATTCATACGTCACTCAGGAGCGGAGCCGAGTGTTCCGCGATATGCAAACTAGTTGTGTTCGTCCGCACAGTTGTATAAGTACGGCCATGTGTTACACCGACGCGTAATTAGATAGTAAGAAAAGGGTTAGAAGTTTATGAGTATTTCTCGATATGACTACGATCTCAATTGGAATGATTAATGTAGTGTCTATACAATTTAGAAAATATCATAAAGTATCATCATCGTGTAGTACTTGCAATTTTAACTCTGTATAAATAATAATAACCCGGAGTTGTTGATGGAGGGAACCACGTGCGCCAGCGGTAATTTCAAGTTTTCATGGTTCGAGAAATGAACGATCATTTGAATCACTCAGATTTTGAGAAGATTCTCTTTGTACAAGAGTGGCACCTCTGCTCGGCACGCGTTGTCTGTGATCGAAAAGGACAGAGTGGGATTAGGTTGAAGAGTTTTTCAGAACACTCACCGTGATAGAGTCGGTAGAATGCAGTCAGTAGAAGTCAGGGGGCTACGACCGTTCCTTTATGTTAATGTACAGCAATTAAACCACACACAACATTTTGTAGTATACTATAAAGAAAATTTTAGTTTTATCATTACGCTACGGTGTAAACAAATCGGTACAAACTGTGTTGTAAGATTCCTTGGGACAGCTTAAAACTTTGTCTGTAAACTTTGAAGGAGAGAGGAAAAATGTATTCTAAAAGAAAGTGTAGCTGTTTAGGTATTTGATCTGATACAATCATGACAGTGTAATACGGTACTTTTCTTATATTTTTACAGCTTTTAACTTAATTATCTATTTATTAAATGCTGTTAATTTCGAATAACGAACAGACCGTTCAATTTTATTTAAATGTATTGATGTACTTCTACTAGGTGGTTATTTGACTGCCTCGGTGGCTGCAGCGCTGAGGTTCTAGGTTCGATTCCTGGGTCGGTCCAAACATTTGAGTGATCCATAAATGTTTGTTTTGGAGTTTGGGTGTTTTCTATGTACATGTTCATGTATTTGTAAATATATGAGAATGTCAATCAGTCGTCTAGATCCCATAGCACAATTAATTAGATTGATTTGGCTAGGCTAGACGATATTGTGTGAGAATGAACAACAATATTTATCAACGTTCACTCAATTTTTGTATGCAATCTACTTATAACTTTATCAATCAATAAAAGTGGTCCATGGAACGCTCCCAACGCGTTAGGTAGTAAGCTTATTCCCTTGTTGAAATGGACTGGCACAGGTTGTGCCTATCCACAGCTGAAAATTTTCAAGTCCACCTACAATGCCTTAAAATTGGCTTAAAAACTGCTATTTTACTAGCAACTGGGACCAGTGGTTTAACGTGCTTCTAAAGCATGAAAAAAATCATAAATAAATGTTACAAAGTTTTCCCCCATCTGAGGATAAGTCGTGGTAAAAGGTGCTTAACTTGATCATCGTTTATAGAATCACTAGCGGACATCACGCGGCTACACCCGCATAGCTCCCGTTCCCGTGGGAATACGGGAATAATAGCATATAGCCTATGTCACTCGGGGATAGTGTAGCTTCCCAACAGTGAAAGATTTTTTCAAATCGGTTCATTAGTTCCGGAGCCTATTCGTTACAAACAAACAAACAAAAAAACAGAAAACAAATCTTTCCTCTTTATTATATTAGTAAAGAAGTAAAGACTGTTAAGTATTTTAGAATACATGGGTATATCGCCTATGTTAAAATCGTATATTTAACTAGAAATCTATTTACAATCAGCTAACAAGTCACGTAGTAAGATTAAATTCAATATAAACCAACAGCTGACAACGCAATTAGTATTCCAGAGATAACTTCAAGGATAAAGATATACGCGGTATATACGTGGGTGTAATGTTCGTTGCATTAAACGGAATCTATACTTTAATAATATAAAGAGGAAAGATTTGATTATTTGTTTGTTTGCATCGAATAGGCTCCGAAACTACAGGACCGATTTGAAAAATTCTCTCACTGTTGGGTAGCTACACAGTCCCCAGCTAACAAAGGCTATATTTTATTCTCGTGCTCCCACGGGAACGGGAGTTTCGCGGGTGAAACAGCGTGACAACTCTAGTTATAGATAAAAATACTTGAACGAACTATTCGTAGCACTTCCCGTAGCATTTATCGTAGGCTTCGTAGCTGTTTGTAGCGCGTCCTGTAGCAATGCGAGAAATTTATGTGATCTGGAAAAAATGTTAGCAAGAGTATTCTTAGCAAGTATTTTTGGAGCGCTGTGCCTCTGTATATGATCACTGCAGTAAGCAACTGAAATAAAAGTGATGTATGTTTCATTATCAAAATTGACTTGCACCATTCCACTATTATTTTAATTTGAAAAATACCTGACCGGTTTCGCTATTATAGCATTATCAAATCTAAATTAAATTAAATAATTAAAAAATCTATTAATTTATATCCAACTCGTTGTAAAATAGTTAACCTTTGTATTGTAATTCAGAATTTCTTATTAATAAAATGTACACTCACACCCAGGATAAACCCTTGCGGGTTTAATGGATGTACTTATGTTATTGTAATATTGTTTAGACATTAAAAAAAAAAGAATAGAATAGAATAGAATAGAATATGCTTTATTGTACACTAATTAACATATACATGTAAATGGATTACAGAGTTTAAAATGTACAATGGGCGGCCTTATCGTTAAGTGCGATTTCTTCCAGGCAACCTTTAAAGGTTCTTACACTAAATTTGACTTAACGCAATGACGTTTTATAAACATTTGTGCATGTGGGTAAACAAAACATAAAAATTAAGCAGTGTTGTGGCTGTGAAGAATTTTCCCTCAAAATCGGGAAAACTTTGAGCATTCAAATTTAGATCTAAATTAGCATACAAAATAAATTACAATATAATTAAATTTCCAATTAAATTTAAATTACAATAAAATGTCCAATGAGTTAAATTAAATTTCTAAATAATGCAATGTCCACATAATGTAGTATATTATAACAAGTTCCATCAAGTGCCAACAATCGGAAGAATAACGGATATATGAAATATCTTTGATCATAAAGATTATAAATCATTATGAACTTTAATATTTCTGATTCTACTCGTAAATTTACTGCAAGATTCGCAAAACAATAGGTAGAGTCTGTAAGAAAGAACCTGCCAAGAAAACTCACGGCCACTTCCTTAATAATTTTTCCTATGACCGGTCCTTGGATGGGTGACCACCACATGATCACTTTGTGACATTTATTGACGAGCGTTTCCGTGCTTTGGAAGGCACGTTAAGCCGTTTGTCCCGGTTATCATTAACATGTCGTTAAGCCAAGCTAAACGCCAGCGCGTCTGTAGCGCTTTTGGTGCTGCAAATGTCCATAGGCTACGGTAGCTTACCATTAGGTGAACCGTGAGCTTGTCTGCCACCTCTATGAAAAATGCAAAATTGTAGTTTTCACTTTGAAAGATGAGATCTGGAAAAAATGTTAGAAAGAGTACTCTTTAGTATAAAGAGCGAGTATATTTAGGGTTCCAGGTTAGGTAGGTTAACCAAGAAAGAAAGAAAGAAAGAAAGAAAAATAAATTTATTTCACATAGGCATATACAGATGCTCTTGTAAAACGTCCAGAATATAAATCAAAATCTACCACCAGTTCACAACGCGACCCACCTGAGAAGAACTGGCAAGAAACTCAGCGGGTTATTCTTTTTAGAGCTCTATTTACAAAATGAATCTAAAAACTATGCATTTTTACAATTTATTTGAGAATCCAGTAGAGCAGGTCATTTCCAGGCTTCTCCATCCAACAAATAATCACCAATTGTATAGTAGCCCCTGCAGTACAATTTACTTTTTACAACCTTTTTAAATTTATTAAGGGACATACTTTTAATTTCGTCTGGTAGCCTGTTGTAAAAGCGTATACAGTTACCCATGAAAGAATTGCTGATTTTGTGCAATCTGCTATGATAAACAGCAAGGTTACTTTTATTTCTAGTGTTGACATTGTGTCTATCACTTAACTTAGCGAAACTATGTAAATTTCTTTGTACGTACATCAGATTCTCAAAAATATATTGTGATGCTACTGTAAGAATTTTAACCTCTTTGAATTTTTCGCGCAGAGAGACCCTTGGACCTAATCTATATATAGCTCTTATGGCCCGCTTTTGTAAAATAAAAATTTTATCTATATCTGCAGCATTGCCCCACAGTAGAATACCGTAAGACATTATGCTATGAAAGTAACTGAAATAGACTATTCTAGCTGTATCTACATCCGTCAAGTGCCTTATCTTTTGTACAGCAAATGCTGCTGAAATTAATCTATTTGCTAGTTTGACAATATGTGGACCCCATTGTAAACCAGCATCGACCGTTAACCCTAGGAACGTCGTTGATTCCACAACTTCCAACACCCGACCATTAAGTTGAACATTGGTTTCTGACTGTGTTACATTAGGCAAGGTAAATTTTATGCATTTAGTTTTATTATCATTCAGTCTAAGATTGTTAGTGTTAAACCAATGAACCACTTTCAAGATTGCGTTGTTGACATCGTCATAGTTATCTATTTGTCTTTTAACTTTGAAAATCAAAGAAGTATCATCTGCAAACAAAACAATCCTGTTGTTGTCCCCCACGTAAAAGGGTAAGTCATTAAAATATATAAGGAATAAAAATGGTCCGAGTATTGAACCCTGTGGGACGCCCATAGTAACTACAGAGCCCTCTGAGCGTGTACCATTAACATCAACCCTCTGAATTCTATTGTTCAAATATGAAGTCAGAAGATCGAGAGCCTTGTTTCTTATGCCATAATGGTGTAATTTCCTGATTAATGTTTCATGTTGGACGCAATCAAATGCCTTAGACAAATCGCAAAACACACCAATTGCATCTTGTTTATTCTCCCAGGCCTCGTAAATACATTTCAATAACTCTACACCAGCATCGGTAGTCGAGCGTCCTTTAGTGAAGCCAAATTGTTTCTCATGAAACAATTTGTGACTATTAAAATAGATCAGCATCTGCTCTAGTATTAGTTTTTCAAATATCTTGCTCAAGGTCGGCAACACCGAGATAGGTCTGAAATTACCCGGATCTGAAGCACTGCCAGCCTTGAACAGTGGTATAACTTTACTGTGTTTCATCAAATCAGGAAATACACCACTTGAGACGCAATCGTTAAACACAGTTGCCAAGTGGGGTGCAATGACATCTATAATACTTGATACGGATTTTACTGATAGCCCATTAAGGTCAGCGGTTTTTTTAACATTAATAGATCTAAATGCTTTTAAGATGTCGTTGCAGTTGACAACTGTAAATTCGAACGCGCCCTCACAGGCAGCTACAGATTCTGCTAATAAAAGCTCGGCGGAGGTGGAAGACGACCGGAGAGTGTTAGTAATCTCTATAGGTACATTACTGAAAAATTTTTCGAACTCAGTCGCCACATCCATATCCCCCGAAACGTGGCGATTGTCTATCTTTAAATGAAACTTTCTTTCATTCGCTGTACACCTACCACATTCCGCATTTATAATGTTCCAAGTAGTTTTAATGACATTCGCAGAATCTAAAATTTTATTTCTAATGAAATTAGACTTGGCTAAGGTACAGGCCTGCTTAAATATCTTTGAATATTTTTTAACATATTCCTGAAACTCTGGGTTGAAATTATGCGATTTTTCAGAATACAGTTCATATAGTTTATGGCGACTTTTATAAATTCCGGGTGTTGCCCAGTCACTGAAAGCAGAGCTGCCTCCGATTGATAAAGTCTTAGGGGTAAAGATTTTCCCAAACACAGCATGTATCAAATTAAATAAATCAGAGTAGGATTCTTCTACACTAGTGTAATTGGGCAATTCTGTTATTTTCTTGACTAAGTTTCTTCTGAATGTTTCCAAGCGATGTGTGTTAACTGGGACAAAACTAATTATTTTCTTATTTTCCCTACTATTTCTCAGATAAGAAACAAACTGACCGCGATGATCTGATTTTACAGGGTCCACTATACTTTTTTTAATGGGATTTATATTAGTATAAATATTATCAATACAAGTAGCACTAGTGGCAGTTATACGAGTAGGTTCCAAAAATATATTATACAAACCAAATGACTTGAACAAATTTAACATTTTCTCTCTCTGTAAAGGTTCCCGTGCAGTTTCTAAAACATCTACATTGAGATCCCCACAAAATAGGACCGTTTTTTTAGTACTTTGGCATTTAAACAATGCTTCTTCAAGTTTTTCTTCGAACTGTACATATGGAGCGTCTGGGGGACTGTATATGCTTAGTACAATGAACCGCTCAAACTCTATACTGGCTATCTCAATAACTCGTTCAACAGAGAGGGCTACTATGTCTTTACGTTCTTTACACTTTATTGACTTATTAATAATAATTAAAGAGCCTCCACGTTTATATTTCAGTCTACAGAACGAGCTAGCAACCTGGTGATTTTTGAAATTGAACATGACTTGATAAGGCCTTAACCAATGTTCTGTTACACAAAAAATATCAATGCCATTCAAGTTCATGTACAATTCCAATTCCAATTCTTTTCCACCAATCAGGCCTTCAACATTTTGGTGCACCAGGTGTAAAGCATTATTTTTAAGATTAATAGATTCAACGGCCTGAGAGCGATCAGATATAAAATTATGCTGTGGCTGATGTAGAACTAAAGTGCTAGATTTAACATTAATTGATTTATACATTGTGTCAAGCTTAGTGCAAGAACGTTGCTCTTTTGTCCTATAATCTAATTTAAATTACTTGGATATAAACAACTATCCAGAGTTCTAATATCAATGTCATTTTTCTGCTCAAAAGGAGCAGGTTTGATAGCCAGATTTTTGGCTAAAGAATCTATAAAATAATGTAGCGAAATTGCTACCTGTCTTTTAAAATAATCCAGAAGCTTATGCTTTCCTTTAGTCATATAGAAATAATAATTTTTCCTAACAATAGTGTTAGTATCAATTATACTAAATTTTTTATTATGAAGTGTTAATGTGTCCAATGACAAATTTAAATAGTACCTAATCCTATTTTCCACAACTGGCATATGCTTACAGTAGGGCAGTGTGTAAATAATAATATTATTTAAATCTAATGAGTTTAATTTATTATAATATTTAATAAGTTTTTGTTTGGTTATATCAGTCCTGTTTCCTATGAAAATAACCAGATTATCTCTCTGATGAAATTTATAACTACTACCAAAGAGTAAGAACAAGACCTACTACCACAGATAATTCATACTTAATATTATAAAGGCGAAAGTAACTCTGTCTGTCTGTCTGTTACGCTTTCACGCCTTAACGATTGAAGCGATTGAGATGAAATTTCGTATAGAGATAGTTCGAAGCCCTGGGAAGGTCATAGGCTACTTTTTAACCGACTGCGCCAAAGGAGGGTTATGATTTTACGCGATAACGATAACTTCTACGCGGTCGAAGTCGAGGGGAACGGCTAGTATAATATATTCTCTACTACTCAGACTTCGCTGTCCTACTGTATGTCTGTATCCCTCATACAACAAACGTGATTTTCGCTCTTTTTGGTACAAAACACTCCATGCGCGAGTCTTAACTCGCACCTGGTTGAATTTTCCAACATCTTTCCACTTAACTATCAAATTCTAATACTAATTTTAACAACTATAGTCCATTCAATACTATCACAAAGAAAAATCTAGTGCCTGATGTCCACAATCGGAATGGTGGAGGCAAATAAATAAATCCATTGGATCATTGAACTTACAGATGGAGCGCGCACTCCACTCTAGAACGGTACATATTTTAGGTGATCTGCAAGTCATAGGAGATAGCGTTTAGAAAAATAATTTACTTTATCTTTATAGTTTTTAGGGTTTTGTACCCAAAGAGTAAACACAAGATCTTTATCTATTGCCAAAGAAAATATAATGATATTACATACAGATCGGCAACTCCCTGCCTCCCACCGAGTAAGCTTCCCCTTCCCCCCACCATAATTTAAGTGTCGTTTGCAGTGTCAGTACTTGAGAGAGTGTCACTGCGTTGCATTACGTATTACTACCTACGTACTTTGTGCTATTGCTTTGGTTTAATTTGTGCTTAGCCGAGGGTAGATTTGAAAAAAATGTACCTACATACATGAGATTGCGTTCTGTTCCTTATTATTTAATTTCCATAGCTAGTGTCCCTAGTATACTCACACACATTCAAGCTTGATTCAAGCATTCACATTACGTGTATATTAGTGTGGGTGAAAACGAACATTTTTGTATGGAGTTTCCACCCTGTGCTATTACTGAGACTCCGCCGTCCGCCTATCTACCATACCAGGCTGTATTTTGTTATTAATCGTGAAGAAAATCCTACAGGGTGCTATGCCGGACTCATATCGACTAAAAACCACATGTATCCTACGGTTGGGAGCCCCGGGTATGTTTGCCCTCGGAAGGATGTATCCAGGATTCCCAACAGACATACGGCGGACACTGCGGCTTCACCTATGGGAGGGGGAGGGGGGGGGGGGGGTTCGGGTGCTATACTGCGTCTTTGGGGGGTTGTTCGGGTGTTATTCCGCTTCTTTGCGGGACGTGCGTGAATTTATTACGTCATACCGTCATCCTAGCCTATTATGTTGCTGCTGATACTCAAATAGAAAAATGAAAGCTGCTAACTACGTAATATTTTGCCATTTTTGGTACGGAATCCTCAGTGCGCTCCTGGCCAGCTTTTTAATTTTACTGACAGAGGTGTCACTCTCATACAGTGACAGGAAGAATTATGGCCATCGAGCGATTTAAAGACCGTTTCTCTATTGAATCAAAGATACTTGGATCGCTCTGTGTCGAGACTCAAACCTAATCTTGACATCGCTATGCCTACATGCGTCACGCCACGGCCTTGCTGCGACGGAGCAGAGCGGAGAGGAGCGGGACGACGCATTCAGTACATCGGCACACCATAGTGCACTAAAGACGATACATATTTATGTGTTGCCACGGCTTCCCATGACATGGGTGGTTTCTTTTTTTACTGCTCTTCCTTCGATCAATTCTAGCACAAAGCACCTTCAACGGATTTGTGTGATGTTACAGTTTATCAGTTAGCAAGTGACCAATTTGGGCGCAAAAGCGCCAGGTTTAGATTTAGATTTAGATTTAATTCTTTATTGCACACAGAAACAAAATACATTAACATTAAATACTAAGAACAATGATGTACAAAGGCGAGCTTAACTCAACACTGAGTTTTCTCCCAGCAAACCTTTGGGTGATAGGAAAAACGCAACGGAAGGTTTAAGAAGTGTGCAACCAGATAGAAGATAAGATAAAAGTTACTAAGTGTTATAGTATTACATAGGTACATAGATACCATGACTATTATATACATACACGTCGTACACATAATACCAACACATATACTAACACACAAAAATGGATAGGAACTTAATAGTAGTAAGTATAAACATAATACTATATATGCATCTCTGCATCCACATATCGTAAAACATGAAGAAGTACACTAAATATACACTGTACTTATCTATACTTATAATAAAACTGTTGAGAGTCGAGAGTCTGTACATGGAAGATATTTTCAAAATTTTAATTGTAGGGCGTTCTATAATCGATACTGAAGCCGAAAATGTAATTAATTTTTTTCATGTCTGTCTGTCTGTCTGTCTGTCTGTCTTTCTGTCTGTCTGTCTGTATCCCGAATAAGTATCACGCCGAAACTGCTGAATCGATTTGAATGATACTTGGCACAATCTAAGCTTATTATCCGAGGAAGGTTCTAGGATACTTTTAATTGCGATATTTTGCGCGGTCCCTTCAGGAGAGGGGATGAAAGGCAAAATAGTTTTACAACTATAATTTTTCACTGCGTGGTCCGATTTCAAATATTTTGTTGGTTTCTGAAAGGGAGTACTTTAAGCATTATTCCACACTATTTTCAAAATTGAGGGTTATGTATTTCAGAAATTAGGGGCATCTCAACTTTCGGTAAACCTAGAATTCAAGGGTTATTTTGAATGTGAGGGTAAATCTAAATGGGCGTGTTGGCTTAATCATAAAAGAGCTTAATGATTAAGGCTATTGTAAAATAATTCAGTACGCGCCGAAGGCGTGGACTGAATTGTTTTAGAATAGACTTAATCTTTAAGCTCTTTTATGATTAAGCAAACAGGGCCGTTTCACACGCTGCTTGATGAGTCTCATGAAGAAGTGCCCCTCCTTTTTCGTACACCTTATGTGACGTAAACGAAGTTGCGAGGGTCAGCTAGTATACTTATAAAGGAGATCATTCAGATTGGGCTAATTTTTATTTAGCCGGCCACGAAAAAAAAGTGCTTGATTTTGATAGAACACAACATTGTAAGCATTTTTTATTACTACACGAAAGTTCTAAATCGATTCCTTGAGATTTTATTTAGGGTCAAATATTTAGTCTAAAGTGTGACTAGCGTAGACATAAAACAGCCTTGTTTTTGTCTAAACTATCATATTATGACTACTATTGCTACAGTTATGGTAATCTGATTAGGTTTAAAGGTCTTTACTCCGTTTTTTAGATGCCGCCAGGCAGGCTTTGGGGCACAGGCGGTGCGCAGCGGCCTCTCCCGCCGCCGCACATACGGGGCAGTGCGGATTTGCGTAGCAGCCGGCCGCTTTGTGGCCGGCAATGGAAACACAGGGTGCTTCGGTCGACTCCCGCAGCACACCTGGCCCCCATCCTGGCAGCAGAAACACGTCCTGGGCTCCAACAACACCGCACAGACGCGGGTCCAGACGTTTGTAAGCGGGTGGTCATCAGTGATGAGCTTGGCCGCCGGGACCGGGCACTTGACCCACACCATGCCTTCCTTTCCTGCCTGGCGAACAATCTCACCAACGGTGACACTGGTGGCGACGCAAGCCCCAACTTCCACAACCACCCGCGTCACGACCTCTTTCGTTGCAGCGTCGCCGAGACCGGAGATGCGTCACTCCGCGCACTTCTCCGACCTGGTGACACGCAGGTCGTCGCCGAAGGATTCTTGAAGCTTGGCCGCCAATACGTCCGCTTTGGCGCCTCTCTCTGCACCCGCCATCTCCAAAACACGTCCTCCGATGGCCGCCTGCGCCGTGCGGAAACGTAGGCCGTCGATGCCGAGGTTTTTGAGGTCGATTGACCTCTCATCCTCGGCAAGTTTTTGTGAGTAAGTCACGCCCCGCCCCTCCACTTTAGTGTGATAACTACTGCTGCAGTTCGCGGCGCGTGGAGATTCGGGTCGCCCTTCATTCGGACAGGCCTCGCGGGCGTACTGGCGGGCTTTGGTTTCGTCTTCGGCCGCTTAGTGACATTGTTCCACGCCTAGGGTAAGGGCTGAGACGTGGGGGCCGGTACTGAGGTTGAGGCAGCCTGGCGCTCTCTGCGCGTTGCCTTGACCTCACGCGCCGCAGCGCTCCTCTTCTTAATCTTGTTCTTCTTCTTCCCCTGAGTTTGGGAAGAAAAAGAAGATGCCGACAGAGCGGCCACGACCGGTTCCATTATCTCCGACACAGACAAGGAGGGGACGGGAGACAAAGCTAGCGCTTAGAGCGCGTGGGTGCAGAAGTGCCGACAAAGGACCCGTTAAAGGGCCGACAGATGTATCGCCGGATTCTGGAGCACCGGTCATGCGGGCAGCATTTCGCGCGTCTGCCGTAAGGGAAGGACGCAGCTGAGGCGCCGGGGGCAGCTGATCCTCTATGCCGGCGTTTCGCACGTCGATGAGAAATGGCACCTCTTCGCGCGACAAACCCGGCGACTTCGATGGAGCGGCGCTCAACCGGCGCCTCATTTCTTCCATTTCGGCACGCACGGCCGTGAGTTCGCCCTTCAGGCGGAGAACCTCATCATTACACGTGGAGGAGGCCATAGCCCTCATGTGCTCCATTATGGACCCGGTGGCTCTCCGCAGGCCCTGGACGCGCTGGTTCTTTGGGCGGGAGGATTTCAAGGTGATCGTGTTGATCGCCTCCACCGCCTACTAAACCGCATTCGACAGCTGCTCGGACCTGAGCACCGGAGCAGCTGCCGACGTCGACGCCTCGTTCAGCGTCGGGGATTTGCGGAGACAGGAGAGTCGTCTCTCTTACCGCCGCCGACACTCCTCCTCTTTGGCTTCAAATGCAGCCCGCGCGAGCTCTTTTCCGCCTGGAGTTTGAGCTCGCGCTCCTCAGCCGCAATGTAGCTGGCCCTGGCTTAGGCTAGGCCAACATACTGCCCTGTAATTGGAGGATACACTGTAACTGAGACCTTTTTTACATTCTGACTTTCAATTACGACAGAATATTGCAATTATTAGGATTTTTTTAACAAACTTTTGATGTTGAATATTATCTCTCAGAGTTGTATCAGGGCTTTGGTCCAGTAATAAAAAATGTTTGTTTTGTTATACTCTATTAGAATATTAAGTTTATTTTTGTTGGCCGGCACTTTTAAAATTAGCCCAGAAATGTATGGAGAGTGAATGTTCTCCTTTGAAGACAGAAATAGTTCTTTAACTCTATCCTTGAATACACCCAAAGAGGTACTTTCCCGCACAGAATGTGGCAATGAGTTCCACAACCGTACTGCTCGAATGGTAAAGGAACCGTCATAACAATCCGAAGAGTGAGAAGGCATACGAAGAAGAAGTGAAGAGGATGTACGACAAGGTTTACCCCTAGGGACAAGAAACTCAAAGCGTTCACGTAGATAAGAAGGTGAATGTACATTATAAAGAATAGCATATAGAAGGAAGAGAATATGGGAATCTCGACGCTGCCGAACCGGCAACCACCTCAATCTTGTACGGAATTCTGATACATGATCATACTTCCGAAGACCAAAAATAAAGCGTATACCCAGATTCTGCAGTCTCTCAAGTTTATTTAGGTGTTCCTCCTTTGTATCAAGGTAGCAGACATCGGCATAGTCTAAAATTGAGAGTAAAAGGGTTTGTGCAAGAGTAACTTTAGTTTCGAAAGGTAGGAATTTCTGGAGACGTTTTAGAGATTGGAAAGACCAGAAGACCTTCCTACTTACCTCAGCAATTTGGACATCCCAGTTTAGGTTCGCATCAATATAAATACCCAAGCTCTTTGCGCAATCTGTGACCGCAATTGGAACCGCGTTGTACATTATTTGTGGGAGAACTTGGTCATTTAAGAGATTCAGCTTGTATCGGCTACCAACAATGACTGCTTGTGATTTTGCAGGGTTTACCAGAAGTCCAAACGATTTAGCCCACTGACTAATGTTATCTAAGTCACTATTGATAGCAGTTACAGCCTCAGTCACGTCCTCGACATCGAAGTGTCGATATAGCTGCAGGTCGTCTGCATAGAGATGATAATTAGAAGAAATAACTTTAGTAATGGCGTTTATAAAAACGGAGAAGAGAAGAGGAGGTAGAACGCCACCTTGAGGAACACCCGCATTCAGATAGCACCAATCAGAGCAGATGTCATCACATCGAACTGACTGCGAGCGACCCTGAAGGTATGACTTGAACCACTCAATCACAGAAGATGAGACATTAAGGGAGGCCAAAATTCCCAATAGGACATCAAAATCTACAGAGTTAAAGGCACTGCTGAAGTCTAATAAGACTAAAACTGTTAACTGTTTCTTTTCTATAGCCATACGCATGTCATCAGTAATCTTGACTAGTGCAGTAACAGTGCTATGACCACGACGGAAACCAGATTGATATTGACTTAGCAGGCTGTTGTTGGAAAGATATGAAGCTAGTTGGTCATGAACCACACTTTCCAGAACTTTGGATAGTAATGGAAGGATGGAAATAGGACGGAAGTGGGATTGTAGAGAAGGATCGGGTACTTTTGGTAAAGGTATCACAAATGCTTTTTTCCAGGCTGAGGGGAAACTGTTACACTGTAGGGAGAAATTAATAATGTGGGTAACTACAGGAAGAATGTGGTTTAGGATTGGAAGAAGCATTTGTAGCTGAAGGCCATCATAACCCACAGCTTTTGTCGTTATCGACTGTAAACGTCTCCCAATATCCACCTCCGTAACTGAGCGGAATGAAAACGAAGTATTTATAGGCAATGGAAGACTAGATAGGAAGTTTAAAGTAGAAGATTTAACATCACTGGGAATGGCAACTGGAGACCTCGAGAAATGCATATTGAGGTCGTTAAGGTCTATATTAGAACAATTACTTTCTGAGGCCTTACCAATACCAAGTGATTTAAGAAATTGCCATACTTGTGCTGTGTTAAAATCTTGAATAGAGTTATGAATGTGGCGTCTTTTAGCATCCCTACACATACGAACGCAGCGATTACGTAACTTTCTGTACTTATCGCAGTTCTCCATTGTGGGTGATTTACGGCAAATGCGCTTGGCCTTATCTCGTTTTGACATCATTTTCTTAATATCTTCAGTAAGCCAAGGCGCAGGTAAGTGTTTTACTCTCACTTTTTTGAGAGGAGCGTGTACATCAAATAACTTGAGTATGATATTAGTAAGGGAATTAACTTTTGTATCCAAGTCGTCACACTCATATACCGAAGTCCAATCGATACTGCTGGCATCCGATTCCAAACGCTCCAGATCAACGTTTTTAAAACTACGAAGGTATAGAAATTTACTCTTGCGCTTAGGAGGACGAATTTTATAAGAGAGATATATGAGATCATGGTGAGAAAATGGAGCAGGAAGTTGACCATGTGTGGCCACTTTGTGCGGGTTGGAAACAAGAATCAAGTCAAGAAGTGAAGATCTATGATTCGGTTCATGATGAGTAGTAGATGGAGGAAGGATATGCATATTGACCGAAGATAAAAGGGACTGAAGTTTGCGGCTGTGAGAATCGTTTTTCAGTAGACAAGTGTTGAAGTCTCCAAGTATAATTGTTGTGTCGTAGATAGAATTGAGATGTTCCAGTTTAGCCTCTAATGAATTATAATAATTAATTTCACTGTCAGGATTATAATAAACTCCTAAGAGCATTTTATTAGAATTAATATCTAATTCAAGGAAAAGATGTTCAGCGAACATGGAATATTCATTTGGAGACCGGTCTACAATTTTATATGGGATATCTCCTCGAAGATAAATGGCCACTCCCCCACACTTCTTGCCCGTCCGGTCATTGCGCACAAGCTTATAACCGGGCAGAGAATATTGAGTGGATGGCATTTCTGGTTTCAAGAAACTTTCAGACACTAGGACAGCATGAGGCTATTTCTACTGGTTGCTTAAATTTGATGGTCACACGCTTATATTTTCTAAACCGTATGAGTTAGAAAGAAATGTTTAAAAATAGTGGATAAAACAGCTATTAAGCTATAAAATACATGAAATTTGTTACAATAGAAGTAAATATTCATACCAAAAATTAACACGAAAGGTCAAAATCGGGGTCATTTTTCGCATTCTACTCGTGTCACACTTCCCGATTCAGTTAAACATTTGGTTACTGCTTCACCAAATTTACATAGATTTTAAAGTTACATACACTAAATTCACCGTAATAACATACACTACACACACAGTATTACAAAAAAAAACTTCTAACTATTATTTAGAACTTAAAACACAATATACATCGGTCACACGAATCTAGGTACTCTAACTTTGCCTAGTAAACGGTTTACTGTTGACCAAAACGACCACCCCAATAACAAAACTCAACTTAACTGAACGTTATTCGTGATCGGGCATCGCGGGAGTGCAACGTGCAACTCCTGGCTCCTTGAGAAAAAAAAATATCAGTAAGTTTCTACATTTGACACTTAATTCGAGTACTTTTCGTGGGTGACTTTTTGTACATTGTATAATAGCTATTGAAGTCAGAGTTTATTCATCGAAACCGCAAATTAATTGAGATATTTATGTAGTATTTGATTTAAAACGTAACGGCTAAACTTTGTCGGAATTTAAAAAAAAGCTATGTTTTCGTTACCTTCGTGTCACATCCTTCGTGGCGTTTTACTCACGAAGGTGAGTTTATGCCACGAAGGTGATCTTTGACTAGTTTCAGTAAGAGTGGTACTCTTTTACGCCCTTAGCACACCTCCGCCGCGAAACCATGATAGCGGAACCGCAGTAATTCCGCCAAGTTCTGTCACATGTAGGAGGAGCGGAACACTAGCGAAACCGCCTGTTCTAATGCATAGATTTAACTATCTTCTATCTCTTTCACCGCACGGTTTCGCCAATCTTCTCCTACGCCAGTCAAACCTCCGCGCTTCGGCCGCCTTGTTATTGCGGTGACGCGTTGTCTACGTGCCGATTTGTCAAAATTGACAGAAATACAGAGCGGAACGGCGAAACTAATATTTTTTCAGTAAATGGACGTGAAGTTCACGGAAAAACTACTTCAAGCCTTCGGAAATAGACCCTTTATGTATTTATTAAGTCATCCAGATAATAAAAATAATATGATAAAATTGCGATAGCGCCACTTCGACTAACTCGTGTCAGGTTCCGTTGCCCAGTTCCGCTGTTCAATCCACACTTGATCACAGCGGAATTCATTCAGCGGTTCCGCTGTTCTGGTTTCGCGGCGGAGATGTGCCTAGGGCGTTAGATTCGTATTGTAGTAGATATGTAGCGGAATAATAGTAGAACAAATAAGTAGGTACCTACAATCATGGCAAAGGACAGAGCAATACCTATAATATAACATTCCGTGTGAAGCCCTTTTATAGGAGTAGAAATCCCACCGGACGTTATGCCAGATCCAAACCGTCTAAAACCCACATCGTAGCTACTTACCCGTCTAGTATTAGGCGCCCTGGGTAACTTCTTAGAATGATGTATCAGGGTACCCGACAGGCTTAGGCTACCTCGCCTACGGGTTCGGGTGTTATCTTGCGTCTTTTGGGTTAGTTCAGATGCTTTTCCGCTTCTTGCTTGCTAAGAACTTTTGAACAAAGACACAATGACCTTCGCGTCCATGTCTCAAGAAGAAATCCCGGGAAAGAGTCATGCCACCTAAAGCTTAATCAAGGCGTAGGTGCCTTGATTAAGCTTTTTAAAATCCCGGGACTCTTTCCCGGGATTTCTTCTTGAGACATGGACGCGAAGGTCATTGTGTCTTTGTTCAAAAGTTACCTTATACTTATACCAACTTAAATACATTTAGGTAGGTACCTAGTACTCGTCGAGTTTTCCGGCAAGGCGGTTTGTGACTACTCTCGAGAACAACTTGTAAACATGGCTAAGGAGTGAGATGGGTATATAATTCTTCAGTAAGGTCTTGTCACCTTTTTTGAAAAACAGAGCCACCGCACTCCCGCTCCACGCTTTAGATATTTGTCCCTGTTGGCGGACGGAATTAAAGAGACTCGTCCGCTCTTTGAGAACTAGAGTCCCGGCAGCTTTAAGAAACTCAGTCGTTATTCCGTCCTCTCCAGGGATTTATTGGTTTTTAGTTGTTCGAGAGCAGCCCTGACCTCGCCCTGGTCAATATCCAGAATGTCTTCGGTATAGTGGCGCGTTAGTGGGGCTCTGTGGTCACGGTCGGTGATCATTTCCGGTATTAAACCTGTTGATCACAGAGACATCTTCTCTAAATATACACCTCCTGTCCGACATGATGATTTTTATCTCGTTCCTTGTGACCTTGTTGGGGTTTCGCCAAGTCCACCTTCTATGGGGTTTCTTCTTAAAGAATGAGTTCATCAAGAAGAGCCCCTGAGCCTCAAGAAAGTTGATAAGCATACTCCCCCGCGGCCCCCGGTCATTTCTACGCCCAACACCAAAAAGTCCGATTTTCGTTTCACCGCGTTCTTGTACTCCCACTTTGACAGTGAAGTGTCATAACATTGTAGTGAGTCTTGGCAGTACCGTGTAATGCTTTCACCACGTCCTCGTCCACGTCCACGGTCTCAACTGCCTCGTCAGTGCTTCTCGAAGTTGGGGCTTAGGTACACCTGAATCACCTTCAGGGAGTCCTGTTGGTAAGTCTCAGTATTACGTATGCTACCCTAGGCGAAACACTCCTGATCTCCACAATGCTGCTAACGAGTTCCTTTTTCACCGTAAAGCCGACACCGCCCTCGGAAGAATGTCTTCCATCACCTTCCCGAAAGTAGAATAGGTCACCCGACCCAAGGGTTAGCGTGTCCTCCCCCTTTCTTCAGACTTCGCAAAACACCATTATGTGCCAGTTTATGCGACCCTGTTCTACCTCGAGTTCGGTGAGCCGATCGTCCAGCCGCAGAGTGCTTCCATAATAAGTAGCCAGGTTCGGACATTCTCACACAATATCATCTAGCCCAAATTAAGACAATATAAGCTTATGCTATGGGATCTAGACAACTGATAATTTGCCACTTTGTGCCAAAGAGATGTACTGTGTTATTTTTATAATATATGGTTCCAGAATAACTTTTACGTCAAACGCATGTGTAGGTATAGGATCTGGTAATTGTTTTTAGTTAAGTAGCTGTTACCATATAACTGTCGAATGAACAAATTAACTTATAATTTGTACTTAAATAATGATTAATAATGTCTGTAAAGCTACTGCGTCACCTTCGTGGATCGTCGCGTCACCTACGTGGGATCAAATAATTCAAAACCTTATTCTTCCAAATCTGACTCAAAATTTAACTTCTTGACTTATATATGTTACTTAACTTACCAAACGCTTTGTGTTTGTTTACAAAAATTGTTGAAATAATCAGTATTTAAAATTTACCATGAAGGTGACGATGAGAATCGTAAAAAGTAGAAATAGCCATGAACATGATTAACGTCAAAAGAAGACAAAAGATCCGAGTAATGAAAAGAAATGCTTTGAGCATTTATGTGAACAATATTTAAAAAAATAGGGAAACTGGAAAACACAGAATAGAGATTATCGCGAAGAAGTCTAGAATTGACACACTGGATGCACTAACAAAACTGTCACAGGATGTATTAGAGGAAGAATACGACTCAAAACTATCATCCGAAACATCAGACATGTCTGACAAAAAAAAAATAAAAAACGTAGTGTACAATGTACAAAAGAATACAAAGTGTTATATAAACTATGTATATATGATGATATATGAATATATGATGAGAAATAAATAAAGAGGGCAACTTTAGAGAACCTACCAAAATTTCCTCAAGTATATTTAAAGCAATACACCTTCAAGAAATTCAAGGCATGCATACCACCCGCCAGTTGCGTGTTTAACTGTAAAATAAATGTGTAAACATATCTTAAAACCAATATTAAAATAAGCAAAAACGGTTAAAACTGCTTAAAATAAAATAAAATAAAAAGAACTAAACATAATAACTGCCAATTAGCATTATCAGCCCATGTTAAATATTTCTAAAATTAATTGTATCTGAAATTGGTTTAAAACCGCCAAAATAAAATTGCTAAAAACATAAAACTGCCAATAAGCATTATTAGTCAATTCTAAAAACGGTAAAATGTAAGAAAAATAAAAAGCTGTAAAAAACTACATCAGGATAATGCAACTTCCACAAAACGCCGTTCCAATCATACCATTACTTTTTAATACTTTTTTAGCAAGTAACAAGACGTCAGACAGCTGAACGAAGTGTCAAAATGACAATGACAATTTAGATGATGGCATTGAATTCAAATGGTACATACCTACATAAATTATTATGTTTTGAGTAAACTTGATTGAGTAATAATGTAACACTAAGATGATCAGTGTTACTCACCAACTAGCGCGAGGTAGCTATGCAGAGAACTCTATCCCAGGGCGCCTTATTTCTAAGTTTCCAGTCTGTGTGCAAGGGTAGGCTAGGGCTCTCACGAAAACAGACAATAGGGTGTACACACATATATTTACTAAGTACACAGAGATACACAGAGACACACAGAGAGCTTATTCACTGATAGACACAAATATCACAGGTACACAGAAGTAAAGTCAGGGCTCAGGTATTAATACTACTAGGCTACACATAAGTAGTGGATTTACTGGCCTGCAGAGTGAGCTGAGTGAGAGTGACTGCCTGTTGTTACTGCCAGGTGATGACGGCAGATACCTCTCACATGAGAAGCTCGTGTAGTCCGCACTTCCACGTTGTCGTACCACGTGCAGCCCACTAACTTATAGGTGCGGCACCAAATATCTCATCCGGCAACTAGCCCCGTAGTAAAAAACCCTGTCATGAAAGAAACGACAAATTAAGATCTTGGCTGCGCGACAGACGACAATCGACCCGCTTTGCAAAAGAAGAAGTGACTCACCAGTTTTCTGGGTAAAATGTAGCAAGATGCAATGCAGCAACCCAATCACAGCCCGTTAGGCCACGCGAGGTAACAAATAATCGCGCTTGAGCGAAAAACTGATTCGCGGCACAGTCTCAGAGCAAAAGCCAAAGGACCTCCAACCACCCCAAAGCAGGTCTCGGTCAAAAGTCGTGTCTTTCACGAAAAATCTTAACAAAACCCGTTCCTTTAAATGCGAAACGCTTCGTCACCGAACTTATGACATCCTGTCATTCTGACAGCAGAAATGTCACCACTGACAACCGATTAAAAAAAGATAACTCGATAAGGCTGCTTTCACATCCTAAATACTGCATCTATAGAAAATAAATGCTACAATAATTAAACTATTATAACGAAATACGAAGTTGTTATCATCAAATACAAATTATAAAATAAAAAAGACTGTTGAATAATGTTTATGAGACCAACATTGACACTTTCGTTTACCACCTACCTACTCGGAAAAATTGCATTACCCAAACAATGCGAAGCAGCAGTGAAAGTAGTGAGACAGTGACAGCAACATTACTTCTTCGATGCATTTCTCCTCTGTTTGGGTGCCAAAGTTCTGGAGGCCGCTGGTTTTTCACTTTCCGTGGGTTGTATTCTCAGCAAATCACCCGGACTTGTGACGCGGTGTCGTGACCCGTTGGGACCAATTACAATCACACACCCATCCCTGGTCCAAACTTTGGAGACTCCGTATTTTGCTCTGGCTGCCACGAAAGCTTCTTGTCGTTGCCGTGTAAGGAATTCAGATACAGTGATCCCTGTACCCTTAAAACCGGTCTTCGACGTCCAAACCTTATCACGCACAGCAGCTACTTGAAATTTCACCAAAATAGGCCTTGACTTTACTCCAGATGGTCTCTGACCCAACCTGTGACAGCGGTCAATATCACCAGGTGCAACTGATTCCAGCTTAAGATGTTTCAATAGCACCTCCGAAACAGTGTGAAGTGTGTCCTCACCACTTTTCTCCTCAACACCATGGATCAACAGCATCTTCCGACGGCTGCGGGTTTCAATATTATCGACATGGCGTGACAGTAACTCCAGCTGTAGATGAAGAGACTTAAATGTTCCCACCACCAGGGTCTTAAACGCTGCAAACTCATCAGTGAGGCCAACCAACCCAGTGCCAGATGACTTCTTATGTAGTTCGGCTTCGAATTGTGCCATCCTTTCCTCAAATTTGGCCTGGTAGCTGCTGAAGGAGTCCTTGAAAGCTTCATGTGCGGGGTCCATTCTTCAAGCTTAGCGAAATTTGGTTTATGTTGGATAAAACACTCAACTAGCAGGTATACACGCTTATTGACTTGAAATGTGCATATATAGTGAATTTATTACAAGACTATATAATTTTAAATATTAAATTACAATAAGAGCAAAAACTTTACGTGTTTATTTTTTAACTACCTGCGTAAAAAAAAAAAAAAAAAAGGTCCTCGTGGCAGGTCTGGACGTGGACACTCCTTTGCTCGAGCCACCATGGTGCGAGCCATGGTCGCCAGCGGGAGTAATTGGGACTGCGCCGCGTCTTTCTGCGAGCAGATCATGCTCGTGAAAGAGGCGGCGGGGAGGGAGCGGGAGAGAATTCTTCCACCCGAATTCCGCAGTCGGCGCCGCCGACGTGTCTTCGTGAGTGCGAGGTTCACCGTATTTACAGAAGCAGGCCCTAGAAGGCCGCGTGTTGTGAAAGATTCACGCACGCCCCCCTAAGAAGTGAGATGACACCCGAAAACCCCCAAAGACGCGGGATAGCACCAGAACCACCCCCTAGGCAAGGCCCCAGTGGTAGCCGTAGGTCTGTTGGGAGTCCTGGGATATCCTTCTGAGGGCTTACCCGGGGCTACCAACCGTAGGCTGTTGGGCGTTTTGAGAGGTTATTTAGTCGGTAGGAGTCCGGCATAGCATCCATGAAGGATTTTCCCTCAAAAAAAGCAAGTGACAAATAAACCGCTATCTCTTATCACTTAAAGTGAAGCTCGGCGTAGTACGCTCTGTATTATGATTTTACCCGATTGTACTCATTGAGTGGGACACTATCTCTACGCTTCAATACTCTGTTGTTACCGACAGCAAAGAAATTATAATTTCTAAAATACTTAAATGAGTACAGTTGTTATAAGGTGACTCACTAAGTAATAAGGCGTTTCTGGCAGTGAGCAATCGTGGGAAATCGTGTGGTTTCAGTCGGTAAGAGTCCGGTAAAGCACCCATGAGGAATTTCCATATCTCCTGCTAGTGGTGCACCTGCTTTAATGGATGAGGTAATGACCTAGATGACCTAACCTCTGCCCTTACGGGATCGGGAGGTAAAACTGCAAACTGCTTCCAACGATGCCGAAATATAAAGTGAAAACTCATTGATTACTCTAACCGAGATTATACCCTCTACCAAAAAAGAGCGTATTCAATCACAAGTGCGAAGCCTAGATACTTGAGGCACTTAAATAGCGTCCAGATGCTCCCACGCGTGTGATGTATGCATTTGACGCGCGAATAGCACCTCTTCTGAGCAGGGACTTACAATCTCTATCCTACTAATATTATAAATGTGAAAGATTGTGAAGATGTTTGGATGTTTAGATGTTTGGATGTTTGGATGTTTGTTACTCAGTCACGCTCTAAGGGCTGGACGGATTGGGCTGAACCATGGTACAGAGATAGCTTATAGTCTGGAATAACACATAATATGCTACTTTTCAAGCATTGAAACATGAACGGGTACCGAAATTCACGCGGGCGAAGCCGCGAGCATCATCTAGTCTGATATAAAAATTACTGTCTGATTTATTTTACTTTTTGGGCTATCTGTACAAAGAGTTAGTAACACAGGCATCAGCAATGAGATCTCTTTTACGTGAATCGCTGATGTCCAGTAGCAACCTGCGTCACTGTTTGCATTACGATACTTTGTAAGTAAATACTGTAGGCGTTTGGGAAAACCGAGTGGACTGAAATAGACTGATAAATGCTAAATTTGATGATGTTGAAAACTAAATTTGCACCTTAAAAACCAGAAAACGAATTCTGTAAAACTTATATTACAAAAAAAATGATTTACGTTCAGACCAGGAATATGTATTTTCTAAAAATAAATAAATGTAACGTTTTTATCTTCGAAAGATAGGCAGATTATTATGTGCCCAATTGCCCATATTTCACGTTCTTAGTTTTCGTCCCGCGTGGTGAGCCTACAGCTCTGTAGAAATGTACAGGTGTAGTTGTACTTTGCAAATTAAATAAAAATTGATTCAGTGATTCTCAAGTTCGTTTCAATATTATATTCCATAAAGTAACTGAGATTTTAATTTGGCAGTGTACATCCAATCGTAATTTTATTTTTTTCTATTTTTTATATTTAGCTCGCCAAATTGACGTCGCCACCAGCCTAATGGAAAGCCGTAGCGTATCTAGCGATTGGGGGCCACTTCTGACAGTGGTCCTCAAGTTGACGGCCCTGTGATGTGCCTCTTCACGCTCCTCTTGAAGAACCCGGGATTGTAAGATGAGGGAAACACGTGTGCGGGCAGGTCGTTCCATGCTTTTATAGTTCGACAGAGGAACGATGTTTTGAAACGCTCAGTTCTGGCGAAGATTCTCTCCACTGTGTGTGAGTGGCATCTTTGCCCGGCACGTGTTGTTCGGGATCGGCAAGGAGAGGGTTGGATCAGGTTGAAGAGCTCTTCAGAACATTCGCCGTGATACATTCGATAGAAGGCAGCCAAGGACGCTATGGTTCTTCGCTGCGCCAACGGTTCGAGGCCTCCCGTCACCTCAGGACAACCAATTTTTCGGATAGCACGTCTCTGCATAGCGTCAAGCGCGTCTAGTAAATACCTTGCGGAGTCATCCCAAAAGTGAGAACAGTATTCGGAGCAGGGACGAATTTGCGTCTTGTACAGTAAACATCTCTGATGTGGCGTGAAAAACCGTCTCACCTTATTTAAGACTCCTAGTTTCCGCGAAGCCAGCCCAATACAACTCTCATTTTATTCAAAATAAAGATTGGAGAAAGCCTAAATTCAAGAGTGGGTTTATTTCACTAATTGTTTAACGTAGGTAGTTATAGTCTGGTTTCTCAATTCATTGTAATTGATTTGACTTTACCTCATAAAAAGCCGTCCTTTTTGGTACGAAGGAGTCCGTACCGAAAAGCAGCAAAATATCAAATTTGTTGTATGGAAGGCCTCCTTATTTTATTTTCTGATTTTAGTATTTGTTGATATCGTGGCAACAGAAAATACATCATTTGTTAAAATTTCAGCTCTCTAGCTGTCACGATTCCTGAGGTACAGTCTCGTAGCAGACAAACCGACAGCAAAATCTCAGCAAAATAATCCCGTTTTAGCCCCTCTCTATAAAATATAGTGCAGAGGGGCTTATGGCGAGACTTTGTCTGTAGTCTGTGAATCTGTTGCATCAAACTCATAACTTCAAAACCACGTTACTTACAATACTGAAATTTTGCAGACAGCAATAGCTACTCATTTTGAGAGAGTATACAAAATTTAAAAAATAAATCAAGAGTTGTGTCAGAGAGGGGCAGTCTGGTGAGACCGATCTCACGGCTTCTTGTTTACCTTTTGTGTTCAGAACCACAAAGAGGCTACGCACACATGTCATAGACAACTCATTCACAGACACGAGGTCAGGCGGTCTCACTCAACCATAGATTTAGAATTTTTCGCTACGTCTCAACCGAAATTTTCGATACTGATTTGTGCGCGAGTGTGTGTAGCAGAGGGTAGGTGTGAAAAATAAGTCTCTAATTTGTGTCAGAACCCTAACAATAAAATCTTAAAACTCACACAGCACTTGTCTTAATGCGTACAAGTTTAAACTTGTTGTTAAAGGTGAACAAACTTAGGGCACTTGACAACTACCTACTCGAGTTCAAGTTTAGTGGTGTTATCTGATGGGTGAACACGGTATCGGCACGTTTTGATGGAAGATAATGGCTCGTTGGGTATAACGAGTGTCTTGGAACGTACTGGTAGGGACAAAGATTGTTTTTCTTTAATACTTAACATTAGGAAAAGAGAAATTATAGGTTTCTAGGTATGTATATTCATAAATAAATATTCACGGACATTCCACACAACGCTATCTGATCCCAAAGTAAGCTATGGATATCAGATTACGGATATTAATACATAAATACTTTAAAATACATACTTATCATAGATAGAAACACCCAAACTCTTGAGACAAACATTTATGGGTCACACAAATTTTTGTCTCCGGTGGGAATCGAACCCACGACCTCGTGATCCACAGTCGCACAATTCGACCTCTAGACCAACGAGGCAGTCTATAAACTCTGAAACTGTTAAGCCGATTTTAAAAATTCTATACTTGAAATGCAAATTATTTGTAAATACATAAATGTACATAAATCTTACCTTTTATCCCCTCTGTATAAAATTGATTGCAGAGGGGCTTATGGCGAGACTTGTGTCTGTAGTCTGTGACTCTGTTGCATTAAATTACGTCACTAGGTCACGTGGATCATCTGTTCAAAGTATGAAATAAATCAAAACTGACAACGTCAAGCGGATTGAACTTTCACTTTCACAATAAACGTTAGAGGGGCGTCGGGTGCGACCGTCTCACCTCACGGCTTCTTGTATAATCTTCTGAAATAATTTCGTTGATTTTGCTACAGATATTTTGGTTGGAGATCAATCAATCAATATCAATCAAATCAGCCTTTTGCAGCCCGCTGCTGCATGTAGGCCTCTACCAACCTTCGCCATATACACTGCCCTACGCTTCTTGCATTCAGTCTTGTCAATTTCTGTAAGGTTAATTTTTTACACTTCGTACTATTTAACCAATGCATTTTTAGGGGACACACTAACGAGGTGCTAATTCAAACGATTAGAGATGTCTAAGTACGTTTATTGTCACACACGTCTATTCGCTAGTGCAACCCAAATGCGACTAGCTACAAGATGGCGGACTAGTGCCGCGGTCCCTACACTCATCCCCCCCTTTTTTAATAATTTTGATACATTTAAAATGGTAAAAAAAAGAAGGTTATACAATGTTACAAAATTAACAGTCTTAATCTAGTGGTACATTTGAAAGAAAAAAATAAAATTTGTATAATATACATACAGTGTTTTCTTTATACCGAACAACAATTTTCTTATTTCTATTACACTTGCTGCATAAATTGGCGTTGATTGGTACTGTTTGCAGCTTGGCTTAACGCTGCTGCGGTAGTGTCCAATTGTTTTTGAAATACTTTCTGAGTATGTTTCTTATAATGCTGGTATAAAATATATGAATATAATAGTACCACACTTACAATGATTATGATTGAGAGCATATTTAAATAATCCAATCTTTGCTCTGTGGCAATCTCTTTAGTGGTCGCAGAGTTCGCTCCGTTTTGTGCGATAATAACATCTTGCAATTTGCTTTGATTTTTGCCCATTATGTGGCTGTAGCGCTTGTATACACTGACAAATAATAGCTAATAATCATTGTTCTTAATAAAATACTTAATGCAACATGATTGCACAATAATACGGTGTCCACGTTGTGTGGACAAGTAGGGACATTTTTCTTAACCTAAACTCATTCATACTATGTAATTAATGGTGACCGCCATGACGCCCGCTCTGCAATAATTAATTCAACAACACCGTAGTGATCGGCAGCGTCGCCATGACGGCGCCGGATATCCCTTTCATTCTTAAATCGCTACTCGCATGGCCCTTTCATACTTGTATAATAATTAGTACAATGTTTCAGTTACATAATGCATAATGTAAGTATTGTTCATGAATAGTTGGATGTGAGTCTATCAAACATTGTTTGTGTAACTAAGATTGTACTGATTTGAGCGTGTTGACTCATGGTCACCCTATCATTACTTACGAATTTGTAGTATATTAAAACATTGCGCATTGTACTTGGTACCGGATGCGAGTTGCTGACGGGGATCAAATGTCCGAGGTGTGTACATAGTTGAGTAGGTGAGTAAGTAAGTATGAATTGTGTTTTTTATAACTTACCTAAATCTGACGGGAAGTTTGACTTGTCTGCCAGCACATTCTTAAATCGCTACTCGCATGGCCCTTTCATACTTGTATAATAATTAGTACAATGTTTCAGTTACATAATGCATAATGTAAGTATTGTTCATGAATAGTCGGATGTGAGTCTATCAAACATTGTTTGTGTAACTAAGATTGTACTGATTTGAGCGTGTTGACTCATGGTCACCCTATCATTACTTACGAATTTGTAGTATATTAAAACATTGCGCATTGTACTTGGTACCGGATGCGAGTTGCTGACGGGGATCAAATGTCCGAGGTGTGTACATAGTTGAGTAGGTGAGTAAGTAAGTATGAATTGTGTTTTTTATAACTTACCTAAATCTGACGGGAAGTTTGACTTGTCTGCCAGCACGGGAGAACTTTGGAACTGGCGCCGTGTTCTGTGAGGAAGAGTTATTGATAACTTCCGGTTGGCTTGTGCTACCCGACGCCGGCGGCGTTGGTGCTGGCATAACTGGTGGCACAGTGGGTTCTGTGCTATTCATTAAGTATGCAGGTTTTAATCTATCTATAGAGATTTGACTTTGCCTGTTAGGTAACTGTACTGTAAACCATTTATCGTCCTTACTAACGACTTTGTAAGGCCCTTCGTACGGAGGCGTGAGGGGTCTGCTTACCATATCGTTTCTTACGAATACGTGGGAGCACTTGGCCAGGTCAGGATGCACGAATATTGACCTAGTATTCGAATGGCTCTTAGTTGTGGGCCGTAGCTGTTTGATCACCCGCTGTAGCTGCTGTAGGTAAATATGCGTGTTGGTGCTTACCTCTGGTGAGTCTGTATAGAAATCTCCCGGGAGGCGGATACCTTGGCAATACACCAATTGTGCTGCGCTGATACCTGTGTCGCTGCGGATAGCTGCTCGAAGCCCTAAGAGAACTGAATGTAGCTCCTCTGACCACTCACTATGGTTTAACCTTGCCATGAGGGATGCCTTCATGCTACGATGCCATCGCTCTATCATGCCGTTACATTGCGGATGGTATGGCGTGGTTCTAGTTTTCTTAATGCCTAATAAAGTCATTAAATGCTTAAATAAATCACTTTCAAATTGACGGCCCTGGTCTGTAGTGATTTTTTTTGGGGTGCCAAAGCGGCAGATCCACCCTTCATAGATCACTTTTGAGACTACTTCCGCTGTAATGCTACACACCGGAAATGCTTCAGGCCATTTTGTAAACCTATCGATTATAGTTATGAGATAACTATACCCTTGTTGGGTGGTAGGCAGAGGTCCTACTATGTCTATGTGAACGTGATCGAAACGTTCGCTTTGTTGAAAAATGCCTAGTTCTGAACTAGTATGTCGCGATATCTTTGATCGCTGACAGTTAATGCACGTTTTTGCCCATTGTCCTACGTCCTTGTTAATGCTTGGCCAAAAATATTTTTGGGCGACAAGCTGGCGCGATAGTTGGACTCCGGGATGGTTAATATTGTGAATTGCCTCAAATGCCTGTTTCCTAAATTTTTCGGGTAAATAAGGCCTTATGTTGGCAGTAGATACCTCACAGTAAATTGTTTACTTGAGTTCGGTATTACGCATCGTTTTAGCGTTACATTACTTAGCTTGTTATCGCTTTGTCCCGACAACACAGTTGCTATGTAGGTATCATGTTCCTGCGCGTCACTTATTTCTGCGAAATCGAACGTCGTAGGACTGGCTACTGTTTCGACTCGCGATAGCGTGTCGGCTACAACATTGTTGCACCCTGTTATATGTTGTATGTTTGTCGAGTATTCGCTTATATAAGAAAGCTGTCTAACTCTTCTAGGGATTTCTTTGTCACTATTATTTTTACTGAATGCGAATGTCAACGGCTTATGGTCAGTAAAAATAGTTAAAGGACGACCTTCTATGTGATTTCTAAAGTGTTGCACGGCCAAGTAGATTGCTAAAAGTTCCCTGTCGTAGGTACTATATTTTACTTGGGTACATGATAAGTGTTTGGAATAAAAACCTAATGGTATCCAAGACTTATTGGTAAATTGTTGAAGAACGGCTCCAACGCACGAGTCCGATGCGTCCGTCATGAGGCTTAGGGGCGCGTCTGGTAGTGGATATGCTAGGGTTGCGGCGTCCTTGAGACTTTCCTTGCATTTTTCGAAGGCTGCAATCCCTACGTCGGTCCATGGGACCTCAGACTTGTCTTTTTTCTTAGCTTTAGCGAGGTATTTATTGAGCTCCTTTTGTTGTTCGATGGCGTGAGGTATGTGTAACCTATAAAAATTCACCATCCCTATGAATCTCCGCAGTTGCTCCAAAGTTTTGGGACGTGGGAAGTTCATAATGGCTTTGACCTTGTCGGCTAAAGGTTTTATGCCCTTGTCGGTGACCTCATAGCCTAGGTACTCGGTTTTAGGCTGCCCAAACTCGCATTTTGCTAGATTAATTGTTAATCCGAACTCGTCAAAACGCTGAAATAATAATTCTAAGTGCTTATAATTAATTTCTGAGCATGTGCTCGCTATGATTACGTCATCTAGGTAACAAAATATTTGAGAAGTTTCTAACTTATTATTTATAGTATATGATAATTGCTCTATGCCTTTTAGTACCACGTTGTCCATGAACCTTTGATACGTCTGTGGGGCCCCACAGAGTCCGAAGGTCATCCTGGAGAACGACCATAAACCGAATGGGGTAATTATGGCTGTTTTGTCCACATCGTCAGGATGAATGGGTATGTTGTGGATGGCACGATTTACATCTACTCTGCTAAAAATAGACTTACCTGCAAGGCCGAACGTGAAGTCCTGTATTCTAGGAATCGGGTACCTGTCAGGCTTAGTTATTGCATTCAGCCTCCTGTAGTCGCCGCACGGACGAATGTTTCCGTCTTTCTTGGGCACGACGTGGAGGGGGCTTGCCCACTCGCTGCTTGAGGGACTGCAGATGCCGGCTTCCTGCATGCACTTAAATTCCTGTTTTACCTTGTTGTACAGGTGAGCAGGTAATGGCCGGGCTTTGGCGTGGACCGGTGGGCCCGTAGTTTCTATATAATGGTACACATTATGTTTAGGACTGGCCTTAAAATTAAATGGTTTTGTTATGTTAGGATATTTAGAGAGAATGTTACAGCAATCAATTTTAGTATCAAATGTACTTAGTGTAGATTCTATGCCGTTTACTAAGTATCCATTAACCTTAAGATTGGTTACCTTATCTAACAATTTTTGAGAGCTTACATCTACAATTAATTTATAGTGGTTTAGGAAATCAGCACCTATGATAGGTTGACTCACATCCGCTATTATGAAGTCCCACTTAAAAGCTCTTCTTAGGTTTAAATTTAATTCTAAATTTATAACACCAAATGTTTGGATGTTTGAGCCATTAGCGGCGTATAATTTATAATCAACTTTGTTTTTTCTATAACTACTATGTACTTTAGAGATAGGAACAACGGAGATATTGGCTCCGGTATCTATTAAAAAGTGTAAAGCATTCTTACTGTCTAGTACGCTGAGACGATAGTTCGCAGGTTGGCGTGTCTCTTCGCAACCTGCCGTTACTCGTTTCCCTGGTTCTGATTCCATTTGCACGGTTGTTTACAATTCTTTGCCGCTGGTCCAAAACGATAATGGGAGAAGCATAATGTGCCTTGTTGTGGCGGTATCCATTGCTTGCTGTTACGCCTATCCCTGCTGCTGGAGTTGTCTCTGGACCTGTACCCATTGTCGTAGGGTTTGTCTCTAGGTCGACTACGTACTTCTTTGCGTAATTCTGCTATCTCTGTTAGTAGACTTTGCATCTGTGAGCATATATCTGGATTGCTGCTAGATTGTGTGGTACTTACGGCCGCTGCCTCGGTTGTCAAGGGGCTATGCTGGATGCTCTCCATGACTTTGTCAGCTATGGGTGCCAGGTTTACTAATTTTTGGTCCTGACTGGCCGCAAGTACTGCCCGAACGCTTGGGGGCAATCGTGAGGTCCATATATTTAGCACCGTTTCGTCGCTAGCTTGGCAATTGCGAGCCAATTCTTTCATTTTTCTTAGTAGCTGCGACGGCTTTTGTGACCCCAAATCTAGTTCGCTTACCAATTTGTGGAACTGTCGTTCAGGGGATTCCTCGAATACCTCAAGTAGTCTGGCCTTGAGGGTTGTGTATTTGTTGTTTTCAGGTGGGTTGTAAACTATGTCCGACACCTGTTGGAGCGCGTCCCGGCCGAGTTTCGAAATCACTAGCTGGAATTTGCAGTCCTCACCTTGCTTCTGAGGGGCTATCGTCGCCTCGAATTGGGCAAACCACAGCCTGGGTTATTCTGACCAGAACTGTGGGATTTGTGCCGCTATGGAAATGGTAGCTAAGCCGTCCTCGTTTTTCGCTGCGTAGGCGGGCGTGATGCTGGCGGGCGTAATTTGTTGCGTGTTCATTTTCACTATATCACAGTTACTTTTATTTTTATCACGACTAAATTGTTCAGCACTCCTAAATTTATTTGATGCGTGTTCGTGAGTCGCGGGTCACCAATTTAGGGGACACACTAACGAGGTGCTAAGTCAAACGATTAGAGATGTCTAAGTACGTTTATTGTCACACACGTCTATTCGCTAGTGCAACCCAAATGCGACTAGCTACAAGATGGCGGACTAGTGCCGCGGTCCCTACACATTCAAATGATATTTTTTTAAGGTGAGAGAAAATCCATCATGGATGCTATGTAGGAGTCCGTCCTACCCACTAAAAAACCTCACGTAACGCCCAACAGCCTATGGTTAGGAGCCCCGGGTAAGCCCTCGGAAGGATGTCCCAAGACTCCCAGCTATTGCATTCCAATGATAGACTTGCATAAGATCGCAAAAGAAAACAAAATTATAAAACAATAAACTATTATTAGTAATCATTGTATAGTATTATACATAACTAGGTACAAATATTTATAAATAAATACAATTTATTTAATTAGTCTTACGATGTTGCTGACTAGAATTATGAAGTATAAGATTCTTAAAATTTACAGTCACTCAGTGATTTTTGAAAAGACGATTGTTAAGGTGGAAACAAAATAACTGAAGTTAAATAATAAATGTATGAATTGAATGTAAAATTATAAAAAGTTAAAAAAGGTGGAAATAGAAAAAAAAGTTTCTTTATTGCATATTTCTTGTTTGTATAAAAATAGATTAATAAAGCTGATAGATTAATAAAGTAAATTACTTTACAGTTGAATTATTATAATACAATGTAGGTAAAATTTTGATTTCAAATTAATTGATTGTAACAAGAAGTATGATAGATTAATATTTCAGTTTAAAATCCAGCTGAGCATAATTGTTTATTTTAGTATAAGTAGTGTGTTGTCGGTGAGTTCAGGCTGTTCAGTTAGCAAACTTAGGTCGTGCGATAACTAAATTTTTTAAAGAAGTGCTTAAATATTTTGTGCAAATGAGAACGCTCTTAGTGATTATTGTTTTTATATTATGTGGATTGAAATTTATTAGTAAGTGTCCTTGCTTTTAATTATATACTAACTGAAGGTACTCATATAACTCGCCTCCCTGATGGGACGCCATGGCACTAATACACTGAACGCGTCGTTTGGGATCGAAAAGGAGAGCATTAAATTAAAGAAGGCATTCGTGTTGAGATGGACAGGCGCAGGTTGTGACTGCCTGCTGTTGAAATTGTTTCAAGCCGCCGAAAAAGACCTTCAACTTGGCTTAACGATTGCCATTTTACAATCAACCAGCACTAACGGCTTGATGAGCCTTCCGAAGCACGGAAACGCTCGAATAAATGTCACAAAGTGGTCACAAGGACGGTCACCCATCCAAAGGCTGGCCGTAGTAAACATTGCTTACTGCAATGATCGTTTACAAAATACTGAGTCCGCAGGGTCACGACCGCTTACCACTTCCAAGATCGCTTCCAAATGAATAGTCCAATACAGTTATTTAAACTAATCTATTGATTATGACTAACCATCTTAAGAAGGCAATAACAATACAAGGCACCACAATAGAATATGTTGAAAATTATGTATACTTAGGGAAACAAATATCATTCAGTCCCTCAAGACATCGTGATGAAATTGAGAGAAGAATCCAGTTAACATGGAAAAAATTCTGGTCCTATAAAGAGATACTCAAGTCAAACATGAGTACACACTTCAAGAAAAAAATAATGGATTCTTGCCTTCTACCGTGTCTGTCCTATGGATGTCAAACGTGGATTTTTAATGAATATACATGTAGGAAAATAGCAATAACACAAAGAGCAATGGAAAGAAGTCTAATTAATGTAAAGAGAAAACATAGAAAAAGAAATACAAAAATAAGGAAAATTACCAAGGTCATTGACGCTCTATATTACTGTAAAAAATTAAAATGGAAATGGGCTGGACACATAGCTAGAATGACAGGAAAAAAATGGACAAAAATTACCACGGTTTGGAAGGGACCAATAGGAAAAAGAAACAGAGGCAGACCGGCAGAAAGATGGGAAGATGAAGTCAAAGACATAGCAGGAAAAGACTGGATAATTGAAGCGTTAAATAGAGACAAATGGAAAGACATGGAGGAGGCCTTTACTCATACTGAGTTTCTCGAGGAAACCGATATTAATATTTAAGTCTGATTTTGTAGATTATAAGTAATGTACTTGAAGGAAAATAAAGGTTATAATAATAATAAAAATTGATTAACAGGTAAAACACATTCATGTGGGATAGACAACTCACCTTCAGCAAAAGTGTCTGAAGGGACAGCCAACATAGAATGGTATCCATGGATGGGACTGCTAATATATCCTATCGGTAAGTCATTTGAACATTCCTATCTTAAAATCGGAGATAATTTTATTTACTCAAAAACGCATGTAATGTGGTCTTTTTGACAACCTTTTTTGAGCAAAGTCGACCTTGCCGTTCTGTTTCAAGGAGCGGCCGGCAAAGTTTTGCTGGCCGCTCTAACAGGCCGGCAAAATATTGCAGGCCGCTATTTTGATGTTTCAACCATAGACTTATAACACATAGACTGAGAGTCGCTCAATTGTACGTACGCGCCCGCGAAGCCGAACCAATATTAATGTAGGTGTAAACTACTCGTCTTTATACTCGGTGACACTCACACAAGCTTACAGAAAATGTTGCCAGGAAATAAAATTTACCCTATAAATGGGAAAAAAATAAAATTGTTTGTATACAACGACGTATTACATATTATAGACACGTCATGCACGAACATCACGGCTTTCAAAAACAGCAAATATTTTATACATTCAAAAAAAGAATTTCTATGAAATTATCTATGGTGGCATGTATGAAAATTAAGGCAATTGCCTGACTTTTTTGTTGCCATTTTTCAGTGTTGGTAACGTATCTATAGTTTTTTATATATCATTGTTTGTAAACATTTAATTTAACATTTAACTCTATTTATCTATATGCTATACTCTTCGCGGGGTAGGCAGAATGGTCTCCCATATTTTATTAATATGAAGTTTAAAAAAAAGCTAAATTAAACACTAACCCCCATATTCATAATCGTTTATTAAACCTATTTTAGTTAAAACACACTTTAAGTCTATTGCTGTCTCTAACCATACTCTGTCATTGGTTAGAGATAGCAATATACTTAAAGTGTGTTTTAACTAAAATAGGTTTATTAACGATTATGAATAAGGGGGTAAGTGTAAAACGACTTACCTACTAACCAGTATAATAAACAGTTTAAGTTTTTACTAGTAGGCATACCTATATATACTTCTAGAGTTCCGTAGACAAAAGGTAAATAAGGAACCCTATTTATGAGGTTCAGCCGTCCGTCTCGCTGTCTGTCTGTCTATTTCGAGGTTCCATCTCAGAAACCGTAATAGCCATAGAGCTGAAATTTTCCGAGATGATGTATTTCTGCTGCCACTATACCAACAAATTCTATAATCAGTAATAATTTGTATTTCAAACTGTTGTAGTAAGTAGGTAATATATTATTACTACCGGCCTCCCTGACCGAGGGCCTGAGAAGGACGAGTTGGCTACTCGACGTTTTTCCAGAAGCATTCATGGTGGTGGAATAGTAACTAACTCTACCCCCTTCCCCAAGTGGCGGGATAGCACCCAAACCCTCTAAGCGAGGCCAAGGTGGTTGCCTAAGTCTGCCGGGAGCCCTGGGACATCCTTCCGAAGGCTTACCTTACTTATTAAATTAATAAACTTGTTTTAATTAGGTACAATATTTTACTAAATTATGTGGTACCCACCCACAAAATTTTGCAAATAAAATTATATAAGTAGATATGAAGCGCTTGTGGCCCCGCGTACTCAGTGATCTATAAACGATCTGATCTGTAAACGATCACTGCAGTAAGCAACTTTCACTATGGCCAGTCCTTGGATGGGTGACCATCCATGTGACCACTTTGTGACATTTATTTGAGCGTTTCTGTGCTTCAGAAGGCCGTTATGCTGTTGTTTCCGGTTTCCAGTAAAATGGCAGTCATGAAGCAAAGTTGAAGGCCTTTTGAGGCGGCTTGAAAAATTTCAACAGCAGGCAGTCACAACCTGCGTCATCTCAACATGGCATTACGGCTCAGCCCCTATTACGTGGAACAAATTCTAAAAAGGTGAAATGTGGGCGTATACAATGCCTCTGCCTACCCCTTCGGGTGTAAAGGCGTAAGCATATGTATGTATGTGATAAGAGTATTTTTATAACAATAACAGTTCCTAAAACCGATATTGAAGCAAATAAGAGAAAATGTGGGAAAATTTTATTCTCATTGCTTGCAACATCGTCTATGAAAATGACGTCACTAAAATGTACGATTTTTGTTTCTTTAAATGAGGTGTTTTTAACAAAAATGTAACATATTTTGCAGTACTAACCTATGCAATGTGATCTTTAGGCGTTTGGAACAATTTTCAGATGAATTGTGGCATCCTTTCACTGCAGAATACGTCATTTTTAGACGAAAATTACGCGAGCTCTTTGCACTGACACTAGATGCCCGGTACTAAAGCGCCGATTGATGTAGGCAGCTGATATCAGCTGCCTTGAAATGGCTTCACGTCGCTCGCGCGTATTGGGTTTCTTTGCGTTATAATTCTATGGTTTCAACGCTTTAAAAAATCAAATGCAAAAAGATTTTATTTAAAACACAGCTGTGACTGCCTCTGTGGCGCGGTCGGTAGTCATACCGCCTGCGGCGCTGGAGGTCGTGGGTTCGATTCCCACCGGAGACAAATATTTGTGTGACCCATAAATGTTTGTTTCAAGAGTCTGGGTGTTTCTATGTATAAAATGTATGTATTTTAAAGTATATAAGTATTAATATCCGCGATCTGATACCCATAACACAAGCAGGGTATTCCTAGCTTACTTTGGTATCAGATAGCGTTGTGTGAAATGTCCGTGAATGTTTATTTATTATTGTTTATTATTTATTTACAGCTGTTTGTATTTATAGAGATAGGTACAAAAAGATTTGAATTACTTGCTGGTTTTATTTAGATTAGGTACTTGCATTTTTTAGCAAAGCACTATACAAGCCTTGGCTCACAATGACTGCTTCGCTGGTCACGCTATGATTGCTTCGAGCTACCCTAGCTACGCTCTAGGCCTTCCAGCTTGGCCATCATTGCAGCTCTTGTTGTCCTCGCTGTAAAGGCTCGCTTTATCTCAGCTTGTCCATCAAGTGCTGCAACCTGACCGCGCTATGTCGGCTTGGAGCTGCGCTACGCTGCGCTGTCGACCATCATCAGCGCGACCAGCAAAGTAGTCATTGTAGACCGCAGCAGTAATGCACTATTATAATTGAACGGAGAAGTATCTGTAACCGCTTTCCTATACCTTAATAGCACAAATATTATAATATATTCTATAGTTATAGCCTTAAATAAATAAATATTTTCAGGAACTCTCACACAATGTCATAAAGACCATTAAAAATCTTATTTTTTGTATTTTGTTGTTGTAGTATAGGTATTGAATTATTGTGTAATTGTGAAGTATTTGAAAAGAGTGGCCGTGAGTTTTCTTGCCAGGTTCTTTCCCACAGGCTCTACCTATTGTCTAGCGAATCTGGCAGTAAATGTAAATGTAGAATCAGAAAATTGGTTTTATTATCTTTTGTAAAAGGTAGATGTAGCATATAGAAATAATATAATATATGCTTTCACACGTTGACTTACCGGGGTGGGGAGCGTAGTGCGCGGCATGCTTGCTGGGTATTCTACCTCTGACCGTCGCACGTGCGTGAGTGTCCAGTGACAACTTGGTTTGTTATTTTACACCTCAATACCGAACCCTACAGTTGTTATAGCGGCAACCTAAATAAATCACGGCTCCTGTGGTACAGCCTGTTGAAAGACAGACAGACGGACAGCGAAATCTCAGTTCCGTTTTTACCCTTTTGGGTACGCAACTCTAAAACTCACGTTATTAAAGTTTCTTGTGCTCTTTACAGATGCAAAGGATACGCCGCTAACGTCTACAGTAGTTTTGATAACAAGACAACTGGCTTTAGCGACTGCTTTAGAAGTGGATAAATTTTCGAAAGCCGATTTTAGGTAGGATATGCACCACTTATTTACGTGGGATTAAGTTTATAAGTGGGCGTTTATTATGCTTCTGCCTGCCTCTTTGGAGACTCAGGCGTAACTATATATAACTATATATGAACTAGAAAGGGATCTGCGTAGATTTTTGTTTCGTTACCCCCATACCATGGGAGGTATTTCAGGGATAAAAAGTAACCTCTATATGATTCTACACTACTTTTCTATTCTGTAGAAGTTTCAGCCACTCAGCTGTTCAACAAAAACTTGTTTGCAATTTTAGGGCGGAATCTCCATACAATTAACTCGTTTTCAATTCTGTCACGTACACTAAAACACGCTATGTTCGTACAGAGCTTGAATGTGTGTGTAACCAATAAGGCTAAGCAAATGTTCCCTCACGACACCCGCCAACTATAATGACAGCTGTGGCGGGACTGGCGGGGGTGGGGAAGCTTGGTCAATGGGGGGCAGGGAGTTGCCTATCTGTATGTAATACTATTATAATTATGATCTTTGATTTTAGGAAGGATGTAGGTAAGGTATGAGTTGCAATTTAAAAAAAAAATTGTAGTATCTAAATAAAATTTTCGCGGAACATCTAGTACTATTATACTATTATATTATCTTTGCGAATAGCGACAGATTTTTCATTAGTCGTTTCAGTAGTGTCAGTATTAATCTATTACTAAGAAATAAATCTGTTTCAGGGAGAAATCTCGCGTAATTTTAGGCTACAACTGTAGCTCAGCGCCTCTACTCCGAGTCCTGGAGTATATCTTCCACCCAGACTACAAGCAGAACTACTACAGCGCACTGGCTATGATTCAGATTCAGGAGACTGCACAACAAGGTGAGGCTTAAGGGTCTATGCTGGCAATGTTATAAGTTACTGGCAGACGTCATGCGGTTTCACCCGGGTAGTTCACGTTCCCGCGGGTATACGGGAACAAAATATAGCCTAGGTCATCCGGAGACAGTGGAATTCCCTTCCGCCTAACATACAAGAGTCTAAATCACTTTCTATCTATAAAAGGAAAGTTCGTTTACACTACCTCTCCTCCATTATGTGAACTTTCTTTCTTGCCTATGTAAATGCTTTGGTCATTTCGAACTAATTTTCTCATGTATTTATTTGTTTTAGTATAGGTTTGTTATGTATATGTATTTACATATATATGTTTATAATATGTATTTATGAATATTGTATGTATCTTGCGTAGGTATTTATGTATACAGTATCTATTATATTGGTTCGTGTATGTTTACTTTATTTTGGACTGAGTTTACTAACGCATTTCTATCTTTAACATACTTCTTTCTTCAAGCTATCCTTTCGCCGGACTGCTGGAAAAAAAATTTTTTTTAGAAATAAGCAGTGCCATTGTACTTATTTACCTTTTTCGTATTTACCTGTAAAAACATTGGGTGTAAATAAATGTTAAATAAATAAATAAAAAAGACAGTGTAGTTCTCCAATAGTATTTTTTTAAATCGTTTCAGTAGTTTTGAAGCCTATTCAATGTAAACAAACAACAATTAATCTTTCCTATGGAATAAAATAGATTTATTTTCTCCTTTTAGCCCCTCTCTATAAAATAGAGTGGAGAGGGGCTTATGTCCAGATTTTGTCTGTAGTATGTGACTCTGTTGCATTAAACTCATAACTTCAAAACCACGTGATATACAATACTGAAAATTTTGCAGACAGTAATAGCTGGTCTTTTTGAGAGAGTATGCAAAATTTCAAAATTAAAAAAAATCAAAAGTCGTGTTAGAGAGGGGCAGTCTAGTGAGACCGATCTCACACGGCTTCTTGCTATAATATTAGTATAGATACTTTGTATACATTATTATAGAGTCACACGAGGCTCTTAAACGACCTTATTATAATTTCACCATTAGTTTTTTAGGGTTCCGTACCCAAGGGGTAAAAACAGTACCCTTTTCATGAGAATTCGCTGTCCGTCTGTCTGTCTGTCCGTCACGAGGCTGTATCTCAGAAACCGTGATAGCTAGAGAGTAGAATGGAGCTGTTTATGAACTCCTATAAAACTAAACGTAATTTATTGAAGCGCTCGTTGCCCCGCGGACTCAGTGTTCTGTAAACGATCACTGCAGTAAGCAACTTTCACTATGGCCGGTCCATGGATGCGTGACCATCCATGTGATCACTTTGTGACATTTATTTGAGCGTTTCCGTGCTTCGGAAGGCACGTTAAGCCGTTGGTCCCGGTTGCCAGTAAAATGGCAGTCGTTAAGCCAAGTTGAAGGCTTTATTTCAACAGCAGGCAGTCACAACCTGCGCCTGTCCATTTAAACACGGCAATACGGCTCACAACGTATTACGTGGGACAAATTATAAAAAAGGTGAAATGTGGGTGTATAATATGCCTCTGCCTACCCCTTCGGGGATAAAGGTGTGATGATGAACCTGTAATTTATTGCCGCTTTTTGATACGGAACCCTCCGTGCGCTAAGCCAACTTGAACTTGGCCGGTATAATAATTATAATATTTGTATTCAATTGCAGAACTTATACCCCTCTGTTCACCACCAAAGAGTTTTGAAAAACCGGACACATTATACGCGATGACTTTGAAGCATGGTAACTGAACTTGACTATTATTTTATAATACACATAATAAAATAAATTTAATATTCACGGACATTTCACACAACGCTATCTGATCCCAAAGTAAGCTAGGAATAACCTGCTTGTGTTGTGGGTATCAGACCACGGATATTAATACTTATATACTTTTTAAACACATACATATTATACATAGAAACACCCAGACTCTTGAGACAATAATTTATGGGTCACAAAAATATTTGTCTCCGGTGGGAATCGAACCCATGACCTCCAGCACCGCAGGCGGTATCACTACCGACTGCGCTACAGAGGCAGTCAGATACATGCCTATAGTCACGTCTTTATCCCCGAAGGGGTACGCAGAAGCGTAGTATACTTGAGTCATAAACTATAAGGTGAAATGCGGGCAGATTTCACCTTATAGATTTATGACCCACGTAATAGGTGGTGAGCCTATTGCCGCGTTGAAATGGAAAGGCGCAGGTCGTGAAGGCCTTATGGGCGGCTCAAAAATTTCTACTGCGGGTAGAAATTTTCGAGCCGCCAGGCCTTCAACTTCACTTAACGATTGTCATTTTACTGACAATCGTTAAGCCAAGTTGAAGTTTCGTTTGGAGTTTTCCTTTTCTACGCAATGGATTGTTTCGCGAAAGTGTTCCCTTAGGCATTCGACATCCTCGGGATGAATTGAGGTGACGACATTTTGTATTATATCCCGTTGCCACGCGGGGTATTTATTTTATTATACGTGGACCATAACATCAGATATTATTAATTAGTTAAAATTTTCCTTGCAGATTGCAATAGTGAAATGGTCAGTGTATATAAAATGGAGTATGTAGATTTGAACCAGTGCAAGGATTATTATCGACGGAACGATGTGAGTTACATTATTTTATAACCATACTTACTATACCCCCCTGGCTTCTGTACTGAACGACTGCCTTGGTAGCGTGGTATACTGTGCTGAGCTCTTGAGTGTAAATCCATCGGAAACAAGTAACATAAACAAGCATACTATAAGTATCAGCTTTGAGCTAGGTATATGGCATTTAAAAATGTTCCAAAAATATATATTACTAGCTGACCCGCGCAACTTCGTTTGCGCCACATAAGAGAGAGTATTACCTGTTCCCGTCGCATTTACCTACTCCTGTCGCGTTGCGTTTGCTCCCGCAGCGTCTCGTCGAATATTCAATACTACGTGAGAGAGAGAGAGAGAGAGAGAGAGAGAGAGAGAGAGAGAGAGAGAGAGAGAGAGAGAAAGGTTTCTCGTCGCGTGTATTCCCGTCGCATTATTTTTAAGAACAATTTCGTTTATGAAAGAGGTATCCCGTGGCATTATTGTAGAAAAAAAATGATTATTATTGTGCACCAACCCAAAGATAGACACATGCTATCGCGCAATTTTTTTAGAACGTTTTTACGAGAAACAATTTTGTAGTAAGTACATATTTTTTACATAACTATAAATATTTACGCAGCACACGCAACGAAGCTCTCAAAAGGAATAACTTTTCCCCCGTTTTTGAAACATTTACTATTACTGCTCCGCTCCTATTCGTTGTAGCGTGACGCTATATAGCCTATGACACTCCACAATAACGTAGCTTTCTATTGGTGAAAGAATTTTTAAAATCAGTTCAGTAGATCCCGAGATTACCCCTTACAATTTAACAAACACACAAACTTTACTTCTTTATAATATTAGTTTAGACTAGCTTTTGCCCGCTACTTCGTTCGCGAGGTGATTATAACTAATAACCAGTCGACTTTGACCTGTATTGGACAGGTCAAAGTCGACTGGATTTTGACCTGTATTGGACAGGTCAATGTCGTATAGGGCTTCTAGTAAAACATAAGTCAAGCTGTATTATCATTCCACTTAACCGATTTTGATGAAACATACAGCAATATTTAATTTGAAAAAAAAAAAGACGTGTGGCACTCGGGGACTGCCGCGGTAAAGCTATTACATAGCATTTTTTATCAACTATGCTAGTATAATTATTTCTATATAAGAATACTAGCTGATGCCCGCAGCTTCGCCCGCGTAAAATTTGTTCCCGCGGGAAGTTATTCCCGGGATAAAAGGTAGCCTACCTATGTGTTATTCCGGACTATAATGTATCTCTGTACCAAATTTCAGCCCGATCCGTTCAGCGGTTTGAGCGTGAAAGAGTAACAAACATCCACACTCACAAACTTTCGCATGTATAATCTATTTTATAAAAATAAGTCGGGTTTTCCTTCCTGACGCTATAACTCCAGAACGCACGAACCGATTTTCACGGTTTTGCATTCGTTAGAAAGGTCTTGGGCTCCGTGAGGTTTATAGCAAAGAAAATTCAGGAAAATTTTCAACAGAAAAGCGGGAAAATCAATTTTCACATACAGCGCCATCGCGGGCGAAGCTGCGGGCATCAGCTAGTATTATATACTAGCTGATGCCTGCAGCTTCGCCCGCGTAAATTTTATTACCGTTACCGCTTCCCGTGGGAACTTATTCCCGGTATAAAAAGTAGCCTATGTGTTGTTCCAGACCATAATTTATCCCTGTACCAAGTTTCAGCGAGATCCGTTCAGCCGTTAGAGCGTGAAAGAGTAACAAACATTCACACTCACAAACTTTCGCATTTATAATATTAGTAAGAAGTAAGAAGTAAGATTTTAAGGCCTATGTTCAACAAAGTAAAGTACCAAGTACCTACTTGACTGTCGACATTTGGGCTATTGGACTTTTGGACTTTTGGATTGTTGGACTGTTGGACTTTTGGACTTTTGGACTATTGGACTATTGGACTTTTGGACTTTTGGACTTTTGGACTTTTGAACTATTGGACTTTTGGACTTTTGGACTTTTGGACTTTTGGACTTTTGGACTGTTGGACTTTTGGACTTTTGGACTTTTGGACTGTTGGACTTTTGGACTTTTGAACTTTTGGACTGTTGGACTGTTGTACTTTTGGGCTTTTGGACTTTTGGACTTTTGGACTTTCGGACTTTCGGACTTTCGGACTTTCGGACTTTCGGACTCTGGAATTTTGGACTTTTGGACTTTTGGACTTTTGGACTTTTGGACTTTTGGACTTTTGGACTTTCGGACGTTTGTACTTTGGACTTTTGTACTTTTGTACTTTTGGACTTTTGGACTTTAGAACTTTTGGACTTGTGTGTGTGTCTGTGTGTGTGTGTGTGTGTGTGTGTGTGTGTGAGTGTGTAAGTGAGTGTGTGTGTATGAGTGTGTGAGTGTGTGTGTGGGTGTGTGTGTGTGTGTGTTTGTTGCATGTATGTTTATGTGAGTTGATTTTTGAGTGTGTGTGTGTGTGAGTGTGTGTGTGGGTGTGTGTGTGTGTGTGTTTGTTGCATGTATGTTTATGTGAGTTGATTTTTGAGTGTGTGTGTGTGTGAGTGTGTGTGTGGGTGTGTGTGTGTGTGTTGCATTGGTTTTAATCACTCAGTTACTGCCGTTTTAAATTCTCCGTATGTTTGCATACCTACTTAGAAATTATATGAGTATATATAAAAAAGTTTTAATTAGATCGCAAAGAAAATGTCCAAAAGCCAAAGTACCTACTTGAAGCAAAGTCATTGATATACCTAATTAGAGATAATAGAAAAACCTCGCAGAACTTCAGAACAATACACACTCACACAGTACTGTTTTACGATTACCGATTATAATTATTTAAAGTTAAAGTTCATTTTTAAATAATTTATTATACTATTAAACTAGGTAATTGTTGTCAAACTGATTATGATTAAACCTCTTTTCATAATCAATAAGCGAGTATATGCCAAAGACAAACAAGACTGAGAAAAAATAATTTAATGACAAGCAAGAATGACAGGTTTAAATTTTTATCATTGAAGTATTTTTCATGAAATTATTCTATATTCTAAAGGTAAATTAGTGTCGAAATGGCCGCATAAATCTAACTATGGTTCCTTAAAACGAATATGATCAGGATTGATATTTAAATGTAAGTAATTATGGAGAGTCGAGATCCAATCTGTTTGTTTACTACATTGTTTGAATCTGTTGAATTCCACTATATTTGAAGTGTGAGATACACGAACGTGGCCGAAGGTATCCGAGAGTGTGATTCGTTTTCGTGACAGAATTTCTGGATTCGGTCTCCACGCAAGGCCCGCGATAGAAGCTATGCAATAGCTTAAAAAAACCTACAAAATCCTAATAGTACAATTGATCAAGCTACTGAATTTTGCTCCAACCCCGAACAAATAAACAAACAAACAGACAAAAAGAAAAAAGTGTAGATTTGGGCTCAGAAGCTCTAAATTAGTCGATTACGGCTTTTTATTTATTTATCTTGAATGTACTGTCACAGCTATTTTTACAATTTTATAATAGTAGAGATAATAGTATAGAATATATTATATAATCTGTGATAATAGTGTTCAATTGCTGTCTCCGCATAAGCAATTGAAATAATGGTTTGTGCAGATCGTGATTGTTTAATCACGATCTGCACAAACCATTTATCCTCTAAGATTGATACTTAACTTTTTTTTTTTGGATTTATCTTAGCCTTTTTTGGTGGGAGTGTTATAGTCGTGAAGCTACTTCTTTTGCTACACAGTTGGATGTGCAAAGTCTTTGGCCGAAACACGTGTCGTGCGCCAGGAGCCTCAGCGGCGGGAACTGCGTGTGGCGGAGTGGCACCGTGCTGGTCACCAAGCAAAACGGAAAATGGAAACTGGTAAGTTGATTCATACTTATAGAATTCGGAACTTCACGCGAAATACTATTTACTTACATTCACCGACGTTTCGAGCACGTTGCAGCGCCTGTGGTCGCGGTTGGACACAGATTAAGTTTTATTATCATTTGAGCTTGCGATCTGCAACTTGCTGATTGTGTTACAATTAACAAAGATCGTAGTACTGAATAGATTTTTAAAAGAACAAAGTGTTTATCATTTAGGAATTAAAAAACCTCCGACCCTGAACCTATCCTAATAAGCCCAAAAAGTATATTTTCCATACTTTTCTGAGGAGTTAAATATACAGCAGATTTCTTGATACATCAAAACAACCGTACCTATATCGTATTTACGATGAATCGAACCTGAGAATTTTAGAAAACCCCCTTCATCGTCCAGGAAGTAAGCTGATGATCTCCAAAATTTATAGCTAAGAACCATCATGGTCAAATCGGCTTTTGAACAAAAAGACCTCATCCAAATCGGTTCATCCGTTAGGACGCTATGATGCCAGGCCACAGACAAATACGCACTTACATTTATAACAACCCTCCTTTTCTTCGAGGGTTAAAAAAATGTTTTGGTAATATTATTTTAATGTCTTAACAAAGATAATATAATAGTATTACATACAGATCGGAAACTCCCTGCCTCCCACCTGAGTAAGCTTCCCCAGCCCCCCACCAAAATTAATGTGCCTATTCCCGTGTCAGTACTTGAGAGAGTGTCACTGCGTTGCATTACGTATTACTACCTAAGTGCTTTGGGCTATTGCTTTGGTTTAATTTGTGTTTAGCCGAGGGTAGATTTGAAAAAAAAGTACCTTCATACATGAGATTGCGTTCTGTTCCTTATTATTTTGTTTCCATAGCTAGTGACCCTAGAATACTCACACACACTATTGCCTCAAAAATCATTTTTTTTCCACTTTTTATTATCATTTAATTATAAATAAAAGATTGTTTTTATTTATTTATTATTTAAAACCTGTAAAATACTGCATTAAAAGTGAAATCCTGAGAGCGAAATTGAAACTTGCACAAGCGTTTGTGCAAGTTTGAATTTCGAAGTTCACCATTGGTTGACACGAAATATGACGTCATTTGTCTCACACAACATTCAACTTATAGGCGTCAATATGTATAAAGGTCATTGACCCAAACAAACAGTACAAGCATACACGGATTGACAGTGTCATCGTTTGTCATCAAAATGGCGCCAATATTGGTGGCGTTTCAAGTGCTCAAATTTAATCAAATTTGAATTTGAAGAATAATTTGATCATTTTAAGGCTTATTTAAATATTATTTTTATTTTATAATGATGTAAGGAATTCATTTAAGTTATAAAAAAAAATCATGCATATTCCCTATTGCAGCTAGGTATTGGTGTATACGGACCTGGGTGTGAAGCTCCAGCGCGGTTCCTGGACTACGGCAAGTATCACCACTGGGTGCTGCGGTCTATATCAAGGGCTGGCAGAGTAGCTATCACCAGGATGGCTCCAGACCACCTGATACTTCGGCGATGTAAGTTTCATAATATTTTTTTCCTGTTCGCTTATGAGGAATTTTTCCGGGGATAAAAGTAGGATAATGTATATCTTACTTCTTACTAATATTATAAATGCGAAAGTTTGTGAGTGTGGATGTTTGATACTCTTTCACGCTCAAACGGCTCAACGGATCCGGCGGTTTGGTACAAATGTACATTATAGTCTGGAATAACACATAGGCTACTTTTTATCTCGGGAATAAGTTCCCACGGGAAGCAGGAATTATTACGCAGGCGAAGCTGCGGGCATCAGCTAGTATACTATAATCTAGACTATAATAATCTAACTCTGTACCAAATTTCAGTTCGATTCGTTAAGCCGGTTAGAGCTTAAAAGAGTAAGTAATTAAGTGATTATACATGGTCATTTTTAAAACACCAGCAACCTCCCAGGACTAGACAGCTACCATCATAAACAACAACATGTGATACACCATTTTTGATAATTCGATACATGTTTTTTTCATACAAAAAAATATTAATCTAATGTAGTGGGTAAATCTTTTATAGGTACTATGCGCATCCCAAACGTAAACAAACTCGTCAAAATAGTAAGCGAAATGTGTGGGGAAGGCCGCGGGGGATGCGAAGAACGGCCGCCTCACTCAGTCAGCCGTGAGCATGTACTTTGATCGCCACCGCCCGATGCCGGCGCACAGTGGATCGATTCATACAAATCGGCGGACATAGGAATCTTGAAACACTTTTTACCGATTTAAAAAAAACTAATGATGCCAATGTGTTTATCTTAATAATTGTAGTCGAAAACAATATTACACAATTTTGATTAGACTTCAATTTTAATAAAAAATTTAAATAAAAAAATAGAACCGAATTCATACAAATCTTTAAATATAAAATTTACCTAGCACATAGTAATATGTATTTTGATTTATCAGATTTTATTCAATATCATATTGAAGTTGGCGCCAAGTAAACCAAAAGGTAAAGGCTTAGGTAGGTATTATTAATGGCACCAACTTCAATATTATATTGAATAAAATCCGATAAATCAAAATACATTTTACTATGTGCTAGGTAAATTTTATATTTAAAGATTTGTATGAAGTCGGTTCTATTTTTTTATTTAAAATTTTTATTTTTTTATTTTAAGTGACGGGTGGACCGAAAAGTATATCTATCTAGGTGTAAAGTTCTCATAAACACAAACTTATCAAGCCAAAACACAAGATAGCTGCTGTAAATCGTTAAGGAATTCCCTCGACTGTCTTTCGGTTCCATCATCAGATCGAGTCCAGACCTTCATTAAATTTTAGTACACTAAAGTACTTAATCAAAAAGTTAACAAACGCACTAGTTGTCCCTACAATTTTCGGTGGTTGCCCTCGATTTCTTCTGGATCCCAGCATCAGATCCTGATACCCTGGATATGGGACCACCTCAGGAGTAACCTCTTTCAAACAAAAAAAAAAATTCAAAATCCATCCATAATTGGCGCTGCTATAGCGTAACATACATACAAAAAAAAAAAAAAAACATAGCGTACGAATTGAGAACCTCCTCCTTTTTTGAAGTCGGTTAAAAAATATTCGACAAAAACTGATTTCAATGTATGGAAAAGCACATTAAAAAAGGGATAGCTTGCGATTTTCTCGTGTTTTCCGATTTTAACGCTTATAGTGACTTTTAATGGGTTGTTAGCAAAATATCTGCCACTCGCGCCGGCGTACCCGCCGCACAGTGGATCGATTCATACAAATCGGCGGACATAGGAATCTTGGAAAACTTTTTACTGATTTTACAAAAACTAATGATGCCATTAAGTTTATCTTAGTAATTGTAGTCGAAAACAATACAACACAATTTTGATTAGACTTCAATTTTAAAAAATATTCGACAAAAAACTAGTTTCAATGTATGGAAAAGCACATTAAAAAAGGGATAGCTTGCGATTTTCTCGTGTTTTCTGATTTTAACGCTTATAGTGACTTTTAATGGGTTGTTAGCAAAATTTCTGCCGAACATTTTAGGTACCCCTAGGCACCCCTCTGGGAGCTATATGACAAAATATCATTTTTCTCATTATCTTTAAGAAAATATGTCTAGTTCGTTTTTTTACAGTTATAATTGTTGATAAACTACATTTTGGCTTAGTACTGACCTACCCACATCAAAAATAATATGATTAGCATACGGGATCGGGAGTTTTTGAGAGATACTTGTAATCAGGCGATTTTAAGTTTATCCTACATTTTTAGCAACATTTATGTATTGTATAGTGATTTACCATTAAGATTTGAAGAAAATAATGTATTAATAAAAAAAAACAATAACGCGTTATATAAAACATATATCATAGTTATAAAAATACAAAAACTTACTTATAAAATAAAAAGTGATAAATAATAGCTTAAAATAAATAAAAATATGGAACAGAGACGATTCAATTAACATGTATGGACATTAAATAATCAAACAAAATTAGAATTACATAAACTTTAAAAAAATAGTAGCTTAAAATAAACAAAAATATTTAACAAAGACAATTAATGATTCGGAGGAATTCCACGACGCATGTATGTAATTATGTATGTATGTATAATATAATCATGATTAGTTTTTTTTTGCTTTTATTTTTAATTTATGGTAAGTTCTCCTTCACTGTCCCACTCACAGGTCCAATTTTGTACATTCTTCCTTCTTTGTACAATCAATTCTATTCTGGAATGCCCTCCCTCAGGAAGTTAGATTGTCCACTAGCCGTGAATCTTTCAAAGAGAAGGTACGGCGGCTTTATAGTAGACCATAGTGACCTATAACTTAAATGTTTCTTTTTTTCTTGGTTTTATCTACTGTCCGCTTCATCTATGACGGTTTCTACGTACTTATTTATATATAATTTTTTTTTTTAGTAATGTGTGTTTCTATGTAGGTATTTATGAATGTATGTATGTATATGTGTATGTATGTATGTGTGTATTTATGTATGTATGTTTGTATATTTATATGTATAAATACATATTGTAGGTTTATGTTATGTATTTTGTGTTTGTAGTTAAATTTTGTTGTGTTATTCTAAATAGTTCTAATTATATCACAGAGCACCTGCCTAATTCTTTTATCTCTGCATCACCCTACGGTTGACTGGCAGAAAATGCCTAAGGCATTAAGTCCGCCTTGTACATTGTGCTAAAGTTTGAAATAAAATAAAATAAGATAGGTTCAATTTTTCTTTAAGATTGTACAATATTGTAAGTATTTTTTGCCAAGCCATTAAAGTTCTATTAAATTAAAACTATGTGCATTAAATGATTGAACAAAATTAGAAATATGTAGAAAAAAAACATTATCCGAAGCGTCCGTTTCTGAATCTTCTTCTGCTTGCGTAGAGACTAACAATTCAACAGTATCTATAAATTCAATTTCAGAAACTTCTAGAATTAGTAGATTTAGAGTAGATAAAGTTTCTTTAAATAATGCCTTCTTTTGCTTTTTATATATCCGTGGCCGTATTTGTGCTAAAATTGGGTTGGATGAAATCAGCAAATTATTTAGAACATCTTCAATGCAAGCAATGCTATTTATTTTACGTGAATGGTGTTCTCTATATTTTCTGAAATCCTTATTACTTGACTCAGATAACTCTTTCGAAAGAAGTCCTATCGGAACTATAGATAAATGTTGAATAATTTACGGCCCGTGAACTAATAACTTATGAATATTTGATGGCATGTAGTACCAGGGTGGCAGAGCTTTACATAGAATTGTACCCTTGGTACTTCATGCCACAAGTATTCATAAGTTATTTTATTAGTTAATAATTCTAGAAATTTCTGAAATTGAATACATAGATACTGATGAATAATTAGGCTCTGCACAAGCAGAAGAAGAGTCAGAAACAGAAGCTTCGGATAATGATTTTTCTGTCTACATTTTTCTAATTTTGTTTGATTATTTAATGTACATACATATTAATTGAATCGTTTCTGTTCCAGATGTTTATTTATTTTAAGCTAATATTTTACCACTTTTTCTTTTATAAGTAAGTTTTTGTATTTTTATGACTATGATATATATTTTATATAACGCGTTATTGTTTTATTTGATTAATACATTCTTCAAATCATAATGGAAAATCACTATACAATACATAAATGTTGCTAAAAAAGTAGGATAAACTTATAGTCGCCTGCTTACAAGTATCTCTCAAAAACTCCCGATCCCGTTTGCTAGTCATATTTTTTTTGATGTGGGTAGGACTTAGGACAGTACTAAGCTAAAATGTAGTTTATCAAAAATTATAACTGTAAAAAAAACGAACTAGACATATTTTCTTAAAGAAAATGAGAAAAATGATATTTTGTCATATAGCTCCCAGAGGGGTGCCTAGGGGTACCTAAAATGTTTGGCAGATATTTTGCTAACAAGCCATTAAAAGTCACTATAAGCGTTAAAATCAGAAAACACGAGAAAATCGCAAGCTATCCCTTTTTTAATGTGCTTTTCCATACATTGAAATCAGTTTTTGTCGAATATTTTTTTAAATTGAAGTCTAATCAAAATTGTGTGACATTGTTTTCGACTACAATGATTTAGATAAACACATTGGCATCATTAGTTTTTTTAAAATCGGTAAAAAGTGTTTCAAGATTCCTATGTCCGCCGATTTGTATGAATCGATCCACTGTGCGCCGCATCGTTCGATCGATGTATCGTAACATTACGCATTTAACAGTGTTTTGTGTTGGAAATAGTGAGAATGTTTGCTTGGCGTGATAACCATGTGTCGGAATTTTAGCGCCGTCTCGGAAATCGGCATCTGATCCCATAGTAAGCTAGGATAAAGCAAAAAAAATCAAAAATAACGACTTCAAACCGAAACTTAAAAAATAATACTTGCTTAGCACAAAGTAGTCTTTTGATTTATCAGATTTTATCAAATACTAGAGGGCCAGGCCACGCGTTGCTGTGGCTAAGCTTTTTCTAACCCGGCCATAGCCATGTAGGCTTTTTACAAAAAAAAATATCCTATCTCTCAAGTTGGATCAAACTGCACACGGTGTGCAAATTTGGTTAAAATCGGTTAAGTAGTTTAGGAGTCCATCGCGGACAAACATCGTGACAGGAGAAACATACACAAAAGACACCCCCCCCCCCTAGAAGCGGGACACCCGAACCACCCCCTAGGCGAGGCCACAGTGGCGGCCGTGGGTCTGTTGGAAGTCCTGGGACATCCTTTCGAGGGCTTACCCGGGGCTCCCAACCATAGGCTGTTGGGCGTTACGTGAGGTTTAGTCAGCAGGAGTCCGGCATAGCATCCATGAGGATTTTCCCTCACGTTAAAAAAAAACATACACAAAAGATTTCTCTAAAATTTGTTTTATTTTTTGAAATATGTTGAAGTGTTATATCACAATCATTTCATACTAAAACAACAATGTATTTGTTTGTTTATTGTTGATAAAATGAACGACAAAACATCGATGTATCTATTAAACAAGCAAACATACTTTTCATATTATGTGTTTATAATGTATTCCAATAATAATAAACAGTCCAAAAATCGATATTTTTAAAGAAAATGCTGAATTTAACTTTAGTTTTAAGTCAAGTTCCTTTGTCATAAGTCTCTGTATTACGAACTTTAATAAATAATAATAAATATCACAATGTTATTTTTTACGAGTATTCTGTTATAGCGAGTGTGTAAATGTCAAATGATTTGGACTACCTATTGTTTTTTTGAAAAAAATCCATTTGCAATCAAGACGTTTTGCAACATAGACTTTTTTCAATGCGAACTTTCGCCAGCACAAACTTTTTACAATCAAGACCTTCCCAACCTAACCTTTTTTACTGATTCTGGTGGGAAACTTACAGACAAGCGGTTGCATTTTGTAGCATATTTTTTCAAAACTAGTGTATTTTTGAGTGTTTATGTGTAATTTAGGGTGGAATTTTAATCCATAAAGGTTCGACAACGTGCACAAGTGTTGGAAGTTGATATAGCGCAGTGAAACGCGACTTTTTAGGTTTATCGACAAATTCCACAGCAAGCCCTAGTAAGGTAACACCGCTGTACTAGATTAAAACTTGTCCAAACTTGGACATTACATGAATACGCTGCTGTTAAGAAGAATCTTACATGAAGATGATTCATTCGTAATGATATTTACTTGACTTTGGCATACTCTCAAGCCGAGAAAGTTCAAGAATAAGAAGAAAAAGAGCTCTTTTTACTGTTGGCTTAGTAAGTCAGGTTGTTATCGGATCGATGCAAGATTATCAGCCTACAAATTTGTCACCGTGGTTCAGAGACTGGTAGAAGAATATGAATAAGATATTCAGACTAATACTCGGAATTTATCCGTGTTTAGTTCAAAGTAAGTAGATTTATTTCTATCTACACTAATATTATACATGCATACATATAGTCACGCCTTTATCCCCGAAAGGGTAGGCAGAGGCATATCATATGCCCACATTTCACCTTTAAGATTTTGTCCCACGTAATAGGTAGTGAGCCGCATTGCCGTGTTGAAATGGACAGGCGCAGGTCGTGACTGCCTTCTGTTGGAAATTTTCAAGCCGCCCATAATGATCTTCCACTTTGGCTTAACGACTACCACTTTTCTGGCAACCGGAACCAACCACCCCATAATGGCCTTTAACTTGGCTTAACGACTGCCATTTTACTACTGTGCCAATTTCAAAAGTTATATTACTATTTGAAAGCTACATTCATCCTGAGTAACATAGGCAATATTTATTTTCATTTTCCCACGGGAACGGTATCTACGCGGGTGAAACCGAGTGACGTCCGTTAGTACTAATATAAAAAAAATCTCATGCCAAAATTAATTTACCTAGAGTTTTTATCCCACAATTTCTTGAGGGCCCGTGTTGAAATACACAGGTGTAGGTTGTGATGGTCCGCTGTTGAAAAATTTCATGCTGCCTTACAAGGCCTTTTAGCTAACACCCTATTAGCTTACTACCAGAGTGTTATATACTCTAGGTGAGGTCGCAATGGTAGTCGTAGGTCTGTTAGGAGTCCTGGGGTATCCTTCCGAGGGCTTACCCGGGGCTCACAACCGTAGGATGTTAGGTAGGATACGTGTGGTTTTTAGTCGGTAGGAGTCCGGCATAGCATCCATGTAGGATTTTCCTTACCTAGTGTTTTAACTTAGTGTTTTAACTTAAGTGTTTTAACTTACCTTAAATAGTGTTTTATAAATAAATTTTTTAACTTATATTATTTTCAGCGCTATCAAGGTCTTGTGGTATAGACAACTCGCCAGTGAACAAGGTGTACGAGGGGCAGGCAGAGATAGAAACTTATCCTTGGCTGGGCATACTATATTATCCTAGAAGTAAGTATCTAGCAACCATGTTGAATTTGTGGTAGTTTTTAGGATTCCGTACCCAAAGAGTAAAAAACGGGACCCTATTCATGAGACTTTGTCCGTCTGTCTGTCTGTCTGCATGTCCGTCACGAGGCTGTATCTCAGAAACCGTGTCAGCAAGGAGCTGATATTTTCACAGATGATGTATTTCTGATGCCGCTGTAACAACAAAATACTTAAATCAGAAAAGAAAGGGGACTCCAATACAAAAAACGTGATTTTTTGTCAATTTTTGGTAAGGAACCCTCCTTGCGCGAGTTCGTCACGTACTTGGCCGATGTATTTTTTTAAATATATTATTTATGTGTTTTAAATGACTAGCTTTTAATTGTTTTTTTACGGTGACTATGTGAAGTACTAATAGGGTAGGCAGAAGTATCGGCGTTACTAATATGAATTATTTTTTTACTGAAATGAAATGTTTACAAAATTACTAAGCAAAAATGCGCCCTGAATCCATGGATTTTTTTAACGTGAGGGAAAACCCTCATAGATGCTATTATATATAGACTCCTACCGACTAAAAGACCTCACGTAACGCCCAACAGCCTATGGTTGGGAGCCCCGGGTAAGCCCTCGGAAGGATGTCCCAGGACTCCCAACAGACCTACGACTGCCACTGCGGCCTCGCCTAGGGGGTGGTTCGGGTGCTATCCCGCGTCTTTAGGGGGTTTCGGGTGTGATCCCGCTTCTAAGGGTGGGCGTGCGTGATTCCCTCACATCACGCTGCCGTCATGGGTCTGTTTCTGTAAGGACGGTGAACAGCACCGTCCTTAGGCCCCCAGTTATGGAGGCCGATAGTCTTCGGCGAAGACACGTCGGCGGCGCCCAAGCCACCAAGGCTCCAGCGCCTCCTTGCGCCATTTAACCAGTGACGCAAGTGCTCTCGCTTCCAGGTCCTATGGAGGGGTTCCGGCTAGGAGACATGCCGCCTCACCGGTGATCGTGCGGTATCCCCTTATCATCCTGACGGCCATCACCCTCTGTGGGTTCATCAATCTAGCCACATTGATGGCCGTCAGGGTCTCCGCCCTGAATCCATGGATTAAATACATCTATGCATTAAAATATTACGACTAATGATGTTCACAGTGACTCTTAATAATCACAAAGCCCTTTTTGGCTCATCAATCACTTACAAGACTAGATATCATTTTCCAATAACGAAGAGAATAATTTATCATCAATTACTAAGAGTCATTACATAAGAACCGTTTCAAAAACTTTTTAGATATTTTTATATGTGAATCTTCCTTAGTCCATTTAGCTACTATGGATGAACTGAAGGATCATCCTACCGTCATATTATTATTGAAATCAATAGGTGCAGGTAATCCTGCTACTAAAATATTTTTCTTATAAGACTTTCATCTTGGATTTACAACTGCTGACTTTTACGAAATAATTTTGATGGTTCCTTCACATCTGGCAGGCATTTTGTTACTCCTAGGTGAGGCCGCAGTGGTAACTAAAGTCTTTCGGGAACCCCGGGACATCCTTTCGAGAGCTTACCCGGTACTTTTGGCCATAAACAAGGTTTTTTTTAACGTTAGGGAAAATCGATCATGGATGCTCTGTCGGACCCCTACCGACTAAAAGACTTTAAGTAGCGCCGAACAGCCTACGGTTGGGAACCCCAGGTAAGCCCTCGGAAGGATGTCCCAGGACTTCCAACAGACCTACGGCCACCACTGCGGCCTCGCCCAGGGGGCGGTTCGGGTGCTATCCCGCGTCTTTGGGGGGTTTCGGGCCGCCAACTGCGGAACTTGGGTGGGAGAGTTCTCAGATAAATTTGAAGTTTCCCATCTGCAACGGCCGATGGAGCAAACGAGTTCTAGAGAGGAGCCCGCGACTTGGCAAACGTAGGGTAGGCTCTTCCAGACGTTTTACAACATTATCAAAATCCATCTTCAACTTGTACGTTTTACAAATTGGCCTTTCACCAACTACGACGTTTTGTCTACCAAGACATTATGCAATTAATTTCAGTCATTTTACAATCAAGACGTTAAGCATAAGACCTTTTTCAACCCCGACATTTAGGTAACTCAGACGTTTTACAATCAGGTCTTTTCGAACCTAACCCGGGACGCCCACCTGCCAGCTGGACCGATGACCTAGAATAGTTGCTGGCTAGGATTGGATGCGTTTGCCGCAGGACCGTGTGCTGTGGTGTTAACTGGGAGAGGCCTACGTCCAACAGTGGACTGTTTTTTTTTCTCATGAGGGAAAATTGTCATGGATTTTATGCTGGATTCCTACCGACTAAAAAACCTCACGTGTCCTGCTAACAGCCTATGGTTGGGAGCCCCGGGTAAGCCCTTGGAAGGATACCCCAGGACTCCCAACAGACCTACGGCTACCACTGCGGCCTCACCTAGGGAGGGGTTCGGGTGCTATCCCGCGGTCTTTGGGGGTTTTTCGGGTGTTATTCCGCTTCTTAGGAAGGAGGGCGTGCGTGACTCTCTCAGCTGCCCCCTCACCGTCCTCAGGCCCCGGTCTCCTCAGGCCCCCGGTCACAGTGGACAGCTATAGGCTTATTTGATTAATGACATCTGCCAGGTATTCTTATGAAGGTTGATAATTACTTTATTATTTCAAATTGTTTTCTTTTTCGAACAGTGAATAAGCGGTTCACTACAGCAGTAGTTCTAGTCACCAGACAAGTAGTTCTGGCAGCGGCTACCGAGATTGACAGACTACCGAAGAATGATTTCAGGTTAGTTAAAAAAATAAAGTATATTACACTTGCGAATGCCACGCGGTTTCACCCGCGTAGTTTCCGTTCCCATGGGAATACAGGGAATAAAATAAAGCTTATGTGATCCGGGGACAGCGTAGCTTCTCAACAGTAAAATATTTTTTCAAATTGCTACAGTAGTTTCACAGCAAATTTGATGCAAACAAACAAACAATGAAATCGTTCCGCTTTGTAATCCCTACTTTCCTACTAATCCCTACTAATATTATAAATGCGAAAGTAGCTCTGTCTGTCTGTCTGTTACGCTTTCACGCCTAAACGGCTGGAGCGATTGAGATGAAATATGGTGTAGGGATAGTTTGAGGCCCTGGGAAGGACATAGTCTACTTTTTAACCGACTGCGCAAAAGGAGAGTTTTGTTTTACGCGATAACCGCCTTCTACGCGGTCGAAGCCGCGGGGAACAGCTAGTATTAGTATACATAATAAATGGTACTGTGGAATTCTGTTGCTATTCGCATCCCATAGGAATGTTACGAATTCCAGGGATAAAAAGTTTTACATTGCGAAGACTGGTAGACTAATATAATATTCATAAGATTTTAGTTTTTAGAGGCCTGTACCCAAAGGATAAAACCGGGACTCTATTACTGTGGTGTCGCTGTCTGTCTGTCCGTCTATGTCACCAGGCTGTATCTCAGAAACCGCGATAGCCAGACAGGTGAAATTTCATAGATGATGTATTTCTTATGCCGCTATAATAACAAATACTAAAATGATTAAAATATCATATCCGTACAACAAACGTGATTCTTTTGCTTTTTTTCTGATAATAAAGTTTAAATATTTACACATTATTATACACATACATACATACGGTCACTTTATCTTCGAAGGGGTAGGCCCATATTTCACCTTTTTAGAATTTGTTCTTTTCTGATGGACCGACTCACCATACATAACACGTAATAGGTGGTGAGCCGTATTGCCGTGTTGAGATAGACAGACGCAGGTTGTGACTGCCTGCTGTTGAAATTTTTTCAAGACGCCTATAAAGGCCTTCAACTTGACTTAACGACTGCCATTTTACTGTTAACCGGAAACCAACGGCTTAACTTGCCTTCCGCAGCACGGAAACGCTCAAATAAATTTCAAAAAGTGGTCAAATGGATGGTCACCCATCCAAGGACTGACCATAGTGAACGTTGCTTACTGCAGTGATCGTTTACAGAATCTGAGTCTGTGGGACCACGAGCGCTTTTTATACTTAATACACGCACTGCCATAATACAATCTAAGTGTAATTTCAGGTCTATTCTATTTCAGGGCCCATGCTCGTGTGGTGTTGGGTCACAACTGTAGTGGCCCTCATCTTACAATAAGAGATTACACATACCATCCGGATTTTTCATCTAAGACGTTCAGTGCGCTTTCTATAATTCAACTGGAAACGGATTTATCGGATTTAGGTGCGAATATTTAGGTTTTTATTTATATTAATTTGTGGATCACACAACATCATCTAGCCCAAATTAAGCTAAATATAAGCTTGTGCTATAGGATCTAGACGACTAATAGACATACTTATATATTTATAAATTCCTACAACTTATACATAGAAAACACTCAAACTCCAAAACAAACATTTGTGGATCACACAAATATTTGGACCAACCCGGGAATCGAACCCAGAATATTTTGAAGATCTTGGTATCCTGTAGCTGTAAAAAAGCGCAGAACAAGCGATAGAATACGTCTACCTATTCTCGGTCTAATCATTTGGCTTATACCGTATCTCTCTTTCTCTCGCTTTCTCTTCATCGACTGCAGAGATAGACATCTTGTTTGTTATTTATCACGTAAAATTATTGTCCGTTAGTTGACTTTACAAACAACCCCATTTTTGTTTTCAGATCTGCGACCTATTTGCCCACCACCAACTTATTTCAATAATCCCCAATTCTTTGCCATGGTTTTGTCTAATGGTAAGAATATTATAATTATAATCTATCAAAATATTTACCAATGGCTTTAACATTCCTTTTTTTTAACGTGAGGGAAAATCCATCGAGGATGCTATGCCGGACTCCTACCGACTAAAAAACCTCACGTAACGCCCAACAGCCTATGGTTGGGAGCCCCGGGTAAGCCCTCGGGAGGAAGTCCCAGGACTCCCAACACACCCACGGCCGCCATTGCGGCCTCGCCCAGGGGGTGGTTCGGGTGCTATCCCACGTCTTTGGGGAGTTTCGGGTGTGATCCCGCTTCTCAGGGGGGCGTGCGTGAACTTCTCACGTCACGCTGCCGTCATGGGCCTGCTTCTGTAAGGACGGTGAGCAGCCCTCTCACCGTCCTCAGGCCTCCGGTCATGGAGGCCAATAGTCTTCGGCGAAGACACGTCCGCGGCGCCCAAGAACTCGGGTGGGAAAGTTCTTTCCCGTTTCCGACCTGCCGCCTCTTTCACAATCATGACCTACTCGCAGAAAGAGGCGGCGCAGGGCTAAAACATTCCTATCTTATATATTTGTCTAATATTAAAGATTTGAGGTTATCAAATACAACTAATTCATTATCGTCATCGTCGTCGCCTTTGTTGATCTCCATGCGTTCCTAATATTAGTCTGTGGAGAGGAGGGGTAGGGAGACTCTAGAGAGTAGCTGAAAATCGGCAAGTACTTTGAAAGTAACATACTAAAATTCTGGCCCATTGTCAGTCAGTTTTACGAGCCCTAATGCTGCTTATTAAAGCTAAGCAACATTACTTCCTTTTAGAGGCAGAAGACTGGTAACTTCTGTAAAAAAAGTCGAGGGCTGATGAAGAAAACGAGTTTTGGTGTGGAGACCGCAACTTGGTAAACGTGGGGTACGGCTTCCACCCGCCAGATCACAGATGACCAGGAAAAGACAGCAGGCGGGGACTGGATGCGAAAGGCGCACGACCGAGTATTGTAGCGTGAAATTGCATAGGCTAACTTCCAGCTGTGGACGGCCATTTCCAGTCCATTTTGATTGATTTTGATTGAATTTTCAGAATGCAAGGAGTCCAGGATTATGATACACAAGATGGTGTATGTTTCACCAAAGGATTGCAAATCTTTTTATAGGAGAAGTGACGTAAGTATTTCAACCTTCATTGTAAGTTACACAATGGAGTGTTTTTGCCATGCTGTTATTATGAGCTATGAACTTGACTAACATATTTGATTATAGAGACTACCCTAAGAAGCGGGATAACACCTGTAGTCCCCCCAAAGACGCGGGTTAGCACCCGAACCCCCCTCCTAGTTGAGGCCGCAATGGTAGTCGTAGGTCTGTTGGGAGTTCTGGAGTATCCTTCCGAGGGCTTACCCGGGGCTTCCAACCGTAGGCTATTAGGCAGGATACGTGAGGTTTTTTTTTGTCGGTAGGATTTTCCCACACGTAAAAAAAAGTCATAATGGTGAGGGATTTCAATAGCAGGGAGCAATAAACTGTCCGTTTCAACACGGTAGTTGTCTCGGCATCTATGCTGTTACAGACAGACTTATACACAGTTTAAATTCTCTTTTCTTCGGGGGTTAAAAGGACAAATTTGTTAAAGACATTTCTTTTTTGAACTCGCCCTTTATTTTACGTGTGGAAATCCTACATGGATGCTATACCGAACCCCTACCGACTAAAACCACACGATTTCTTAGAATTGTCTACGGCCGGGAGTTCCGGGTAAGCCCTCGGAAAGATGTCCCAGGGCTCTCGGCAGACTTTGGCGAACACTTCAGCCTCGCCTGTGAGAATTTGCGCTCGCCCTGTTAACTTCTGTGGTTTTGCTCCATTTCAGCTGGATGTGGACTCAATGTGGCCAACACACACAGCATGCGCCAGAAGTATGACTGGAGGAAGGTGTCTCTGGAGAAGTGGAGCAATCCTCACCATCAAAACTGGGAATAGATGGAGACTTGTAAGTTGAACCATTACTCTTGAAAATACATAGAGCTCGAACATAACTGCCTCTGTGGCGCAGTCGGTAGTGATACCGCCTGCGGCGCTGGAGGTCGTGGGTTCGATTCCCGGGTCGGTCCAAATATTTGTGTGAACCACAAATGTTTGTTTCGAAGTTTTGGTGTTTTCTATGTATGTATTTAGAAATATATAAGTATGTAGGATTGAGTGGTGTCAGGTGGCACGTTGCTACATTCCGATGTAACCATCACTTTGTAGGTAGTTCGGCGAGGAAACCAGGAATCGTGGTATAAAGAACTAATGCGTGGTTTAGTTAACACTCATTTAGTCAATCGTATAACTAACACTAAACACAAAGAACCTCCTAGGACTAACTAAATCTACACTGTTATAACATTCCACCAGAGCACGTGGGCGCGTGCGCACCGGTCGATCGTTGCACCAATAATGACCGAGACTCGACTGACGACGTCCTGATATGTCGTGCGTGGCCGCCCCTCCAGCGCTCGGTGTTATGTCACCTGTCAATGTCACTTGTCATTAGGATCACATTTGAAGTGTGCCGTCACGGCCAACCCTGACTATCGCACGTCCTCGGGCGAAACACCTGTAGAAATTTAAGAATGCGTTAATGATCGCTCGTCCATTCCTGACAGAAATTGTGAACTTAACTTCCTTTCCCAATAAGCCGGGCGTACTAAGCCCTTTAAACCAAATAGTACTTGAAACGGGTTGAGGCATCCGAGGCCTCTTGAACTAGCTAGCGCAACACACAGACATGGCTCAGGCATACGAGGCCTTCCCAACCAGTCCAACCTTCAACAAAGACGTGGCCCAGGCGTACGTACCTCTTTTAACCAGTTTAAGTAGACGTGGCCTGGGTATACGCAGCCTCTTCAACCAGCCCTACCAACATAGACGTGGCTCGGGCGCACGTACACATTTCAAGCGTACGCGGCCTTTTTAACCAGCCCGACCAACACAGACGTGGCCCGGGCGCACGTACACATTACAAGCGTACGCGGCCCCTTCAACCAGTCCGACCAACACAGACGTGGCCCGGGCGCACGTACACATTTCAAGCGTACGCGGCCCCTTCAACCAGTCCAACCAACACAGACGTGGCCCAGGCGCACGTAACCTTTTCAACCAGTCCAACCAGACGTGGTCTAGGCTTACGCGGCCTCTCCAACCAGTCTGACCAACAAAGACGTGGCCCAGGCGCACATATCCTTTTGAACCAGCCTAAACAGACGTGGCTCAGGCATACGTGACCTCTTCAACCAGTCTTCCCCATAACAAAAGCGTGACTTTGTATAGCGGCAGAGGTTCATACATAAATCGACTCACGAATCTGTAGAACGTGAAAGAGGCACACAAAGGTCGCAAATCCTGGCGATTTGCTTCAGAAAGAAAAGGAACAGTCTCACCGGATGATGTCAGCAGTGCACCTCCAGCTGTGATGTTAGTTCTGCGACACGGCCATCACGACGACTCACACGTCCTCGTGTGAAGCATCGCAAACATTTACAGCATCTGAAACAACAGTTTATCCAAAGTACAGAATCTTTTGCTCGACCTTCCTGACCGAAGAGTCGGGCATCAGCTAAATAAACTCGACATATTAAGTCTGCATTATTTTATTCTAAACAGTTCGCAACGCTTATTAAATCTGATCACAATACATACATGCAAACACATACACACAGTCACGCTCCCATAGGCAGAGGCACAGTATACGCCCACATTTCACCTTATGGTTTTATGTCCCACGCAATAGGTGGTGAGCCTATTGCTGTGTTTCTGCTATTTTTTTACTCTTGATTATTTTGATCTCTTGAGTATTGCTGATCACAATAGGTACTCAATTAAATCGAAATCGGCTAGTTCAGTATGCAATACTCTTAACTCAACCTAAAGCCTCCATACGGCCGGGTAGTGGGACTTCCATCCTGTACCCACTTCAGATAATGGTATGAATTGAACCAGAAAATGCCTACCTTCGGCACTTTTTTTTTATACCACTAAGGTGGCAGACAAGGACTGGTGGTCACCGTAGCATATGAACGCTTGCAACACCAGAGGCGCCACCACTCCCGTGCTGCCGACCCTGTAAAAACCTTCAAAGACCCCTTTCAAAGAACCCTATGCTGTAGGCTTTTCCTTACGGCTTGACGACGTAGGTCACTATAAAGACCCATGGCTAGCATGAATCTGCGCGCGGCCAGAGTAATTCGCATACTACACTCACTCACTCACGTGAAGGTCTTACTCCTTCATCATCATTTGTCAGGTAAGTCTTTAAAGAATCTACTCACATGAAGGTCTAACCCCTTCGTCATCTCAACGACCTACTTAATGGAAAAAGAAAAGGACTACGTGACCTGTAATTTGCAAGGTCCATCCTCGTAGCACGTCGATCTTCATAACTACCCAGCAGCTCGATGAGGATACGCCTCCCGTAGCTCCGGCACAACATAATCTGCTAGTGACCGCGCCGCCCGTGCCGCACGCTGTTAGTTTTCACACCAGTGCTCGCGCAAGCCGCTGTCGACCCGCGCTCTGCTTCTCCGCTGCGCTGGCGATGGAGCACCCACAGCGGCCACAGCGCAACCGTTCACGAAAAAGTTACATGAAAATTAACAAAATTTAGAGTTAAAGTACACCGGTAACAAGTTACTGTACATGTCTTCCGCCAAAACGTTATGAGGGATGACATAATATTGGTTCCATTCCCTGAATAGATTATTTTTTTGCCCATTATATAAGCGGCGGTTGCTCATACCTACATTTCATTATTTATAACCAATATTTTGAGGAAAGATTATGTCACATTGGAATAATCAAACCATTCGAACTTGTATCACTCCTGGTCAACAAAACACTTATTGGGCAACCATTAAACCATCTTGTAGCCGGTACCGTCAGTTACAACTAAAATCACTGGTCTGATAATTACACTAAGAAATTACGATCAGATAACATACGAATTTTATTCACAGCTTGTAATCTATCAAAAATTTAAACCTTACAATCTTACCTATTAAAAGTTCTAAGGGACTAGCCTGCGTGACCTAATTCATGGTGCAATTGAGAGAGAGCTGTACGTTTGAACAGAGCATCCCGTCACGAGCGACTACTTAGTTCCATATATGTTCATACATGGAGTTCATCTTCAGTATCTCGGATTCTCTCTTCCTGGTTGTAGGCTTTCGAATTACATGTTGCTATTAAATAAAGCTTGATAATAACGGACTCACAAAATTCCTTGAAGTCTCTGCTGGCGGAGTACCGTCCTTGATCGCCAATCATGTAGATAAGTATGCCGAATAACGAACACTATAATTCAGTGTCTTATACCGCTGCTTACATCGATGCCAAGTGTAGGATGAAATGATGCGTACTTATTACCTGGTATAATGACAGCCATTTCATCGACAACCGGGACCTTACCGCTAACCTCCGAAGCCCGAAAGTGCTTGTACATGAAAGAGTCACAAAGTGGTTACCCATCCAAGGACTGCCACAGTAAAAGCTGCTTACGACAAAATGAATTTACAGAACACCAAGACCGCAGGACTCCAAGCGCTTCTATTGAACTGATAACTTCCTTTTGGTTGTTCATACACTAAGTTTTCTGGTCGCATCAATGTGTGTGGTGTGTCAGGGTAGTGCCACCCTGGTATTGGTGTTCGTTTTAACCTGTACTTTACCTGATAAATGATATCGCGCGGCTGTCTGTAAATTTATTTAAATTTTCTTATAACCCTCGGCATGTTCTTGAAGCAATAAAGTTCATAAGCGTGAACGCAGTAACCTCTCGTGGACATCGTTGATGACAGAACATCAGAACGATCTAAGGACCATTTGCAAACAAAGAGTTTTACCAAATCGCTAGATTTCCGGTGTAGCACATCTGATCCTGGCCCTTTGGGTCCTGAGTGATCCCCGAGGAAGCTTTCCATTATTCAGGTAGGATACGAGTTTTAAGAGCTCTCCATCCTTCTGCTGTTCCGCAATCAGCTATTGGTCAGCAAATTCCGCTGATTGATCAATACACTCTCTTTGCAGTACTGTAGGGGATTATTTTCTGAAAAGAAGTGTGCATGTAATATTTCCTAGCCAATGCCTTCCTAACCAATTCGACATCACCATATGAAATTCAAATGAGACAAGCGGCACTATGTCCGCTTTCGCCCATATGGACTGCATGAATGCAGTCTTTGACCACACCAAACTTGCTGTTATGCAAATGATGATAACATAATTTCCAACTGCATGAGTGAGAGCTTCGAAAATTTTCTGACGCTAAATCTAAGATCGTAGAGAGATCGACCTCCATGTAACCTTACTAATTGTTCCGAGAAGCAATAAAAAAAATATAACGGTTTAGGACTGTGTGTCCTCAATCGCAGTAGTCTACACACATCCTGTCCGTACAGTCTTGTTTCATTTTAAACTACAGAATGGAACTTGCAAATAATGATCAACTACAGCGAATTATATTGGCTCTTAAGTATGTACGAGAACCGACTGGTGTGCTCCTCCAGGGTCAAACTGCAAGGGTATCACCGATAATAAACGTGTGATTGAAGAATTCAAGTTTCTGATTTCAGTTTCCTTATAGGAGGGATGTTATTGTCTCACGTACTGGTCAATCTAATTTCTATTTTTTTTTTATGAAGGGCGCCATGTGATACGGTTGGACGTAAAATTACGTCAAATCATGATCGTTTCTAGCCAGGCTAGTGGCCTAGTAAAACAAAGAAAAAGGGATTTCAAAAGTTACGCCGTCAGTATCAGTGGTCAGAATTTCTACAGGCGATCTCACGAAAGTTAATCCAGTATCTGTTGCAGTCACACTATAACAAAGTCTTTAATTCTTAAATTTACAGAAGATAGATTCTTCCACTGCCGAATATTCGGTATCAGAATAGAAATAAACATGAAACTGCTCACCAAAGTAATCCTGAAGGTGCGTGCGTACTTTCTGTGACAGAAATTACCGCGTTACTGCTGCTTCAACAGAAAATGCCATATTTCCGTTTCTGTATCGCCATAAAAATGCATACTCTATCGCCACGTGGGCGCCTGAGTTTCATCCCACTTCTGATGTATGATTGAGTGGTGTCAGGTGGCACGTTGCTACATTCCGATGTAACCATCACTTTGTAGGTAGTTCGGCGAGGAAACCAGGAATCGTGGTATAAAGAACTAATGCGTGGTTTAGTTAACACTCATTTAGTCAATCGTATAACTAACACTAAACACAAAGAACCTCCTAGGACTAACTAAATCTACACTGTTATAACATTCCACCAGAGCACGTGGGCGCGTGCGCACCGGTCGATCGTTGCACCAATAATGACCGAGACTCGACTGACGACGTCCTGATATGTCGTGCGTGGCCGCCCCTCCAGCGCTCGGTGTTATGTCACCTGTCAATGTCACTTGTCATTAGGATCACATTTGAAGTGTGCCGTCAAGTACGTCTTTCAGTTGTCTAGATCCCATAGAACACGCTTATATCTTAGTTTGGGCTAGATGATGTTGTGTGAGAATGTCCAACAATATTTATTTATTTATATCCTTACTATACGCAATTTCTATTCCTTTGTTGGAAGGAAAACGAAAGACTGTAAGACTAGAGGTACTCACTAGGTAGACTGACAACCTTTTAAAGGTCGATGGAAACTACTGAATGCTGTGTCAAAAGACAGAACAAAGGTCCTCTATCAAATATTTCTGAAAAAGACCATAAGCACAGCAGCAATGGACGTCAATCGTAAAAAAGGTAGGTATCCCCTTCGGTAAAAAATCAGGACTATGCTTACTTTCCAGTAGATTAACTTTGATTTTCACTAAACATTTTTAACATTTCCAGCTAGGTTTTGGCGTGTACGGACCAGGTTGTGAAGCACCTTCAAGGTTCTTGGACTACGGCATGTACCACAAATGGGTGGAGCGCAGCGTTACCGACATCGGGAAGCCCACTCTAACCACCATGTCAGACAACCACGTGGTATTGAGGAGAAGTAAGTGGTTAAGAGTGACAACTCTACATCTGCTTTTTTTTTTATACCACTAAGGTGGCAGACAAGCATACGGCCCCCCAGAAGGACTGGTGGTCACTGCAGCCTATGAACGTTTGCACCAGAGGCGCCACACTCGCGCTGCCGACCCTGTAAAAACCTTCTTAGACCCCTTTTGAAGAACCCCATACTGTAGGCGTTTGGGAAAACCGAGGCAGGAAGATTATATTCTGAAAGTAATATTTTTATCTTTATATTTTGTAGTGTCAGGAAATATTCAAAGATTTGGTCCATGCGATCAGGGAGAGACTTTGAAAGAGTTATACTCAGATTCTGAAGTGATTACTGTTCCTGAAAGACAAAGTGGATATTTCTCTTACAATGTAAGTAACTGTAAAAAAAAAAAGTAGCCCATTGTTGCAATGGGTAAGAGTACAAAATGTCACCACTCCAATACATCCCGAGGGTGTCGTAAGAGGTGACTAAGGGAAAGCATTCGCAAAAGATCTATTGCGTAGAGAAGGAAACCTCGAAATGAAACCCGGTTGTCAGTAAAATGACAATCGTTAAGCCAAGTTGAAGGACTTATGGCCGGCTTGAAAAGTTTCAACTGCGGTTCGTCACGACCTGCACCTGTCCATTTCAACCGACAATAAGCTCACCACCTATTACGTGGGACAGAATACTATAAGGTGAAATGTGAGCGTATACAATGCCTACGCCTACCCCTTCGGGGATAAAGACGTGATAAAATGTATGTATTTATGTCAGTAACTGTATATTATGCCCTTCATCATGACAACTATAATCGTTAAATCAAGCTGAAGACATATTGGCTGCCTTAAATAAATCTATAATAAGGTGCCACTACCTGAGCTCCTACCTATTTTAACACAGCAATAGGATCATTACCGATTTTAGAAATGTGGGTGCATGGCATGGCCTCTTCCTACCCCCACAGGAAAAGGCATGGCTAATTTATGTAGATCCCGAAATCATATATCAACATCATCAATCAATCAATCATCAATCAATATAAATATCATCAATCCATCAATACATTTAATAAAATCGTAACTGACTGTTTGTCTGTACGTTTGTGCACGCTAATCTCAGCAACCGCTCAATCGATTGCAATGCGGTTTTCTTTATTACGTTGCGGTTTGCTTCACTTAACATTTTAGTGTTTCATGTCAATCGGTTCATAAATAAAAACGTTATATCAATCTAAAGAATCACATATAAAATGCAGCGTACAAAGTCGCGGGCCTACAGCTAGTATTATAAAATTAAAAATTGATATTTAACTTTTACAGATTTCCCTGTACGCTAACGTAGACTACTCCTGCGTAACTTTCAAAGCGGACTATACGACTGCACATTTAAAAGAAAAACCAAAACTACGCATTCAAAGATGGTGCGCTGGATCCACCGACATATGTTACGGATTCGGTCTCATGTCAATACATTTTCGGGTATCCGTTGAGTTTCAAGGTCATTTTATGTACAAATTCAGAGCCTATGGTCAAGCAGCCATGCTTTTAGATCCTACCAAAGTGGTACAAATGTTGAATTCAAAAATGAAAAATATCAAAGTTATTAATCTGCTATCTGTACGCGCGAGGCTGAAACATAAAACTTATGGCCCTACGATTTATTTAGCGTAATGATAATAAATATGTAGTCTTTTTTGGATTTTTTTTTCTGCACCTCCCTCCCTCTATTTTAAGGGTTTCGTAGCCAAATGACAAAAACGGAACCCTTATAGATTCGTCATGTCTGTCTGTCTGTCCGTCCGTCTGTCACAGCCACTTTTCTCCGAAACTATAAGGCCTATGCTATTGAAACTTGGTAACTAGATGTATTCTGTGAACCGCATTAAGATTCTTATATAAAACTAGAAAAAAGCAGTAAATTTCGGGGGTCCCCATACTCAGAACTGAAACTCAAATTTTTTTTTTAATCTAACCCATACGTGTGGGATATCTATAGATAGGTCTTCAAAAATGTTATTGAGGTTTCTAACATCATTTTTTTCTAAAGGGAATAGTTTGCGCAAGAGACACTTCCAAAGTGGAAAAATGTGTGTCCCCACCCCCCCTCTGACTTCTAAACTCAGAGAATGATAAATCTAAAAAGAATATATGATGTACATTGCCATAAAAAAACTACCAACGAAAATTGGTTTGAACGAGATAGAGCTGGTAGTTTTTTTTTAAAACGTCATAAACCGCAATTTTCGTTGTAAAATCACTACCACTGCGGACGTGTTAAAACATCAATCAAAGTTGCAACGAACTATAAGAAATTTAATATTATGTTACTTGCTGCTACGAAACCCTTCATGGGCGAGTTCAACTCGCACTTGGCCGGTTTTTTCAGTTCAGTCCATCTGGTTGAAAGAAGTTCAAGTAGTTGTCTCCACTCCAAAATTCCTTTGCAATTTAATGAATAATGACCAATCTTGATTCGGCATCAAGGGCAATACTCAATATTACACATACCTTAAGAGATCCGTCAGCAAAACTACTAGTATAATAATGTACTCACCTTATCGAATCATCCAATTGATTTCGCATAAACTGAATATGGCTAGTTTCCACGTAAAATATTTACGCTATGAAGTCGAATTTTTAATTAGACGAAGTAAAGTGACAGCAACTAATGTCACTTCTTCATAGAAATTAAGCAAGTAGTAGTAGTAGTTTTATTTATCCATTTTCGGATAGGCAAAGGCAATTTGAGCCATACAGCCTAGTCTTACATTTATTATATCTTCATTTTTCAAGTCACAGTCCTCGTCCTCTAAGTCTGGTCAAAGTCAAGTGCAGCCCTAAGTCAAAGTCAGTCTTCTCTAGTAAAGCGGTGGTACTTTACTAAAAGTGTCTCTGGAGTTTGTCGAGAAATGGAAGAGTCACGTTCACTGCGTTTTATCACTTTCCAACACTTGTGCACTTTGTCGAACTTTTATGCTTAAAAATCCACCACTTTTACTCATAAAACACTCGAAACACACTAATTTTGGAAAATTTTCAACGGAGTAGTCCGCTTGTCTCCGATTTCGCGCGCAAACTCCGAAATTAAGCAAGATTGTATGAAGAAGTGACATTAGTTGCTGTCACTTTACTTCGTCTAATTAAAAATTCGACTTTAGGCGTTAGGCACACTTTGATTCGCTAATAAATATTTATTTTGCTATCAATCTCAATTTCTCTATCTCTAGAACTCGTTTGCTTCATCAGCCGTCGGTTTCCTGCAGCTTTTATAACACAGTCCAAATCAGGATATTCAAAGAGAACCTTCACAAACTTAACCGGTCCGCAAAAACAAAAGCGAATCTGACCTCAACGTCACATTATGCAAATTGAACCAAAACTTTGGCAAAACTTTGGAACTACTTCGCTTCAACTTTCATCGATTTCGAAGAAAAAAGGTCCAACACAACGAACGGGGAACAATGTTTGAACATAACTTAGTTTTTATGCGGCCATGTCGTTTATAAATTGAGATCCGGTTGTTTTAAAACTTTACCGGGCATATTCCAGAAAGGCCCGCAATTCTGCGAACGCGATATTTAGCTATCATACAAACGTGTTTTCCCGTGGGAGTGTTATGTTTTCTCGGTATAAAAAAAGAACTATTGCTCAAGCGAAATTCGTGTCAGTCTGTTTTTTCCTTGTCACATGAAACAAAGAAATAATACATACATTTTTATTTTTTCTTTTATAAATATTTTTATGTTCTTCTTATCGACATTTCAGTTAATTTAAAACTCTACCTGGAAGTTGGAGAACCGGTTTTATTTGACTGTTTGGGCCCTGAATGTCAAAATCACTTTTCCACTGCATTTAAAGTATTCGTATGATTTATGGGCTTATTCGTGTAATTTAATAAGACAAGCCATGTTAGACGGTTACATTTGAAAAATCCTTACTACGTACTAGGGAATAAATTTTTAAAATTTCACTCCTCATTTGGTAAAAAAGGGGAATAAAGTTTATCGAAGTGTGTCTCAATAGAAGCTGATCCTATAAAGCCGTCTAAACGTATCTCAATTCAGTTTGGGTAATTTGGTATATGGGGTTGTAATCTGTTTAGCATAGTTTGATTATATTTACTAAATAAATATAAATATTCACGGACATCTCACACAACGCTATCTGATCCCAAAGTAAGCTAGGATTATCCTGCTTGTGTTATGGGTATCAGACCACGGATATTAATACTTATATACTTTTAAATACATACATATTATACATAGAAACACCCAGACTCTTGAGACAAACATTTATGGGTCACACAAATATTTGTCTCCGGTGGGAATCGAACCCACGACCTCCAGCGCCGCAGGCGGTACCACTACCGACTGCGCCACAGAGGCAGAGAAGTAAGAAGTTAGAGAGACATTCTTGTATATAAGTAGTGTACCATTGACATACACATTCGCACGATACCTTCATATATTATTCACACTGCACACATCGAAACAACATACCATTTCAACCCCGCCGGGCTCTACGTCTATAATGCAACTAAATTGTATATGACCGTTTCGACTTGACTGAACTTTGAAATACGGGCGTTTTAAATTATTCATCTTAAATAGGCTGCGTGGTGGCTCAGTGTTTCTCTTTGAATTAATTTATTAATTGGTTTCGAACGTTCAGAATCCTGTTTTAAAGTTTTTAATTGAATTGCGATTCAATATTTATTAGATTATCGATCATCTGCGTCCTAATTTGGTATTGAGAGAAAATACCATGATTAAAGGTTTTCTTTTGCTACATTCAACGCGTGTCTATGAAAGATAGATTCATTGAGTGTCTACAACAAAATTTGTTGCTCCGTTTAAGAACTTTGGCGACACTCACAAATACACATAGTGGTATACATATTATTGTAGATAAAAGAACCTTTTTTTGAGTGCCGGGGGTTAAAAACTGGCCAAGTCCAAGTCGAACTACCGCACGGAGAGTTCCGTACCAAAAAACGGAGAAAGAATCACGATTGTTGTGTGGGAGCCCCCTTCTTAGTCATTATTATTTTTCTAATAATATTTCCTATTTGTTGTTCTAGCGGCAACAAAATTACTTCGTCAATGAAAATTTCAGATCTCTAGCTATCACGGTTCCTGAGATATAGTTTCTCGACAGACAGACGGATAGCGAAGTCTTATGAATAGGGTCCCATTTTTACCCCTTGGGTACGGAACCCCAAAAAAAGACAAATCTCATTCCTTATCAGAAATATACATTTGACAAATATTATTTGAATTTTGAGCGCCAACGTATTGCAAATTAATAGATATAATTAAATCGGAGAATATTCAACTCAATTTCTGATCTAAAATGTAAGATGGTTCCTATAGTGGACTTACCGGCTGTATGCAGCTAGAACGTCTTATTGACTTAATACAATTGTCTGGAGCTAGACCAAATTATTGGCTAAGCGAACTAGAGCGAGAGATTGGCTTCAGAATTGAGCTTATTTTAAGCTTAATGAATGTCATTTGATTATTGTTTCATTGTTGAAATGTTTCATTCGCTATCTATACTTAATATTTTAAACAGGAAAGATTTTGTTTTTTGTTTATTTGTTTGTAACGGCTTCGGAACTACTAAACCGATTTGAAAAATTCCTTCACTGTTGGAAAGCTACACTCTTTGCAGTGAATATAGGCTATATTTTATTCCCGTATTCCTACGGGAACGGGAACTACGCGGGTGAAACCGCATGACGTCCGCTAGTGTATTATAAAGTGATCTTAGCAACGCTTATATAGTGTTCTGTAAACGATCTACATGCATAACTACATAACTTTTAGCCCCGAAGGGGTAGGCGGAGGCATAGTATACACTCACATTCCACCTTATAGTTTTATGTCCCACGAAATAGGTGGTGAACCTATCGCCGTGATGACCGGCAGTTGAAATTTTTCAAGCCGTCCATAAGGCCTTCAACTTGGCTTGAAGATTGTCATTTTATTGACAACCGGGTTTTATTTCGAGTGGATGCTTTACGCAATGGATAGTTTTGCGAATGCGTTTCCTATAGTCGCTTCTTCACACCTCGACACGGCAGGAATTTGTGTTGGCGACGTTTTGTACTCCTTCCTGTTTCCACACGGGGTCCCGTCGCCACACAGGGCGATCACTACAGTAAACATCTTTCTCTACAATTAATCTTTGGATAGGTGACTACCTACTGATATTTTTGATTGCAAATATTTCGTGGAGCACGTTTAGCATTGATCCCGGTTGTCAGTAACATGATTGTTGTTAAGCCAAGTTGAAGGCCTTACGGGTGGTTTGAAAAATTTCAATAGTGGGTCGTCCAAACCTGCGCCTTGGTCGACAGCACCAGCTGCAGCTGCTGCGGTTACCAACACACAAAAAAAATCTGCCTACCTACCTCGAGGAAAAAGGAGTAACACCATGAAGATAAATAAGTACTTTGACTAGACCAATGAGTTAGCCAAAAATGGATATGAGTTTTAACTACATGCCAAAGAAGAAGAAGCAAGGGGAATTCCCGCTAAATCCCTATATCACAGATCAATACATATAATAAAATCGTAACAGGTCGCTGTCTGTACAGGGAAGATAAATAGGAAAAAATATTATAGGGGGGCTTTATGAACGCAATAGAACCCAAAACAATGATTTTTAGATTTTTTGTCTGTATGTCTGTATATCTGTATATCTGTTTGTCTGTACGGTTGTGCACGCTAATCTCAGTAACCGCTCAACCGATTGCAATGCGGTTTTTTTTATTGTGTTGAGGTTTGCTCCAGTTAACATTTAGCGTTTGTTTTATGTAAATCGGTTTAGAAATAAAAGAGTTATAACACTTTTAAGAATCAGATATTTTGAAAATTTTAATTGTAGGGGTTTCTTTGAATGTGAGTGAACCTAAACTGGCGTGTTGGCTTAATCATAAAAGAGCTTTATGATTAAGACTATTTTCGCGCCGAAGGCGTGGATTGAATTGTTTTAAAATAGACTTAATCATTAAGCTCTTTTATGATTAAGCAAACAGGGCAGTTTCAGACGCTGCTTGATGACTCTGATGAAGAAATACCTTTCCTTTCATACACCTTATGTGACGTAGACGAAGTTGCGGGCTCAGCTAGTTATATAATATTTCGCTTTGCCCGCGTATAATTTGTTCTTCCCGTGGGGTCTTATTCCCGGGAGAAAAAGTAGCCAATGTGTTATTCCAGACTATAATGTATTTAGCCTTTGGTTGTGGAATCATACAGCCTTTGGTTGTGGAATCATACAGCCTTTGGTTGTGGAATCATACATGACCATTAACTCGGCCCCTGGGGAGGTAGAGTCACCTTCTCTATCTCTCACTAGGGCAACTCTCGTCCGGCGCGTCCCAGCCGCGGGGGTGGGCACCCCGCGTCTCAGTAGGCCGAGGCGTTCGGGTGGCGAAGTTCGGACGGGGACCCGGTGCCGCGGGGTATATCGCGGTCCCCTGCCCAGGGTTACGGGTGAAGTCCTCAACGGCTGCGAAGGCGGAGATGGCAGGCATCGGTACGGCGGAGCAGGCGGAAGAGGCAATGCCCAGTGAAAGGCTGTCCTTACATATTGAGGTCCCAGGCTACACTGGAGCTACAACGCTAGGCAGGGCGGTGTAGTAAGGATGGCGGCGGAAGAGACTTTGGTCCAACGGCGGCGCCTAAGCTCTCCAGAAGAGTCACTGTCTTGGCGTCAGGCGGCAGCCGGCCGTAAAAAGAAAGCCACAAAACACTTCTCCTCACATGAAACATAAAATGAAAGATAAGGGCAATACTACTAGGGCGTACGCGACGCAAATGCGAAAGATGCGATGAATACTAGGGCGTACCCCCGAAGCGACGTATATTTTGACAAGAACAAACATTCGCATTTGCAGCTTAACAGAATAAGACTTGCAACATGGAACTTGGGGTCTCTTACGGGAAGGAGTCAAGAATTGGGCAAAATCTTACAAAAAAGGCGCATTAATATCTGCTGCCTACAAGAAACAAAATGGAAAGGCTCAAAATCCAAAGATATAGGAAACGACTACCAGGTCATTTATCACGGCATCGACAACAAACGGAACGGAGTGGCAATAGTTCTGGATAAAAATTTCAAGACCCGCATAGTAAATATCACACGAAAAAGCGATCGGCTTATTACTGTCAAACTGGCCCTGGATGATCAGCAAATTACCAACATCATATCAGCCTATGCTCCACAGATAGGCTGCACAGACGCTGAAAAGGCCGAATTCTGGGACGATTTTGACGAGCTGATGCAGAGCATACCACCAAACGAATATAAGATCATTGGTGGAGATCGGAGCGGTCATGTAGGTGCAAGAAACACAGCTTACGGCGTTGCCCACGGAGGGTTCGGGATTGGATATGCGAATAAACAGGGTGAGGACATCTTAGACTTTGCAGCAAGACACGCACTGACACTAATAAATACAAACTTCCAAAAGAAAGCGGAGCACCTGATCACCTACAAGAGTGCGGGCAAAGTGTCACAAATAGACTTTATCATCTCGGACATCACTGTCAAGCAGAAGTTCAAAGACTGCAAAGCAATCCCTGGAGAAGCCTTGACATCCCAACACCGCATTCTAGTCGCCGTATACGATCTACCCAAACCTGTGAAAGTGGTGGTGGATAGAACACCTAGGACAAAATGGAACGAGCTAGATGGCCCAAAGGGGGAAACACTACTAACTGTGATTAAGAACTACCTTGAAACTGACGTTGGAACCAACTATGATTGCGCTGAAGGTATGTGGTTCAAGTTAAAAACGCTGCAAAGTAGAAGCAGCAGACATCTTGGGCGTGTCTAAGGGACCTCTTCGTACTGGGAAAGATCCTAAGTGGTGGAATAACAAAGTACAAGAGGCGTTGGCTGGAAAGAAAAGAAGATTCAAAGAATGGCTAAGCTCGCAGAATATGGAGGACATGGACAAATATAAACAAGCAAAGAAGCAAGCAAAGAGATGTGTAGCGCAGGAGAGGGCAAATTCAAACCAAGATTTTTATGATAATTTAGAAAATGCTGCAACTGAAAATGAGGTCCTTAAAATTGCAAAGACTAGGCACAGAGCCACAATGGACATCAAAGTCAATAAATACATAAAGAGTAAAGACCAAATACTACTGACGGACAACACACAAATTAGCGACAGGTGGTATGAATATTATGAACAACTTTTAAACGAAGAATTCCCACACGACGAGCCTATTCCCCTTGCAGAAACAAGCGAACCGATACCTGAAATCGACTCCGATGAAGTGAAACGGGTGGTGGCTAAAATGAAAAACCGAAAGGCTCCCGGCCCAGACGAAATCCCGGCAGACTTATGGAAGTGTCTCGGCCCTGTAGCGATTAACTGGTTGACTAAACTGTTTAATATCATCTTAATCACCAAACAAATACCGGAGTCATGGAGACGAAGCTATCTGCTACCGTTCTACAAAAGTAAGGGTGATGTTGCACTGTGTGAAAACTATAGAGGCATAAAACTGACGTCACATACGCTAAAGATCTGGGAAAGAATTCTTAATAAACGCCTCTCAGCGCTCGTTGAAGTATCCCCAAATCAGTTCGGGTTCACAGCATCTAGATCTACCACTGATGCCATACAAGCAATCAGAATTCTGATGGAAAAGCATAGAAGCAACAAAAAGGACCTACACCTTACATTCATTGACCTCGAAAAAGCTTTTGACCGGGTACCACGTAACCTAGTGTGGCAGGCCCTTCGTGCCCAAAAAGTACCAGAATATTACATTGACCTCATACAGGACATGTACAAAAACGTCAGTACAAGAGTTAGAAGCCTGGCGGGTTTAAGCAAAGCCTTCGAGGTCAAAGTGGGCGTCCATCAGGGATCTGCGCTCAGCCCTTTCCTGTTCAATCTGGTTATGGACTATCTCACTAAAGATATACCGGCACCATTACCGTGGGCCATGTTATACGCAGATGATATTGTACTGGCTGCCAATACCTCACAACATTTCTAGGAACTTCTAAACACCTGGACACACGCTCTGGAAAAATACGGATTGAGAGTAAGCAGAAGCAAAACGGAGTACCTGAAATGCCCTTTCAGCGGAAACTCAACTCCTGAAACGATATGCATTGGGTCAACACCTATTCCCACAGTAGATAAATTTAAATACTTAGGCTCTATGCTTACAACGGATGCCAACATAGACGCAGATGTGTCCCACAGAATTAATGTTGCATGGCAAAAATGGCGAACGCTTACCGGAGTGTTGTGCGATCCTCGCATGCCCGTGAAAACCAAGGGCAAAGTATATAAGACTGCAGTCCGCCCGGCATTATTATATGGGAATAACAGGTGCACGTCAGTGAGATGAAGATGCTGAGGTGGGCAGGGGGGGGGGGGGGGTGAACAGATTGGATAGGGTGCGCAATGAACACATACGCGGCAGTTTTAAAGTTGCGCCAATCATGGACAAAATGACCGAACACCGCCTCAGATGGTATGGACATGTAAAAAGACGCAGCGAAGATCACGTAGTGAAACTAGCCCTAAATATCCCAGAACAAAAGAGAGGCAGAGGCCGCCCGCCATCGACCTGGTGGTCAAATATCGAGAGAGACCTCAGGAAAGCCCAATTGCCAGAACCGACAACCCAAGACAGACGGTCTTGGCGCAGAAGAGTGAGGAGACCCGACCCCAAATAATGGGAACAGGGAAGGAAGAAGAAGAAGAGACTATAATGTATTTCTGTACCAAATTTCAGCCCGATCCGTTCAGCGGTTTGAGCGTGAAAGAGTAACAAACATCCACACTCACAAACTTTCGCATTTATAATATTAGTAAGATTCTATAATTCTATACCTGTATATAATTTATTTAAAGACTGAATTATCAAGAGCTTCAGTAAGCTCTTTACTAAAACAAATATCCAAAGCGGCATTGATAGGATCTTACCGAATCTGGTTGGGTAGGGGGGGGGGGGACATTGTTGTCGGTGGAATGTGAGCGTTTATGCGCATATAAAGGTGGCCACCCTAAACCTACTCAAATGGGTCGCAAGTCCCAGACGCCGTCGGGGTGTTCCCCCCTGTGCCACGCTATGGACCCGGCGCCCCGGGTAAGCCCTCGCAAGGATGTTTCAGGACTACCAACAGACATACGGCTACCAGTGCGGCCTCACCTAGGAAGGGTTCGGGTGCTTCTTAGGGGGGGCGTGCGTGAATCCTTCACGACACGCTGTCGTCTAGGGTCTGCTTCTGTAAGGACGGCGAGCAGCCCCCTCACTGTCCTCAAGGCCCCGAAATCTTGATTCCTACTAAAAAACAAGAAAATTCACTTGATGGATCTTTTCCAAACGAATTTTAACTAGAGGTCAGGTTTATCATAAGACACTACTTTACAGTGGGCGCACACTAGGCGTCTTGTCGCGGCGACATGTCGCGGCGACAAGCTGCGGGCGCCAAATTACATACATTTTGTTCTAAGCTCCGCACACTAGGCGACATGTCGCCGCGACTCCGCGACAAGCAAGTGACAAGACGCCGCGACATGTCGCCGCGACTGTCGCCTGGTGTGCGCCCACTGTTAACTAGAAGCTAGGTAATAAGCAATCGGAATTTAACTTCACAAATTATTTTGTATTAGAAATTCCAAGTAATAATTAGTAGGACTCAAATAGGTTGGATAATAAATGTGCCATCTTTGAGATATTTTGAAGTGTGTTGTCAATGGCTATATTTTCCCAGAACTGTACGAAATTCAAATATCACGAAGGCGAAGCCGTGGGCTTCCTCTATCAAACGAATTAATACGTAACGAATCATAAAAATACGATTCATAGAGAAAAACGTATTTGGTGTAATAACATAGTCATGTTATTTCAATTTCGAATGCCTGACTAAATAACCCCTTTTCTTTGAACAACCATACACGACAACAAGATGGCTGAAGGTGTATTGTTTTAGCGCGAAACGGTGCGGAAAATTCTTGATTCGCGCCTTCGGGTCATACGACGTATAGGTACTAGTTTGAACAAATATGTTATTTTCGTCAAAAACTATGCTAAACTTTCAGCAGAGGTTTTAAGGTTTATATTTAAAACGGTTGACGGTAGATTTAAGTTTGTGATCTTTGTACAAAAGACTGATTGTGGCGAAAGCCTCTTGAGGGTCCGTGTTTCTTTGTGGGTGACTTCAAGATATGTTTCAAAAAGCGGATTGTTTGATTTTATGCATTTTTATTGTATCTTGCAGCATAGAAGCCTATCGTAGTCCTGCTTACTTGGTGTTTTATAAACGATTTCAGCAGATTTCTGGCAGGAGTATTTCTAATTACGAGTATTTTCATTCTTTTAAATGCACGTTATAGAAATCCATGCAGCCAGGAATATGCTGTCGTTAAGTCAAGTTGAATACATTTATGAGTTTTTTCAACACCAAGCCAAAAGCAACCTAATCGATTTGTACATGGCAATGGGCTCCAAACAGGGCACACAATTTAATAGTGAGATGTGGGTGTAAACCATGTCTCGCCTTCTCCCTCGGGGATAAAGTCGTGACTATATGTAGGTATTATGGACCGCTTTAAATTAATTTCAGCAACAAATTAGGCAGAACCAGCTTCCTAGTTCTGTTATCGTTCCTGGCTGTATGTAGTGAGGGTACCTGGTGTAGGTACCCTCGAAAGGAAATCCCAGGGACCCTGAACCAGCCCTGGTCGCCAGGCATCGGCGACCCCTGGCCTCAGCTTTTGTGGAGACCACGTGTTTTGCATCGAAGAGGCGCGTGCTCGATCACGACATGCTGCCATATTGAGTTTTCTTCTGCTTGGGCGATAGCTAGCCCAGAGTGTCGTCCCCAGGCTCACGCTTATGGGCTTCGAAGATCGTACTGGGATCTCCAGCGCCCAGTAACACTAGTCTTCTCTAACATGGAAGAGAACTGTTCCTCTCCCGTTCCTTCTTCGCCACTCCTTTGGCGCAAATCACCACCTCACAAAACGAGGTGGTTGAGTTCCATGCCGCTGCGCTGCTCACCATGGCCTGCAGCGTGAGAATATCCACACCTAGGGTAGTGGCCACTACAAGGCCGCGACGTTGCGCCATCCCCATTATAAGCGGAATTAGACATAAACTTATTTTATTTTTATTTTATTTTATTTTTTATTTTAATCTTTTAGGAAAACTTACAGCTAAAAAACTTCAGAAAAAGATTCTACTAATAAATAGAAAATGCAGACTGTTTTATTTTCAGTATCTGTTTAAAAGTTTATAAATGTTCAAGCCGATAGTTGGTCGGTGAAAGTAGGTCATTTCAGGCTAGCTATTTGTGTATTGAAACATTTACCGATCGTACCTGTGAATCTCTCATCCAAATAATATTGTAGTCATTTGGTGGATAACATCATCATCTAGCAATATAAAAGGATTTCATTGAAATAAAACAATTTTGGAAAAATGTTGCTGGACAAAGCGTTTAATATTCAAAAGAATTATGGTAATCCTTTCTCTCACTTTAGGCAACACAGTTTTTATCAAACGTTTTTTGAATTCTTTGATCCTATAGCGAGTGGTAAATTCATTTCGAGTGTAAACGATCACAGATTTTTTTAAATTACGGTAATAATTTCATGTTGTGTGTGTGTGTTTATAGATGCTATACTGGACTCCTAGTGACTAAAAACACACCACTGGTTATGACCCTGGCAATCCCCCCATTTATTTCGCATAATCCTAATACATAGGCACTTGCGACACGTCAATGAATACAATGCAAATAGTACCACCAGTTCGGAACGCGGCCCGCTTGAGAAGAACTGGCAAGAAACTCGACGGGCTTCTCTTTTTGTGCTCTTTTTACAAAATTGAAACTAAAAATCACAAACTATTGCTTGAGAATGCAGTAGAGCAAGCAGATCATTTCCAGGCTTCCTTGTCAAGCAAATAATCGTCAATTGAATAGTAGCCCCTGCGGTACAATTTACTTTTTATACACTTTTTAAACTTATTTAAGGGCATACTTTTTATTTCATTTGGAAGCCTGTTGTAAAAACGTATACAGTTACCCAGGAAGGAATTACTGACTTTTTTCAGTCTACACTGATGACAAGCAAGGTTATCTTTATGTCGGGTATTTACACTGTGTATATCGCTTAACTTAACGAAACTAGATAGATTCTTTTGCACATACATAAGATTTTCAAAAATATATTGTGATGCTACAGTCAGTGTATTTACCTCTTTGAATTTTTCCCCTTGGACCTAATCTATATATGGCTCGTTTTTGTAAAACAAAATTAAATTTATATCTGCGGCATTACCCCACAGTAGAATACCGTAAGACATAACACTGTGGAAGTAACTGAAATAAACTATTCTAGCTGTATCTACATCAGTCAAATGCCTAATCTTTTGTACCGCAAATGCTGCTGAACTTAACCTGCCAGCTAGCTTTTCAATATGTGGACCCCACTGCAATCCAGCATCGACCGTCAACCCCAGGAACGCCGTAGATTTCACAAGTTCCAACTCTCGGCCATTAAGTTGAACATTGGTTTCTGCCTGTGTTACATTGGGCAAGGTAAATTTAATACATTTAGTTTTGTTATCGTTCAGGCTAAGATTATTAGTATTAAACCAATGTACTACTTTCAGGATTGCATTGTTGACATCGTCGTAGTTATCTAGTTGTCTTTTAATTTTGAAAATTAAGGAAGTGTCATCTGCAAACAAAACAATCCCGTTGGTGTCCCCTACGTAATAGGGTAGGTCATTTATATAAATTAAAAATAAAAATGGTCCGAGTATCGAACCCTGCGGAACGCCCATTGTAACCACCGATCACTTTGAACGTGTGCCACCAACATCGACCCTCTGAGTTCTATTGCTCAAATATGAAGTCAGAAGATCGAGAGCCTTGTTCCTTATCCCATAGTGATGCAGTTTCCTGATCAATGTTTCATGTTGAACACAATCAAAAGCCTTTGACAAATCGCAGAACACACCAAGCGCATCATGTTTATCTTCCCAGGCCTCATAAATACTCTTTATCAAATCTACACCAGCATCGGTAGTCGACCGTCCTTTAGTGAAGCCAAACTGTTTAACATGAAATAATTTGTGATTGTTAAAATAGGTCAGCATCTGCTCAAGTATTAATTTTTCAAATATCTTGCTCAAAGTCGGCAATACCGAGACAGGTCTGAAATTACCTGGATCAGAAGCACTGCCAGCCTTGAACAAGGGTATAACTTTACTATGTTTCATTAAATCAGGAAATACACCCCCTGAAACGCAATCGTTAAACACAGCTGCCAAGTGGGGGGCAATGACATCAATGACACTAGACACAGATTTTACTGATAGCCCCCATAGGTCTGCAGTTTTTTTAACATTAATAGCCTTAAAAGCTTTCAAAATGCCATTACAGTTGACAGCCGTGAATTCGAACGCGTCTTGATAGCTATCTACACATTCTGATAATAATTGCTCAGCAGAAGTGGAAGACGACCGAAGAGTATTCGTTATACCAATAGGTATATTGGCTATTGGTTTTGAAAGACAGAAGGTAATGAAAAGTTTTCCTTATCCCAGTCCCTCTCCTATCACAGCCTTTTCCTATCCTGAAATCCCTTTCTGATTTCATCATCCCGATCCCATCCTCTCTCCGCCAAGCCAAGGTTGCCGTGCCTATGTGCTGCGTGACTAGGGGCGAGCCTAGTATTAGCGTGCTTATTACCCTGGGACCGGGCGAACCCAGAATAAGGTTAGCCTTACTTGAACAAGCGGGGCTCTGTTCAGGTGGACATGTTTTTCCCTTGCTACTCGTGGGAACGCAATGGAATTAATAAATTTAAATACCCAGAATGACGGCGATGTGGTTCGCAACCCGTCACGTCACGTCTCCCATCGGGGCGAAAAGTGGACTGTGGATAGCCGCTTTGCTACGTTGAATGTAAGAGGAGGTATGAATGATAAAATTGAGGAGGTATGCAAGATTATGCGAGAGAGGCGATTGGATATTTTGTGTGTGAATGAGACAAAGCGGAAGGGATGCGACACCACGACACATGGAGCCTATACGGCCTACTGGTCAGGCGTAGCCACAACCAGCGCGGCGTGCCAGGGTGTCGGTGTAGTACTTTCCGCGAGAATGAATGAATGTGTGACAGATTATGAATGTGTGAGCCCAAGACTCGTTTGGTTGAGGCTAAAGGTTGGACTCACCCGCATCTTTGTGTTAGGAGTGTATGCTCCTCAGGATGCGCGGTGGCGCCGGTCCGCAAAAGACCAGAGTGAGAGGCAGGCATTCTGGGAGAGTGTGAATTATATTCTGGGTAAATGCAAACGAAACGAAAGGATTGTAATGTTAGGTGATTTTAATGGATGGGTTGGAGTGAAGCGTGATGGATATGAAAGTGTATTGGGAAAGTTTGGGGATGAGCGAGTGAATGAAAATGGCGAAAGTCTGCTAGAAGTATGTTTGGATAGGAATCTTGTGGTAACCAACACCATATTTAACCACAAAGATATCCACTTGTATACAAGGAAACAAGAAAGCCAGAGAAGCATGATTGATTTTGTGATAGTAGACGCAAGAATGAGAAAGAATGTGCTGGACACCCGGGCATACCGCGGTGCCGGGATTGACACAGATCACTTCTTGGTAATTAGCCGAGTAAGAGGTCTGTTTCAGCGGTGGCGGCATCGTGCGCATAAGCCCATTAGTGTACTGGAGCGCATTAAAGTCGAAAATTTGAAAGATATAAGCGTGAGAGAGGAATTTGTGAGTAAATTGAGCGAGAAATTCGAAAATTCAGAGGAAATATGTGAGATGGAAGAATTATGGAAGATGATTAAGGAAGGTCTCGTAAAAGTTGCAGTGGAAGTATGTGGGATAAGCAAAAGGCGACATGGATGTCAGGTAAAGAGTATGTCTGCAGAAGTTTTAAAAGTTTTGTCTGATAAGAAGCAAGCATGGTTGAACTGGCTGGCTACAATGGCCAATCAAAGAATGCAGAAGGCAACGGATGAGGATGTAAAAATGGCAAAGGATGAGTATAAAAGGTATAAGCGTGATGCGAAAGAAGTGATGAAAAGTAAGAGAGAGAATGATGAGGATGACTTTCATAACAGGTTATCTGATGACTTCCAACAGAATATAAAATTCTTTTGGAAGTCTATAAGAACAATGAGGACTGAACAGACTACCTCACAATTTAAACAAATCAGAAACCATGATGGCAGTTTTATGATAGGAGAGGAATGTGTGTTAAAAAGGTGGAAGGAATATTTTGAAAGTTTATTTGAAAAAGAGGATATGCAAAGAGAGACTCATGTCTCGGAAATGAATGAACTTGATAATGAAAGCCACTTAAGTATGGAAGAAATTGTGGAAGCGTTGAATAGTATGAAATTAGGAAAGGCTGCTGGGATTGATAGAATTTCTGTCGAGATGCTGAAAGCGGGTCGTGGCGTGGTAGCTTGCCAGCTGTACCGCCTTTTCAATCTTTGCTGGCGAAATGGCAGAGTACCAGAAGAATGGTGCAAATCGGTCATAGTGCCGCTGTACAAAGGTAAAGGGTCACAGCAAGAGTGCAAAAACTACCGCGGCATAAGCTTGCTCAGTGTCGTAGGCAAATTGTATGCGAAAGTTTTGATTAAAAGAGTGATGAATGAAACTAAAGGAAAAATGTGGGATGTACAAGCAGGATTTATGAAAGGAAGGGGATGCACGGATCAGGTCTTTTCACTAAGATGCCTAGTTGAAAAGTTTTTGGCAAAACGCCAAAAAGTCTATTGCATCTTCGTGGACTTAGAAAAGGCCTATGACAGAGTGGTGAGGAATGAACTGTGGTCAACACTGTTCATGTATGGAGTGAACAGCAACTTGATACGAGCATTGAAATCTCTATATGAGGGCTCCAGTGCTTGTGTCAGGATCAATGGAGCTTGCACAGACTTTTTTCCCATCGAAAAAGGTGTGAGGCAAGGCTGTGTAGCGTCACCATGGCTGTTCAACCTTTATATAGACAGTTGTTTGAAAGATCTACAAGAGTGTGCGTATGGACTAAAAATGAATGAGCTAACCGTCAAATGCCTCCTTTATGCTGATGATCAGGTAATACTGGCATCATCGGCGGAGGAGTTGCAGTTGATGGTTAATGTAATGAACGATGCGCTTAAAAGTAGAGGAATGAATGTTAATGTAAGCAAGACAAAAGTAATGGTTTTTGAAAGAGAGAAATGTATGACTGATTGCTCGATATTGATCGAAGGAAAGAGCGTGGAACAGGTGAAAGAGTTTGTTTATTTGGGTTCAAAATTTGCAAGAGATGGAAAGTGTGACAATGATATTGAAAGAAGAGTTTTGGCAGGAAATCAAGTGAATGGAGCCATTCACACCTTTATGAACAGTCAGAACGTGTCTAAAAAGGCAAGGATGGCTGTACATAGAGGAGTGCTTGTCCCTACACTTATGCATGGTAGTGAAAGTTGGGTGTGGCAGGAGAAGCATGAAAGTAAAATTAATGCAGTGGAAATGAGAAGTTTGCGAAGTATAGCTGGAGTGACATTGATGGATAAAGTAAATAATAGTGTGATAAGGGAACATTGCGGCATGACAGAAGATGTAGCGACTAAGATAGAAAAAGGGATGCTCAGATGGTTTGGACATGTGGAGAGAATGGATGGAAATAGGCTGACGAAACAGATTTATGAGGCGAGAGTGAATGGGCAAACTGGTAGAGGTCGACCTCGGCATACTCAAGTCGATAAAATCGACAATCTTCTGAGAAAAGGCCAGGTCAAGAGTACCCTTAACCGGAGAGCATGTATGAAGACACTTATGAAAGTTGAAGAAGCGAAAGTTGTTTGCCAGCATCGTAGCAAGTGGAAAGCCATAGTCTCTGCCTACCCCGTTGGGAAACAGGCGTGATGTTATGTATGTATGTATGTAATAGGTATATTACTGAAAAAATTTTCGAACTCAGTCGCTACTTCCAGATCCCCTGTAACGTGGCGACCGTTTATCTCTAAATGAAAGCTTCGTTCACTTGTTTTAGACCTACCGCATTCAGAATTTATAATGTTCCAGGTAGTTTTAATTACATTTGTCGAAGCTGTAATTTTAATTCTAATGAAATTTGACTTTACCAAGGAACAGACCTGTCTAAATGTCTTTGAATATTTTTTAACATATTCCTGAAAGTCAGGGTTGAAATTAAATGATTTTTCCGAATAAAGTTCATAAAGTCTCTTACTTTCTTTGCGATTCTTTTTTTGCGACTTTTGTTGCCCAGTCACTGAAAACAAAACTGCTTCCGAACGATACTGTTTTTGGTGTAAAGATTTTCCCAAACACATCATGGATTGAGTTGAATACATCAGCATAAGATTTATCCACAGTAGTGTAATCGGGCAATTCTGTTATCTTATTTACTATATTTTCTCGGAAAATTTCTAAGCGTCTTGAGTTGACTGGTACAAAACTGATTACATTTTTATTTCTGGTAATATTTCTAGAGTACCGAGCCGATTGTCCTCGACCTTGTCCAGGGTGTATATTACTAAAAATGTTATCAATACAAGTAGCACTAGTGGCAGTTATACGAGTAGGTTCTAGAAATACGTTATATAAACCAAAGGATTTCAATAAATTTAACATTTTCCGTCTCTTTGTTGGTTCCAGCGAAGAATCTAAAATATCTACATTGAAATCTCCACAAACTACTACTGATTTTTTAGAGCACTGGCATTTAAACAAAGCTTCTTCCAGCTTCTCTTCAAACTGTATGTATGGAGCATCCGGGGGACTGTACACGCTTAATACAATGAACTGCTCGAACTCAATACTAGCTATTTCAATAACTCGTTCAAGAGAGAGGCTTACTATATCGTTACGTTCTTTAAATTTTATAGGCTTGTTAATAAGAATTAATGAGCCTCCTCGTATACATTTTGTCCTACAGAACGAGCTAGCAACCTGGTGATTTTTAAAGTTGAACATGACTTCATGACGCCTTAACCAATGTTCTGTGACACAAAAAATATCAATGTCATTCAAGTTCATACATACATACATACATATACTCACGCCTTTATCCCCGAAGGGGTAGGCAGAGGCCTATACCGGCCCACATTTCACCGTGTACAATTCGGTCCCACGTGACAGGTGGTGAGCCCATCGCCGTGTTGAAATGGACCGCCGCCGTCAGAGCCTCGTCCGTTGTTCAGCAGGTGCACGAGCTTGCACGTGAGGTTGACTTGGGCCCGATGGTGTTGGTAGGGCCCCACTACACCCTGTTCATGTTCATGTACAACTCTAATACCAGTTCTTTCCCATTAATAAGGCCCTCTACATTTTGGTGCACCAGGTGTAAACCATAATTTTTATGATTAGTAGATTCAATGGCCTGAGAGCAGTCAGATTCAAAATTTTGCTGCGGCTGATGTAAAACTAAATTGCCAGATTTAACATTCATTGATTCGTACATTATGTCAAACTTAGTGCAAGAACGTTGCTCTTTTGTCCCATATCGTTATATTTCGTCATGGTGCGTTACATCACTAAAATTTTCAAAAATTGTGTTACGTAATACTTGAACGCTCCCAGAGGCACATCATGGGCCGACCGAGTGGTTAAGGCGTCTCTACGGTATGCAAGAAAACGCAGGTTTCAATCCTGCTCGAAACCAATTCTTTTCCATATTTAATATTTAAGATCAGTTAGCATACTTATTGCTATTCACAAATAAGCTGTACCTACTGTAGACTTGTGGTCGTAGGTTCAATTCCTTACCTTTGTATTGTGCTTCTGCAAATAGTATAACATAGATATAGGTACTAAATAATTACATTTTCTAATACAATTTATTTGAATTAATTGTTCAATTCGTCCTACGCTCTGATTGGATGCTTTGTCAATGTCGCCTTAAAGCTTTCTAGCCGTTGTACAAAAACCTACTTTATTTTCTAGTTCATAAAGTTGAAATTATCTAAAGAAAATGATAATTGGAATAGATTCTAAGCGTAACTAGACCATTCTTAGTACCTGTATAGTTGGTTTGAATAATAAATGTTGGCGAGGTGACAATAACCAAACGACTTGACCTGTCCAATGTATAGGGCTTCTAGTAAAACATAGGTCAAGCTGCGTTCTCATTTCCGTTGAACCGATTTTGATAAATTATACAGCGATATTTAAGTTGAAAAAATACCTACATAATTATAATAGTAAAATTATCATCAAGCTACTGAATTTTGCTCCAACCTCGAACAAATAAACAAACAAACAGACACGAAGAAAATAATAGATTTGAACTCTGAGGCCCTAAATTAAATTAGTCAATTACAGTTATTTTTATGTACTGTCACAGCTTTTTTTTTAACTTGAGGGGAAATGCTCATGGATGCTATGCCGGACTCCTACCGACTAAAAAACCTCTCGTAACGCCCAACAGCCTATGGTTGGGAGCCCCGGGTGAGCCCTCGGAAGGATGTCCCAGGACTCCCAAATGTACCGTCACAGCTATTTTTACAATTTTATAATAGTAGAGATAAATAATGTTATATTGTTGCTCAATCACGCTTTAACAGCTGAACAGATCGGGCTCAAATTTACTACAGTGATAGTTTGGACTTAGAGTCTGAAATAGCACATAGGTCCTTTTTATCCTGGGAATAAGTTCCCACGGGAAGCGGGAACGGGTATCTACCACATTTCACGCGGGCGAAGCTAGTTTAGGTTTAATCAAAATTCTGCTTTAACAGTAAAAACGAGACCCTATTACTGAGACTACACTGTCCACCTGTATGTCTGTCTATCACAAAGCTATATCTCAGGAACCGTGATAGCTAGAAAGCTGAAATTTTCATAGATGATATTATTTCTGGTGCCGCTACAAGACGAAATACTAAAATAGGAAAAAGAAAAATTAGAGGAGGGTTCCCACATAACAGTCGTGATTATTAGAAGTTTTTTTGGTAAGAAACCCTTCATGCTTGGAACCAAAAACTGTACTTTAACGTGAAAGATAAAATCAAGTATTTAGTTATTTATTTTATTATTTATTGCTCGCCAAGTAAAAAACTAAAGCAGCCTTATTGCCTAAAGCGATCTCTACCAGGTAAACTTTGGATGGAGGAAGCTGGTTGTTGGTAAGGAGTTGTTTGGCGCAAGTACTTCTAATTCCAGTAATTTAATGCGTTTAACCTTTTGCTAAGTACAATGTATCTTACCCCTAAATTGAGTAACTCAACAAGTCCTTACCATCTTGTAAACGTGTTTCACAAGATTCCTTCAAAATCAGTAACCCAATTCCATACTATTATTTTACGACATCAAAATACACACGCTGTATATATCAATAAAGCGTGTAGTAAAATTTTGAAGGCGGATATAGTATTCTGTGTGTGAGAGTTGAGACGGCGCTTCCCAGCGGAGGCTGTAGAGACGCCTCTCGCTGGGTGAAAGTTTGCACCTGATATCGACAGGTAACTCTGTTTACTGTTTGCTGTGGACTTGGGACACTTTTGGGAAATTTATAAACCAACCATACTGACTATAGACTGTCCAGCTGTTTATTTTACTTCTTTTTGAGAACATAACAGTTCCATTATTCGTAAAAGGAAATTTTGAAATACGCGGAAAAATAAATAATGTAAACTGGAATTGACACCACACAATGCAATTAGATATTTTTTATTAACGTGAGGGAAAATTCTCATGGATGCTATGCCGACTAAAAAACCTCACGTTACTCACAACAGCCTATCGTTGGGAGTCCCGGGTAAACCCTCGGAAGGATGTCCCAGGACTCCCAACAGACCCACGGCCGCCACTGCGGCCTCGTCTAGGGGGTGGTTCGGGTGCTATCCCGCGTCTTTGTGGGGTTTCGGGTGTGATCCCACTTCTAAGGGGGGGGGGGCGTGCGTGAATTCCTCACGTCACGCTCTGCCGTCATGGGCCTGCTTCTGCAAGGACGGTGAGCGACCCTCTCATCGTCCTCAGGCCTCCGGTCATGGAGGCCGATAGTCCTCGGACACAAATTAGAGATAGTACGAATCGAAATCTGATGTATGCATTTTTTTCACACCTACCCTCTGCTACGCACACTCGCCTCAACCTCGCCTGGCCTCGTGCTGTGAACTCAGTGAGCGGTGTCTATGTGTGCGTAGCTTCGGCGAATTAAGTACCTATGTAGGTTTTCATCTGCACTATCTCTAATTTGTGTAAGCTGGAACGAAGCCCTCAAGAGTCACTGCAAAACAGAGTGAAAAATACATAAGATACGATGCTTTGCCGAGGTTCTTAGTGGTAGTAGTCAACCTTCACGTTTTCAACTCGTCCAACATCGAATACTGAATTCCTGCGAGTATCCCATTTGGTATTCCGTTGGGAACGGGTTAGATTTTATTATTTATGTGCGTTGAAATAACAATACATTCGGAACGTATTATTGGATCATATTTAATTCATGCTTTGGTGTCATTCAAAAGGAAAACAATAACTAATGCAGCAATTTATACAGAGTATACTTACTGCATGTATGACGACACTCACCGCCGTAGCTCCCTTTCCCGTGGGAATATGGGAACAAAATATAGCCTATGTTCACCGGGAGACTATTCGATGCAAACAAACATACAGTCAAATTTTTCCTCTTTATAATATTAGTATGGCAGAAGAAGGTATGGCAGGTTCATGGAATGAGTAACACCATTGTCTGTGCCTACCCCTATTTTGAACGTGAGGAAATCCTACAGAGATGCCATACTGGACTCCTACAACGTAAATGCCTACGGTTGGGAGCCCTGGGTAAGCCCTCGGAAGGATGACCCCAGGACTCCCAACAGACCTTGGATACCACTGTGGCCCAGTGGCGTAGGGTGGATATTTTAAATGGGAAGCCTAAAATTATAAAATACGAGTAAATCGGTCTTGTACCTACTGAGTAGCAAATAAACCTAGTTTAGTAGGTATTAGTAGATACTAGATATACCTACCTCTACCGACATGTAAATACGTACGTGTACGTAGTAACTATTTACTAATCAGTGATGTAAATGCGATCCATTAGGTTATACCCCGATATAGCGACTTTGCCACCTCCACTTATACACGACAATGTCTTACGTGCATAATAAGCAGATATAAATAAAACCGGCCAAGTGAGAGTTGTACTCGCCCATGAAGGGTTCCGTAGCAGCAAGTAACATAATATAAAAGTTCTTGTAGTTCATTGTAAGTTTCATTGTTGTTTTAATACGTTCGCAGCGGTAGTGATTTTTACAGGCGAAAGTTGTGGTTTATGACGTATTAAAAAAAACTACCAAGTCGATCTCGTTTGAACTAATTTTCGTTGGTAGTTTTTATGGTAATGTACATTATATATTTTTTTTAGATTTATCATTCTCTTAGTTTAGAAGTTAGAGGGGGGGGGGGGACACACATTTTTCCACTTTGGAAGTGTCTGTTACGCAAACTATTCAGTTTAGAAAAATATGATGTTAGAAACCTCAATAGCATTTTTGAAGACCTATCTATAGATATCCCACACGTATGGGTTTGATGAAAAAAAAAATTTTGAGTTTCAGTTCTGAGTATGGGGACCCCCAAAATTTACTGCTTTTTTTCTAGTTTTACATAAGAATCTTAATGCGGTTCACAGAATACATCTACATACCAAGTTTCAATGGCATAGGTCTTATAGTTTCGGAGAAAAATGGCTGTGACACACGGACGGACAGACAGACAGACAGACAGACAGACAGACAGACAGACATGACGAATCTATAAGGGTTCCGTTTTTTGCCATTTGGCTACGGAACCCTAAAAACCTACCAAATGCGAGTCGGACTCGCGCTCTGAAAATCTACAAAAATTACGTTTGTTGTACGAGAGCCCCCTTAAATGTGAATTTTATTTTAATGAAATCATTTATATTTTATGAAAATATACAGCTCGATGTTCTGTGAGCATTTATCATTAGATAGGTACAGTCTCGCGTCGGTCTGTACGTCACTGACAGACAGACAAGTCAAGACCGTCTTATGAATAATAGAGTCCCGTTTTTTATCCACCTTGGGTACGGACACGGAACCCTAAAGAGGTCAAAAAATATTTGTCGATTTTTTAAAATTAAATTTTAAGGTGTTAAATTTCCTCGCAAGTTCGCAACAATATCGTAACTTTCTTATTAATTTTCATATTCATTCATATTCATTTATTGCACACCACATGTCAAAATTAAAGATGTCACAAAATTTGGTTGGAGTCCAATATGGACCCTGTCGGGCACGGCAACATAGGAGAGAGGAGGAACCAACCACCGCCATTTCTTCATGCAATGGCTTTTTGGCCAGTCCTACGACTTTACGTCTTGGAATCAGTCCTATTATGACACACCGGAGTCTGCATAATAGGACCACTGGCAACAAAGATTTAAAATATCAATTATTTTGCAAATGTCAATGATATTATCAAAAAAAAGAAAAAGCGTTTTGAATCCTTTATTTATGTCATCGTTTTTATTTGTTTATTAAAGTTTTACTTTTTGCAGTATCTAGGTTCAGATCGGTGGGGGTCATTCAGGGGTCATTCACCCCCGTTCCCAACCGACCACCTGAGTTATCCACCTGGTTGGTCAGTTAGGAATAAAAGTTCCTAACCACCCACCTCGTGCACATGGTTGGTCAGTTAGGAATAAAAGTTCCTAACCACCCACCTGGAACTGTATAAAATAAATAATGTCTACTTTATCAATATACCTACATGTCTATATGGCAAAACAAATGAAGATCAGCAAAACAAATAAAGATCGACAAAACAAATGAAGATCGACAAAACAAATGAAGAGCGACAAAACAAATGTAAATCGAAAAAATAAATGAAAATCGACAAAACAAATGACGGTCGGATAAACAAATGACGATCGGCAAAACAAATGACGATCGAAAAAACGAAGATTGACAAAACAAATGAAAATCGACAAAACAAATGAAGATCGACAAAATAAATAAAAATCGACAAAACAAATGAAAATCGACAAAACAAATGACGGCCGGATAAACAAAATAAGGTCGATCGGCAAAACAAATGACGATCGAAAAAACATATGCAGATCAATAAAACAAGACTATTGCTTATAGTCTTGTTTTGATAAGATCAAAAAATGCTCTCAGCCATTATTGTAATCTAGATGCGATTGCCATTCAAAAAAATAGGTGCAAGCCAATCTCGACCTTAATAACATTTCTCTAAAATGTGATTTTAGGCGTTTATAGACATCACTGATCACTAATATATAAAAAATTAATAGATATTATGCTTGTTCATAAGGTCGAAATTTGCTTGCACCCATTTTTTTAAATCTAGATGCTTAACCATTTAAAAAAAATAGGTGCAAGCAATTCTCGACCTAATTAATATTAATAAAATTTATTTATTCAAGTACCATTAGACTCATTCTGTTAGTAACAATTTTACTTAAAACTATGTTAGTAACTAATTCTATGACACACTCTAACCACACAATTAATATATTATAACTATAAAATATTACAACACCGTGGGGCAGAGTCGCCGCTACAGGCGCAGCACAGAGGTGGAAAGTTGCGAGCAGCGAGACAGATACACGCAGTCGAGCCGGCTCGCCATACAATTCAAAATGATATTGGGGCTGGCCCGCACCCGGCGTACCAGGGACGCACACCTTTTCCGCATGGTGGCGTAGAAGCAGTCTACGCGTGCGTCAGCAAACATCCCTGATGCGCTACAGTATCGGGGCAGCCCCAACAACACCCGGAACGCATTATTGTACTGAACACGAAGGGCGCTGTACGGTTTCTGAGCATAGTTAGCCCACAGGCTGCACGTGTAAAAGGAGGTGCAGTATGCTCTAAACAAAGTCATTTTGACTGGTACAGAACAACGCGCAAACCTTCGAGCCAACATATTTGCTCTAACCGACAGCGCCCTTCGCTCCCGTTCGATATCTTCATTATCTTTGAGGTCTGTAGTCAGTACATGTCCGAGATATTTAAATTTATATACCCTTGCTAATGGCGTATCGTATAGCTTCACTGATGGTACCGTTTTTAGACACCGACCACCGGCCTCAAAGACCATGATTTCACTTTTTCTAACATTGTACAAAAGACCGTGACGATTAGCGTACTCTTCACATATCCCTACCAGTCGCGTAATCCCGCAGACCGAGGCACTTAGCAGAGCCATATCATCCGCATAACTGAAATTGTTTAAACAAACACCGTCTATGTAGCATCCTACACGCTCTCTGCTGAGTGTCTCGATCAGTTCGTTTACATAGAGATTGAACAGAATAGGTGAGCTTATCCCCCCCTGCCTCACCCCACACTGCAATCTGTAGGGCTCCGACAAAACACCTGCCCACCGCACCTGATTGATCTGGTAATGATAATGGACACGCATAATATTTATTTAATTTTTACATATGCGTGATCAGTGATGTCTATAAACGACTATAAGAACATTTATAGAGAAGTGTCATTAAGGTCGAGATTTGCTTGCACCTATATTTTTGAATGGAAATCGCATCTAGATTACAAAATATGGTTGCAAATATTTTTTGATCTTATCAAATTGCCTAGTCTTTTGTTTTATTGATCTGCATATGTTTATCCGACGGTCATTGGTTTTGCCGACCGTAATTTGTTTATCCGACCGTCATTTGCTTTGTCGATTTTCATTTGTTTTGTAGATCTTCATTTGTTTTGTCGATCTTCATTTGTTTCGTCGATCTTCATTGTTTTGTCGATCTTCATTTGTTTATCCGACAGTCATTTATTTTGCCGATCTTCATTTGTTTTGTCGATTTTCATTTGTTTTACTGATCTTTATTTGTTTTGTCGATCTTCATTTGTTTTGTCGCTCTTCATTTGTTTTGCTGATCTGCATTTGTTTTGCCATATAGACATTTGGGTATATTGATAAAGTAGACATGAACATTATTTATTTTATACAGTCCCAGGTGAGTGGTTAGGAACTTTTATTCCTAACTGACCAACCAGGTGCACAAGGTGGGTGGTTAGGAACTTTTATTCCTAACTTACCAATCAGGTGGATAACTCAGGTGGTCGGTTGGGAAAGGGGGGTCATTCATATAATCAGTTGTATCGTAATATGCCTTTTTGACAAGATGTTGTTTTACCTTATTTTCAAAGCTCCTATCACTATTTACCGATTTGATGGATTCAGGCAGTTTGTTAAAGATTTTATAGACATTACATAAATGGACTACTGGAGTGCAGGTTCATGTGGGACCTCGGTAACATTAACCGGTTTCTGTGTCTAACTGTTCTATCCATATGCAGGTCACCTCGCCTTATAAAAAAGGCATTGTTGTTACGCACGAATTTACAAATTTCAAGGATGTAGATGCATGGCAAGGTAAGTATTTCAAGCTCCTTAAAGTGTGGTTGGCAGCTGTAGTCCTGGTCTATGTTTGCTAGGATGCGGATTAGTTTTTTTTTGTATGATAAAGAGTGGGGCTGCGTCGGTACTGTTTCCCCACATAATGATGCCATAGCTCAGCAAGGCATTGGCATAAGCATAGTAAGTGGTTAAAGCGGTCTGCAAGTCAGTGGATTTTTTAATTTCCCGTAGAGCATAGACAAATTTCGATAGCTTTGCTCGGATATTTTTGATGTGAGCTTTCCAATTTAGGTGACTATCTATTGTTATTCCTAGTAGCGAGAATTCATTGACATTTTCTATTTTATTACCGTTTATTACAAAATTAATTAGTAGGGGTGTTTTTTGATATGGGAAAAAAGTTATTAATTTAGTTTTTTCATAATTAATTTGTAAGTAATGTTCATTCATCCATTTTGAAATTGTCTCAAAGATATAGTGCAGTTGCTCGTTCAGGCCGTTTCTTTTATACCCCCTGCTGTTCTATCGAGATATTAACGTTTACAAAAACATAGAAGGTTCAAATTGTTCTTAATCATAATCATAATTAAAAATATTTTGTAAGTACCTAGTCATTACGTTGTGGGGAATCTCAACACCGACTTCTATATTTTGGCTGGCGCCATCTAGATTTAGCTATGGTAATTAAAAATGCCTTAAAATTATTAGTGCAATGACCAGGCGCTTCCGATGTTTTCAATAGCAAAAGTAGATACTGATCCTATCTTACTTCCACAGCACGGCACCACACTACACTCCGTAAGCAATTTTTATTACTTGTTACTTACACTTTAACATATTTTTTTAAATTCTAGTTTCAATGAATATTATAATAGTCCCATAAACACACAAGCAGCCGGAGTTTCCTGCAAAAACTGCTTGGCGCCGCTGGTGTCATCAATAAGTCGAGTGACGTCTCTATCTCATAGTATACAAATGTACTCTGTGGTTGCAGTTCTTGCAGAGCACATGCGGAGAGAAATAAACCATGGCAATCTGACTTTCCAGCACGCTCCTACCGCCGCACTTTTCGCTAAGAGAGCGTGGTGCGTTAATTTATGGAACTACGCGAGTCATGTACTGTGGTAATATGAGTCTGTAAGCCGGATTATTTTCGCGCTCTCGTTCGATCGAACGGTGTGGTCTACGAATATCCATTAATGTAAACCCCTCACGTCACGCTGTCGTCTAAGTCCTGCTTCTGTAAGGACGGTGAGCAGCCCCCTCACCGTCCTCAGGCCCCCGGTTATGGAGGCCGATAGTCTTGCGGAACTCGGGTGGGCGAGTTCTCCCCGCCTAAACTACCCTGTACCAAATTTCATGTGGTGTTTAGGGAAACGCTTGAAATCTTGAAAAGTATCATTTTTCTGTAAACGTACGCTACAGTCCTGTGTTTAATAACCAATGTGAATTTCCTTTTACTTCGACTGGCCTCGTGGTCCAGTGGTTAATGTGCCTGACTACGGATTCGGAGGTCGTGGGTTCGATTCCCACCCAGGACAAATATCGTTGTGTGATGAGCACATTGATTTGTTCTGTGTCTGGGTGTGATTTATCTATTATACCTATGTATGTATTTATAAATAATATAAGTATGTTTATCAGTCGTCTAGATCCCATAGCACAAGCTTATAATAATAATATAATAATAATAATAAATCTTTATTTCAGAATTATTGATTCCATAACTTAAAAAAAAAATAAAAATACACTTCCATAAAATAAAATGAGAAAAAAAAAAATATACATAACAGCACATAATAAATATCAATATAAATTCAATAATTTCAATATAAAAACAACTGATGTCATAAATACTAAATTAAGTCAATAAAATAGAATAAAATCAAATAAAAACATATAAGTACATACATATAGTCAAACAAGTAAAATCAAATAAAATCATTACAAATTACATTAAATAAAACAAATCAATATAGGTATAAATAACTAAGTATGAAATTATAAACACTATAGATATATATCAGGAGAGTGCTATTTTTATGGAGACAGATTCACACCTTTAGGGCGTGAATCTGTATCCACCTCCTCAGCAGGGGAGAGTCCCACCTCTCTGCAAATACCTGCAGGAGAGTGTTGACACTGCCGCGTAGGCGCACAAGGGCTGAAGTGCAGCGCTTGCGCATAATGCATGCAAAGCTGTCTACATTGTAATTTGCAAACATGCCCGATGCACTGCACCTCCACGGCAGCCCCATCACCGCCCTGAAACCATTGTTGTATTGAACACGGAGGTCGCTGTATGCCCGCTGCGTAAAGTTCACCCACAGGCCGCAGCTATAGAAAGATTGGCAGTAAGCCTTGTAAAGTGAAGTTTTGACTGCCTGTGAGCACCGTGCAAACCTGCGGGCAAGCATGTTTGCTCGAGCAGCCAGCGACCTCCGTTCCCTGTCAATATCACAGCCATCCTTTAAATCCTCGGTGACCCAATGACCCAAGTACTTAAACTTGTTTACTCTGTTCAGTGGAGTACCGCATAGTGAGAGTATGGATGTGTGCATACAAGTTTTCGCGCCAGCTTTGAATACCATGTACTCACTCTTTTTCACATTGTACTTCAGTCCATGAGTCACCGCATAGGATTCGCATACAGCAATCAGGTTCCTCAATGCGCCAATGGAGGGACTCAGCAACACCATGTCATCCGCATAACTGATATTGTTAAAACAAATTCCATCAACATGACAACCGACCTTGGTGTTGCTGAGTCTCTCCATCAGCTCGTTCATATACAGGTTGAACAGACGAGGCGAGCTCAGTCCACCCTGCCTCACCCCGCACTCCAGCCTGTATAATACTGAAGCAGCCCCTGCCTACCTAACACTATTGGTTTGGTTAGCGTACCAGTACTTGAACAAATAAGTAAGTTCTAAGGGCAGGGATGTCTGACACTGTAATTTGTGCCACAGAACCTCATAGAACACTAAATCGAACGCCCTTGACAGGTCCAAAAAACATGCAAATACGGGTGTTTTTTTACCTGTGTAGTATTGAACAGTCTGCTTGAGGCAAAAAATAGCACTTTCAGTTGATAGCCCAGGTCGGAATCCGAACTGGGCGTCGTGTAGATGACTGTGCTTAGCCAGGTGTTTGTCAAGCAGACTGTCCAGCACCTTAGCCACAATGGTAGCCAATGATATTGGCCTGTAATTGGACATGTCAGAGGCATCTCCAGTCTTATTTTTGATCACAGGTACAACCACTGTATGCATCAAGTCACTCGGTAGATAACTGTGATTTATGCATTAGTTAAAAAACATGGCAAGCACTCTAGGTAAGTGGGGTCCAGCATATCGCAGGTGCTCAACACTGAGGTCATCGTGCCCAGGAGATTTACCTCTTACCATTCCACGTATTACATCCAAAACTTCCTTTGAATTGAAAGTAAACAAGGATGGCAAGAGTGATCCCGGCACCATGGTCCCAGCCCCAGACACCCGCGGCAGGCCTTGCTGAGGTGGTTCGGCTTTGAAGAATCGACAAAAGGCATGAGCTATATCTATCGGTTCATGTACACCCGCCACACTCACAGGGAGACTCTGCTTGTGGTTTAGTCTATTTGTTAAATTCCAGAATTTACCAAACTTTTTATTAGAGTGATTTTTAGCAATTTTATCCATTTTAATTTGCTCTTCATTGTTTTTACAAACCTTTAATTTTGCCTTAAATATCCTTGTTTCACACATTCTATCATGGACATAACCACAAGCAGGTTTTCCATACTGCAACCAAGTTTGATAGCTTTGACGTGCCTCCCTGTGAGCATCGCGCACATACTTATTCCAGCCCGGCACATACTTTTTCTTTCTTTTAGCTGAAAACCCACAATCTGTTTTTTCAGCACTCTCCTTTAATATAGAGACTATCCTACTATACATACTATCTAAAATGGTCCTATGACTGAGATCATGACAGAAATTATATGCACACATATGAAAATCAGATGGGAAGTCAAATTGTTTAAGTCTAGAGTTACACAATGATGAATATTCTGTTATCTGCTGCAGGTCTCTTTCACCCCAAATAACCCTATTTACAGATAATTGTTCATGGTAAACAATTTTAGGTTTAATCATCTGCAAATTACAACTCACTACCAAAGGCAGGTGATCAGATGGGTATGAACCATACAAAACAGAGGCACTGGATACTAAGTCTCTCGCAGCACTACTCACCAAACAATGGTCCAGCCAGCGCATGGCACCATTCTGATTGCTCTTAAATGTATGTGTGTCACTCGGTAACAGTTCCATGTCCACACAGCACCACGAATGTTCGACACACACCGAGAGCATCTCCCTCGCAAATCGCTCGCCAGGGTGAGCGTTAAAGTCACCGAGCACAAAAATAGTCTCAACATTATTGCTCTCAACAATCGCTATTATTTCACCTAAACACTCCGTAAACTCAACAAGGTTAGCCGCACTGTCCGTTGGCATATAGACCGAGAAGATTAGCATTGAGCGGTCACCGATCACGATCTTAATAGCCACTAACCGATCACTTTTACACGAGAGCACAAACACTGAAGAAAATACAGATGTTTTCCATAGCAGGGCTACTCCGCCGAACGGCCTGCCCCTCAGGATGCCCATGCTTGTGTCCACCGCAGATTTGGCAGTGTACGCAAAATCCTGGTCTAGGGTACCAAGAAACGCCAGGTCATGCGGCAAGAGCCAGGTTTCCTGCAGCGCGACAACATCCATACCTCGACAAAGCCGGCGAACCTGTTATATTAGCTTAATTTGGACTAGATGATGTTGAAAAGTGTTATATTAGCTTAATTTGGACTAGATGATGTTGTGTGAGAATGTCCACAAATATTTATTATATTACTAGCTGATGCGCGCGGCTTAGCCCGCGTGAAATTTGGTTCCCGTTCCCGCGTTTCCATGGGAACATTTTACCGGGCTAAAAAGTTGCCTATGTCTTATTCCAGACTATACTTTTGTAACGTTGTGCAACAACGTGTGCATAAATCAATAAAATTAGTCTATTAAAAATGAAATATTAGTGAAAATAAATGAAAGCGCCATCTGCCGACAACTAGTCACATCAACCAGCACTGACGTAACCAGAGTGACGTTGAGTGACGTAAGACGTAGGGACGCTAATTGCCGCCAGAGGCGCTGTCCAAAGCTATAAATAGGACTGCGCGCGAAGTTTAAGCAACCATTTTCACAAATTTGAATTATACTCGTCGCGAAGGTGTCTGTGTGCAAAGTAATTTAAAACTCATTATAGTTTTTATGGGGAGCGAAGTTCTCCCTAAGTGAACAGTTGTTTAGCTGCAAACGTCAAGTACCCCATCATTGGGTGAGTTAAATTATTTATAATGTAATCTAAATTTTAAACAGTGAAAATTAACGGCTGTTGGTCAACCCTGTTATAGGGGGGTAGTAACAGGGGTGTAAAAAAACATATCTGTAAAATTAGTACTGTAAGCAGACAATGTAAGACTCCCGATTCCTGCAATGGTTAGCAGGGATCGGCTGTCTTAGGCAATAGGCGGGAAAAAGGGTTCCAGCTAACCCCTCATCTGGAACATTCCAGGGTCCACCCATTGGGTTCCACGAGAACCGTCCACCCATTGGGTTCCACGAGAATCGTCCACCCATCGGGTTCCACGAGAACCGTCCACCCATCGAAGGTGAAGACGCACCCTTCGGGTTCATCACGCAAGCATCCACCCTACGGGTTGGAAAACACCGTGCCAGCCGAACTTGTGGACGGCACGGCTACCTCGCGGACTGCATCACCATCAAGGAGCCACAAGATAAGTCGAGCCCTAAAGGCCTACCGGAAATCGCAAAGCCTTTGCTTCCCGATCACGAACCACGACCCAGTTTTCAGTTCATAATAAACCTTCGTTTTATATTTTAAATTTAACTTTTTATTTCTCTCTCCTTTCCTGAAAGCCTTCAGCTTTTCAGTGGCGCCCATATCGTGGTTTCGGGTAGCGAGAAAGCGATTTCCGACGGGGTCATAATTATAAGATATTTTAATTTGTGTAAAATAGTCTTAAGAGTGCCCGTTAGCGGGGTAGTTTCCCTCAAAATTACTACAACTACCCAGGAATTTGGCTCTCCTGACCTCTGCTGCCAACTTGTTCTTTCCGGCTTATTTTGTGTGTTTTTATTAATTTTAGACAGATTTCGGCATAAACAAGAACAAGGCCAAATTTGAATTTTTCTCAACGTAAATATTGTAATTTTTCCAAATTTTAACGGTCCCCATTTTTATTTTCACACCCTCAGATATTTATTTTATGGTGGAAAATTTTTAAGTAAATTTAAAGTAAAAGTTTTTTATTCTAAATATTACATTTGTTAAAGTTCTGAAGTAAAACGTCTGATTTGAAACGCTTACATTAATTTTCGTAAGTAAGTTATATAGCATATATTCATCGTAAAAAGTAGTCACAGTATATCACCACCACAATTTTTATTTTTTTACGGCGTCAAACCGCCTCAATTTGTGTATTATTTTGTTGTATTTCCTATATGTGAATTTACAGCGAGACCAACAGCCGGTAATCACACTTCTGGGTAACAATCCTTATTAAATTTCACTTTAGTAAAACGGTAGAACAAATATTTTACGAATTTGCACTTCACGTAAATAATAAAAGATTTATAATTGTTTCACTGTTCGAATTACGGTGAATTCTGATACACTGAAATAAAATTGTAAGAAAAAACATTCCAAACGTAGATTACGCAGTGAAAACATTCTTGCCAAAAAACAATTTTAAACTAATAACTTTGATTCGTGTTCTGAATAAATAACGGCAGATTTTGCTTTCATAACGTTTACGAGTATGGTTATTTACTAGCTCGATAGTAGCGGAATTTTTTTTTTCATAGAAACTGTGGGTGGAAGTGAATAAAATATACTCCTGACACCAACAGTCTGATACAAAATATTTCCAGAATCGTCCAAGTACGAATCGGTTTTTGCACAATTCGAAATATTCAAGGGTTCCGTAGTAGCAAGGAACAAATTACATAAAAAAGTTAGTTACTACTATATAGTTTATTTCCAGAACCGGCCAAGTGCGAATCGTCTTTGACACAGTTCGAAATATTTAAGGGTTCCGTAGTAGTAAGGAACTATTTAAAAAATTTGTTGGAACGAGTTAATATACAATTAACTCTTAGCACGTTCGTGGGAATTGTTACATTTAAATAAAAACAAGATTAAGGTCAAAACTTGCATCAATCCATTAAAACTGTCAAACATTTAGCTAACTTCATCAACCCATCATCATACACCTCACTTTCACTACTTACTGCTTCTGATTAGATTATATTCAAACACAGACAGACAGACAGACAATTGATATCTAGAAGGGTCCAATTTTTATTTGAGTGAAGGAACCCTATAAGGTAATATTTCCAAACTTAAGTATTTCCTAAAGCAAATACTAAGTTCATAAAGGTTCAATTTATAATTCGGTTCAACGAACCCTAAAAAGAACAAATTTATTTTCGCTATTCCGCGGGTGGGTCGAAAAATAGACACATTCTGCCAACATTAAAGTACGTAAACAGACAACGGTAAGGGCCGTCGTCCACTACAACAGAATTCGTTGGCGAATATAGTGAATGTTCGTTGGTTACATAAAAGTAACTTTTCGAATAGAATAAACAAACGTATTAACAAATTAAAGTGTGTCGTACACCAGTAGTGGATTTCACTACGCAGGTTGCACTTTAGGAACCACAGTTCAGCACACATTACAATTATACACATATTGCTACGAAAGTTTTCACAATTCATTGGATACAACTAAAGTAGCAGATAAACACACAATACATTGGAAAATAATCATCATCACTAAAGATTCCCGGCTATAGTAATTGAAATAGTCATTACAATGGCATTCAAATCAAACTTCACATCACTCCCAAAGGCGGAACTTGCATATGAAGTAAAGATCCGGGGAGAGGAACCTGGTTCAACGGTGGCAGCCCTCAGGCAACAAATCAAAAAATTAAAAATAACCACGGACGAAGAGGACTTACAGGTCTCCCCTTTAGAATTGGAGGAAGACTTAGTAGGGTTGTATTCCTCGCTGGCCGTGTTGGAGAAAAACGTGGCGTCCCTTCAGGACAAATACATACTAGCATTATTGACTAGCTCCAAAGCTTTATGTGCTCACATGGAGGCTAGATTTGCTAGAATCATTCCCCCAGAGGAATCAGATCTCAAGGAAAGATACGACGACTTTCAGCTCACTTTTAAAACCACATACAAGAGGTTGAAAGCCATATCAAAAAGTTACTCGCATGCATCAAACACCAGCGAATTTGATGATGCGGACGAGAGTATTGCTGCCCCTACCAATGAAGCGCAGGAGGCAGAAACCCTCGCGGATATCAAAGAGAAAGCAAATAGCAACAACCTGAAAGAGAGTCACTTTCTAAGTCTTCCCGTAAATATGAGCGATGCTCTCTTACGGAGCTTTCCAAATTTGAATACGACGGAGAATTCGGAGGTACACTCTTTCATTGAACGGGTGGAAGATTTTAAACAAGCTCGAGAAATCGACGACAAGAGATTATTAACAGCAGCCTCTGAACTATTCACAGGCAACGCTAGGCATTGGTACCGCAGTAATCGCGATAGATTTGCGTGCTGGCAAGACCTAACGAATGCACTAATACAGGATTTCAGAGTCAGCAACTACGAATACCGCCTATGGCAGGAAATTCGACAACGCACTCAAGGAAACGGAGAAGGAATAGTGGTGTACCTGGCCATTATGGATGGAATGTTTGCTCGACTAAGCAACAGGGTGTCTGAAACGGAAAAGCTACACATTATCTTAAACAACATCAGACCCGTCTACGACAACATCCTAGCAACCAATGGAGACATAGTATCATTGGAACAATTAAAAAATATATGCAAAAAACATGAAGACATGGTAGCACGCAGAGCGTTCTTTACGGAGCCTCCAACAGCATCTGAAGGGATGGTAGCAGCGGAATTCGCATTTACAAACAGGAAGACTGCGAGCAAGACCTCAACATCTACGAGGCAAAGTTTCAACAACTTCAACAGAAACGGCAGTAACTTCCCAAGCAGCAGAATTGCGACCAATACCTACGGGAACAGTAACGCTTACAGCGCAGGTTACAACCGCGACAGTCGTAACTTCAGATCGCAAAACACTGTGGCGGTGACAACATCGGACGACGCACGGCCATGTTCGAAGTGTGGTTCCAGGCATCATTTGACTATGGCATGCCGAAATACGAATGAGTCATATGGTTACAAAGGTGGGAAAATAGTAGTGAAGTCTACATAATGCAAAAACGGACTTACAGTTCAGAAGGAATCTTCTATACTCTCCCCATTACCTACAAATGACCCCAGACCGTACGCCAAAATAACAATAATGTCAAACCCACAGTTAGAAGCATATGGATTGTTGGACACAGGAGCCGCAATTACAATATTAGGTAACAACTCACACAGAGTGTTACAAAATATAGGATATAAGATAAAGGAAGACATAAGTACAACGGTTACAACGGCCGGCAGACACACAACCGTAGTACAAGGAAAGGTACATTTACCCATCAAATTCGAAGACAAAACTCACATAATTACGGCGTATATAGTGCCTAACATAACCACAAACCTAATTTTAGGTATAGATTTCTGGCTCAGATTTAATCTATGTCCCAAGTACTTTGGACATATACCCATATTAGTGGACGATGACCCTAAACTGTCATTAGTATCCGAAGAGCAAAACAAACTGTATGACTGGCGTAGTCTCACGCAACAACAACGCTTAATAGCAGAAAAGATGATATCCAGATGTGCAGAAATATCATATGAGAAAGTAGGGCTAGGCAGAACACATCTAATAGAACACACAATAGATACGGGAGACAGCAAGCCAATCAAACAACGAACCTATAGAATGTCCCCTGAAAAAACACGAATAGTATCAGAACAAATAGACGAGATGCTAAAGGCTGACGTCATCGAGCCTAGTCAGAGCCCATGGTCAAGCCCCGTACTAATCGTGAATAAAAAAGACGGCAAGCCCCGTTTCTGCCTGGACAGTCGCAAGCTCAATGCAGTCACAAAAAAGGACGCATACAGCCTGCCATACATATCAGAGATATTAGACCACTTGAGAGAAGTGAAGTATCTAACAACACTGGATCTCTCCAAAGCCTTCTGGCAAATTCCGTTAGCACCAAAAGACCGGGAAAAAACAGCCTTCTTCATCCCAGGACGAGGAGCATACCATTATAAGGTTTTGCCATTTGGACTAAGCAACTCAAGCAGCTCACAACAAAGACTAATGGACAATCTATTTGGGCCACAGTTTCAAAACAAGGTGTTCTGTTACATAGATGACATAGTGATAACGTCATCTACATTCGAAGAACATGTGTCACTCATTTCAAGGGTGCAACAAATATTAAAAACCGGCCAAGTGCGAGTTGGACTCGCCCATGAAGGGTTTCGTAGCAGCAAGTAACATAATATAAAAGTTCTTATAGTTCGTTGTAACTTTGATTGATGTTTTAACACGTTCGCAGTGGTAGTGATTTTTCTAACCGAAAATTGCAGTTTATGGCGTATTAAAAAAAAACTACTGGCTCTATCTCGTTCGAACTAATTTTCGTTGGTAGTTTTTATGGCAATGTACATCATATATTCTTTTTAGATTTATCATGCTCTTAGTTTAGAAGTTAGAGGGGGGGGGGACACTCATTTTTCCACTTTGGAAGTGTCTCTTGCTCAAACTATTCAGTTTAGAAAAAAATGAAATTAGAAACCTCAATAGTATTTTTGAAGACCTATCTATAGATACCCCACTCGTAAGGTTTTGATGAAAAAAAAATTTTTGAGTTTCAGTTCTGAGTATGGGGACCCCCAAAATTTACTGCTTTTTTATAATTTTATATAAGAATCTTAATGCGGTTCACAGAATACATCTAGTTACCAAGTTTTAATATCATAGGCCTTATAGTTTCGAAGAAAAATGGCTGTGACACACGGACGGACAGACAGACAAACAGACAGACATGACGAATCTATAAGGGTTCCGTTTTTGCCATTTGGCTACGAAACCCTAAAAAGGGCAAATCTAACCATCAATCTAGAAAAATCTAACTTCTTCAAGGACAGGCTAAAGTTCCTAGGATACATCGTGGATGGTATGGGTCTCAGAACAGATCCGGAGAAAGTCAACTCAATCCTGAAATTCCCGGTACCAACAACAAAGAAGGACGTTAAGAGGTTCTTAGGCACTGCGTCATGGTACAGACGGTTTATACCCAACTTCAGTACGATTGCTGCACCTCTTAACAAACTGACTACAACAAAGAAAGGAGCCCCGGCATTTCATTGGAACACAGAGGCGGAAAGGGCGTTCATGGAACTAAAAGCACACTTAATAAAAAGCCCGGTACTAAAATGTCCAAAATACGATGAACCATTTCAGGTACATACAGACGCAAGCAACTTTGGCATTGGCGCCATGTTAACACAATTACACGAGGGAGTAGAACACCTAATAGCATATATGAGTCGGTCACTGAGCGGTCCGGAAAAGAATTATAGTGTCACAGAACGAGAATGCTTGGCGGTGATAACCGCATTAGAACATTGGAGGTGCTACCTAGACAATGGTCACAAGTTCACGGTATATTTATACTCTCGATTGTCGGCACTTGATGGAACTTGTTGTAATACATTATTGAAACACACACTTGCACTTACATTTCACAATTTAATTTGATTTAACACCTAACCGGTTTCGCTTTATAGCATTCTCAAAGGTATTATAATGTTCTTCCACTGTTACTTCTAACACAGTATTTTTACTAATTTGTGCATGTGTAGAATTTTCCCTAAAAATGGGGAACTGCAATTTTATCGGTTAATTCAACCTTATTTACAATCCTTCAAAATTAACTATCCAATTCAAATTCAAATCGACACACAATTCAGCAATAAAATAACTTAATGTATTAATAAATTCAAGTCACTAAAGAAATCATTACAAAATAATTATATGTCAAATTAAATCCAAGTTACATTAAATATTCAACAAAAATAAATGTCCAAATAAATTATATTACATTAAATGTCAAAATTTCTATATGTACTTATTTACTATGTCCGATAAATTAATAATAAAATCGATCTGTAAAAACATTCTATTTAAACTCCAGCCGATCATGTGGATGACATTACTTGAAATATTTTAATAATGGAGAAGAATTTATGTCCAACTGTTGATTTAACAGAACTTCTCCATTATTGAAATATTTCAAGTAATGTCATCCACATGATCGGCTGGAGTTTAAATAACATTCTATTTACAGATCGATTTTATTATTAATTTATCGGACATAGTAAATAAGTACATATAGAAATTTTGACATTTAATGTAATATAATTTATTTGGACATTTATTTTTGTTGAATATTTAATGTAACTTGGGTTTAATTTGACATATAATTATTTTGTAATGATTTTTTTAGTGACTTGAATTTATTAATACATTAAGTTATTTTATTGCTGAATTGTGTATCGATTTGAATTTGAATTGGATAGTTAATTTTGAAGGATTGTAAATAAGGTTGAATTAACCGATAAAATTGCAGTTCCCCATTTTTAGGGAAAATTCTTCTGTGAGACAACCCCATTTATTTTTGTATACCCACATGCACAAATTAGTAAAAATACTGTGTTAGAAGTAACAGTGGAAGAACATTATAATACCTTTGAGAATGCTAAAAAGCGAAACCGGTTAGGTGTTAAATCAAATTAAATTGTGGAATGTAAGTGCAAGTATGTGTTTCAATAATGTATTCACGGTATATACTGACCATTCGGCTCTGAAATGGTTCATATCACTAAACAATCCAACCGGCCGATTAGCTCGTTGGGGCATACGGCTTAGCTGCTTCAACTTCGAGTTAAAGCACAGGAAGGGCAAAGACAACATAATACCAGACGCATTGTCACGAGCTGTACCAGTATCTACCATATCCACGAAACAATGCAAAGTCACCGACAGCAAGGACGAATGGTTCATAAAAATATGCAACGGCGTGACTAGCTTACCGCAGGCATACCCCAATTTCAAGATAGAGAACGACGTACTATACAGACGAACTGACATAAAGGATTATGTAAACAATGAGTTCGAGTGGAAAACGGTAGTACCACCCGAAGCGAGAAACGCAGTATTTCAAGAAAACCATGACTCACCTACAGCCGGACATTTCGGAATTTTTAAAACATACCATAAAATAAAGTTACGGTATTACTGGCCGGGGCTATATAAGGACACGGTAAGCTATGTGTCATCTTGTGAAAAGTGCAAAGCACACAAACATGACACTCAAGCATCCATAGGGAAGATGGGCCGTCCCAAACAATGCTCTCGCCCGTTTCAGACAATTTCGACTGATCTGGTAGGACCCTTACCGGTCTCTAAAAAGCAACACGTCTACATTCTCGTCGTCACGTGTTGTTTCTCTAAATACTGTTTAATTTTCCCACTGCGCAGAGCCACCGCAGAACCAATAGCCAAAATACTAGAGGACAATGTTTTCATGGTACATGGCATACCACAAACGGTATTAATGGATAACGGTGTCCAATTCATAACTAAAGAGTTGAACACATTATTTACAAAATATAAAATTCCCAACATCAACTTCACACCTAAGTACACACCCCAAGTAAATACCGTAGAACGGTACAATAAAACTATCATGACAGCCATATCAATCTTTACCAATAATGACCATCGGTCATGGGACATACATATCCCAAAAATCCAATTTGCGATCAACAACTCGATCAACGCGTCCACCGGTTACACACCAGCATATTTGGTTCATGGTAGGGAATTGGTAACATGCGGGTCACATTACTTACAAAATGATGACCCAAGCGAACTTAACCTTTACCTTTACTTAAAAGGAGTGTCTCAAACACACTTTGTAATTAGCAAGTAAGATAAAGAAATAAAGAATTTATTATTATTATTCCTCTTTATTACATATAAACAACATATAAATTTACATTTTTAAATATACATATAAAAATACATTTAAAAATATAAAAAAATAGTTTCCCACCGGCATCGGGTACAGGGACCAAGCTACCGGTGGTCAGGGCTCCAGAGACAGGAATCTCCTCACAATGCGCGCCGTGCTCAGCAAAACCGCCTTTTGCATCAAGCCCTTGACCCAACTGCCTAAAGAGAGCCTCTTAAGATGTTGATCGAGGCTCTTGGCGATCAGACCGTGTGCTGATACGACTATCGGAACAATAATCGCTGAATCTACATCCCACATGTCGACAACCTCGTGAGCCAAGTCCAAATATTTTAATTGTTTATCTTTTTCTGCTTTCACGAGATTCTCGTCATGTGGAACTGTAATATCAACGATTATTGCGAGGCGCTCTGATCGATCTATTACCACTATATCAGGCTTATTGGCGACAATAGTCCTGTCAGTGATAATAGACCGATCCCAGTATAACGTGACACGACCATTCTCTAGAACTGGGTCGGGCACATACCTGTAATATGGTACCTCTAAATCTACAAGTTTATACTTTAGAGCAAGTTGCTGATGGACTATCCTGGCTACTTGGTTGTGTCTATGCAAATACTCGCCATTGGCAAGACGAGGACAACCAGAAATAATATGTCTAAGAGATTCACCCGGTAGGTGACATGCCCGACATATGTCAACCGTACCATCTCTCAAAATATATTTCCGATAGTTATTCGTCATGACAACTTCGTCTGTAATTGCACAGACAAAACCTTCAGTTTCTCCAAATAAATCACCGAAACGTAACCAAGATACAGATGTTAATAGATCTACATCGTGCCCGTGTAAGGCCCGATAAAATCGTCCATGCAGCTCTTTGCCCCGCCATATCTCCTTGCGATCATTAGTAGTCATTATTACTGGTTTGTGCCAGTTCTTTTTGGCAAGAGCAAGAGGGGTCAGTCCATTATCTATTGCTACCACATCCCGATGCATACCCACGTCAGCATGAAGGAAATATTCCCTAAGGTTGTATACCTCACGATTGTGTAAGGTCTTGGCATTTAAAAAGCCACGACCACCACACTTTCGTGGGATATACAACCTCATTACAGACGAACGTGGGTGATGCATTCGGTTTATGGTCAACAGAGAACGGACTTTCCTATCCAGGGCGTCTAATTCAGTCTGAGTCCATCTAAGTATGCCGAAGGAATAGATTAAGATTGGCATGGCCCAACCGTTGATAGCCCGCACCTTGTTACCGCCCGATAAAAGACTTTTCAGTACTTTTTTCAGGCGGCCAAAGAAACGGTCCACCAACGTTTGTTTCATGCCAACCTCTGTAATACCTAATGCCTGCGACATACCCAGATACTTATAAGTTTCAGTCGCGGAGATGGATTTAAGTTTTGTGAAATCAGAAAGATGTACTCTTTCAGATTCCACAATTCGTCCCTTCTTTACATGCATGACAGCGCATTTATCTACACCAAATTCCATTTTGATAGAATTACTGAAAGCTTCTGTGACTTTTAGTAACTCTATCAAGTGGGAATCGGTGGAGGCAAATAATTTCAAGTCATCCATGTAAAGCAGGTGGGAAACAACTTGACCTCCTCTCCTGAACTGATAGCCTAGCCCTGAACCCTCCAGTAAGGTACTGAGAGGATTCAGCGCCAGGCAAAACCATAAGGGACTCAGACTGTCACCCTGAAATATACCCCTCTTGATCCTGACAGGCTCGCCATTCCCAGGAACCTGACGACATCCTGGATATACAAGAGCCGTTGTCCATTGCCCCATACATGTCTTCAAGAAGGTGCTAAGAGTTGCATCAACTTTATACAACTCCAGCACCCTCAACAGCCATGTATGTGGCACTGAATCATAGGCCTTCTTGTAATCAATCCAGCATGTCGCAAGGTTTTTCCTGTTACGACGAACCTGCTGATTAATGGCCATGTCAAGAATAAGGAGTTCTTTAGTACCACGTGACCCGCTTCTACATCCATTTTGAGAGTTGGACATTATGGAATTATTTTCAATGTGTGTTGTTAATTTAACTCTCAAAATAGATGTGAGAAGCTTATAGACCGTTGGTAAACAGGTTATCGGTCTATAATTTTTAGGGTCCGTAGTACTACCGGATTTGTAGAGGAGGTGTGTTATACCCGAAGTCATAAAACATGGAAGCGACCCGGACTCAAGTGATGACTGAAAACAGGATGCCAAACAAGCATGTGAGCTATGAAACCATTTCAGCCAAAAATTGTGCAGTCCGTCCGGCCCAGTTGATTTCCAATTGGGCAACGAACGAACCGCACTGGCTATGTCACTAGATGTTATTAGGACTGGTTCCATAGTCTGTATCGACTCACATGATTGTTCGACATCCCGCATCCACTCACACTCTGTATGACCAACAGGTACCGACCAAATGCCTCGCCAGAATGTACTTGTGGTTTCAGCATCTGGTAGGCACCTATCAGTCACACTCGAATCGGGTTGCTCCCATCTTCTATACACCCATCTCTCATCCTTTTGGAACGAGCGATTCTGAATATAGCGATCCACTCTCTTCTTGTACCTCCGTATGCGGCTCGCCCACGCATAAATTTTCTGCTTTAGGAAGTCAATACGTTCTGTGACCCGCACTGAGTATTCGCGAGGACTGATATCGGTCCCCGCGAATGCACGAGTCACAAAACGCATCACTCTGGGACGGGTGTTCCCTGTCCTAAAGCAGCTTAGTTTACTAATGAGTACCCTGGTCTCAGCGATGCGACGCTCAATTCTGCATTGCCAGCCTGGAATAGACTTGGGTCCAGTGGCCGGCTCAAATTTCGGAAATTTTACACCAGCCACTCGACACAATGTTATAGCCGCGCAATACAGAATTGAGTGTGCATCACTTATATCTACACAAGTATCAAAATAGCTTGGTAGAATAGAGTCCAGGGTACCCACTAGCGCCAAGTTCTTTTTATGCGTAGGCAAGCGCGGTATTCGTGGACGACTTATGAGATCACAAAATCTATATTCCTGAATCGTTCGCTCCAAAACACTCCTTAATTCATCATTATACTGTGTACTTACCGTAACCATATCATCCACTTCTTCGTCAATGGGTACTAAAGATTGTGAATCTATGATATTATTTGTTTCACTAGGTATACTAGATTGAGACGAAGTAGGGATGATAATGTTAGACTGTACTTCTGAGCGAATCCTCTCAAGCACGGTATCGTCCAACATATGACTACGCTGGATGACCCGCACCTGATCCGATAGCCGCTGTGCCGACACGTTCACGGTTGGTTCAAGAGCCTGAAACAAAGGTAGCAAACGAACACGGTACGCAGTGAGGTTAATTCCTCCCTCTGTAGCCGCAAAATATGCCCGCATGACATTTTCATTCATTGACGAAGTCCATCGCATGCGGTGCACATTACCACCGGCAGCGGGGGCCCTATTCGAGGCCGGTGTGCCTCGGGGTCCCAAGCTGGCTGGCGGCCGGCCTCTCCCCTGCCGACGTACAGGTAGTGGCGACGTCGGTGGGGAGAAATACTCGTCGCTGCTGCTGGAGCTCGACGCCTCAGCAACAATCTGTTCCTTGTGTTGCGAGGCGGAGCTGTGCGACGAGTCCGGTGATGTTGTTTGTGCAACAGTGTTCCTGGCTCTCGATCTTGTAAGCATTTTAGTATATTTTTTCATATTTTTACATAATATTCTTGTTTGACATGACGTTTGTCATGTCATTTTTGTCTGAAAATTTCTTCTTCGTATTAATTGATTTATTCATAATTTCTATTATCATTTTTATTGTTGGTTTCGCTTTTTCTAATATTTTATATAATGTGGCACTTAATAATATAGAAATATAGTAGTATTCTGGAAAATAAATATTTTTTTATTCTTTGATAGAAAATATACTTTCTTGCTCGTTGGTGGGGTTGCCAGTTATTATCGCACATACATTTTATACTATTATGGTAGCACACAAGGGCCCCATCATTTGTTAGCAATTGGCATTATATACAGATCATTCATTATACACGCTTGACTTCTTACACACACACATACACATATTATTATTATTATTATTATTATTATTATTATTATTATTATTATTATTAACCTATTGCCTAGAAACATATACGCGGAGAACCTAGGATATCTCGCAGAGGTGTTCAACACAGTCCAAGAGAACCTCTGGCGTAGCCATCTAAAGTACGCACACCATTACAACACGAGACACCGACACGCACAATTCGAAGTAGGCGACATAGTGTGGAAAAAATGCTATTTCCAAAGTGACAAGGACGCATATTTTTCTAAAAAACTGGCCCCCAAAGGAGAACGCCCAGGCTTCGTTTCTTTTTGAAAAACCTAAGTAAAAAGTGTATGGCTACCTAAGTAAATTGATAAATCATTTAATATTTTTTTAACAATCTTTTCATTCACTCGAATAATATATTTTGTGGCGTTTAAACTTGGATATAATTCGTCGTGTAATCTTTTACGCACTTCGGACTGACGTGACGAAGATGGCCGCCATTCGCAAATATCAATGTGCGGCATAATACGAACTGTCAAAAATTGAAAACTTTTGAACACAAAGTCTTTTTGGTATCGAATGTGCGGTTTTGCAGTAGATTAGATAAAAATGCCACGGTGTGTGAATTGTTCACTATCTTTGGTACATCCTCTGCCTCGACATCGAGTCGTGGAGGCAACAGATGTCATGATTCGAATTTTACGTTCCTGGATTGATCCAGAAGTGGTTAGTACCTGTATCTTATTCAATTAAGTTTTGTATTCAGTACTTGTAACATACTTGAAATGTATTTGTAATAGTAAATTAGTTATGTTCAAATGGCTAAGTAAATACATAATGAAGCATGACAATAACCAATTGTGCTAAAGGTTTTTACCTGATCTTGTGTTTTCCATATCAGTGATGTGTTACAATAAAGTAGATTTTTCCCAATCAATATCATAACAGAAAATATTAGGCTAGTGGGTATATAATTTTATTTTATTTATTTGCAGATATCAGTGGAGGATTTTCTTTGTCAAGATTGTTTTGTAATATTACAAAGAGCATCTCAAAGCTCATCTAGTGAATCAGCAGCCGTACGAGCTTATGGACATCAGCAAATGTGCTTAGCCTGTGTGTCTTCCATACTGAAAGCTAAGACGCATAAAGTGATAATTAATAGCCCTGAAGGAAATCTCATCATGTCATGTATACCTAATCAACAGGTAAATATACTTTTAATAATACTATGCCTCAAGGCATTCTTTCACAGCATTCTTCAAGTCTGTGATATCTATAATCTATAATAATATTATAAACAAAAAAGATTTGATTGTTGGTCTGTTTCCATCGAATAGGCTCTGAAACTACTGGACCGATTTAAAAACTTCTTTCACTGTTGGGAAGCTACACTCTTCCCGGCGAATACAGGTTATATTTTATTTCCGTATTGTCACGGAAACGGGGGCTACGTGGGTGAAACCGCGTGACGTCCTCTAGTTGCAGATAAAATGCAGTAAAATAACCTTAGTTAATATTAACGGAACACCTTTTCAGAGCCTTTTTTAATTGACATAAATTAAAGTCGGTTTTAACTTTATTTTCTTTGCTTACAGGTTCACAGACTTCAAAAAGTTTGCCTGCCTTGTTGGACAAATGCGTATAGAACTGTAAGGTGACAGACTCAGTACGATCAGAGTAGGCGGCAGCAGGTTATACATGAAGGTGCTGTTACACCACATGAGAATATGGAAGTCCTCACAACTTCAAGACAACAGTTAGACAGTGTTGCACAATCTGCTACTCCCTTAAGGCCTATACCTACACCACCACCACAACCCACATATCAAGTGTACCATGTTCCAAATGTTGTAAATATTCCTAATATATCGTCAAATATAGTATACAAAAGGGCTGCTGCGACTTCACGGATTTGTATTTTTCATCAATGTTTCAACAAATGGCAGAGCATCCCACCGTACGAAAGCCTACCAAACAACAACAACAAAACACTTTCGTACGGTGGGATGCTGTGCCCACATTCTGACTACATTGTGGTACCTAAGTTGGGCTCGATTTAGATACATTAAACCGCCAGCTGCATTTTTGGAAACATGAATATGAGGGTGATGATATAGACATCATAGATGAATAAAACTTGCTTAAAAATATTCTAGCATTTTCATTTTCTTCTACCAACACAAACCTGCATAACCTAATAAGTACTAGCTGACCCACCCCGGCTTCGCACGGCACAGTCCTATACCCAGATTGCAGTGCTACCTTCCGGGTTCAAAATATTTCAAATTATGTCTATGACTTTCACGCAAGTGCACGCTATAGGTTGACAAAGTTTTATAGCAACTAGATGAACCGGGCGCGACTATGCACTAAGTAGAGATAACATATAAACTTTGATGTATAGGTAACTAGGTAGGTATTACATTATCAGGGTTATTTATTAGTGTTGGAACTATTACTTCTATCTTATTTGAATTCAATCCATGTTCATCCATGTAACGATTAGCCCTTTCTGGACAAAATTGATTTGACGGATTGATGGACATTTGCTTCGATACTAACCTCTAATTTGAACAGCAAAACTAGGAATGAGAGAAAACCCCACAAAGTAAGAGAATATTTTTTATTTCCTATGAAAGTACGATATCCATCCAATTTAATATCAAATTTTCGCTGTCATACAAAATTATTTGTTACGAAACGGCGGCCCATTAAACAATGGGCAATCTCCTTTATCAAATGTAGGGTCAAAGAAAAACTATCGAATTTGGTCTATATCCTGGAAGATATGACAGGAACAAACCTAGGAAGTTGGCACGTTAAAGACATAAAACAACATTCGGTATCGTACAATGCATCTTTGAGACGAAAAACATAAACATTCCTCAACGATGCGTGTACGAGTGCAGATAACGGTAAAGGCCGTAACACACTGCGCTAAGATGCGTATGCGAATAGCGTATATAGTACATCAGTACAGTTACACAATAGTGTTTTTGATAGTTAAACTTTTGGAAAATATAAGGGTGTTAGCACACCGTAATAGAATATTAATACTTAGGTGGCACATAAGGTACCACATTTCTTCACATTGTACAACTAGGTACACTTTCATACGGAAGTTTCACAATTACACTTACATAATAATTAGGTAGTATATAGTCATCACACATTCATCATATTTATCTTCACACATAACTCCCAACACTTGGTAAGCAGTTTTTTTTTTTATTTACATAGTGACACTTGCATTTCATGTTGTGTGACTCCCAAAGGCGGAAGGAGGGGGCAGACTAGCTACAGGCGAGTCACATTCGTAGATTAGAGAAAGTGACTCAAATGTCCTAAGTTTTGTTTCCCGACTAAAGCTGACGGGTTAATATAGCATGACATGTAGTGTAACACTAGCCTTAGATGCAACGATAAATAACACGTTTACATCAACATTATTACGTCAACATTTTACTCGCAAACAAAACAAAAGTTACACAAGGGTGATTTCTTACGTACACACATCTATACAATGATGTACGCACATACATTTTATACTATTATGGTAGCACACAAGGGCCCCATCATTTGTTAGCAATTGGCATTATATACAGATCATTCATTATACACGCTTGACTTCTTACACACACACATACACATAATATACGATTAGGTACTTTCATACATGGTATACTACTATGGTGGCACACAAGGGTCCCATTTTTTTTATATAATTGGCATAATGGCTAAAAGATCAATTATCTTCGTCATTCATTACGGTTGACATAATAGTCACAACAGTCTACTACTAAGGTTGCGAATAAGCACTTGGTGTCTGTTATTACTACTAAGGTTGCGAATAGGCACTTAGTTTTTTTATTTTATTTTGTTAAAGGGCTAAATAGCCTAATAATTAGATAGGGACACTACACACTACACACGACGTTCAAATAACTACATATAACAACGTGTCAAACACATGCCGTGTTCGTCATGGGGACATAGGGGTTAATTAGCATCACGAAGGATTCTGCAAGTAAATTATTTTCTATCACATTTCCGTTTCTTGGTTTAGTTGGGAGTTACTGTTAGTTGATAGCATGAGTCTATCCCTAACAGAGTTCGTCGTCTACTGTTAGTTGGCAGCATGGTCTTGCCCTAACAGAATTATGTTGTAGGTTGGTTACTGTTACGAGGAAGCATGAGTCTTACCCGAACAGATTTATGGTGGACTGTTATTTGGCAGCATTTGTCTTGCCCTAACAGTCTTAGGTGTAAGTCACCTTTATGTTTATCTTCGTTATATGGCTACTCCTACCACTCGGAAGCTAGAGGCTTGCCCTGGGGGATAGTCCATCTTATGATTCGGAAGTGTTACACTAGCCCTAGTAGGATGTTCTTCTCTGGGACGGTTGTATAAATCCCAGCCTTCAGCAAAAAGCCTTATTATACACACCCCACTTTCAGGCGGTGCGTATTACCTGAACCTTCAACCCAAAGCCTCAAATACGTCTTTTCTCTTTCTGTCCCATAAGATTCTTCAGAATCACCTACATACAACCTGCGAGTTGGTTTCATTAAGGTTAAGGCCAACTCTTCGCTATACACAGCATCACCTCATTCACACAGCACACTAACATACACACACACATAGACGAGTAGTAGGTCTTATGTTAGGGGCGTTCGGGGACGAACGCAGCATTTGACGTGTTAGGGTACGTCAAACGCTCACCGGAGCGGGGGAGTATGTAACGTTGTGCAACAACGTGTGCATAAATCAATAAAATTAGTCTATTAAAAATGAAATATTAGTGAAAATAAATGAAAGCGCCATCTGCCGACAACTAGTCACATCAACCAGCACTGACGTAACCAGAGCGACGTTGAGTGACGTAAGACGTAGGGACGCTAATTGCCGCCAGAGGCGCTGTCCAAAGCTATAAATAGGACTGCGCGCGAAGTTTAAGCAACCATTTTCACAAATTTGAATTATACTCGTCGCGAAGGTGTCTGTGTGCAAAGTAATTTAAAACTCATTATAGTTTTTATGGGGAGCGAAGTTCTCCCTAAGTGAACAGTTGTTTAGCTGCAAACGTCAAGTACCCCATCATTGGGTGAGTTAAATTATTTATAATGTAATCTAAATTTTAAACAGTGAAAATTAACGGCTGTTGGTCAACTCTGTTATAGGGGGGTAGTAACAGGGGTGTAAAAAAACATATCTGTAAAATTAGTACTGTAAGCAGACAATGTAAGACTCCCGATTCCTGCAATGGTTAGCGGGGATCGGCTGTTTAGGCAATAGGCGGGAAAAAGGGTTCCAGCTAACCCCTCATCTGGAACATTCCAGGGTCCACCCATTGGGTTCCACGAGAACCGTCCACCCATTGGGTTCCACGAGAACCGTCCACCCATCGGGTTCCACGAGAACCGTCCACCCATCGAAGGTGAAGACGCACCCTTCGGGTTCATCACGCAAGCATCCACCCTACGGGTTGGAAAACACCGTGCCAGCCGAACTTGTGGACGGCACGGCTACCTCGCGGACTGCATCACCATCAAGGAGCCACAAGATAAGTCGAGCCCTAAAGGCCTACCGGAAATCGAAAAGCCTTTGCTGCCCGATCGCGAACCACGACCCAGTTTTCAGTTCATAATAAACCTTCGTTTTATATTTTAAATTTAACTTTTTATTTCTCTCTCCTTTCCTGAAAGCCTTCAGCTTTTCACTCTATCCCTGTACCAAATTTCAGCCAAATCCATACAGCCGTTAGAGCGTGATTTAGTAACAAACATCCAAAAATCCAAACATCTTCACAAACTTTCACATCAATCAATACATATAATAAAATCGTAACAGGTCGCTGTCTGTAAATGGAAGATAAATAAGAAAAAATATTATAGGGGGGCTTTATGAACGCAATAGAACCCAAAACAATGATTTTTAGAATTTTTGTCTGTTTGTCTGTATGTCTGTATGTCTGTATATCTGTTTGTCTGTACGGTTGTGCACGCTAATCTCAGTAACCGCTCAACCGATTGCAATGCGGTTTTTTTTATTGTGTTGAGGTTTGCTCCAGTTAACATTTAGCGTTTGTTTTATGTAAATCGGTTTAGAAATAAAAGAGTTATAACACTTTTAAGAATCAGATATTTTGAAAATTTTAATTGTAGGGGTTTCTTTGAATGTGAGTGAACCTAAACTGGCGTGTTGACTTAATCATAAAAGAGCTTAATGATTAAGACTATTTTTAAACAATTCAGTCCGCGCCGAAGGCGTGGACTGGATTTTTTTAAAATAGACTTAATCATTAAGCTCTTTTATGATTAAGCAAACAGGGCAGTTTCAGACGCTGCTTGATGACTCTGATGAAGAAATACCTTTCCTTTCATACACCTTATGTGACGTAAACGAAGTTGCGGGCTCAGCTAGTTTATAATATTAGTAGGATTATTATTCACAAGAGTTTCCATGCTTCGGAAGGCACAGGTTATGCTCTTGACATCCAGATTTGGCGTTCTCGAGACCACATTGATTGTTCGCACAGACGTCTCAGTGATTTTCTAGTGATGAATATATTTTGTGGACATTGTCACGCAACATCTGCTAGCCCAAATTAAGCTAATGTAAGCTAGCGCTATGGGATCTAATCGACTGAAAAACACACTTAAATATTTCTAAATACATACATAATTATAGTAAAATAACACCCAGACACAGAATAGCTACTTCATGCAAATTGTACAGAATGGGTTAGAATCCTAAATCTAGATCGAATTAGGTTTTAGTTGGACTAAATATCGATTTAAATTTTGGGCACGGAACCCCTAAACTCGTTAATGAATTTGTCAAAGTTTTGTTGTACGAAAACATAGTTAGCTAACTCATAAAATAATTACTAAACAACATACCTTCAGTTGAATATTATTACAAAACTTACTACTACATTCTGTACCTATATAACCTTCATAAGCTTAACTTGTGTTACCGATAAGTAAGTTCTAAGTTACAATAGCCAAGCCTGTTCCAAGTTGCTTTGAGGGAACGTGTTCTAACTTGTCCTGCGAACGATTCATCACTATATTCAGAAACTGTAAAGCCCTGTTTCCATCGTGAACTGAACGAGCGAGCCCTTTAATGAATTCATAAATGACAACAGTAAACTGTGTTGTAGTGGTGGGAAGACAAGTAGGTATGCTGTTTACTGAGCAGACTTAGATGAGCCTGCTCAATGTGGATATCGAACCTTAGACCAGATTTCATCACGAAAGTGTACAATGTGCTGGAAATGGCGAGCTGAACGGGCTCCCATTTAATGATGTGAGTTTGTTTTCCAAAAAATAGAGAGATTAATAAAAATGAGAGAGGGAGAGAGAGAGAGAGAGATTTGAGATGGATCTAAAATGGAAAACGCCCTGTCAGTTCTAGATAGCGGACAGAAACATTGCAGAGTCAGTACGAAATCGTTATTCCCTAGTGACTCCGCGGCGCTCCGGCCGCTACCTAGAACTGAGCGAGCTCATTACAACTTCTTCAGTCACCCAGTCCTTTCATTCTGCCCGATTATTTGCTTGTGGTAAAACAGATACCTATGGAGTTTACTATTGAGAGTTTAACGGATTCATTAATGGGTCCGTTCCGCTCACAGTGAAAACCCGGCTGTAGTAGGGAGGGTTTCTGAATAGCTGTATGATATGCTATTTTGTCACGGTGAGGTTATATTTTGGGGCGGAAACTTCGTACCTTAAGTCTTGCTTTCAATGAAGTTGGAAACTTGTGTTGAATATTATTGGTAGTTTCTAATAAGTAACAAAATAGTACCTATGATTTTAGAAAATACCTTTTAATATATACATAAGCACACTCTCCCTAAAAGGGTAGGTAAAGGTATTTCAATGTAGTATTGTACCTACTAGTTATATTTAGAAACCGCCAAACGTTATTTTTTAATTGTTCCCGTTTCCATGTGAATTTATTTCCGGGAAAAAAATAGCAGTGTTATTTCCGAATCTAATTTTTAGTAAATTCCAGCAATAACCGTAACCGTTCTGTCTGATATTTCTTATTCTGTCACTCTCTAACGGCTGAACGGATCCGGTTGAAATTTGGTACAGCGATAGATTATGGGAACGGGGACAAAATATCACGCGGGCAGATCGCGCCATCTGCTACTATATTATACACATACATATAGTCACGCCTTTATCCCCGAAGGGGTAGGCAGAGGCATAGTATACGCCCACATTTAACATAATAGTTTTATGTCCCACGTAATAGGTGGTGAGCCTATTGCCGTGTTGAAATGGACTGGCGCAGGTCACGACGATCCTCAGTTGAAATTTTTAAGCTGCCCATATGGCCTTCAACTTGGCTTAACGATTGTCATTTTACTGAAAACCGTCATTTCGAGATTTCCTTCTCTACGCAATGGATCTTTTTGCGATAGTGTTGCCTCAGTCGTCTCTTACGACACCCTCGGGATGTATTGGGGTGGCGACATTTTGTACTCTTACCCGTCGCAACACGGGACCCTGTCGCCACACGGGGCTATATTACAGAAAATATATATTTGTACATTCAGTTTCATCTTAATATACCTACTTGGTCTAGCTTCTACAATATCAAAGTTGCCGTAGTTTACTTGCCAAACATTGCCCGACTGGGGCTATGTTGTAACGAGAGTGAAATAATAGACATTTTAGGAAATTTCTGGGGATGATATTTTTATTCCATAGCTCTTGTGAGACGCTCGGTAAACATAGACGATAAGGGTAAACAAAATTGTTAACTTCAAAATAATGTTTGTATTTATTTTGTACTTGCTGTACAAGTCTTTCTCGCGTAAGCGTCGGTATATCGTAAAATCATAACCCTCCTTTTGCACAGTCGCTTAAAAAGTAGCCTATGTCCTTCCCAGGTCCTTGAACTATTCCTATACCAAATTTCATCTCAATCGCTCCTGCCGTTTAGGCGTGAAAGCGTAACAGACGGACAGAGTCACTTTCGCATTTATAATATTAGTAGGGATATTAGTAGAAAAGTAGAAGTAGGGATAGAAGTGCATTACAGACGTACCTATTTACATTATAATATATGGTCACGTCTTAATTATGTTCTTTTTCCTGAAGGGGTAGACAGAGCCCACGTTCTGCAAGTTTTATTTCGTTTAACGAAAAAATCGGCGATCAATCCCCGTGACACGGCTAAGTTGTACCCCCAGGTGGTGTCATGTCACCTTTATCCTTGTGACACCATCAGTGGTAGGTACTATTGGGAATTTAGGTATACCCTAAATTGGCTATCCCTAGATTAAGGCTGCAGAAAATAGCAATTCTTTTGCGGGTAATTGTATTCGAATGTACAATACATTGCCGACAGCCATAACAGGTTTGTCAGTTAATAAATTTAAAAAACTAATAAAACTTAAATTGTGCCAGAAAGGTTATTATAGCATTAAATACTTTCTAGAAGACAAGGCTGCCTGGCAGTGGCACGAATTGCTCCCTTCTACATATTAAAAAAACTGTATTAGATAATAAGATGAATTGAGAGGGACCGTTCTGAGTTTCTTGGGGTGTTCTTCTGAGTCTGTAGCATTTCCAAACAGTAGAGGGTAGAGTCACAAAAATTTTGACAAACCTAAATAATTTTTAAAAAAAATTCAACGGGAAAAAAAATAATTTTATTTTATTTTCCCTGTGACACCACCGCGGGCGAACCTATTTCTGTGTTGAAATGGACAGGGGCAGATTGTGGAAATTTTTAAATTCGTCAATAAGACTTAACTTATCTTCACGACTATGTTACAGGTAACCAGGGCCAGAGACATAACGCGCTCTACACGATGCATGGGAACGCTAGCACATTAATTAGAGATAGTACAGATGGAAACCTACATACTAAATTCGCTGAGACTACGCACACATAGACAACTCATTCACAGACACTATGCACACATGAACAACTCATTCACAGACACGAGGTCAGGCGCTCCTCAACCGACTTTTCGATACTGATTTGTGCGCAAGTGTGTGTAGCAGAGGGTAGGTGTGAAATAAAAGTACATACATGAGTTTTCCATCTGTGTGACGCTAGTAAACTAACATTCCACGAAGTGGTCACCAATCTGAGGACCAGCTATAGCTTAAGATGCTTAGCAATGGCTCTTCCTCGATTTGTCATATTTTATACTTTCATTGTGACATATGCATGGTTCAAAACTGATAACATTTTGAATAATATTGGCCTCTCAATTAATTGGTACCTTGGGCTTTCAAATGCATTAGTTGTTGAAACTTGTTTGCATCCCCTAAGAGGTTTCATTATATTGATGGTAGGGGGCGTTCTATTGGTTTATAATGTTTTAGAGTAATTGCAGTTATGTATATTTAGTATGCTGTATTTATTTTCAATATTTATGTATTATATGTAGAAATTTTAGTTTATATAATTACAAAGCTTTATTCGATCTAAGAGTACGCCTAAGAACTACCACCTTCAATCAACTTTGTCCAACTAAAGGTTGCCTGGTAGAAATTACTTTTTAGCGATAAGGCCGCCCACTGTACATCTTCTTGCACTGTATTTATGTAACATAATTTTATTTACTTGGCGTACAATAAAGTGTTGAATAAATAATAAATAAATATATTGCGTTACTGGTTTTTTGGGAATTCCGCAGTGAACGTTTCGAAACCCTTATAGTTTCGTCATGTCCATCCGTGCGTTCTCAGCTTACCGTCCAAAGGGTTAGCTCTAGAAAGATAAAGTTTTCATGAATATTTGTGTATTTACTTCCTCGACAAAGTGCTAAAATAAAATCACGAAAACTATTAGTCGTAAAACTTATTTTTGGGGCTAATTAGGTCTATTCTAAAACAAAACAGACCACACAACCAGCGGACGGGCGAGCGCGGTAGGCGGGCGAACATCGTTTCACCTGTTTACATACTTCGGTTCAAACCGCGAGCTACCGACAAACCTAAATCAGTGATGAGAGTGAAGCTAACGAAATATCCAACGCTTCCAGAGAAGCTACTCGTTCGCCTCGTTAGGCGCGCCCGCTTTGCTAGCTTAGCTCGCTCGGTCCCCTACGTTTTGGGTACTCGGACTAGTCGACGCTCGTCTTTCGTATAGCAGTGTGTAGTTTGCTCGCTTCGCCCGTCCTTAATTTTCGGTTTGAACCCCATAGTTTAGCTCGCCAATATTTCGCGTAGTTTACATAATAAATAAAATAAATAAATAAATAAATATTCACGGACATTTCACACAACGCTATCTGATCCCAAAGTAAGCTAGGAATAACCTGCTTGTGTTATTTCCTTATCTCGCTTCGCCTGCCCGCCTAGCTCGCTTAGCCCGTCTAGTTCGCCTAGCCCGCCTAGTCCGCCCGCTGGCGGTGTGGCTTGCGCTTTACTAGGCCGCGTTTGAGGGCTTAGGATTTCGATACGATTTTGCTCGTTCCAGTATTCTTAAATTATTACTTATTTTCCCTTCTATTCAGATGCCCAGTAATGAGTTGGTCCTGATTAGTGATAGATTAGCGACAGCTAAGCAAAAATAACACGTGTCCGAGACAGGGCGTAATGACTCCTCGACTAATAGGCAATCTTGAAGGATTAGTTTAGCGCCTTTACAATATACGATGTTATATACGGAGTCCTTATTTTAACATGAGGAAAATCTTATAGGAATGCTATGTCGGGCTCCTACCGACTAAACACCACACCTATCCTACCTAGCAGCCTACGGTTGGGAGCCCCGGGTAAGCTCTCGGATTTTATAAGAAGTCTAAAAGCACGGTATGCCATTGGTCCCGATTGTCATAAAATTTTAAATTTTTCATTTCATTACTTTTGTCAGTACGTAAAAGATTACCTGCACAGCACTATGGGTGCAAGTCCCGCTCCATAAGACTGTGTAGGTGCGAAAGAGATAGCACGAATCCGATGATTTATGGCCCAACGTGCCAGTTCGTATTGCGAATAAATATAGTACTTAATATGACAGTCGTTAAGCCAAGTTTACATGGGCGGTTTAAAAAATTTCTTCTGTGGGTCTTCATCGTCACAACCTGCGTCTGTGTCAGCAGCGCGTGTGTAGTACCTCTGGTGTTGTAAACGTCTATAGGCTATGGTAACCAACCATAGAGTGGCCGTTGGCTACTCTGCTACTTTAGTAGTATTAAAAAAGAATTCTTTTAAGGCTGGTTTCAAAGTCACGCTGACCGTCGGCGCTGATAGCTCAGCGCGTAGCTCGTCAGCGCGAGACGTTTCAGTATCGTTGTGGTGTACACATAATATATGATGTACCTATGTATACAGAGGCGCGCGTGCGTTGGTCAGCGCCGACAGCTACGTCGACGCTGACCCGTCAGCGCTGACCAACGCAAGCGTGATAGCTACGCGTTATTCTAAAAGGCTTCCTAATAGTAAAAGAAGAGAGTGTCCGTGTTAAAGTAAGGAAGGGCATGCTACGATGTTTCGGGCATGTGGAACGAATGGAAGATGAAAGAATGACAAAACAGATATACAACGCGAAAGTGGATGGACGTAGGAGTCGGGGAAGGCCACGACACTCCTACCACGACCAAATTAATCGTGTGTTAGTTGAAGGTGGTGTCAAGAGCCGTACGAACCGACGTGCATGCACGAAAAGAAAAATGAAAGTTGAAGAAGCAAGTGAGGTGTGTATGGACCGTGCCGTGTGGCGCTCGGTTATTTCTGCCTACCCCGCAAGGGATTTGGCGTGAAGTTAGTATAGTATAGTATAGCTTCCTAATAGTTCATAAACTTTACTTTGGCTGTAAGCGCCGACGGTCAGCGCGACTCTAAAATCAGCCTAACGAATGTTTCTTTACCTATTAGCGGTTGGAGTCGTGTCGGATCCGTGATGTATAAAATCGAAACTAATCTTTGTTTGATCGATGGATAGAAGATAAATGTTTTCATTAGTCACTAATAGATCTAGTTTTACTTGGATAAGTAATCGCTTTTGTAAAAGAAAAACTAAAGTTTTCTAAAAAAGAAACCAATTGTAATATTTTTATCTCGGACGAAGTACGAGGGGTCATAGAAGTTTGACCTTTGTGTCTGTATGTCTGTCTGTGGTAACGTAACTGTTTAATGGATTTATCAATTTTGATTCGGTTTTTTGTTTGAAAGCTGAAGATGTACTCGTAATAGAAATGATGAAAGGGTGAAGAATATAATACTTTTATCCACAGCTCCGATTAATTTTAAATTTGCTATATCTACTAACTTTAGGTACTTTGGTGGTATTTGAAAATGGCCGACACATCAAGTAATCTACGAGATACCTTTTTTTGAGCTTATTAGAACTCGGGAAGTCCAGGGGTCGTGGTTTAATTGATAATTTTTGAATTAACAAATTGTATTTGAAAATCATCATTTATGACAGCTTACCCCTTAGGGGAAAAGGCGTAACTATGTACATCTATTACTCATAATATAAAGAGGAAAGATTTAATTGTTTATTAGTTCGTTTGCAATGAATGGACTCCGAAACGACAGAACCGAATTGAAAAATATTTCAATGTTGGGAAGCTACGTTATCCGCATTGAAAGTAGACTATAGTCTATTGCCATATTCCCATGGGAATGGGAAATATGCGGGTAAACCGCGTTCGTTAGTCTATACTTCTATACTAATATTATTAAGAGGAAAGATTTGATTGTTTGTTGGTTTACATCGAATTGGCTCCAAAAACTACTGAACCGATTTGAAAAAAAAATCACTGTTGGGAAGCTACGTCAACCCCAAACATAAGCCATATTAATTTTATACCCGTATTCCCACGGGAACGGGAACTACGCGGGTGAAACCGCGTGACGTCTGCTAGTTTAGAATAAAAAGAAGGAAATCGACAGTGACTTATTTAAAAGCCAGTGAAAGCACATGATATTCCACAATATATCTCCGTATATACGTGAATGCTTTACGCTTAACTTACTTACCATAGCAAATACTATGCCAATTTTCATGATTTATGTTAGAATGAAATGAACCTTATTGTTCAAAACTTAAGGTTCCAATTGTCGCAGCAAGTATTCCTTCTTAGATCATCTAACCACAGGATGCGCCTTACTTAAGCATTGTTTTCTGCCATTGCACATGACCATTTGGTCTTTTGGCTTTATGAAAAGCCTGTACATCAGTACATCATTTTATATGATTAAACTAGTACATTACATTGTAGTTGACTGTACAATAACAATTAACACACGACAGCCATTACGCGTTTGTCGATTAATACATTTTTAAATGCAATGAAATTTTATATGTCTTTGTGTTTCCCCCTTCACTTGTATGAAAACTGGCAGAATATTTTTGTATGCGGTGGTTCGCAAAGGCTAGTCCCGTGTTATATGGTCTAAGTATTCCTTGCATGTATGGTGATAAATTTTATACAAAATAGCGAATACGCGTGTCATAGACTAAAATATTACAGAAACAAATAGTTGCCTGAAATATTTAGGGCAAGCTACCTTTTATTATGAACACTCACTAAGAAGGGATTTTTAATGAGGAGTGTTGTAATGCAAATTAATGCGTTGATTACTAAATTTAAAAATAAGTTATTTTTCATGCTTCGTAAATTGCATTTTCTGAGGAGGTAATAACGAGGTTAGATTTTTTGAATGTAACTTGGTCATGGAAAGCCCTTCTTACCCACCACACTACCAAGCCACACTACCGGTAGTGTCGTGGGGAAATTTCTTTCCCTTCTACACTACCAGCTAGTAGTATCGCGGGTAATTTCTAAAAGGTCTAACATCTTCGTTCCCAGCGACACTACTATGAGATACCGCACTACAAATATACTCTACCAGTAGTGCCGTAGGGAATAATTCTGCACTAGCAACCCTTCTTACCCACCACACTACCAAGTCAAAACAAATGAAGATCGGTGAAACAAATGAAGATCGACAAAACAAATGAAGGATTTGTTTCATCGATCTTCATTTGTTTTGTCGATCTTCACTTGTTTCACCGATCTTCATTTGTTTTGTCGATCTTCACTTGTTTCACCGATCTTCATTTGTTTTGTCGATCTTCACTTGTTTCACCGATCTTCATTGGTTTTACCGACCTTCATTTGTTTTACCGACCTTCATTTGTTTTGTTGATCTTCATTTAATTCACCGATCTTCATTTGTTTTGTCGATCTTCATTTGTTTTGTCGATCTTCATTTGTTTCACCGATCTTCATTTGTTTTGTCGATCTTCACTTGTTTCACCGATCTTCATTTGTTTTACCGACCTTCATTTGTTTTGTTGATCTTCATTTAATTCACCGATCTTCATTTGTTTTGTCGATCTTCATTTGTTTCACCGATCTTCATTTGTTTGGTCGATCTTCATTTGTTTCACCGATCTTCATTTGTTTTGTCGATCTTCACTTGTTTCACCGATCTTCATTTGTTTTGTCGATTTTCATTTGTTTCACCGATCTTCATTTGTTTTGGCTTGGTAGTGTGGTGGGTAAAAAGGGTTGCTAGTGCAGAATTATTCCCTACGGCACTACTGGTAGAGTATATTGGTAGTGCGGTATCTCATAGTAGTGTCGCTGGGAACGAAGATGTTAGACCTTTTAGAAATTACCCGCGATACTACTAGCTGGTAGTGTAGGAGGGAAAGAAATTTCCCCACGACACTACCGGTAGTGTAGCTTGGTAGTGTGGTGGGTAAGAAGGGATGGAAAGTGGTATGAGTACCCATTGTGTGGAAGTATATCATAGGTAAGGCCGGAGGACCAAGATAATTTCTTATTACTCATGCATATTTTAGTTAATCATGACTGTTTTTGTTCCCAATGAATTTAGATTCATTGGGAACAAAAACAGTCATGATTTACTAAAATATGCATATAAAATAAAATTAGGATAAATTTTAGAATTTATCCCAATTTTATTTCATAATTGTGTGTTTTGCTGGCTAAGATGGAATAGTATTTTTGGTCGTTAATTAGTTGCGCGATTCAACTAGTTATTTTAACCAATTTTCATAAACAGCTTCAACAAAGACCAATGTGTTTAGGCATAAAAGCTAACACAAATATTCGTACATCCTCTGCAAATTATCTAGTCAATGATCCACAGGCGCCACTCAGTCGGCAACGCGCCACAAATAGGAAACATCAACGGCCCCCAAATTCGCGGGTATTTAATGTATAACCTTTTGGAGGGAAAAATGTAAGCGTGTACAAACTTCTTGTAAAATATTGTGCTTGTTGGTTGAATTTGTTCGTGAAATGGCATGTTTTTTTGTTTTGTTTTATAAATATTTGTGGATAGTCACACACAACATCGTCTAGCCCAAATAAAGCTAATATAAGCTTGTGCTATGGGATCTAGACGACTGATATACATACTTACATACATACATAACATCACGCCTGTTTCCCAACGGGGTAGGCAGAGACTATGGTTTTCCACTTGCCACGATCCTGACATATCACTTTCGCTTCTTCTGCTTTCATAAGTGTTTTCATACATGCTCTCCGATTAAGGGTACTCTTGACCTGGCCTTTTTCCAAAAGGTGTCCAATTTGGTCGACATAAGTGCGACGCGGTCGGCCCCTACCAGATTGTCCATTCACTCTCGCCTTATAAATCTCTTTTGTCAGTCTGTTTTCATTCATTCTCTCCACATGTCTTTTTCTATCTTAGTCACAACATCTTCTGTCAAACCGCAATGTTCCCTAATCACACAATTTCTTTGTTTATCCATCAATGTCACTCCAGCTATGCTTCGCAAACTTCTCATTTCCACTGCATTAAGGGGAGTAGTTGACAAAGTTTGCGAAAAAGAGGTGCAAATAAAGACGTTCTTCTCGGTATTAGTATACGAAAAATGACAGCCAAAAGTAGATTTGAAATCTACAAGATGTGTTCCAGAAGATGGTTTCATCAGAAATTGTGTATTTATTATAAATAACTAGTAAAACATCACTGAAATAGCCCATAATTTTTTAGAAGAAGTCGTTGTATGACATCTATTCATTAATGAATGATAATAAAATTTATATCAGAGACTAAAGAAAACATAGACCTCTAAAATGGTTTTCTTCAATTTTGAATTAGTATAAGTTTTAACTAATTATAACTAATAATGTATTCAAAGAATACATCACATTGCTTGCTTCCCCGCGCTCGCCCGAAAATCTAGTGCGGGGGGAGTCGTGTTGCTAGACGGACGTGTGTCGCTCTGGTCTGCAAAATATTCTCGTAAAATGTTATATTTTCATTCATGTACAGAGTAATGCGTGTAACAGAGCCAGAGCCCGAGTGATATTAGTTATATTATAGTTATTATTAACACACTGCTTTTTTGAGACACTGCTCTCAACCTAAGCTGAAAGAATTGACTCTTTTAGCTTATTACGTCTTGTGGGTCGCCACAAGTAGGCACCATCTACCGGCAAATTGGTTAAGGTATAAAAGTGAATAAAGTGAGTGCCCGCCGAGTTTCTTGCTAGTCTATATCTATACATAATAATAAAACTGTTGAGGGTCGAGAGTCTGAATATGGAAGCTATTTAAAAAAAAAAGAACGCGTTCTCTAATCGATACCTACTTAAGCCAAAATGAAATTTAAAATTTTCATGTCCGTCTGTATTCCGAATACGTATCACGCCGAAACTACTGATTTGAATAAAAATTGATCCGAGGAAGTTCAGGAGTTAGAGACATCTCAACTTCTCTAAACCTAGAATTCAAGAGTTCCTTTGAATTTGAGGATAAATCTAAACATGCGTATTGCTTTATCATTTTTTTCATTCCAATCGATTCTGTAGTTTCTACGTGGTACTTATTCGGGATACAGACAGACAGACAGACATGAAAATTTTAAATTGCATTTTCGGCTTCAGTATCGATTAGAGAACATCCTTCAATAAAATTTTTCAAAATATCTTCCATGTACAGACTCTCTACCCTCAACAGTTTTATTATAAGTATAGATAGGCCGCGCCGAGGGCGTGGACTGAATTGTTTTAGAATGTATTCTAAAATTTTCCACGGGGCTTAATCATTAAACTCTTAACTATAAGAGCTTAATGATGATCAAGTAGAATTGGTCGATGAAACTGTCTTTCTGGGCATAAAGTTAGACTCCAACTTGCAGTGGGGGCCTCATATCGAGAAAGTCTCGGGCAGACTGAGCTCTGCAGCCTATGCCGTTAAAAAGATCCGACAACTGACAGACATTAGAACAGCGCGTCTTGTCTACTTTAGCTACTTCCACAGTGTCATGACCTATGGCATACTATTATGGGGTAACGCTGCCGACATCGAATGTATCTTTGTGTTGCAGAAAAGGGCTGTCCGGGCTATCTATGGTATGGGGTTTCGGGAGTCATTAAGAGAAAAGTTTAAGGATATCAACATCCTTACTGTGTATTCACAGTACATATATGAAAACTTATTATATACTCATAAAAATAACAGTAAATTTATTAAAAATAGTGATATCCATAACCTAAACTTAAGAAATAAGAATAAATTGGCTGTACCTAGATTTAGGCTTAATAAAATAAGCAATTCTTTTGCGGGTAATTGTATTCGAATGTACAATACATTGCCGACAGCCATAACAGGTTTGTCAGTTAATAAATTTAAAAAACTAGTAAAGCTTAAATTGTGCCAGAAAGCTTATTATAGCATTAAAGACTTTCTAGAAGACAAGACTGCCTGGCAGTGACACGAATTGCTCCTTTCTACATTTAAAAAAAAAACTGTATTAGATACTAAGATGAATAAGAGGGACCGGACTGAGTTTCTTGGGGTGTTCTTCTCAGTCTGTAGCATTTCCGAACCCCCGGTAGAGTCACAAAAATTTTGACAAACCTAAATAATTTTTTAAAAATTTCAAAGGGAATAAATTTTATTTTATTTTATTTTATTTTATTTTATTTTGATTAAGCCCCGTTTTATTATTATTGAAGGATGTTCTCTAATCGATACTGAAGCCGAAAATGCAATTTAAAATGTTCATGTCTGTCTGTCTGTCTGTATCCCGAATAAGTATCACGTAGAAACTACAGAATCGATTTGAATGAAACTTTGAACGATTAAAGCTTATAATCCGAGGAAAGTTCCTGGATACTTTGATGCCGATATTCTGCGAGCTTCCTTTGGGAGAGGGGATGAAAGACAATATGGTTTTTTAGTTGTAATTTCACAATGCGTGGTGCGATTCCAATTTTTTTTTCAGTGTTATAACGGTAGTACTTTAAGGATTGCTTCACACAAGTTTCAGTGCTGAGAGTTTTGTAGTTCAGGAATTAGAGATATCTCAACTTTCTCAAAACCTATAATTCAAGGGTTCCTTAGATTGTGACGGTAAATCTAAACAGGCGTGTTGGCTGAATCATAAAAGAGCTTAATGATTAAGGCTGTTGTAAAATAATTCTGTCCGCGCCGAAGTCGGGGACTGAATTGTTTTAGAATAAACTTAATCTTTAAGCTCTTTTATGATAAAGCAAACAGGGCCGTTTCACACGCTGCTTGATGAGTCTGATGAAGAAGTGCCTCTCCTTTTGCAAACCTTATGTGACTTAAACGAAGTTGCGAGGGTCAGCTAGTTTTACAATATGCTTAATCTTTAAATTCGTTTATGATTAAGTAAACAGGGCAGTTTCACCCGCCGGTTGATGAGACTGATGAAGAAATACCTCATGTTTCATACACCTTAAGCGTCGTAAACGAAGTTGTGAGGGTCAGCTAGTTACATACATACATATGGTCACACCTTTATCCCCGAAGAGGTAGGCAGAGGCATATTATTATGTTCCCACTTTTCACCTTTTTAGAATTTGTCCCACGTAATAGGCGGTGAGCTGTATTGCCGTGTTGAGATAGACAGGCGCAGGTTGTGACTGCCTGCTGCTGTTAAAATTAATCAAGCCGCCACAACGGCCTTCAACTTCGCTTAACGACTGCCTTTTACGGGCAACCAGGACCAACGGCTTAACGTGCCTTCCGAAACACGGAAACAACGCTCAAATAACTGTCACAAAGTGGTCAAATGGATGGTCACCCATCCAAGGACTGGCCATAGTGAATGAGCTTACTACAGTGATCGCTTACAGAACACTAAGTCCGCGGTGCCACGAGCGCTTCTTATTTATACATAACTAGCTGACCCTCGCAACTGCGTTTACGTCTATTTTTGTTTTTTTGTAATAATAAAATGAAATGAAATTTTGTTCCAAAAGTAACAAAAATTTTAAGCGAGTGGAAGACCCCCCTTTCTGGATTTGTAATAATTTAAGTACAAAACAATGAATATATGAACATTTGTCTTTGTGAATTCGTCACATAGTTTTACGTAATGATCAATCACATTTTTTGCAGTGTATTTTTACTACACTTAAAACAAAGGAAAATTGAAATACAAACGTTCCTTTGTTTTTAATTTACTTTTCGCCTCTCTCTATAAAATAGAGTGCAGAGGGGCTTATGGCGAGACTTTGTCTGTAGTCTGTGACTCTGTTGCATTAAACTACGTCACTAGATCACTTGGATCATCCGTTCAAAGTTTGAAATAAAACAAAAATGACAACGTCAATCGGATTGAACTCTCACAATAAACGTTTTAGAGAGGGGCAGTCGGGTGAGACCGTCTCACAGCTTCTTGTTTATTTGGTGAAGCGAGGAACGCATTTCCGCTACTATTTTTCTTCTTCTTCCGTGGTTCTTTTACTCTGATGTCTCTGTAGTTGCGCTACTCTATGTCAGCGAGTCATACCGCCCATTTGCTCAAGGTCGTTAGCCCTGGGTATGGCCTTAATTTTACTTTCATGCGTCTCCTGCAACACCCAGCTTTCACTTCCATACATAAGTGTAGGCACAAGCACTCCTCTATGTACAGCCATCCTTGCCTTTTTAGACACATCCTGACTGCTCATAAAGGCGTGAATGGCTCCATTCACTTGATTTCCTGCCAAAACTCTTCGTTCAATATCATAGTCACACTTTCCATCTCTTACAAATTTTGACCCCAAGTACACAAACTCTTTTACCTGTTCTACTCTTTGCCCTTCGATGTAAATTGGGCAATTCGTCATATTTTCTTCTCTTTCAAAAACCATTACTTTCGTCTTTTCTACATTCACTTTCATACCTCTACTTTTAAGCGCATCATGCATTATGTTAACCATCAACTGCAACTCCTCCGCCGATGAAGCTAATATCACCTGATCGTCCGCGTATAGGAGGCATTTGATGGTCAGCTCTTTCATTTTCAAACCATACACACACTCTTGCAGTTCTTTCAAGCAGCTGTCCATATAGAGATTAAACAGACACGGTGATGCTACACAACCTTGCCTCACACCTTTTTCAATGTGAAAGAAGTCTGTGCAAGCTCCGTTTATCCTGACACAAGCACTGGAGTCTTCATACAGAGATTTCAGTGCTCGTATCAAGGTTCTGTTTACTGCATACCTGGACAGTGTTGTCCACATTTCATTCGTCACCACTCTATCATAGGCCTTTTCCAAGTCTACAAAGATGCAGTAGACTTTTTGACGTTTTGCCAACACCTTTTCAGCTACGCATCGTAAGGAAAAGACCTGATCCGTACACCCCCTTCCTTTTCGAAATCCTGCTTGCACATCCCACATTTTTCCTTCCGTTTCATTCATCTCTCTTTTTATCAGCACTTTTGCATATAGTTTGCCTACGACACTGAGCAAGCTAATGCCGCGGTAGTTCTTGCACTCTTGCTGCGACTCTTTCCCTTTGTACAGCGGTACTATGACAGATTTACACCATTCCTCTGGTACTCTGCCACTTCGCCAGCAAAGGTTAAAAAGGCGGTACAGCTGGCAAGCTACCACGCCACGTCCCGCTTTCAGCATCTCGACAGAAATCCTATCAATTCCAGCAGCCTTTCCTAATTTCATACCATTCAACGCTTCCACAATTTCTTCCATACTTAAATCGCTTTCATCATCAACTTCATTCCATTCCAAGACATGGGTCTCTCCTTGTAAATCCTCTTTTTCAAACAAACTTTCAAAATATTCCTTCCATCTTTTTAGCATACATTCTTCTCCTCTCACTAAACTTCCCTCACGGTTTCTGATGTGTTTTAGTTGTGATGCAGTCTTTTGAGCCCTCATTGATCTTATAGACTTCCAAAAAAAATTTATATTTTCTTGGAAGTTATCAGATAACTGACATACTTATATATTTCTAAATACATAACATATTATACATAGATTTGATTTATTTATTTCATTATTTATTATTATTCTCAAGTCACGCGGTTTCACCCACGTAGTTCCCGTTCCCGTGAGAAAATGTTGCCTATGTTCACCGCAAAGAGTGTAGCTTCCCAACAGAGAAAGAGTTTTTCAAATCGGTCAAGTAGTTTAGGAGTCTATTCGATGCAAATAAACAATCCAATCTTTTCTCTTTATAATATTAGTATAGATATAGATTAATTTGAAGTCTCACATTCGGTCGAGATTCAAACCTGCGTCTCTTCACAATTCAGGAGATCCACTTTAAGACTGCTAATCTATTGAGCCACTACGATTTCTTAATTTCATAGTGACTGTTCCATGAAGATCCAGTATTTCGACAAAAGCGCGGAATCCTCCATCCTATCCAAGAACATCCAATTGTAATATCCAAATAAAAAAATATTACTACACACCTACATGTGACTGTATACAAGCCAAAATATAAAGCCCTGGGACATCCTCCCAAAGGGCTTACCCGGCACTCCCAACCATAGGCTTTGAACGTAACGTGAGGTTTTATAGTCGGTAGGAGTCCGGCATAGCATTCATGAAAACTTCCCTCACGTTAAAAAAAAAAACAAAAAAAAAACATATTTAAGATTTTTATGTCTATCTGTTTGTTTGGTCTAGTCTAGGTTCTCTATCACCGGCTGGACCAATTTTGATGGGACTTTTCTGGTAGAGGAGTAATAATATATGAGTAACATAGGCATTAACATTAAAGACTTTCTAGAAGACAAGGCTGCCTGGCAGTGTCACGAATTGCTCCATTCTACATATAAAAAAAACTGTATTAGATACTAAGATGAATTGGGAGGGACCGGACTGAGTTTCTTGGGGTGTTCTTCTCAGTCTGTAGCATTTCCGAACCCCCAGTAGAGTCACAAAAATTTTGACGAACCTAAATTTTTTTTTAATTTCACAGGGAATAAATTTTATTTCATTTTATTTTATTTTATTTTATTATATTTTTAGGCTTCTTTTATTTCTTGTTATTAAATGACGATAACATCACGCGTACAAAGTCGCTAGCATCAGCAAGTGTTTCAAAACAGGAAAAAATGAATAATACGACGAAATGAATTATTCATGGTAAGTGGAGCGTATACCTTTCTCATTTCGTATGTTTTGTGTATACTCACGGTATCAATCACATTTAAACTCTCGAGGGGTAAGCAGATATGTGTATGTTTACAAGATTATGAAACTCTTAGAAACATATCTTTAAAACATTTATTGTTAACTAGCTGAGCCCGCAACTTCGTTTACGTCACATAAGGTGTATGAAAGGAAAGGTATTTCTTCATCAGAGTCATCAATCAGCGTCTGAAACTGCCCTGTTTGCTTAATCATAAAAGAGCTTAATGATTAAGTCTATTTTAAAACAATTAAAAATAGTCTTAATCATTAAGCTCTTTTATGATTAAGCCAACACGCCAGTTTAGGTTCACTCACATTCAAAGAAACCCCTACAATTAAAATTTTCAAAATATCTGATTCTTAAAAGTGTTATAACTCTTTTATTTCGAAACCGATTTACATAAAACAAACGCTAAATGTTAACTGGAGCAAACCTCAACACAATAAAAAAAACCGCATTGCAATCGGTTGAGCGGTTACTGAGATTAGCGTGCACAACCGTACAGACAAACAAATATACAGACATACAGACAAACAGACAAAAATTCTAAAAAACATTGTTTTGGGTTCTATTGCGTTCATAAAGCCCCCCTATAAAATTTTTTCTTATTTATCTTCCATGTACAGACAGCGACCTGTTACAATTTTATTATATGTATTGATGATGATATTGATGATGTGAAACATCATTTTTACGTTCTATGGCCATTTTTTTTATAATGTGGAATTCCTACATGGATGCTATGTCGGACTCTTACCGACTAAAACCACACAATATCTTACAATAGTGTCCCGAGTAAGCTCTCGGTAGGATCTCCCAGGATTAGCCTATGACCATCCTCAATAAATGTATTATCGATCTGTAAAAGAGTGTTTAAAATCCAGTCAATAGTTCCTGAGATCCTAGCGTTTACTCAAAGTCCTGGGGTATCCTTCCGAGGGCTTACCCGGGGTTCCCAACCGTAGGCTGTTAGGCAGGATACGTGAGGTATTTAGTCGGTAGGAGTCTGGCATAATATCGCTGTAGGATTTTCCTCACGTTGTTAAAAAAGGAAGCATTCACTTAATAATCTTTATTTATCAGTAACTTATTTTAGTACATCGATTTCGTTGAAATTTCCATTTAAGCTTTTGAGTGCTTGTGTTTGGTAATTTTGCTCTTCCTTTCACTGAAACACCTTAACACAGGCTACTTGTAGCCTATCGGGGAGAGCATGTACTCCAACCATCTTATTGTAGAAGAAGGATCTCCGCCATTATTATTATATTAATGCAACAATGTAAACCTACAATCTCAAATTATCTATACATATAATAAAGTGATAGAAAAGTCAAAACTGTACATTGGAAATATTTAAAAAAAATACTCGCTGGGTGTTCAACATAAGATACCGAAGCCGAAAATATAGTTAGATTTTTTTTGTCTGTTTGTCGGTTTGTCTGTTTGTCTGTTTGCTTTGCTTTGTCCGGAAGGATCTCGAAAAGTACTCAATAGATTTGATTCAAATTTTGAACAAATATTAACTAGGGGTAGGGTCTTCAAACAGACTATATATTATCACGCTACATATCCTGGGGGCTAAGCAGAGAGTAATCAAATTGGCAAATAGCATAATTTTCACGCGTACGAAGTCGCGGGCAACAGCTAGTTATGAATAAATGAATTATGAAACAAACTCTTCAGCTTTATTGGATGTATTATACGATGCTTACAATTCCATCATACTCGTACATAGTCGTTAACTTAGTGTTTCTTGTCATAACCTACATTATATGACTCATTTATAAGCTAGCTAGATTAACGGTTTACGATTTAAGGACCATAAACTACATATTTGGTCCACAGTGACGTCTGGTCCGGACCATTAAGTGCTTTAATGTTACCCTACAGTATTGAGAAGAGTAATGGCGCGTCACAATTCTATTCATATTTGACTAGCTTTAAAAAGTATATACATACATAATAGTCACGCTTTTATCAACGAAGGAGTAGGCAGAGGCATAGTATACGCCCACATTTCACCTTATAGTTTTATGTCCCACGTAATAGGTGGTGACACGTATTGCCGTTTTGAGATGAACAGGAGCAGGTTGTGACTGCCTGCTGTTGAATTTTTCAAGCCACCTAGAAAGGCCTTCAACTTGGCTTAACGACTACCATTTTACTGGCAACAGGGATCAACGGCTTAACGTGCCTTCGGAAGCACGGAAACGCTCAAATAAATGTCACAAAGTGATCACAGGGATGGTCACCCATCTAAGGACCGGCCATAGTAAAAGTTGTTACTGCAGTGATCGTTTACAGAACTCTGAGTCCGCGGGGCTACGAGAGCTTTACCGTTACCATGGGAACTTGTTGCCGGGATAATGAGTTCTTTTTGATATTCCAGATTAGTTATAGTTATAATCTATCCCTTTCCCGAAATTCAGCCAGATCTGACAAGCCGTTAGAGCGTGAAAGAGTAACAAACACCCAGTTAAAAGTTTGACCCTATGTTATTTATGTTATTAAAAATGTTCATTGTTGTGTACAATATTGTAAAACAAATTTTCACCAATAAATCGTAACTTGTGCCAACACTAACAATAATTTTCCGGTTGAATAGTGTTGTGAAATAAACACTCGATATTAACTCTCAGTGACCCGTTCAGGTTCAGGTAGCTGCGTTAAATTTGGACTAGCCGTTGAATATTTTACACGCCGTGATGTGCGATGCTCGCCTCGCCCTGAGTTATGTAATAGTGATGTACTTGACCGGTTTTATCGATAATTTTAGTGTCAATATTAAATTTAATCGTGTTCATTATTATGGCAATGAATCCAAGTAAGTTTTTCCTCTGCTAAAATTCTGCGGTTTTTCCGTAGGCGGGTTTTCGATAATTATAATTAATTAATTTAATCATCAGTAGCTTGTACATTGTACATGGCAAACATAGTTGTCGTGTTTTATGGGTAACTATTATACATACGTTAATCAGATCAGTGTGCATTTTTTTACGTGTTGAAATTCTCATTGAAGTCATGTCGGACTCCTCTTGATAAAACCACACAGTTCCTTCCCATCTGCCTGCCGAGATTTTCAGGTATGCCCTCAGAAGGATAGTCTCAGGACCTCTGAAAGGCTTCGTTCAACATAACAAACCCTTCTTACAGGTTTGGGTTTTATCAAATTCTCTATCTTAGTGAGTTTTGTGCCTGGTTGTTTTATTCATTGATTCGTAGTCGTTTATCCCAAACGGTTTCGCTGATCCGGGATCCTTATACGGCATATTGGTCAGGTCAATTAGGTGCAACGGCACTTTTGATTTGTCATTGGTCAACAGTGTCATTGGTAAACTTTTGATTTGTCATTGGTCACAGTGGCCGCATATGACTTATAGTTGACCAATGGCAAATCAAAAGTTCACTCTTTTTTTTAACGTGGGGGAAAATCCATCTTGGATGCTATGACTCCTACCGACTAAAAAAACTCACGTAACGCCCAACAGCCTAAGCCTTTGGAAGGATGTCCCAGGACTCCCAACAGAACCACGGCCGCCATTGCAGCCTCGCCCAGGGGACGGTTTGGGTGCTATCCCGCGTTTTTGGGGGGTTTCGGGTGTGATCCAGTTTCTAAGGGGGGGGGGGGGGAGCGGTGCGTGCGTGAATCCCTCACGTCCCGCTACCGTCATGGGCCTGCTTCTGTAAGGACGGTGAGCAGCCCTCTCACCCTCCTCAGGCCCCCGGTCATAGAGGCCGATAGTCCTCGACGAAGGCGCCGCCTGCGGAACTCGGGTGGGAGAGTTCTCTCCCGTACCCGTCCCGCCGCCTCCTTCACTCACCATGACCTGCTCGCAGAAAGAGGCAGCGCAGTCCCACTTACTCCCCCTGGAGAGCATGGCTCGCACCATGGCCTCAAGCGAGAGAGTAATCAAAAGTAGATACTAAACTTAATGTTGTGTTTACACAACAGTCAAAGCAGCTAGATAGGTATTTATTTTGTGTTTCACATTGATGAACATCATCATACCAAGTATAATAACATAACACTCATATTACCCCGTGGCGTCGATCACACGTTGAATATTTTACTAACAACGCTGATCTCCATACTAACCATAGAGCAACGCGACCAGTACAAGGGGCGTAGACATAGCATGTTTGTTCTTAGATTACATATGTGTCTGTCATATGTTGCGGAGCGAAATCGTATTCATATACACCATACACCAATATAAAAGTAATCAGCTGTTAATATGAAAAATAAATATACCTAATAGTATTACATACAGCTAGGCAACTTTCTGCCCCCCAGCGAGCAAGCTTACCCACCCCGCTACAGCTGTCATATATTTGGAAGGTATTTTGAGGGAACGTTTGCTATAACGTTAGTGGTCGCACACACATTCAAGCTCTGTACAAACATAACGTGTTTTTAGTGTAGGTGACAGAATTGAAAACAAATCATTTCGAAAAATTATTATGGAACTTACACAAAATAATATACTCATTATTTTGACACACACACACCCACGTAATTTTTTTTTAATACGCGCGTGTGTGTGTGTGTGTGTGTGTGTGTGTGTGTGTGTGTGCATAAGCGTAATCCCTTTGTAGTACGCTTTGACAAGGGAGAAAGTCTACGTATGGCGTAACCAACCATGTTGCTCTATGATACAAACCCTGTATAAAATTCATACCTTACCTTTTGCGTTCTATATTAAAATCTGAAGAGATTTTTAGATCTGTACGAAAAAGGGGTCGGTTTTAAAATTAACCTGTTGGTTTTATATTTTTAGAGTTCCGTAGCTTATGCTTCTTACGTACGTAGGTACGTACGTAAGTAAGCAACTTTCAATATGGCCAGTCCTTGGACGGGTGACCATCCGTATGACCACTTTCTGATATTTATTTGAGCGTTTTCGTGCTTCGGAATGCAAGTTTAGCTGTTGGTCCCGGTTGCCACCTATTACGTGGGACAAATTATTTTAAAAAAAGGTAAAATTTGGGCCTAATATGCTTCTGCATACCCCTTCGAGGGTAAAGGCGTGACCCTATGTATGTATGTATACCTTATGATTAAGTTATCAACCAGGACGCTAGGCATGAGGGTTTACTATACTATTAATAATACTAAACAGTTTTGAAAACACTTTGACACAAGAAATAAAAACATAAAAAATAAGCATTTAACCTTTGGAAATCAATTTATAGGGATCTGTACCCTAATAATGGATTCTTATTGAGTTTTTGACAATGTCATTTTGGTAGTACGTTTCAACACCGCAGCAGGCTTACCACCTATTCTGTGAGAAAACAGGCACAGTTGAAAATGTGGGCGTATACTACAGCTCTCATAAATTTTAAATATGAAAAAGAATTGGTTTCGAGCAGTATTCGAACCTGCGTCTTCTCACATACCGTGCGGATGCCTTAACCACTTGGCCACCGAAACCTTCTCGGAATCAACCAAATTATCCACCTTATATGTATACGTCTTGGGGCGACGTCGCAATTCCTTTCCATAAAAATATGATTAGTCAGCATACTAATTGCTTTTCAAAAAATATCTTAGTACACCTGTCTTCTTTCGGGAATATACAGGTAGGTATGGTAATTATTTTAATGTGAATGAGAATTAATATCAAGAAAATACAGATAGCACACCTCTACGTTATATTACGAAGATCCTCGAGTACGAGTAGTTTGTATTAGATTTCTAATCAAATACGTGGTACGCTCAAAGGAAACGCTTCTCCCAATATATTATCATAAGCTCTTGAATATCATTGGGTTCCGTAGAACCAGTTCAATAATTTCGGACTGGTAATGCTATAGGATTGAAACCTTGTATATGTTAAGCTTTAGGAGTAATTTCACAGAGATATTGAAGCGCATTTAGCATAATATATACCTTTGAAGCAAAATAGAAGTTGGAGGCACCAACTATCTCGCTAAAGTAAAATAATCTTAATAAGAATCTTCTTAAATATTATTTGATGGTTGGCTGTGTTGAGTGGTGAGACCCCGCCTTCTTCTGGATAACCTTTGGCCATGGCTGCGCACTAGTTTCCGCTTGTCTGTAGCTTTAAAATGAGTTATTTAGCATGTTATCTATCTATTCACTGACATCGTGTATACTCGGTGTTTTGCCAGTGCCGTGGTTATGCTTCTTTTTTTGAAAGCTCCCTCTATGTTCATGAAAGTGCCGAGGCACATTGATTGATTGATTCTGGATGACCTCTTCTATTTTGTGTACCACTGCATGTAGTGCTGAGTCTGTAGACTTGCCGGGGGCAATATGCGCGTTGGTTGGAATGCAGTGTCTTATTTTGAAGGGCCGTCTCTCTGTCACACAATCTTTCCAGAGTTTTTAGCAGGAAAGACGAAGGGCTTATCGGTCTGTATAACCAGAGGTCCGAATCACAAATATAAACCCTTTACCGGGTATTGGTATAAAGATCACTTAGACCTCTCTCCACAGTCAGGGTCACAGTTCCATTCATTGTCTGGCGTACAGATACTAAGTAGCTGACAATATCAACTTGTGTCCTCCGGCCTCCCCCATTTTATCACTGCAGGGAAGACTTCATCCTGTCCTGGAGATTTGAAGGACTTGAAGTTGTTAATTACCCATTCAGATTTTTGTAAGTTGACAGAATAGAATAGAACAGGTCTTGCGAGCTCCCACTGGACTTCTTTTGTGGATACGTATTCCACCAGCCACATGAGTGTCTGCAGCAATTGGCATCCTGTGAAGTGCGTTTGAATCAAAATACTCTCGGCTTCTTTTCATGATAGTTTACGTTAGTAGAATGATGTAGTGGTAATTTATATGTTATTAATTTATTGTTTTCGAGTAATTAAGTGATGTAGTGGTCATTATATAATGTTAATTTGCCTTTGAAAATTGCCGAAAGGCGAAACCAGTCAGGTGTAAAATAAATAAATGTTGTGGAACAGTACAAGTGCCGTTAATGAATATGTGCAGCAGGTTCCACCAAGTGCCATCCATCAACAGTATAAATAATTCTTTTCATGGGTTGGTCAGGCCGCCGCGCCGTCAGGTTTCTTTATAGATACGGACAGCTCTGTCTCTTGTTTGGCCAGTATTAGTCTGACTCTAGCAGAAGTTTCTCCAAGACTTGGTACTTCTGTATCTCAGTCGCTACTTGTATTTTGCTTTAGCGGCTTTATAGCCGTCCCAATCCTGGTCTGGTTCCTCACAGGTGTTCCATAATTACCACTTATGAAATGGGGTGTTAATATGTTATTATCAATACCACACGAATAGTGACTACCTGCCTTGCGTATAATACCTACACCTACGCTGTTCGTGAAGAAAATAGTGCAACTGTAATAGCTTATAACTTGGTCAGTTTTCGTTAGATTCATTTAATTTTTTTTATACAGTATTTTGAAGCGAAACTCTAGTCGGGGTGTCTGAGCTTTGCACTATACAAAAGTTCACGTTGTATATCGACCATAAATATTTATATCCTACTATCCTACTAATATTATAAATGTGAAAGTTTGTGAAGATGTTTGGATGTTTGGATGTTTGTTACTCAATCACGCTCTTACGGCTGAATGGATCCAGCTGAAATTTGGTATAGGGATAGAGTATAGTCTGGAATAACACATAGGCTACTTCTTATCCCAGAAAATTGTTTTCACGGGAAGCTGGAACGGGAACCAAAATTCACGCGGGCGAATCCGCGCGCATCAGCTAGTATATTATATTATACGTCACAAAGTACTAAGATTGTTTGGTCACGCTAGAATTAGACTATTTTTGTTAATTTTTTCGTATTCAAAAATGGAACATCGAGCGACATGACCACTCTCTGAGAGCCTCTCGGCGGTACTAAATCGTATTTGTTCGCGTATCTGCATTTATAGGGGTTCACAAAATACTTTGTAAAAAAAAATCTGTATCTAGTTACTTATAAAGAAATATTTTTATTGTCAGAGGTGAAGTTCTGACATAATATTACATAATTATCATAATGATTTAAACTACAGAAGCTGGTGAAAAGACTACTTTATTGTGGTGAAAATTCTCAGTATTTGAGCAAACTTGACAGTCATTTTTCTCCAAAAAAAGGAACCTACCTGATATCAGGTTATTCTACAAACAGATAGCCTAGGCCTTTTGCAATTGCTTCGTATCCCTTGCTCATTAAATTTATCAGCTATTTGACATGAATTTAAGCATCGAAATCGATGCAAATCGTATGATTTGAAAAACCTTGTTCACTTTCGTTGATATTAACCATATGTAATCTGTTGTTAGGTAAAATATGTTTTATAAAACGTTTAGAGCGCTAAATTTTCTAAGTATGTTAGTGAATACCATGTTTGTACGATAAATATTTAATGACTTTAAACGCAATGAAAAGTATGGTTTCTGAGCAAAACGTGGGGCGAAATATGTTAACCCTCTTAAGTTGAAATCCGTTTGAATATTTCTAAAAGAGGGTCGCATATTAATAACCAAAGATGTAAAAAATCCTGTAAAGTGTTCTGTTTTATACATACCTACCATGAAATTAAATAACTTAACTTTAATTTATTAAAGTTAAACTTAATTTAGTAAAAAAGTTTGAATTTATAGATTAATTTAAAAAAGTTTAATATTAATTAAATAATTATTTCTATTTAATTAATTAATTTTTAATATTTCCTACATGTAAACGGTCACCCGCTATAAATTATGCCTGATTTAGAAATGGGTGACCATTTTCACACATACCAGCGTATTAGTGCTTCGAAAAGTACCGTAAGCCCAACTGCACTTGTTAAGCCAAAATGAGCGCTTTAAATGGTGACTTGAAAATTTCAACAACTTGCTTATGTCCATTTTAACATGGCAATAGGTTCACCACAGTCACCACCTATTAAGAAGGACTATCCCGGGTATATCTATAGGCTATTATGTTCTATATATTCTGGTTGAAAGTTTCATCTATACTTCTATACTAATATTATAAAGAGGAAAGATTTTAATGTTTGTTTGCATCGAATAGGCTCCAAAACTACTGAACTAATTTGAAAAAATCTTATACTATTGGGAAGCTTCACTATCCCTGGGTGACATAGGCTATATTTTATTCCCGTATTCCCACGGGAACGGGAGCTACACGGGTGAAATCACGTGATGTCGGCTTGTTAAACATAAACAAATTCAACAATTTTCATGCAAAAACTGCCCCACATTTTTCCTCATCTTACCTGAAAATCTGAAGTTTAACAACACAAAGGCGTAATCCACATATATACGTTAAACTATGCAGAAATAGAGTCTGTATTGTGTAAAATATTATAACACAATAAATATAAAACTAGCAGGCGGCTCCATTGAGAGCGCGCCGTTTTGCAGCACAAAGAGACCGGCGCCTTTTCACTTTAAAATGTGAAATTGTACAGAGTAGGTTGTTGTAGAGATTTCGTTCTCTTGTATTTCATAGACCCTTTTTCTATTGGAGCCTTAGACACCTTAACCTAATACCTAAAGTAGTTGCTCCATTCTTTAGAGTTAAAGTAGTTGCTCCATTCTTTAGAGTACTAGCGCGTAAAATTTCGGACTAGACGTATAGTTAATGGAGACGGTGCGGAAGGTTCGCGTCCAGCCGCCATGCGTCAGCTTAACATCGTTGGGTTCAAAAACATGAAAAATAGTCTCAATCATTTGAATTTTATAAACATAGTGGTTTGAACAAGTAATCATTATTAAGTTGCTGTGTGTGGGCTTCACCAACCTGTTTGAAGCTACTGCGTCACAGTCATTTCACTGTCTTTTTTTAATTTGGACTGTAATTATTTTAAATTGGACTCGAATCGATTATAATCAGGAGGACCTTACCTATTTATCTAGCACTGTCACAGCGGGTAGCTGAGTTTTACCCATTCAATTGTGTTGTCTCGATTTGACGTGTAATTGGCACTGATTGTGAATAAGTACAACAAAGAAAACAAGGTTTTTGAATTCAAACAGTGGTTGCTAATAACCATTGGTTCTTGTTTATTATGCCTAACATAGGCTGACGGTTTTTGTGCCATTAATAAATTTGAATTTCTTTGATACTCTGTGTTATTTTACTACTCTGTACAAATTAATGCAGGGGAGTCTCGGCGTTAGCTGAAGGCTTCCTAAGATCAGATTTTGCTTTCACACTAAAGATTCGCGAGCAGCTCCTTTATTTAAAATATTCTAAATTAGTGTTCATGTACGAAATTTTAAACGTTACTTTTGTTTGGAGTTGGAATCTTTAGAGTGTTAGAATGCAAATAAGATAGTTCAATACTGTGGGATATTCAAGATAAAGGCATATAATCCAAAATAATAAGTAAATCTATACTAATATTATAAAGAAGTAAAGTTTGTGTGTTTGTTAAATTGTAAGGGGTAATCTCGGGATCTACTGAACCGATTTTAAAAATTCTTTCACCAATAGAAAGCTACGTTATGATGGAGTGTCATAGGATATATAGCATCACGCTACAACGAATAGAAGCGGAGCAGTAATAGTAAATGTTTCAAAAACGGGGGAAAAGTTACGCGACGGAAGCAAATGTGACGGGAACAGGTAATACTCTCTCTTATGTGGCGCAAACGAAGTTGCGCGGGTCGGCTAGTATAATATAAAGTTAAAAGTAATATAAAGTACTAGCGGACGTCACGCGGTTTCACCCGTGTAGTTCCCGTTTCCGTGGTAATACGGGAATAAAATATAGCCTATGTTCACCGCAAAGAGTGTAGCTTCCCAACAGTGAAAGAATTTTTCAAATCGGACCAGTAGTTCTGGAGCCTATTTGTTACAAACAAACAAAAAAAAAACAAAACTTTTCTCTTTATAATATTAGTAAAAACTACTATTAAGTAGGTAAGTAAAATATGATCACGACGCGAACTCAGTTTAAGGTTCAGATTTTTCAGGTTTTTTTTTAAATTAATGTCTGAAACGATTATACTCCTCCGAAATTTCAAAATCTCAGTGCAGGCTAAAAGTAATCCACCCAATAACCCTGAAACCTTTTTCCAACCCACCCCCAAAACTTGCACACCTCCCATTGTAAGAAGTTACCCATGATTAATAACCTAACTCCGCAACTTATACGAGTTACTACCAAACGTGTCAACAACTATTGGTTTATTGGGAGATAGTTAATTATCGTTATTTAATAACTAGTTGTGACTTACGGCTTGTCTCTTGACTTTAAATCCTTTTTCCATTTGAATTTTTTTATACTGACTTCGCCAAATTGACGCCGCCCGCCTTATGAAAAGCCATAGCGATATATAGCAATTCGGGGCCACTCTCAGAAAAGTGGGCTGTTCAACTTTGAAACCGTGTCTATGGTTTCATTGGTTTTAATATTTTGAGGTTAGAATTTGACATTTACAACCCTTCTCTGCATTGAAGGCAGCGTAGAGGTTCAAAATATTTATGTGATGCACAAAAAAAATGCGTTTGAATTCGTATGTTTCCTAAAAATATAATATTTTATCAGTACAAGCTTTTAATGGCGTGATTGGGGTTAAATGACGCTGTGTAAATAATGTCCCACAATGTTGATTTGTTGATCTTTGTTAATTTTACAATAAATATTGATTTTCGTTAAATTTTTCATTACGTTATATCGGCGAATCATTTCACTCCTCCTCCACTCTTACAGGATTACAGCGGTTCTAAGTTACTGCGATTTGACCTGAAATGGGGTTGTCTTTAAGGGTCCAACTAAGCGCCTGGGAAAAATCATGCGGCTTGCACTCTACTATCTCCGCAGTCTCCCCCCTCCCTTTCACCACGTTTGGCAAATTATTTTGTAGATGCGAGCTAAGAAAGTTAACCCAAAACGCTAAGCTGACACATAAACAATTACTTACTGGTAATAAAACAATATCAGCTCCACACACTAAATCAATATACAGCCTAACTACATAAATCTCTGCGATATGACGTCATCGCGGCACGATCTTTAACCAATTAGGCCTCAAACTGGTTGTCAGCGACGAGCGACGGCAACAGCGGCGCGGGCGCGACAACTTGTGCCCGAACTTGGTCTCAGTGGCAATTTTGAACCTACCTACAAATATTTGCTTCCTTAGGCGTGTTTTATCGCCTGTATAATGGATTATGCTCTGAGGAATTGTTTGATATATGCCTACAGCTACGTTATATCATCGCACCGCTCGACACAGACGGGGTGTTCATTCTCATACTTTACGTTCTGAGCGTTCGAGCACAGCGGAATGAACTCCCAGCCTCGGTTTTCCCAAACACCAAAAGTTTAAGTTCTACAAAGGGGGTCTTAGAAGGTTGTTGCAAAAGTTTATAGGCTACGGGACCACTAGTCTCCCTGGTGGGTCGGGTCTGCCACCTTAGTGGTATAAAAAATAGATATCTACAGTAACGTAAATTATTGGAAAAAGTCTAAATAAAAACAAAGAGGATCGGTACTACGCCAACTTATCACGTGACCAGAGCTAAACGTAACTGCCGCTGTCAGCCAGTTCACATCAATAAGAAATTCATGCGATGGGCTCGATAAACAGTTAAGCGACTTGAGTCAATATCATGTGTCACATCGATGCATACACGAGTGCAAAGAAATCACGCACATTGAAAGCTACTTTAAGTCATATTTTGACAGACTTGTCAAGTGCATATCAACCGTGACGGGGGCCGATTGGAACGCCGCTGTCGCCGTCACTCCCCTCTACTCCTATCTGTTCTGTTGACTAGTTCTGTTGGCAGAACTATTGGTAATATTATTCCCATTAGTTCTGTGAATTATAAGACATGCTTTACACCTGACTTACTTAAACTATTCCGATTACCTGTACTGTTGAGTTGTTCTGTTGGCAGGACTATTGGTATTATTCCCGTTAGTTGTGTGACTCATAAGACTATGCTTTTACCCGCGACTTATCTTTCAACTATTCCCACTCCGCTCGCCGCTGATATTGAGCTTGAGGCCTTACGTGAAGAAGGAATTCTTGTCACGTTGTTGTACGACGTTGATAGACAATATTCTAGTGAAGAACGTCGAGATTGAAGAATGTTTTCGTTTATTGTATTTTGAATTCAATATGAAGAAATACATAGAGAATAGATCAGATATAGATATGTATCTACAAAGTTGGCAGTTCAAGAGTACGCCCTTGTCGAACTCCGAGTAAAGAAAGCGTGGTTGAATGAGTAAAACACATGCGCATGTTTACCAGCGCACGTGATATTCTATTTCCCAAGTTTCCATGTCTTCTTTATTTTACAACTGACATGGTATACTGCCAGACAGCTTACGCCCCATAAAAACTTGAAACGCCCAGCCAGCACGTGTCTTCTTAACTAACCCGTATTCTTTAGGCGTAGCGTGAAGAAGTAGAGATACATCATTGGGCAGTCAACTGGAGAATTGAGGACCACTGTCAATAGTTCTGGACTTTTAAATGAATGCCCCGAATTCGTGACATCATTTTGTCTAGCTAAATCTCTACTCCCTACTTATCTTACTAATATTATAAAGGTGAAAGTTTGTGAGTGTCGATGTGGATACTCTTTCACGCCCTAACGACTGAACGGATCTAGCTGAAATTTGGTACAAGGATAGAATATGGTCTGGAATAACACAAAGGCTACTTTTATCCCAGGAATTAGTTCCTACGGGAAGCGAGACATTTTACGCAGGCGAAGCTGCGGGCATCAGCTAGTATTATTATAAATGCGAAAGTTTGTGAGTGTGGATGTTTGTTACTCTTTCACGCTCGAACGGCTAAACGGATCTGGCTGAAATTTTGTACAGATATACACTATAGTCTGGAATAACACATAGGCTACTTTTTATCCCGGGAATAAGTTTTCACGGGAAGCGGGAACTGTAACAAAACTTCACGCAGTGTCTCTCTGTCGTCTGTCTGTTACGCTTTCATGCCTAAACGGCTGGAGCGATTGAGATGAAATTTGGTATAGGGATAGTTTGAGGACCTGGGAAGGACATAGGCTACTTTTTAACCGACTGGACAAGAAGAAGGTTATGATTTTACGCGATAACGATATCCATGCGGTCGAAGCCGAGGGGAACAGCTAGTATTTTATTAAAGTCCATTAAAATCCTCAGTGTTGAAACATTCCCATATTTTGCATATACTACATAAAGTAAGCTAGTACATACGAGCTCAAGTCGCGGCTGTAAATCTAATGGCGCATTGCAAATGCAACCTTCGCGAATAAGGCTATGTATACACAATATAGAGTTGATAATATCCTGAAATTATTTATTTTCCAATATATCTTTAGAAATGACATATAATTCTATTGATTATATTGACCTTTAAAAGGATTTAATACATAAAAGTTAGTGGTTAATTGCAAGGTAGAAAATATCATTATTTATTTACAACTTTATTTATACTAACGACTTTCATGCAAAAAAAAAATGGGGAAAAAATCTCAAATTCTAATTTTAATTATTTATTAATAAAACAATAAAAAACAAACTTGTTTTTAGCCTATTTCATAACGATTCTAGTGGTTATAAGTATAATGATACTAATAAAAGCTACTAAACAAAAGACAAAATGTTTCTTTCAAAAGTAAGAGTATTTTACAATCTAAATATATATAACTCGAAGGTGACTGACTGGCTGACTGACATAGTGATCTATCAACGCACAGCCCAAACCACTGGACGGATCGGGCTAAAATTTGGCATGCAGGTAGATGTTATGACTTAGGCATCCGCTAAGAAAGGATTTTGATAAATTCTACCCCCCAAGGGGAAAAAATACGGGAAACGGGAACAAATTTTACGCTGGTGAAGCTGCGGGCATCAGCTAGTAATTACTATAAGTCATCAGGGAGTGATGGCTTGCCAATACTATTTTCATGTTCTGTTTTTTCTTAGATAATAATTATCTTATTTATATAGGACATTTAAAAATTCAACGGGTACTGTGAGGTGCAGAATTGTGCTTGTAATCATATCAATGTAATCAGCATAACAACTGACCATTGGTCAACTTAGACTACTCCCAGTCTTCATTAATTTGAATCAGTTTTCCTTTTCTTTTTTACAGATGACTTTGACGCCGCAAACGTCGGTATTGCCTATTCGCAGCTTTATTATATTAAGTCCAGCTAATAACTAAATTAGAACCCAACCGAACCCTTAATTTATTTAGCCTAAAATCTTCGATTTAATTAAGTTTGTCGTTCGCTGAATTAATTTATTACACGAAAATTGGACGAAATTAATTACTATTCGTTGTAGCTAACGACTCATTCTGAAAATTTAATTAGTCGGCTTAGACTTTAAGGTCATCTTTTTGTGTCTACAAAATAAACTTAAACTATTTAACGTCTTAAATGCCAGACGATAGTATACTAGGTAAATTAGTTCACTTGGTGTGAAAAAAATAGTTAGAACTCTTCCTATTCTAACTTTACAAGTGTAAAATACATTTAAGATCCTATTTTAAAATAAAACGCGTTGAACACATACTTTTTCGAGTTTTTAGTCAGTAAAATTTTGCACGGCAAGATTTGCATTTAAGTTAAATAAATAAAAATATATAAACAAATAAAATGCTTTATTCTTTATTTATTTTTAGTTAATAGTAAACGTATCTTTATTTATTTTTAGGGTTCCGTAACCAGACGGTAAAACCGGGAACTGACTGAGGGACTGAGACTTCGCTTTCTGTCGGTCTATCTGTCTGTCACAAGGCTGTATCTCGGAAATCTTGATAGCTAGAGAGTTAAAGTTCTCACAGATGTGTATTTCTGTTGCTGCTAAAATAACAAATAAAAAATATTTAATGGACTCCCATACAACAAACGCGATTGTTTTCCAATTTTAGTACAGAATAGCGCGCACGAAGGCGCGAGTTCGATAAGCACTTAGCAGGTTTTTTATTCAATCAAAATTTTCTCTGTAGCTAGTTCTCTTTCAAACTATTGTGACATTTTTGAAGAGACTACAACGAAACAAGAAAGATAAAAAATGAAAATAAAATCAAACTAAAACAGGTGTATTAACAGCTCTATAGAATTGTGTCAAAAATTCTATTTGGCTTGGTGCAGTGGAGAATACGTTTCGGGATTCTCTTATATATCGCACATCCATATCTAAAGAGCTGCAACTCAAAAATCGCATTTTTTGAGATAAGCACACCACCGCATTCTTTATCCGAATACCTATCCACCAATAAAACAGACTTAAAAATAAGTCCACTACTCGCTGCTAGATAGCACCAAGTGTCCCTTTAGTTACACGAGGGAGCCCCGCTCCCTTCCGCCAAAACAGAGACATCGCTAGTTGCGGCCTAAACTACAAGCGAATTACACGGGTCCATCGTAAACAAAAGGGAATTATTTTGAGTTCTATCTGTACCGTTGAAATTTCAAGCACTATTTATTTTGAGTTGCCGACTTTTAGACGACTTTTAGACGTTTAGTTGCTCAGTAAGTAACTACGCATCTTGAGTTAAACCCGTATAGCTGGCAGGGTAAGTAAAAGTTTTAAGTTTATTTAGAGATCTTTCCATACTGTTGCTACATTTTTGAATTCGTAGTTGTGTCCGTTTAGTTGAGTCATATTTTAAAGCGTTATATTTCTTTAAAAAGCCATTTAATTGAAACATTTTTGCTATTGGCGGTTAAAATCTTGTAATCTTATTATAATTTCATTTTTATAACTAGAATTTCTATAGCATTTTACTCAATTACTGCATTTTTTTTAGTTACGTCTCTTTAGTTGGATTTTGCCAAAATAATTTCGCAATATCGCTAATAACATCGAAAATGTTCTTTTGTTGACTCTTTTAATGCGATTTGATGCACAAGACCCTATTAATAAGTAATAAAAACCTTCGATTTGCCGGCGACATCGTCATAGTGGCGGAGACGCTGGAACAGTTTAGTGGAATGTTGCCCAGCCTAAACGTTGCGTCTCGTCTCGACGTGTTGGTCTCGGCATGAACTTGGAGAAAACCAAGGCCATGTTTAATGAGCACGTCACGCCGCGCCGGGACCAATCTACGTCGAAGGATCGAGGCTTGAGGTTGTCCAAGAGTATACATATCTTGGGCACGTTATCACGTTAGACAAGGGCAATCTGGACAAGAAAATCGCTAGAAAGATCCGTTTGGGTTGAGCAGCGTTTTTTCAATGCGCCTATAGCACAGTGCGTGAAGACGAAAGTCTACAAACAACCAGTGCGTCCTACCAGATATGACATACGATGCCAAGACGTGGACACTTACGGTGGGGCTAGTTTATGCCCTTAAAGTTGCACAGCGAGCTATGGAACGAGCCATACTTGAAATATCTCTGAGGGATAAACTCCGAAGGTTTTTCGGCGGAGAGCCGGAGTGGTCGAAATAGCTCGCAGAATAAGCACATTAAAGTGGCATTGGGCTGGCCACATCTGTAGAAGAACCAACGACCGAATGGAGCAAACGGGTTCTAGTGTGAAGACCGCGACTCGGTAAATGTAGGGTAGGACGTCCACCCGCTAGATGGACTAATGACCTGGTAAAGATTGCAGGCTGGGACTGGATGCGAAAGGCTCAAGACCGGGTACTGTGGCGTGAACTGGGAGAGGCCTATGTCCAGCAGTGGACTACTACAGGCTGCTTGATTGATGATATTTAGTACATACTCGTATTTTAGATATCTACTTACAGTTTATTCTTAAATGTAAATGATTTTTGATGTGCATATAAAATTGTTTTCCACAAAAAGGAAGTTTATTATTTTTTTTTATTTATAAGAAAATTATGTTTGTTGCTATATATTTTATAATTCAAAGGTACAAAAGTGACTTTCATTAGTTGTTTTAACCACTATCAATAATATATTTACACTTACTAAAGTTAACTTATCTTTTCTTCCTCATTGATCATCCAATATACTCCTATTGCTGACCTCAGATCACTCTATTAAATTGGACTAATTAAAAATAACACATAATGCTATTACGTTTTGAGTTTATAGTGTTTCGTCAAAAGAGAGTTAAGTACAAATTCAATTCACCTATATAGACTCAACTCAAAATAATATGACAAAACACACCTACATTGTCAAGCAATAGGGCAATTACTCGAAAATTCCAATTTTCAGCCCCAAAACATGATTAAAATGAAAGAATCGTACAATTTTATTCAATCTTGCTGCGCACAGAAAACATAATTCTATACAGAACACTTCTACAGTGCATAGGGGTCGAGCAATCAGTTTTTTGCATTTTCCCAAAAAAGTGCTTTTTTGAGTTATGCTCTCTTTAGATCTAGGTGTGCGATATTTATTATCTGTGCTCTCTAGGACATGAGGACGTGAGATATGCTCTATGTAGAATATGCTTTGAGACAATTTTGGGTCTGCAGAATACAGCACATACCTATTAACTTTTGTCGAAAAATACCTTTCATCATAGCAGTCTACTAATTCTCTGCATAGTTTGGGTTCGAGTGACTATGCAGTGCCTTTTTTAACGCTAAGAAAATCCTACATAGATGCTATGCCGGACTCCTTCCGACTAACTACCATACATTATCTACCTACTGCCTACGGTTGGGAGCCGGTTAAGCCCTTGGAAAGATGACCCCAAGATTCATACTAATTGGTTAGAATAATTGGTTGTCCTGATGTGACGTGAGGCCTCGAACCGTTGGCGCAGCGAAGAACCATAGCGTCCTTGGCTGCCTTCTACCGAATGTATCACGGCGAATGTTCTGAAGAGCGCTTCAATCTGATCCCACCCTCTCCTTTCCGATCCCGAACAACGAGTGCCGGGCAGAGATGCCACTCATACACAGTGGAGAGAATCTTCGCCAGAACAGAGCGTTTCAAAAGATCGTTCCTCTGTCGAACTATAAAAACCTGGAACGACCTGCCCGCACACGTGTTTCCTTCATCTTACAATCCTGTGTTCTTTAAGAGGAGCGTGAAGAGGCACATCACAAGGCCGCCAACCTGAGGACCACTGTCGGAAGTGGCCCCCAATTGCTAGATGCTCCACAGCTTTCCATCAGGCTGGTGGTGACGTCAATTTGGTGAACTAAAAAAATGCACCATAAAAACCTGGAATGACCTGCCAACGCACGTGTTTCCTTTTTCTTACAATCCTGGGTTCTTCAAGCGGAGCGTGAAGAGGCACTTCATAGGGCCGCCGACTTGAAGACCGCTGTCTATAGTCTTACAGACTGGCACGGTGGCCCCCAATCGCTAGATGTCGCTGTGACTTTCCATCAGGCGGCCGCATCATTTTGGCGAGCTAAATATAATAAAAAAACTATGCAGTGTGCTAATACCCGCATAGTAGGCATTTGATATCCTTTGCGCTCGGTAAGACTAATTCATTACTTTTACCTCAGTAAATAGGTACTACAAAAACAATGGTACCAGTAAAATTATCTACTGGAATGTGCCCAAGTGCAGCGAGGTGCTCGTTAGGTGCATTAGCAAGGATTTAAAATGGATTCTGCTGCGCTCGCTAGTAGGTATTATAACTGATAATGTTACCTCATTAGCTATAGCTGCATTAACTGAAATTTAAATAATTTTGTTGTTTATTTTTGGTCTATACAGTTTGGGGTTCTTCAAAAGGGATCTTAGAGGGTTTATATAGCGATTATAGCTGGTGTTGCAAACGTTCATAGACTGCGGTGGTCACTTTGTAACACAGTGATGATCAGTGTTACTCACCAACTAGCGCGAGGTAGCTATGCAGAGAACTCTTTCCCAGGGCGCCTTACTACAGAGATTCCAGTGTGCGTGCAAGGGTAGGCCAGGGCTCTGACGAAAACAGTCAGGTAGGGTGTACACACATATATTTATATAACACAGAGATACACAGAGACACACAGAGAGCTTATTCACTGATAGACACAAATATCACAGGTACACAGAAGTATAGTCAGTGCTTAGGTACTTATGCTACTAAGCTACACATAAGTAGTGGATTTACTGGCCTGCAGAGTGAGCTGAGTGAGAGTGACTGCCTGTTGTTACTGCCAGGTGATGACGGCAGATACCTCTCACATGAGAAGCTCGTGTAGTCCGCACTTCCACGTTGTCGTACCACGTGCAGCCCACTAACTTATAGGTGCGGCACCAAATATCTCATCCGGCAACTAGCCCCGTAGTAAAAAACCCTGTCATGAAAGAAACGACAAATTAAGATCTTGGCTGCGCGACAGACGACAATCGACCCGCTTTGCAAAAGAAGAAGTGACTCACCAGTTTTCTGGGTAAAATGTAGCAAGATGCAATGCAGCAACCCAATCACAGCCCGTTAGGCCACGCGAGGTAACAAATAATCGCGCTTGAGCGAAAAACTGATTCGCGGCACAGTCTCAGAACAAAAGCCAAAGGACCTCCAACTACCCCAAAGCAGGTCTCGGTCAAAAGTCCTGTCTTTCACGAAAAATCTTAACAAAACCCCTTCCTTTAAATGCGAAACGCTTCGTCCTGAACTTATGACATCCTGTCATTCTGACAGCAGAAATGTCACCACTGACAACCGATTAAAAAAAGATAACTCGATAAGGCTGCTTTCACATCCTAAATACTGCATCTATAGAAAATAAATGCTACAACCACCCCCCCTTTAATAGTATTTCCTGCGGATATGACACGCTGGAAATACACAATAAAGAAAACAGAAAAGTACTGACTAATAAACAAAGACAACCAGCTAGGTCCTTCAAACACCAGCTGACTACGACCATTCCAATACCAAAGAAAGATCCTCCTATGTACCTAACTAGACACTGACTCGTGTACCGGTTAGGCTAAGTAACTAGAGTCTAATGCCCTTCATAGAAAACGAATGCTCCCTTTACTCACTGCCGATACCCTAACACTACCCAAGCTCTCAGGATAATGTAGAGTACTAAGAAGCGAATGAGAGAAAAACGCTCGGTGCGGTGCATAGAAGAAACTACAACGTGACAATTTAAAGTCACGTACACATATAGAAATACAAACAAAAGATTAAAATAGTCTTACATAATGATCACATAGCACTGGTTTAATAAACTAGAGAAACAGTGCTATGTAGTTACGTTAGGTATTGGAGACTGCTCCTCCTGATACTTCAGGATGTCCTTGATATGGTACTCCCCAAGATCCTTACCGTCCAGATCTGACAGCCTATATACTAAAGGGGATCGTTTAGCAGTCACCACACATTTAAGGAACTTAGGAGCTAGCTTAGCAGTAAAATTCTTGGCCTTGTTGGACAGGTAGAACGTGCGTTTGTAAACTATCTGTCCCACTTTCAGCTCTACATGCCTTTTTCTGAGGTTGTAATACTTTTCATTACGCTGGTGGGCAACGTTCAAATGTTTCCTCACCTGGTCGTAAATGCGTTGTATTTCTCTCAGCTTGACACCGAAGGCTGATGGATCGTCTACAGAGACTGAAGTAGGATGGCACGCGATATCTGTCTGCCTGTACAGCACTCCATCCCCAATAAATTCCCTACCATGTACCAAAAAGTAAGGGGTGAAACGAGTTGCTTCGTTAACTGCAGTGTTTAAAGCACACTGTATCTCAACCAAGAACTGATCCCAAGACTTGTGTTGTGACTTCACATAGCATGAGATCGCTTGAACCACATTGCGAATAGCTCGTTCCGCCTGATTAGTTTGGGCATGATACCTAGGGTTATAATATATATTAGGTACATTGTATTTAGCCAACAGATCCTTAAATGGCTTACTCACAAACTGAGGGCCATTATCCATGTAAATAGTCTTGCAGACTCCGTGCACGAGAAACACACTCTTCTCTATGAACCTCGCGACTACAGCGCCTGTGGCAACCCGAACAGGGCACAACATGACGTATTTGCTAAAGTAGTCGGAGACCACGATCAGGTGTACGTTTCTATTGCTCGAAGTGGGAAAGGGACCAAGCAGATCGACAGAGATAGCTTCGAATGGCTTCGAAACCCGCTTCGGGCTACCCATTAGGCCGGGACGAGACGTATTTACGGGTTTGTACTGCTTGCATGTTTCGCAATTCCCAACATATTCTTTGACGTCCTCGTACATCTTGGGCCAGTAATAATTTAGGGCTAACCTTTTATGTGTCTTCCAAACGCCACCATGGGCACTAAGTGTGTCATCGTGGTACTTAGAGAGCAGGGGCAAGCGATCCTCCTGAGGTACCACCAGCTTCCAGTCAAAGTCTGAAGTCAGAGAATATTTATTTTTAGTTAACCTATATAAAAGGTTGTCACGAATGTCAAAGTTTGGTGACTTCCTCGGGTTCTTCCGAACACTATTCATGGTGTGGTCATACCACGGGTCTTTAGTGGGTACTGCATCGAGGGACTCAATCTTGATACGAGACAGAGCATCAGGTACAACGTGGTCTTTACCTTTTCGATGCTCTATGTCAAAGTCGAATTGACTGAGCCTCATACTCCAACGTGCTAGACGACCCGTGGGATTTTTTAGTTTATGGAACCACAGAAGAGATGAATGATCCGTGACGACCGTACACTTTTGGCCTTCGACGTACTGTCGAAATTGTTCCAAAGCGAAAATCACAGCCAGAAGTTCTCGCTCAGTTGTGCTGTAGTTCACCTCGTTCTTGTTGAGAGAACGGCTACAGTAGGCGATAGGGTGCTCAACACCATCGTGAGTTTGTGTCAGTACAGCAGCAACTGAGTAAGCTGACGCGTCACTAAGAATGCGGAAGGGCATCTCAAAGTTAGGCATTTTTAATATAGGGGCAGAAACCAAGGCTGACTTTAGCAGGTTAAAGGACTGTTCAGCCTCAGGGGTCCATTCGAACTTAAGGTTCGTAGAAGTGAGTTTGCACAGAGGTTTACTAATCTTCGAGAAGTTGTTAACAAAGCGACGATACCAGCCGGCCATTCCCAGAAATCTCTTAACCTCCTTAAGGTTAGAAGGGGTGGGATAGTTGAGGATAACCTCAACTTTACCCGGGTCTGTCCGTAAGCCATGTTTGTCCACATAATACCCCAGGTATTTGAGTTCACTCCGACAAAAGTGGGATTTTTTCATATTAATAGTTAGGCCAGCATCCTTGAGTTGCTGATAGACTCTATGTAAGAGCTCTACATGCTCCTCAAAGGTGCTGGACACACAGACTATGTCATCCTGAAACGCAAATACCTTGTTGTCGAACTCGGGACCAAACAGACGGTCCATGAGGCGTTGCATCGTGGCACTGGCACCGACAAGACCGAAGCACATGGAATTGTAATGGAACAATCCTCTCCGGGGAACCGTAAAAGCAGTCTTCTCAGCAGACTGGAGTGAGTCGAATGGAATCTGCCAGTAGGCCGCACTCAGATCTACAGAGGTTAAATACTTAGCATTATTAAGATGGTCTAAGATTTGATTGATATAGGGTAAGGGGTAGGCGTCACTCTTAGACACAGAGTTCAGCTTGCGAGAGTCCAAGCACAATCTGAGGTCGCCGTTCGCCTTCTCCACCATGACCACTGGAGAGTTCCAGGCGGACTGAGACGGGGACACTACTCCCATCTCCAGCATTCGGTCCAGCTCGGCTTCCAGGGCCTTCTGCTTAAGGGGAGAGAGCGGATAATAACGCTGCTTGATCGGCTTGCTGTCACCAGTGTCAATGACATGGTGCACAAGTGAGGTCCGACCTAAACCCACCTTATCAGTGTTCAACGAGTCGAACTTTTCAATGACCTCGTTGATTACACACCTTTGTTTAGTTGTCAGGTTGTCGTAATCCTCGAGGCCACCGTTAAGGGACACAGACTCTATAGGATTATTATCACTAAAGCTATCAAGACTAATATTTTGTAAAATTAACTTATCACTTAACTTAAATTGTTGCCAGAAATCCACTCCAAATATCATGGAGGTGGTTATACCTGGGACAACATAGAACTTGACAACTCGGATAACCGAATTGTACTCAATTGGCAAAGAGATACAACCCAGACATTGCAAGTGAGTGCTGTCTGCAGTTGTAATACGAAAAGTAGGATTGATACTCACAAGATCAAAACCCAGTTCCAAGAAGATGCGGTGCGCTCCCTTACCTAGTATAGAGCAGGAGGCACCGGAATCTAGAAGGCCTAAGACATTTAAATTTAAAACCTTAACAACTAGATACGGTCTAATGTCACTATCCCGTTTAGGAAACAGGACCTTATCAGAAATAGACTCAGATACAGAGTGATGCACAGAGTTCCTAATAAGGCCCTGGCCTACGCGTTTTTTGACTTGCTAGTACAGTGTGAGCAGTCTGGGGTCTTGACTCCTTTGAGACCACACCGGAAACACACCAGCTCCCTTGACTGTGTGCAGCTGTATGCAGTGTGACCGCCCCCGCCGCAACGAAAGCATTTGCGATCGTGGGGGGTAACCGGCGTCTCCACTGCAGACACCTGCTTAGCGGGCTTTTGTACACCTTTGTTCTTAAGCTGGTGTAAGTCAGATGTAATCTCAAACTTGTCAAGAGCAGGCTCATGGAAAGCGTCTGCCCTAGTACGCGCAAGCTCCAAGCGCTTACCCAAACGTCTCAAGTCATCTACAGAGTTGACATCATGCAAGGCCAGTTCCTTCATGTAGTCAGGTCTAATGTTGTGCATGAGAATGTCCAGCTGTTCCTCACTGGGCATCTTACATGACAACCTTGAGAACATGGCTTGCATTGTACATATATAGTTAACCAAGGACTCAGAGCGGGCTTGTGTACGCTGTCTTATCTCGTTCCTGAGGCGGTAATCATAATCAGGAATATCGAAGGTATCTCTAAGCTCACTAATAAGATCCTCATATGAGATGAAGTTAGCTTTGTTTGTACGGAACCAAGACAAAGCCGGTCCATCCAACAGGTCGGAGAAAGCCATAAGGAGTCTAGGCTTAGTAACCTCCCGAGCACATCTAAGTTCCTCTAATCTCTCTAAAAACACACGTACACAAGTAGAACCATCATATTTTAAGTTAAATGAACATAAGTTAAGGGGACGTTCTTTATACACTATGTTACATGTAGAACTATTCCTACTTGAACTAGCTCGCACCGAGCGGTCCTCTCTCACTACTGGTGAAGTATATTCCACCTGGTCACGACCCGAAGGATCATCACCATCATCATCCGAACCTTCGGATTCAGAATCACTACTGGGTTCAGCCCTAGCGATGATCTTCACTAGCCTACCACGAATATCCACCAGGTCGGGGCAATCCAGACCACAACGAGCTAACCTACTCAATAAGTAGTTGGCCCTGATAGACACCCTAACACGAGAATTATTATTGGCCAAAAACTCACCTGACTGAAGAGCCTCCTCCAACTCGGAGACCTTCGGAAGGCAGGTCGAGAGCTCAGCCGATGCATCAGCGGGTACCGGAGCACTCGCTTTGATGCTACCTCGACGGACGAGTCGGTGTGCCGTTCTTAGCTCACTCCGAAGGCCAGACACTGTCGTTTCCGGTTCCACTGAAATACCCATGTGGGACAGCTCGTTAGCAAGTTCATCCTTTCTTAAATAATTAATATATTTTTTCATCTGTGCCATTATGTAAAAATTTACTTACAACAATTATAAAGATAAAATGGCACAGATAGGGATCAATTACAAAGTAAAAATGTAAATTAAGTTACAACAAAGTGTACTAAGTTAGGTAATTATGTTTCAAATTGACTTTTAGAATTTAACAAAGATTAAGGGTATATTAAGAGAGAAGTTTCTAAATTTTCTGATAACACAGTTCAGGTTAACATTCAAAATTACAAGGTATGTACACACCTTATAAAAAAGTTTTAAGTTACACAGAGAAATTCACTAAGTTAACACAGAGAGATTCACTAAGTTTACCTTACAAGGTAAAGCTATAGGATCATATATATTATATATTAATCTACACTAATAATATAATAAATATATGTGTGCACCATAAAAAAAGAACATAAAGAAGAAAAAAAAACACAATAAGAAAAGAAGTGGGTATTCCAAATAAAATCAAAAAGTTTTTCCAAAATCACAGCTATTTTTAAATTTTAGAATTTAGAATTTTGTGTCTTTTCCAACCAAAGATGTAGGTAGCTGGAAGAAGACGAAAGGGATAATTTTGTGCTTAGCTGTTAGCACCACCAATTAACTTCCTGGAGCGTCTCGGACGATTCCAGAATGGTTTCGCCAGAGATAACCACCTATGCACACACACCAGACTGAGACTACCGCAGAGTAGACCCAGAGATTTGCCACTACGTTGGGAGCCAATTTGTAACACAGTGATGATCAGTGTTACTCACCAACTAGCGCGAGGTAGCTATGCAGAGAACTCTTTCCCAGGGCGCCTTACTACAGAGATTCCAGTGTGCGTGCAAGGGTAGGCCAGGGCTCTGACGAAAACAGTCAGGTAGGGTGTACACACATATATTTATATAACACAGAGATACACAGAGACACACAGAGAGCTTATTCACTGATAGACACAAATATCACAGGTACACAGAAGTATAGTCAGTGCTTAGGTACTTATGCTACTAAGCTACACATAAGTAGTGGATTTACTGGCCTGCAGAGTGAGCTGAGTGAGAGTGACTGCCTGTTGTTACTGCCAGGTGATGACGGCAGATACCTCTCACATGAGAAGCTCGTGTAGTCCGCACTTCCACGTTGTCGTACCACGTGCAGCCCACTAACTTATAGGTGCGGCACCAAATATCTCATCCGGCAACTAGCCCCGTAGTAAAAAACCCTGTCATGAAAGAAACGACAAATTAAGATCTTGGCTGCGCGACAGACGACAATCGACCCGCTTTGCAAAAGAAGAAGTGACTCACCAGTTTTCTGGGTAAAATGTAGCAAGATGCAATGCAGCAACCCAATCACAGCCCGTTAGGCCACGCGAGGTAACAAATAATCGCGCTTGAGCGAAAAACTGATTCGCGGCACAGTCTCAGAACAAAAGCCAAAGGACCTCCAACTACCCCAAAGCAGGTCTCGGTCAAAAGTCCTGTCTTTCACGAAAAATCTTAACAAAACCCCTTCCTTTAAATGCGAAACGCTTCGTCCTGAACTTATGACATCCTGTCATTCTGACAGCAGAAATGTCACCACTGACAACCGATTAAAAAAAGATAACTCGATAAGGCTGCTTTCACATCCTAAATACTGCATCTATAGAAAATAAATGCTACAACTTGCATGCTAGTCTGCCACATTAGTGGTATAAAAACATTGCATATAAAGAGAAGTTCTATAAAAGGTTCTTCAAAAGGGGTCTCAGAAGGTTTTTAAAAGGTCATCAGCACGAGTGGAGCGTATCTTGTGTTGCAAACGTTCATAGGCTACACCAGTACAACTGGTGGGCTGTTTGCTTGTCTGCCACCTTAGTGGTATATAAAAAAAGGTAGAGAAAACTATCGTAGTTTAGTGATGTGCATCCTGTGCCCAAGAAGGGTGATAGGACCGACCCGGCCAATTACAGGTCTATAGCCGTCACCTCACTATTGTCTAAGGTGATGGAGCGTGTAATTAATACACAGCTCCTGAGGTACCTTGAGGAAAACGACCTGCTCAGTGACCGGCAGTACGGTTTCCGTCACGGTCGCTCGACGGGCGATCTTCTCGTGTGCCTCACACACCGATGGGCGACGGCTATCGAGAGTAAGGGCGAGGCTCTAGCAGTGAGCCTCGACATTTCTAAAGCCTTTGACCGGGTCTGGCACCGTGGTCTTCTTAATAAATTGCCCTTCGACGGACTGACCGAAAGATTATGCGGATGGGTGTCCAGCTTTTTGGCCGGTAGAAGCATCAGGGCTGTTGTCGACGGCAGCTGTTCTGACTGCATGGCCATTAACGCTGGAGTACCGCAAGGCTCAGTGTTGTCCCCTACTCTGTTTCTGCTGCATATCAATGACATGTTGTCTATTGACGGCATTCATTGTTATGCAGACGACAGTACGGGGGACACTTGTTACACAGGCCGCCCCGGTATCTCTCGGGACGCAGTGGAAGAAAGTCGTGAACAGCTTGTGTCTGAAATCGAGGCTACTCTTACTAGAGTGTCCGATTGGGGTAGACAAAATCTTGTTCAGTTTAACCCCTCCAAGACACAGGCGTGTTTCTTCACCGCTAAGAAAGCCCCAATTACTGTGGCGCCACAATTCCAGGGCACATCTCTTTCCATCTCTAAAAGTATAGGGATCCTTGGTGTTGACATCTCCAGTGACGTTCAGTTCCGCAGTCATTTGGAGGACAAGGCCAAGCTAGCGTCCAAGAAGCTCGGTGTGCTCAACAGGGCGCGGCGGTACTTTACTGCGGCGCAAACACTGCTTCTCTATAAGTCGCAAGTGCGGCCACACATGGAGTACTGCTGTCACCTCTGGGCGGGGGCACCTGAATATCAGCTTCGTCCATTTGACTCGGTGCAGAGGCGAGCTGTGAGAGTTGTCAACGATCCTTTACTGACAGGTGGTGCTGAACCTCTTTGCGACAGGAGAGACTTTGCCTCCTTATGCGTGTTCTACCGCCTGTACAATGGTATCTGCTCTGAGGAATTGTTTGACATGATGCCCACGGCTACGTTCTATCATCGCACCGCTCGCCATAGACTGGGATTTCATCCTCACACCCTACGTCCGGAGCGTTCGAGCACGGTTAGATCCGATAGGGGATTTCTTCCGCGCACGCTTAGGTTGTGGAATGATCTTCCTGCCTCGGTTTTCCCAAACGCCTACAGTATGGGGTTCTTCAAAAGGGGTCTAAGAAGGTTTTTACAGGGTCGGCAGCGCGAGTGTGGCGCCTCTGGTGTTGCAAACGTTCATAGGCTGCGGTGACCACCAGTCCTCCTGGTGGGCCGTATGCTGGTCTGCCACCTTAGTGGTATAAAAAAAAAAAAAAAAAAAAAAGTGATGATCACAAACTTGTCAACGCATTAATAGTACTAAATAAGGTGTTTCAAAACCATTTGTAACTTTAAACCACTATCAACCCCTTCAATGGCTAAAGAAACTATACAGAAATTGAGTCCATTCACTCATTAATTATTACATGCAATTAACTAAATTTCCTGCACGGGTTAAACTATGAAACGGTAGGAAAACCATTGTTCTACGATAGATAGAGACAGCGTTATGTAACATCTATAGCGCCGTCCCTGTCTCGCATAGGTATTGAACTTGGTTTGACGATAAAATTGATTGATATTCTAATAAAATTATTGATCAAACTTTGCATAGTTTTCTTATAAATTATGACTTTTGGAGTTTGTGTTTGAAAATAGAGTTGGAGGAATAACTTCGAGGTTTGAATTTGGCAAGAAGTGGAATTAGGGATAGCGAATTTGAAATCAAATGGCGCTGATTCTTGTGTACCTCGCTAAAAGTTTGCATTCTTTACTAATAGCCGATACGCCGAACTTTTGACTTTTGTTCCCAATAGTTCCGTGGTAGTCATTCACGTGCTTTTGGTGGCTGTTGCTACATAACGAATTTTGCTCGTACCTATTGCTTTTGGTGGCAACCAAGAGGACAGCGTATCAACTAAGGTTTTATTTACGCCCTGGCGTTGATAGGGTTAATCTAGGGTTAAACGGTCACAAATCTCGGAACTTACTGCAACGTATGATGCTTTTTTAAACGCGAAGAAAATCCTACATGGATGCTATGCCGGACTTCTACCGACTAAAAACTACACGTATCCCACCTAACAGCCTACATTTGGGAGTCCTGGGTAAGCCCTCCAAAGGATACCCCTGGACTTCCAACAGACCTACGGCTACCACTGCGGCCTCACCTAGGGGGGGGGGAGTTTGGGGACTATCCTGCGTTTTTCGGGGGTTGTTCAGGTGTTATCTCGCTATTTGGGGGGGGCGTGCGTGAATCCTTCACGTCACATTGTCAATGTATGAGGCTTAAAATGCAGAGATCGTTTGCTAAGATGTAATATAATTCTCTTTCTCAATCTCCTTCCAATATTACAAGTACGAGTAGCAATAGCACCTTGATACGATGAGAGCCTTAGTTATTTGATATCTAGCACAAAGGTGGATGAGTATTCGTGCGTTTGTGGCCTAAACTAGACGACTTTAAGCTTTAAGGCGGTGGTGCAAGTTAAGAGATTTACAGAGTGTTATATTCAGACCGGTCAGTATGGAAAAGTCGGTAACTATAAGGAACCATGGTATCGATTTTAGAGACAAGAAAAACTGCATAGGTACCTACATAGACCTAAAAAAAAACTAGTACTCAGTTCCCGAATCAAACCTAGTCGTTTTGAAAAAATAAAACTTACATCTTATTAATATTATAAATATTATAAATGCGAATGTTTGTGAGTGTGGATGTTTGTTACTCTTTCACGCTCAAACGGCTAAAGGGATTGGGCTGAAATTTGGTACAGTGATACATTATAATCTGGAATAACACATAGGCTACTTTTTATCCCGGGAGTACGTTCCCATGGGAAGCGGGAAGTAAAATTTCACGACGAAGCCGCGAGCGCCATCTATCACATACCTTTGTACTTTAAACGTGTCATAAAAGTCACAACAATACCATAAATGCACATTTCAAAGAATGTCTATTATTACCATAAAATTTGTAAAAATAGTTTTTAAGTAGGTAAAAAGAAACCTATTGTTTTATCTTTTAACTAGCTGACCCTCGCAACTTTGTTTACGTCACATAAGGTCTATGAAATTAGAGGTATTTATTAATCACTAGAGGACGTCACGCGGTTTCACCCGCGTAGTTCCCGTTCCCGTGGGAATACAATATTTTTTCTTCCATAAGAACCTTCTCCTGACAATACCTTACCAATACCTTACCCCAGTCTATACCATCCACCAGTAATGCCGTGTCATCAGCATACGTGAGTACCTTACAGTGTTGCAGTTGGAGTTTACACAAATCATTAATGTAAATGAGAAACATGGTAGGCCCCAAGATGCTACCCTGCGGCACACCGTACTCAATAAGGTACTCGTCACTTACATAATCTCCCACTTTAACAATCTGAGATCTGTTAGTAAGATAGTCGGCAAATAGATCCAGCACCAAACCTCGTATTCCAATGCCTTCCATTTTACGTAATAATATTGGCGCCGGGACGGTGTCAAAAGCCTTAGACAAATCTAGAAATATACCCACGCATTTTTGCCTTCTATCTAACAGCTTTGTCACGTGTTCAGAGAGGGCCAAAACAGAGTCCCCTGTACTAATATGTTTCCGAAACCCGAACTGGTTATCGGCTAAAATTTTGTTAGACTCCAAATAGCTAACGAGTCTCATAATAAGAATTCTCTCCAAAATTTTTGACAACACAGACAGGACTGAAATTGGTCTAAAGTTGTTGACATCGTCCCTGCGGCCAGCTTTGTGCACTGGGTGAACTAATGCTTTTTTGAAGACATTCGGAAAGATTCCAGACGAAATGGAAAGGTTGCAGACGTGCTCGATGATGGGAACTAGTGTCTTGCTGGTATTTTTTATAATGTTGGTGGAATACCATCCCAGCCGGTTAAGATTAAGGATGATGTCTTTAACTTCTACATCCGTTACTAACGGCAGTCCCATAGAGTGAGAGTAATTAGGCATGGATATTGGATGCTTGGCACTTGTCGATCGTCCAGTGATTTCTTGTGCAAGGCTCTTACCAATATTAGAAAAGTAATTATTTACTTCGTTAAGCGATGATTTTGGAGTATCACGGAGATATAGAAGTTCGTTTGGAACTACAGCGCCTGATGGGAGATCCACGACTCTCTTAATTACGTCCCAGGTTACCTTTGCACTACTCTTTGCCCTAGAAAATTGCTCCTGTTCATATAGCCGCTTGAGTTTTTTAAGTAACACGTTGCAATAATTACGATACCTTAAATATGATATTCTTAATATTTCATTGTCCTCAGATTTCTTTAATTTTTTATGCATACTGTCCCGGTGGCGGATACAACGTAATACATACATACATACATACATACATACATATAGTCACGCCTTTGTCCCCGAAGGGGTAGGCAGAGGCATATTAGGTATATGTCCACATTTCACCTTTGTATAATTTGTCCCACGTAATAGGTGGTGAGCCGTATTGCCGTGTTTAAATGGACAGGCGCAGGTTGTGACTGCCTGCTGTTGAAATAAAGCCTTCAACTTAGTTTAACGACTGCCATTTTACTGGCAACCGGGACCAACGGCTTAACGTGCCTTCCGAAGCACGGAAACGCTCAAATAAATGTCACAAAGTGATCACATGGATGGTCACCCATCCATGGACCGGCCATAGTGAAAGTTGCTTACTGCAGTGATCGTTTACAGAACACTGAGTCCGCGGGGCCACGAGCGCTTCAACGTAATACACCTGGTGTAATCCAAGGTTTAAGACAACGTTCTTTTCTCGTAATGGGAACCACCTCTGTATGCTTCTGCACTGTGGTTGAGATACTGGTCACGAGCGTTTCGGCTGCTAAATTTGGATCCAGCATTGTTAGAATCGGGGACCAATCAAACATATTTATGTCATTAATTATGAGCGGGTTATTGATTTTGGTTTTCATTCGAGGTTGAGATGTATATTTTTCTTATTAGTTTGTAAAAATAATAGTAAAGGGATCAGTGATGGATGATTCGAGAACAACTGTAGTAGCAGGGAGACTTGTCCTTAAAAGTATGTGATCCAGCCACTTACGATCACGTGTAATTAAGTAATGAGCAGGTAGTAGCCCATGTGAAGCCGTACAGTTCAGATAGTCTTCCATCTTATCGTCTGTACTCCCATGCTTGATGTCGATGTTGATATCACCAACTAAAACAAAGTTTTGTTGTGCAGGCAATTGTAGTATCTCATCAAAACTTTCTATAAAGTTTGATGAGTCCCTATAAGATGGCGAGCGATAGATCACAACTATTGAAATGTTATCAACATGACACATCAAGCAGTTTGCATTTACTATCTCTGGTTCCGTCACAATGCCTTTATTAGATGTTTTTATGTATATAGCACAGCCGTCATTTTGAATGGGGTTGTTTTTGGTACAATATGCGGCATAACCATTCAGAGCTGGTAATTGAGACATTTTACTAATCCAGCACTCGGTTAGCACGATAACGTCGCAATGAATGCCTATTATTTCCATTAAAGGCACGATTTCGTCAAAGTTTTTACCAATGCTTCGAATATTCAGGTATAATATTTTTAACCCTAAGGCCTGGTTATCAATATAATTGCAGCATTCGCTTGGAATGCATTTATAAGACTGATTGTGTAGGTCATAAGCAGTAATTGTAGTACATTATGCACTTTTTGCTTAATCACTTGTACTTTATTCCACAATTTTTATTATTATTACATATAACCTGACCGGTTTCGCTTTTATAGCATTGTCAAAGGTAATTTAACTGTTCATACTCTTACGTTTCTAAAAACAATGATCTTTTTTAAACTCAAGTGGGTATACAAATAAAGTATTGTAAGTACAAGTGACAAAAGTAATAATGTAAAAACACGAAGTGTGAGTAGAAGAAAAAGAACAAGTAAGAACCGGGAAATGGATTCGATTCCCAAGCAGTGTATTTTCATTAAATCAATGTATGCAGATTTCTTTTTTCTAAAATTGATGACATGGTTTCTAAAAACAGATTTTACTATGTACTTGCAAATACCGATCGATCGGTATTATCAGGGTAAGTATTATTGTAATACCCTGTATATTTGCTCCTAAACAAGCGCCCGTAGCACCGCTGACTCAAAGTTCTGTAAAAGATCAACGCAACTTTTACAGTGGCTGGTCCTTATGTGGATGATTGGACCAATACATGACCACTTTGTGACATTTATTTGACAGCTTTTCCATGCTTTAAAAGGTATGCTTCGCCGTTGTTGGTCCCGATTGTTAGTACAGTCGCTAAGTCAAGTTTAAGTCATTTTTATTATTATAAATCGAGAGTGACTTTTCTAGCCTAAAAGCTAGTACCAATTCGACTATCCTGATATATTGTGATCGCGACTGTCGAAAGTCCTATAAATTCCAAGAAGTGTGCCCCGATTCATTCTCACTTAGGCTCAATTTAATGTCCTCTAAGCAAAGACTTCTATATAAACTGAGGTAGACATGCCCTACGCACCGATTTTTGAAACCTATAAACTGAGCTAATTAGCAGCGTTGCTCGCACTGTTGTGAGTCAAAACTTCGAAAGTAGGTAGGACTTGCAATCGGAGTCCATACGCCTTCTCTTTTACTCTTTTTCTATTCGTATATTGCTATTGTGCGTGGTGACAATTACGTAAAAAATATTTATAAGTGAGTGTAGTCTTATTAATGTGTGTATTTGAGGATTGCTTTTGAAATCTCGTTTGTTAGAGTACGGCGCGTCTACCTCAGTTTATATAGAAGTCTTTGCCTCTAAGCAGAAAACTGCATTGAAGACGTTATGGATGGCTTGAAACATTTCCACAGTTTGACACCACAAGCACCTGGGTTTGTGCGCGTGTGTAGCGCTTCTGATGTTGCAAACGTATATCAGGTCAATTTCCATCAGGTTTATTTGTAAGCCTGTCGGTCAACGTCCATCTACATAGGCTACGATGGCCAATTTCCATCAGGTTGGATCGTAAGCCTGTCGGAACTTGGTAGTTTAAAAAATATAGAAGTCATTTGTGCTTGTACCACACACCATTCAAGCCAGGAGTATAGCACAAAGACATTTTGCAGTGCAGGCTAGTGTTAAATGGATTTCAATTATAAGGATTATAATGTTTTACTCTGCGTCTAGTGCATGGTATATAAAAAGGAGACCAGTAATTATGAGTATAAAGACCGGCCAAGTGCAAGTCGGACTTGCTGGAGGGTTCCGTATAAAAAAAAACAGTAAAATATCACGTTTGTTTTAATGGGAGCCCCCTTAAGTAATTCTCCTAATATATTTATTTTCTGATTTTAGTATTTGTTGTAAGGCGGCTGTGAAAATTACAGCTCTCTAGCTGTCACAGTTCCTGAGATCAGTCTCGTGACAGATATACGAACAGCGGAGTCTCAGTAATAAGTCATAAGGGTACTGGTTTAGAAAATGGCGCAAAAGAGGTGCAAATGAAAGCTTTTTTGTCTGCATAAGTTGACGGAAAATTATAGCCAAAAATATAGATTGTTAATCTACAAGATGTGTGTCAAAATATGGTTTTGTTGTAAATTGTAAATGATACTCATAATGTGTAAAACGATCATAGAGTCACACCCCCCACATTTTTAGATGAATGCATTTTATGACTTAAATTTTTATCGACGCCAAAGAAAAAAAATATGACAACATAAGAAGAAAATATACACCTACAAATTGGTTTTCTTCGTTTTGAATATGTAAGTATGAGTATTAGCTTGTTACAACTAAATTAAGCTATAAAATGCTACATTTCCTAACCTTGAAGGACGCGTGTTTTTATGTTCAAGGTCGTTTTGCCTACCAACGGCCATAAATCGGTGTAGTTTCTCCTGTATGTATTAGTAGTCGCGTAGCTCCCGTTACGGTGGGAATACGGGAATATAGCATATGTTACAGTGAAAGAATTTTTCTAATCGGTTCGGTAGTTTCGGAGCCTATTCGATACAAACAAACAATAAAATTTTTCCTCTTTATAATATTAGTATACAAGGTGGGCATTTCTTTCATTTAAGGCACTATTCCATATACCATTGGTATCTTAAAATACAGGAAGTTTTTTTTTCACATCTCACCGGTTCGATTGCCGGATCAAGCAGGTGATTTAAAAAAAAAATAGTTTTACTTACTATCACTACTAGTCTCTACTAATATTATAAATGCGAAAGTAACTCTGTCTGTCTGTCTGTCCGTCTGTCTGGCTGTCGGTTGGAGCGATTGAGATGAAATTTGGTATAGGGGTAGTTCGAGGCCCTGGGAAGGACATAGGCTACTTTTTAATCGACTGTGCAAAAGGAGGGTTATGATTTTACGATATAAACGACTCTTACGCGATAACGACTTCTATGCGGTCGAAGCCGCGGGAAACAGCTAGTTGGAAATAAAGGAATGTTTCCTTTCAGCAAAATTTTCTATCATCAATATTAAGGGTACTTTTCCAATCATGGCCAATAATTTCCACTCTGTAAGTATAAAGATATACAAAAAATTAAACTTCTCGTAAATTTGGATGTGTAATTCACCCCAGCCTACCCCCTAGAGAATAAAAGCGTAAATGTAATATTTAGTTATCCTAACAGGATAGTCAAGCAAACTCGTTATCCCACTCGTTTATAACTCAATCAAACAGGTGTGGAGATTGTAGCAGCATTCGGTAGTTACCTAATAAAGCTTATTTGCATTTACAGCTATGTATGAAGATACCTTTGTGAAACCCCTAGAGGCCGCTGTTTTTTAATTTAGATTGAGGTTTTAGTAGCTACAGTAGATTATGCGCAAACTATTCAATTTAAAAAAAAATCTTAGAAACGTCAATAGCATTTTGAAGACATTCTATGCCTAATATATAACACGTATGGGTTTGATCAAAAAAAAAATGATTAGGTACAGTTCTAAAATGGGGACTTCCAAAATGTATTGCTTTTTTTCTATTTTTGTGTGAAATTCATAATGCGGTTCACAGAATACATATTTACCAAGATTCAACAGCATATGCCTTATAGTTTCGTAGAAAAGTGGCTGTGACATACGGACGGGCAGACAGGCATGACGAATTTATAAGGGTTCCGGTTTTTGCTATTTGGCTACGGAACCCTAAAAGTAAATACTGTCGAAATTTCATCTACTGCTCGTTCGCACTAAGTTTGCCGCTCGGCTCCATACTAAAGTCGAATTTTTAATTAGACGAAGTAAATTGACAGCAACTAATGTCACTTTTTCATACAATGTTGCTTATTTTCTATGACGAAGTGACATTAGCTATTGTCAATTTACTTCGTCTAATTAAAAAATCGTGTATACGCCTCTACGCCAGCGGCAAAGTTAGAGCGAACGGGTAGTACGTAGGTACGTCATTGTATGGGTTTCCAAAAGATAAAAATGGACCCTATTGATGAAACTTCTCTGTCCGCCTGTCTATGACCAGGTTGTATCTCAGGACCCGTTATAGCTAGGTAGCGGAAATCTTCTTTTTAGGGTTCCGTACCCAAAGGGTACTGAACTGAGGTGACGGGAGGCCTCGAACCGTTAGCGCAACGAAGAACCATAGCGTCCTTGGCTGCTTTCTACCGAATGTATCACGGCGAATGTTCTGAAGAGCTCTTCAACCTGATCCCTCCCTCTCCTTTCTGATCCCGAACAACGCGTGCCGGGCAGAGATGTCACTCATACACAGTGGAGAGAATCGTCGCCAGAACTGAGCGTTTCAAAAGATCGTTCCTCTGCCGAACTGTAAAAACTTGGAACGACCTGCCCGCGTTTTTCTCTCATTTTACAATCCCGGGTTCATTAAGAGGAGCGTGTAGAGGCACATCACAGGGCCGCCAACTTGAGGACCACTGTCAGCAGTGGCCCTCAATCGCTCGATGCGCCACAGCTTTCCATCAGGCTGGTGGCGACGTCAATTTGGCGAGCTAAATATAAAAAAAAGGGCTAAAATGGGACCCTATTCATGAGACTTCGCTATCCGTCTGTCTGACTGTCTGTCTGTCCCTCACGGTGCTGTATCTCAGGAACCGTGATAGCTAGAGAGCTGAAATTTTCACAAATGATGTATGTATGTTGCGGCTATAACAACAAATACTAAAACAAGACAAAAAAGAAAGCCATAAGATCGTTCTCACCAAACTGCCTCTCTCTAGCACGTTTATTGTGAAAGTGAAAGTTTAATCCGATTGACGTTGTCATTTTTGTTTTATTAACTTTGAACAGATGATCCACGTGACCTAGTGACGTAGTTTAATGCGACAGAGTCACATACTACAGACAAAGTCTCGCCATAAGCCCCTCTGCACTCTATTTTATAGAGAAGATCTAAAAGGGTATTAACAGGGGCTCTTACACAACTAATGTATTTTTTTGTCGTTTCTGTGTACGAAATCCTCTGTACGCGAGCCCAACTCGCTCTTGGCCGGTTTTCGTAGAAAAGATTTCCATTTAAAAATGCTTGTATCCTTACTAATATTATAAATGCGAAAGTAACTCTGTCTGTCTGTCTGTCTGTCTGTCTGTCTGTCTGTCTGTTACGCTTTCACGCCTAAACGGCTGGAGCGATTGAGATGAAATTTGGTATGGGGATAGTTCGAGGCCCTGAGAAGGACATAGGCTACTTTTTAACCGACTGTGCAAAAGGAGTGTTATGATTTTAGGCGATAACGACTTTCACGCGATAACGACTTTCACGCCTAAACGGCTGGAGCGATTGAGATGAAATTTGGTATGGGGATGGTTCGAGGCCCTGAGAAGGACATAGGCTACTTTTTAACCGACTGTGCAAAAGGAGTGTTATGATTTTACGCGATAACGACTTTCACGCGATAACGACTTTCACGCCTAAACGGCTGGAGCGATTGAGATGAAATTTGGTATGGGGATGGTTCGAGGCCCTGAGAAGGACATAGGCTACTTTTAAACTAACTGCGCAAAAGGAGTGTTATGATTTTACGCGATAACGACTATCACGCGATAACGACTTTTACTCGGCTGAAGTCGTGGGAACAGCTATTTAATGTAAATGAGCTTAAGGATTAAGTCTATTGTAAATATTCAATCACGCTACTTAGCCTAGGGGCTTGGTATTCACAATAAAGACTGTCCTGAGATAACTGACAGCCTTGAACACTGGTGCAGTGTAGAACAATAGTTTTTTTTATATATTAAGCTCGCCAAATTGACGTCGCCACTGATGGAAAGCCGTGGCACATATAGCGATTGGGGCCACTTTCACTGTCCGTAAGATTTAAATTCATTTCATAAACCGAAATCGAAGAAAATCCATCTAGCGCATAACATCCTGGGTAAGTTGGAGGATGGCCTAAATTTGTCCCCACATTTTGGTTACGACTTATCCTAGAGGCTCGATAGAATACAGTTCAAACTTTGCTTATAACATAATTTCCACGCGAACGAAGTCGCGGGTAACAGCTAGTTCAAAGATAAAAGAAAAATACAACATGAGCATAATTCACAATGCAATCACTACTCTATGCGCGATAATACAATCAACTCGGATTCATTAGACCAATCAGCGTTCGTGTCCCGGCGTGTGGAATAAAGCCGTCCAATCAGCGGAGTTATAGCTGTGACGTCACCAGAGAATAGTGATGAGCCAGTCTCAAAGGGAAGCAATTTGATTTGTTGAATCTTTTTAGAAACAATAGCTACGGATATAGGTTGAAGTCTTTTTATTTATAACTAGATAGTACCCGCGGTTTCATACGCGTAGTATTTTTACGGGAATAAAATATAGCCTATGTTACCCGGAGATAGACTGGCTTTCCATCAGTGAAAGAATTATTGAAATCGGTTGAGTAGTTTTGGAGCACATTCGATGCAAACAAAAAATCCATCTTCATTTATTTTTTCGATCTTCATTTGTTTTTTTTTATCTTTTTTATTTATCATGAATAGATCCGGAAATCCACCCCTTGGGTGGAATTCCGGACATACCATAACATGTAACTCCGGTTATCCACCCCATTGGGTGGATTTTTTGGGGTGGATTACCGGAATAATCCAAATCTAATCTTTCCTCTGTATAATCATTATTATAGACTAGATGGTCCCACATAAAATTTTGTTTTCGTTCCCGCTTCCCATGGAAACTTATTCCCGGGAAAAACAGTAGTGTTAACACAGACTATAATCTATCCCTGTACCAAATTTCAGCCAGATTCGTTCAGCCGTTAGAGCGTAAAACGATAACAAATAGCTACACTCCATCCGTACTTACCTACTTAGGATTAGCCGAAGCTCCGTGCTTCCGATGTCACGATAGTGAACAGTAAATGTAAAGATGAAGGATCCTTCCGAGGGCTTACCCGGGGCTCCCAACCATAGGCTGTTGGGCGTTACGTGAGGTTTTTTAGTCGGTAGGAGTCCGGCATAACATCCATGAGGATTTTACCTCACGTTAAACAAAAAAAAATAAAAATAAAGATACACAAACCTACATATATTTCACCTATTAAATGAATGTGCAGGGTTCGTAGAATTTCAGCTGTAGCGCATAATTCCTACTTCCCTATTCATACTAATATTATGAATGCGAAAGTAACTCTGTCTGTCTGTCTGTTACACTTTCACGCCTCAACGGCTGAAACGATTGAGATGAAATTTGGTATAGAGGTAGTTCGAGGTCCTGGAAAGGACATAGGCTACTTTTTAACTAACTACGCAAAAGGAGGGTTAAGATTTTATGTACCTACTAATATTATAAATGCGAAAGTAACTCTGTCTGTATGTCTGTCTGTCTGTTACGCTTTCACGCCTCAACGGCTGAAGCGATTGAGATGAAATTTGGTATCGAGATAGTTCGAGGCCCTGGGAAGAACATACACAGGCGTTTTAACCGACTGAACAAAAGGAGGGTGATGATTTTATGCGATAACGACTTTTACGCGATCGAAGCGCGGCTTCGTATATTATGAAAGCGAGTAACTCTGTCTGTATGTCTGTCTGTCTGTCTGTCTGTTACGCTTTCACGCCTCAACGGCTGGAGCGATTGAGATGAAATTTGGTATAAAGATAGTTCGAGGCCCTGGGAAGAACATACATAGGCGTTTTAACCGACTGGGCAAAATGAGGATAATGATTTTATGCGATAATGACTTCTAAGCGATCGAAGCCGCGGGGAACAGCTAGTTTCCAATAAAGGTTTAAGAATAAAACACAAGTTGAGTAACTTATTCATATAATATATTTTTTTATTTGAAAATTCTTGGTACAATGTACATTTTGGACTTACTTTCTGAGACTTAAAAATATGGTTTTTAATATTTATAATAATTCACTAATATTTTTACTATAAGTGTGTTGCTTAAAATAATAAAGTAGGTAAACTATATTCTATTGTGACCATGTTTGTACAAAAAATAAACCCTAGATGCACAATCAGCGTCTCAGTCAGCTAGGATGAACCTGCTTGTGTTATGAGTATCGGACAGCGTTTGAATATTAAAAAAAATCATACTATATAAGGTTAATTGCATGTGAGGGTGCGCGTCCTCACCTGATTAATAGAACAACTATTTTTAGAAGAGATAACTAGAAAGTGGTACCAAGTAGTAACTGCAACAATGCAAATGTCCTACAAAAAGTCTGTCACAGATAAAACTGACGTAAAGTCTGCCCATTATTGGTTGTACAAAATTTGTGATGTGGGCGCGCACCCTAAACTGTACAGTCATTATCAAAAGAACTAAGAATATAAATAAATTAATATTTGTGCAAATTTACACACAACATCATCTAGCCCAAATTAAGCTAATATAAGCTTGTGTTATGGGATCTAGACGACTGATATACATACTTATATATTTCTAAATGAATACATATCAAACATAGAAAACACCCAAACTTCGAAACAATCATTTGTGGATCACACAAATATTTGGACCGACCCAGGAATCGAACCCAGGACCTCCAGCGCCGCAGGCAGTATCACTACCGACTACGCCACAGAGACAGTCAAAACTATAACTTTGCACACTTGAAGTGTTCCATAAATTAATAATTTTCTGTTGAAAAAAGACAAACTGACCTATTTCTTTTTTAGTATGATACTAAGCGTTCTATACGCGTTTTAAACGCTTGTCACTATAAGTCATGAATGAAATTATTTTTCAAAGCCACGGCACAATAGAATACAGCTTCCTCTAAAACGCGTAGGTAGGTATCTTAGATAAGGAAAATCAGCAACAAAATTATTAAGATTTCTGAAACGGTAGTAATTTGTTGTTATGAAATATTATAGAAAATGTTGTTTTGCAGAGACTGACTAGTACGGTGACAGAGAAATTTGTTATAGAATTAAAATTATTAATATTTAAGATATTATATTTTGGAATTAATAAAAACTGTACTAATGATAATAGATACTGAGGACTTTCATTATTATTATTACGAGTCTAAAATGCAATTGAAAGTGAAGCTTTTTGCAGTCTAGTCTAGTCTCTTTTCTTATTTCGTTAAGATTAAAATATGACGAATAGGAACTGTACTACTCGTTCGCGCTAATTTTGCTGGTCGCCTTCCATACTACGCCTCTACACCAACCTCTACGCCAGCGGTAAAACTTAGAGCGACCAAGTAGTATATAAATGATTAATAAAAAGGGAGAGTTTCTTTTCAATGTGTCCATCAGAAGGCTAGTACTTAATCATTTTAGCATGAAAAATATATAACGGCCTTTTAAAAAAGCTCAATCAAAAATATTTAAACCTAATCGAAATACAAAATTAGGCAAAATTATTAACTTACTTTTATACAATTTGATTTGCAATAATAAGTGGTGATTATCTACTCGGCAAACTCGAATGATATCACTAAAATAAGGCATGTTAATCAATACCTATTTAAATTAATAGCTCATCCAAATTTTGTGTAGGAATATATTTCCATAGCTATCAATATTTACAAATTGAATAATTTTTCTAGCAATTGACAATGATTGTCTAAATGTATTAACATAGGATATTTTTTGTAATAATACTGCACCGTATTTTTCTGCAAACCCGATTATTTGCATTGTGCCCTTAGAGGGAGTGTTTAAAAACTAATTAGAAACAGTACGTATGTCAAATAAATTGATATTACACACTTAAATAATAATTATGCTATTACCACGTACCGAATAGCTACGTGTCTTATTTATTTCATTTGTTTGCGAAATTGTGAAGGATGAATCGCAATTACGCATCATGATATGATGCGGATGATCATATTATGATCAAAATCAAGTAATACTCATAGGGAATTACGATAAAGATATTACGTAGATTTATTAACGTTCACTTTGGAATAGGTAAAAAACCTTTGCAACCGATTAGGATAGCGAAAAATTATTTCTCTTCATGCACAATATTCTTACGCTTACCATCGATCTCGTGTATTTAAAATCTTCAACTATGTATTTAAAATCAGTACATTTTTGCCAACGTGGGTATTTGGTTTGATGCTATTAAAACTACAATATTTGCATTTAATCATAGCTTTTTTAACAGCAGGTGCATGTTTAATACGTTTTTGCCAATGCATAATATTTACATTTTCAAATGTATAAGCGAACCGTATTGCTTTATTATTTTTTTTATTAGGAATGTTTACTTAGATCATTTTATTTTTCCAATATACATATTTTTTCTATAAACGAATTTCTATCTACGACAGTGAGGAATAAATAAATATATGTTCATCAACGTGATTGTACTTTAATACACTCTTTTATAAACTTGGCATTTTTCTACATTCTTATATTTTTTATACATTAAACTAAGACTTTTGTGCTTCATTATACTATGAGAGCAAAGCATAGCATAGTGCTCAATTATTATAATATATACTTTTATATATTTACAATGTTTATTAATTGTATATAATACAAAACATTTCTTTTCTAAATATTTCGTTTACTACTTACATTATCAATTCGAGGGTCAGTGCCACAGAATAAATAATAATATTGCATGAAAATAACAATACTTATTCTGTGATTATACGTTGAAATAATTCCGATCTAAGGCATATCACAACATTTTGACAAAATGTGTATTTTTGCAAAATTTGATGTTTGTAGAAAAATGTGTAACGTAGTGTGAGGAGTAAAAGATACACCATATTATGAAGATTTTTTGTTACGAGTTTGTAACTGTTTACTTGCATATTATGGACGCTTTCCTCTTCAAAAATTAAAAATCTGAACCCATTCCCTTTTCTTAAATACAAATTATATGAATAAAAATAATATTAGAGAGATAAACATCGAGACTTTGCAAAATATCAAACCAATTTCCATCGAAAATTTTGTGGAAAATGTCTTAATATTATTTTTCATCAATTTTATATGCAGTAGTGCTTTCACGACTAGATCTATCGTGCTTACAAATGGCCTTCTCTTTCACACTTTCGAACATGTATATATCCGTCACACCTTCCATTAGGGGTGCCATTCATCAGATCTATGTACCATGATAAACGAAATTGTTTTTTTTAAATATGACTCTTTTATAAAATAGGTTTTTATAAAAAAGGTTTTTGTCTGTGAAATATTAACATGTCTGAAAAGTAGGGTCTATTGAAAGATAAAAGAATGGGAGAATTCAATCGAAAGAATTGGAGGGAACTCAGTGGAGCGTCGACAAATATGGGTGGCGTGTACGCCCTCTTTCGTTTCAGTCATATGGAAAATTTCGTTTGGATACGAACGAGAAATTACTTGTTTTTACTTTTCAGTTTTACCTTTGTTAAACGAAGCTTGTGTTTGGCGGTTGTGAAGAATAAATATTTGGAAATCACTTTTAAAACTTAGAATTTTGTGAAGACTTTGAAATTACGAGTATCTATATTTAAAACATGTACATTTTTTAGCTCTTTCGAGGCTGTTTCGGTGTCGATTTTCCTTGAAAGCTAAGGCAGATATAGATCTGCAGGTTGATAGACAAACACGGCTGTGAAGCAGACAGCTATAAAACAGTTTGGAAGTCCAATTTTAATAATTGTATGTAGTTCTGAGATAGATGCTGCTGTTTGTGAATTGTTTCATTAGCCAGGATATATGCAAAAAGTCAACAACCATGACCGTCATTTTCTCAATTATTATTTAGTTTCAGATTTCCAATAACACTTTAAGGCTGTGTTCATGTTTATTAAAAGTATTTTTGGGATTAAATAAAATAAATTAAATCCACATAAATACACTCGCCGCGTCTGTACCTATATCCACATTCTTTATTTGAATATCTTTTTTGAAATCGAGGACTGTGCTAGACGACCTTTTTGAAAGTGACTTTTGACAGCTATCATAGGATTGGAACAGAGGTGACAGCTGTCAAAATAGTTTTTTTATGCTTAAGTTCGAAGATTGACCAATGAAAATGTCTGTGACATTGAATTTTTTTATGACTTCGGTTAAAAAGTTGATTTAATTATTTTACAATTCAATATTATGTTCTCAATCTGAGCAAGTCTTGCAGCACTGTTCTTTGTATCTTTTGAGCGCGCACATATTCATCGCTCTAACGTTTTCACAGAACCGAGAGCTATCTCTGCATACACCATCTGTGGAACAAATAAATTATCAGAATAAAAAAAGTGTGTGCGTGTAACCTTTACGCGCGATTGAAGTAAAACTTCTTTGCCATTGACGGCATCAAATGTTATATTAATATCATTCATTCGAAATTTGAATAGCGGAAACGTAGCTATTAAAAATTCAAATAGAGCGTTACTTCTGTCAGAAAAAAATCTGAGTTACTCCCAGTCGCGCCTAAAGAAGTTTTACTTAAAAAATCAGATACTTATAGAAAAACAAAGCTTGATTTCATACCACACATAGCGATATTAAACGTCTTTTCGACATTGACTACTGTCAACAATTAGTTATAGTGAGAAAAAAAATTTAATTCTACACAATAATGGGCACCATAATTTGTGTCAGTGCAAGAATAATCTGCGTTGTGTAAAAGTGTAGTTAATATTTCACTTCGCTAAATAGGTCGTGGGTTCGATTCCCTCTGAAAGCAGAAATTTGTGTAATCTAGAATTGTTTGTATCTCGAGAATCTGGGTGATTCTACGTATATGTATCCGTATCCGTGAAACACCCATTATACAAGCAGGTAATTCCTAGCTTACTTTCGGCTCATATAGCGTTGTGTGAAAATATATTTATATTATTTATTAACCCTAGCGACGGTGGGTCTCGTGAACCCCTCGCAACCGGCCCTGTTGCTGCTGCTGACGCGGGAGGAGCAGGGCCCATAGGTTAGAGGAATAGGCTAACAATTTTATGTCCTAAGAATGGGCTAACAATTTTATGTCCTAACTATTATAATTACCTGTATTTACACAAGCGTGCACCTGACAGCTCCTAGAGACTGGCGGTCTCGTGAGCCCCTCGCAAGCAGCTCTTACCTAACACTGGGACAAGCAAGGGCCCACACACTAGAGAAAACACCGACAATCTTATATCCTAACTAAATACCTGTATTAACACACGCGTGCACCTGACAGCTCCTAGAGACAGGTGGTCTCGTGAGCCCCTCGCAGGCGGCGCCACCGCTGCGCTCCCGGCCGCGTCTCCGCGACCCCGGGGTGCGCCACACGCAGTGCAGCGTGCGGTGCTGGCGCCCCGGGGACGAACAGGGGCCCACACACTGCTAGAGGGGATATTACTTAGTAGATATAGTCCGTTCCCAGTTACATATTTTACCTTTTACTGCTAGTCATTTTAGTGTTTTCTGTGTGTTGGCATTACAGTCAAGTCACTCTATGAATACCAGTGCAAGAAATTTTACCGAATATTTGTGGAGATTACATATTTAATACAATGGTAGGCACTTTTTTCATGTTGTATACTTAACTTTATTAAAAATGTGGTCCTATTGAATAATGTGATTGTTTTATATAAATTTTAAGGATATCTGAAAAAAAAACCGGCCAAGTGCGAGTTGGACTCGCCCATGAAGGGTTTCGTAGCAGCAAGTAACATAAAATAAAACTTCTTATAGTTCGTTGTAACTTTGATTGATGTTTTAACACGTTCGCAGTGGTAGTGATTTTTCTAACCGAAAATTGCGGTTTATGACGCATTCAAAAAAAACTACCAGCTCTATCTCGATCAAACCAATTTTCGTTGGTAGTTTTTATGGCAATGTACATCATATATTCTTTTTAGACTTATCACTCTCTTAGTTTAGAAGTTAGAGGGGGGGGGGGGGCACATTTTTCCACTTTGGAAGTGTCTCTTGCGCAAACTATTCACTTTAGAAAAAAATGTTGTTAGAAACCTCAATAGCATTTTTGAAGACCTATCTATAGATACCCCACATGTATGGTTTTGATGAAAAAAAAAAATAAAGTTTCAGTTCTGAGTATAGGGACCCCCAAAATTTACTGCTTTTTTTTCTAGTTTTATATAAGAATCTTAATGCGGTTCACAGAATACATCTAGTTACCAATTTTCAATAGCATAGGCCTTATAGTTTCGGAGAAAAGTGGCTGTGACACACGGACGGACAGACAGACATGACGAATCTATAAGGGTTCCGTTTTTGCCATTTGGCTACGAAACCCTAAAAAGCAGCACTATCGCCAAGGAAGACTATGATGTTGCTTCTACATCTAAAATAATTTCGACACTCGAAAAACGCCAGCAAAAGAGTAGTTTCGACTAAAGATGGTACATGGGAGAAACAAAAACTTATTATGGCAACACAACGATTAAAGTAGCTAGCCTTACCGCTAGAGGTAAAATAACTGTGAACGCATTGTAAGTAGTTTAAATAATGGACACTCGATACAAACACTTCGTTTTAAGTATCTGTATACAATTTGTGTGTTTTCTGTAAACTGCAAATAATTATTAAAATTCTCTTGGTCACCACAACTTGTACATATATATCAAAAAAGTCTCTGGGTCACCCAGCTCTTCAGAAAATAACAGTATATTTGGGCATAGTGGAATATTATTTTCAGGAGATTTTGGATTTTTCAATCAACTGAATTGATTGTGAGGAAAATCCTACAGGGATGCTATGCCGGACTCCTACCGACTAAAAACTACACATATCCTACCTAACAGCCTACGGTTGTGAGCTCCGGATAAGCCCACGGAAGGATACCCCAGGATTATATATGGATACATGGAAATAGAACAACTCACCTTACTCCAAGCTCCTACAGCCCACGCCGCCCTACACGGCTTTGACTCTTGCCGTGATCTCTCCGGCCTCGTGGTGACGTCACAGTTTGAATCTTCAACGACTGTGCCATTTTCGTTGACACACTCCACTCGCCGATGTGCTATTGCTGATGAAATTAGGAATATTAAGTAGTTTACCAAGCTCCCAGTATTGAAACCCGATTATAATAAAACTTATCTAAGAATCCTCTTCTATTCGATAATGATGGATAGTATAGGTGTAGAAGTAGTACCTACGCATCCAGTATATCTTTACATATCAGTACAGTAGACGCACGCCTCTGTCAAAGAATTCGGCTGCACCATGTTAGCCAGATAAGTTGATACAGGGATTTTGAAATTTACTATAGCCTCTACTATTAGCCAGCATAAGTGACTAATAGAAGAGACTATAGAAAATGTCAGAAGAGTAAATAACGTCCTGACATCAAGCAATGTCCATACATCTACATTCACCAGTAAGACAATGTTAGGTACCATGTGTATGTATGGTAGGTACTTCAAGATTTTAATCAAACCCTCGAGGTCATTAAGCACACTACCAGGAAACTCCATACAAATAATTTTGTGTATGTGCTATTGAAGTGGCCTACGTGACCAAACGCTCGTGCGGTGCTGTGCGGGGCAGCGCGAAATGAAGCGAACGCGATCAGTTGGTTTGAAATTTGCGCGCAAACTGGATGCGGTGCCGCCGTGTTTTTTATAATGTCGGAAATGTAAATTTTAATCAATGAAATCCAAGAACGTCCGTCAGCAAACTAAACTGGAGTAATCATTTCGAAAACAAAATTAACAAAGCAACAATCACATTCTGGCAGTGCCGCAGAATGATAGGAAGCAAGTTGGGGTTGAGCCCCAAGATCACCCTCTGGCTACTATACGAATCGATAATCAGACACATCGTTGCCTATGGGGCTGGGGTATGGTGGAATACCATGGAATATATGGAATACCATTATATACCCATACCACGATAGGTATGGTGGTATGGGGTATGAAGATACAGGGCTAGACACTTCGGTACACCGAGGTCGTTCCAGGAAGTCTACGGCAACGTGAAGAGTCTGCTAGACTTCCTGGAGAAACTGGGATGGCAACAGCCATACCACAACCCCCCCACGCAAAATAGGCGCAGAAATGACGTTGAGTTGCGGAAACCAGCCTCTGAAAACCTAGAACCTAGAACTCCATAATTTTTTTTCGATCTATGGTAGTTGCATCAGGGTGATGCAAAGTGCCCACTGAACGGCAGCGTCGCCGTCGGTGGCGGCTGTGCGAGACGATTCGCGTGCACGTAGGACAGAGCCGCCGCGTCGCACCGCGTCGCGTTGAATTCGCGTGTCACCGCTTCAGAATCGCGTTCGCTTTGAACCGTCTACCTAGGACGTAGCGTAGCAAATGTTCCCTCACGACACCCGCCAACTATAATGACAGCTGTGGCGGGGGTGGGGAAGCTTGGTCAGTGAGGGGCAGGGAATTGCCTATCTGTACTTCTACTAGCCTTGTCAAGGTATTAACAATCAAAAAGATGATGATGTATATCTTACCAGCACCACTATCAGCACATTTTGGCAGCGACCAAGCTGTAGTTCTCCATTTCGGACAAGTGAGGGTACAGTCTTGTAATTCACTCGGAGGCTCCTTGCCGCGTGAGAGGCACGCTGATGCTGTCGCTATGTGGGTGTCGTTGACTGATTTACGCTGTATAAAGACAAAAGAGGTTAATGAAATGTCGAGGTTCTGAAAAACAAAGTGTTGGTCAAAGTGTTTTCGTAGTGCCTTTAAGCACTAGCTCTCCATCAACATAGACCGATGACTGGTGAGTTCAAACTGCTCCTACTGGAGCTTAGGGGGGTCAGCTCAGCAGTAGGAGCAAGGCGGAATGCTTCTCCAGCAAACTTGTAAATATAAAAAAGAATTGGTGTCGAGCAGGATTAGAACCTGCGTCTTCTTGCATACCGTGCGTATACCTTCACCAGTTGGCTACCGAAACCTACTCGGAACCAACCAAATTTTCCACCTTATATACGTCTTGGGGTGACGCAGGCACCATCTACCGGCACTTTTTAGAAAGTACACTTAAAAAGCAGTTTAATTTCGTTTCTCAGTCGGTGACGCCCCTTATAAAATTGTTTCGAAAATGTTTTTACTTCGGTCGTTACATTTATTTTACAATTTCGTCTTATTAGTCAGTCCACTCACTGCTGAGCGTCCAGGTTTTTGTAAAAATCATTGACGTGAGTCCTGAATACTTTAATAGATGAGTTCTGCAAGCTATTGCGCAATTTACGTACCTGACATACAACACCTCGAATTTGATGTCCAACTTGTCCGCAAGGAGCTCCACACTGAGACCATTCAGTTGTCATCCAGAAATATTCATCGGCATCCAGATATTCGTACCTTCAAATTTTATTTTTGCGGTTACTCAAATATTTTCGGATTCAAAATGAATAAAAACTGCATATTTGTTTAAATTATAAATAACGTAAGTAGTATGTAAGTCAAAAAAGATCACAATTATCTTTATTCGCAATTCATTTACATTAAGGCCGGAGGTAGGCCTAACTACCTTGACCATACAAAACACGCGTCCTTCAGGCTAGGATTTTTTTTTTTTTTTTTTATACCACTAAGGTGGCAGACAAGCATACGGCCCACCAGAAGGACTGGTGGTCACCGCAGCCTATGAACGTTTGCAACACCAGAGGCGCCACACTCGCGCTGCCGACCCTGTAAAAACCTTCTTAGACCCCTTTTGAAGAACCCCATACTGTAGGCGTTTGGGAAAACCGAGGCAGGAAGATCATTCCACAACCTAAGCGTTCGCGGAAGAAAACCCCTATCGGATCTAACCGTGCTCGAACGCTCCGGACGTAGGGTGTGAGGATGAAATCCCTGTCTATGGCGAGCGGTGCGATGATAGAACGTAGCCGTGGGCATCATGTCAAACAATTCCTCAGACCACACACCATTGTACAGGCGGTAGAACACGCATAAGGAGGCAAAGTCTCTCCTGTCGCGAAGAGGTTCAACACCACCTGTCAGTATAGGATCGTTGACAACTCTCACAGCTCGCCTCTGCACCGAGTCAAATGGACGAAGCTGATATTCGGGTGCCCCCGCCCAAAGGTGACAGCAGTACTCCATGTGTGGCCGCACTTGCGACTTATAGAGAAGCAGTGTTTGCGCCGCAGTAAAGTACCGCCGCGCCCTGTTGAGCACACCGAGCTTCTTGGACGCCAGCTTGGCCTTGTCCTCCAAATGACTGCGGAACTGAACGTCACTGGAGATGTCAACACCAAGGATCCCTATACTTTTAGAGATGGAAAGAGATGTGCCCTGGAATTGTGGCGCTACAGTAATTGGGGCTTTCTTAGCGGTGAAGAAACACGCCTGTGTCTTCGAAGGGTTGAACTGGACAAGCATTTTATAGCTTATTTTAGTTGTAACTGGCTAATAATTATACTTATTCAAAATCGAAGAAAACCAATTTATAGGTGTATGTTTTCTTTACATGTTGGCATATGTTTTTCTTTCGCGTCGATAAAAAAAATTTAAATAAAAAATAGAACCGACTTCATACAAATCCTTAAAAATAAAATTTACCTAGCACATTGTAATATGTATTTTGATTTATCAGATTTTATACAACATCATATTGAAGTCGGTGCCAAGTAAACTCATAGGTTTAGGTAGGTATTATTAATGGCACCAACTTCAATATTATATTGAATAAAATCGGATAAATCAAAATACAAATTACAATGTGCTAGGTAAATTTTATTTTTAAGGATTTGTATGAAGTCGGTTCTATTTTTTATTTAAAATTTTTATTTTTTTATTTTAAGTGACGGGTGGACCGAAAAGTATTTCTATCTAGGTGTAAAGTTCTCATCAATACAAATCAATCAAGCCGAAACACAAGGTAACTGCTGTAAATCGTTAAGGAATTCCCTCGACTGTCTTTCGGTTCCATCATCAGATCGACTCCAGACCTTCATTAAATTTTAGTACATTAAAGCACTTAATCAAAAAGTTAACAAACGCACTAGTTGTCCCTACAATTTTCGGTGGTTGCCCTCGATTTCTCCTGGATCCCAGCATCAGATCCTGATACCCTGGATATGGGACCACCTCAGAAGTAGCCTCTTTCAAACAAAAAAATAATTTTCAAAATCCATCCATAATTGGCGCCGCTATCGCGTAACATACATACAAAAAAAAAAAAAAAAAAAACATAGCGTACGAATTGAGAACCTCCTCCTTTTTTTGAAGTCGGTTAAAAATGAAATCATAAAATGCATTCATCTAAAAATTTGGAGGTGACTCAATGATCGATTTACACATTATGTATAAATAATATACAATTTACAACAAAACCATATTTTGACACACATCTTGTAGATTAACAATCTATTTTTGGCTATAATTTTCCGTCAACTTATGCAGACAAAAAACGCTTTCATTTGCACCTCCTTTTAGTCATTTTCTAAACTAGTCCCCTTAACTGCAAGATTTGCAAGACAAAAAACGCGAAGCCTTCTGACACAAGCCATACAAGCCCATATTTGCTTATAAGTAGACTTCATTTTGATATTTTGTAAATTTAGGTTTTGTGAGTCAATAAAATTATTATTATTAAAAAAAACAGTATGAAAAGTCTGCGAAATTTACCAAAACTGGCATGGCACATCACAAACCAATAACATAAAACAAAAGGAATTTGCAAATCAATTTTTATTTCTTACCTAACTTCTGTTGTCGTCTCCTTAAAATGTCTCAGACTTTCCACGCGTCCACCTTCAACGATATCATTTCTACTATAATCATCATTTATAATGATAATATCTGAATCATCATCTTCTGGAAATACTATCTGTTTGTCTTCCATATTAATGACACGTGCTTTGCTCGGCACTCCATAATTTTGATACATGATTATCGAGTCCACCGTTCTCTGACCCCTCGAGTTGCCAATTGTCTGAAAATTCCACAACATCTGAACATATCAATTACAACTGTCTTGCATTAAAATATTCCAAATTTGGTTAAAGTTCAACTATTATTACAGTAATTTTACGAGTGACTGAATTTTGTTCTGATGAGGGTCGAGAGCGTAACAATAAATTATTTGTACAAGTAAAGTTATTTAATGTATGTTAATTCGTAAATGAAAATCGATGATAAAATGAAGAGAAAAATGTTACAAAATAATGTATGATGGCTTAAACTTAAAACTATGTTGTGAATACCAATGAATTCTATCAGAATCCTTCTCCCCCAGAGGTTAACAAACTGTATGTAACGCTTCGTTATGCGAAACCACCTTTATTATAATAATACATCAGTATGGGTCAAGGGGTCTGCTATCTTTCTACGAAACGAAACTTTGGTCGGGGACTTTCCATTAGCTTAACTAGGCTATTTATTTATTTAGCTACTTGCTCATTTTTAAAACATCGTATATGTATATAGTTATCATATGCAAATCATCATCTTTATACTCCTCATTATCACAATCTACTGAGAAAATATCACGAAAATTCTGCCAAAATTTCGTTTCATATGAATTAGTATAGATAATAATGGAAATATCGGCGTTGTTATAAAATAAAGTGAACAAAAATGCTGTTAAATTTTGAACAACCTTCACAGAAGTACTGCCTATGATACCTTTTATTCTGTGGCCAGGTTCTTTCTTTTCATGAAATCTATCTTAAATTCCACATTATCCTTTACAAGAATGAATTGAAAACTTTCTCACAATATACAATTGTCATACAATGAAGAATAGCTTGACAATTTTACGTTAAAATACCACCCAATATCTATATAACTCGAAACAACTATCAACGAAACCCAACAAAACCAAAAAAGAAACTGTTAGTCAACACTTCCAACTTCAAGCATGCGTCATGCGAACCTACTACCCTCAGTTCTGGAAACTTCTCACCTGAAGTTGCATAACAATGTAATGCAGACAAGGTAGAACCCTGGACGCACTGCTAGGCTTCGGTGGAAGCATCTGTGACGAGACAGCACTCTTCTTCAATCATCCCAAGCAGCGTGCAAAGATGTTAGGTTAAAGCTTACGAAGTCGTGTGTGGAGAAATCGTCTTGATTTGTACGTATTTTTTTAAGTTTTAGATGTTTATTTAGAGACTGGTCACTATGATCTAACTGTTACATTTCTTCATTGTAGGTATTTCAACTTTTTTGATAGCTAACTATAGCATTAGAGATGGTAAAGTAAGATCAATTTGGCAAATACAGAACATGTATTCATTTATTTTGAGTTTATGATATTTTGGTACTATACTATACTATACTATCTTCACGCCAAATCCCTTGCGGGGTAGGCAGAAAGAACCGAGCGCCACACGGCACGGTCCATACACACTTCACTCGCCTCTTCAACTTTCATTTTTCTTTTCATACATGCACGTCGGTTCCTACGGCTCTTGACACCACCCTCCACTAACACATGATTAATTTGGTCGTGGTAGGTGTGTCGTGGCCTTCCCCGACTCCTACGTCCATCCACTTTCGCGTTGTATATCTGTTTTGTCATTCTTTCATCACCCATTCGTTCCACATGCCCGAACCATCGTAGCATGCCCTTCCTTACTTTAACACCGACACTCTCTTTCAGACCAACTCTCTTTCTTACATCTTCATTCCGAACGCGATCTGCGAGCGTTACTCCGCAGATTTTGCGTAGCGCGCGCATCTCGACCGCGTTTATTCTACTTTCATGCGTTTCCTGCCATACCCAACTCTCGCTTCCATACGTTAGCGTAGGTATCAGCACCGCATTGTGTACTGCGAGCTGGGCCTTTTGACTTAAGGCCTTGGTACCTAAAAGTTTGCCTAACGCTCCATTCACACTATTTCCCGCAGTTACCCTCTTTTCTACATCAGCGGTGTACCGTCCATCCCTGCTAAATGCACATCCAAGATATACAAACTCATCCACCTGTTCCAGCACTACATCATTTACAGTTATCCTGGCATTCGTTCTGTCCTCTTCTCTTTCGAATACCATCACTTTCGTTTTAGTCGCGTTCAAATGTAAGCCTCTCATTAGACAATCATCTTTCATCGTTGTGACTAGTGACTGTAGTTCTGATGGCGATTCGGCTATGAGCACAGCATCATCTGCATACAGCAAACAGTTCACAAGTAAGTCACCCATTCGCAATCCAACATTCATCGATCTTACTCTCTTAAGACAATCGTCCAGGTACAGGACAAACAGCAGAGCCGACAGCACGCAACCCTGTCTGACGCCAATGTTGACGTCAAACCAGGGAGACAGACTGCCGCCCACCCGCACACATGCCGTACATCCCACATATGTAGACTGTACAGCACGAAGCAGCGCACCATCAATCCCGTATCCTGGCAATATATCCCAGAGATCCTTCCGTACAACTCTGTCAAATGCTTTCTCCATGTCCACAAAACCGCAGAAAACCTTCCGGCCTACAGCCAGCTGCTTCTCTACAATGTTGCGGAGCGAGAAAACTTGGTCCATACATCCCCTTCCATTTCGAAAACCACCCTGCGCCTCCCACAGTAATCCGTCAGATACCACCCTCATTCTCCTTTCAATAATTTTGCCATACACTTTAGCTGCTATACTGATCAAACTGATGGCCCTATAGTTGGCGCACTCCATACGTGAGCCCTTGCCTTTATACAAGGGCACGACGATAGCACGCCTCCAGTCCATTGGGACCCTTCCAGTCTTCCAGCATAGATTGCTCAATGACCAGAAGGCGTCCCGGACGCAAGGACCACCTAATTTGATCATTTCAGCAGATATCCTATCAATTCCCGCAGACTTGCCATTTTTCAAGCTTCGTATCGACCATTCAATCTCTTCCAAAGTAATATCTCCGCTTGATGCTTGCACCGCAAGATCAGTCATCGCCTCCCTCGCAGTGCCCGCATCCGGGAGATATTCATACATTTCTCCAAAGTACTCATTCCACCGCTCTAACACCTCTAATGGGTCCGCAAGAATGTCCCCAGCTTTACTCTTTATCTTATCCATTCTGGAAACTGACGAACAGCTCCGAGACTTCTTGACCTCCCTCCAAAAGAGTTTGGTATTCGTCTCGAAGTTCCTCGTCAGCTTCTCTTCCGCAATCATATTTATTCTTTCACGCTTCTCTTTCACTAAAGCTTTGGCTTCATTCTTGCAGAGGCGGTAAATTTCTTTCTTCGTGTCTTTCATACTGTCATTCAGTTGCAAAGATGAGACATAATCCAACCACGCTTTCTTCTTTCTTGCTACGCAGGATTGAACTTCTGCATCCCACCAGGCATCACCTTTCGAATGTTCATGTCTCTTTGCACTCCCACATGCTTCTTTTGCACTATCCACTATACTTTCTTTCATAATATTCCAGCATTCATCCACATCTAAGTCGGAAAGGCTCGCGTTTGCAAGCCTTTCACTGACTAAGCCAACATACATACTCCTTACGCTTTCATCTTCCAGTTTTTCACTCTTTATCCTTTCATAGTCTCCGAAAGGGACACGCACTCGCCAGTGCCTCCACTTCTTGAAAAGACCAACAAACCGGCTTACCACCAGGTAGTGATCAGTTTCAAGAGTGGGGCCTCTGTAGGCTCTTGTATCCCTTATAGCCTGTCGAAGACGATTGTCTATCAAAATCAAATCAATCACACTTTTTTCTTCCTTCCGTCTCCATGTATACGTGTGGATATCTTTGTGACGGAATAAACTGTTCGCCACAAGGAGGTCTCGTTCCAAGCATACGTCTAAGATTGACTTACCAGCATCATTCGCTCTCTTATCTCCATACGGACCAAGGACAGCATCGAAGCCATCTCGCTTGGTCCCCACCCATCCATTCAAATCACCACACATGATCAACTTTTCATTCCCGTCAGCCAAATCGAGGACGTCCCTAACGGATTCCCAGAACTCCGCGAGCACTTGGGGATTAGCCGAGCTGACGGGAGCATAGGCTGCGACCAAAAAAACTCTCGTGATCCCCAGTTTTATACGTACCCACAGGAGTCTTGGGCCTACCAATCCATAATCTTTCACTCCAGAGGCCAAACGGGAGGAGAGCAAGACACCCACTCCCTTACTGGCATGATCCTCTTGGTCCACTCCGGACCACAAAGCAATTATTCCGCCAGGAAGATCGTCGATGCCGCTCCCCTTCCGCTTAGTCTCTGTGACACACAATACATCCAGGCATCGCTCTTTCATTACATCCATCAATTCATTCATCTTACCTTCCATACCACCACGCACATTCCACGTGCCTATCCGGCACTCGGCTCCTCGCATCCCGCCAGAGTTGGCGCTGCGTGAAGGGTGGCGGCCCCCTTCGCCGCGTGCGCATGCAGTCGTACCGACGGGGGCACACCGGTACGCGTCGCCTTGGGGGGACGCCCTAGCCCTGTCGGCACTCATCGTTATTCGTAGATATTTTGGTATTGTTACAAGTGCCATGGTCAGACCTGATTTTCGTTCCTTCGCAATCATGGCAGTTGGAATAGTGTCAAAATATTGGAAAACGAAAAAGAAACGGTATATTTATACCGATATTATCCCGATAATATTTATCCCGATAATATTAATCTTATTAATTTTATTAAGTAATCATTGATATTGTGTACAATAAAGTGAATTCTATTCTATTTATTTTGAAGTGTGAGCCTAATTTCAAATCAGTAGCGTGAATTGCTTTTTTTTCAAAGATCATTACCATCATTATTTCGAAATATAATATAGAATATATTATATAATCTGTGATAATACTGTGGATGTGTAGTTGCAGGTTATGTAAGACAGTTAAAAGATTTTGATCATGTAAATTTAGTAAATGACATGTTAAATTCATAACTGTAAGTCACAGAGGAATAATTTCACCAATTTGCGTTTATCATTGAAGAAATTTATTCTATGCATAGTTAGTAGGATATCTCTCAGAACTTCGGCTTGTGTGGCCATTATGCATTTCTACACATACGGTTAATATTTTAGGTTTGAGACTTGGTTTGGCTTTGATGATTATTGTTTCCGGAATCGTCCCATCTCTTGTGATAAAATAGAAATATTTAAGGCGTCCTAAAACTACCTGTTCAAACTAAGTCCCGTGGCGTGGCATCAGTCAAAAAAAAAATTCTCTTCAGAGACGTTCTACTTGCATCTCGTGATTCCCATTGTTTATCATTCAAACATATTTTCCTACGGGTAGGTATATAATACTTTTTTGATAAAAACCACAATTATCTACTTATCCTTTTTGACGTGAAAGGAGAACAAACACACATTATACATTAAATACATAGATTATAGAGATATTAATTAGGTCTAGATGAGAAATATTTATCATCCAATAGATAAGTTCTTGATCCACAAACTTTCAAAACACTTTAAATAATATAGCAAGCTACAAATTTCTTAATTCATAAATCAGTCGACATAAAACACGATTATGTCAAATTTATGCGTTCGATAAGTAAGCCGTTCAAGAACAACATCACCAGATATCCAAAGTTTATGAAACTCGTAAAATTGGTTGTAAATTTTATTACTATCATTACAAGACACAGGCTGTAGATGATCACGTTATGATTATAAATGATTGGTTTTAAGGCGAGTCCCTGTATTATGATCTACAGAATATCTAATGATGTATTTGCTTGCTTATATTCTTAGGGATGGTTGATACTTAAATTTTCTTTGCTTTAAAATATTAAGAAGCGCTCGTGGCCCCGCGGAGAAGCGCTCATGGCCCCGCGGACTCAGTGTTCCGTAAACGATCACTGCAGTAAGCAACTTTCACTATGGCCGGTCCATGGATGGGTGACCATCAATGTGATCACTTTGTGACATTTATTTGAGCGTTTTCGTGCTTCGGAAGGCACGTTAAGCCGTTGGTCCCGGTTACCAGTAAAATGACAGTCGTTAAGTCAAGTCCTGCGCCTGTCCATTTAAACACGGCAATACGGCTCACCACCTATTACGTGGGACAAATTATACAAAAAGGTGAAATGTGGGCATATAATATGCCTCTGCCTACCCCTTCGGGGATAAAGGCGTGACCATATTATTATGTATGTATGTATGTAAAATATTAAAATATTTGCCTTGATAGTTGAGCTATCGTGCGGGGAAACGGTCTTCTTTATAATTTTTTTCTTTACGGTAAAATTTTCTAGTCTTTCAGTTTACGGTTATGAGTAAGGATTATCTAGAATATTCTGAACGTGAACAGAATAAAAAAAAACATTTACCTTCTTACATTTATGTGCAAAACTTTACAATATGTGTGAAGTTTCCACAAAATACATTTTTATTTTATTTTTACATCTTATTGCTTAATTTTGTTGTAGTAGTTAGAGGGTTTGTTTATTTTTGTAACTAGGCAGTTTAACAAATTTATGAAGTAAGGAGCTAGAATGGCTGACTAATAACCGATAGCCTACAAAACAAAATAAGACGCTCTGCTGAATTTTTGAACAAACTAGAAAAGTTCACAGAAAGGGACTGAATGTGTAAGGCTTAGTACCTATGTTATATTAAAATTTGAATAAAGAAAAAAAAAACTGTTCGCAGCAAAGACACGTAATATAAGTAAATACATATTCATGATACTTAATTTGGAAGACATTTACGTCCAGTAGTGGACTGTTTTGATTGGGTTAACTTTAGTATAATAATTATTTTTTTTAGACGATTTATCCACACTATATTCCTTATCTACCTTAGCTGTTATTCTTGTAGTTAATGCTCTTACCTCATGTTCGTCGTACATATCTCTTTCTCTCTCTTGTGAATTGAAGCTTGGTGAAGCTTTGGTGCTTGTTGTTGCTGTGTTTCCGTAGACTCCATCACGAGCTTTATCTGTTCTGCCTGAGGGTATTTAATCATTTGATTTAATATATCGACTCAAGTCTTCCTTTTTAATTATTATTCAACCAGATTATGTCTACTTAGGCGCTCCTTTTTATACCACCGATACGATAGAGAATTATTTAAACATTTGCTATACCAATCAGGTAACGTTACGTTGCTTGTTCAATTGAGTGTTACGTTGATAATGTGACAGAAACCGGCTGTGGGTTTGACGATTTTAAAGCCGTTCAAAAGGCACTGTGTCAAATGGCAAGCTGCTGGCAACCGAGATTAACTTATATTGTGCTAGTTGTTCTCCAGCGGCTACGTCCGTTTGGAAGTCATTATCGCATAAAATCATTACCCTCCTTTTCAGTCATTTACAAAGTAGCTTATGTCCTTCGCTTGGACTCAAACTATCTCTATACTGAATTTCATTAAAGTAAGTTCAGCGGTTTACTCGTGAGACAGACAGACAGAGTTACTTTCGCATACATAATATTAGTAGGGATTTAATCAGAAACACTGTACATTGTGTATGATACTAACTTAGGAGACAAGCTTAACGTGCCTCCTTTACCAAAACTCATCGCTAACATAAAACCAGCCAAGTTATTCACGCAGCTGAAGACAGTTCTTAAAAATGCAGTGCTACAAAACTTTTGTGCGACGGTTTAAAACTTTTTAAATCGAAATTTCAACTAGTGTTTGGCAAAGACTTGGTCCTGAGACAGCCAGCGTCGGTTCCTAATTAATTTGCAGCAAAAGTTGTAACTTGACTGCAGCACTGCGGTTTTGTGTCAAATAATGTACAGAAAGGTACTTGTGTTGAGGGACTTTAGTGCTTCTAAATTGTGAATGCTACAAAGTTATGACTTTGTTGGAGAGAGAATATATTAAAGTATTCTAGAAAATGTGTTGAATTGAGTTTATTTAGGGGTAAGTTTTGCATTTTGGTGTTGTTAAAAATGTGTTTCAACGTTACTGATACTATAAAATCATAATGATTTAAAAAAACTATTAAAATACTATTCTATAAAGGCAAATTTGTGTCCAAAAGTTGTAAATAAGAGGCTATACAGAGACTCGTACTCAAAGACTCGGACTTAAGTAAAGCACTTGAACGGAATAATCTAATTTGCAGCAACCGTAGTCGAGGCTGGACTTCACCGCGGCCACGGGCGCTGCAACGATCTATTCGAAATTCCGCTGCAATAAAGTTTTTCGTGTCAAGTCACAACTTCTATGCGGACGAAGCCGCGGGGAACCGCTAGTATATAATGAATGGCAGAAAATCCAGTACTTGTATTTTTTACGCGTGATACACCTTTCGGGTACGCCATCGAAATAATAACCCCAGACACTATACTTACCCTTCTGTCTATTCTTATAGTTCTTCCTGGAATCCCCCGGCCGCTGTTCGTGAGACTGATCATCGGATGTTTCACCAATCCGAGCTCTGAATCGTCCGTCGGCTCTGCTGTTGACAATGTCTTTGTTTAAAAAACAGTTTTTCACCTTTGACTGCCTAAATGGCAAGGACAAAGGTGATAGTGTATAGCCGAAATTAAAACAAACATTCTGTGTGATAACAAAAATGTCTGATTCAAAGTTTAAATAAAAAAATCTTTACAATTTTTTCACTTGTTTCAACATTTTGGAGAAAGTAAACTGTTCGTAATAAGAGTCAGCGGCGTACGTAGAACGTTACAATTGGTTTCATCTTCTAACACAGAGATTCACTAAGACACTTCTAATATAACTTGCACAATATAATGATTACCAACTCACCTGTCAGATAGTGGCGAAGAAGGTTCATCCAACGGCTTATGTCTCTCGATTTCTTCACTGGAAGGGAACTCACCAGGTCTTGGCTTGACCAAGAGAGTGAGATTGGCACTGGACCTGCCAGCTACGCAAGTGTATACTCCATGATCGCGGAGCGAGAGAGATGTGATTCGAAGAGCACCCTGGTGAGGAAAATTCTCTGTTTACAATGATATCACTAACTTGTGTTTACAATTTCTAGTTGTTTACAATTTTGTCACCAGTCTCGAGAACACTGTCTTTGTTTACAATTTTATTATATCACCAACCTCCAGAGCACGATGGAGAAAAATACTCTATTTGGTAATCAGACAACAATGAAGAGTATAAAGGCTCTAGGACAAATAGTCAGTAACTTTGAGTATATATTTTGGAAATAAATTCACTTAGTAATAATACCGAGAACACTTTGTTTACAATTACAATACCACTCTCAAAAACATTTTGTTTACAATTATTACATCGAACTGTGGAATATTCATCTTACAATTGCCTCAAAGGACTCAGCCGTTGTAAAAAGCCATATCAATAATTTGATTGAATCTACAGTATATGAACTATTAAAATAGTTGCTAGAAGTCCTCAAAAAGCACGAAATATTCACTAGCAAGCTAAATTTTGTAAACCATGTTCTGTATGTGTCAGAGCAAAACCTACATTTCGCTAATGAAACCGCCAACACGAAATTAGAGAACATCGTGGTTATAGCGTGACTAGTATGTTGAAGCTTTGTATTTTAAATTTCAATTATTATACGTATAGTTTCGTCTTTTTCCAAGAAGGAGTAGACATAGACCGGCCATAATTTTAGCAGTTGTTTAAAATATAATCATGTTGACGATGAAAATAATATATCCTACTAATATTGAGAAGCGCTCGTGGCCCCGCGGACTCAGTGTTCTGTAAACGATCACTGCAGTAAGCAACTTTCACTACGGCCGGTCCATGGATGGGTGACCATCCATGTGATCACTTTGTGACATTTATTTGAGCGTTTCCGTGCTTCGGAAGGCACGTTTAGCCGTTGGTCCCGGTTGCCAGTAAAATGGCAGTCGTTAAGCTAAGTTGAAGGCTTTATTTCAACAGCAGGCAGTCACAACCTGCGCCTGTCCATTTAAACACGGCAATACGGCTCACCACCTATTACGTGGGACTAATTATATACAAAAAGGTGAAATGTGGGCATATAATATGCCTCTGCCTACCCCTTCGGGGATAAAGGCGTGACCATATGTATGTATGTACTACTATTATAAATGTGAACATTTGTAAAGATGTTTGGATGTTTGTTACTCATACACGCTTTAACGGCTGAACGGATTGGGCTGAAATTTGGTACAGAGATAGCTTATAGTCTGGAATAACACTTTTCATCTCGGGAAAATGTTCTCACGGGAAGCGGGAACCGACTTCACGCGGGCGAAGCCGCGAGCATCATCTAGTTAATTTATATAGATCTTAAAGTACTACTTATGAACGTCAAAATTGTTTCTACACCTGAATTACTGCCCTTTTCAAAATGTAAGGTATATTCTGCGAGATATGAACAATTCGCGGCCACTCTTTTCTTGTTGAATTGAACTGACGAAACATACATACCTACATAACATCACGCCTGTCTCCCAACGGGGCAGGCAGAGACTATGACTTTCCATTTGCTACGATCCTGGCAAACATCTTTCGCTTCTTCAACTTTCATAAGTGTCTTCATACATGCTCTTCGGTTAAGGGTACTCTTGACCTGGCCTTTTCTCAAAAGATTATCGATTTTATCAACTTGAGTATGCCGAAGTCGACCCCTACCAGTTTAAGTTGTAGCTAAATACTGTACATTTATATGACCTCAAATTTGGTGCCTTCCAAAGCACAAAAAAATTCACTTCAAACAAACCAACAATAACTAAATTAAACCTTTTGATAAAATTCATCTAACAGTATTGAAATAGTTTCAGTTTTCAGTCTACAATTTCTAAATTAAAATTTCTAATTTAAAGTTAGCTCCAAAATTAATTACTTCATGATAAATCCACATTGTAATTTAGCTCAAACTGTTGAATTCTGATTTAGAATAATAAGTCTTGTGGAACTTCTTAGGAATACTTTATGTTTATATTAATGTGGTGCGTACGTGCGTCCGCACTATTTGGTCGCACTACTATAACTCCCAAACGGCTTCTTGTGATGAAGACATATTGTCAGGACATGTCTGGGTGTAAATTGCTAAACATCAGCGAATGGCAGAAACGCAACAGTGTAAACGGAATTATGCCGTTCTTCGACGCGAACTTATTCTAATATTAAAAATTTCAACGTAATTTCACGTTGTCAAGTGCTCGAAATCACGTTGAAACATTCATTCCACACATTCACATCTATAGGTCCATAGACATGTTGTTAAGCGGAGTAGTGCTCATTATTAACTTACAACCTGGAGGGTACAGGTAATTTTCCTATCCAACATCCAAATTTCCCTTCCTGAGGAGTTCGGTTTGTCATTCTTCCCATACAATTAGTTGTGGTTATCCTTAACTATTGTACTTTAGGATTGTCGAATCGAGGGTGTGAGGCGGGTTCCCCTCCCTCTTTATTATAATTCTAGGATGGATTTCCGCCATGTATCACCTGATTCCATTATTTATTACAAGCATGTTAAAATATGTATAGATACTTGCCTTCTTAGAAATCTTATATTTCTTAGACTTGGTGATGATCTGATGATCCTTGGCCCATTGTATTTTGGTTCTGTTGTACCCTTTGACTGGACACTTGATCTTGACTTGGGTTCCGTAGAATATCGTTGCGGATCCTCCGACTTTTACAGTAACCTGCAAAAAAATGATTTTATTTAGAATTGTGTATACACTTCATGATAAAGACATAAAAAAAAACAGATATGAAAATGTTTTTAAAATTGCATCTTAAATAACCAGTCGATATCGATGTGATGCTCAATAGTAACAATATTTATTAAATAACAAAAAGTATATTAAGAGCGTCAAGATATTTAACAATCTAGATAAACCATCATTGCACTAATTACATACACACAAAGGTAGATTCTAAAACTGGAAACCCGGCTTTTTCAATTGATGGCTTTCAGATAATTATAGTAACATGGTTCCTAACTATCCTTCTTTCGCCGGGCGCTTTCAGAAGGATGTCACAGGAAAAGAGTAGACTAAAATTATTTAAACCATGGTTATTACGATCGATAGTTTCAATAGTCTGTACAATGTCAAATACATAGTTTTAATAGTCTTTACAATATAATACTACGGTGTAACAATACGGTCAATCGTCATGTTATAAGAATACATAGTTACAAAAAGTAGATCCTAAAAATGGAAACTAACTACAAGAAATCCTCAATTGGAAAACGACAAACCCATACCTTCTTTTTCTTTGGATCATGTTGTATATAAGACGAGTTGGCGAGAGATATTTCCGGTGACGCAGTGTCCAGTAGGCATGGGCGCGAGTTGCACGACTTCGTGGCCGCCGGGCGGGGCGAACTGCAGAGGGAGGCGGGACGTTCCACTACGTGGGATTGGGCCATTATTTGCTTACATTCAACCTAAAGGAAAAGGGAGAATTTTGTTATTGTGTTCTTGAAGTCAAAGAACCTTTGGATAGCTACATGATGGCTACATGGCAAACAATGTTGGTACCTGTTACTAGTCACTATATTGAGGGTACTGTTTCACTAAGTGTACATTGTAAGTTTACACCATTTGTGCAGCTGATAAAAAAATGACGGGGATCATCAATAGGACAATTCCAATGAATTGAATCAAATAAAAAAGTAAAGCATTCTTTTCTAAAACGTTATGGACCCACAATGCGTCCCTGTGTTACGCTTGTCGCAAATAACACTGTTGATACTTACATATCTTTGCTTAAGACCTCCATCACAGGTCTTAGAACACTAGAACCAATCTTCCGTTTGCCACTTGATAGGTCAGTTCATCACATTGCAGTACTATTGTTAAAGTTAGGGACCTACGATACCCACCTATCGTGAATAACCCTGTAGATACTTACATCTCTTTGCTTAAGGCCTCCACCACAGGTCTTAGAACATTTAGACCAGTCTCCCGTGTGCCACTTGACAGGGCAGTCCAACACGTTGCAGTACTGTCGATCTGGGGGCGGCGGTTGTGGGCACATACTGTTCGGAACCACCACTGTGTTTGTGCCACCTCTTGTTACCTGAGTAAATGAGAATGAATTGATTTTGCGTACATTCTAAGTCTTAATTTGACAATTAGAAACGATAGCTACTGCTTTCGTTTACCTTATATGCTACTAAGGGGCCCGTCCGTAAAAAATGCACTTAGGAATTTGGAAATATTCATGCTAATGTAGTCTAATCTATTAAGAAATTAAGATTTCATTTTAATGTCTTTTGATGAAGCGAGTTCTTAAATATTTCGAAGTTCCTAAGTGTCTCTTTGTGCATTTTACGGACGGGCCTCTAAATGTTATTCAAATATTAAAAATAGTATTTTAGGAATAATAAATATTGAAATAGTATATTATTATCCTCTAGAAACCTAAATTGACACTACAGAGAGTATTAGTATTAATAAATTTGTTAACACGAACACGTACCTACTAAGGAAGTATTTAAATGGCGTTTATTATTTTGAAAAGACTTTGTAATCCAGAAGCAATGCAAAATAAGCTATTAATTAATTATAACAATTAATTATGTATAACATCAAAGGCTTTCAAAATAGGTAGCTTAATCGGTGCATTTTTTTAATCTTACCTCGTGTATACAAGTGACCTCCCGTGTTTGAATACCGATACCACATGACTTGGTGCACTGTGAGAAGTCTGTGTAATTCCACCTGGAAACAAGATTTCCGTTGAATTAGTAGTTCAATAACCAAGATCTTTACGACTCAAACTACCTTCATCTAGAAGTAGTGCTTGGTATTGGAAAGTCAAACAACGAAGTATTGTCGAAAAATACAAATCACAGCTGTTTCTAGCAGCCAATCCAACTAAACCTCAGGCTTTATGAGACGTTGAAAGAGACCGTGACTTTTTTAGAGTAACGTTTATGTCAAGCCTCCTTTAGATAAGAAACACCTATAGCCGATGGTTGCAATTATAATTTTGGCTGTAGCCTGTAGCCTTGGGCTCAAAGCTAAAATAATAAGCAAAGAGAATTTACGTTTGTTTATTAACACTCTAAATCCTTAACCACTAAACCAATGTTTTGGCACACCAAATTTTGAATTAGAAACAGCTGGGAGTACCTCGCAATATTCGAAAGTGGTGTAACCATCAAAATAATTATATTCAATCCACCGAGAAAACATTGTAAAAACTAAAAGCCTCTTGGATCACGCAATATTATAATATGGGGTAATATTATGAATGGAGTTCTAACTCCTTGAATGCCATTGGAAGTATGACGAATTGCTATTAAATTAACGTTATCAGTATAATCTAATATCACAATCTACTCCTTAATGTTTGGAAGTAATATTCAGTTTAATACGTTAATGATTAATTTAGTAGATTGATACAGAGTTTAGTGACTACTAACACGCGGTTTTGACTAATTGGGTGAAATGTTTATTACTCTTTGTTTACCTACCTAAATTATATTTTATTTGACCATTGTTTATTGTGGTGATATTTTTGGGCATCTTTTTATGATACTGGACTTTCTCCAGACTCCCTTTTCACACTATTATGAATTTAAATTGTAAATTATCATGTAAAACACGATATATATTATGCTTTGACTTTTACTGTGCTTGTAGCCTCGCTAACTCAGTGTTTTGAAACAATCACTGCGTAATGCATCTTACGTTACGGTCGGTCTTGAGATGGTACATACATACATAAAGTCACGCCTTAATCCCCGAAAGGGTAGGCGGAGACATAGTATACGCCCATGTGTCAACTTATGGTTTTATGTTCGCCGTAATAGGTGGTGAGCTAGGATATTGAGTAGATCAAAGTAATATTAAAACTGAAAATGACGTAACTGTATATTATACGTGAATGTACAGCAAAGTATGGGTACACATTCGTCATTACAACACTTACCTCGGCGGGCAAGGGTGATCATTGCATGTTCTTATCCTGTTCTCGGGTTTGGTGAGAGGATCACACATGTATGGTGAGGCATTCTTTCCATCGTCATCCCGAACACATTGTATTATTAGTTCCTGCAAGAAAATTAATATACTTAGTAAAACTTTAAGAAAATTAAAGTTAAATGACTCCGCGACGCGACGCGTGGTGAGGGGAAGCGACGTACAAGCTCTACGAGCATAAGCCAACCTCGCCTGCCATCCCTACCGATGGTCCACTTGCTGTCTAACAGACAAAACCACTATAAAGGTAATGGACTGATCAAAAGAAAAAGCTGCCGTCTAAATTCCCATCCTCTACCTGGATGAGAATAAAGACGGCAGCGTATTCCAAAAATATTGAAAAATGAGCCATACCTTGGCTTGGGCTTCAAATATTGAATTTGTGTACTAATATATCGCTAAGGTATAGAAGAAGATAATCCAAGATTTTTTATACGGCTCTTCAGTTGAAAGAAATATCTTGATGACTGTTACCTGAACTCCACTAAGACAAGATGCACTGCAGCTTGTATATCCTTTTTCTTTCCAAGAATAAGACTTGCCTGGTGATCCAGGCGCTACTCTTATATTGCTTGATGTTCCAAATGTTAGAAGTTTGCTGTGGAGGAAGAAAACCGTGTTAAAAGATGTTTGTTTTAGATTTTTAAAAGTACGTTGACTGGAATAAAATGTATTTAACTATGAAAAAAAAACCGGAAGTAATTTTCCTATGAAATACTACAATGCCGTCCTGTAACTGATGACCTTTTTTTTTCAAAAATCAATCACCGGGCAAAGATCTTCAAGATTCCCTTCTGCCATATCGGTTGCCGAATGTATTATATTCGTTTTTAAGCGCACTGTTTTGTAAAAAGTTGTTATTAGTCAACAGGAACAGATAATGTTCATCAGATATGAATTTCGCGAGGTGTGTGTACGTACATATTTCAACTCTTTATCTGTATTTACAAGCGAAACATGATTAGTTACTAATATTTATTTACTTTAGATAAATTCAAGCTATATTTACACTTATCGATATTACGGTTGAAGTAGGTACTTTATCACTTTTCATTATATCTGTTTATCAGCAGATACTAGTTCTATCTTTTGATTACTACAGAACGTATTCAGTGGCAGCGAGTTGAGCAGTAATGTCTTTAGAAGTTAATTTGAGTGAACCAGACGAATTTAACTGTCAAGAGCTTCATAGTTCTATAGAAGAAATAGCTCATAATAAAGGATACGATGATTTTGAATATAAAGTAGACTGTCTTGGTGGAAAAGAAGGAAATTTCACAGCAAATGTGTTTCGTGTATCAATAAAAAAGACTGATAGTGATGATTGTAATTTTAGTGTAATAGTAAAAACGTTAGTAAATACTGAAAGACAGTACTTATTTCATGAATTGCATAAAAGAGAAGTGGTGGCTTACACAGAAATTATCAACAAATTTATCTCTTTGCAAAATGTTCTAAAGGATCACGAAAAGTTAGTGTTACCGGAATGTTTGTTGGTGAATATAGAACAAAGTAGTGAAATAATTATACTGAACGATTTGAAGAACCAAGGATTTGAGCTTGATGACAAGCAAATAAAGTTTGATCACAAATATTATCCACATATTAGTTCACTTGTTAGTGAATTAGCAAAGTTTCATGCCCTAACTTTTGTTCTACAAAAACAGGAACCAAAGGAATTCGAAAACGTAAGCACTAAATTTCAAGATATTTTATTTCAGAACAACTTTTTGAACAAAAGTAAATTACGAAATTACTTTTTTGATTCATTTGATATGTTTTTGAAAGTTGTTACAAATAGTGAAGCAAAAAATAAATTAAACAAAGTGAGGGATAAACTTTTAGAGTTGTTACAAGACTATACGAAACCGAGGAAGATAAATGTGCTATGCCATGGAGACTGTTGGGTGAATAATATGCTATTTAAATATGAGGTAAGGTTTATATAAATTATTACTAGATGGCGCCGGCAATTCCACCCGCATCAAATTCTGTTCCTCTTCTCGCATCCCATAAGAACTTATTCTGGAGATAGTATGTATGTTATTCTAGACTACAATCTTTTCCTGTACCAAATTTTATTTGTTCACGCGTAAAAGCGTGAAAAAGTAAAACAAATTCAAGCTTCGCCATGAACATCTATGTATATTATATACTTAGCGCGGAGGTCGCGCGGTTTCACCTGCGTAATTCCCGTTTCCGTAGGAATACAGGAATAAAATGTAGCCTATGTTTGCCGCGAAGACTGTAGCTTCCCAACAGTGAAAGAATTTTTAAATCGGTGTAGTAGTTTCGGAGCCTATTCGATGCAAACAAACAAACAACCAAATCTTTCCTCTTTATAATATTAGTATAGAAAAATTAATCTACAAAATGTATGTACGCGCATAACTTCAGAACAGATGGACCGATTCTGCTAATTATTATTTTTTTGTGTTAGTTATAGTCAGGGCAAGGTTTGTAACCAAAAAAATAGAAAAAACATCTTATATCGGGTCAGCTTGATATGGCGGAACAAAGTTCGCCGGGTCAACTTGATATGGCGGAACAAAGTTCGCCGGGTCAGCTAGATAATGACGGAACAAAGTTCGCCGGGTCCAGCTAGTTTATATTATAAGCAGGATTTGTCGTTAGAAAAATTAATCTTACATTATGTTCCTAAACTGAGAGATAGCGTTTAAAGGTATTAGAACTAGATTAAAAAATATATTTTATTTTTGGATTATAATCCACAGGATGAAGGATTGTTAACAGAACTCCATGCATGCGAAGTCACGGGCATCTGCTAGTCAGCAGTATGCTAGAACTAGATTAAAAAATATATTTTATTCTTGGATTCTATTCCACAGGATGAAGGATTGTTAACAGAATTCCATGCATGCGAAGTCACGGGCATCTGCTAGTCATCAGTATAATATTTTGTGTAGCAGTAGTATACTATTTTCATCAACAGTATTTGTATGGTACTCCTTACTTTTAACATCAATCATTCACCCAAAGCAACCTATCGCAGTCAAATTGTTGGACGTAGCCTTCTTAAAATTTTATCCTTTTATAGTCGGAGTGGTGCTAATTTGAAACACGATCTCGTCCGTTACTTAGCAACTTTCTCGATAAGACCCCATTCAATAGGTACCATATTACTTTATAAATTAAATATAATATTAAATAACTGCTTGTCCTTTTGTTCACAGAATAATAACCAAGGAAAAGTGTGTTTCATAGACTACCAAGCAATGCGGTACGCTAATCCCATGACAGACTTGATGTTTTTAATATTTCTCAGTACCGATTCGCTGTTCAGAAACGAACATTTTGATAAGCTCAAAAATACTTATTATAACAGCTTAACATCATTTTTAAAACTTTTCGATGTAGATGTAAATGCAGTATACACGAGACATAATTTTGATTTAGATTTCCAAGAATTTTTGCCATACGGCTTGCTTGCTGCAATAATTGAACTAAGGATTGTAACTATGAGTCTTGAAGAAGATGCTACGCTTAAAGATACAAAATCATCATCCCAGTGGGATTTGACTGCAATACCAAGTGAAAGTGCTCTCTTTAAATATAGAGTGAATGATTTAGTTGAGGAATGTATTGAAAATGGAGTAATAGACAAACTTTTGGAAAAAATCAAACACTGAGAATACATAAGGAACGTGAAAGCAAGACGTTTTATGTTAAGAGAATTCCTTGAAAGGGAAAATAAAACGATGTGTGATTGACTGACACAATTTTTGAGGTTCTAAGCTCCGTTGTGGATAATTATAATTATGAAGAAGTTCTGGTGAAAAAGAAAGATTGAAAGCTAATTTCCTGAATGCAGTCTCGCTGAACCAAACCTAATCCATTTCTTTTGGCTATGATAATAGAATAAAAATATTTGTAAAATTCTTTCACTAATGGGGGAATTATAGCTTGAAAGACAATACGAAAGTGCGATGTGTAAAGTAGACAATTGTGCCTATTGAGGTATTTCAATAGTACGGCAACTGAACGCTGTTCATTTAATCAGCCAAAATGGCTGTTCTTCAGAATGTTTGCCAGTGCTAAAATATTAATCTGTAACTAATCAATCTCAATTATAGTTTTGGCCTACATTGTTCATTGTGTTTTATTGAATTGACTCGGCTAATTTTGTATCACCATGTCTTTTCGATACTATTTTCATATTTCCTATTAGCAAATCATGCCCTAACAATAACAAACACTTTGAATATGAAGTTTGATTTTATGCAGACGTTAATCGCGGGCACATAATTTTCAGCGCTTTATTTTTATTTACAAAAATATTTTTTTCTGAGCACTAACCTGTCACCACCACTGTATGATGGCACACTTGAATCTCCAAAAGACGATCCATAGGCCATAGAACACGGTTCCATAACACATCTTTCAGTTTCTTCCTCTGGTTTTGGACCCACACACTTGTTGTCAGGTAATTTAGCAATGGTCCTACTGAATTCTAAGAAAATCTTGCAGTGGTATTCTTTCTTCCTCAAACCTTCACCACATGTCACACTACAAGGTCCCCATTCATCGTCCTTGATGTAGCTGTTTACAAGAAAAAAGCAATAAATTATGTAACAGGTAAGATAAAATTTGGCAGCAGAATAGAGATGTGTATAAAGTCACACATAATTACTACTTTGAACTAATCAAATTAATATTTGATTTACAATATTGTTATAAATTTGTTATATAATTTAGTTGACCTCTTTTTAACCATTTTTTGGTCCAATAGCAAAAATTATAATTCATCGAATCGATTCCCTCATGCAACAAAAGGTACTCTGAATTTTACTGTAATCAATGTGTGAGAAAAAAATTCCGTTAGAACTGATTATCGTGAAGAAATATTAATATTGTTTAGTTCAAATAAATTATCATTAAAGTTATCAAGACTCTATTTTACTGTATCTATATTATCAAAAGAACCTATTTTGCCCATATGTTCAGACATAAAATCTATACTATATCGTAAAAGATTCACACAAGTTGATTTCGGGTCGACATGCGAGGTGCTAAGGGCAACTATGAGTCCTATGTAATTTCGGGCTGGTATATGTATAAGTATGCACCAGTGTTAAATGAATTTAGTTCACCCAATACCTGTAAAGATATATCAAAAAGATATCTTGATAAACCAAATCGTGTGTATCAATTTTGTGTTCAAATGTTTGTGCCAATTGGTAAGTGTAAGCGAAGAAGTTAGGCAAGACAAATTGTTCGTGTTAATATGTGCAAGGAAATATAAATCTTATGTGCAGTGCATAGAGTAGAAAAATAGAAATTACAGTAGAGTAAAGTGAAGATGATCTGTGAAATGGTCAGGGTACGAGTGTGGATTGAAATTGAAATATACTGTGCATATAAATTCGTTCATCAATACTTGAGTGAATACGTTCAGAAAGGTTTTCTCTTGTGTAGTGTTTTCCTTTAATATTTACAGAAGGGATGTTACGGATTTATATTTACTTATTTTACATTATAATATATTTTATTTCTCCTATTTACATACAATTACATTTTTTAATACGAGTTTCTTTCTTCATTTTAGTAGTCAAGTGCGATTACATTTAAGTGTCTATACATTGTATCCAAGTGTTGCATTATGCTGTATCAAAGGTATTAAATTTTTATTTAGTTTATGTGCCTTTCGAGAATATCTAAATATCACACCTATCTGTACATATATAAATGTTTAAATTTTACAAAAAAAAAAATTACTAGGACAATCAAACAATATGTTATGATTTATTGTATCTGAGCGTATGAATAAAAGTGAAGGCAGTTATTTCTGTCTGAAGAATCTACGAATCTGATAACTATCATTCTTTGTGCTCATGAAATTGTAAATTAAAAGTGACCACCACCATAAGTCCCATCTTTTCTAAAATCTCGATGACGTATTTCTAGGTAAGAACTAAAATAGAAGCTGTGTTCTGTAAACGAGTCCATGGATGAGTGACCATCCATGTGATCACTTTGTGACATTTATTTGAGCGTTTCCGTGCTTCGGAAGGCACATTAAGCCATTGGTCCCGGTTGCCAGTAAAATGGCAGTAGTTAAGCTAAGTTGAAGGCTTTATTTCAACAGCAGGCAGTCACAACTTGCGCCTGTCCATTTAAACACGGCAATACGGCTCACCGCCTATTACGTGGGACAAATTATACAAAGGTGAAATGTGGGCATATAATATGCCTCAGCCTACCCCTTCGGGGATAAAGGCGTGACCATATGTATGTATGTATGTATGTAACTAAAATAGACTACTTAATTGCCCCTCACAACTATAATGTAAACATCAAAACCATATCACATCTAAGAAGAGCTTCTAAACATAGGTATTTTCAGTAGCAGATTAATGATTGATAAAATCTGTGGCATTCAGAATCTTCCAGTAAGTATGCTTAAAAGGATTGAAGCTATTCAACATCTAAACATCAAAGATTTAAGTAAAGCGCTAAATCATCGTGACCTATTTAAACCTATCGTGGGTCTGGATATAAAGCAATTGCTAGATAATTAATCACATCGGAGTGGTGTCAGGTGCTATGGGTGAAATAGTGGAAATTTTATCATAAATCTTTCAGACAAGATGACTAGCAATGAAGCCAATTTAATGTTATTTGGAGACTTTCGTTAGTATGCCAAAATACTCTCGTGAAATTTTGATAGTGACAATAAAACAAATCTACATTCAGATTTATTTCTTTAGCCGTCCTATATTATTTTCGGTGCAAAGATGACAGAAAAGTTATTTTATAAATAAGTGAAAAATAAAAGAACTTTTGTGCAAAGTGATAGATTTCTAACATAAAATTTAGCACAGTTATATAACAGAGCAAGCAAACCTTAGAGAGACACGAGTTCTGATCGGTTGTCAAGAATTAATATTCATCGGGACGGTAAGTAAAGTAGTCATTGTAAAGAGTCACTACAGTAGTTTTTTAAATATGTGGCACACAGACAATTTGTTATTCAGCTGCGAGAGTATTAGTGTGAGAGGCTGCTAGTTAGCTAGCCTAGCCGTACCTTAAACTAGTCGCAAGATAGGCTAGAAACTCAGTCTCTGCGATACGGCAAAAAGACGCTCGAAATGGTCATTAGCATAGTATTCAAAAATTTTTGGATAGTTTTGTGAAACTGATGTGGATTCCCATGAGAAAGGAAAATACAACATGGGCTATAATTTCCATGTGATAAAAGAGTTTTCGATAATAATAATTTTCCCAAGTTTTTTGAACAAGTGCGTCATCTACTATGATCATAAAAACTCACAGTGATGAATATATGCTTGTGTTTTACAAAAATACTACTTTATCTTAGGTCCGTAACATCCCTAATCGTAATCCCATATTCTGTACTAATACTTAAAATCTAGACATCCCAGGACAGGGTTTCGCCTAAGAACATTCACACTGGGGTTCAAGACGATCACTAAAAGAAAAACAGTGTCAAAATACGTCTTTAACTTTGAAATGGGTGAAAATATAATGCAAGCTACCTTTCTTAATAAAATTTAAAAGAGAGAGAGAGATAAGATCCATTCAAGGCTGAACTAAATATTTTTCGGAAAGAATTTGAAAACATCGTAGAGAGCAATTATGAAATCAATGCAAGAACCAATGTATCTAATACACTATTTTATAAATGCACCGTGTAAGATACGATAGATATGTATTCTCACCCTTCAGTATTTATCATTAAAGACGTTTTTGAAATGTCCAAGCCAAAATCAAAACTACGAGCCAAAATGATCATCGTAGGGGAGGGTAATGTCATTCTTAGTTAAGATGTGTGAACGTTTTGAATTAAAACCTTAAAAATTTCTGTCGCAGGTACAATACCTTACATACAACCAGCCACACGCAAAGAATATTTTGTAATTGCTGAAAGAGACAAGAACAAAATACTCTGAGCTGAGATAATGACATAGAATCAGAGAATGTAGATCACTATGTTATTGACAAAACTGATGAATGTGTTACTTAGATGGTGGATGCTGCATTTGACGAAGATTATAGGAATGATACAATGCCCGACTGACAATAAAGGTAATAGGTACGAGTATTTATGTGGATGTAGAAGTTTAGAAAAGCATTTAAGACATTTTTTCATTAATTATTAATTTGGATACGAGCTAAACATCTTTTCTGTTTTCTTTAGCACGTCGTCAATATTACATGATTACTATCATTTTTCATTAAAACAAAATAAGAGTCACATTTTAATTAACAAATTCCGAGAGCTCAAGGTGGTAAAATTTAAAACACGTTTTTGATTCGCAAGGACCTATTCGACGTGGTTTTCAAAGAAGATTTCTGAAGAAACAATCAGACTGTTTCTTAAGAAATCCTCAAAATAAATTTTGGTAGGTCAACCAGTAGACGCTAGATGTAACATCTTCTTGAACTTCTTTAATTCGTAATTTCAATAGATTCCAAAAAGAGATGAAACACAGATGCGACTAAATATTAAATTGTTTGTCTCAAATCATATCTCACAGCAAAGGTACAAACATAGGTCCAAAGCAAAAAAATCGAAATGGCCCTTATTTTGTTTTGACGTTTATCTTAGATGAGGCAAAAATATCACTAGATTAGGTTAAAATTAATTCGCCGGCGTATAATCAAGTATTTCAGCGTGATACTTACGTGGCCTCAGGCGCATCGGGTTCTCCAATTAGACGTTCAGCTCTGGCTTGAGGAGGGGGGTACGACTGGATCAGTGGTTGAGAATGGTATGCTAACCCTGGGAGAATATCTTCTATTTCATCCTAGAACAAGCAGTTTTAAATTTATTGATGTCGAACATGAGATTTAAATTAAAAAGATTTTGGCGCAAAACGTGTTTTTATTTGTCACGCTGCAAAGCAGACTTTTGCTTATCCTTCATACTGTTAATAATGAACACTTTTTTATCCAAGGTAATTCCTTCCTGTCCTGCATTTTCATTAATGAGGAGTTCGATTTGTCATTTAACATTCCTTGATAAAAGCATTCCGTGTATCCGTTTACATCAAATATTCTTTTTTTTTATTCTATTTTAAACTTCGTGCACAATGTACATAGGCGGACTTAATGTCATAGACATTCTCTACCAGTCTACCATTGGTGATGCAGAAACAAACAAACATTATATTATACCTATAAAGATATAAACAAAGCTCATACACTTACCTCAGGTTTATCAGATTTCCTATAAGCTGGACAGCTGATGCCTGTAGAGCATGGTCGAGATATCTCCGGCCTGGTCGCCGTGTCGCATATCCCACCAGCAGGGGAACATTCTACCCCTCGTACTTGAACTCCTTCACCGCATGACACTGAGCACTGGTTGAAGAAAAATACACTTTTAGTTTGGCTGCGGCGATGGCGAAAGTGTACCGGGAGAAGGGAACCCTGGATTTCAGATTATTATGCCGTGAAAATACCATCAAAGTAACAGTATACCTTTGTTTAATTTTGTCCCACGTAATAGGTGGTGAGCCGTATTGCCGTGTTTAAATGGACAGGCGCAGGTTGTGACTGCCTGCTGTTGAAATAAAGCTTAACGACTGCCATTTTACTGGCAACCGGGACCAACGGCTTAACGTGCCTTCCGTAGCACGGAAACGCTCAAATAAATGTCGCAAAGTGATCACATGGATGGTCATCCATCTATGGACCGGCCATAGTGAAAGTTGCTTACTGCAGTGATCGCTTACAGAACACTGATTCCGCGCGGCCACGGGCGTTTTTTTTAGAAGATCATCGAACAAAATACCGAATCAAATTCATTAGCTTTGATGACAGATAGGTACACAGATTGAACTCATAACACCGCTCAATTACGTCAGGGTTTATAGAGAAAAAGGATACTTTGTTTGACAGAGTGAAAATCTTTTGAACTATTCCTTTTCTTTTATTTAGAGACTGCGAGCTCTCTAATGATGCAGAGAAAATTGCAGTATACCGTGTATTCAGAGCACGTTCGCAAATACCTCACGTATCGGAGCTAACAAGTTCAAAACTTAAAACGAGGGTTGGAAACGTTATTATCGATATTCTCTTTCCAAGATTTATTATTTGAATTTTGAATCATTTCAGGAATAGTATTTCCGTCACAGAAGTTTTACTATATTATATTAGGCACCATGAACGATACTGGCACACATTAGTTTTGTCAAAATCAAAATGGCTTCCTGACAGTGAATTATACCGAATTAATAATACTTACAGCCGCTTAATTCTCCAAAGCATGAGCGGCTATGGTCATTTATGCAAAGATCACACGGTAATGGAGTAAATTGGGCTTGTTTGACTTTGTGCAGGAAGACATGCGTCAATGGTCTGAGTACTAGGCATGTGACAGATCCCACACATATTACGGTAAACCAAAATTTGAAGTACTGCTCGTTCGCTCTAACTTTGCCGCTCAGCTCTATACTATAGTCGATTTTTTAATTAGACGAATTAAATTGACAGCAACTAATGTCACTTCTTCTTGTAGTATTGCGTATTTTCTACGACGAAGTGACATAAGCTAATGTCAATTTACTTCGTATAATTAACAATTCGGGTATACGCCTCTACGCCAGCGGCAAAGTTAGAGCGAACGGGTGGTAATGAGCAAGATCTTTAAAGTTACTTCCAGTTTAAACTTGAAAAAGTCACAGAAGAAGTTAAAATGCCTTAAAATCCGTTACGAAATTAAGCATTAAATAAATCAAGTAAATTGTAAAGCGACAGCCAGGATAGTAATAATTATCGCTAAAGTAAGCACTCACAAGTATTTCTTCGATATCGAGCAGAAAAAAATTTCACAACCCTAAATATAAGTTCACAACTCCAAGGCTAATAGAGAGACAAATTAAAAAGACAACCTGAATTTACTTTTCATCGGATAAAGTATTTTTGTTGTAATTAATTCTAGATGGTTGTGTTTTGAGTTCAATTTTGACTTTTTAGGTTTTCGTTATTTACTTTGTTAAATCCTCATGGATGCCATGCTGGACTCTAACTGCCGTGGATAAGCACTCGATAGGATGTCCCAGGTGACATGATACCACTATACTGGGAGAAAATGTTACGGCAAACCCGATCAAAAGTGGCACAGTAGCATAAGAACCTTCTGCAGTGGGAGTAAGCGGGACTCCGCTGCGTCTTTCTGCGAGCAGGTCATGCTCGTGAAAGAGGCGGCGGGAAAGGAGCCCGAGTTCCGCAATCTGCGAGATTTTTCTTCGTCCAAGACTATCGGCATCCATGACCGGGGCCTCAGGACGGTGAAGGGGCTGCTCACCGTCCTTACAGAACCAGGTCTTAGACGACAGCGTGACGTGAAGGATTCAAGAAGCGGGCAATATCCGAACAATCCTTTAAAGACGCGGGATAACACCTGAACTCCACTATGTAAGTAAGTCCAAACAGGGAAATATTTTTTACAAATCAGTTCTGTTGTTTTAGAGCCTATTCAATTCAGTGAAATATTTCCTCTTTATAATAGAAGTTTTAGAAGTATAACTGGAGTAAGATTGATAAATAAAGAAGTAGAAAGAAATTGTGTGATTGGGGAACATTGCGGCTTGACAGAAGATGTAGTGACTAAGATAGAAAAAGGGATGCTCCGATGGTTCGGACATGTGGAGAGAATGAATGAAAACAGACTGACAAAAGAGATTTATAAGGCGAGAGTGAATGGACAATCTGGTAGGGGTTGACCGCGTCGCACTTATGTCGACCAAATTGGACACCTTTTGGAAAAAGGCCAGGTCAAGAGTACCTACCCTTAATCGGAGAGCATGTATGAAAACACTTATGAAAGTAGAAGAAGCGACAGTGAGATGTCAGGATCGTGGCAAGTGGAAAGCCATAGTCTTTGCCTACCCTGTTGGGAAACAGGCGTGATGTTATGTATGTAATAATAGTATAGACGGAGCGTACATAGACGTATTATGCAACTTCTTGCTTCTTCAAACGTCAACGTAACATGAAATTTGTATTGATAGTAGGTATCTATATCGAACTGAACTCTATGCACTAAATGTGACACAAAGCGTTTAGTAAGCAGCTCATGTTTTCAATAAACTATTGCATTCTCACAATATAATGTACAGTGAAACTTTTGTATGGAACTTTTGTACTTATCATCTTGGCACTATGCAGTTTTATGCATAAAAAGTTCAGTCGATAGACTGTTTTGCGATTTTATATGGAAAATCTTGACTTTAACTAAAGATAATATAATAGTATTATAGATCGAGAATACGGGTTGAATCACACAATACATTCTGAACTGGACCTCAAAACCCTTCTAGCTGCAGAGAAGAGTGGTAGAGATAGTTAAACGTCTCCTTATACATCAGCCAGCAAGTACATAATTTACATATGAGGTTAGCACGTTCGCAGATGTCGTTAGTACTTTGCCCCCTGCCCTGCAACTTGGGAGCGTCGGCGTCGGGCGGCGCAGTTTTTAAGCCCAGCGCCATTTTGAACAGAGCGGTGTGATGGGTTTTACTTTATGTTAAAGTTACTATCATCTCATTTGCCTTATCTACTATGAGATTAAATTGAAATAGGTAACTTTAAATCACAATACTTACCCTGTGTGGCGATGGGAAAGAGTACAAAATGTCGCCACCCGAATTCATCCCGAGGGTGTCGTAAAAGGCGACTAAGGTAACACTTTCGCAAAAAGATCTAATACGTAGAGAAGGAAAGTTCTAAATGAAACCCGGTTGTCAGTAAATGACAACGTTAAGCCAAATTAAAGGGATTGAAAAGTTTCAACTGCGGATAGTTGCAACCTGCGCCTGTCCATTCCAACACGGCAATAGGCTGACCACATAATTACAGGGGACATAAAACTATAAGTTGCAATGTGTGAGTATACTATGCCTCTACTCTTTGGAGGTAAAGGCGTGAATGTATGTATGCCAGACTTACCCCAGACCAAGGGCCAGCCACCCAAACTAAACATTCTTCTTGATTGCACGGTTGTATATATTTTGGAGCCGGTGTGATGCATCCCGGATCGTTTGACCCTGGAATAGAAAAGCACTTAATAAAAAAATACAAACGTCCTAGATGCCCCTACAATTTTGAAAAGTTCCCTTCGATTTCTCCAGGATGCCATCATCTGATCCCGACTTCCTTGAAATGGGACAACCTTGGGAGTATCTATTTTAAAACGAAAAAAAAATTCAAATCGGTCCATAAACGACGGAGTTCTGCGCGAACAAACGTTAAAAAAAATATATAAACGGTCGAATACTTCCTCCTTTGAAGTCGATTAAAAACTAAACTAAACCAGCCTATTTCTATTCATTAAAGCGAATAACGCATGGTTTGAATTAAATTGTAGTTTTGAATGTGTCGATGTCGAAGGCTGTATGCTTTTGCATGTAAATGTATGTACTTTTGAATGATATTTTCGTCCCCTTAGTAACATAGAAATGTAACTCGATTTTGCATACTTTTGGGAAACAGCAAAAAACCGTGTGACACGATGTATTAATAAGAATTTATGGACTATTATTGAAATATTCACGGTTAATGCATAAAATGCGTTGAGCGCACTATTTAGCTTTGCAAAGAAAGTAACTACTCATTTAAAAAGGTTTTATTTATATATTTAAAGTTAAATAGTTTTCAAAATGGATCCAGATACGCATTTATGTGACTAACTTTTTCGTATGAAAATGAAAATTTGTGTTATTAGAATTTAATTAAACATAATAAAAGAGAATCCAAGTCGGGATAGATATATGTATATTGCATACCCTGAAGCTATTCGGGGAACAGTATGTACGCGGCGGCGGCAGAAAAAATATTATCCCGAACGTATATTATAATTATGATTTAGATTATAATTCTGCAGTTCTTCAAAACCTTGAAGACAGGGACACTGTCTAGCTTATCACGGGGGATTATTATAGGGGATCACGAGGGCCACACCCTAAGCTACGGATGTATCTATAGAACCCACAGTGGTAACGCGGATACAGTTCACCTCTTTAACTGACAAAGTAATTTCGAGCAGTATCCTTCGGCAGACAGTGATTGTGGGAGATTTGAACAGACTCTATGTTGAATGAGCGAGTTCCCTGCGTACTGAATTTTCAGGTAGGGCTGCTTATCAGGATCAAGCTCTCTTTTTAAGAATGTACCCTGATAGGGTTTTCCAAACGGTTAAATACCTCACCAGGGTACCAGACAAGGAGAACGAGTAGAGTTCATTGCTGGACCTGATAGATACACCGTTACATGGGATGGACCACTTGGTAGATTAAAATTGGAATACTTTCGGTCGGGTGTGAGCACCTCTCGCAAGGCCTGAACCGCCCCGTCTCAGAAAATAGCGGTATTGTTACTGTAAGTCGGCAGACTGGATGGCATGAGTTCTTTGCTCGTACTCGTGGGGTGGCTTTGCCTCACTTTAGAAGGTCTTGGCGTGCATAAAATTTACACTCCTTACCGCTGGATTCTGTAGGTGCAAAAAAGCCGTGGTTAAAGTAAAGTTCATAAGTAAATTTGCCAGACGGTCTACCTGAGGGGTATTCAAGTAATATGGTCAGAAGTTTGTTTTGTCAGGCACTAACATTTCTTTTATATTCCATGAAACGAATATGTACTGGTTTCATGGAAGACCGCAGATGCACATCGTATCGCCAAGCATACTGTTCGTCTCAGAAATACTCAGCGCTGTCTGCCTGCACTACACGCGAACGGCATTACGCTGAGTGGCGGCCTTTATTATAATTATACACTGTGTTTTGTTGTTTAATTTGGATTAAAAACTTTTTCTTTCTTTCAAGAAGGTACAACCCTTCCGACTAAAGGCATAGGCCTTAAGTCGGAAGGGTTGTATTCGTAACTGTAACTCTTTTTAGTCGGAAGGGTTAGAGCTCGTAATTAATAGACAGTCTGATGTAAGGGTAAATTGAAAAACATTACCTTCGCAGTGACCTGCAGTACTGTTTTCGTCACTGTCACTCAACTGGTGATCGTAGCCAAGTCTGGCAACTTAAGAAGTTGCTCGCCTATTGACTGCCCCAGGAAATTTGCGCATCCAACTTGCTGCATTTCAATGACATATTATCTATTGAGGACGCCCCTATATTCCGTCATGAAAACGTATTATTGATTTCAGACAAAAGTTATATACAAATTGTGTCTAAAATATATTTTTGGAACTCGTTTCTGTTTGTCCTTATGTTAGCAATTCTGAGAAAGATCTGATCAGACTTAAAAGTCTACGTTTTTTTCATCGCGATCGGTTAAGTAGAAGCGGAGTTAAGAACAAACGGAGTTGAGAACAAAACGGAGTTAAAAATCAAAGTTGTGTTTCCGTTCAATCACTGTTCGTTTAGTCGTGATAAACGTCATCCCCGCGAGCGAAACTGCATCATTGGCTAGTGGGTTATTTAAATACGCTTGGATAATGGTTAAACAATATGGACGGGTGTCTTTTATATGCTATGATCATTTTGTGTTCAATTATTGCAGTGTTAAACAATGAAAGCACTGTCACGCAGAAACGTATCTATAGATACGTTTTGTAACTCACAAACGTATCTTTAGATACGTTTTGGTTTCAAGTATGCCTAGTTAACACACAAAAGCCTACCTGAAGATAAGTTTGTGTGTTTGTTTCTGTTTTACGTGTTTTACAGATACGGTGGAGGCTATTTCGGAAATGAAGAGTCCTAGAGATACGAGTCTTCGTGACAACATGGAACACACTATTTCCTGACTGGTGGCATACTTAACTCAAAATCAATAAAAATCGAGTTACATTTTTATGTTACTAAGGGGACGATTTTAAAGTGCCTACTTAAAATTGAAACAAAAATATTTTCTTCTATTCATAGAGCAACACGACCTGACTGAGGCCGCAGTTGCGGTTACCGCGGGCGGTTTCTAACCTCAAAATGTCAAAACCAATGAAACCTAAGTTACCATTGGTTTTTTAATTTTGTGGTTAGAAACCTCCCGCGGTAACCGCAAATGCGGCCTCAGCCATGTCTTGGTAGTGTTGCTATTTACTATTTTCACTCTTATTTTTTGCAGAGACTTAAAAGGCCACAAAGTTGTGACAATTTAGTATTTTATGACAATTTTAGGTGCTCTCGGTTAGAAAAACGATATGACTATGACTGAATGGGTTCGATGGGTGCGACGGGGTTCGTACCTACTCTTTATAAATGCAACTTACCATGAACATAAGTATCAGTTTGCGTGCCATTATTGGACCTCGCGCAGAGCACTCGTCGCGTGCGCACCCCACCTCCGCAGCTCACACTGCAAGCCGACCATTCGCTGACGTACCATCTGTATCAAATAAACATCATACAAGTTTAATAAAAAAAAAGCCGTAGGTTGCCAGTGAAATGGCAGTCGTTAAGCCAAGTTGAAGCCTGCCTCGGTTTTCCCAAACGCCTACAGTATGGTGTTCTTCAAAAGGGGTCTTAGAAGGTTTCTACAGGATCGGCAGCGCGAGTGTGGCACCTCTGGTGTTGCAAACGTTCATAGGCTGCGGTGACCACCGGTCCTTCTGGTGGGCCGTATGCTTGTCTGCCACCTTAGTGGTATAAAAAAAAAAAAAACTTCTAATGTTTTTCAAGAGCCGTTTGCAGTGTTTGCCATGGGTACCTTTATTAAAACCTCGTTGTTTATCTCTAAGGTGCATTACCAGCGGTTGAGGCATATTTAGACCCCAAAGATCTAGGTGGAATTGTAGCTAAAAATGTAACCAATATATATTATTGAAATGATTTAGAAAATACTTACTTGAAAGGGCATTCTCGAGTATTGCAGCTTAGAAGCGAAAGTGGAGGCTTTTTGGACGCGTCGCAAAGCTGCTCAACAGCATCCGTACCGGTCAAGCGGTCTCGGCATATCGCAAACGACATTTTGTATCCTGAAACAAATAACAATTTAATGTATACACAAGTTCTGCCTACACATTTGGGGATAAAGGCGTGACTATATGTGTGTATGTACACAAGTTCTGGTACATAATTATATTCGTTTGTTTATCGAAAACAATCTCACTAGTTCGACGGTCAAAGTAATGAATCGAACTAGTGAGATTTTTTTTTCTCATCAGTTCGACCATCGAACTATTCTATCTATCATTTGTTCTACAGTCGATCTTACTTTAGTCTAGAAACTATTAAACAATAAAATTGATAGGGCTTCTGGCGCTCGGCGGCCGCTGCCGCGGCACGCCTACGCGCGTTAATGGTCACAGTTCTAACTTAACCTAACCATACCAACCGTCGTTTTTAATTTTCTACCTAAGCAAAGTAATTTTAGGAAATTGTGAAGTATCTAAGAGTCAAGTAAGTATAAAGACGGTCGTTATGGTTAGGTTAGAACTGTGACCATTAACGCGCGACGAGGGCCAGAAGCCCTATTTATTTCATTAATTTATGGTTTCTAGATTAGAGTAAGATCGACGGTCGAACCAAATGAGAAAAAAAAGTCTCAGCAGTTCGACGGTCGAACTAATGAGAAAATAAATTCTCACTAGTTCGACGATCGAACTAATGAATCGAACTAGTAGGAGCAAAAGATTTATATCTTCGGAACTCGCCCCTCCAAATGAATCCTCATGAATTTTATGCCGGATTTCTACCAACCGCGACCCAGCGGTCTATCTACGGCATAGCATCCTGGTTACGCTTTGCTTGTTGCTATAGCGGCAACAGAAATACATTAACTGTGAAAATGCACTGACAGGTGATGTGGAACCTCTTCACGACAGGAGAGACTTTGCCTCGTTATGTGTTTTCTACCGCTTGTAGAATGGTATGTGCTCTGAGGAATATAATGATGCCCACGGCTACGTTCTATCATCGCATCAAACGGTGTCTTAGAAGGTTTTTACAGGGTCGGTAGCGCGAGTGTGGCGCCTTTGGTGTTGCCAACGTTAAAAGGCTACGGTGACCACCAGTCCTTCTGGTGGGCCATATGCTGGTCTGTCACCTTAGTGGTATAAAAAAAAATGTCACCTCTCTAACTATGAAGGTTCCTGAAATACAACCTCGTGACGGAAATCTCATGAATAGGGTCCCGCATTTACCGTTTGTGAACGAAATTCTAAAAAACAAATCAATATATCTATACTAATATTATAAAGAGGTAAAGTTTGTGTGTTTGTATATTTGTTAAATTGTAAGGGGTAATCTCGGGATCTACTGAACCGATTTTAAAAATTCATTCATCAATAGAAAGCTACGTTAATGTGGAGTGTCATAGGCTATATAGCATCACGCTACAACGAATAGAAGCGAAGCAGTTAATAGTAAATGTTTCAAAAACGGGGGAAAAGTTATTCCTTTTGAGAGCTTCGTTGCGTGTGCTGCGTGATTAATATTGCTTAACCGACTTCAAACAAGGAGGAGGTTACTCAATTCAACCGTTTTTTTTTTATGTTTGTTAGCGCAGAACTCCGTCGTTTATGGACCGATTTAGAAATTTTTTTTTCGTTCGAAAATAGATACTCCCAAGGTGGTCCCATTTTAAGGAAGCCAGGATTTGATTATGGCATCCTAGAGAAATCGAAAGGAACTTTTAAAAATTGTAGGGGCATCTAGAGCGTTTGTAATTTTTTTTATTAAGGGTTTTAAAGGAGTACAACTTAATGAAGGTCTGGAGTCGATCCGATGATGGAGACGAAAGACAGTAGAGAGAATTCCCTAACGATATACAGCAGTTACTTTGTGTTTGGGTTTGATTAATTTGTACTGTCGAGAACTTTACACCTAGATAGATAGATTTTCAGTCCACACGACACTAAAAATAGTGAAAAAAAAAATTTTAACAAAGAAGAAACCGACTTCAAACAAAACTAGAAACTGAAAAATAAAATTTACTTAGCACAGAGTTAGTATATTCTGATTTATCAGATATCATCTAAACTAATATTATAAAGAGGTAAAGTTTGGGTGTTTGTATATTTGTTAAATTGTAAAGGGTAATCTCGGGATCTACTGAACCGATTTTAAAAATTCTTTCACCAATAGAAAGCTACGTTATTGTGCAGTGTCATAGGCTATATAGCATTACGCTACAACGAATAGGAGCAGAACAGTAATAGTTAATGTTTCAAAAACGTTGGAAAAGTTACCTATTCCTTTTGAGAGCTTCGTTGCGTGTGCTGCGTAAATATTTATAGTTATGTAAAAAATATGTACCTACTTACTACAAAATTGTTTCTCTTAAAAAAGTTCTTAAAAAAATGCGCGATAGCATGGTTCTATCTTTGGGTTGGTGCGCAATAACCATTTTAATGGCAATCAATTTTTTCTACAATAATGCCACGGAATACCTCTTTCGTAAACGAAATTGTTCTTAAAAATAATGCGACGGCAATACACGCGACGACAAACCTTTCTCTCTCTCTCTCTCTCACGTAGTATTGAATATTAACGACGAGACGCTACGGGAGTAAATGCGACGGGAACAGGTAATACTCTCTCTTATGTGGCGCAAACGAAGTTGCGCGGGTCAGCTAGTATATATATATATATATATATATATATATACAGGGTGAATTTTTCAACAGGGATTGGATGGCCAAATCTGAAACTATAAGGAATAGCGAAAAATGCTCAAAGGAGTCACGAGCCCGATTTTGATAAAACTTAAAACCTCATCATTAGATTTTTGAAAAACCCATAATCCTAGCTGGGAATCGAATCCATTGATTTTGAAAAAAAAAACACACCCTTTATTATTACACCATACGATAGTGTTGCTATTAAGGATCATATTCTGGAAAGTAATGATATACGGTAAACTACAGGAAAGAGCTCATCTTTAACAAAATACATTTTACTTTTCTTACGTTAACTGATTAATTGTTCAAAATCTTTGCAATACATAGCTGGATTCGAAACCTCAAGGAATAACTAAGGAATATTATTGATTCCGTTGAGAATATTCTCTAAAAAATCATTCTGAGCATAATTTAAAACACGGAATAGTTACGATCTTTTCTGGGATTTCCAACGAAACAAACTATGATACAAAATTTAGGTACATGAAATATGCATTCTATTAAAATTCCAAATGTTCCTTAAATTTGGCGTATATCATTACTTTGCAAAATTTGATCCTTAACAGCGACTCTATCGTATGGTGTAATAATAAAGGGTGTGCTTTTTTTTGCAAAATCAACAAGTTCGATTCCCAGCTAGGATTATGGGGTTTTCAAAAATCTAATGATGAGGTTTTAAGTTTCATCAAAATCGGGCTCGTGACTCCTTTCAGCATTTTTCGCTATTCCTTATAGTTTCGGATTTGGCCATCCAATCCCTTTTCAAAAATTCATCCTGTATATATATATATATACTAGCTGACCCGCGCAACTAACAATATATATATATATATATATATATATATGTATAATAAAATCGTAACAGGTCGCTGTCTGTACATGGAAGATAAATAAGAAAAAATATTATAGGGGGGCTTTATGAACGCAATAGAACAAAAAACAATGATTTTTAGAATTTTTGTCTGTTTGTCTGTATGTCTGTATATCTGTTTGTCTGTACGGTTGTGCACGCTAATCTCAGTAACCGCTCAACCGATTGCAATGCGATTTTTTTTATTGTGTTGAGGTTTGCTCCAGTTAACATTTAGCCTTTGTTTTCTGTAAATCGGTTTAGAAATAAAAGAGTTATAACACTTTTAAGAATCAGATATTTTGAAAATTTTAATTGTAGGGGTTTCTTTGAATGTGAGTGAACCTAAACTGGCGTGTTGGCTTAATCATAAAAGAGTCTATTTTAAAACAATTCAGTCCACGCCTTCGGCGCGGACTGAATTGTTTAAACATAGTCTTAATCATAAAGCTCTTTTATGATTAAGCAAACAGGGCAGTTTCAGACGCTGCTTGATGACTCTGATGAAGAAATACCTTTCCTTTCATACACCTTATGTGACGTAAACGAAGTTGCGGGCTCAGCTAGTTGTAAATAAACGCAAACTTCAAAGTTACCAAGTTACATTAATTGCCATATTATTTGGCTCAAATTTAATATTTCCGTGTCAAAATTAAAATGTTCGCCTGTATTTCCCTGGAGCGTGAAAAATGGCCGCGATAAATTAAGACCTACATTCTCGTTATGAATACCAGTCTGTTTGTTATTTGCGCGGGGGAAATGACTGTGAACTCATCTTAGAGCTAAGTCCCGGTGGCATGCGAATTGCGAGTCGGATTTGTCCACAGAGGGTTCAGTTTGTTGCACAGAGAAACGCGACCAGTACAAGGGGCGAAGACATAGCATGTTTGACCTAAGTATACATATCTGTCTGTCATATTTTGCGGGGGGAAATCATATTCATATACACCACTACAAAACAAAAGCAATCGGCTGTCACAAACCAATACACTCATAATTTAAAAAAAAAAAGACACATTTTTTAAATTTTTTATTTAGCTCGCCAAATTGACGGAATAATCAATCAATCAATCAATACATATAATAAAATCGTAACAGGTCGCTGTCTGTACATTGATGATATATAAGAAAAAAATATGGGGGCTTTATGAACGCAATAGAACTCAAAACGATGATTTTTAGAATAATTTTTGTCTGTTTGTCTGTACGTTTCTGCACGCTAATCTCAGCAACCGCTAAACCGGTTGCAATGCGGTTTTCTTTATTGCATTGTAATTTTTGCTTCACTTAACATTCAGTGTTTGTTTCATGTCAATCGGTTCATAAATTTAAAAAAAATCGGTTGTCTGTAAAGTCGGTTTACTGACGATGGTTGAACGTGACAACGCCATAAGAAAATAAAAATAAAAATAAAACTAAACATTAAATTAACATTACAAAACAAAAATAAATATAAAAACACATCAATTGATTATAGTGCCATCTGTTGAAAACAGCTAAATGGAACGCCTCAGAGCGAGGTAACGACGTATTGCGTCATCATTTTTCGTTCGTGCAGCCGGCTCCATCGAATTATAAGACGCTGTCACGTCAAAAAGCTATATCAATATAAAGAATCACACATAAAATGCAGCGTAAGAAGTCGTGGGCAACAGTTAGTATTACATATGGCGCAATAGTAGATTGTACTACAAGTGCATAAAAGAAGCCATTTTATACGAGACGTTTATCCGCCCGAGCCAAAGGCGAGGGTGGATATTAAGTCGAGGATAAAATGGGTTTTATGATCGAGTTATACACTCTGCTTTTCACTTCGATTGCAAGGAAATGAAACAGTGATATTGTAAATAAAAGTCTTTAATTAAAATTCTTTTTTTTTAATCATTCTACATGAAGCATTAGGCATGGGTAACGAGACCTATACTGCCTAATCATAAGTTCATTTTATAATATTTTTTCACTCTTTACTATCTGATTTTTAATGTTTCTTAATTTATATAGAACACAGAAAGTACAAATTAAATGTAACAAAAAAAAACAAGTTATTTAATAGCGTTTTATTATGTTTGGTTCATAGAGTAATACGATCTTCATGGTACCGTCTCTACGGTCTAGAATGGCCATATTGTTTTAGAAGAAGAAAAAGAACTTTATGCACTAGAGCATAAAATGTTGTTTTAGTCCGCATACACCCAGCATAAACAAGAACTTTACGAGCATAAGAAGTGAAAAATATATTTTTTTCTTATTATGTGTGAGTAAAAGCGTGCACTTTTTGGGAGTCTGCTTTGACAGAAGGAAAATTCTCAGTAAGGTGCCTACCCTCCGTGTTGCTCTATGAGTTTGTTGTATGGGAGCCGCCCTTACTACATTTTTGCCGTTCATAGTATTTGTTGTTATAGTGGCAATAAAAATACATCATTTGTAGAAAAATCAGCTGACTAGCTATAACGGTTTATGAGATACAGACACATAGACGGAAAGACAAACAGACGGACACTGGAGTCTCATTTATACCTTTTTGGGTATGAAACTCTAAAAAGTTTATTTTGGAGAACTGTTAGTTTATTTTTACATTACACTCAACCAAAGCGTAGAACGCTGTGTCCAACGCGATTTCTCTGACGTTGCAAACCTCCATAGATTATGTTAACCACTGCGTTTCTTTTCCATGTCACCAGTAGACACTACCGTTCTTATTCGGTGATATTGCATATAGTAAAGGTTTTGCTCTACGAATTACCAATGGCACTACTAAACTGTCGGTCACCGTTAAACGTTAAACTGCCAAAGACTTCTATATAAACTGAGGTAGACACGCCGTACTCTAACAAACGAGATTTCAAAAGCAATCCTCAAATACACACATTACTAAGACTACACTCACGCTTATCTACTAGCTCAATAGTATAAAAAATATTGTAGCATTTAGATTTGTATATAAATTAAAACATTTCATCCTATATTTCCCTAGAGTATAAAAATACTGACGAATTTGCTCGAAAATTAAGACGAAACGCCGTCGCAATCCTTAGCTATAACTTATAAATGGTTCTTGTAAACATTCGTACCAAAATTTAGCTCAAAAGATACCTTCAAAACGGCTCCGTATTTTATTTTTGTCCAAAGGGAAAATACATTCAAGACTGAGAAAACAGTATCCTTTAAAATTAAATTTTCTCAGAAGATTGACAGCTTTTATGTTCTGAATGAAAGTCAAATTTTGGGATTTAGAGTGTTTTGTATAAAACTTTAGACGAAACTGTCTTGTGATGTTGACAAATTTGTTTTATTTAACATAATGTGTTTTATTATAAGAAATCTTGAATTTGTGTGTCAATCTAACAAAAAACAAAATTAAAGTTTATTTGCGTTGATAAGGAGCCCAGGATCACATTGAAGATATCCTAAGGTTCAGGTTCAGGTTCATCATCGCGCCTTTATCCCCGAAGGGGTAGGCAGAGGCATATTATATACCCACATTTCACTTTTTTCTTATAATTTGTCCCACGTAATACGTTGTGAGCCGTATTGCCGTGTTGAAATGGACAGGCGCAGGTTGTGACAGCCTGCTGTTGAAATAAAGCCTTCAACTTGCCTTAACGACTGCCATTTTACTGGCAACCGAGACCAACGGCTTAACGTGCCTTCCGAAGCACGGAAACGCTCAAATAAATGTCACAAAGTGATCACATGGATGGTCACCCATCCATGGACCGGCCATAGTGAAAGTTGCTTACTGCAGTGATCGTTTGCAGAACACTGAGTCCGCGGGGCCACGAGCGCTTAGATATCCTAAGCTTAGTTATTTTATGATAAAAGCTATTCTTACTACTATCGTGGCAAACAAACATATCTTGTCGGAAGTGGTTACCGTAATTTGTGGCTATAGACTCAGGTTACCACTGATTTATTTATGTATTAAACACTTTATTGTACGCCAGGATAGTATTACAGGATAGAAATTTGAAACAGAATAGCAATACAATGAGTGGCCTTATTGTTTAAAGCAATTTCTGCCAGGCAACCTTTATTACCAAACTATTCTTAAATTAAGTAAGTAATTTGAATATCTTTTGTTATTGTAGACAGCGTATTCATGTCTAGTTTTGATCAAAGTTTTACTCCAGCACAGCGATGGAACCTTTAGTAGAAAAAAAAACTGTTGGGACTTCTGGGGTATCCTTCCGAGGGCTTACCCGTGGCTCCCAACAGTAGGCATTATGTAGGAAACGGGTTTTTTAGGCCGGCAGGAGTCCGGAATAGCACCCACGTCGGATTTTTCCAAAAAAAAAATGGAAGAAAAGTATTCGCGTTTTGTAGCGGTATAACATTACTTGACTGTTGTGCACGTTTACGAACCTTTTATTATAAGAATCTACTGTATTTTTTTCACAAATAAACAATCGAAAATACAGTCGATTTTCAAATTATACATCTGGGCAGGTGACTGCACCTCTTTCCGTTACCGCCAAAATACATCAAATGCTTTTACTGTATTTTTAAGAACTGATAATAAAAAAATAAAACAGTAAAGTTTTAAAAATGGAACACATCTCAACATCATCAAATGGTAATTCAAAACGAACAATGTTTGTCCGGTTGCCGCCAAAAAGTAATGCGAAGGTAATTATTTTTCCATTTACGAAACACGAAATGTTCATTTGGAAGATAAAATTAGAAAAAAACCATCAAATGAGCGTGCTATTTAAGGACTTTGGGGTTTCGCATAATGGCGTAATTTGAGAACTGCATTTTATATATTCTATTTTTAAAAACTAAAAAAACCGGCCAAGTGCGAATCATACCTGTGCGCAAAAAATCACGTTTGTTGTCATGGGAGCACCCCTTAATGCTCTTTTGTTCTGATTTGAGTATTAGTTGTTATAACAGCAACAGAAATACTTCATCTGTAAAAAAATTTGGCTTAGGCTGTGTAGCGATACAGCCAAAGCCAATATTTTAACTGTGATAGCTAGAGAGCTGTCACAGTTTTTGAGATACAGTCCCGTGACATAAAGACAGACCGACAGACAGACAGCGAAGTCTCATGAATAGGGTCATGCTCATGCCAAGAAGCTAGTTTACAAGCTGCTCGCGAACTAGCCTTGTAAACTCGCTCCATGTCATCAAAGCTTTAGTCTTAGCATACGAGAGTATATATAATTAATACGTCCTGGTTAAAGGTTTATTGCTAACCCTATCTATCCCAAGAAACCTCATTACACAAGTATTTAAGCTGTTTTCTTGGCCCTAATATCACCGAGTTAGGGATGTCACTTGTGGTAATTAGGACACAAAAAGTGATTCATATATGGCTTATGAAGCAACTGGATGATGCTTGCGGCTTCGCCCGCGTGAAATCAGTAGCCGTTCCCGCTTCCCGCGGGAACGTTTTCCTGGAATGAGAGTAGCTTATGTATTATTCCAGACTCTAAGCTATCACTGTACCAAATATGAACCCAATCTGTTTAGCCATTAGAGCCTGATTGAGTAATAAACATCCAAACATCTTCACAACAAACAAGGATTAACCCTTTAAAAACTTTTTTATCAGACTGCTTGTTACAAAAGATGTCAGTATACTTATCAGCTTAGTATTTGTACTTTTGTGCTACACTAGATATCCAATGTTTTCTCCGATTTTGATGATACTTACTTTAAAACTCAACCTAAGACGATAGCTGTTTCTGTTACAATTAACGATGACACAGCGATGACTAAACGGGTGAGGTAATAAAAACTTAAAACAACTTGGCTCATACACTACCGAGTATCTAAATTCTACAGTAGTACTCTTTTCTTCAAAGCAACAAATTTAAAAAGGCCTGTACATTACAAATTATTCACCATGCGAAGCCCTGCCAAGAGTCACTAAACATTCATTTACTTTTGACCGTTGTATCTCAACCCTTAACCGACAAAGGGGTCTGACAGACCCCATTAATCATTAAGACACTGACACCTAATTAACAATTGAAACGTCTGAAGGTCCAGGGGTCTGAAAGACCGTCTCGGGTCAGTAGGAGATAATCTTGTAGTACATTGTGTACAATATATACGAGCATTCTGTTTTAAGGGTTAAAATATATTACGTTGTTTGTTTAATTTTGTTCGTGTTTTATGAGATACAAGATAGTGGTAAGCCTTTTCTTTTCTCTGACAGAAAAGTTGTTTAAAAAGTTGTAAAAAAATTAGAATCGGACAAGTGTAAGACGGATTCACTTATCAAATCAAACTCATCAGTTCACAAATTGAATAACATCACTTGTACACCACAAAATTTATTAATTTTACACCTGACCGGTTTCGCCTTACGGCATTTTCAAAGAAAAATTTTACCTAAAATGACTACTACAGCATTTAAATATTAATATTGTGGAACAGTACAAGTGGCGTTATTTAATATGTGCAGTCGGTTCCACCAAGTGTCATCAATCGACGAGGAATTCACTCCTTTTCTTTCACTGTAGTTCACACAGCAATTCACACTTTTTCCACCTTTTTCAGTTTAAGCCACAACACACGGTTTTGCGCCAACGACCTTTTCTAGCTCGTATTTTCATAATTATGACAGAGGGTCATCCAACTCCACGTTTACCAAGTCACGGTCGCCTCTCCTGATTCGGCCATCGAGGGAAATTTGTAGGCAGTACTTAAATAAAAATAGATCAGGAAATGAAGACTTTAATACAGCCTGTGACATTATTCCGAGGGCTTACCCGGGGCTCTCGGAGGAATACAGAGGTAGGGCACCGTGTGGTATTAGTTGGTAGAGGTATCATTCATGATAGATTTCCACATGTACAAAATGCCTATAACTATACTGTACACTGTACAGTCCCAGATTGTCATTGTACTTATGTAATTATTGAGACGGTACCATGCCAAAATTCGTTACGTGAACATTCATCGCTTAATAATGGTTTTCACATTTCCATTCAAAATTATGAGAAATCGTAAGATCTACCTCAGGACTGGGTGAAAGGAAAATACCCGTTCATCGCATAATAACCGTTTTCTCATTTCCATTCAAAATTTTGAGAAATTGCAAGATATATTAAGAGAACGGTTGTAAGAAATATACAAATGAGTCTCACGCGAATCGCGCAAGTACTAATACTTATCTCTGTGTTCATCTTTCAAGGGTTCTTAAGGTGAAGTGGGACTCAAAATACATATTTTGACATATTTCGAACCAATTTTGCAATGGTGTTACTAAGGATTTCACAATTTTTTAAATGGATAATTATTATTAAGTATATTGACCAGGGTTGTCAGTTCTCCAAAACACGATTGAGTAAATTCGGCTCGATAGAAATTTATCCCAAAGTTGTCTCAAATCTGTAAATTTACCTGTGACCGCCTTGACTATAACCAATTTTATTCAGTAGTTATATAATGTACCACACTATTTTTTTTATTTCCATGTCCCTAATAAGTTACCTCGGGGCCCTATGATGTTATTTATTTATTAAAATCATATTGTTTGAATATAAAATACGTTTTGTTGAGCGGGAGTGCATTTTGCCGCTATCAGTCACCTCACAGCGCCCGCTCAGTCAGCCGACAGGCTTCGTTGAGGACACCCGTATACAACTTTGTCGCACCCGCTGACGTAATTCGCCGCCGTAGTAACGAAAATGGGTAATAAAAAAAAACAAAAAAGGAAGTATTCAAGGCTTAAGCTCAAGAGCGTAAAAATATCGCATCTGTTTGGGTAAATTTCTTTGGTGTATTATGTAAGTTATAGTAACGTTTTCATACTTTCCAATACAAAGTCCGCCTGATGCCACATAGTAGATAAGTCCAGAAGATTCACCTATAATACGCTCATGTATGGGACGCCCTGACTGAGCTTATAACATGTACATTATTTATATTAATATTTAAGTAAAATCAATGTTATTACGAGTATAATACTAATGACTGATAAATCAGTGGGCCAATTCTCCTAAATCTATACATATAATAAAATGATAGAAAAGACAAAACTGTACATTGGAAATATTAAAAAAAAAAATACTCGCTGGGTGTTCAACATAAGATACCGAAGCCGAAAATATAGTTAGAAAAATTTTTGTCTGTTTGTCTGTTTATCTGTTTGTCTGTTTGCTTTGCTTTGTCCGGAAGGATCTCGAAAAGTACTCAATAGATTTGATTCAAATTTTGCACAAATATTACCTAGGGGTAGGGTGTTAAAATAGGCTATATATTATCACGCTTCATATCCTAGGGGCTAAGCAGAGAGCAATCAAATTGGCATTGTAACAATTTTCACGCGTACGAAGTCGCGGGCAACAGCTAGTTTACAATATAACAGTAGATATAAACCTTAATTGAGTCTATAATAAATTAAAACTCAAAAAATTGGTATTCTCCTATCCAAAATTACAGTTTTCAATGTACGTATTGCGAATCTATACTAATATTATAAAGAGGAAAGATTTGTTATTTTGATTTTTTGTTTTTTGTTTGTTTGTTTGTAACGAATAGGCTCCGGAACTACTGGACCGATTTGAAACATTCTTTCACTGTTGGAAAGCTACACTCGTTGCGGTGAACATAGGCTATATTTTAGTCCCGTATTCCCACGGGAACGGGAACTACGCGGGTGAAACCGCGTGACGTCCGCTAGTTGTTGATATTCTGATAGTCTTACTTTACTACTAGTACGTCGTAGTTGATGTAGATACTTAGATAGGTATTGAATTTGAAAGTTGTAAGTATGACTTTGAATTTTAACCAACAGTGAACTGAAAATAAACAGCTTACAACCCGATACAGGCAATACAACCCTAACTTTGTTTTTTAACTATAATGTAAAACAGTAATACAATGCTCAATGGATAGTGGTACCTATATGTTAAGCGCTAGAAGAGTAGTACTGTTAAAGTTCAAAACGGGTTAAGAAAAATGACCAAAATCAACTTACATACATCACACTTATAACGTTTTTTTCATAGTAATAGTTCATAGTCGACATTATTATTATTTATTTAAAATCTTATAACCTAGATAGCGCCCGCGGCTCCACCCGCGTGGGATTTTGTAACTATTCTCGCTTTTATGATCCCACCGGAAGTGGGAATAGTAACAAAATTCATCGCGGGTGAAACCGCAGGCAAAATCAAGGTCGCGGTTGAACGCCCGAAACGTCGGTGAATGTAAGTAAATAGTATTTCGCGTGAAGTGTTAAAAACTGCGATAGTTTAAAAAAATCATAACCGTGATGGCGCCCGCAGTTCCACGCGCTAGGAATTTGTCATGGAATGGGAACAGAATTTCAGATAGAAAATAAATAAAAGCGAGAATAGTTACAAAATCCCACGCGGGTGGAGCCGCGGGCGCTATCTAGGTTATAAGATTTTAAATAAATAATAATAATGTCGACTATGAACTATTACTATGAAAAAAACATTATAAGTGATGTATGTAAGTTGATTTTGGTAATTTTTCTTAACCCGTTTTGAACTTTAACAGTAAAAATTACTAGTTTCTGTTTATGCGAAATCCTTACATGGTATCATTTTGAAATCAGTATTACATAAGCATATTTAAACGTTTGGCTAGCATCAGTGTAGTACATATTTTTTATAAAAAACGTTGAACAATTTTCATGATACCTGAAAATTAGAGAGAAAATTGAGATGAACTTATATTTATTTCAAACGTTTGTTGTGGAATTCTATTAACAATATTATTTTTTGATAGCTTATGTATTTAGCTTTAAGAGAGAAAAAACAGAAATCAGAAATAGCGGTTTTCCTATAATCTACAGGCAACTTTACAAAAAAGGGACGATTTTTAAAAAAAAGTTATTTTTTTCTGAGACCCTTGGGTAAATTTGGATGATATTGTAGTATGTTATAGTGCGGCACCTGGTCTATCACACCCTGACGGTTGGACCACTATTTACGCCACACCCTGTATATTGTTACAGAAAACCGGGACCAACGGCTCAGAAGCACAGAAAAGCAAAATATTCAGAAGTGCCTGATGTTTTAATATAATTTACGAATTATTTAATTATGATATAATTGAAGTCTGTGTAACGTGAACAGAATTCTACACAGCTGAAGCTGCGGGCAAGAGCTATGCGAAATGAAACGTTTGGGTAATGGTAATAGTTTGGACAGGACTAAAGCCTTGTCTAGTCTAAATAACTAGTATCGAAATTTATTTCTTTATACACCCTTGCATATATGCATATAGGAATATTCGTTTTTGTATATTCTTTGGTTTCGTATCCAAACGGGACCCTATTACTGAGACTTCGAAGTCCGTTTGTCCATCTGTATCTCATGAACTAGGCAGTTATACATTTCAAAGATGTGTTTCTGCTACCGCTGTAACAACTATAATAATCTAAATCTATACTAATGTTATAAAGAGGATAGATTTGTTTTTTGTTTGTTTGTTTGTAACGAATAGGCTCCGGAACTACTGGACCGATTTGAAAAATTCTTTCACTGTTGGGAAGCTACACTCTTTGCAGTGAACATAGGCTATATTTTATTCCCGTATTCCCACGGGAACGGGAACTACGCGGGCAAAACCGCGTGACGTCCGCTAGTACTAGATAAAGAATGAATAAGGTTACTCCCATACCTACAACGTAATCTTTTAGCGTTTTTTTTTGTTGCGAAATCCTCATCAGTGTGCCAGTCCAACTTCAACTTGGCCGTTTTTTACAGTCGTATCCAAAGGATAAAATGAGACGAGGAGAGAGTAACTTGATGACATCAAGTTAGTTTTTCCTTTTGAAATTGCGAAGAGGCAAAAGCGGTCAGGTGTAGAGTAAATAAATGCTGTGGAACAGTACAAGTGGTGGGTATTCAATATGCGCTGCAGGTTCCACCAAGTGCCATCAACCAACAGTATAAATAATCAGTAATAACGCGACCCTATTACAGAGACTACGCCGTCCGTCTATCTGTCATCTCATGCACCACTGCAATCGCTAGGCATTTGAAATTGAGGTGGAGTGGTTCGGGAGAACCATGTCGCGCACATCTGCGATGCGGCGATGCCCAGGGCTAGGCCCAGACCGGCGAGGAAACAGGTGTACTGGTGGACGCCGGAAATCGCGCAGTTGCGCGTGGATTGCGTTACCGCGCGCCGCCGGTACACCAGGTTTCGCCGAAGGCGTCGCCGCCCAGACGATGCGGCAGCCCGAGAGACGGAGCTCTACGATGGGTACAAGGAGGCCAAGAGGGCCCTCCAGACCGCCATCAAGCGGTCCAAAAAATTGGGCCGCGAAGAGCTGATGGAGACTCTGGAGCGGAACCCGTGGGGGCGCCCGTACATCATGGTAAGAGGCAAATTACGCCCTAAGGCGCCCCCACTAACCCAGAGTCTCCAGCCGGAGCGGCTGAAGGGGGTCCTGGACTCCTTGTTCCCGTCGAGAGCGGAGGAACACGTTCCTCCGCGCATGGCTCCGTCTCAGGCGCCCAACGCGGAAGGCAGCGAGAACGACGTGCCCGTAGTCACCGAGGGTGAGTTAGGGGCGGCTGTCCTGCGGCTTAAATCCCGCAGAAACACCGCCCCTGGACCCGACGGCATTCCAGGCCGTGCGTGGGTCCTGGCTCTCGAGGAGCTTGGGCCTCGACTTATGGGTCTTTATAGCGCATGCCTCGAAAAAGGCCAGTTTCCCAAGGTCTGGAAGACAGGGAAACTGGTCTTGATTCGAAAGGCGAGGCGGCCGGCAAATTCCCCATCAGGGTACCGGCCGATCGTGTTGCTCGACGAGGTGTGCAAGCTCTTTGAGCGCATTATTGCACAACGCCTCGTCGGGCACCTCACACGCGTGGGGCCTGATCTGGCGGATAGCCAGTTTGGCTTCCGTCAGGGACGCTCCACCGTGGACGCGATCATGCGCATTAGAGGCCTGACGGAGGAAGCAGTCTCACAGGGTGAGGTGGTGGTGGCGGTGTCTCTCGACATCGCTAACGCATTCAACACCTTGCCCTGGAACTGCGTCAGGGAGGCGCTTATCTATCATGGAGTTGCCTCCCTACCTCCGTCGAATTGTCGGGGCTTATCTTTCCGAGAGAGCCATAACTTACCCGAGCTGGCTAGGGCCGGGTCGGCGAGATGTGTCGTGCGGTGTTCCACAGGGATCGGTTTTAGGGCCGCTCCTGTGGAACATCGGTTACGACTGGGTGCTGCGTGGTCCGTTGCTCAGAGGGGTCGGCGTAACATGTTACGCTGACGACACCCTCGTTACGGCGCGGGGAGCAACGCACCGTGCCGCAGCACTTAAGGCCACGGCAGGGGTTGCTCAGGTCGTGGGTCGGATTCGGCGGCTGGGTCTTGAGGTCGCCCTTCACAAATCCGAGGCTCTGTGCTTCCACGGACCTCGGATGGGGCCACCTGCGGGATCCAGCCTACAGGTGGGGGGCGTCAGCATCGGCATCGAGCCCTCGATGAAGTATCTGGGGCTCGTACTCGATGGCCGGTGGAACTTCGGACATCATTTCCGAAGTTTGGTCCCAAAACTGAGGGGAGCATCGGCCGCACTCGCGCGGCTGATGCCCAACATCAGGGGACCCAACGCTCCCTACAGGAGGCTGTACCTTGGGATCGTGCGAAGCATGGCCCTGTACGGGGCTCCCGTATGGGCGGAGACCCTGACGGCCAGCAATGAGGCTAGACTGATGAGCCCGCAGAGAGTGATGGCCGTCAGGGTGATAAGAGGATACCGCACGATCTCCGGTGAGGCGGCATGTCTCCTCGCCGGGACCCCTCCATGGGACCTGGAAGCGAGAGCCCTTGCGTCACTGTTCAGATGGCGCAAGGAGGCGCTGGAGCGGGGCCAAAGGCCTGCGTCTCGAGAAATCGAGGCCCAGCGGACCCTGCTCCACCAGGAAACCCTGGAGACATGGAAGATGCGACTTGAGCAACCAAAGGGGGGATTCGCCACAATCGCGGCCGTCAGACCGGTCATGGACGAGTGGCTGGAGAGAAGACACGGTGCTCTCTCCTACCGGTTGACACAGATGCTTGCCGGGCACGGTAGCTTCGGTAGGTATCTGTGGCGAAAACACCGGGAAACCACGGCCGAATGTCAGCACTGCGAGGACCGCAGCGATGACACGGCGCTCCACACGCTGGTGGAGTGCACGGCGTGGGCACAACAGCGACAGGTCCTCGTAGTGGGTCTGGGCGTGGACACTCTCTCGCTTGAGGCCATGGTGCGAGCCATGCTCTCCAGCGGGAGTAAGTGGGACTGCGCCGCCTCTTTCTGCGAGCAGGTCATGCTCGCGAAGGAGGCGGCGGGCCGGGTGCGGGAGAGAACTCTCCCACCTGAGTTCCGCAGTCGGCGCCCTGGGCGCCGCCGACGTGTCTTCGCTGAGGACTATCGGCCTCCATGACCGGGGGTCTGAGGACGGTGAGAGGGCCGCTCACCGTCCTTACAGAAGCAGGCCCATGACGGCAGCGTGACGTGAGCACTCACGCACGCCCCCCCTTAGAAGCGGGGTCACACCCGAAACCCCCCATAGACGCGGGATTGCACCCGAACCACCCCCTGGGCGAGGCCGCATTGGCGGCCGTAGGTCTGTTGGGAGTCACGGGACATCCTTCCTGAGGGCTTACCCGGGGCTCTCAACCATAGGCTGTTGAGCGTTACGTGAGGTTTTTTAGTCGGTAAGAGTCCGGCATAGCATCCTAGGAGGATTTTCCCTCACGTTAAAAAAAAAAAAAAAAAAAAAAAAAGGCATTTGAAATTTACGAATACTAAAAACTGAAAAAAAATTAAGGAGGGCTCCCATACAGGTATATTTTTCAGTCTTTTTTGTACTGTACCGTACCATTACACAGTACAGTAAACAGGACAGTAAAGTACCAAAAAATAAAACTATGAAGGAGAGGGTCAGCAGATTTTTACTTTTTCATTAATAAATTGAAGTACTTCTCAAATATATTATGTTCTATTCCTATACTTTTGATATCATTTGTAATGACGTATTCAAGGCCTGCACAAAAAACCAGCTTGTTGGGAATTAATGCAAACTGGAATGTCTATTTTGACTGGACTATTATTATGAAAATGAATTTCATTACATGTTAGTGATAAAAACTGCATCAAAATCAATTACGTACTTGCTCACGAGTAGAAAATCTAAGAGGTTTATCTAAACAGAGCGAAAAAAATAGTTATGTAAACTTGTACTTCTGTCAATGATTTCAATTGCGTAGTGAACGGGCTAACGCGCGAAAACGTTTCCGACGCACGGAGCGTCCCGAACATCTTGCGTCTGCTTCACCCCCTCCGAATCGCTGGAGACACAATTGCACTTCGCCTTAATTAGAATCGGCCTTTACGAGTTTTGGGGTAAGGACCGATACAGACTGGCTACTTTACAGTTGTGTAAGTAAATTTATTTGTTTGCTGTAATTTCCTTTCTGATGTTCAAACGTTAGCGCGTTGTTTATTTCATGTTAGTAACGTCTTTGTATATTTCATATACAGAATAAACATTTAGACAGAAATAGAGTTAATAGACGAAAATAAATCAGACTTAACGATCCTTTAAAATAACAAATTAAATGTGAATAAATGAGATAGAGTTGAAATACGACGGTCAATAGTAAATGAATGGTTAGTGAATCTGGGCAGAATCTCGCATGATGAATAATTTGTGATTGAGTAAGCATTTGCTTTTTAAAATTATCTTTCTAGTACCATTCGCATACATAATTATGTGAAATCACGACATAAAATTGCAAATATATTTTTCGTTTCCCGATTTTTCATCTATGATGCGTATTATTTCAAAAAAGTTTTGTTATGCTAGAGAGTTTCTGAAAATTTTAAGTGTGAGGATAAATACTACGATAAGAAACGTATTATCACTGATTACATAAGTTACTTAGAAGATTCAAAACAAATCATCCTATTTCAACTCTCAAAACAACAACTAAAAGTCGCTCGCATTAGTTGCTTGTCTGCACCATACCACTTAAGAAACTGTTGCTCGCGAGACAAAAGGAATTCTGTCTGATTTATCGTAAGCTTCGGGTAATAGCGAATTTCGAGATATAAATTACCGCACGGCCCGACGGCCACAATTAACAATGTTCTGCTAATGTATCGGGGAGATTTTGATACAAGCGTTTCTGTGCTAAATTAATGTTTCGTATAGATACGCTCAGGCGGAAACAAAGAAATCTCTAAGCTTAAGGAGCCTGTCTAAAAAAATACAATAAACTATAGACAAAAATAGGTTTTCTACAGAAGGGTATAAAATATGATTTTGTTATAAATTGTATATTAATTATAATTTTCATTAATGTGTAAGACTATCACAGAAGCAGTCCTAAAATTTTAGATGAATGCATTTGTTTTCGAGTAAAATTATCGACGGAAAGAAAAAAATGCCATTAATCTGAAGAAAACATACACCTCAATTGAATATAAAAAAAATGACTGGCTCACAGACCTTTAAATTATTGTTGGCGGTCTGTGAGATCTTCTAAAATACCAGGGTTATATATTACAACATGTTTATTGAAAGTTCTTTCATACACAGTTAACTATACTAAAACTTACCTCCACCACAAGTAGCTGAACACAGGGAACCAGGAATGACCTGCCAGTGGTACCGAGGTCTTGAACAGGATGAACCGTCTCCACCGCATACTCCGCACCCGTCTACTCTTCGTGTGGACCCCACTCGAAGGTCGCAGCCAACACGCTGTGGACAATACAAATTGTTTAATTGTTTTACTAGCTAATTTGCAGTTCTTTCGAAAAGTATTCATTAATATCCGTGGTTTGATACACATAACACAAGCAGATTAATCCTATTTATACTGTTGATTTGGCACTTGGTGAAACTTGTAGCACATATTGAAAACGACACTTGTACTGTTCCAAAATATTTATTTTTTTAAACCTAACCCGTTTCACCTCACGGCATTTTCAAAGGTCTACATGAAAGACAAGGTAGTACTGTCTCAAAAACACTCCAACAGTAAATTACAAGAAAAGTACAGGCACAAAATTCAAAGCCAAGTTGAAAGCAGTGGCTGCCAGTTTTCCGACCGAACGACTACCTACTTGATTCAAACAGACCCGTTTGAAGTTTCGTATTTGATCTTTGAACTATTGAATATAACTGAATGCTGAAATGATGTTTGCACACGAGATTTGTCAGCTAGCGACGACTATTGAGTGACTCGTAATATAATTATGTTAACATTCACATTGTTATAGACGAAAGGGATCCTTGATTTGGGCGTTACAAAACCAAAATTATGCCGTCTGGAAATTGACATGACATGTTTGATAAGCAGGACTCCTACCGACTAAAACCTCACAGTGCCCTATCAAGAAGTCCCAGGTACACCCTCAGCAGGATATAAATGTTCAGGGCTATTGACACTGACATTGTCTTCTATCATGACCTCAGCGTAGAAGGTTTGGGTTGTATCCTGCTTCATGCAGGGTGTTGTGTAGAAAGAAATGTTTATGAGGTATGTGTAAGCAGAATCAGGTTGAGGTACATTATTTCAGAGAGATGCTGATAATTTATCCCGTATGCAAAAACTCTGAATTATTCTGAGCTTGAATTATATCTCAAGTAATATAACTGCATTTTGTAAAATATCTGGCAAATTTAAACAATTTATTATTACCCATTATGTAGAAAATATTATGGAATCATCAAGAAACCGGAAATTATTAGAAAAAAAGTTCTTTAAAATTCTTGAAAGTAAAATATAGAAAATTTTACAGAACTTGGCAATTATGTTTAGCACAATTCTTTTGTCGGCAAAGTCGACTAGGACCCATATCTTATTATTGATCTTACCTCTTGTTAATCATTTATTTGATGGTTTTGCTGGGATATTTTTAAGGTTTGATTATTGCCATGCAAATCAAAATCATATATCTTTTTTTTTATAATAATAATAGTATTGTTTTGGACACAACAACAACTAATAAGTTGTTCAGTCTTCTCCTAATTATGTACAATATTGCATTATCTCAGAATAAGATGGTTCTGTGGAATGGAAGCCTGGTTATCCATATCACAGGTTTTTTACCTAGCTTGGAAACCAGTCTCCCGATGATCTAACATGTTTTATCTAAATGTGTAATGTTGAAATGTATATGGGAGAAAATAGATAAATAAATAAATCTCCTGTAAATTGGATTACAGTGTTCCAATATTTTGAAAACATTACAATCCAGCCAACGCAGGGATCATATTAACATAGTTCATAACGTACACTTTACATTCAATGAATATTACATGAGGTGGGATATGAGTCAAACCGTGTCAATTTACACTACTTGTATGATTTTAATCAATCGTAAATGTGATTTTATCATCATTGCTATAAGGTTTATTTTCATTTGTTTATCTTGGCGAAATTGTACAAAGTTGGTAGTGCAGTTAATATGAACTTTATGACTACGTACTATGACATAATATTTGGAATTTATAGACTATTTTTAAAAGTACAGGTATGTACGCTGTAATCTGTGTGACCCATAGGACTTTATGAAATGAATAAATTAATTTTAAATGTATTAGCAATCAATTCTACCTACAAATACCTGTAATTTAAATTTTCCTTTTGTGTACGGAATCCTAAAAATCTATACTAATCCTATGAAAAGAAAATATTTCGATTGTTTGTTTGCATCGAATAGGCTCCGAAACTACGGAATCGATTTGGAAAATTCTTTCACTGTTGGGAAGATACACTATCCCCGGTGAACATAGGCTATGTTTTTATCCCCGTATTCCCACGGGAACGGGAGCTAAGCGGGTTAAACCGCTAGTAAGCTATAATTTGGATTTCCGTTTTTATCCTTTAGGTACGGATCCAAAAATATAGTTTACTAGAGGACGTCACGCGGTTTCACCTGCGTAGCTCCCGTTCCCGTGGGAATAAGGGAATAAAATATAGCCTATGTTCACCGGGGCGAGCGTAGCTTCCCAACCGGTCCGATAGTTTCGGAGCCTATTCGATTCAAACAAACATTCAAACAAACAAACAATCAAATCTTTCCTCTTTATAATTTTATATTTATAGTATAGAAGTATAGATATTTTGGGCATTCTTTCATCGTTTGTATCCGGCAGGGGTGTCATTTTGGCCTATTGCATATTATTTTAAAACACGTTTTGAGCTAAACCGGAGAACATGAATATACTCGGTAAAATTTTCAGAGAATGAATGTTACATAGGAGAGCCCTACATTTGCTGATACGCTAATATTTTACAGTTACTCTGCGTGGAAAACTGACAATGACTTCTCCATTAGTAGTCCTAAAAGTTATGGCAATAACAAAAATCCTATCTACTGGCAGTTTGAAAAAGAGTGGCCGTTGTTTTTTTAGCTAGGTTCTTTTCTCTCAGGCTCTGTTTTTTTCCAAATCTGGCAGTAAATATAGAATCAATATTTTTTGACGTTCAAAAGTGTTTGTGAGTTACATGAATGAAGTTATTTCCATTTTCATTGTCGAGACGGTGATGCCTGAGACCATTAGTTTTACCACAAATTATTCGTAATTGAAACAAAATTTAAACTACTTTATGACCTTTATAAGTCCTCCAACCGACTCGTAGTCGACAAATCGCCCCAAGTCTCATTCATATCACATAAATTCAGAAAATCAGTTTGAACCACATTCGGTGCCATAAATTACATACATATGTAACTCCTGGGCGCCTCATTTCTTATTCAGGGTTGAATCCAGAGCTTCCCATTCGCGCAGTCCCGCCAAAAATTCCGATTATCATAATAAAGTAGCTTCGCGCTATCTCTTTTTGACTTACGTGCTTTTTAGTGTGTGGAAAAAGGATAGGATATGGAGTTGTTATTGAGTTTTAAAACATACAGTACTTGATACTTTTATTTGTAAGTTTTATTGGAATATGTCTTTTATTATGTAGTATTCTTCCATTTTGCGTACCTTTTTTATGTTACACATATTGCGAGGGAGTGGTTTGTCACACCTATGTTTGAAGCTGAGGCATACCAGTGGTACATTTCCTCATGTGTCCCGAAGGACACATGCTCAGCATGAGCACGCAAATAACCGCGCACAGTGCTAAAGAATATTACTCAATGAAAATGAATTTATGTAATTGAAAAATTACATCCACCCTTCAAAACGTAGCGGACGGCTCGCACTGAGGCGTTGGAGATGATCCACTACATTGAATGCTCAGAGTGAGTACATACCTACCTACGTCCACACATTTCGAGGCTTGCCCTGCAACGTATGTACGCGGCTTAATACTCAGATCATCGTTTCCTATATTACATATTATGATAACGTACATTGTAATTAAAAGTTCAATATTCCTCGTATTAAGAAGTTTACATTCATCATTCCTCTTTTTCCATTGGTTGAGGTTATCCTTGACTGTGATGCGCTAAGATTGAAGAATTGTGGATGTGTAGTAATTATAATTCTACTATGGTAATATAGTCTAAACGCTGAGAAGTGAGTTTAACGTTAATAAAAACGTTAACAACGTGAAAAGGTCTAAAATCGTATAAAATAAATAATGTGAACTCAAAAACATAATTTTGAAGTAGACTTTTAAGAGCACCATTTTTACCAGAACTTTAAGAATGTCGAAAAGTCACGTACCATCATAAAACCATTGACCAATCAAGTGTGCCAAAAGTTTCAAATACGTATTCGCGACACACCGCACAGGATTATGCAAATACCCTTCAAAAAGTTTCTACTTAAATAATATATGAAATTATGCAAAATACGTTGGAGGAATGACGGCTCTTGAATTACACTTGTATCACTTTTTGAGTGCTGTCTTGAAAGTAATTTATCCTTGGAACTATGAGAAGGCGAGTTCGAATTACTCCTTGGAAGACTAAAAGACCTCTTGATAAAGAAACTTTAGAAGGTTAAATAAGACATAATCGTTATAGATGTGATTTACTTCAGTTCTAAAGAATATTGGTGGAGAATTTTAAGCTTTTAATACCTACTACGGTCCTCCAACCTATCTGAATACAACAAGGTCAGTCTCCCTCCCAATATTATTATGAGAGGCTTATGACGAGCAGAGGACTGGTGTTTAGAGGACATAGAAAATATGTAATCCAAAAAACTTTTATAGTCAAAAAGAAAAGAGTTAATTCCTATTCCTCCTGGTCTTTTTTTTTGTTTTACGTGAGGGAAATTCCTCATTGATGCTATGGCGACTCCAACAGACTACCCCAGGACTCCTAACAGATTTACGGCTACCACTGGGGCCTCACCTAGGGGGGGGGGGGGAGGCTTCGGATGCTATCCCGCGTCTTTGGGGGTTTTTCGGGTGATATCCCGCTTCTTAGAGGGCGCGTGATTCCCGCTCGTCACGCTGTCGTCTAGGGCCTGTTTCTGTAAGGACGGTGAGCAGCCCCTCACCGTTGATGAAAATATTTTAGACGTGGGGACGTCACGCGTTTTCACCTGTTTAGTTCCCGTACCCGTGGGAATACGGGAACAAAATATAACGTATATTCACTGCAAAAGAGAGTAGCTTCCCAACAGTGAAAGAATTTTTCAAATCGGTCCAGTAGTGTCGGAGTCTATTCGATGCAAACAAACAATCAAATCTTTCCTTTTTATAGTATTAGTATAGATTTAGACCTTCGTTGTAATCTAGGTTCCACACCCACTTTTCAAATTTTTTTTTTTAAATTTCGTTCCTTTTAAAAAAAATTCGCTGTTCTTGCTATTATGAACGCGGCCTAAAATGAAATGTTTTATCTGGCTCGCTGCCAAAAAACTACGTTATTCGGTCGAACAGCTTAAAAGTAGCATAATAATAATGGTTCTGTATAAAAACTCATTGATAGTATAAAGTTACTGGCTAATGCCTACATTTCGCCGTCGGGAAATTGGTTTTAGGGATGAAAAAAAAATGTTTTCCAAGTTTTATTCAATCTTTGTATCGATTTTCTAGTGCTTACAAAACTAGATGATGCCCGCGGCTTCGCCCGCGTGAAATTCGGTACCCATTCCCGCTTCCCGTGGGAAAGTTTTCCCGAGATGAAAAGTCTTGGCCTATGTGTTATTCCAGACTATAAGCTATCTCTGTACCAAATTTCAGCCCAATCCGTCCAGTCGTTAGAGCGTGATTGAGTAACAAACATCCAAACATCTCAACATTTAAACATCGAAACATCTTTGCAAACTTTCATTAACATGAGCTTCGGGCGACGATATATCGTAACAAAATCCAGGTCAAGATGGGATGGTCTCCAATTATAAAAGCATACCAAGAAGTTTATCGGTCATTCTCAGCCGGCTCAAATAGGCGAGTCCGCGTCGAAAACCAATACCTGTAAATTACTTATCAATATGATTTTTTTTCTACAAATTGTACGGTCAAAAATAGTAGGGGGGGCCTGTGGTTTTTTTTAGATTAATTACGTAAAAGTTAGTTTAAAAAAATTAAAACTACGAAAATATTGACCTCGGTGTCGCGTCCGGTCCCATATTGCAGCGAAAATTATTTTTATCTTTTTTTCTCCAATATAGGTGTTATATGTGAATATATTCACGAATAACTTGATAACTATTTACTCTATTTATAACATTACTAAGCCATTATCGGCATTACTAGACAAGTTACTACTGGTTGTCTTTACGTCCGACGTTCAGAATTGACTTCAGTGGCGCGCACCGATTCGTTCATTACTCTGTATCTCTAGTGACTGCAAGAATAGTTGTTCGAGTAATACAAACTGTCAGTTACACCGCACCGGTGGTAAGGACTAGACGTCGGTGTGTCATCGCCCCACTGTTTTGTTAAGGTTCGTAATCATTTTCGGTGGCTTGGTATATACCTAAAATTGATTTCGGTGCATCCATTTTATCCTCAATTATTTGAACAAATGATGTAAAGCTATATTAAAAGTGTGTCTTTTATGTATAAGATTTCAGTAAAAAACATAAGTATTCATAATACAGATTACTTTTAAAAATATATTGGATTTTGCTAAATATTTTGTTGATTCCGGTGTTTTTTAGTGGAAATACTTGCACGGAGATCAATATTTAAAAGCACCTAAATCAATCAATAATTTATTTATTTGCATTTTTCAACTGCCTCGTTGGTCTGGAGGTAAAAATGTACGACTGCGAATAACGAGGTCTTGGGTTCGATTCCCACCAGAGTCAAATATCTGTGTGATCCATAATGATTTCGATCCATTTTGATTTCGGTGGACACCATTATAAAAAAGTGAAATCCCTTCATAACCATTCAGTCTATACAGTTCCCTCAACTACTGAAATGTTTTAAATTAACACTAGATTTGATATTTCATGTAAGTAAAACCTTAGTTGAAAAAAAAAAAATTGTACACCGAAGTCAACCAAATAATGAGCCGCCTGATAATGACCCTTATGCGTTTCTATTACCGAAGTAGGCAGTTGCAACGCTAAACAGATCTGGGTGAAAATTAGTACAGGGACAGATTTATAGTTTCGAATAACACATAGGTTACTTTTAGCCCCTCTCTATAAAATAGATTGCAGAGGGGCTTATGGCGAGATTTGTGTCTGTAGTCTGTAACTCTGTTGCATTAAACTACGTCACTAGGTGCCGTGGATCATCTGTTCAAAGTTTGAAATAAAACAAAAATGACAACGTCAATCGGATTGAACTTTCACTATCACAATAAACGTTTTAGAGAGGGGCAGTCGGGTGAGACCGTCTCACGGCTTCTTGTTATCTCTGTAATACGTTTCTATGTGATGCAGGAATGGGGAAAAAATAAAGTCACCGGCACTTATACTACTTATACATACTTTTTAACTCTTCAGAACTTACCTCTCAAACTTTTAAAGGAAATTTTCTAACTAGGTTTGATTAAAAGAAAAAGGAGAATAAAAGAATCTTATTTGAACAAATACATCTGAGCTGGAATCTCTTTAGCGTGAAACAAGAGAGAAAACTCAGTGTATTGAAACCTCCGACACAATGGCGGATGCGACCTGACATCATCAGGGAATGAGGACGCGAAATAATAAGGCTCAAGGTGCGGTCCAGGACATACGTTGAAGCGTGAAGAACAATTTCAAGACCATATTAGCAGTAAGTTTTCAACTTAGGCGCCGCAGACGTGTCTTCGCCTAAGACTATCGGCCTCCATGACAGGGGGGGTGAGGGGGCTGTTCACCGTCCTAACAGAAGGACACGACAGCGTGCCATGAATTATTCATGCAAGCCGCCCCAAGAAGCGGGATAATACCCGAACAACCCCTAGGTGAGGCCGCTATGGTAGCCGTAGGTCTGTTGGGAATCCCAGGGTCATCCTTCCGAGGGCTTACTCGGGGCTCCCAGCCGTAGGCATTAGGTAAGGAACGTGTGGTTTTTAGTCGGTAGGAGTCTGGCATAGCATCCATGTTGGATTTTCCTCACGTTAAAAAAAAGTCTTCAACAACTTAAAGTCAACCTTATCTTCTTCGATCCCGAAAATTGCACTGAGAAGAGATGCCACTCTTAGATAGTGGAGACGATCTTCGCCATAGCTGAGCTATCCAAAATATCGTTTCAATGTTGGACCGTAGAAACTGTATGTATCCCTACACTTACAAATCAGCGTTCTTCAAGCGGAATGCTGCAGATCATTGGAAAAAGCAGTAAATGGCAGAACAGTCTTGTCGACACCTCATAACTACCGTACTCTATCGCTCTCATAAAGCCGAATGGCTTATTTGCATACATCCGCTGAAAAACAGTGCACTATCAGCCGCTCCATATGAAACGGCTGTGGGCTCTTGCCAGTTATAAGTGTCAAACTGGTTTCAGACTGTGCGAAAAGAAGAGAATCAGCTAATACAGACCGAGCAGGTCTATGTGTACGGACCATTTCGTCTGTTTTAAGGGTTCCGTATTCAAAGTGTTGAAACGGAACCCTACTGATATTTCGCTGTCTGTCCGTCTCCACACCGTAGCTCATGAACCGTGATAGCTAGACAACTGAATAAGAAGGTTTTTACAGGGTCGGCAGCGCGAGTGTGGCGCCTCTGGTGTTGCAAACGTTCATAGGCTGCGGTGACCACCAGTCCTTCTGGTGGGCCGTATGCTTGTCTGCCACCTTAGTGGTATAAAAAAGAAACAGAAAATTTCAAAGATGAGGTATTTCTGCTGTTCGTTCTAAAAACAGAAAAAAAATATTATCTAAGGGGACTCCCATGCAATAAACGTGGTTATTAACGGTTTTTGGTACATATACGAGTCCGAATTGTATTTGGCCGGTTTTCGTTAATTTTTAGCAAGTTCAAATGAGTACAGTAAATTCACTTAACATACAAAGTCGATCTACTACCGTTAGCTGCTACTTTGGGATATAAGAATTTTTATTTTTTTTTGTTTAACGTGAGGGAAAATCCTCATGGATGTTATGCCATACTCCTACCGACTAAAAAACGTCACGTAACGCCCAACAGCCTATGGTTGGGAGCCCCGGGTAAGCCCTCGGAAGGATGTCCCAGGACAAAATGGGAAAGAATACTACACAAATATTTTGAAAAATCGCTTCCTCCCGTCACTCAGACCACCCGCATGCTGTGTGGGACTCCGTGTGCCTTTGTCCTAGACACGAGGTTTGCTCCCGTTTTTTAAATTAAAACTTTGTGGCCCGGAATGTTAAGCCAGTGTACACAGGCTAATATTTCGTACTGCCAATCGTGAATTGCACTTGTTCATAGTCACAAAATAATTTAAGCTGTCTTTTGTAGCTGTTTTCGCTTAGATTCGCTAGGAACTCGGGGCTTTGTAACTAGTTTCCATGAAGGTTTATTAGAATATTTTCGCATGCGTGAAGGTATACTTTAGCCCCTAGCCTTATTCAAAAGATATACAATCAAACACAATAACATTTTTTCTAATATAATTCCAGCCTGTAGTTCCTAAAAACCTTGTCTTTTAAATAAACTTCGGGTTTAACCTTCGATCAAGAACATTTTTGATCAAAGTCTTCAAGCTTGATTTACAGATTGAGAAAAATATTCTCATCGAGTAGCAGTATGACTCGTTGAGAATAATATTCTCAAAATAAAACACGAAACATATATTTCTAGTCTATTGCTTTATAGTTATTTGTGATACAAGTGAGGTATGTTGGTCATTACACTCAAGGTGATATTGTACAGCCCGAGCTGAAGGCGAGGGCTGCAAGGAAACCGAGAGTGTAATGACCAAACCTCACGTGTGTCATACGACGTTTTTCAACACACTTACGAGTAAAACAACAAATTTTATAATTATTCATACTCAAATAAAATCGGCGTCGAAAAGGCACGCTACATCTAGTGAAGTGCCATACGGCTCTTTTCCATAAAAGTATTTTCGCAATGGCTCCGAAAGTATACAATAAGCTACCTAAGAAATTGAGAAATGCCGAAAGTATAAACGTGTTTAAAAGAGATTTGTTTGATTATCTGGTTAATAAGACTTACTACACAATTGAAGAGTACCTAAATGATAAAAATAATATATGCAGCTGACATACTTAATTAATAATAATGAAAACTATGACATTTAGGATAAGTGTGACTCTATTTTTGTTTGTGTATTATAATTTATCTGTATTTCCTGTATCATTTATATTTATGACATTAATGTACACTACAAATTTTATTTAACATTTTTTGACATTTGAAATTTTTAATTTAATTTATTATAATTTTATTGTGCATCGGTATTCCCAAATTGCAGTGGTTGCCGTTCTTGTATTGCATGCTTCAATCGGCGGAACATGGTTTGCACATTGTTATCATCTAACACCTTAGATATAAGTTTACTCTGTACCTGTGTTCAGCAATGAATAAATGAATTATGAATTATGAATTATGAATAAACAATGCTCACGGCTTTTTTTTTTTTCTTCTTGTTCTTGGACTTTCTCGGTTTGAGAGTATGCCAAAGTCAAGTAAATTTCATTGTTGTGAAAATATAAATCATTTTCATGTTATGATTCTTCTTATGAGCAGCGTATTCATGTATGTCCAAGTTTGGACTAAGTTCTACTCTAGTAAGGCGGTGGTACCTTACTAGGGCTTGATGTGGAATTCGTCGACAAACCTAAAAACTCGCGTTTCACTGCGCTTTATCACTTTCCAACACTTTTGCACGTTGTCGAACCTTTATGTTTAATAATCCACCATAAATTACACATAAACACTCAAAATTACACTAGTTTTGAAAAATTATTAAAACACAATGTAACGCTTGTCTGAAAGTTTCCCGCCGAATCCTGCTCACGGCTTACAGCACAGAGTCACAGACGGAAAATTTGTCAAAAAGGCGCGCTCCGCGCTGATATTTTTTTTCTGCGCGCGGGATGTTAGCTGTTGGAGCTAAACAGCCAAAGCGCTAAATGTTCAAAATTTATTTTTTATGTATTTATAAATTAGTTTCACGTTGAATTATTAATTAAAGTAAATAAGTTGTTGAAAATTTATCATATTCAACGTGGTACACTTCTTATTTTTTACAGAAATTGTGTTATTTTTAGTCATAATGTTGAAACGAAACGTATCTAAGTCAATACTTTTTCCGAGATTTAAAAATAAAACTATAACCCAGTTAAATTAAGAGCAAATAGAATGCATAACTAATATCTTTCAGCGAGGTACCAACTTAATTTGATGGAATATAAAATAAAACACTAGTGCGATAAAGAAAAAAAGCACAAGTGTTTAATACCATGGTATAAGAGTGTAAAAGCCATGTGATAAAAACCACTTTATGAGCAAGGGTGTTGAAATAGTTATTTATGATACAAGTGAGGTATGTTGGTCATTACACTCGAGGTGATATTGCACAGCCCGAGCTGAAGGCGAGGGCTGCAAGGAAACCGAGAGTGTAATGACCAAACCTCACGTGTGTCATACGACGTTTTTCAACACACTTACGAGTAAAACAACAAATTTTATAATTATTCATACTCGAATAAACAATGCTCACGCCTCACAGCACAGAGTCACAGACGGAAAGTTTGTCAAAAAGGCGCGCTCCGCGCTGATATTTTTTTTTCTGCGCGCGGGATGTTAGCTGTTGGAGCTAAACAGCCAAAGCGCTAAATGTTCAAAATTTATTTTTTATGTATTTATAAATTAATTTCACGTTGAATTATTAATTAAAGTAAATAAGTTGTTGAAAATGTATCATATTCAAGATGGTTCACTTCTTATTTTTTACAAAAATTGTGTTATTTTTAGTCATAATGTTAAAACGAAACGTATCAAAGTCAATACTTTTTCCGAGATTTAAAAATAAAACTATAAACCAGTTAAATTAAGAGCAAATAGAATGCATAAATAACCGGCCAAGTGCGAGTTGGACTCGCCCATGAAGGGTTTCGTAGCAGCAAGTAACATAATATAAAAGTTCTCATAGTTTGTTGTAACTTTGATTGATGTTTTAACACGTTCGCAGTGGTAGTGATTTTTCTAACCGAAAATTGCAGTTTATGACGTAAAAAAAAAAACTACCAGCTCTATCTCGGTCGAACTAATTTTCGTTGGTAGTTTTTATGGCAATGTACATCATATCTTCTTTTTAGATTTATCATTCTCTTAGTTTGGAAGTTAGAGGGGGGGGGACACACATTTTTCCACTTTGGAAGTGTCTCTTGCGCAAACTATTCAGTTTAGAAAAAAATGATATTAGAAACCTCAATATCATTTTTGAAGACCTATCTATAGATACCCCACTCGAATGGTTTTGACGAAATATTTTTTTTTTATTTCAGTTCTGAGATGGGGACCCCCAAAATTTACTGCTTTTTTTCTAATTTTATATAAGAATCTTAATGCGGTTTACAGAATACATCTAGTTACCAAGTTTCAATATCATAGGCCTTACCGTTTCGGAGAAAAGTGGCTGTGACACACGGACGGACAGACAGACAGACAGACAGACAGACAGACAGACAGACAGACAGACAGACATGACGAATCTATAAGGGTTCCGTTTTTGCCATTTTGCTACGAAACCCTAAAAATATCTTTCAGCGAGGTACCAACTTAATTTGATGGAATATAAAATAAAACACTAGTGCGATAAAGAAAAAAATGCACAAGTGTTTAATACCATGGTTTATGAGTGTAAAAGCCATGTGATAAAAACCACTTTATGAGCAAGGGTGTTGAAAAAAATATTATAGTCTGGAAGTATTTATTTCTAGTATCAGGACTGAAAGTCAGATAAAAATAAAAAGAAAAATGGAATATAAAACAAAGTTGCCGCTGATTGCTTGAGACAGGTTTCAATATTATCTTTTAGTGCTGCAAATATTTTCAATACTTTTTCTGTAAACAGTGCGATAGAATATAATAAAGAAGCGAGGATATTAGTAAATGGGATGAACATTATAACGTTTTAGGAGTGGACCTTGTTACAAAAGTTATAAAAAAATATGCCGAAGCTCACGAACAAAGACTTCTAAAACATTTGATTGTCGAGGCAATCCAGCTTCTTGACACCACGAACATAGTAAGGAGACTGATAAGGACTAAGCCTTTTGATCTAGTTTTGTGAAATTAGTGTAAAGTAGTGCAGTGAGTGCTATATTTGAAGAAAACAAGAACAGAGTGACTTATTATTATAATAACTAGAGACCATAAGAAAACTGCCGATGGACACATTCTTCACTGTATAAGTTTTAGCAAGTTAGGTTAAATTTAAATTACTTATTAGCCTCACGGCTAGATTGTAATTGTTACGAGATAACTAATAAGCTACAACATAAATAAAAAAAAGAAGGCACGATAAGCCGTTGGTCCCGGTTGCCAGTTAAGCAGCAGTCATTAGGCTAAATTGAAGGCTTTATGGGAGGTTTGAAAATATTCAACAGTTCGTTACAATCTGCGTCTGTCAATCTGCATCAGTTATGGTGATATAGGACCTTTTCTTAACTTGTGATAATTCTCATCAGGATATAGCTTCAACCGAAATCCTATCGAATAAAACTACACGTTGCCCTACCATCTGCCTACGTAAGGCCATAGGGATATTTATCCACATCACGTGGATCTTAAAGGGCATAAACAGTGAAAAAGATACTTTAAAACATTATTATGTACGAGCTGATGCCCGCAGCTTCGCTCGCGTAAAATTTGTTGCCGTTCCCGCTTTCCGTAGGAACTTATTCCCGGGATAAAAAGTAGCCTATGTGTTATGCCATAATGTATACCTGCACCAAATTTCGACCTGATCCGTTCAGCCGTCCGAGCGTGAAAGAGTAACAAACATCCACACATTCACAAACTTTCGCATTTATAATATTATTAGATGATGATCGCGGCCTCGCCCGCGTGAAATTTTGTACCCGTTACCGCTTCTCGTGGGAATATATTCCCGGGATGAAAATTAGCCTATGTGTTATTCCAGACTATAATGTATAGCAGTACCAAATTTCAGCCCAATCTGTTCAGTCGTTCGAGCGTGAAAGAGTTACAAACATCCACACTCACAAACTTTCGCATTTATAATATTACTAGCTGATGCCCGCAGCTTCGCCCGCGTAAAATTTGTTCCCGCGGGAAGTTATTCCCGGGATAAAAGGTAGCCTATGTGTTATTCCAGACTATAATGTATCTCTGTACCAAATTTCAGCCCGATCCGTTTAGCGGTTTGAGCGTGAAAGAGTAACAAACATCCACACTCACAAACTTTCGCATTTATAATATTAGTAAGATTAAGATTATTCGAAAAACTTCTTTTTGCCAACCTTTCTGAAACTATAGATAGGAACGAAACGTAATGTAATATTATTGTGAAGCCTACCAAATAAAATATATTATTGTAAAGCCATACTCATTAGTTGCCGACTCAACTTTCTATTAGTAAAAGCATTTATTTCACTTTTTAGGGTTCCGTAGCCAATGGCTAAAAAGGCAATCCTATTATAGTCCAATCCTGCCCGATCTGACAATAATGTAAACATGTCATGTTTTGACAATCGTTGTCTAAGACAGATGAGTAGAAAAATATAGTCTGTCAAATCATTGAATTTTTTACTATCCCGAGTAGGTATTTTAAATGAAAATAAACTGTCATAAAGAAGTTATTTGGTGTCGAAATGATTGTAAGAACAGTGTATGACTCCTGGATACTGGAATATAATCAGGGTAATAATACTCAATTGCAAGTAACTATGGATATAATTATAGGATCAAATTGGTTTGTTTACATTATTGTGCAAAGCTATTGAAATACAGTATACCAAGATGTACGCTAACTCTATTTGAATCGGGATAGCTAAAAAGTAAATATTTTTTACAGATAATATTATGTCTGTTGCTGCTATAACATATAAATTAAAAGCTGTACTGATAGAAAAGGCCTACTATTCTGTGAATGGATACTTGTCGGATAGAATTATTGTTTAGTACCTACTGTGTGAACCGATTGACAAAGTGACATGTTTAATGACGTGGTTGTGGATATTGTATTTGTATTTTATTGGTGATTTTTATTAATTTTATTTTACACGTTTTGAATTGTATCATGCATGCCTATTGGTAGAAACATACTGACTATGCATTATCTAATATCTTTTATGCCGATTATTGTTTATGTTTCGCAAGAAATAAAGAATAAAGAATAAAGAATAAAGAACAACAAATACCACAAACGTGTTATTATTGCCGATTTAGCCCCTCTCTATAAAATAGATTGCAGAGGGGCTTATGGCGAGACTTGTGCCTGTAGTCTGTGACTCTGTTGCATTAAAGTAGGTCACGTGGATCATCTGTTCAAAGCATAGATTAAGGATTTATCGCTACTTTCAAAGTTTGAAATGACAACGTCAATCGGATTGAACTTTCACTTTCACAATAAACGTTAGAGGGGCAGTCGGGTGAGACCGTCTCACGGCTTTTTGTTTCGTACGGAACCCTTCATACGCAATTCCGACTCGCACTTGACCTGTTTTTTCATTACAACATCTTGTAATGCCAAACAGTGATATTTAATATGTTATTAGTATTCGCAAAATAAAAGCTAGAAATTTTTGTCAGTTATGGTTATTTATGAAGAGAATTCTCACAGAAAAAAGATCTGGCAAAGTATTGTTTTGTTCCTAACGGACCATAGAGCAACGTGACCAGTACAAGGGGAGTAGACATAGCATGTTTGCTCTATTTATATTTATCTGTCATAATAATATTTTACGTTATGAGGGGAAATCGTATTCTTAAGGTGTATATATAAATACGATTTCCCCTCATAACGTAAAATATTAGCACAAAAACAATCAGCTATCACTATGGAACTTCAAAAACAATTAAAACAAACCAATCACAATTTCAGACACACTCATGGATTATTTACTAGACGATGCTCGCGGCTTGGACCGCGTATAATTTGGTTACCGGTCCCGCTTCCCATGGGAACATCTTCACGGGATTAAAAGAACCCTATGTTTTATTCCAGACTATATCTACCCCATTTAACATTTATAATATTAGTAGGATTTTGGACTACGCTTTGACAAAGAGAAAAGTCACAGATTGGTGCCTCCCTGATAAAAAGTCATTGCAGAACAGATCTACTACGATCATAGGTCATGTTGCTCTATGCTAGCGAACAATCTAGAAATGGAAATATAACGGCGTATTGTTTTAGGAATTATAAATTGTTGTTCAAAGTGTGGTAATGGTTATGGTTTATGTGCAATGTTCTGTGAAATGTTTTTGTTCTTTTTACGTTTGTTTTTGTCTGTAGAGTGAATTAGAGTCATCTAATGTTGAAAGCCTTACTAATATTATAAACGTACAGATTTGTAAGTACGATTTTACTCGTGGGATAAAGTAGAACTTGTTAAGTGTAGTAGCAGTTAGCCACTGCCTACAATATCGAAGACAAAGGCTTAATTATCTCTCATCTATCGATCTATACCTAAGTATCTTTTTTTTAACGTGAGGGAAAATCCATCATGGATGCTATGCCGAACTCCTACCGACTAAAAAACCTCACGTAACGCCAAACAGCCTATGGTTGAAAGCCCCGGGTAAGCCCTCGGAAGGATGTCCCAGGACTTCCAACAGACCCACGGCCGCCACTGCGGCCTCGTCCAGGGGGCGGTTCGGGTGCTATCCCGCGTCTTTGGGGGGTTTCGGTTGTGATCCCGCTTCTAAGGGGATGCGTGAATCCCTCACGTCACGCTGCCGTCATGGGCCTGCTTCTGTAAGGACGGTGAGCAGCCCACTCAACGTCCTCAGGAATCTATATCTGTACTAATATTATAAAGAGGAAAGATTTGATTGTTTGTTTGCATCGAATAGGCTCCAAAACTACTAGACCGATTTGGTAACCATAGGCTAAATTTTTTTCCCGTATTCCCACGGGGACGAGAGCTATGCGGGTAAAACCACGTGACGTCCGCTCGTATGTATCTACATAAAATAAAAATAAGGACTTCGTAATCGGTTATTCCCCCTTTCTGAAGTCGCTTATAAACTACACTTGAAAATATACTCCAAAAATTTGTACACAAAAGAAAATATCAAGAAAATAAATCCATTCCCAGAATCCATAGATTTAGAATTATGCGCTATATAACGAATAATTTATCCGCGAACGAACATTTATAATTAAACATAAGGACGGTCGAATTGAGAAACCTCCCCCTTTCTGAAGTCGGTTAAAAACCGCACTTGAAAATATACTCCAATAATTTGTACACAAAAGAAAATATCAAGAAAATAAATCCATTCCCAGAATCCTAATACAATATTTACAAAGTTAATTGCATGCACAAAGACTTTGTTCATAACAAATGTACACAACAAACAAACAAACATGTAGACTCGACTGTATTATGCAAATAGTCGAGGCAACAACTCATCGGGTAAGGCTGCGTTTATATTGAAGCGGAGATGTGCTGAAGATGAATAATAATATCGCTTGATAAAAACGATGTGAGAATTCAGATGGCAGTTTCTCTTAACGCAACCTCAAACTCAAACTCAAAAAAAAGACCGTCAAGTGCGAGTCGAACTCGCTTGCAGAATGTTCTGTACAGAAACGGCAAGAACATCATGTTTGTTGTATGGGAGCCCCAGAATATTTCTTTACCGTTTTTCGTATTAATTTGTTGTTAGAGCGACAACAGAAATACATAACCTGTGAATTTTTTAGCTGTCTAGCTATCACAGTTTGTGGGATACCGTCTGGTGACCTAATAGACAGCGATTTTCAGTAATGGAGTTTCCATTTTACCTTCTCAGGACGGAAACCTAACAGTGGACTCAGCTCCAAACACAGATAAGTAGTTTCACGCAAGCTATACTTAAAATAAGTTTCGGGTCTCCTCTTCTTCGGAAATTTCCTTTGTATAGAGGAGACGAGAATAATTTCTAGCGAAATCTGATTGGTAACCTGCAACAGAAAAAGAAGAGAAAAATATGCCACAGCATTAATATTTAGCGATTGCGAAGCGGATAAGAAGCGTACACAACAAGGCATAGAAGACAGATATACCATCTCAGCATTGTCTTACGCCTCTCCATTTAAGTTATGAATCCTTCTTACTAAACATTCTGAGCTTTATAGTTCCATTCATCTTTGCTTCAATTGTAATAGCTATATATGAGCAATGTCTTACGTCTCTGCATCTAAATTATAAATCCTTACAGTCCAAGTAAGCTGTGCAGTTCCGCTCATCTTCGCTTTAGATTTATTCATCTCCTTTTCAATGAAAACACAGCTTTACACACAAAAACCAGCATCTGTTCCTATTCCCAAAGCTAGAATTCCACATAAAGTTAAAATTACCAAGCTCGAGAGAGTTGATTAAGCAAAAATATGTAGCGAGTTAACTACAATCAGTTTGAGACGAATTTGCATGGCGTCGACAAGCGGTGAATTTAATTATAATTACAGAGCTGGTGTTGACAAAACATGGGTATGATTTGGAGGTTTTAAGTGGATTCTGGGATATATCTTTGATAAAGAGGAGAGGCTTATACAAAGACTTTGTGCATTATCTGTGCTTTCATCAGATGAGGGTATAAACTGTGTAGGATTCGGTGAGGAAACAAGTCATAAATTAATTAAAAAGCTTCCGACACTTAGACTGTTCCAAGAAGCCCAAACAACTGCATACATACATATAATCACGCCTTTATCCCCGAAGGGATGGCCCACACTTCACCTTATATTTTTATGTACGTAATAGGTGGTAAGCCTATTGCTGTGTTAAAATGGACAGGCGCAGTTCGCCGCGACCCACAGTTGAATTTTTTTCAAGCCGTCAACGTGGCTTATCGATTGTCATTTTACTGACAACCGAGTTTAATTTCGAGTTTTCTTTCTCTACGCAATGGATATTTTGTAGTGTTTTCTTAGTCGCCTCTTACGACACCATCGGAATGTATTGGGGTGGCGACATTTTGTACTCTCACCCGTCGCAACCCGTATACCCGCATACAAAGATATCAAATCTATAATAGGCAATGTTCCCAAGTCTTCATTTATCGAAATGAACACCTAACATAAAACGAAGCACTCGATTCCTAACAATACAATCACCCATTCCCCAAACCCGCAGTTTAGAACCACAATCCAATAGAATATAATTAATTATTGCCAAAACCCTATACTACCATTTATTGGTAAACAAAAGAGCACTTTCCAAACTTGAAATGCCTTTTCAATATGGAAAATCCGACCTGCGGTTGGTAGCAATTTATAAAATCAGTTTGGAAAAGCGAAATAAATTAGGTAGTCTTGTTTTATATCAGGTAAGTAGATGAAGAATTTGTTAGACTTGTACTTGAAATAAAGGTAAATACATAAAAAGTATTCAATACTAGCTGAACCCGCAACTTCGTTAACGTCACATAAGGTGTATGAAAGGAGAGGTATTTCTTCAGCAGACTCATCAAGCAGCGTGTGAAACTGCCCTGTTTGCTTATTCATAAAAGAGCTTAAAGATTAAGTCTATTTTGAAACAATTCAGTCCGCGCCGAAGGCGTGGTCTGAATTGTTTTGGGTTCAGACAAACAGACAACAATTCTAAAAAATCATTGTTTTGGGTTCTATTGCGTTCATAAAGCCCCCCTATAATATTTTTTCTTATTTTTCTTCCATGTACAGACAGCGACTTGTTACGATTTTATTATATGTATTGATTGATATTGATATTGATAGCTGACCCCGCAACTTCGTTTGATTGATTGATATTGATAGCTGACCCCGAAACTTCGTTCACGTCACATTAGGTGTATGAAAGGAGAGGTATTTCTTCATCAGACTCATCAAGCAGCGTGTGAAACTGCCCTGTTTGCTTAATCATAAAAGAGCTTAATGATTAAGACATTTCAGTCCGCGCCGAAGGCGTGGTCTGAATTGTTTTAAAATAAGATTAAGACAACACGCCAGTTAAAATTTACACTCTCATTCAAAGAAACCGCTTCAATTAAAAATTTAAACATATCTGATTTTTAAAAGTGTTATAACTTATTTATTTATAAATAAACCGATTGACGTGAATTAAACGCTAAATATTAAGTGGAGCTAACCTCATGACAATAAAGAAAACCGCATTGCAATCGGTTAAGCGATTACTGAGATTAGCGTGCACAACCGTACAGACAAACAGACATACAGACAAACAGACAAAAATTCTAAAAATCATTGTTTTGGGTTCTATTGCGTTCATAAAGCCCCCCTATAATATTTTTTCTTATTTATCTTCCATGTACAGACAGCGACCTGTTACGATTTTATTATATGTATTGATGACTGATTTATTGATGTATTGATTAAATGCCAACACGCCAGTTTAGATTTACACTCTCATTCAAAGAAACCGCTACAATTAAAATTTTAAACATATCTGATTCTTATAAGTGTTATAACTTTTTTATATATGAACCGATTGACATGAAATAAACGCTAAATGTTAACTGGAGCAAACTTCAACACAATAAAAAAAACAGCATTGCAATCTGTAAAACGGTTACTGAGATTAGAGTGCACAACCGTACTGACAAACAGACATACAGACAAACAGACAAAAATTCTAAAAATCATTGTTTTGGGTTCTATTGCGATCATAAAGCCCCCCTATAATATTTTTTCTTATTTATCTTCCATGTACAGACAGCGACCTGTTACGATTTTATTATATGTATATTGATTGATGATATTGATGTATTGAGTAGGCCAACACGCCAGTTTTTATTTACACTCTCATTCAAAGAAACCGCTACAATTAAAATTTTAAACATATCTGATTCTTAAAAGTGTTATAACTTTCTTATATATAAACCGATTGTCATGAAATAAACGCTAAATGTTAAGTGGAGCAATCTTCAACACAATAAAAAAACCGCATTGCAATCAGTTAAGCGGTTACTGAGATTAGTGTGCACAACCGTACAGACAAACAGACATACAGACAAACAGACAAAAATTCTCATTCAAAGAAACCGCTACAATTAAAATTTTAAACATATCTGATTCTTAAAAGTGTTATATTTTCTTTATTTATAAACCGATTGACATGAAATAAACGCTAATGTTAAGTGGAGCAAACCTCAACACAATAAAAAAAACCGCATTGCAATCGGTTAAGCGGTTACTGAGATTAGCGTGCACAACCGTACAGCCAAACAAACATACAGACATACAGACAAACAGACAAAAATCCTAAAAATCATTGTTTTGGGTTTTATTGCGTTCATAAAGCCCCCTATAATATTTTTTCTTATTTATCTTCCATGTACAGACAGCGACCTGTTACGATTTTATTATATGTATACTGATTGATATTATTGATTAGGCCAACACGCCAGTTTAGATTTACACTCTAATTCAAAGAAACCGCTACAATTAAAATTTTAAACATATCTGATTCTTAAAAGTGTTATGACTTTCTTATTTATAAACCGATTGTCATGAAATAAACGCTAAATGTTAAGTGGAGCAATCTTCAACACAATAAAAAAAACCGCATTGCAATCAGTTAAGCGGTTACTGAGATTAGCGTGCACAACCGTACAGACAAACAGACATACAGACAAACGGACAAAAATTCTAAAAATCATTGTTTTGGGTTCTATTGCGTTCATAAAGCCCCCCTATAATATTTTTTCTTATTTATCTTCCATGTACAGACAACGACCTGTTACGATTTTATTATATGTATTGATGATTGATATTGATTGATATTGATATTGATGATATTGATGTATTGATTAAGCCAACACGCCAGTTTATATTTACACTCTCATTCAAAGAAACCGCTACAATTAAAATTTTAAACATATCTGATTCTTTAAAGTGTTATATTTTTTTTATTTATAAACCGATTGACATGAAATAAACGCTTAATGTTAAGTGGAGCAAACCTCAACACAATAAATAAAACCGCATTGCAATCGGTTAAGCGGTTACTGAGATTAGCGTGCACAACCGTACAGACAAACAGACATACAGACATACAGACAAACAGACAAAAATTCTAAAAATCATTGTTTTGGGTTCTATTGCGTTCATAAAGCCCTCCTATAATATTTTTTCTTATTTATCTTCCATGTACAGACAGCGACCTGTTACGATTTTATTATATGTATTGATTGTACAACAACATTTCTTACCCCGTGGGGGTCCCGTGGTGCGACGGGTAAAGAGTTCAAAATGTCACCACCCCAATACGAGGGTCCCGAGGGTGTTGTAAGAGGTGACTAAGGTAACACTTTCGCAAAAAGATCCATTGCGTAGAGAAGGAAATCTCGAAATGAAACCCGGTTGTCAGTAAAATGACTATCGTTAAGCCAAGTTGAAGGCTTTATGGGCGGCTTGAAAAATTTTAACCCCGGGTCGCGGCGACCTGCGCTTATCCATTCCAACACGGCATTAGGCTCACCACATATTTATTACGTGGGACATAAAACAATAAGGTGAAATGTGGGCGTATACTATGCCTATGCCTACCTCTTTGGGGATTAAGGCGTGATTGTATGTATGTATGTATATATTTCTTCCTAACTCACATTATAATTTACTATGAGCTTATTGTAATGCCAGCTAGTAATCAACTGATAAACCTAATAATTATTCGAAAATTATTTTACATAAAAAACTACTCCTGATGTAGCTTTGAAACACGATGACATCCTGATGGCCAAATAAGTTCGTAAAGTTACGGCATTGGTCATTAAGTTGTTGATTTATGAAGAAAATTATTTGAAAGTTCCAGAGTGGGAGTGAACCCGTCTTTTGATCATAAGTTCCACTGGACTACCGAAACTTGAATTGAAGATGAAAATTCAGAAGATTCCTTTTAATGAATTAATTCGATTTCCGAAATAAATGAGTATTTAGTTCAAGAGCCCACTTGACGACTACCTCTTAAATTTCGTCCCTCGAATATATTTTAGTCATTTTGAGACGCTTTTGAAACAAATAAAACTTGATGAAAACTGGCAAGTCAATCTTTAGCGACATCAAAGTTGGACAAATTGTCAGTTTATTTTGATTTAAATTTATTCTGTTTATGTTTGTATTTTGTTTGGGTTTTGATTGCGCTTTTGGTATGAGACAAGAGCGACTTAATAAATTAGGCATTTGACTGAAATTGTCTGTGTCTAATAAAATTCTAATAATATTGAAGCCTTAATAAAGAAAATATTTTTAATTAAAATAAGAATTTTTTTGGATATTCTTACATTACAACTTAGCTTAGATTTAAATTAAGTAAACAGCTTCTAGTGGATCTAGAAATTCTCAAAAAATTTTGTGGATACATAAAACTTGGTAATAAATTTAGCTCGACGGTTTCATTTAAATTTGTTTGACGGTAACTGTTCAATAAAGACAAAAACTGTCTGTAAAGACGTCAAAAGTGCCAAAATGGCAGTGTTCAATAATTTGTGTTTGATAGATACTAATAATCTACAATAATTGAACAAAGAAAGGATGCCGAGGATGCCGTTACTTAAAATATTCTAAAACTTTAATATCTTTGAAGAAAAGAGGTGCTGGAAAATTTTCTGCGAGAATATATACTGAAGTTTGTGAATTGTGTAGGTGTGAATATTAGGTACTTTGTTTAGTGATAGTTTATAGTTTTTGTTTTATCTAGAGCTAGGAGATCTAGTTATTTTACCTTTATTGGAATAGAATTCCCAAACCTCCTTTCTATTTTCTGCAAACTGATCAACTGATAAAGTAATCTAAGTGTGGTATAAACTATCGTGGTATTAGACCTTTCTGCCCTGCATGTTATTATAATTACTTACATGGGGCCCATAGTAATACTATAATAATATACGTGGTCCACTTTTTAGGGTTCCGTAGGCGAATGGCAAAAAACGGAACCCTTATAGATTTGTCATGTCTGTCTGTCTGTCCGTCCGTATGTCACAGCCATGTTTCTCTGAAACCATTGAAACTTGATGTATTCTGTGAACCGCATTAAGATTTTTACATAAATCTAGAAAAAAAAACATTAAATTTTGGGGTCCCCATTCATAGAACTGAAGCTCATTTTTTTTTTATCAAACTCATACGTTTGGGGTATTTATAGATAGGTCTTCAAAAATGCTACTTAAGTTTCTAACATCATTTTTCTCTAAACTGAATAGTTTGCGTAAGAGACGCAAAGTGGAAAAATGTGTGTCCTCCCCCCTCTAACTTCTAAACTAAGAAGATATTAAATCTAAAAAAAATGAATAATGTACATTGCTATAAAAACTACCAACGAAAATTGGTTTGAACGAGATCTAGAGAGTAGTTTTTTTTAAAACGTCATAAACCGCAATTTTCGCATAGAAAAATCACTACTACAGCGAAGGTGTTAAAACATCAATTAAAGTTACAACGAACTACAAGAACTTTTATGCTATGGTACTTGCTGCTACGGAACCCTTCATAAGCGAGTCCGACTCGCATTTGGCCGGTTTTTATAGCATGTATACCCAAATTATTAATTTCAATTTGGTTTAAAAAGAACCAATTTTTCTAGTATTTCCATCTCGGTGTTTTTATTTACACAATCAGGTTATTCCTAGCTTACTTTGGGATCTGATAGCGTTGTGTGAGATGTCCGTGAATATTTATTTTATTTATTTATTGGGCTAGTGAAAATCTTATTGTACCTTGCAAATCAGATGGGTTGGTACAAGCCTTTGTTTTAAGTTTTCCTTTTTCTCAATGACAGACTTCGTAAATTTAGTTAACAGATACACCACTCTTCCCACTTTTCTTTCTTATAGCACCAAAAATCAGCACTTGATAGATATGCTTATATATAGGTAAGTTACTTGGTTGACCGTACAGTTAGCCAACATGCACAAAATAAGTTTAGTTTTAAGAGTTTTTGAGAAACTGTATAGTATCAATTATTAATATTGTTTCACAGCATATAGATATAAAATTGTAGAATAATTATATAAGAACTATGATCAGGTTAAGAATAGTCTTCGTGAAAAGAAATCTTAAGAGTCCGTGTTATTGATTATATGTTGTCGCCGCACCGAGAATAACTAATTAAAATCTATGGGATTATAAATAGATTTAAACCATTACAATGAGCAACTTTACTTATACCTTACTATATTGTGATATAAGATTACTGATTTTTATAACCTGATGTAGTGTTGAACTAATTAAGTTATCAATAAAAACTATTGTTAAATTCTTAATGACAATTAACACGAACATTGTCGGCATTTAAAATAAGATTTATTAAGAAGACATTAAAAATGAAGCCACGTGTTTTGTGGCAGCAATTTGAGTGGCGGGGATTAATAAATAGACAGCGATCTGGGCCGGAGACTCACTTTGCTGGTGGATTTTGAAGAGAAAACATTTGTAATGCTGTTTAGGCACAATGTTAGGCAGACCAGCTCAGTCGCTGAGCAGCCGTCTTAAGGGTACGTTCCTCATTAATAACTTATGTAATTTATCCGATCTGATGTGATGTATAATATATGTGTTGAAATTAGCAGAGGTCTACGTCCAGCAGTGCTGGACTGCCATAGACCGATTTGATTGATTGTATTCAAGGTTATTTTATATTGCCCATGGCTTGGTTTAAAAGATAATGTATAGGTACTATCCTGCTGAACTATTTGTAAAGATATGACCCGTGTTGCTATTAATTGTAATGACGTGTACAAACTATTGATGGAATTAGATTATAGTAGAAATAGATGTATAGCAATTAATGTGACTTTGAAAAGAGTGGCCGTGAGTTTTATTGCCAGGTTCTTTCTCATAGGCTCTACCTATTGCGAATCTGGCGGTAAATGTAGAATTGGAAATCTTGACGAGAATAAAGATATTTTTATCTCATATTCATTTCTTTTCATTTCATAACTTGTTAGCTAATACCCTCCTTACAGAATATGCCTCTGGTTATCCCTTCGGGGATAAAAGGCGTGACCATATGTATTGATATACCTACCCTCTACGAGACGAATCTAACACACTCAAAACATAACATCGAATTATATTCCTACCCTCACATATTCATAATCTCAAATAATAGTCAATAACAACCAAATACATACTAAAGTAGCCTATTCAAAAATACATACAAAACAATTCCCAAACGGTGCCTTATAAATACGACTCATAAAAGATGTAAAAATCCTCAATACACGCAAGGCCAAAGTCTGAAAACCTGATAACTAATACATTTGATTTTCACAGACTACACATGGGTTTAAAAAACGCCCCAGGCAATGTTGACTCAATAACGACAAGCAAAGAGTTCAAAATTGAAAGCAGATTTTAGTTTACTATGTGTTAACAGTGTGAAGTGACAAGGTGTGTAGGTTTTTATCACACCGTAGGGCTTAGTGTGGAAGGGTTATTCAAATTTTATTGGATACTCGCAGCTTCGACTGATTTGAATGATATTACTGCTTGGGGTAACAGGATTTTTAGCTGCCGAGGGAAATTTAGATGGGAAAGGTCAACGTGATTTATTAGCAAGGTTTAAATGATCAGATCTTACGTACTGAAGATTTTTAGGGGTTCTGTACCCAAAGGGTAAGAACGGGATCCTATTATTGAGTCTTTGCTGTCCGTCTCTTTGTCTGTTCGTCACGAGGCTGTATTAAAGTTACCTTTATAAATTATTTCGGACTATAATCTATCTTTGTACCAAATTTCAACCAAATCTGTTTAGAAGTCAGAGCGTGTTGAGTAACAAACATTGAAATATTCAAACATCTAAACATCTTTATAACTGTCACACCTTACTTGTTACTACTCGTAATATTATAAATGCGAAAATTTGTGTGTGTATGTTTGTTACTCTTTCACGCTCTAACGGTTGCACGGATCTGGCGGAAACTTAGTACAGGGATAGATTATGGTCGGGAATAACAAATAGGCTACTTTTTATCCCGAGAATAAGTTCCCACGGAAAACAGCGGGCATCAGCTAGTTTGCAATATTAGTAGGAAGTTTTATACAACTAATCGCAGATTGGTGGTCAGTGGTCACCGTAGCCTATGAACGTTTGCAACACCAGAGGCGCAACACTCGCGCTGCCGACCCTGAAAGAACATTCTAAGAAGCATGTGAAAGTTTGTGATGATGTTTGGATGTTTGTTACTCAATTAAACTATAGCGGTTTAACTGACACAGAGAAAGATTATAGTCTGGAATAACATATAAGCTACCTATTATCCCGGGATTATGAACGGGAACCGATTACTACGCGAGCGAAGCCGCCAGCAACATCTAGTTGTATAGGTAACTAGATGACCCGCGCAACTTCGTTTGCGTCACATGGGAGTGAGAAAGAGAGAAGTGTAGTATAAATATTTAGTGATATAATATTTCCCGTCGCATTTACTCCGTCACTTATGTTCATTAGAGCTGACTCACACAACTTCGCTTACGTCACATGAGAGTGAGAAGGAGAGAGGCGTGGTATTAATATGTAAAGTGGTCCTTTTATGGTACGGATCCGACTCGCACTTGACCGGTTTTTATCGTTCACTTGACTGGCTACCACTGCAGACCACGATTACTGCCGTCGGCGTCGTCGCCTCGCTCATATTTTAAAACTTACTAAGAGGATTATTGTAAGTGAACCGTAAAAGATAGGCATATATTATGCGGTCAAGGACTTTTTTTTTAACTTTTTAAGAGGAACAATTTTATAGTACACTATTTTTACGTAACTTTAACCATTTCCACAGTGTACGCAATGGAAGCTCTGAAAAGAAATAAATTTTCCCCGTTCTCAAAACATTATTTATGGCTGCTCCGCCCCTATTCGTCTTAGCGTGATGTAATACTGTCATTAACCATCCTCAATAAATTGACTATGAAACTGTAAAATAATTTTTGAACTGCAACCAGTAGTTTCTGAGATCGTAGCACAAACAAACTCTTCGGTTTTAAAATATTGTGAGCGGACCTTAAGAGATAGATAAATTAGGTTATTGTGGGCGAACCTTAAAAGATAGACATATGCTGTCGCGGACTTTTTTTTAGAACTTTTTAAGCGATACAATTTCGTAATACACAATTTTTACGTAACTTAAACCATTTACGCAGCGTACGCTTCGGAAGCTCTCAGACGGTAAAAAATATTCCCTGTTTTCGAAACATTCTTGATAGCTGCTCCGCTCCTATTTGCCTTAGCGTGATGTTATATAGCCTATAGCCATCCTCAATAGATGGACTATCAAACTGTAGAAGAATTTCCGAAATCCAACCAGTAGTTCCTGAGATCCTAGCGTTCAAACAAACAAACTCTTCAGCTTTATAATATTAGTATTGATATGGATAATTGTTTGTAGCTTCATTACTAATCTAGATAAAATGCTATTTATCAAGTCAAATATGCCAGAGGGATTTAGGTAGTAAAACCTTCTATAAAATTAATTATAATTAAAATAAACAAAGGTTTAAGTGTTTTCTTCAGACAAATTTCACAGAATTTCTCCAAATTCGCAAAAGGGAAAAGCAATAATTGAAAGGCCTTGAATTTAACCATTTCACTTTAGTATCTTGTGAATTTTCAACAAATCCTTTGTACAAATTCAATTAATTTTATTAAATTTTTTACAACTTTGTACAATGGATTGTTGTAGATTTATATTAAAAATCTAAAGACGGCCAAGTGCGAGTCTGAGTTTGATGTATGGGAGCTAGCTATACACATTTCCTGAGAAGCAGCCTCGTGACGCATAGACAGACAGATAGACGGTGAAATCACATGAATAGGGGCCCATTTTTATCCGATGGATATACCTACTCCAAAAATGAACCACGACCACTTTTGAAATTTTTGAAACTGCTCATAACGCCTTCAACAAGGTTGACGACTACCATGTTACCGAAAACCGAAGCCAATAGCATAACGTGCCTTCCAAAGCACGAAAACGCTTGCAAATCGAAATGTCACCCATGAGTACCAGCTGGCTATAGCTTACGATTCTTAACGTAAAAATTTAGGAAAAAAATAACAAAAGTAAAAGAGAGTTACTAGGTATAAGGTCTCGTCTTATTCTATAGTTTTCTTCCAGTCGGTGTCGAGACCCAAGGTCCATTAAGCGCCTAGTAGAGTCGTCTGGTGACCCAGGCCAAGGGCTGGCAGTTTTATCTCTCAGCAAAAAGGATTTGTTATTCAAAGGGGGAATGCTGCCAGTCGTTACAATGTCACAGGGGCTTCTTAGGTTTAGTTTAGATATTAGCTATAATGTAAAACTTATGTTTCACTGTAATTTTTAACAACAAATATTATTTATTATAAAGATTTAATTACAGAACAACGAGTCTGCGGGGTCACGAGCGTTCCTAAACGATATAATCACATAATGTATCACAATATCTCGTCGTACATTATCACAAGCTACATCATAACAATTTCCAACCCAATTTGCCGTCTCCACACTCCATTTTCACATTGTTCTCACACAAAAAGGCCTATTTATACCCACGTCCACTTCCAAAACATAACTAACTGAATTACTGCATCGTGTTGTGTTATGTGTTGGGTGGTGCAATTTACAGCATGTCGCGATAGCGGTAGCGGGAGTTTCGAAAATCAAGAGACTCAACGGATTTCAAGTGACTGTATAGTTTACTGACTGACCAGTGCAATTTCTATGTCGTTAGAGACCAGCTTTTTGCTAATAAACCCCAACAAATATTATAGGTTTTCTACACAATATATAACCACTAGCTGATGCGCGTGGCTTCGTCCGCGTGAAATTCGGTTCCCGTTCCCGCTTCCTGTGGGAACATTTTCCGGGATAAAAAGTAGCCTATGTGTTATTCCGGATTATACTCTATCCCTGTACTAAATTGTAGCCAGATCTATTCAGCCGTTAGACCGTGATTGAGTAACAAACATCCAAACATCTTCACAAACTTTTACATTTATAATATTAGTAGGAAGTAGGATTTCTCTTGAATCACTATCCATTCCTGAAAACATATTTAAAATCCGTTGAGTGCTGGGAATGTCTAAGGGTCTATAAGGTTCAGTCGCACGGGTGAAACGAATTCTAAGAGAATTCGCTTTATATTATGTAAAGATTAGATAATGTGTTCAGTAGCATAATTTAAGGTCACAGCCCTATGTCTTCATATTATAATAAAGAAAAAATGACTACAAAATTTCAGTCAGCAGAGTTTCAGGACCCAAGCTAGCCAGCAAGCTGTGCACCTAAAGTAAAATCCTAAAACATCCCGTATGGCTCGGGCGGCATAACTTCAATCCCCATCCCACAGTAAAATTGATAGAGACCAACACCAGTAGACTGCGACAAGCTAATTTGATTGATTGATTTTACCAAAATATCAAATTCTTCACACAAGCGATTTAAAATACAAAATCGCTACCGCTACTTCCTTGAGGTACACGCTTCAGGCGATTAAAATTCACAGCATGAGCGCGCCGGACTGAAAGCTAGACACGCCACAGATAACTTATACTTTTAACTAAATTGAATTGGAATGTAACCAAAGTGGACCTCACCTTTATACCTGGTTACACGCAGTTATGACTATGTTTTGAATTTAGATTACGTAGGCATATAATATTTATTTATTTATTTATTTATTTATTTATTTATTTATTTATTTATTTATTTATTTATTTAAAACTTTATGCACAAAAATTGTACAAAGGTGGACTTAATGCCATAGGCATTTTCTTCCAGTCAACCTTAGGGTGATGCAGAGATGAGTAAGTTAAGGAAGGTGCTCAAAGTTAGTATATAACAATTTGCGATGAACATATCTATTGCATTTACCATACATAAATAAGTATACATATATTATTTAACATAAAAATAAATATATATACCTACACACAAATACATATATAAATATATATGTAATAAATATATATATATATACACATATAATAACTATTATTTTAAAGATTCGTTACTGAAATGAGAATGCTTTACTAAGGGGTACTCGTATACAGTTCGCGCACTTTATTTTTAAAGGTATTTCGGTTTGTGCACGTTCTGACTTCCACTGGAAGTGCATTCCAGAGGAGGGTTGATTGCACTAGGAAAGATGAATGACTCATACTTGAAGTGTGAGAGGGACAGAGAAGAAGGCGGTTGTTAGATGAGCGTAAATTTTTATCATGAATTGAACAAAGCAATTGAAGTTGAGATGTCAAATACGAAGGAGCATTATATAATTCATAAGAGAAAAGAGCATCATAACCGCACGTAAATTACGACGCTGACGTATAGGCAACCAACCCAATTCAGAACGGTAAACCGAAACATGATCGTATTTTCGAAGATTATAAACGAATCGAATGCAATTATTGAGAAGCCGATCGAGCTTATTGAGTAGATCTCTATGACTTGCTCATCACTTAAAAGACCTTATATTTTTTACATCCCAATTTTGATTACTAGAATAAAAGTAGCCTAGATAGACGGACCCACGTCATAGATTTCAAACTCAAAAAGTGAAACTAGTTTACACACAAAGATATTGCAGCAACGACACGACACGCACACATACATTCTTTTTTTTGAATGTAGGGTAGTGTTTTTACACTTCGGGAACGCACAGGAAGGTATCTTGCGTAAAATTTTATCTTGCCACACATGTTTCACCTTAGGAACAATAACATCGACTACGACCGAGTGAGTGCATGCGCTTACTTTAACGTCTTCAAAACTAATGTATGGATGGGCCCGTCTATACTTTTACTTGGTCGAAGGCCTTGATTACAAAAATTACCTAAAAATGGCTGATGTTCAGTTTTTCTCAATCGTACATTTCTTTTGTATTGATTTAAGCGCCCTGTGTTAGCACTTTATGTGAAGCATTTTCTTTGAATATTATTTTGGAAAAGTGGTTTTTACTGCTTCTTTTTTGTATTACTGTAGATAGGTGTTTCGATTTGAAAATGTACATTCGATCCTTAGAGTACTCTCTTCGTTTCAATACCTATTACTTACATAGCACAAAATTACAGTAGATAATGCTGCAAGCAAAAACGTTTTATTTTTGCAAGAAGCGTTTAAGTATTTCGGCCTCCATGACCGGGGGCCTGAGGACGGTGAGAGACCGTCCTTACAGAAGCAGGCCCATGACGGCAGCGTGACGTGAGCAACTCACGCACGACACCCCTTAGAAGCGGGATCACACCCGAAACCCCCCAAAGACGCGGGTTAGCACCCGAACCACCCCCTGGCCGAGGCCGCAGTGGCGGCCGTGGGTCTGTTGGGAGTCCCAGGACATCCTTCCGAGGGCTTACCCGGGTCTCCGAACCATAGGCTGTTGCGTTACGTGAGGTTTTTTAGTCGGTAGGAGTCCGGCATAACATCCATGAGGATTTTCCCTCACGTTAAACAAAAAAAAAACCAAAGCAAAAAAGCGTATAGGGATTTATATTATTCGTTTTTTCGTTAAGTTATTTCTTTATTTCTTAACTTACAATAAATTAAATGTGGTAAATCTCTGCCTATTTCTTCCAAACATAATTATTAAAAGGGATATTTTTAAATGCACCTCAGTTTAATTTTTCTGCACACTAGGTAACTCCACTAATTTACTGAATGCAAACCAGAAAATTAAATGCTGCGCAAAAAAAGCAATTGATTAACTAAACATGTCCTACTTAAAATCCTTAAATATTACTCAGAACGAGATGACCTTTTTAATCGAATTCACACCAAAAATGTGGTTCGTACATCGAATATATGATTTGTGAAACAGAAATACGAATTGCATATCAAAAATACTAACTTGCACTCTAAATACTACTATCTTATAACGGAATTGGTTAGGTTAGGTTAGACTTTAATTTTTTTGATCAATAATATTTAATTTTGTAGAGGTGACTGATTAAATTGAGGTTTTACTTAGAATAAAAGATGTTCCTAAAAGTAAATTAGGCGATTGATTTCCTTAAAAAGGTTTTAATATTTTTTTTGAACAATGGAATTTTTAGATAAACTGTTCTGATAATAGTTATTCGTTCAGTAAAACAGTTCTGCAAATACCATTAAACAGTATAATGAATTTGATTTATTTAGTGTGCATAATTAGTGTGCAAGTCAGTATTTTTGGTTTAGCTTTGAAATATTTTGTTCGGGAAAAGGGAAGAAACAGATATCGATTTAAATACATGCCATTATTAAACAGTATGTTATCGTGACTTACCTGACACCTTCCATCAATACACATGTCCAGACCACCAGGACGACACCTGGTGCCGTCTGAGACTCTCGCAGCCAGCACAGCTACCACCACTCGATCCTCTTCATCCAGGGAGACGGTCTGTGAAGAAGATTGAATATAAATATACTTATACTGTTAAACGATAGACCAAACGGCCAGTGAAATTATATAAGCTAGTATTCATTGGTCTTCAAAATTCAACAGCAAATTTTATAGAACTATCTTTATCCACTCCTTCCCAATATAATCTGAATCTGTGTTTTTGACGTTCAAACGTCCGGACACGCAATTTTCTTAAAACGGATTACAAAGTTTACATATATACATATCATTACTCCCGTCTCCCATTGGGGTAGGCAGTGACTATGCTTTACCACTTGCTACGATCCTGGCATACCACTTTCGCTTCTTTTACTTTCATAAGTGCGTTCGTACACACTCGCCGGTAAAGGGTAGGACTCTTGATCTGGCCCTTTTCGACAGGTCTTTAATTTTATCGGCATGTGTACGCCGAGGTCGACCCCTACCAGTTTGCCTATTCATTCTCGCCTTACAGATCTGTTAATTTAGTCTATTTCATCCATCTTCTCCACATGACCGAGCCATCTAAGCATGCCTTTTTCGATCCTCGTTTACAATACAAAGTTTACGTACAATATATGTTAAATTAATTTCTTTTTCAAACTTACCGGTTCAGGAGTCATCCCAGAGTGCTGCGGAGTCCCTCTGCACGTCAGGGCGCAGGGTTCCGCATCATCTCTATGTGCCTTCCAGTGGAAGAGTTCTCCACCAAATGGAGTGTCATCATGAGCTTTGCACTGCTGTTCGTACCAAACATCTTCTTCTAAAAGTGAGAAGTTCGCGTGGCAGGGCTGTAAGAGAAAATTTTTTGTTTAGTACAAAATAAGAGTACTACCCGTTCGCTCTAACTTTGCCGCTGGCGTAGAGGCGTATACCAGAATTTTTAATTAGACAAAGTAAATTGACAGTAGCTAATGTCACTTTGTCCTAGAAAATAAGCAACATTGCATGAAGAAGTGACATTAGTTGCTGTCAATTTACTTCGTCTAATTAAAAATTCGACTTTAGTATGGAGCCGAGTGGCAAACTTAGGTCGAACGAGCAGTAAATACAAAAGCTGCACAAAAATCTCCCTAGGAGCTTAAAACTGCCATTATAGCTAAAAGTGTCTTGGACTACCTACAGTTGGGGTACAAAAAAAAGAGTAGTACAAACATTGTTCCCTCTTTTCCTTGGGAGATCCTGGGAAGTACCACGGTCTCCTAGGAGCTTAAGACTGTTCCCACTAGAGCCGTTCTCGAACGTCTTTCAGAGTTCAGAGGGGGTAGAGAGTGGTCTTGAATAGCGGGCTTCAGAAGGTTCAAAGGGTGCCAGTCGCTAGGTGAAATTCTGTATTAGTTGGGCCTGTCATGCGTACCCTATTTATAAAAATATATTTTCACGATTTCCAGAGTTAGTACTCTAAAAACCCGCTTCAAGAATACAAACAATTCTAAGTATACGAATAAACATTAAGAAAAAGCGGCGATTTATTTTTCACAAGTCAGTACAGTATTCATAACAATACCTCGACGGCCTCTATCAACACTTATCCCTCGAAAATTCACGCTACGATCTCAAAAAAAAAGAATCTCAAAAATAAAAGGCATACGATATCAAGGGCTGCCACTCACACCGCCACTGTACCGATTTGCATCGACCAAAACGGATATTGTCGTCCGTACCACTTATGGAGTTAATCGGCTCTTGTTTGAGAGCTCTTTGGGGGTAAAAAGGGGGGGGTGAGTGTCGCGAACTGAATAACAATAAGAATTGCACCCCCTTTTATTGACTCCCAACGTTTTTAAATCTGATCGCGAGCTTTTCTAGTGTATTTAACGTGTTTGTCGACTTTTTTGCGAGGCTTTTTGGATTTTATTGTGAAAAAAACATTTACGAATTTTTCACTTGCAGTTTAATGATGTGAAAAAATTCGTGAAATGTATTTTCCGACTGAAACTTAATTGTGCAATCGTTATTGGAGCCGTAGTCCATGTTTATGAACAATTATTGTTTCGATATTTTATCCAGATTTATTTGGCTTAAAAATAATTTTGTTTTATGAATATGAAAATTTTCATTCCGCAGAGATTTTAGGTACATGGCATGTCTTAACAATACAAATTTATTTCTGCCCCATTTATTTATCTATAGTTAGGTACTTTTTTTGTGGCGATCGATGGCTATACCCAGGAGTGAGCGTCATTTCAACTGAGTTGATGATGATAATGACAATATTAAAATAAAGAAGAAACGATTAAATTGTTTATTTGATTGTTAGTGTTAAGTTTGCATTGAATGAATCGGAAAGTACTGAACCGATTTAAAAAAGTCCTTTCACTGTTTGAAAGCAACACGAATGACTTAGGTATGCTATATTTAGTTCCTGTATTCCCATGGGAGCGGGAACTATGCGGGTAAAACCACGCGAGGTCCGATACTTTACTAATAAGGTTATTGTAAACTAAACCAAAGTTTCGTCACTCAACGTGTACGTAACCAAATTACGTAGGTTACGTTAAAAGTTTCCGATACGTTTATCGATACTATTACCGACCGTGTAGTTAGCGGTAAATTGTCGGTAATGTCGGTAACAATGTTTCCGCGAGGATGTTAGTTTAATGGAACATCGCTTCCTGTGAAAGCTTGTTCTGTAGATTGAAAGTGGCAGTAATCGAACCTGCTATTAGTACGATCGAACTTTCCGAGTTCAAACTAGTACGTAAATAGTGGATGTCTAAATCGGTCGATTTGATTTTTAAATAGATTTTGTATTGAAACGGTAATAATTTGGACATTTTCTACATAGGTACATATAAGACGGGATAGGTAGAGGCATAATATAATGTCCACATTTCAACATTTATAGTTATTTTGTCCCACGTAATAGGTGGTTAAACGTATTGAAAATTGACAGGTGCACAGTTGCCATAACGTCAATAAAAATCACTAATCAGATATAAATAAAACTTTTGTACTTTTAACCTATACGTTTCTAAATTATTTGTCAAGTTATGCCAAAGATATCAATTGGCAACTAATATAATGTCAAAGATATAAATTAGCAACTAATATAATGTCAAAGATATAAATTGGCAACTAAAATAATGTCAAAGATATAAATTGGCAACTAAAATAACAAAAGGCAACTTCCCTGCCCACCGAGCAAGCTTCATCACCCACGCCACCTCTAATATGTTGGAGGGTATTTTGAGGAAACGTTTGCTTGCCTTAGCGGCCGCACACACATTCAAGCTCTGTACAAACATAATAGTTTTTTGGTGTAGGAAGAATTGAAAAAGGATTATTTGTATGGAGTTTCCGCATGGTTATGTATAAAAATATACGATACTTTTACATTATTTTAATAATTTTCAGTACTCTGATATCCAGACAAAAACAGTCAGCAAAATGAACACAATACAACATTCGCCATATTCTATTGTTATACATTTTAATGCTCAATAATAAAACACAATACGCCCCATTAAACGGTACATATCATTGCCTTAAGGCCTCAAATTGGTTGTGAGCGTCAAGCGGGGCGACGGGCGATTTTGTAATGAGCGTGGGACACGAATACAAGAGAGAGGGTTACATTTACCCCAGACGCCAAATTGTTGAAAGAAGATAGAAGATATACATTTTTGCGTGCAAGACAGAGAGAGATACAAACGGTTTTTGTGCGTTTTTAACAAAATAAATTAATTATAAAAAAACTATAACCAATATTAAAAAAGTGGTCTAGTGCAATTAAAGATTTTATTTTATTTTTTAACTTGAAACTTATGAGATCTAGGTTAAAATTTCAAGAAATCGAGGTATTTTCAGCACAAAAATTTATTGAGGATTTTATCAGCAATCGTGTTTCTAGCCTATAGCGTTTTTAGTTCATGAACTTAAGTTATCTGTGTTAAAATTTTAATTCAATAAACCTCACGAGTCCTGAGACCTAGATCAAGGTAATAGTCTATTTGGCGTCAGACGGACTCTTAACAAACACACCGAGAGCAGTTTGCTTGTGTGTAAACATAATGCCGCCTTATGGTATGATTTCGAACTCGGTAGCTAGCAGGAATGCTGCCTGCCGCGTTAATGCCGAGCAAGGCAGTAGTGCTGCGCTGCACGTGGTCTTATCCTACCATATTACTATGTGTAATTAAATCATAACGATAACTTTATGACCGCTATCAACGGTAGATATAATTTGTAAATATATTCAGGTCAATTCATTATTCCACTTTTGAATCTACCAAACTATAGTTGCAGCGGTACTTACACGGCTGCTGAGTTCGTAATGAATTCTAATATAAATCTATACACAATGTATGGGGAACAATGGTGCTATCGCAGCACTGCAGAGGCAGTAGTACTGCTTGCTGCCGTGTTCGGAATCATACCTTTACTCTCTTGTACTCATAGGCCACGCTCTTGCCATAATCGCCGTCGCCCCGCTGAGGTTCAGTCTGAGGCCATACACATTCAGGCATACCCATTATCGCAGTTTCCAAACATACTGAAAGTACGCCTGTCAACGTAATCTGAGCTTAAACAGTTTGAGTCAGTTAATGGGCCAGTTATTTGGACGTGGACTGTACTGGATGGCAATTATCGTGGCGAGTTCGACGGTTTAAATTGCAAGTAACGACATCTAGTTATGTTTAAATTAAACTAGCCGATGTCACGCGGTTTCACACGCGTAGTTCCCACAGTAATACAGGAATAAAACATAGCTTAAGTCACCCGGGAATAGTGTAGGTTCCCAACAGTGAAAGAATTACTCAAATCGGTATAAATGCAAACAAACGGTCAATAAAATACTAGCCTTTGCGAACCACCGCATACAAAAATATTCTGCCAGTTTTCATACAAGTGAAGGGGGAAACACAAAGACATATAAAATTTCATTGCATTTAAAAATGTATTAATCGACAAACGCGTAATGGCTGTTGTGTGTTAATTGTTATTGTACAGTCAACTACAATGTAATGTACTAGTTTAATCATATAAAATGATGTACTGATGTACAGGCTTTTCATAAAGCCAAAAGACCAAATGGTCATGTGCAATGGCAGAAAACAATGCTTAAGTAAGGCGCATCTTGTGGTTAGATGATCTAAGATAAAATCTCTTCTATTAATATTATTTTAATAGGTTTTGTGAATGAAAACTGAAATGGTGTTTATAGGTTTTTTGTGATTTATTTTCTATTTTTCCTTTTTATGTAGGTATGCATATTTTTTCAAGAAGTTTGCAATGAAAAAATTTTTTCAGAGGCAAGAACGGACAGAAAGTAGTTCCTTTAATACCGATTCTAAAAATAACTCTTTATATTTTAGATTCGGTAAATAACCCATAACTCTAAAATCTGAATTACTTCAACGTGTAATTGTAATTAATTTCAATTAAACTACAAAAATAATCGAATACGCCCATCATTGCTGTCAATACAATCTGAGCTTAAACAGTTTGAGTCAGTTAATGAGCCAGTTATTTGGACGTGGACTGTACTGGCTTGCAATTATCGTGGCGAGTTGAATTGCAAGTAACGATATCTAGTTATGTTTTGTGTAAAATTGGTTTTACACCCTCTCTATAAAATACAGTGCAGAGGGGCTTATAGCAAGACTTTGTCTGTAGCTGTGACTCTGTCGCATTAAACTACGTCACTAGGTCACGTGGATCATCGATTCAAAGTTTGAAATAAAACAAAAAGGACAACGTCAATCGGTTTAAAGGTGTTAAAGAGGGGCAGTCTGTTGAGAACGATCTCACGGCTTTCTTGTTATGAATGAAAAGAAAGGCATTGGCGTATGTAATTGAAGTTCAGTATGACTTCCATTTTTCTTTTCTTGTGTATTTATATTTTTAAAAAGCTATTATCTAGGGTCAGGGTACGGCTTAATTCCATTAAGTTCCAAATAAGACCCAATTTTGATTTGATTTTTGAAAACGGAAGCATCTTTGGACCTACCGAAAAAGCCTGCTAAGTTTCAAATGGTTGGAATGAATTATTTCCTCTTTTTTTTTTTTTTACCTGAGGGCAAATCCTCATGGATGTTATGCCGGACTCCTACCGACTAAAAAACCTCACGAAACGCCCAACAGCCTATGGTTGTGAGCTCCGGGTAAGCCCTCGGAAGGATATCCCAGGACAATTATTATTATTGAATTATTCCCCTAAGATACCTACACTTTCCCGGTAGATACACTTTTTGAAAAATCTCGCTTTTATTCCCTTTTGGTACACTTTTGTGTAGTACAATCATGTAGATAAATAAAAACCATAAGCTTTTTGAATTACCTCGGTCTGGTGTTACAAAACTGTAATTTTGTGCAGAAATTATTTTACGTAAGCTAGTGAGTGAACATTGGTGACATACCAAAAGCAGAATATAAATCTTATCAAATAAATTTTCAATCCAATTGATGACTCACACAAAATTTCATCTAAATCAGTCCAGCTGTATAAGGTGACAAAAAGACCTACAGAAATGATATTCATTTACTGACCTGCATATTACAAATCTTGTACCGGACCGGCTCGCCTCGGCAGCCGGACGGCGAGGAGCAGGTTCGAAGCTGCCTTGACACCCCCCCATCGCATGTTCGGGAGCAGAGTGACCACTCGCTCCATTGCGACCAGCCTTCCAGGTCCTGCGAAAAAATGAGAAAATTGTTAAAGAAATATTCGGAACACTAATTATTTGGTGACTAGGAAGAGTAAAAAATATCGCCACCCCATTTCAACCCAAGGTAAGAGGCGACTAAGGGAACACCTTCGCAAAACGATCCATTGCATAGAAAAGAAAAACTCGAAATGAAACCCGGTTGTCAGTAAAATTACAGGGCATATACTTTGCCCTATGCCTACCCTTACCTTACCCCTGCCGGTACTGATGACTTGGTGGTGCAGTGTTGATAATAAAGCTTTGATGACACGAAGTGAGTTAACAAGCTACAAGCCAGCGAGTTGGCAAGCCGCTTGCAAGCTCCGTGTGATAACACGGAGCGGTTTGCAAGCTGCTTACATGCTTGATACAAGCTGAATGCTGCTTGTGTGATCCGCGTACGTACTGATTGTGGAATGAATTTCCTGCCTCGGTTTTCCTGAACATCTACAGAATAGAGTTCTTCAGTAGAGGCCTCTTATCTGTCATAATTGCTATGCCGGACTCTTACCAACTAAAAACCAGCACGTTCCCTACCTACTGACCTTGGTCACCATGGCTGATTTTATAATAATTTTACATTATGTATGTAATAACTAAAGCAGATTTTGATACACGTCTTGTAGATTAAAAATCTACTGTTGGCTATCATTTTTCGTCTACTAATGCCAAAAAAAATAATGTAATTTGTACCTCTTTTTCGTCATTTTCTAAACCTAGCCCCTTAAATGGGCGTTTTGCACCCCGGTTACTTTAAACCGGCGGCGTAATAATGCACATTGCATAAGCTGAAAAATAATAAAAGTAGGTATATATACCTACTTGTTCCTCAAACAATAAACCCTTACAAATAATATTTAAATCACACAAGGCTTGAACTATTTCCCAAGGTTTATATTATATCAATGCCGTTTGTCATTTTGGGACCGTCAACAACCCACCCGTCTTTGTAATAAGTTAAAGGCTTAACAAGGATTCTAAGGCGTTTGTCAATTTGTAACTGTATGTATCTACTGGCGGACGTCACGTGGTTTCACCCGCGTAGATCCCGTTCCCGTGGGAATACGGGGATAAAATACAGCCTACGTTAACTGGTGACACAAAAGTAATAGATTTTTTTAAAATCAGTTCAATAGGCTCCGGAACTACTGAACCGATTTGAAAAATTCTTTCACTGTTGGGAAGCTACACTCTTCGTGGTGAACATAGGCTATATTTTATTCCCATCTTCCCACGGGAACGGGAACTACGGGGGTAAAACCGCGTGACGTCCGATAGTCCTCTATAAAGTCTAAGTATGTATAGATTTATTTTATTTTTGGGTATAGTACCACAGATTATGTAAAATATATTCTATAATAGTACCTATCTAGCGATGAGCTCGTTGCCTCGCGGACTCAGGGTTCTGTAAACGATCACTGAGTTGCGTTTCCGTGCTTCGGAAGGTACAGTAATGCATTGGTCTTGGTTGGCAGTAGTATGGCAATCGTTAAACCAAGTTAAAAGAAAGTTTCAACATCATGTAATCTCAACCTGAGCATGTCCAATTCAATATGTCTATAGGCTCATCACTTATTGCATGGGGTAAAAAACTTCATTACCTCTCACTACCCATTTGGAGATAAAGGTATCGTTCATCTCAGCATCAGTCACAGTATAAGATGCGATTGTTTACAGTACAGAGATTCAGCGAGGTTTTTTACAGGCGAGGAAATCCTTGCTATGCCTGACTCTTACCAACTAAAACCATACCGTTTCCAACCACTGACTACGGTCAGGATCCTCATATGAGCCCTCGTAAGAATGTCACATAATTGAGTTATCATGACTTTTTTTTAACAAGTGGAAAAACCATCATGGATGCTATGCCTGCTTCTTACCGACTAAAACCACACGTATCCTACCTAACAGCCTTAGAATATACACAACTTTATTAAATAATCTAAGCTAACAGCCTACGTTTGAGAGCCCCGGGTAAGCCCTCGGAAGGATACCCCAGAACTTTCAACAGACCCACGGCTACCACTGCGGCCTCACATAGGGGGCTTTTTGGGGGGGCGTGTGTGAATCCCTCACGTCACGCTGTCATCTATGGGCTATCATAGCTACTAGAAATTGTCACGTTGCGTGATATGAATAATGAAAATTACCTTATTTAAACAACACCCTCCTTATTAAAGACTAGATATACTACCCCAAAACAACTCCATATATTACGTATCACGTCCTAAGTAGATTTGACACACACGTTTAGTTATTTAATTTCGTCTGACATACAGAATTAAACCGCAGTCTTGTGAGTCGAGACACGTACAACACGCAAGATGTTCTCGCAAATAAATTGAAAATCTCAAATAAATTCAAATAAATAAATCTCAAATAATCTCCATATATTATATTCCATAGTTTTGTGATAGGAGAGGAATGTGTGTTAAAAAGGTGGAAGGAATATTTTGAAAGTTTATTTGAAAAAGAGGATATGCAAAGGGAGACTCATGTCTCGGAAATGAATGAACTTGATAATGAAAGCCACTTAAGTATGGAAGAAATTGTGGAAGCGTTGAATAGTATGAAATTAGGAAAGGCTGCTGGGATTGATAGAATTTCTGTCGAGATGCTGAAAGCGGGTCGTGGCGTGGTAGCTTGCCAGCTGTACCGCCTTTTCAATCTTTGCTGGCGAAATGGCAGAGTACCAGAAGAATGGTGCAAATCGGTCATAGTGCCGCTGTACAAAGGTAAAGGGTCACAGCAAGAGTGCAAAAACTACCGCGGCATAAGCTTGCTCAGTGTCGTAGGCAAATTGTATGCGAAAGTTTTGATTAAAAGAGTGATGAATGAAACTAAAGGAAAAATGTGGGATGTACAAGCAGGATTTATGAAAGGAAGGGGATGCACGGATCAGGTCTTTTCACTAAGATGCCTAGCTGAAAAGTTTTTGGCAAAACGCCAAAAAGTCTATTGCATCTTCGTGGACTTAGAAAAGGCCTATGACAGAGTGGTGAGGAATGAACTGTGGTCAACACTGTTCATGTATGGAGTGAACAGCAACTTGATACGAGCATTGAAATCTCTATATGAGGGCTCCAGTGCTTGTGTCAGGATCAATGGAGCTTGCACAGACTTTTTTCCCATCGAAAAAGGTGTGAGGCAAGGCTGTGTAGCGTCACCATGGCTGTTCAACCTTTATATAGACAGTTGTTTGAAAGATCTACAAGAGTGTGCGTATGGACTAAAAATGAATGAGCTAACCGTCAAATGCCTCCTTTATGCTGATGATCAGGTAATACTGGCATCATCGGCGGAGGAGTTGCAGTTGATGGTTAATGTAATGAACGATGCGCTTAAAAGTAGAGGAATGAATGTTAATGTAAGCAAGACAAAAGTAATGGTTTTTGAAAGAGAGAAATGTATGACTGATTGCTCGATATTGATCGAAGGAAAGAGCGTGGAACAGGTGAAAGAGTTTGTTTATTTGGGTTCAAAATTTGCAAGAGATGGAAAGTGTGACAATGATATTGAAAGAAGAGTTTTGGCAGGAAATCAAGTGAATGGAGCCATTCACACCTTTATGAACAGTCAGAACGTGTCTAAAAAGGCAAGGATGGCTGTACATAGAGGAGTGCTTGTCCCTACACTTATGCATGGTAGTGAAAGTTGGGTGTGGCAGGAGAAGCATGAAAGTAAAATTAATGCAGTGGAAATGAGAAGTTTGCGAAGTATAGCTGGAGTGACATTGATGGATAAAGTAAATAATAGTGTGATAAGGGAACATTGCGGCATGACAGAAGATGTAGTGACTAAGATAGAAAAAGGGATGCTCAGATGGTTTGGACATGTGGAGAGAATGGATGGAAATAGGCTGACGAAACAGATTTATGAGGCGAGAGTGAATGGGCAAACTGGTAGAGGTCGACCTCGGCATACTCAAGTCGATAAAATCGACAATCTTCTGAGAAAAGGCCAGGTCAAGAGTACCCTTAACCGAAGAGCATGTATGAAGACACTTATGAAAGTTGAAGAAGCGAAAGTTGTTTGCCAGGATCGTAGCAAGTGGAAAGCCATAGTCTCTGCCTACCCCGTTGGGAAACAGGCGTGATGTTATGTATGTATGTATGTATATTTTTAATACGTCATAAACCGGTTAGAAAAATCACTACCAAATCAAATCAAATCAAATAATTTATTTGCATAGAACAGGTACCTACAGTACAGCAGGTGTTATAACTTTTAAAAGGTTGTGCGCTGTCCTATAACTTCAATGGAGCGTGCAAATGTTATAAAGCATTACAATATTATTTTGCAAAAATTACAGCAAAAAGAAAAAAAAATTAATACATACAAAACAGCAGATTTTTGTGCATGCAATCATTAACAAACAATTATTGGCCAGATTGATATTTTATTAATACTCTTAATTATTTATACACTCATTTGCAAAAAAAACGGGCACCTAAGCAATGAACCATTTCAAATGTTAATATTGCTTTGTTTGATAAATATAGGTAGTTTTATCCTCACAATTTGGTAAATTAATAAGAAAATAATCGTTTTTATCAGTATTTCATAAAATTTTGTTACAATTTATGGTAAATAATGCTAAACCTCGCTAGTAGTGTGTAGTATTTAGATATGAATTTTATTAGAATAATTCCAAAGTGGGGCTACGTTATTTCCGCTAAGTACATAGTCGAATGAGCTGTCAACGTCAGCTAGTTAGGGCGAGGCAAGGTCAGTCTTGCACCGGACGTCTAGAAGACAACACTTGTCTAACGAGTACAAAGTGTAGGTAATAGTAAAGTGATATGCAGTGAGTTAGTTGTTCACTACAGTACAAAGTGTAATTATTAGTAAAGTGATTGTGCAGTAAGTTAGCTGTTTACTTCAGTGGCGACGAGGTGAAATTCGTGAGTACCCACAGGGGTCGCTAAAATATTAAAAGTATCGTGTTCTAATTAACCAATAATTTCAGGGATTTTAATTCTTGAATAGTACCCACAGGATTGATAAAACATTTTTCGTATAAAATGTTTTGATGAACAAATAATTTCAGGGATATTTATTCTTGAATAGTACCTACAAGATTGCTAAAACATTTTTTGTATAAAGTGTTTTGATGAACAAATAATTTCAGGGATATTTATTCTTGAATAGTACCTACAAGATTGCTTAAACATTTTTCGCATAAAGTGTTTTAATGAACAAATAAGTCCAGGGGTATTAGTTCTTGTTATAGTAAGGTTATATTGCATACTAGCTGTTGCCTTCTCAACTTCGTACGCTGCATTTTATATGTAATTCTTTAGATTTATATGGCTTTTTATTTATGAACCGATTCACAGGAAGCGGACACTAAATGTTAAGAGGAGTAAACCGCAACGCAGTAAAGAAGGCCGCATTGCGGTCGGTTGAGCGGTTGCTGAGATAAGCGTGCGCAGGCGTTCAGACAGGCAGACAGTTGCGATTTTATTGTATGTGTTGATATTGATGTTGATATATTGATATTGATAATAAAATAAGCAAATGAGTGAAGGTCCAGTCGTCAGTGGACACACTGTTATATTAAGTTTATATAAGTATACAGAATGACATAAGAAAACGAGTGACGGTCCAGTCATCAATGGACACACTGTTTCTCATGCAAAGCGACGGTCCAGTTAAATGGACACGCGAGAAAACGAGTGACGGTCCAGTCATCAATGGACACACTGTTTCTCATGCAAAGCGACGGTCCAGTTAAATGGACACGCGAGAAAACGAGTGACGGTCCAGTCATCAATGGACACACTGTTTCTTATGCAAAGCGACGGTCCAGTTAAATGGACACGCGAGAAAACAAGTGACGGTCCAGTCATCAATGGACACACTGTTTCTTATGCAAGGCGACGGTCCAGTTAAATGGACACGCGAGAAAACCTAACCAAGATCCGGTCCAGGTAAATGGACATTTTCTGGTTGGAGAACTGACAAAAGCGATGGTCCAGTTAAATGGACACGCGAGAAAACCTAACCAAGATCCGGTCCAGGTAAATGGACATTTTCTGGTTGGAGAACTGACAAAAGCGATGGTCCAGTTAAATGGACATGCGGTTAGAAAACTGTGCAAATTATATTATTTATGGTTGGATAACCAACAAAAGCGACGGTCCAGGCAAATGGACACGCGTATATAAAACAATGCAAATTATTTTACTATGATTTCTGGTTGGGTAACTGACAATAGCAACGGTCCAAGTAAATGGACACGCGAATAGAAAACGGTGAAAATTATCTTATCTATAATGGTTATAAAAAATTATACTGTGTATCAACCCACATGTACATTTTATTTTTAGAAAGCCACCTGTTTATAAACTTACAGCTTATGAAACGGCTTCACCATTTGTGTTTATAAATGTTAATCATTCTTTTTAAGAAAAGTAAGTATAACTGTTATGCACTCGTAACAACAATTATTTATTAAAATTTAACTATGGGTAAGTAAATATATCGTTGTAGTTGGATCAAAAGAACCTACTTTTCACCTGATGACCTCAACAAAATGGTGATGTAGAACGGCAACATAGAAGTATCCTCAAGCAATTACGAATTTGCCATACAAAAAAAAAAAGAAAAACTGGAAAGAGGAACTTTTCTAACTTTGACAAATGATCATGATTATTATCTATCTAGTTATTATTTAAATCGAATAGCTATTTCGTTACCACATTGATTTGAAATATCAGCGAGTAACTTCATTAAACATATTGCTCCTATTGAGTAATGTCAGTAATTTAAATGGCCAGTAAATCAAAACGCTTCTCTGGCAGTGTAACACCTTTTCCTACTAGAAATAAACAAATTAAAACATGTATTAACTTTGGGCATCAAAACATTCTGGGTTTGGATACGGAAGAAGAATTCAAGTCGTTTATGAATAGTAACAGTATTGAAATTGTCTTATTACCTACTCATAATAGGTACCTATATGAGCACTGGCTAAGAAGCCATGAATTCACTTACAACTTCAATATAAAATCATGAGGTTACATTAGAAATACAAGCTGGCTCCTTAATATTATAATAAAGTTTATTATTCAAATTCAAAGAATGATGTGATGTTTTGAGCCTCTCCGTTGAGAGTAGTAGACGTTTTTCATGTGTTGAATTGAAACGATTTACTGTATTGAATATGAACCTCCGTGTCCCCCTTTGATGCTTCTTTAAATATAACGAAGTGCTCTCTAATTGAAATATACTCGTTTAAAGCCATACAACTGTTATTGTACGTGGAGACTTTAACTTAGATATTTTGGAGAAGTCTTCGCAAAGTTTAGATTTATATGTATAACATGTATGTATCTGTCAGTTGTTTGGATGCCACAAAACAAGCTTATATTGGCTTGGTTTGGGCTGGACTACTTTGTGTGAGAATATCCAAAAATCTTATATCCTTCCTATATTTCTTCGGTGCAGTAATAACGGAGGGTAGTTATAAGAACTTCAGCGTTTTTGTTAATCCTCATCGCAGTCCATCCGCGACCACGGGCGCTGCAACGTGTCCGAAACGTCGGTGCATGTAAGCAAAAAGTGTTTCGAGTGAGGTCCCGAATTTTATAAGTATGGGTGCACAAATATATATTTATTTTTAAGGAAAAAATAGCTACGCATCTGGCAGCAATTTTCAATGGCCGTGTCGATGCTGGTATGTGGTATGTTTAGAGACCTGATGAAACATAGTTTATGATACATTTATTTAAAGGCTGGTTATAGTGATGATCCCTCAGACTTCGGAAATTATTTCCATTTATAGGTAAAATTTAAAGTACTTCCCTAGCAATATTTTTGAAAAGCTAATGTTTGTTTAATTGTTCAGCCACTATAATAACAGTGGTTGCTGGGGTTACTTTACGAAGAGTACTTACGCGGCTTGGGGGGATTCGCAGGATGCATTAGGTGTGATTGTGATTTGTCTAAGGCTTTGTTGATTGATTCTCGAAACTCTGGTCAAAATGCTGCGCCATTATGGTGTCAGGAATAAGGTTCTCGATCTTATTTAAGCTATAAAGTTTATAGGGTAATTGTCAACAATAAACGATCTGCAGGAACTCCAGTTGTGATGGGTGTCCCGCTGGTGTCAATCTTTTGTTGTGGATTGTTGTGTTAGTGGATGGTGCTATTTGAAATTAATACACAATTGATTAGTTGTGACGATGTCAACAGTGCACTCTCATGTTTTGTTTATTGGTTTGGATTTTTTTAATCTTTTAAATGATGGGAAAGCCAGAATAATGAGTTTTAACGCCTAGTGTGAGACAGGTGGCGACCAATGTAAAGCTTGGTGGATCCGGGTTAAATTCTGTGGAGATTACTGTGTAGTTGGCCATTTAAATTGGCTCAAAGCTTCAGTGGTGCCCGTACATATATATTATGTAGAAGGATTGTCAGGTAAATTGGATTCTACTGCATATGCAGTGGGAGCAGTTAGGACGGCTCACTAATGTTAAAATGGTTGAAATAGTCTTTTTCAGTTGTTTCTGTGGTATGGTGTTGTGCGGAATTCTTTTCTGAGGAGATTTGGTGGACAGCAGTGGCATATTTGTATTGCAGGGGAGAACTGTAAGAACTATGTGCCAGGATTTCATTTCTACTATTTGATGTAAAATAGAACTTCTACACTTCAACTGCTGAAACATCCTAACTATGATCTATTTTAAAAGCGTGTATTCAGAAACAAGATTATACTATAATCTTTTGTAGACATAGTAAAGAAATTAGATCAGCAGTCAAAAGAAAGGAATAGAGACATGATATCAATAAATGAATATTTGTGTACATCTAAAAAAGAAATAGGAGGAGAATGGAGATTTTTGGATTAAGAAATTTAAAAGGAAAACTTCGAATTACACCATTCCGGATTAAACATTAACAACTGAACCTGACCATATCGATAGTGAACCAATTATAATGGAAAGTGAAAGTAATTAACTGAAATGATTAAAAGCGGAAATGATTATAGTTATATATGCATATAAACACAATATATTATTAAATTTAAAAAGGGAGAGATGTAGTATTTAGATATGAATTTTATTAGAATAATTCCAAAGTGGGGCTACGTTATTTCCGCTAAGTACATAGTCGAATGAGCTGTCAACGTCAGCTAGTTAGGGCGAGGCAAGGTCAGTCTTGCACCGGACGTCTAGAAGACAACACTTGTCTAACGAGTACAAAGTGTAGGTAATAGTAAAGTGATATGCAGTGAGTTAGTTGTTCACTACAGTACAAAGTGTAATTATTAGTAAAGTGATTGTGCAGTAAGTTAGCTGTTTACTTCATAGTGTATGTTCGCTAGTAGTGTATATGCTCATGAAGTAAAAATAAAAAAGTTTTTTTGTTTGTTTTTCTTTAATAAAGTAAAAGCAGATAAATGTTTAGTATCGAGTGTGACCCCCTCTAGCTAAAATCACAGCTTGAATTCGTCTGGGCATGCTAGCGAGTATATCCCGGATACTTGCTTGCGGAATACGTTCCCACTCCGCAGTAATCACATTCTTCAGCTCTCTGATGGTCTGCGGAGCCGGGTGTACTGATCTCACACGCCGTTTTAAAACGTCCCAGATATGTTCTATAGGATTGAAGTCGAGACTTCGAGCTGGCCAATCCAAACGACGAATGCCGACCTCTTGCACATACGCATTAACATCGCGGGATCAGTGGGCGCGAGCATTGTCGTCCATAAAAATCGAGTCTTGACCTAGAGCGGCCAATGCGGGTTGTGCATGAGGAATTAGAACTTCCGTTATGTATCGATGCCCAGTCAGTGAGCCGTTTTCAATGAAAACTAACTCTGTACGTTCCATTGAATTTATTCCTGCCCAAAACATAACAGAGCCCCCACCATAAGGTGTGATTTCTTCGAAACATGCATCTGCAAAGCGCTCTCCTTGTCTTCTTAGCACTCGCCGACGTCGATCTTCACCGAACAGAGATATCCTGGCTTCATCAGAGAACAAAACCCTATTCCAATCTTCTTGAGTCCATGATTCACAATTTCTAGCGAACCTAAGCCTGTGAACTCTGTGCTCACGGAGTAATTTGGGGCCGCGGGCCTGGCGGTCACTGCGTATATTGGCAGCGAGAAGCCTCCTCCTGACCGTCCATAGACTAATATGCACATTTCTTACTTCTTGGAGGTTGTTCTTAAGATCCACATACGAAGATTTGCGATTTCTCAATGCGCGACTCACAAGAAAACGATCATCCTGTGGTTGGGTACATGGTTTTCTTCCAGAACCAGGCCTTCTCTCGACGGAACCAGTCTCCTGACATTGCTGCCAGGTCCTTTGGACCGTCGAGCGACTAACATTTAGCCTCCTAGCCACGAAACATTGGCTGCAACCCTCTTCAAGCAGCGCGATAATTTTGGTAGCTTTTACCACTTTATCTACCATTTTGGATACAGCCAAACAGCAATAAATAAAGCTTTGACAGTCAAGGATATGAAATTAATCGATAAAAATTGAATAAAAGTTGTGAAAGTCGATGTTAACTTCTGGAACTTCGCGCTAAAAATGTAAGATAAAAAGTGGTTTTCTGTAAAAATGAGCATCAAATGAAAATTTGAATTGAGAACGTACTTTTTTAAATACCACGGCATTTTTAAAACCGGCCAGTAACGTGTACAAACGATTGAAACCTTTTTGGTATTGTATCTTTTTAAAGATGAATAAATCAAAACCGCCCGTTTTTTTTGCAAATGAGTGTATTTCAATAAGTATTATCATGTCAGGAAATTTATGATGTCAGAATTAAAAAGGAATTAAATATGTATCAGAATGTCAAATGAATCAAATAAGTCTTAAATGTCAGGTAGATAAGGTCACCAATATTTTGAGTATTATTAAAATCAAAAAAAAAACCACATTAAAATACATTATAATAAGTCTGTTAGGTAGTCTTTCACATTGTAGTAACATTTTTTGTCAGTAAATCTTTCAATCTTTGTTTAAAAATTAACATATTTGACTCCTTAATATCGCCCGGCAGCCTGTTATATATTTTAGGAGCCATGGCAAACACACTATTATGCATTAGAGTAGTCTTTGCTCTGTACATGCATAGACGACTCTTGTCTCTTTGAGCTCGGCCAGATACCTCGGAGGCGAGCACAAATAGTTTTGGATTCATCCTAACGAATACAGCAACTTCAAAGATATAGATTGCGGGCAGGGTCATTATATTATATTGTTTAAAGTAGGGCATGCAGCTGTCAGTTACTTTTAACGAGAACATCGCTCTTAAACATCGCTTCTGTACCTTAAAGATCTTTTCCTTATCAACTGAGTTTCCCCAAAAAATAACTCCGTACCTCAAAACCAACGCCACTAGACAATGGTATGCAGTCAAGAGTGCATCCGTACCCAATACCTGTGCAAGCTCATGAAGGGCGTATGCCGACTTACTGAGTCGCTTGCATAGCTGCTCAATATGTGGTTTCCATGTTATTTTGTTATCAATTATTAATCCTGCTGCGAACCACTGCGAACGTGTTAAAACATCAATCAAAGTTATTGTAACTTTTATATTATGTTACTTGCTGCTACGAAACCCTTCAAGGGCGAGTCCAACTCGCACTTGGCCGGTTTTTTTTTGTTTAACGTGAGGGGAAATCCTCATGGATGCTATCGACTCCCACCGAGTAAAAAACCTCACGTACCCTGTCTAACCGCCTACGGTTTTTTTTTTTTTTTTTTTTTTTTTTTTTTTATTGAATTATTGGTTTTTCAGAAAGGCAGGTTTTGTTTCACATTATAGTTTGGTTGCGGCAGCTAACGCGATTTGATACGCTTGCTGCCGCAACTCAGGATGTCACAAATTTAAAACTTTGATGTTGTCACTAGTTGGTTAAAGAAAAATATATACATAGATACGATAAATATAAATATGCTTTATAATATATATAGTTTTATTCAAGTGCCATTGTAGGCTTTTAATTTTGAGTAAATGTTACTCGCGAGTTTCGTATAGCTTGCCAGTGCTTCGTCTTTCTTGAGTAGTTCTGTCACGCTATATGGTTCAATATCATAGTGTCTGCAGAGAGATTCGTGCCGCATTCGATCCGCAGCAAACCTCGGACAGTCTGTCAGCAGGTGCGTCACTGTCTGGGGTGTGTTGATATTGCAGGGACAGCAGTCGTCTGGTGTAATGTGGAACCGGTGTAAATATGTCTTGTGGAAGCCGTGGTTGGTGAGTATCTGTGTTGTGTGGAAGTGTATTTCTGTGTGTTTTCGGTAGTGTACGATGTCGGATAGATTCGGGAAGATGTTTTTAGTGTGCTGTCCCTGTTCGCTGGACGTATAGCGCGCCTGCCAAAGGTCCAGGCTACGCATGCGGAGTTTGTGTTTCACGTAGGATATTGGAAACGAGCTGTAGTCCGGCGCCCTGTGAAGCAGGGTCGCCAGTTTTGCCGCAGCATCGGCAGCCTCGTTTCCAACATTGCCCCTGTGTGCCTTGACCCATTTTAAAGATATTTGTTTAGTGTTGCGGTGTGTGTGTATAATTTTGTGTATCTGTGTGACGAGTGGATGTGTGTTACTTCTGTCTGCTATTGACAGTAGTGAAGCTTGGGAATCTGTGTAGATGACAGTGTTTTGATAAGTGTGTGTCGCCCATTTGCAGGCCTCCAGGATGGCAAAGAGCTCAGCCTGGAAGACCGTGCAAGAATTGTGTAGTTTAAACTTTTTGGTTATGGTTGGTTGTTCTGAGCCACCTGGGTCAAAGCACACAAAGGCAGCACCCGCAGCGCCGCTTTCTTGTTTGCTGCCATCGGTGTAAATGTTATGTATTTCGTCCGTTTCTTGGTGGTCTAGATTGGATTTTGCCACTCTAAGTGCTGGGTGTAGTAGTTCGCGTACAGGTGTAGGTTGCTCCAGCCTAACATCGTCTGGCAAAAAGTGTGTGGTGTTGGTAAGGCGAGTCTGCTCCACATGATGCACCTCGAGGATTCTGAGGTCAAGCGGCATGAATTGAGCCAGTGCGAGTGCAGCGTTGGTGGACACTGTCCTGAAGGCGCGGATGGCCTTTAACGCGAAGCCTCGCTGCAGGCTGGCCAGCTCCTTGCGTGCACTCTTTTTCATTGCCACTTGACCCCATACTCCCGCGGCGTAGGTGATGATGGGCTCTATGACGTGATGGTAGATCGTGCATGTATTTTCTGGGTGTGTACCCCAGGTTGGCCTTGCGTAAATGCACAATTTTTTATAAATGCGCGTGGCCTTACCAATCACGTATTTTAGATGGCGTTTAAACAAGAGTTTTTCATCGATTATGATACCTAATAATTTGATTTCCGGCACGAATGTCAAGTCCGTGCCGTCCATGTGTAGCTGCACAGACCTGGCCTTCGGCGTGAAAGCTATGGCCTGAGTTTTCGCTGGTCCGAAATTAAGCTTTACTTGAGTTCCCCAGTTACTAATATCTGCCAGGATGGCGTTTGACAATGCCTGCAGCTCCTCTTGTTTGTCGGCAGTGACTACCAAGAGAACATCGTCCGCAAAGGCCTGCATGTGGCAACCCGCTGGCAGCTGCATGTCTAGAGGCGGTTAGGAGCCCCGGGTAAGCCCTCGGAAGGGTACCCCAGGACTCCCAACAGACCCGCGACTACCACTGCGGCCTCACCTAGGGGGCTTTTTGGGGGGGCGTGTGTGAATCCCTCACGTCACGCTGTCGTCTATGAGTTATAATACTAACTAACTAGAGATTGTCGCGTTGTGTGATATGAATAATGAAAATCACCTTATTTAAACAACACCCTCCTTATTAAAGACCAGATATACTACCCCAAAACAACTCCATATATTACGTATCACGTCCTAAGTAGATTTGACACACACGTTTAGTTATTTAATTTCGTCTGACATACAGAATTAAACCGCAGTCTTGTGAGTCGAGACACGTACAACACGCAAGATGTTCTCTCAAATAAATTGGTGAAATCGCTCAGATCTCGCTTAGTACGAGATTAATTTCATAAACACGGGTGTGTTTATATTCCTGAGGTTTTGTGGTAAAATAAGTAATAATCCTATTTCCTACTTATCTTATTAATATCATAACTGCAAAAGTTTGTGAGTATGGATGTTTGTTACTCTTTCACGCTCGAACGGCTGAACGGATCGGGCTGAAAGGATGATGGGCACAAATGTATGGACTCTGGTACACCCCCTCAATCATAATAAATTATATATTTTTGGAAAGCTATTTTCACGTAGATTATCAAGCACTATGGCGCTCATCCAGTTTTATTGTCCGATTTGAACAATGCTGGATCAAAAATTGCATATTTTTATTGATAAAAGAGGAAAACTACTTGATACAATGTTTTTTCGTTAGGTAGAGTCGGCAACAGAGTTATGTGAGCCTCTTTTAATAGCCTCTTTGGAAAGCACGCACGAACAAACCAAAAATGTGTGACAAAACATGAGTCACACAGTGGTTCTCGCATACGCTTACACTAAACAAAAAGGAATTCCGTGACACTCGGAGTTATTATCACGCTTTACTTGGCCGCCCGTCATACGGCAGCAAATGAAACATCAAAAGCAATATTAATCATTTATTAAATATTAACCATCAAGATCGTCCACAATTATAGAATTTAAAAAGAGAGCGGTTTCAGTATAACCCGCATGGCGAGCATAGCCCAAATACCAAATAATTGATATAATATGTGCACATGTACCCACAGTGCGGCGTCCGCTAAGACATGTGCAGTAATATTGAATTATCGTATTACTACTATTCAATAATATGTAGCATAAATATTTCTTTACCCTAACTTGTGACTAGATGCGACCGCGCAAAAGCCACGTATCTTCTTGAATGCCGTATTGCATTATATCTTGTAGCGCCGCTTCTCTATAGGTCTCGATTATGTATATACCATCGTGCAGGTGTTCGCTGCAGTATGATTTGGCAAGTTTTAATTGGTGCCAACAAAATCACATCCCCTTCACTCATCTGTGGAATTCTGGCCCTTACATTTTGAATATTCTGAGGCGTGTATTTCAAAACGGACAACTATTTGGGGTTGGCGGCTATACAATCTTTTTACCTACACTGTCAGAGCTATCCATAGGTGTATCATTCGTCTTTATTGAACACTAGCTGACCCTCGCAACTTCGTTTACGTCACATAAGGTTTGTGAATGGAGAGGTCCTTCTTCATCAGACTCATCAAGCAGCGTGTGAAACGGCCCTGTTTGCTTAATCATAAAAGAGCTTAAAGATTAAGGCTATTCTAAAACAATTCAGTCCCCGCCTTCGGCGCGGACTGAATTATTTTACAATAGTCTTAATCATTAAGCTCTTTTATGATTAAGCCAACACGCCCGTTTAGAATTACCCTCACATTCAAAGAAACCCTTGAATTCTAGGTTTTGCGAAAGTTGAGATGCCTTTAATTCCTGAACTACAAAACCCTCAACATTGAAACTTGTGTGAAACAATCCTTAAAGTACTCCCTTTATAACACCGAAAATATTTTTGGAATCGCATCACGCGTTGAGAAATTACAACTGAAAAACCATTTTATCTTTCATCCCCTCTCCCGCAGGAACCGTGCAAAACTTTGGGATCAAAAGTATTCTAGAACCTTCCTCGGACTATAAGCTTCAAGTGTACCAAGTATCATTTAAATCGGTTCAGTAGTTTCGGCGTGATACTTATTCGGGATACAGACAGACAGACAGACAGACAGACAGACAGACAGACATGAAAAGTTTAAATTACATTTTCGGCTTCAGTATCGATTAGAGAACGCCCTCCAATTAAAATTTTCAAAATATCTTCCATGTACAGATTCTCGACCCTCAACAGTTTTATTATAAGTATATAGAAGATATGCATATGATGTACCAAAATGCCCATCATCCTTTGGTACAGAGATACATTATAGTCTGGAATAACACATAGGCTACTTTTTATTCCGGGAATTAGTTTCTACGGGAACCAATTTAACGCGGGCGAAGCTGCGGGCATTAGCTTTTTTATTTTTTTAACGTGAGGAAATTCCTTCATGGATGCTATGCCGGACTCCTACCGACTAAAAAACCTCACGTAATGCCCAACAGCCTACGGTTAAGCCCTCGGAAGGATATCCCAGGACAATAGCGGGCATTAGCTAGTAATATTAAAAGAAGATGTTTGGATGTTTGTTACTCAATCACGTTTTAAGGGTTGAACAGATTGTGCTGAAATTTCTCTAAATCATAGGTATAGGCTTAAATCTCGAATAACAAATAGGCTACTTGTTAACCGACTTCAAAAAAAGGAGGAGGTTCTCAATTCGTCTGTATGTATTTTTTTTTATGTATGTTAAGCTATATTTCCGTCAATTCATACAGTTCCCAGGTAGTAATTACGGGATTAGCCTAATTAATATAAATACATAGTTGATCGTCCAACGTAATTACTGATACGCATCAACCGCATTCATCACTGGTAGACAATAATCTGTCTTCTATTAATTAACAGTGTAATTAATAATGTAATTATAATTACTAATTGTGCCTCCACGACTGCGCTCGTGGCATGTTTCGAACACCACACGTTATAGTCACGCCTTTATCCCCAAAGGAGTAGGCAGAGGCATAGTATACGTCCACATTTCACCTTATAGTTTATGTCCCACGTAATAGGTGGTGAGCCTATTGCCGTACTGAAAGAGACAGGCGCAGGTTGTAACTGCCCAGTATTAAAATTTTTCAAATTAAAATTTTCATCTGTTTGTCTATCGATCTGTCTTTCTGTGTGTTTGCTACGGCTACCATGGCTCACCACCTATTACGCGGGACAAAATCTAAAGGAAAAATGTGGGCACATAGTACTCTATCCAACCCTTTGGGATCTAGGCGTGACCATATTATTATGTAAATCCGTAACAATAATTTCTCATATAACTCAAACTCAAAATAACTCCCCATCTAAACCCGTGTAACATCAGCAAATAATTACACATTCCAGTCAGCGCCACGTGACAACATCACGCACAGAGCTCAATCTGTGGGCACACTCATGCACTGAATCTTGTCGAGTTTATTGTTTCTGGCATGTTTTTAGAATGGTTTTGGAACGGTCGTGTTGCTCTGTGTTTTGGAAGCAACAAAATTTTGTGTCAAGCCCTACTCGTCGTTATGTTTTGAAGTGAATAGGCAACGAAATTCGAAGACGCATTATAGAAGAATTGTTATTAAGGATTGTTGTAAGTATTAATTTTATGGAGACTTGTTCCCAACAAAATTGGCACAAAATCAGCGTAATTCCCGGACAGACGCGCTTTATCTCCCATTTTTATGGTGTACACTAAATTTATTTACCCGGTCAGTATGATACTTGTCAAGCGTGTTCGGGCCAAAGAATGTTCTAAGCTACTTTCAGTCACGTAAGTCGGTCAATAACCTACAACCTTAGTCATCTTTAGAAACAGCTGTAAGCTATTTACGACAAGTTTTAAAAAAATAACAATCAAATTTCAACAGCCAACAGATCTCTAGTAAGTTTAAAAGACAAATCCGGTACAATAATTTCTCATTCACAAACACAATATGCCTCCCCATTTAAAAACGTATGACATCAGCAAATAATTATTCATTGCAGTCAGCGCCACGTCACAACATCACGCACAGAGCTAAATCTGTGGGCACACTCATGCACTGAATCTTTTGTCGAGTTTATTGTTTCTGTCAAGTTTTTAAAACTGTTTTAGAATGAAAGATTTTTTTCAAACTTCATAGCGTTATTGTTTTGAAACACGTTAGGTATTTTTGAATTGGAGAAAAACAATTGAGTTAACGACACTGTCATGTCACCAGACACTTTTGGTTGTGAGTAAGTTTCGATAGCTAAATTGGTAAAAGTGTCTAGCCTGCCATGCCAGAAGATGCAGGTTCGAATCCTGCTCATGATTGTAATTTTTTCCCATTAAATTTAAGAAGGGTGTAGTGGGGGCCCTACCAACACCATCGGGCCCAAGTCAACCTCACGTGCAAGCTCGTGCACCTGCTGAACAACGGACGAGGCTCTGACGGCGGCGGTCCATTTCAACACGGCGATGGGCTCACCACCTGTCACGTGGGACCGAATTGTACACGGTGAAATGTGGGCCGGTATAGGTCTCTGCCTACCCCTTCGGGGATAAAGGCGTGAGTATATGTATGTATGTATGTAAATTTAAGAATGATTAATATTTTTTCTCGTTAAATTTTAGAGCACAGCAGGCAGTCACAGCCTGCGCCTGTCCATTCCAATACGGCTGTGAGGCTCACCATCTATAACGTGGGACAAATTCTGAAAACTGTGAAACTCCTTTGGGGATAAAGGCGTGACCTTATTATGTAGATCCGTAACAATAATTTCCCATTCACAAACACAATATACCTCCCCATCGAAACCCGTGTGACATCAGCAAATAATTACACAATCCAGTTAGCGCCACGTGACTACATCACGCACAGAGCTCAATCTGTGGGCACACTCATGTACTGAACCTTGTCGAGTTTATTGTTTCTAGCATGTTTTTGTAATGGTTTTGGAACGGTCGCGTTGCTCTGTGTTTTGGAAGCAACAAAATTTTGTGTCAAGCTTACGCATCGTTTTGTTTTGAAATGAAGCAACGAAATTCGAAGACGCATTATAAAAGAATGCTGTTATAAAGGATTTTTGTACAAATTTTTATGGACACTTGTCCCCAACAAAATTGGCACAAAACCAGCGTAATTTCCGGACATACGTTCACTTTCTCCCACTTTTATGGTGTACACTAAATTTATTTACCGGGCAGTATGATACTTGGCAAGCGTGTTTGGGCCAAAGAATGTTCTAAGCTACTTTAGTCACGTAAGTCGGTCAATAACCTACAACCTTAGTCATCTTTAAAAACAGCTGTAAGCTATTTACGACGAGTTTAAAAAAAATAACAATCAAATTTCAACAGCCAACGGATCTCTAGTAAGTTTAAAAGACTAATCCGGTACAATAATTTCTCATTCACAAACACAATATACCTTCCCATTTAAAAACGTGTGACATCAGCAAATAATTATACATTCCAGTCAGCGCCACGTGACAACATCACGCACAGAGCTAAATCTGTGGGCACACTCATGCACTGAATCTTGTCGAGTTTATTGTTTCTGTCAAGTTTTTAAAACTGTTTTGGAATGAGAGATTTTTTTCAAACTTCATAGCGTTATTGTTTTGAAACACGTTAGGTATTTTTGAATTGGAGAAAAACAATTGAGTTAACGACACTGTCATGTCACCAGACACTTTTGGTTGTGAGTAAGTTTCGATAGCTAAATTGGTAAAAGTGTCTAGCCTGCCATGCCAGAAGATGCAGGTTCGAATCCTGCTCATGATTGTAATTTTTTCCCATTAAATTTAAGAAGGGTGTAGTGGGGGCCCTACCAACACCATCGGGCCCAAGTCAACCTCACGTGCAAGCTCGTGCACCTGCTGAACAACGGACGAGGCTCTGACGGCGGCGGTCCATTTCAACACGGCGATGGGCTCACCACCTGTCACGTGGGACCGAATTGTACACGGTGAAATGTGGGCCGGTATAGGTCTCTGCCTACCCCTTCGGGGATAAAGGCGTGAGTATATGTATGTATGTATGTAAATTTAAGAATGATTAATATTTTTTCTCGTTAAATTTTAGAGCACAGCAGGCAGTCACAGCCTGCGCCTGTCCATTCCAATACGGCTGTGAGGCTCACCATCTATAACGTGGGACAAATTCTGAAAACTGTGAAACTCCTTTGGGGATAAAGGCGTGACCTTATTATGTAGATCCGTAACAATAATTTCCCATTCACAAACACAATATACCTCCCCATCGAAACCCGTGTGACATCAGCAAATAATTACACAATCCAGTTAGCGCCACGTGACTACATCACGCACAGAGCTCAATCTGTGGGCACACTCATGTACTGAACCTTGTCGAGTTTATTGTTTCTAGCATGTTTTTGTAATGGTTTTGGAACGGTCGCGTTGCTCTGTGTTTTGGAAGCAACAAAATTTTGTGTCAAGCTTACGCATCGTTTTGTTTTGAAATGAAGCAACGAAATTCGAAGACGCATTATAAAAGAATGCTGTTATAAAGGATTTTTGTACAAATTTTTATGGACACTTGTCCCCAACAAAATTGGCACAAAACCAGCGTAATTTCCGGACATACGTTCACTTTCTCCCACTTTTATGGTGTACACTAAATTTATTTACCGGGCAGTATGATACTTGGCAAGCGTGTTTGGGCCAAAGAATGTTCTAAGCTACTTTAGTCACGTAAGTCGGTCAATAACCTACAACCTTAGTCATCTTTAAAAACAGCTGTAAGCTATTTACGACGAGTTTAAAAAAAATAACAATCAAATTTCAACAGCCAACGGATCTCTAGTAAGTTTAAAAGACTAATCCGGTACAATAATTTCTCATTCACAAACACAATATACCTTCCCATTTAAAAACGTGTGACATCAGCAAATAATTATACATTCCAGTCAGCGCCACGTGACAACATCACGCACAGAGCTAAATCTGTGGGCACACTCATGCACTGAATCTTGTCGAGTTTATTGTTTCTGTCAAGTTTTTAAAACTGTTTTGGAATGAGAGATTTTTTTCAAACTTCATAGCGTTATTGTTTTGAAACACGTTAGGTATTTTTGAATTGGAGAAAAACAATTGAATTAACGACACTGTCATGTCACCAGACACTTTTGGTTGTGAGTAAGTTTCGATAGCTAAATTGGTAAAAGTGTCTAGCCTGCCATGCCAGAAGATGCAGGTTCGAATCCTGCTCATGACTGTAAATTTTTTCCCATTAAATTTAAGAATGATTAATATTTTTTCTCGTTAAATTTTAGAGCGCAGCAGGCAGTCACAACCTGCGCCTCACCATTTCAACACGGCTATGAGGCTCACCGTCTATAACGTGGGACAAATTCTAAAAACTGTGAAACTCCTTCGGGGATAAAGGCGTGACCTTATTATGTGGATCCGTAACAATAACTTCCCATTCGCAAACACAATATACCTCCCCATCTAAACCTGTGTGACATCAGCAAGCAATTACACATTCCAGTCAGCACCACGTGACAACATCACGCACAGAACTAAATCTGTGAGCACACTCATGCACTGAATCTTATCGAGTTTATTGTTTCTGGGGTGTTTTAATGGTTTTAGAATCAACTGACTATTATGTTAAGGCTTTAGATCGCTCTTCCTTTGAAGAGGCATTTTTAAATTGAGGAATAAAATTGAACTCGCGAAATCTTCATGTTACTCGACACTGTTGGATGTACATAAGTAGGTTTTGATAGCTAAAATTGGTAAAAGTGTCTAGCCTGGCATCCCAGAAGATGCATGCAGGTTTGAATCCTGCACATGGCTGATTATTTTGCCCCATTAAATTTAAGAGCACAGCAGGCAGAGACAATCTTCCTATCCATTGCAATAAGCAAATACGGCTCGCCACCTATCATGTGGGAACTTCTTAAAAAGGTGAAACCCCTTTGGGGATAAAGGCGTAACCATAATCAATAATTTTATGCATAATTACATGTAAATTTAAGATAGATTTTCTAGCGATGCCCTGACACAACTCTTTGTACCACTATTTCCCAATAATAGTCACGCCTTTCACAAAAATATACTTTGATTCTCCAACAAAAGTGTGTTTAGGCGAACAAACGTACATACGAGTCAACAAGACGACAATAACAACAAACGCTCGCTAAAATTTACAATCGAAACATACACGTCAAAGGGATAAAAGTGTGGCGTAAGGTATAAGTGAAAGCGATTTAAAAAAAGTACTTATGTATTTTTATTATTTATACTATTTTTCATTCATCAAATTCAAATTCAATTCGAACAAAATGATTTTAAACTTTAAAGTAATTGGCTTGATTCGAATTTTGAATACCTTCTTTTTTTTTGTTGCTAGCCTTGCGCTGTAATTTGAGTTTCAAGCTAGTTGAAGTAAAACTTCTTTAGGCGCGACTAGGCAGTAACTCAGATTTTTTTCTGACGGAAGTAACGCTATTTGAATTTCGAATAGCGGAAACCACGTTTCTGTTATTCAATATTCGAATGAATATATTATTATAACATTTGATGCCGTCAATCGCAAAGAAGTTTTACTTCAATCGCGCGTAAAGGTTACACACACACACACTTTTTAACCATTCACTTTTAGTCTGTTACCTAAAAAAAAATACTGTCCGTACGTTCAAATTTAATAAATATCTGAACTTAATAACTAAAATGGAAAAAAGCTTCATGCTACGGTATTTATCAAATTCCGTTCGAACCTCTAGCAATAAGATAGACAATTCTTAGGCTGTTTCTGGGGATAGCCTTCCGAGGGCTTACACGGGGCTCCCAACCTTAGGCAGTCGATAGGCAACGAGTGGTTTTTAGTGGATAAGAGCCTGGCATACCATCCACGACGGATTTTCCTCACGTTAAGAAAAAAAAAAGCTGTTTCTGAATTCTATTTTCCACCCGCTATCCTCTCCCTAAGTGAGGCCGCAGTGGTAGCCGTAGGTCTGTAGGGAGTCCTGGGGTATCCTTCCGAGGGCTTACCCGGGGCTTCCAACCGTAGGCTGTTAGGCAGGATACGTGAGGTTTTTTAGTCGGTTTCTACCGACTAAAAATCCGGCATAGCATCCATGAGGATTTTCCCTCACGTAAAAAAAAAACCGCTATCCTCTTCTAACTCAAACCAACCACCAAATACACTCGCCTATGCAAATTTCAACCCTCTAGCGTACAACTCCAATTTGTCAACCCTAACCTGCTCCTTCGTTTTTTAACACAGCTTTTAAAAATAATAAACAATCTGTGGTCTGCATAAGTGTTTGAATAAGATAAACCAGCCAAGTGCGAGCTGGACTCGCGCACAGAGGGGGCAAAAAAACGCGTTTCTTGTATCAGAGCCTGTCTTAATCCCCTCTTTTTTTCTCTCATTTTAGTATGTGTTGTTACAGCGACAATAGGAAAACATAATCAGTAAAAATTTCACCTCTCTATCTATCACGGTTCCTGAGATACAGCTTCGTGACGGACAGACAGACGGACAACAAAGTCTCATTAATAGGGTCCCGCTTTTACTCTTTGGGTACGGCACCCTAAAAAGGCTTGAATGTGTACAAATGGGGGCCTCATCACTAAGATCAATTTCTTATAAGCTTCTTCTTTATTCCAAAAAGGTGGCAGACAAGCATACGGTCTACCAGATGTACCTACTGGACAATTTAGGCTACTTTTGAATGGAAATGTATATTCTAAATTGTCATAAAAATCCAATGTATACATACATACATATGGTCACGCCTTTATCCCCGAAGGGGTAGGAAAAGCCATATTATGTGTTCACATTTCATCTAATTAGAATTTCTCCCATGTAACAGGCGGTGAGCCGTATTGCCGTGTTAAGATGGACAGGCGCAAATTGTGACTGCCTGCTGTTGAAAATTATCAAGCCGCCTATTAACGGCGCGGGGAGCAACGCACCGTGCCGCAGCACTTAAGGCCACGGCAGGGGTTGCTCAGGTCGTGGGTCGAATTCGGCGGCTGGGTCTTGAGGTCGCCCTTCACAAATCCGAGGCTCTGTGCTTCCACGGACCTCGGATGGGGCCACCTGCGGGATCCAGCCTACAGGTGGGGGGCGTCAGCATCGGCATCGAGCCCTCGATGAAGTATCTGGGGCTCGTACTCGATGGCCGGTGGAACTTCGGACATCATTTCCGAAGTTTGGTCCCAAAACTGAGGGGAGCATCGGCCGCACTCGCGCGGCTGATGCCCAACATCAGGGGACCCAACGCTCCCTACAGGAGGCTGTACCTTGGGATCGTGCGAAGCATGGCCCTGTACGGGGCTCCCGTATGGGCGGAGACCCTGACGGCCAGCAATGAGGCTAGACTGATGAGCCCGCAGAGAGTGATGGCCGTCAGGGTGATAAGAGGATACCGCACGATCTCCGGTGAGGCGGCATGTCTCCTAGCCGGGACCCCTCCATGGGACCTGGAAGCGAGAGCCCTTGCGTCACTGTTCAGATGGCGCAAGGAGGCGCTGGAGCGGGGCCAAAGGCCTGCGTCTCGAGAAATCGAGGCCCAGCGGACCCTGCTCCACCAGGAAACCCTGGAGACATGGAAGATGCGACTTGAGCAACCAAAGGGGGGATTCGCCACAATCGCGGCCGTCAGACCGGTCATGGACGAGTGGCTGGAGAGAAGACACGGTGCTCTCTCCTACCGGTTGACACAGATGCTTGCCGGGCACGGTAGCTTCGGTAGGTATCTGTGGCGAAAACACCGGGAAACCACGGCCGAATGTCAGCACTGCGAGGACCGCAGCGATGACACGGCGCTCCACACGCTGGTGGAGTGCACGGCGTGGGCACAACAGCGACAGGTCCTCGTAGTGGGTCTGGGCGTGGACACTCTCTCGCTTGAGGCCATGGTGCGAGCCATGCTCTCCAGCGGGAGTAAGTGGGACTGCGCCGCCTCTTTCTGCGAGCAGGTCATGCTCGCGAAGGAGGTGGCGGGCCGGGTGCGGGAGAGAACTCTCCCACCCAAGTTCCGCAGTCGGCGGCCTGGGCGCCGCCGACGTGTCTTCGCCGAGGACTATCGGCCTCCATGACCGAGGGTCTGAGGACGGTGAGAGGACCGCTCACCGTCCTTACAGAAGCAGGCCCATGACGGCAGCGTGACGTGAGCACTCACGCACGCCCCCCCCCCTTAGAAGCGGGGTCACACCCGAAACCCCCCATAGACGCGGGATTGCACCCGAACCACCCCCTGGGCGAGGCCGCATTGGCGGCCGTAGGTCTGTTGGGAGTCACGGGACATCCTTCCTGAGGGCTTACCCGGGGCTCTCAACCATAGGCTGTTGGGCGTTACGTGAGGTTTTTTAGTCGGTAAGAGTCCGGCATAGCATCCTAGGAGGAATTTCCCTCACGTTAAAAAAAAAAAAAAAAAAAAAAAGCCGCCTATTAAGGCCTTTATTTTAGCTTCACGACTGTCATTTTACTGGCAACCGGAACCAACAGATTAATATGCCTTCCGAAGCAAGGAAACGTTCAAATAAATGTCATAAATTGGTCACATGGATGGTCACCCAGCCAAGGACTGGCCATAGTGAAAGTTGCTAACTGCAGTGATCGTTTACAGAACACTGAGTCCGCGGGGCCACGAGCGCTTTACCAATATATGTATGAAGAATATGAGTAGGTAAGTAAATGAGTGTCTAGTCTTGACTAACCTTTTCAAAGTAGGTAGCGTTGTCATGATACTGGTCTGTAAGCTCCGGGTCTTCTGTTGAAATATTATGGCCGTGTCTGTGTGCGAGTATGTACGATACCTGTAACAAATAAATAGGCACAAGGTTTACATTTGCTGCCATACAGTTCTGAAGATGCCTCGTGTGTAGGCGAAACACGTGTCGACTTTCAGGGTCGGCAGCGCGAGTGTGGCGCCTCTGATGTTGCAAACGTTCATAGCAAACGAAACTACAATAACACCGTGCGCTTTTTACAAAATAATTATTTACATTAGAAAACACACCTCTCAAAGTTATTAAAAATCATCGAAATAGCAGAAATAATCGAATTGACAAAGGTAATTTCGATGATTTCAGAGGTTTTTTCGCAAGTAAATAATTATTTTGTAAAAAGCGCACGGTGTTAAAGTAGTCACAATTTGGTTCAGGTTCCATTTTAGTGTCATTTCATGAAGTAAGTAAATATTTCCAAAATCCTAAAATGTCTTTTTGTGCATTTTGCGGACGCGCCCCTTTACAATCTCAATTCAATCTCATAATAATATCAGTTTGGCGAGTCATGTGGGAGAACAATTTTTGTAACGCTCATTTTGATAAAAAAAAATCTGGAGGGTACAAGTAATTTTCCTATCCCACATTCAAAATTCCTTTGCTGAAGAGTTCGGTTCGTCATTCCTCCCATACAATTAGTTGTGGTTATCCGCAACTGTTGTGAGTTAGGATTGAGGAAATCGAGGGTTTGAGGCGGGTTCCTCTCGCTCCCCTTCTTTATTATAATTCTAGGATTCATTTCCGCCACGTAATGCCTGATTCCATTAGTTATTAGCAAACTCTTTATAATATTAGTATAAATATACTCATGGGAACTGGAGAGGTGGTGCAAGGGAGTGCACTTGCACCACCATGGCAATGGGAAAAATGTTCTGGCATGCAGGCATAGAAGAAAAAAACTGGTCATACAAATTTAAAAAAAAATTTGGATGCAGATGCACCTCTTGCGAGTAATCCTAATGACAAGCATATTTAAGCTGATAGCATATGCATGGCCCTGCCCATGCCCATCAAATCAGCCCAAAGCAGTCTACTGCTGGACGTAGGCCTCTCCCAAAATACGCCACAATACACGGTCCTGCGCCTTCCGCATCCAGTCCCAGCCAGCGGCCTTTCTCAGGTCATCGATCCATCTGGTGGGGGTTGTCCAGCCCCACGTGTACCATGTCGCGGTGTCCACTCCAGAAACCGTTTGCTCCACCGACCATCGGTTCTCCTATAGATGTAGCCAGCCCACTGTCACTTCAAAACTCTGTTAGCTATGTCGACCACTCTGGTTCTCTGGCGGATAACATCGTTCCGGATCTTATCCCTCAGATACATCCCAAGCTCGTTCCATTGCTCGCTGCGCAACTTTGAGGGCATGAACTAGCCTAACTGTAAGTAAGCCTATGAATATACTATCAGCTTATGCAATAGGATCTGGACAATTTGACATTTATACAAAGAAAACATTCAAACTCTGAAACTGTATACAATAAGCATACCAAAATAACATTACAGATTAACGTCACAATAAAAAATGTTGCATTAAAAGTTATTCTTATATACAGCCTGCTCTAAAAATAAACAAGAGGTATCAACCCGGGAATAGAGCTGGGGTCAGTCGGATTAATGTACCGTAAGGTGCCCACTGAGCCGGAAAATGTTGCACTCCCACGTCCGATAACTATATTTTTATGTTATTTCTTTTATATAACTTTGATATAAATAGATATAGCCATATATAGGTATGGCCGTTATTCGCAGAAGCTGACATTTTCACCTTTTAGATTCTGTCCCACGTAAGAGCTGATGAGCTTATTGACCTGTTATAATGGACAGGACGCTGTTGAAATTTTTCAATATGCATATTGATACGCGTCCATCCCTGAAGGGGTAGGCAAAGGCATAGTATACGCTCACACTTCACCTTTTAGATGTTTTGACTGCCTCTGTGGCGCAGTCAGCTGTGATACCGCCTGCGGCGCTGGAGGTCGTGGGTTCGATTCCCACCGGAGACAAATATTTGTGTGACCCATAAATGTTTGTCTCAAGAGTCTGGGTGTTTCTATGTACTTAAAATATGTATGTACTTATTTAAAAGTTTATAAGTATTAATATCCGTGGTTTGATACCCATAACACAAGCAGGTTATTCCTAGCTTACTTTGGGATCAGATAGCGTTGTGTGAAGTGACCGAGAATATTTATTTATTTATTTCCCAGCTGTTGATAGATGCAGGCGCAGGTTGTGACTACCTTTGTTAACTTTTTGAGCTGCCTATAGGCTTTTAATTTGGCTTAACAACTGTACTGTTGCTGACAATCGAAGACAACAATTGCAAAAGTTACTGAAATGATCAGCCTTCCAAGGACCAGCCAGAGAGAAGTGGTAGTAGTCATTGTTTATAGAACACTGTGTCTGCAAGGCTTCGGAGAGCTTGAAAATCTTAGAGATATCTCTCCAAGAGCTTGCCCAGGGCTCCCTACCGTAGGTAGTAGGTAGGATCCTGTTGCTTTTAGTCGGTAAGAGACGGCATAGTATCCATGCCACTTCGCCCAACACAATCGGCCTTAATGACCAGAGACTGAGGACGGTGAGGGGGCTACCCACCGTCCTTACAGAAGCAGGCCCTAGACGAAAACGTGACGACGTGAGGGATTCACGCATGCCCTCCTTAGAAGCGGGATTACATCCGAATAACCCCCCAAAGACCCGAAGAGAAAGATGGAACCCGAACCCTCTCTAGGTGAGCCCGCAGTGGTAGCTGTAGGTCTGCTGGGAGTCCTGGGGTATCCTTCCGAGAGCTTACCCGGGGCTCCCAACCGTAGGCTGTTAGGTAGGATATGTGTGGTTTTTAGTCGGCAGGAGTCCGGCATAGCATTCCTTGAGGATTTTACTCACGTTAAAATATAAACATTCATGATGGATTTTCTTTTTTCTTTGAGATCTTTTTGTTTAAAGCTTTTTTTCTTTTCTTTTCTGCGATATTAATACAACAATAATTACAATTTCATAAACTCAAAAATCTACAGAACAAGTTCGAAACAAATGTTCAACTTATTGTTTTCAAATCTATTTTAAACTCTAAAACAACAATTCTTCAAACCGATAACCCTCAATAACATCTGAAATCGGTTCCACAATATTGAAATAATGAAACAACTGAATAATAGATTCAATTAACTGAATTGTGTACAAAGTTTCAAATGTTTTACTGTTTTACTCGTCGATTCAAAGTAGGTTAAATTTTGTAGAATAATAAACGTTTTTCTTTACTGTTTAGTATCTATCTATACTAATATTATAAAGCTGAAGAGTTTGTTTGTTTGTTTGTTTGTTTGTTTGTTTGTTTGTTTGTTTGTTTGTATGGTTGAACGCTAGGATCTCAGGAACTACATACTGGTTGGATTTCAAAAATCCTTTACAGTTTGATAGTCCATTTCTTGAGGATGGCTGTATGCTATATAACATCACGCTAAGACGAATAGGGGCAAAGCAGCAATCAATAATGTTTCGAAAACGGGGAATATTTTTTGCCGCCTGAGAGCTTTCGAGGCGTACGCTGCGTAAATTGTTAAAGATACGTAAAAATAGTGTATTACAATTTTGTTTCTCTTAAAAAGTTCTAAAAAAAAGTCCGCGGCCGCATATGTCTATCTCTTAAGGTTCGCTCACAATATTATAAAACTGAAGAGTTTGTTTGTACTAGGATCTCAGAAACTACTGGTTGCATTTCAAAAAATATTTTACAGTTTAATAGTACATTTATTGAGGATGGCTAATAGTCTAAGAGCCAGCGGCCCCCAGGCATTCGGTAAAGTATAAAAGCTGTAAGTTTCTCAATGTATATCCCCAACACAGGTAAGAACGAACCCCGTCTATGAAACTTGGGTCGCGGTGGCTTTCGCCGGTATCAGGTAGTAAAGGTGTGTAAAATTGTGTGTTAAATTTGTTAAAGTATAAAACTCAGTTTTTACATATTTTACTTATAATAATCCTAAAAGTCACCTTGTCGAAAGCCAGACACTTCGTACGGTTGCAACCCTCTGCCAGACACCCTTAAAGTATATTTCATTATTACTATACTTACGGTATAGTATAAAAGCTGCAATTTATATATGTTATTTGGAGAACTATCAAATGATGTTTTCTCAATAGCCAGACAGTTTCAGTAGTTCCTTAAAAAGTTAAAGTCTAATGTAGGTGCGAGCGCGAGGGATATTATGTGTCAGCGGGTGCGAGTGAAATACCGCTTTCGGTCCACTGCGACGTTTTATTGCGCATCAGCTGTCATTAATAGTGTACTAGATGATGCGCGCGGCTTCGCCCGCGTGAAAATCGTTACCCGTTCCCGCTTCCCGTGGGAACATTTTCCCGGGATGAAAAGTCTATGTGTTATTCCAGATTATAAGCTATCTCTGTACCAAATTTCAGTCAAATCCGTTCAGCCGTTAGAGCGTGATTGAGTAACAAACATCCAAGTATCCAAACATCTTCACAAACTTTCACATTTATAATATTAGTAGGAAGTAGGACAATGAGAACTATTTTCTAGATTTACTATGAAAATTCACTATGACCAATAACTAAGAATCAACGAATAAATGTTTAGAAAATTCTTTTATAAAATTTTTGTGTTTAGGAATCATTAAATTAACACTCCAATAATATACTTAAATAATTATTTTAATAATAGTTATTGGAATAATATAATTAATCTAATACCTACAATAATTAATGGAAAAATATTTCGAAGATATTCTATGACTCGTGGTCGTCGATATCTTGAGTGTCCTCATCACCGCTGCTCCAATCTGTGGGTTGGTCCTTATCAGTATCCTCTTCTTCGCCCATAGGGTCCCATTTTTATCCTTTAGGTACGCAACCAAAATAAGGAAAAATTAAAGCGCTCATGGCCCCGCGGACTCAGTGTTCTGTAAACTGTCACTGCAGTAAGCAACATTTACTATGGCCGGATATGGATGGGTGACCACCACGTGGACCACTTTGTGATTTGTGATATTTATTAACGAGCGTTTCCGTGCTTCTGAAGGCATGATAAGCCGTTGGTCCCGGTTGTCAGTAAAATGATAGTCGTTAAGCCAAATTGAAAGCCTAATGGGCGGCTTAAAAAATTTCAACTGTGAGTCGTCACAACCTGCGCCCCGGTCGGCAGCGCGTGTGTAGCTCCTCTGGTGTTGCAAACGTCTATAGGCTACGGTTACCAACCTTCCGGTGGGCCGTAAGCTTGTCTGCCACCTAAGTAGTATAAAAAAAAACCTTGGATCCAGCTCTTCACCCAACTGAATCTGAAACTGGCGAAGAAGACGATATTGATAACGACCAACCCACAGATTGGAGCAGCGGTGATGAGGACACTCAAGATATCGACGACCACGAGTCATAGAATATCTTCGAAATATTTTTCCATTAATTATTGTAGGTATTAGATTAATTATATTATTCCAATAACTATTATTAAAATAATTATTTAAGTATATTATTGGAGTGTTAATTTAATGATTCCTAACCACAAAAACTTTATAAAAGAATTTTCTAAACATTTATTCGTTGATTCTTAGTTATTGTACATAGTGAATTTTCATAGTAAATTTAGAAAATAGTTCTCATTATACACAATAAATGACAGCTGATGCGCAGTAAAACGTCGCAGTGGACCGAACGCGGTATTTCACTCGCACCCGCTGACACATAATATCCCTCGCGCTCGCACCTACATTAGACTTTAACTTTTTAAGGAACTACTGAAACTGTCTGGCTATTGAGAAAACATCATTTGATAGTTCTCCAAATAACATATATAAATTGCAGCTTTTATACTATACCGTAAGTATAGTAATAATGAAATATACTTTAAGGGTGTCTGGCAGAGGGTTGCAACCGTACGAAGTGTCTGGCTTTCGACAAGGTGACTTTTAGGATTATTATAAGTAAAATATGTAAAAACTGAGTTTTATACTTTAACAAATTTAGCACACAATTTTACACACCTTAACTACCTGATACCTGCGAAAGCCACCGCGACCCAAGTTTCGTAGACGGGGTTCGTTCTTATCTGTGTTGGGGACATACATTGAGAAACTTACAGCTTTTATACTTTACCGAATGCCTGGGGGCCGCTGGCTCTTGCTCTATAATGGCGGTATAACATCACGCTAATGCGAATAGAAGTGGAGCAGCCATAAATAATGTTTCGAGAACGGGGAAAATTTATTTCTTTTGAGAGCTTACACTGCGTACGTTGCGTAAATGGTTAAAGTTACGTAAATATTTTGTGTAACAAAAATGTTCCCCTTTAAAAGTTACAAAAAAGTGTCCTCAACAGCATATGCCTATCTTTTAAGGTTCAAAGTTTTGAAGTATGAGCGACGCGACGGGAGTAGGTAAACATGGTCTGCAGTGGTAGCCAATCAGACGGGGTGTAATAAAATGGGGGTTAATAATAAAAAAAATACGATTCCTTCTCTAATTAATCGAGAGGAACTTCGTTCCATCCGGGTGTCCCTTGACACCTCTCAAGTTTTTTCTTTTTATGTATAACTAGCTGACCCGCGCAACTTCATTTGCGTCACTTATTAGAGTGTATAGAATGTATATCACCCGTTTCCGTCGCATTTTTGAATTCATTTGTTACAAAAAATGTGATAAACGAAGAACCGCTCGACCGATTTTGTGCAAAGTTCACATAAACCGTCTACTAAATAGTCCGAACAAAGCCTAAACATTTGGTTTGCATAGGTGAGCCCGTTCTTGACTTATAAAATTATACAACGAAAATAGTGGTATTGATTTTTATATATATAGATAGATTATATTAATTACTGTACGTTTGTCTAGCGAAAACTCGAGAATAGCTACACCAATTGAGCTTATTTTGGTTTTGATACTCATATGAAAGTCCGGAAAATGCGACTGTCGTGCTGAGGTCTCGGATTTGAATAGTCGGATAAGTTAAGAAAATGTAAGTTGACTGGACCTTATAGCACAAAATGAAACTGTCCCAGTTTGAGGACGAGACGGTGTCTGAGAATTTCTGCGTGGAAATAAAACAGGGATTTATAAATGAGTTGATCGCTCCTCACTTAAATTAACTAGGCGCTGTTTAAAACGTCACTAGTTGTGTAAATTAAATAGTTAATCATTTTTTCGTATTACTAAACGACTGTAGCTTGTATTTCATGGGTAATTAGTAATTAAATACTATTTTGAAAAGAGTGGCCGTGAGTTTTACTGCCATGTTAATTTATGAGTCTCACAGGCTCTGCCTACCTATTGATTTACTAAATTTGGCAGAAAATATAAATGTAGAATCAAAAATTTGGAGGTTCATAAGTTTTACTTCATGATCTATACCTACTAGCTGATGCCGCGTGATGCGTAAAATTTGTTCCCCTTTCCACTTCCCATAGGAACTTATTTCCGGGATAAAAAGTAGCCTATGTGTTATTCCAGACTATAATGTATCCCTATACCAAATTTCAGTCAGATCCGTCCAGCCATTTGAGCCTGAAAGAGTAACAAACATCCACACATGCACACTCATAAACTTTCGCATTTATAATATTAGTAAGATGATTAAAGATATTTTCATTGTCACATTTATTTTTGTGTTAGATACTTACATATTAGCTAAAACCAATTCCGTTTTCACTATTAGCGTGAATATTCTCCACATTCTATTTCAGCTAGCTAAAACAGCGCAAAGAGAAAACAAAATAGAGGTTTTAGACGTTCGTTTATAGCCATTTTCCTGCTCAAAGTGTTTTAGCCACTATTAGGTTAATGAAACTATTTTAGACGATTATTTTCTAATAGATTAAAACCGTTTAGGAGATCATTAACTTAAACTGTTTAGTTATAATAATACATACATACGTAATTAGTGTCACGCCTTTACCACTGTAGGGTTAGGCAGCGGTTATATGCCAACATTTCACATTTCCAAAATTTGTCCCATGTGGTGAGTCGTATTGCCGTGTTGATATGGAGAGGCGCAGGTTGTGACTGCTTGTTGTTGAAATTTTTCAAGCCGGCTTCTAGGCCTTTCCTTTGGTTTAACGAATGCCATTTTACTGGCAACCAGACCAACGGCTTAACGTGCCGTCCAAAACACGGAAATGCCCGTAAATAACTGTTACAAAGCGGTAACGCGATGATGGTGACCCATCCAAGGACCGGCCATAGTAAAAATTGTTTCTGCAGTGATAGTTTTACAGAACACTGAGTCCGCGGGGTCACGTGCGCTTCTTTGTTATAATAATAATAATGCTAAACTTCTAATCGTACTTATTATCAGAGAAGTTTCCAAAAAAATGTATGCCTTGGGCTATGTCAGAAGTGGAAACGGGAACTAATTTGACACGGGTGAAGCCGCGAACTGCATTTAGTTTATTACTAGCTGATGCCCGCAGCTTCGCCAGCGAAAAATGTTGTTCCCGGTCCCTGCTTCCCACGGGAACTTATTCCCGGGATAAAAAGTAGCCTATGTGTTATTCCAGTTTATAATTTATCTCTGTACCAAATTTCAGTCTGATCCGTTTAGCCGTTTGAGCGTGAAACAGTAACAAACATCCACACTTACAAACTTTCACATTTATAATCTTACTTCTAACTAATATTATAAATGCGAAAGTTTGTGAGTGTGGATGTTTGTTACTCTTTCACACTCAAACCGCTGAACAGGTCAGGCTGAAATTTGTTACAGAGATACATTATAGTCTGAAATAACACATAGGGTACTTTTTATCCCGGGAATAAGTTCCCACGGGAACAAATTTTACACGGACGAAGCTGCGGGCATCTGCTATTAAGATATTATTTGTCTTTGATTCATGTCAGTTGATGTCCAAATAGGTTAGTACTCAGATACTCAACTCAATAGAAAGCTTAATCATTTCCGTTACCATAGCAACGGTACCACAGCAACCGCCCTAGCTACCAAATATTTATTCAATAAATAGTGCTTTTACTTCCACGAAATTGTGTCTTCTATCGAAAATGGTGATTCTTCTAGTTAAAAGAGGTGACGAAAACCAGTTCCTTTATGAAACGGATGTCGAAAAGGAAGTAGATGAAGTAGTTAAAGATATTACTGCGATTTTCAATGGGAGGCTGAAAATAACTCGAATGTCCTATGAGATTGAAGAGTTGTGGAAGCATGGAACGTTTCTGCCTCCAGAAATGCAAGGGCTGAATGAAGACCAGGTAATTATTATTTATTTTTTATTTTTATTTTATTGGAAAACACACAGTTTCTTATCATCTATGTAGTTTACATAATCACATTTGAGAAACCATTAATTAGTTTTCGCATTTTGAAACTAGGTATAAGAACTTATGTTTATACTATACTCATGCTTATCGTTCAGATATTACGTAAAAGTATACAATCTAAGTCTGCCAATATTAAACACCATACTTACAATTTAAAAGCCTACGTTTTAGAGTTTCCCTGATTCGGGCTAAATAGGGTTGAGCTCGACAGTACCTACTTATGATACACCAAACCAATTCTCAGACAGTGCACACCTTAATTTTCGTGGAGCCATTGTGAATAAATCAAAATCAGGTAAATTTAAACTATTGATTAGTTTAGGCGATCTGCTGAAAAAAGCATTACGCCTATAATTAGTGCCACAATGAGGGACATGGAGAAAGTTCTGGTTGGGATGCCGGCGAGTTCTCGTGGGCACCACAAGACCTATATTGGAAAGAAGTTCCGAGGAATCAATTTCTGACTGTGCTATTTTGACAAAAGTAGTTATATCAGCTATGTTCCTTCTTACATACAGAGGTAACATGTGTTGTCTCCTACATCTGGACATGTAATTGTCATCAAAAGTCTTGCACTTGTACTGCAAAAACCGCATGAACCTTCTTTGTATCAATTCTAACCTATTAATGTAGATATCATACTGCGGATTCCAAATTTGAGAACAATACTCAAGTATGCTGCGCACGTAAGAGCAATAGAGAATTTTAACTATTTTAATACTATGAAATTGAGAACTTGACCTAATAATAAATCCTAACGCTTTATTTGCCCTTGTGGCTATATTATCAATATGTGACTCATAGGTAAGTTTAGAATCATGGGTGACACCCAAGTCACGCACTTCATCAACCCTCAAGAGATTCTGGCCGTTGATTTGGTATGCAAAATGTATGGGCTGTAGTTTACGAGTAAAGGTTATATTGTAACATTTTGCTACATTGATATCTAGTTTATTGCGCTTGCAATAGCTTTCAAATCTTATCAAGTCCTCTTGCATAAGATAACAATCCATAAGGTCTTTAATATGTTTATATATCTTCATATCATCTGCGTATAAAATGCATTTACTATGCAAGAAACAAGACGTCACGTCATTGATAAATATGTTGAACAGCAGAGGACCTAAAAGCGATCCCTGAGGGACTCCCGAAGGCACGTAACTCCAGGAAGACGAGTAACCGTTTAGTACCACCGCTAGAGAACGATTTTCTATATAAGAAGTAAACCACCTGTATAAGTTTCCATGTATTCCTGCATTAGAAAGCTTTCGTAAAAGCACGCTGTGGTCAATACGGTCGAAACATTTTTGATAATCTGTGAAAATGCAATCCACTTGCCCCCCCTCATCCATATGCTCAGTGACAAAGTCCGTGAATGCTAACAAATTTGATGTTGTAGATCGATTCTGTAGAAAACCATGCTGCTCCGATATGAAGGAACCTGAAAGGTTCCTGTAGACTTGTGTGTATACAATTCTCTCAAGGGTCTTGGCAAAAATACATAATTTGGAAATCGGTCTATAGTTATCATTTTACATTGTCTTTTTTTACCGTAAAGTGTCTTTTTTTACAGTAAAGTTCTACTAGCATTGCATTTCTTACTGTAGTGTGGGTATGCGCCAGTCGTAATATACGCTTATAACAGACGGACGTGTTGTCATATTTGTGACGTGTTGAATTCCGTTTTCTGCTTTTAAAAGCGACTTATCATTGGTTCTTTTTAGGGTTCCGTAGTCAAAAAGCACAAACGGAACCCATATTGATTCGTCATGTCTGTCTGTCTGTCCGTCCGTATGTCACAGTCACTTTTCTCCGAAACTATAAGGCCTATGCTGTTGAAACTTGGTAAGTGCATGTATTCTGTGAACCGCATCAAGATTTTTATATAAAACTAGAAAAAAAGCAGTTAATTTTGGGGGTCCCCATACTCAGGACTCAGGACTGAATCAGAAATTTTTTTTTTTCATCAAACCCATACGTTCATAGGTCTTCAAAAATGCTTTTGAGGTTTCTAATATAATTTTTTTCTAAAGTGAATAGTTTGCGCAAGAGACACTTCCAAAGTGGAAAAATGTGTGCCCCCCCCTCCCTCTAACTTCTAAACTAAGAGAATGATAAATCTAAAAAAATATATAATGTACATTGCCATAAAATCTACCAACGAAAATTGGATTGAACGAAATTAAGTTGGTAGTTTTTTTTAATACGTCATAAACCGCAATTTCCGCCAAGAAAAATCACTACCACTGCGAACGTGTTAAAACATCAATGAAAGTTACATCGAACTGCAAGAACTTTTATATTATGTTACTTGCTGCTACGGAACCCTTTTTGGGCGAGTCCTACTCGCACTTGACCGGTTTTTTAATCTCATGAGTTGTTTGAAGTGTGATTCAACATTTTGGTTATTTATTTGGAATTCGATAGTTTTTATTAAAAGTTGTGACGGTGCACACTCATGTAGTAACTATTTAGTAATCTGTGATAATCCCAAGTTTCCTTCTGTCTATATTCGACACTAAAGTTTCGTAGCAAGCTACGATTAAGGAATATTTTCTCGTTTACTAACTAGTAACAAAACTGTAATTAAATTTCACTTGTAAAAAGTTTCTATCAAAATCAAACCTTGTCAAAAAACTGTGTTTAACATATCTTAAAGATCATCAAAATCTGCACCAGTATTCTTTCTAGAGTACCATAAGAAGTACAGAGACACAAAAATATTCTACCTATTTGTCGTCATGCTATTGAGTACAAAGCAAAATGCCCAAGTCTTTTACCTCAATCTATATTTTCCACAGAACATTAATATTTATTGCCATGAAACTCAGACAGCCTTTCGAGATACTCATCAATCTCAGCAGCTCATTAATGTGTATTAGTTGTGCCATAAATATTTCCTCTTCACATTAATAAGGAAATGTATTTATTACTGTAAAAGGAAATATTGCCATTTATTTCTTTTCCCGTCTTTGAGTAATTATGATGTTACAAGTTTCCTTAAGGTGCTCGTCAAGGCGTAATATGGGACCTTATATAAATATTTGTGGAACACTCATAAGTTACGTTGTTATTATGTAGATTGGACAGGTTTACCTTTGAATTAGAAACGAGGGTTGGCGCGTTAGAGTGGTTGGAGGAGGGACTGATTAACTATACGAGTGTTCTACCCTGACCTTTCGAATGGAGTTCAAAGTGACGTCATTTATGGTTAGAGAAGTAAGACAGTCGTCACTTTCAGGAACACTAAACAAAAAACAAAATTCCAATTGCTCATTGACAGTTTCTCCTCACCTAAAATTTTGTTTTGTGGAAGTACAAAATTTTAGGTGAGGGGAATCTATGAACAAGATCCACTAAGATTGCACATAGCTATCTAAATAGGTTGTCTGCTAACGGCAATTGGTACTCTTCTTTCTATTATAAAAAAAGTTTCAGACAGGTATTTTCTGTTATAGCTTAGCAGCCAGCTTTCACAGAGTTATTTTACGCAAGGTCTTTATTTAGTATGACGCTGATAGCACTCGAACCCCTAATGGGGCCACAGTAGTAGCAAAATAATATCTGCCGGAAACTCTGGGACGTCATCGTTCTGAGGAGTTAACCAGGGGCGCTGAACCTTAAACAATTAAGTGGAAACAGTGCGGTTTTAGTCGATTCGAGTATGGCATAACATCCCTGATGATTGCCACACGTAAAAAAAGGAAATTATAACGCCCTTTAGTATATTTAATTATATGCTGTCTAAAAGACTAAGTATTGTTATAATGGTAACCTTATCTTTCAACTCCAGATAAAAGAGTTAAAACTCGAAGACCCCTGGGCGCAGCGGTGTGCACCACCAAACCACGTGTTTTGTAAGGATGACATGGGAAGACGCTGTGGTCTTGCACCTCCGCCTAATATGCAGGAGGTTCTGAAGAAAGCTTCTGAAGACGCTAAAGAAATGATCAGTAAAAAACATGTAAGTTGCACAAAGCACAATGGCTTTTCCAGAAACGTAAATTAACACTACACCTTGCTAATGTAACATTTTTTTTTGTAATTTTGGTGGTATTTGATTTTATCGCAAATATCAAATACCACCAAAATTACAGACAGACCGATGCGATGGAGCACTTTGTTTCATAAATTTAAGGAGAAATTGTTATGTATGTAGGTAGATTTTTTTACTAACATCTCCAATGGTATCTACTAATGATACAAACTTGTATCACTTGTACCATCAGTGATACTAGTCAATGTTACTGCTGACACTAAGGGCCATTCTCTAGCTCCAGAAGAATGTTCTTATAAGATCTTCGAGGTTTACCAAATCCCATCTGCAAGTGATCCATCTGCTAATTGACGAGAAGGTTTATTTGACATTTCTAAAGCTGGTGACAGCATTAAAAGAAGCAAATTCAATGTAACTTTCAGAGATAAAATTAAAACCGGAAAGAAAATAATAAAAGGAGGGAACCGATTTTTCCATACATACAAGATTAAATTTTAGTCAATTTCATTTTCAGGTTGACCTCCACAAATGTCTTACTCAAAAAGACGTCGCAAGAGCTTTAGATGAGCTGCGAGGAGCGACCAAGATTGTGTTCCCGGGAGGTCTCCCACCACATGACCCGGTTCGTATGGAACTGGATAACGTGGAAGACTTGACCGGTACTCAAGCTTCGAATGAAGTGATAGACCCGAACAGAGCCAGCTTGTGGGCTTGTGGAAAGAAATTTCTCAGTGGGAATAAGTTGAGAGATCATTTAGGTGAGGTAGACCTTAAAACAATTTATTAACACCCTTAATGATTTTTAAGTGGTACGGTGAAGTTCGCTTCATAGCTTGTTTCAAGCTATTCATATTATTCAATCCGTTATCGAAGTCAGATAGCGACAGCCGTCATCCAATAGTCAACCCCATGACAGTGTCAGCTCCGATATCGGGTCAGACAATATGAAGGACATGTAAATAAATATAAATATTTCGTACATTTTACTTACCCCGATATCGGGTACCCGCACGACATAAACGCTCTTAGACTGTACTAGAGAATTAATTGACTACAATATTTTTAGCAACGGATCCAATTAAACGATTCATCACTTTCGTCACAGTTACTTCCATCAGATCTCCTTGACATGATGATTAAATACTGATCCTGACCACCTACATATTATTGTTTCAGGCAAAAACAACAAAACCAAGGTAACAGTAAAACTGACACCAAGTACCGAAGGTGCTCCCGGCAGAGAACCTATTATGTCAGAAGATGAAAGAAAACAACTCATGCTCCACGCGTATAGGAAGCAAGAAGAATGGAAGAAGCTAGAGCAGGATGAGGATGACAGTTATTTGGACTCGAAATGGGCTGATGGACATAATTTGAAAAGACAGTTCCATGGATTGAATAATATTTCATGGAAACCAACTTTAAGGAAGTGAAGAGATGAATTTATAGAAGAAGGAATACGTTTGTTTCCATTTTATTGTTAGAGTATTTTGTGTCAGCTTGATAGAAAATAGCGATGTGGAAATAATGCTTCTAGTAGCAGTACTTATATTTTATTTGTAAGCGCTTTAGCAGGATAGGCTTAGGTGGGTTAGGCCATTGATTTGAATTCCCAAGCGTTTAAGTACTTTGCAGTATAGTATTTTTAATCGTAAAGCCCTCAAAGTAGTTTAACTGATATTTATTTAGTTAATATTGTAGGTGTTTTAAATTTATCATATGAATAATAATGTGTTAGAGGAGAGATGTTACATCTTTTGTTATCTCATCGATCTTGAATTAGTCATAATCTTCACATTAATGTCAAAGAGACTTGAATATAGGTTTTGCCAAATAATATTATTTGTACCTGATTCAGGGTATTACTGTTTATTTCATTATCTTTTTATTATCATGTTCTTGTCGTAGCTATATGTGTATTTACAGATGTGAGACATGTCACTGCTAGTAATGTAATTAATAAATTCTTTTTCTTTTGTTCTTATGTTATCATGTTTGTCATTATATTGAAAGGGAGTTGATGTTTGTCGTGAATAAAAGTGTGCTAAATATTTGTTTATTTTCATTACCTACTACGTTTGAACTAGGTTTATACTTATGTAATTCTCAACTATGGATTGGTCAATGTTATTAGATATGGACCTACCATTTGAAAAATATCTATATTTTTGTTCTGTATCTGTGGTGGAGACACCGGGAAACCACGGCCGAGTGTCAGCACTGCGAGGACCGCGCGATGGTGGACTGCACGACGTGGGAGCAAAAGCGCCAGGTCCTCGTGGTGGGTCTGGATGTGGACACTCTCTCGCTCGAGACCATGCGAGCGTGCGAGCCATGATCTCCAGCGGGATTAAGTGAGACTGCGCCGCCTCTTTCTGCAAGCAGGTCATGCTCGTGAAAGAGGCGGCGGGGCGGAAACGGGAGAGAACTCTCCCACCCGAGTTCCGCAGTCGGCGGCTTGGGCGACGTGTCTTCGCCGAGGACTATCGGCCTCCATAACCGGGGGCCTGAAGACGGTGAGAGGGTCGCTCACCGTCCTTACAGAAGCAGGCCCATGATGACAACGTGACGTGAGGAATCCACGCACGCCCCCCCCCCCCCCTTGAAGCGGCATCACACTCGAAACCACCCAAAGACGCGGGATAGCAGGCGAACCACCCCCTAGGCGAGGCCGCAGTGGCGGCCGTGGGTCTGTTAAGAGTCCTGGGACATCCTTTCGAAGGCTTACCCGGGACTCCCAACCATGGGATGTTGGGCGTAACGTGAGGTTTTTTAGTCTGTAGGAGTCCGGCATAGCATCCATGAAGATTCTCCATCACGTTAAAAAAAAAGCCACAACCCAACCAGATTTGTGTTATTGTCATAAGAACAGATATCGGTAAAAAAATCTACTTTCACGTTTTCACATATCGAGTTCGTTATTTTCTGGTCCCTGTCGTATTTGTCTGTCTGTATAACCTTTTTATAAGGACGATACATCTTCCTTACAATTTCTTTGTATATACCTACGTAATCACCTTTCAACCTTTGTCATCAATCATACTGGAGTCATCACAGGAATTGTATGTTGATGTCGAAAATAATCTTTTTGTGTCGCGGAAAGATTTTTATGGCATCTTAAAGAAACAAAAGACTACTGATGTTATTTTGGTAAAAGAAAATCGTCTATCGTATTTATGTAAATAAAAATATTGTGGAATATTTTAACGCAAAATTAATACTTTTGGATTTTGTCTTTGTATAATCAATACATATCATAAAATCGTCTAGATATTTCAACTCATCAGTGCGCGCGGCGCTATGTGTGCGTGCGCTAGTAATTATACAGCTTTAATTTGTGCGGCAGTGACGCGGCCGTCTTCACAGAGTACATTTTTGATTATTATGAGGTAGAGACGTAACTCGACTTATTGACGACACCAGCGGTGCCAAGCAGTCTTTGCAGGAAACTCTCTGCGTGCCCGCGAAATAAAAAATATAATAAACAAAAAGCATACAGCGTCATCTATCACGTTTTGAAGGCAACTCTTACGTTATTATGAAACGAAATTAAATATCATGACAAGTCTCAATGTAACTGCAACGTTGACATCCTGTGTAAGTTGGTTACATTATACTATAATTTGGAACTCGTTTGTCACAGGCAACCTGCCATTCTGACGGTGACTAATAATTCATTACACAGTGTTCTATCTAAGTGATTATACCATGGGTACAGTCGTTAAAGAAAATGTCTAGTTCTTCGCGGAGAAAATGTTTAAGAAGTCAGATAAATATTTTTGATGTGTCCAATTAATATTTTTTATCACTATATAAATATTATTATAAAACAAAGTCCCCGCCGCGTCTGTCTGTTCACGATAAACTTTAAAACTACTGCATTGATTTTCATGGTGAGATCACAAATGATTCTTGAGAACGGTTTGCGTAAAAAAAAACTGTTAAGGGTCGAGAGTCTGTACATGGAAGATAATTTGAAAATTTTAATTGTAAGGCGTTCTCTATTCGATACTGAAGCCGAAAATGTAATTAAATTTTTTTATGTTTGTCTGTCTGTATTCCGATTAAGTATCACGCTGAAACTACTGAATTGATTTAAATGAAACTTGGTACAATCTGAGCTTATGATCCTAAGAAGGTGCTGGGATACTTTTGATCCCGATATTTTGCGCGGTTCCTTTGTCAGAGGGCAGGGCAGTTTTACACGCTGCTTGATGAGTCTGATGAAGAAATACGTCTCCTTTCGTACACATTATGTGACGTAAACGAAGTTGCAAGGGTCAGCTAGTTTGTTATAAGATTTATGACATACTTCAGCCATATGGCTTAAAACTTCGGTTACCACCGTATCATCCTGAACTCAACGCAATCGAAAATGTAGGAGGAATTGAAAAAAAAAAATGCTTCGCTTAACATCGAACAAAATGTGATGGGAATAATGATATTAATAAACGAACGTTTAGTTCAAATTGATGAAGAGATGTGGCGTAATACAAAGTAAGTAGAAGAATACTATGGACATTTTGATATGGAATCTGGATTTATAATTAGCGTTGTAGAGAGCAGCGAATCCTTAAATTTCTCAATTTTATTCTTCTAGCAGCGATACATATTAATATGTTTACCATACATTTCACCTATTAATTTTTTATTTTAGTTAAACTAGTTAAACAAGAGTTTTTTATTTTGTACTTCACTGTACCTCTCGTCACGCACACGAAGTCACTGTGTTTATACGAGGTTTACCCACACATAGGGCCGCGCGCACAGATGAGTTGAACTTACTATAACAGGTCGCTGTCTGTACATGGAAGATAAATAAGAAAAAATATTTTGGATGGCTTTCTAGATAGCTTTCTAGGAGCTTAATGATTAAGGCTATTGTAAAACAATTCAGTCCGCGCCGAAGCGCCCGTTTAGATTTACCCTCTCATTCAAAGGAACCCTTGAATTCAAGGTTTGGCGAAAGTTGAGATGCCTCTAATTTCTGAACTACAAATCCCTTAATCTTGAAACTTGGGTCGAAAAATTTTTAAAGTACTCCCTTTCCAATACTAAAAAAATATTTGAAATCGCATCACGCGTTGAGAAATTACAACTGATAAACCATTTTAGCTTTCATCCCCTCTCCCGCAGGAACCGCGCAAAACTTCGGGATTAAAAGTATCCTAGAACCTTCCTCGGACTATAAGCTCGGAATTTACCAAGTATCATTCAAATCGGTTCAGTAGTTTCGGCGTGATACTTATTCGGGATACAGACAGACAGACAGACAGACATGAAAAGTTTAAATTACATTTTCGGCTTCAGTATCGATTAGAGAACGCCCTCCAATTAAAATTTTAAAAATATCTTCCATGTACAGACTCTCGACCCTCTACAGTTTTATTATATGTATAGATTATCAATTTATACATAATTATCGGTTTCGTAAAGACATTCAAGAAACTCCTTAATCCAGATGTTTAGATTAAAGAGCCACAAAAATATGTAAGCTTTATTTAAACACCGCGGGACTACTGGGACTACAGGTCTCACTAGGTTCCGCAACAGACCTACTTCCACGGAACAACTGGAAATCATTTTATAAAAAAAATGATATAACTCTGCCATATGTATGAAAGGCTATATTATATATAAGGTGCTCACTATTATCTATACATATAATAAAATGATAGAAAAGTCAAAACTGTACATTGGAAATATTAAAAAAAAAATACACGCTGGGTGTTCAACATAAGATACTGAAGCCGAAAATATAGTTAGAAAATTTTTTGTCTGTTTGTCGGTTTGTCTGTTTGTCTGTTTTCTTTGCTTTGTCCGGAAGGATCTCGAAAAGTACTCAATAGATTTGATTCAAATTTTGCACAAGTATTAACTAGGGGTAGGGTGTTCAAATAGGCTATATATTATCACGCTACATATCCTAGGGGCTAAGCAGAGAGCAATGAAATTGGCTTTATAACATAATTTTCACGCGTACGAAGTCGCGGGCAACAGCTAGTAGAGCCAATAGACGTATTCAAATAAAACCGTGACGTCACCAGTCCCTACACACATCACTTCACACAATGACAGTGATGCCGCCGATAGCTCACAATAGGGGCATTATGTACGGTTTGAAGTGGAGCGGGCCTTCGTGTCATGGGAGACAGAAAAATGGTCAGATGAATACGTAAAGGGATTTGAAACTCTTTGTTAAGAATCTACTTTATATTTATAGTATGGGGAGTGCTGAGATGCATAACTATAAAATCAGATTAGCCTATTAAAGTAATTTTCATTTATACTTGTGTATTTAGAAATATGCAAGTACTAGCTGATGCCCGCGTAAAATTTGTTCCCGTTCCCGCTTCTCGTAGGAACTTATTCCCAGAATAAAAAGTATGTGCCTATGTGTTATTGCAGAATATAATGTATCCCTGTACCAAATTCCAGCCCGATCAGTTCAGCCGTTCGAGCGTGAAAGAGTAACAAACATCCACACATCTTAGTAAGATATTTATCAGCTGTATAGATCTCATAGCTTATGATAGCTTAATTTGGGTTTTATGACGTTCAGCGGTTGTGTGAGAAGTGAAAATACCATAAATATTTTTTTTATCAAGTTTGTTTCTAGCTCCTGACTGCGACCGTGTAGTGGCGTTTTCATTTGCGTACGCAAAAAAAACATTCCCAAGATAAAATAAAGAATTTTCCTTGCCAAAACTCTATCCCATCTCCGCATATTTCGTCTGTGGTGAATTAAGTTTTGACCTTCATGTATTTGGGACAAAAATGTAAATAATTTTCTCTACCAATTTCCAATCTTATCTATCTATCTATATAAAAATCAATGCCACTTTTCGTTGTAATTTTATAACTCAAGAACGAGCTCACCTATCCAAACCAAATGTTAAGGCTTTGTTCGGACTATTTAGTTGATGGTTTATGTGAAGTTTGCACAAAATCGGTCGAGCGGTTCTTCATTCATCACGCAAACGAAGTTGCGCGTGTCAGCTAGTTCTGTATATAAATTTCAACAGAGTGAGTTAAGCATAACAGAAGGAAAAACCATTCATATTTACACAAGTCCATAGGCTGCCGTATGCTTGTCTACCACCTTAGTGGTATAAAAAAATTAAGTAGCGATTTATAGTAGGTAATATAAATGTGGAGTAGGGTTTTTATATTCACCAAATTAACGTTGCCAGTCTAATGGAAAGCTGTGGCGCATCTAGCGATTGGGGGCCACTTTTACAGTCCTTAGGGGTGAAGTTTCAAAACCTCGCCCCTAAGGGGCGTAAAGAGATATTTAAAGTTTATCGAATTCACGACCAAACCCGGGGGCATAGCAAATAATTTAATGCAGACGAGACGAAACAGCATGATAGCAAGATTAATGTCAGCAGCATCCGTTTCTGAACTAACAGAGAGGCAGCTTATGGCTGGATTACGGCACTCACATCTAGTGTAAACCAGCTTAAACCGGTGTCAACTGGTTTGAACTGGTACTGCACTGTACCTACTACTTTGACAGGTTAGTTTGTTAGAGAGATTTAGAATATCTTATGGTTTTGAATTATCCACATATTATAAATTCATATCTTCTTAAATATAAAAATGAATCGCGAAATGTGTTGGTAATCGCATAACTTCAGAACGGGTGGACCGATTTCACTAATTCTTTTTTTTGTGTATGGTATTGTCAGGAGAAGGTTCTTATGGAAGAAAAAATATTGTATTCCCACGGGAACGGGAACTACGCGGGTGAAACCGCGTGACGTCCTCTAGTCTATATATATATAAATCAATGCCACTTTTCGTTGTAATTTTATAACTCAAGAACGGGCTCACCTATCCAAACCAAATGTTAAGGCTTTTATATTTATATATAAAAGCCATACACAAAAAAAAGAATTAGTGAAATCGGTCCACCCGTTCTGAAGTTATGCGATTACCAACACATTTCGCGATTCATTTTTATATTTAAGAAGATATGAATTTATAATATGTGGATAATTCAAAACCATAAGATATTCTAAATCTCTCTAACAAACTAACCTGTCAAAGTAGTAGGTACAGTGCAGTACCAGTTCAAACCAGTTGACACCGGTTTAAGCTGGTTTACACTAGATGTGAGTGCCGTAATCCAGCCATAAGCTGCCTCTCTGTTAGTTCAAAAACGGATGCTGCTGACATTAATCTTGCTATCATGCTGTTTCGTCTCGTCTGCATTAAATTATTTGCTATGCCCCCGGGTTTGGTCGTGAATTCGATAAACTTTAAATATCTCTTTACGCCCCTTAGGGGCGAGGTTTCAAAACCAAATGTTAAGGTTTTGTGAAGTTTGCACAAAATCGGTCGAGCGGTTCTTCTTTTATCACATTTTTTGTAACAAAGAGTAAACGCATCGCGACGGGAGTAAATAATAATAAATAAATAAATAAATAAATATTGACGGACATTTCACACAACGCTATCTGATTCCAAAGTAAGCTAGGAATAACCTGCTTGTGTTATGGGTATCAGACCAGTAAATGCGACGGGAACGTGTGTATACTCTCTCTTATGTGACGTAAACAAAGTTGCGCGGGTCAGCTAGTAAATTCATACAAATATATATTATATCATTACGTCTGTCTTCCATATAGATAGGTAGAGACTATGGCTTTCAGCTTCTTACGATCCTGGCATACAACTTTCGCCTTTTCTACATTCATAAGTGTTTTCAAACGCGCTCTCCAGTTAAGGGTACTCTTGACTGGCCTTTTTCCAACGGGTCTTTGATTTGATCGTCATGCATACACCGAGGTTTAATAAGTGGTTTAAAAATGTTTTAATTTTAGCGCTCGCAAAAATGACGCTACCAGTCAATTGAGTCATTATACGTTGAGCTAGGTAAGATAAGATAAGATAAAACAATATTGTCAAAAAAAAAATCACGACACGTATCCACTACAGTTACAGGTAAGCGACAGAACACGACACAGAACCTTTATCGGGTCTCGTTTCATCGCGATAACGTAAGTTACCACAATAACAACGACTACTAGAATACATTTATTGTTAAAAAATACAGTTAAATATAATTATTACATACTAGCGGACGTCATGCGGCTTCACCCGCGTAGATCCCGTTGCCGTGGGAATACGGGAATAAAATATAGCTTATGTTCACAGGGAATAGTGTAGCTTCCCAACAGTGATAGAATTTTTTGAATTGGTTCAGTAGTTTCGGAGCCTATTCGTTGCAAACAAACAATCGTATCTTTCCTCATTATAATATTAGTATAGATAATTATATTTACATTATTAATAACGGGTGTTTTTTTTAGAGGTATAGAACTTTAAGTTGGCATAACTGTTTTAACTGGCGGTATTTTTGTCAGCTGAAAAGTGATTTATGTTAGGTTTGGTTTGGCATTTCAACATGAATAGATTGACGCCTGAACAATGCTTCCAAATTGTGCAAATTTATTTTGAAAATCATGGTTCTGTCCGAAATACGTATCGTGATTTTCATAAGCGAATTTTGTTTAGCGGTGCAACTCACTTTTGGTTGAATGGATACGTCAATAAACAAAACTGCCATATTTGGGGTGATGATAATCCTCAAGTGTATGTTGAGACACCGTTACATCCAGAAAAACTGAATGTGTGGTGTGTTTTATGGGCTGGTGGAATAATTTGTCCGTACTTCTTTAGAAACGATGCTGACCAGAACGTTACAGTCAATCGTGACTGCTATAGAGCTATGATTACTGACTTTTTCGTTCATCAATTGAACAACCATGATGTGCAGGAGTAGTGGTTGCAACAAGACGGCGCAACATGTCACATAGCTCGTGCCACAATTGATTTATTGAAGGAAACGTTTGGTTACCGCATAGTTTCACGTTTTGGACCGGTAGGTTGGCCTCCAGAGTCGTGCGATTTTACGCCACTTGACTATTTTCTGTGGAGATATGTGAAGTCGCTCGTCTACGCCGATAAGCCCGAAACGATTGACCACTTGGAGGACAACATTCGGCGCGTTATTGCCGATATACGGCCACAAATGTTGGCAAAGTCATCGAAAATTGGACCTCTAGATTAGACTACGTCCGAGCCAGCCGTGGCGGTTATATGCCAGAAATCATATTTAAACTATAATGCCAGAAGATTTTCTTTCGAATAAAGTCATTTTCATATCAATAAAAACAATCACCTTCGTTTTATTCCATTTCAAAGTTCTATACCTCTAAAAAAAACACCCTTTATAAACTAAACCTAAACAAGACCCTCGTGACATTGCACCCAAAAGACTAGCAGCATTCCCCCTTTGAATAGCAATACCTATTCGCTGAGAGAGAAAACTACCAGCCCTTGGGTCACCTTTCGACTCTACTAGGCGCTTAAGGTTGCAATGTTCGACCTTGACAAATCGTAAGGCAATTCGAACGATTGCAGCGTACGCTTTTGCCGGATTTCATTCGATTCTAATACATTACATTACTGTTATAAAATCTGAGGGGTTTTAAGAAAAAATGTAGCCGTAAAATATTGTTCTAAATACCTATCTCTATTTTATGACAAGTTTTTATGAGAATTAAACTCATTTATTTAGATAAAAAAAGTACATTACTTGTTAAGATTTTTGCAATATTTCTCATTTTTCGAGAGCGATTTCGATCGACGTTAAAAAAGCAAGAGTATCTAATAAATAACCAGATCAAATCGAATAATAAAGTTTACCCCAAGATGAGTCTATTTCGAACATACAAGCCTTAATAGGTACTTGATATTTTCTCTTATCGCGTCGCGTTGCCACGTTTGTTGTTCCCCTAGAAAGAGACTAACAGAAAGCCAAGGCGCCATTGTCACATTCCACTAACCTGGGCAGTGGCAGTGATACTGGCTCTCACGTTGACAACCCAATGATGTGCCTTCTCACAGAAGAAAGAAGGAAATATTTAGAAGAACAGTAGCTTAGCTGCAACAGAGCTATCCAAGTGTCTATGGTTCGATAGCAGACTGTTAGTAGTAAACTTAATTACCTATTTAGAATACAAAAAACCCGACTGCCAAGTAAACATACAACTGAAAAGTAAAAAACAAGCTCTAAATTTCTTTTGTGATTTTCTTTAGCTACTTACTGTTTTACTTTGTCGGCAACATTTGCAGGCGGGAAGAAGCTATGTCAAGCGAGTGGTGGTTAACAAAATAGCTACATGTTCCCATAGCTTCTTCCCACCTGCAAATGTTGCCGACAAAGTAAAACAGTAAGTAGCTAAAGAAAATCACAAAAGAAATGTAGAGCTTGTTTTTTACTTTTCAGTTGTATGTTTACTTGGCAGTCGGGTTTTTTGTTTTCTAAATAGGTAATTAAGTTTATTTAAAACTTTTTAGTTATGTTAGTAGTGGAGTTATTAATTTTCGTGTAGTGAAGAGACATCACCAAAATTCAACCTTATTTATAATATATATAAGGTTGAATTTTGGTCATATTTCTGGTGCTACTCAACCGATTGCAATCAAACAAATGTTAGAATTTAAGTCTGACCAAGGTTTTATAAACACATAATACCGCGTTGAAATCAGTTCAGAAGTTTTGCGTTCATCGCAGTTAAATAATTATAACGTCAAAAGTCAGCCATTTTGATTTTTTAGAAATTTTAGTGTATCTGGTGTCACTCACACAATCACGACGAATCAAATGACACCTCGCATGTCAAAATCCGTCTAGCCGTTCAGGCTGTAGGACGTGACAAAGAATTGGACATACATACATAGGTACATACATACATTATCTCGAAAAACATTACCCTCCTGTCTTCGGCAAGTCGGGTAAAAATAGAAGGCGCCCAGCCTTCTATTTCATATTTGAGACAGCGCGAGTGTAGCGCCTCTGGTGTTGCAAACGTTCATAGGCTACGATCAGTCCTTCTGGTGGGCCGTATCCTTGTCTAAACCTTAGTGGTATTCAAAAAAAATTGGGTCGGTTAACCCATTTCGGAGAACGTCGTGTTGATTACGTCTGTATGTGAAAATTGTATATTTATTTTCAATTCTAAGTAATCTACCTTTTAATATATCGTCATATCTCGAATATTCCAGTAATATCTGGCTGGAACCGGATTGTCTTCGCTAATGAGAGCGGTAATTACGTCAGAGCTGGTATGTGGAGGTAATTGGCGCGGAATGAGTACGTTATAAAGGATTTCACGTCTTTTGTACGGGATGTGAGGATTAAAATGGCATCGAGGATATTAATATGTGAGAAAATATTTTATTTTTTTCTGTATTTGTAGATTAATTTATGTTCTAGACCAGTGTTGGGCAAACTTTTTTAACGGGGGGCCAGAAAAATTAAAAAATATCAGGTGAGGGCCAGAATTATAGAAAACCGGCCAAGTGCGAGTCGGACTCTTGCTCAGAGAATTCCGTACAAAAAAAACGAAAAATAAAAATCACATGTTTTGTATGGGAGCCCCCCTTAATTTCCTTCTTATTTCTGATTTTTTGTATTTGTTGTTATAGCGGCAACAAAAATACATCGTCTGTGAAACTTTCAGCTCTTTAGCTATCACGGTACTTGAGGAACAGCCTCGTGACGGACAGACGAACAGATAGATGTATGGCGAAGTCTCATGAATAGGGCCGTTTTTACCCTTCGGGTACGGAACCCTAAAAATGTATTTTGTGCTGAAGTTTTAATTTTCAGATATAAAAAAAATACAATAAACTTACACACTGGCACAAACGTTAAAAAATAGAACTTAACTGGTATTTGCAAGGCCCTGCCATGGCATGGTAGGCGTGTAGGACGTAGGAAATTGCTTCTTATGTGCCATATTTCAAATCAAGGTTGAAAAAGTCTGTTCACTTCACCGTCTTCACCTATTGTTTATTGCTCTACAAAGTAGAATCTACATAATACTTCTGGACCGTCAAAATATAATTATCGCGGGCCATATACCAGGTGCCGAAGGACCGTCGGCGGGCCGGATTAAATACTTCCGCGGGCCGGAGCTGGCCCGCGGGTCGTACTTTGCCCGTCACTGTTCTAGACCATTCTCCGCCATTATTGGGGTTGCCCCGTGCGGCGACGGGGCCCCTCCTCATGTGGCAACGGGAAGCAGTACAAAATGTTGTTAACCCGATTCATCTCGAGGGTGTCGTAAGAGACGACTAAGGGCACCCTTTCGCAAAACGAACCATTGTGTAGAAAAGGAAAATTCGAAATGAAGCCAGGTTGTCAGTGAAATGACAATCGTTAAGCCAAGTTGAAGGTCTTATGGGCGGTGGTTTAAAAATTTCATCTGCGGGTCAATGTCAATTTTAAGACGGCAATAGGCTCACCACCTATTACGTGGGACATAAAACTTTAAGGTGCCATGTGGGCATTTACTGCCTACCCCTTCGGGCATAAAAAGCGTGAACATATGTATGTATGTAATAGACAATTTTCCGCCATTATTACCCTACACTAAAGGCTGTCCTGGGACTTCTTTCCGAGGGCTTACCCGGGGCTCCCAACCGTAGGCTGTTGGGCGTTACGTGAGGTTTTTAGTCGGTAAGAGTCCGGCATAGCATCCATGAAGGATTTTTCCTCACGTTGAAAAAATAAACCCTACGCTAAGGGTAAAACCGGCCAAGTGCGAGTCGAATTCCCGCACGGAGGGACCTTTCAAACAATTGTACGTTCCCAAGTACCCAAGTCACGTAGTCGAAGTGGAATTCAGCATTATAATAAGCCTCCTTCTAATAGGCTTCCCTATTTTGACATCTGGAGAAAGACGTCGGCGAAATATTTCGAAATCTAGTTACAACCAGAAATTGGTTTTCAATTTACGATCTTATAAAATTGAATATTGTCGCGGCATGGTGGCCGCAAATTCGGCTCAACGAATAATTATATTTCGGGTAAGTGCGTCTACGTGATGGTAGGGACGTGCCAAGACGGTGGTGGAGCGTTTAGTTGAGGCTAGTTACTTGCTTGTTTGGGGAAAGTACAGATATTGGAATAAATATTGTCAGACAATTCTATTAAAGAAAGAAAGAAAATATTTTTATTTAGGACACGCACAATGATATACGATAATGAGAATGATATTACACCGCGCTGTCAAACCCAAATATGTGTATTTGTGATCACACCCATATAATGTTTCAATCCGGGCTTAACGAAAGTCAGTAGACAATCATAGCGTCACGTTACAAATCTGACGACTTTATAATATTTTGTAGAAATAGTAATCTCAAAATCTTTTTGTAGCCCTTTTTAGATTTTAACCCAACATAAAATCTTAAAATTGTCTAAAGGTAAGCACAAATTAAAATAAATTCATCCTCCAAATGCTTTGACATGATTTACTCTTCTTCGACTTCAGCTTATACATTAGCTCAGTAAAGTTAAAATATTGATACGAGGAACATAGCGGCAGACAACAAAAACGAGTTGCTTATCTAATAGAATGCTTATCCTTGTAGCTATTTACATTTTGGACAGATTCAGTTGCAGATCACGCACGATCTAACTGGCCCACTTGCTGGCCTGTCTACTTGCTAATCTACTTCCCTCATCCACTGGCCCGTGTAAACAGATCATACCCTCAGAAATTGGCGTCACGTGCGATATGCTGACTGCAGATTTTTCCTGTCGCGTTCCGATTCAGAGATATTGATAATTCGACCTGACCCGGCTCAGACAATTGAGTTGGCGGCCTGTATAAGTAATTCAATAAAAATAGGTACAAATATTTATTTCATAGGTCTTTTTGTTGGCACTGTGTCAGCGAAAATTGAAAATAGCTGGAAAGGAAAATTTTAAACAAAACCGTGTGAAAGTTCGACTGGCTTGTGTGGTACAGTAATTCCAAAAACCCTCTAAAGCCCCACCAGATAAACCAACGCCCCCGCCAGATGGACGAAGACCTAGAAAAGGATATCGCTAGGGGCTGAATGAGGAAGGTTCAGGAGCGAAAGCATTTGCCCTTTTTGTAGCATATTTCATTGCTACGCCGCTCCTGTTCGCCGTAGCGTTATGTTATATAGCTAGCCGCCGTGGGGTATTTTTCTGAAGATGTACCCGGAACTTCCGCCGTAGGCGTATGGAAGGGAACCTTTTGTTTTTAGTCAATAGGAGTTCGGCATATCATAAATGAGGATATCTATGTTTTAAAAATAGCCCTCTCAATATCCTATCTAACTCTAAAATGTTGTTTTCATCCTACAATTCCTACTTATTATCATTTTTTTAATCACGATTCATTTATAAACTAATCCAAATTTCGAAACAAACATCTGTGGATCACACATATATTCAGTTCAACCCCAGACCTGAACTCGAGACCTCGCATTGCAGTCCGATGCACTGCATTGTGTCACAGAGGCAGTCAATACAAACTATAGATAAATTTGCATTGGGAGTATTGGGATATGTTATTTAATGAAACCCATTACGCTTTGACACAAATTCACAAAATAAGATTCCAGTTGGTTCCTGTTAAAATCTTATTTCAGTTGTATTTCAGCACAAAATGCAGAACCGTTATTTCAGTCTGCACGCCTGTTTCAGCATATTTCAGAGCGTCAGCAAAATACGAAGTTACGTAACACTATCATTACGTTATGGTTGAAATATTTGCAAAGGCGTACGAGTTGTACTGTCGGCAAAAACGTTTATATTTTTTGCTGCACATAGAATATTTGAAATTGAATCGTCTGCTAAGAAATGCTGAGATAGTGGAAATATCATATCGGTTTGAGACTCTTTGAATATATTTTATTTAAAATATTTTATTTAAATGTGCTGTAGTAGAGTATTTTCTTAAGTCAGGGAAAATAAAATCTATTCAAGATTAAACGAAGAGTTCCATTTTTTAAACGGATTTTAGTGGACAAAGTAAATATAATAGAAACAGCCACATTGCTCACTTTCTCATGTTCTATGTTCTAAATAAATAGTCTACTTGACCATTGCTTAGCAAGGAGCACAACAATTGGCGCAAATGATCCCTTTAAAGCCCAAAAACATACCCAGGCATACGGTATATATCCATACATTGAAAGCAAAGTCAGAAAGAAAAAAAAATCCCCAGCAATAAAGTAAAGCAACCCTGGACGTTCAAGTAAAGATCTCTGATGCAACCAAATCATTACGTATTGCAAGGAAGGTCTTTTCTCGCCATCGCACCCTAACCCCACGTCTGGGTCGTACGTCCAAACACCGATGCAGTGGTCAACTTAGTACCACACTATGGGCCTAGCACCTGCACCGTGAATCCAGGAAATAATTAAGAACGGGATAACAGGATTATTTTCATGTCCACTATGATCATGAAGTCACTTCGTGGCACTTGTAACTTTTACTGAAACTTTAGATAGCTGCTCACTTCTGCAAAATGTGTGAATGAAAATATTCCAATAACCACTATGAAAGAAAGATCGTTTGACTGCCTCAGTGGCGCTGTCGGTAGTGTAACCGCCTGTTGTGCTTGAGATCCCGGGTTCTATTCCCGGGACGGTCCAAATATTTGTGTGATACACAAATGTTTGTTTCGGGGTTTGGGCGTATTCTGTGTAATTATGTATGTTTTCATCAGTCGTCTAGATCCCATAGCACAAGCTTATATTAGCTTCATTTGGGTTAGATGATGTTGTGTGAGAATGTCCACAAATATAAATATTAAATAAAAAATATCCTGGCGACTGTAGTTACCACTTTGCAAACTATGTAGGTAATTACCTATATTCAACTCGGACCTTTTGTGACTTCCGCACCCAAAATCTGTATTGAGGAACCCAATTACGAAATCTGTTCCGGGGTCGTGTTACGTTGATCAAGGTATTTGTTAGGGGTGACGTCTTTTGATTATATCATTCAAGCTTTAAGAAAATATTGGAGGTTTTTTTTTATATATTTTGCTCGCCAAAAGGATGCCGCCGTCTGATGAAAAGTCACAGCGACATCTAGCGATTTGGGGGCACCGTCCCAGTCTGTAAGACTGTGACGTCTTACAGACTGGGACGTATTACAGATAGGGCCGCCAACTTGAGGGCCAGTCTATAGAGACTGGCCCTCAAGTTGGCGGCCCTATGATGTGCCTCTTCAAGCGGAGCGTGAACCCAGTATTGCAATATGTTAAGTCACGCCTCAAGTCACTATGACAGTTGACATAAGAAGTTACGCAATTTCCGAGTGTGCACCTACGTAAGACAGTGCAAGCACATTTGTCGGTCATTCTGTACTGTATACTGAGACTAGCCGAAGCTCTGCCCAATTTATTGTGTTTAATACTTAAATAAAATACTTTTACTAAGGTCCATTATAATTTGTGTTTATTTAGCATAAGGTTAACCCTTAACTGGTATCAGGGGTCAAAATTTACCCCTGTGCAGCATATTTCTTATCATAACTTTGCAACTGCAACGCCCGCCGCACCCCGCGACGTAATAAGATTAGCTAGATGCACCGGGTTGTAGGTTATACAACTATATAACCTACAACCCGGTGCATCTAGCTAATCTTATTACGTCGCGGGGTGCGGCGGGCGTCGGTCGTTGGTCGCTCTAACATTACTGGGAACAGAGATTACGTACACTGCTGGGGTCAAAAATTACCCCCGACACCAAGTATAGTTATTTGCATGGGCACTATAGCTAGAACGTTTTTTATTTTTTCAGCAAATAGCCATAGTCATGTTCGGTTTTTAGATGAGGATCAAATTGCTTATTTAATGGAAGACGAGGACTATGAATCTGATTCAGAGACTCTTCGTGGAACCAAAACAGCAGCAAACCAGCAGACCAGCAACAAAATGTACCTACTGATGACTCTGAAATAAACAACTGTAAAAGAGGAAGGTGTTACTTATGTGAAAACAAAGAGGATGTAAAGTGTACCAAAAAATGTAGTATATGTTCTCTTTTCATATGCAAAGAACATACTGCAAAAACCATTACATGTACCAATGCTAAGCATTTTGTAGTGTAAAATTTTCTCGTTTCATAGTAATTTCGTTATGTTGTCATTTTTTTATTATTTCATTGATCTCTTACCATATGCCTATATTTGTTAAAACGATTATATAATAAAATAATATTAAGAGTTATTTTTTAAAATTGTTAGATTTTTATAGAATTTTGGACTACTAAACTAGACTCTTAAAAAAATATTGTCAAAAAATGAGTGCTTATAAAATGTTTAAAAATAAGTTATTTTTTTGTTTAAAAGTGTAACAAAAGTTTTTTGTTGCTTAGATTAAAAGTAGTTGTACAATATAAAAGTAAATATTTAGTGAAAAAAATAATTTATTCCTATTTTTAGAAGTACTACTGTTTTGCGAATCCGGTTAAGGGTTAACAATGAAACTGTCGTATTCATGTGAGTAAAAACTACAAAAAATTAACTATTAAAATAAAAGAAATCTTTTATCAAATATAATAGAAAAGACTACAAATTGGGCCACCCCAATTCATCCCGGGGGTGTCGTAAGAGGCGAAGGAAAACTCGATGTGAAAACCAGTTGTCAGTAAAAGGACAATCGTTAAGCGGCTTATGGCTTACAACTTCGCTTAACGATTAGGGCTGGGGCTTCGCTTAAAAATTTCAACTGTGAGTAATTACAACGTGCGCTTGACTCCCCTCGCCTCCCTCCCCTCATCGTGCCTCTGCCTAGCCTTTCAGGGATAAAGGCGTGAGGTGAGACAAAAACACTACGTAAAAATCTAGTCACGCTAATGAAGTTTTTCATATAACAAGGAGGCAGTTCTCAATATTCCTCGTCTTATTTAAGAGCCTTTGCCGCCATTCAAAATCAAAAATGTCATCATTAATCACTCACATTATAAGACCAGCGGAATCCATTATTTTGCCAAAAATAACAACATAGGTACATTCTTTGTTTCATGTTTGTATAAATTTTGCATTATAACTTCGGATATCAGTGTCCAATTTTGTCCTTATTTGCTTTTTTTTTTTTAATGGATCAAATGCATTTTTATCCCTTTCATAACCCTGACGCGTGATTAACAGGGCGACATCATGCTACTCTAAATTGCCACGGTGTTCCGCTTCAATTTTATCCCCAAAGGGGTAGGCAGAGGTATATTATACGCCCACACTTCACCATTTAGTTTCAGTCCCACAAAAGGTGGTGAGCCTATTGCCATGTTGAAATGGACATTCGCAGATCGTGACTTAAAAGCCAGTTTAGAATAGACTTACCCCCTTATTCATAATCGTTTATTAAACCTATTTTAGTTAAAACACATTTTAAGTCTATTGCTGTCTCTAACCATACTTTGTCATTGGTTAGAGACAGCAATAGACTTAAAGTGTGTTTTAACTAAAATAGGTTTAATAAACGATTATGAATATGGGGGTTAATCTTTAAGCTCTTTTTTGATTAAGCAAACAGGGCAGTTTCACACGCTGTTTAATGAGTCTGACAAAGAAAAAACTCTCCTTTCAAAGACCTATGTGACGTAGACGAATTTGCGAGGGTCAGCTAGTTTTAAATAAACAAAGATTTTGATTACTTACAAGAACGTGGATATGGGAAATCGAAGAAAAATTTTCTTGTATCATAAAAGTAATATTTAAATGGACGCCCTTTTTTGCTGACGCTCCTCCCTCATCAATATTCATCACGTCAGCGGTAGATTTATTAGCTCCAGTATCATTAACGTGTAAGACAGGTGTTTTTCATGTTTTCGCCCTGGATTATCTCGATAACGTGAATATATGATAATGATTGATTGGGGGTTGATTCGATTTTGTTATGACTGATACCGGTGGTGTAGTGGTTAGTGAATGTGACTGTCCTTCTGAGGCGTAAGGTTCGAACCCCTCATATACTTGTTCATACTTATCTACTTGGAAATAAATTGACTGCCTTTGTGGCGTAGTCGGTAGTAATACCGCCTGCAGCGCTGGAGGTCCTGGGTTCGCTTCCTGGGTCGGTCCAAATATTTGTGTTATCCACAAATGTTTGTTTCGGAGTTTGGGTGTTTTCTATGTATAACTAGCTGTAGCCCGCGACTTCGTACGCTGCATTATCTTTAGATTGATATATCTTTTTTATTTATGAATTGATTGACATGAAACAAACACTAAATGTTAAGTAGAGCAAACCGCAACTCAATAAAGAAAACCGCATCGTAATCGGTTGAGCGGTTGCTGAGATTAGCGTGCACAAACGTACAGACGTTTGTGCACGCTAATCTCAGCAACCGCTTAACGATTACGATGCGGTTTTCTTTACAAACAGACATACAGGCAAACAGACAAAAATTCTAAAAACCATTGTTTTGGGTACGATTGCATCCATAAAGGCCCACTATAAACTTTTTCTTATATATCTTCAATGTACAGACAGCGACTTGTTACGATTTTATTATATGTAGTGATATGTATGTGTTTAGAAATATATAAGTATGTTTAACAGTCGTCTAGATCCCATAGCACAAGCTTATATTAGCTTAATTTGGGCCAGATGCTTTGCTTTGGCTAATCAACTGGTAGTGATCTGCGTGTATCTGCTGTTCTCCATTAGTTTCTATTAAAGTTCAGATGCTTAGCGAGCCTATTCTCGAAATGATTCACATTTTGTGCAGATATCACTTCGTCTGAGAGTTTATTCCACACTTTAACAACTCTGTTGCTCAAAAAGTGTTTATTGGGGCTTCTGTAAGAGAAGCTGGTCCGTAACATTCAATCCATCAATCAATCAAATCAGCCTATCGCAGTCCACTGCTGGACGTAGGACTCTCCCAATTTACGCCACAACACACGGTCCTGCGCCTTACGCGTCCAGTCCCAGCCTGCAACCATTACCAGGTCGTCGGTCCATCTAGCGGGTGGACGTCCTACCCCACGTTTGCCGAGACGCGGTCTCCACTCTAGAACTCGTTTGCTCCATCGGCCGTCGGTTCTTCTGCAGATGTGGCCGGCCCACTGCCACTTCAATGTGCTTATTCTGCTAGCTATGTCGACCACTATTTTTTTTTATTAGATTTTATATTTATGTTTGCATTTGCAGGCCGTGCTGTGGCATAAATTAAGAAAGACCTGCGTCCAGTAGTGGATTGCCATAGGCTGATTCGATTTAAACAATTGCGTTAATTTCAACGGCAGGGAGACACAACCTGCACCTGTCCATTTCAACAATACATGACCTCACCTCATAATGAAAATTGTGAAGATAATAGTCTACTCTTTCGGTTATAAAGTCGTGAAGAAATTATATATTTTATCAAACTAGATTTTCCATGGTCCGGTCAACTGGACTATGGAACAAAATCAATTTTCCACTGTCCGGTTAACTGTACCATGGAAGTTTCTTTTTACCCATAGTCCGGTTAACCGGACAACTTAACCGTACTATGGACAATAGATGATTTATGCAAGACCACCGACCAAGTGCGAATCGAACTCGCGCACGTAGGGTTCCATACCAATAAAACGTTTGTTGTATGGGAGCCCTCTTCATCCCCACTTTTTTCTAATTTTAGTATTGGTTGTTATAGCGGCAACAGAAATACATTCTCTGAAAAATTCAGCTCTATAGCTATCACGGTTCCTGAGATACAGTCTCAGGACCTCTGACGCACAGACAGACAGACGGACGGCGAAGTCTCATGTATAGGGTCCTGTTTTTACCCTTTGTGTACAGAACCCTAAAAACAGCGATTAATATTCACGTAACAACTTTACCCCAAACATTATTCCGGTATGGTCTAATAAAAGAGAAGCGGTGCAAAAATTCATTAGCTTGCAACACTAATAAAAATAGATTGAGGTTCACGTTGTTTGTGAGTTCTCTGCGAGTTTGTGACATACGTACCATAGAGCAACGCGAACAGTACAAGGGGAGTAGACATTTTTTTAATACCACCGAGGTGGCAAACAAGCATACGGCCCACCAGATGTACCGGTGGTCACCGCTGCCTATGGGCGCTTGCAACACCGGAGGCGCTACACTCGCGCTGCCGACCATATTATGAGTTTTATTATTAGACTAGCGGACGTCACGCGGTTTCACCTGCGTAGTTCCCGTTCCTGTGGGAATACGGGAATAAAATATATAGCCTATGTTCACCGCAAAGAGTGTAGCTTCCCAACAGTGAAAGAATTTTTCAAATCGGTCCATTAGTTCCAGAGCCTATTCGTTACAAACGAACAACCAAACAAAAAAACGAATCTTTCCTCTTTATAATATTAGTATAGACATAGCATGTTTGCTCTATACATAATCTGTCTATCGCATTATGTTGCGGGGGGAAATCAATTGCACCACTATAAAAGCAATGGGCTGTCATTATGGAAGTTACGGAAAACAATACACTCATAAATGACACACACACATTATAAATTTTTTATACCATTTGAAGTATGTACGCTTTGACAGGAGGGAAAGTCTTTAGTATGGCATCTTTCCTCCTGTTAAAAGACATAGATCGTGTTGTTCTATGAACATGTGACTTTTGTCGGAAGGCGAAAGCGTACCCGTTAAATAATACGCTTATACGCACACAGAAATATATTATGTGGGTGTTTCTGAAGTCATGAGAGTATTGTTGAGTTTGACTGCCTCGTTGGTCTAGAGGTCGAAATGTGCGACTGCGGATTACGAGGTCGTGGGTTCGATTCCCACGGAAGACAAAAAATTGTGTGACCCATAAAATGTTTGTCTCAAGTGAGAGTGAGTGAGAGTCTGTTTGGGATCAGACCACGGATATGAATACTTATATACTTTTTAAATACATACATGTTATACATAGAAACACCCAGACTCTTGAGACATACATTTATGGGTCACACAAATATTTGTCTCCGGTGGGAATCGCACCCACGATCTCCAGCGCCGCAGGCGGTATCACTACCGACTGCGCCACAGTGGCAGTCATTTATTTATTTATTTAACTATACTCGTCGCGTTGCTCTTTGGGTCATGTTGCTCTATGGTGAGTTTGTGACATACGTATTCGTTATCGCTTACAATTTTTATCCAGCAATTTTCAATGTTTATTTTGGGACGCAGCTTGAAAAATAGAGAGAGAGTTTTCCACATTTCTGTTTATAAAATCTGCTTTGATATTGTTCTGAAAAATACGTGTGAATTTATCTGCGTATGTTGGCTATCTTTGCGTTTTATTTTGATATGTGTACACAGAAAAAATATATTGCAGCTCTCTAGATGTATGCTGAAACACAGAGTCATTTTTATTTAAAAAAAAATGCCAAGTGTGAGTTGGACTCGCTCAAATAAGGTTTCGTACTAAAAAAACGACAAAAAATCACCTTAATTTTATGGGAGCCCCCTTAATCCCGCTATTTTTGTAATACATACATACATACATATAATCACGCCTTTATCCCCGAAGGGGTAGGCAGAGGTATAGTATACGCCCACATTTCACTCACGTAATAGGTAGTGAGCCTATTGCCGTGTTGAATTGATTGTTGATTTTTTTTGTAATAGTGGCAACAGAAATACATTATCTGACAAAATTTTGATATTTGTTCGCAGAAAAAATATATTGCAGCTCTCTAGCTGTATGTTGAAACACAGGGTCAGATTTTTATCATTAAAAAAACTTTCCAAGTAGTTGGACTCGCGCAAAGAGGGTTCCATACCAAAAATAAGGTTAAAAATTTGGTTTATTCTATGGAACCCTTAATCGCCTCTTTTTTGTAAAAGTGGCAACAGAAATACATAAATCTGTGCAAAAATTATTTTGAAAATTACGGATTCAGAGATACACCGTAACGGACAGACAGTCAGATTCCGATTTCGTTTTACCCTTTGGTTACAGAACCCTAAAAATTGTGAAATAGTTTGAAATTCTACATCAATCTATCTAAGAAACGCGTTTGTATAGTAGTGTCAAGAAATCACGTTTTTGTTAATGTACAAAAAACGTGATTTCTTGACATTACTTGACATTGCTCTTTACATTGACATTACATTAAATTCACATACATCTGTTGACATTACATTAAATTTCTTGACATTACATTATCTTAACATTACATTGCTCTATGAGCATGTATGTCTGCTCATAGAGCGTTGTGTGTATTTAGTGGCAACAAAAATCATCTGTGTCAATTTTAGTTCTGTAGCTATCACACTTCCTAAGATACAGTCTCATGACATACAGACGGATGAACAGGGAGGTCTTAGTATTAGGATCCCGTTTTAGCCCCTCTCTATAAAATGAGTGCAGAGGGGCTTATGTCGAGACTTTGTCTGTAGTCTGTGACTCTGTCGCATTAAACTACGTCACTAGGTCACGTGGATGATCTGTTAAAAGTAAAATGACAACGTCAATCGGATTAAACTTTTACAATAAACGTGTTAGAGAGGGGCAGTCGGGTGAGAACGATCTCACGGCTTCTTGTTTATCCTTTGGGAACCTTAAAAAGTGTCTAATTGAAGCTTTTTTTCAACGGTACATTTTGTACATTAAATTTTATAAATACCGGGCAGTAAAAATGAAGATGGCGCTCGTAGTCCATAATCGTTTGACCAATAATATCCAACCCTTTCAACTTGAGCTCTGTTACGGAACAAATTAAACGCATTAAGAGGTCTTGTTATAATAGACGCGTTAAATGACCGGAGTTAGCTAAATTGGCTATCAACATTATTTTTTATTTCAAGGAAAATGATGAAATTTTAATATTAGAAAAAATGGTTATTACTTAGTATATAACAATTAAGATTTGAGTCTTTACCTCTTTAGGGATTCACCATTTCCCAGATATATTAATATATTTTCATTTCAAACGAACCATGAGGTCCGGGAGGGGCGGTGGGGCAAGGGGGTAGCATACCCCTTGGCAGGAATAAATGTTCAGGCAGGCATAGAAAAATGCTAAACCTATTATTAGCGGACGACACACGGTTTCACCCGTATAATTCCCGTTCCCGTCGGAATACGGGAATAAAATATAGCCTATGTTCACCGCAAAGAGTGTTGCTTCCAAAAAGTGAAAGAATGTTTCAAATCGGTCTAGTAGAATCGGAGCCTATTCGATGCATACAAAACAACAAAGAAACAAACATACAAACAGTCAAATCTTTCCTCTTTATAATATTAGTATAGATTATTTTCCGTGCAACTTAACTAAGTTGCCGGTAGATGGTGCCTACGTCGCCCCAAAACGTAGTGAGATGAAAGAATTTGACCATCGAGAGTAATGTCTCGGTGGTCCAACGGTTAGGGCGTCTGGTCCGGCCATGGAGCAAATATAAGAGGGTCCGGCAAACCAGAAGACGCAGGTTCGGGCCCTGCTCGAGACCAAAATTTGACACCTTTCAAAATTATCATTAACCATAATTATGTGATGATGAAAAATGGCGGAGTTGCCAGGCATCGGCCCCGGCAGAAAGTCATAACCAAGAATAGAATAAAATTATTTGATACCGAAATAGAGGGTGGTGTGACTTTTAGCACATATCTATACATACAATAAAACTGTTGAGGGTCGAGAGTCTGTACATGGAAGATATTTTGAAAATTTTAATTGTAGGGCGTTCTCTAATCGATACTGAAGCCCAAAATGTAATTTAAATTTTTCATGTCTGTCTGTCTGTCTGTCTGTCTGTATCCCGAATAAGTATCACGCCGAAACTACTGAATCGATTTGAATGAAACTTGGTACAATTCGAGCTTATGATCCGAGGAAGGTTCTAGGATACTTTTGATCCCGATATTTTGCGCGGTTCCTTTGGGAGAGGGGATGATAGGATAAATGGTTTTTTCGTCGTAAGTTCCAAATGCGTGGTCCAATTTCAAATATTTTTTAGTATTAGAAAGGGAGTACTTTAAGACCCAAGTTTCAAGAATGAGGGGTTTGTAGTTCAGAAATTAGAGGCATCTCAACTTTCGCCAAACCTAGAATTCAAGGGTTCCTTTGAATGAGAGGGTAAATCTAAACGGGCCTTAATCTTTAAGCTCTTTTATGATAAAGCAAACGGGGCCGTTTCACACGGTGCTTGACGAGTCTAATGAAGAATTACCTCTCCTTTCGTGCACATTATGTGACGTAAACGAAGTTGCGAGGGTCAGCTAGTATTATATAATGTCATTGTACCATTTAACAAACTTAAAACTTGAACCATAAGTTTAATTTGCAGTTATTCGCCGAACTTTGCAGACGAAAAACATAACGTACAAATGGCTTCGAGATCTTATTTGTGTTTGAAACGTGACGCCTGTTCGATATTTGAATTTTATGTATGTAAACCGGCTAAGTGCGAGTCGGATTCTTACATGGAGGGTTCCATACCAGAAGACTGCAATTGAGTTTTCTTGCCAGTTCTTCTCAGGTGGGTCGCGTTGTGAACTGGTGGTAGAATTTTTGATTTATATTCTGGACGTTTTACAAGCGCATCTGTATATGCCTATGTGAATTAAATTTGTTTTTCTTTCTTTCTTACTTTCAATAAAAATGCGTTTGTTGTATGTATGTGTATCCCTTTCTTTGTTATAGCGGTAACAGAAATACATCATGAGATTCATGAGATACAGTCTGGTGACGGTCAAACCAGACAGACAGACAGCGAAGTCTCAGCATTAGGGTTCCATTGTTTCTTTTGGGTTAACTGTTGATTGATGGCACTTGGTGGAACTTGCTGCACATATTGAAAACGACACTTGGACTGTTCGACATTATTCATTATTATAAACTTGACCGGTTTCGTCACACAGCATTTTCGAAGGTCTAAATGAAAGGACCTTTTGTCTAGGTGAAAGAACAGTTCAAGTGTCGTTTTCAATATGTTTCTTTTGGTAATGAAACCTAAAAGTAGGTATTACTATTAACCCCTGCAGCTAGCTATTATAGCTTTTTGTATTTAGCTTGCAAAATAATACTGTCTGGTGGAAAGGAATGGTGACATCTAGACAATTGAAGGTCACGATCAGAGTCCGCAAGACTTTGGCACTGAACCTGTAGTTGTCAGCCCCATAAAGTGCCTCTTTATATTCTGATTAAAGAATCCGTGGTTGTAAGATGAAAGAAACCCATAACCTGACAGTGACAGAGTATTCAAAGTTTTATGGTGCGACACAGAAACGATCGATTACGAACGATTAAGTAAAATGACTGTAGTGTTTGTATCTACACAGTAGATATAATACATTGTCTCATGTACACGAGTAGAGGGCGCGACTGTCAGTCGTCAGTTTGACGGTAGACACGGTGTGACATGGAAGTGCGCCCGCGCTCGAGACTGTGTGTGCAAGTGAGCCAGCGCATTGCAATAGTTACCTATTTCTAATTCCTTTGTGTGATAGTGATCACTACAATGACTAAAACGTACCTATAAAGTCATTGTCGGCGCACTTCACACATTCACTTATAAAAGCTTGTACGAATGGCGTGAGGCTGCTCACCGTCTTTACAGAAGCAGACCTAAGGAGTGCCCCAGGAGGCATGACGTGAGTGTATTATGCACGCCACTCGCCCCAAGAAGCGGGATATCACCCGAGCCAACCTCCAAAGACGCTGGATAGTATCCGAACCCTAGGTAAGGACGCAATGGTAGCCTAAGTCTATCGGGAATCCTGGGATATCCTTCCCCAAGGCTCCCGGCCGTAGGCAATGGCAATGCACGTGGGCGGCTCACCGTCCTTACAGAAGCAGGCCCTAGACGACAGCGTGACGTGATGGATTTACGCACGCCGCCCATAAGAAGCGGGATAACACCCGAAAACCCCCTAAAAGACGCGGGATAGCACCCGAACCCACCCTAGGTGAGGCCGCAGTGGTAGCCGTAGGTCTGTTGGAAGTTCTGGGCTATCCTTCCGAGAGCTTACCCGGGGCTCTCAACCGTAGGCTGTTAGGTAGGCTACGTGTAGTTTTTAGTCCGTAAGAGACCGGCATAGCATCTATGAAAGATTCACACACATTTCCACACGAAAATAAAAAGATGTATGTACCAACACAATAAAATTAAATTGCACAGCTTCAACATATAACCTCGTACCGCGTTTACGACCGCCCATAATATGATGAGATCTGTCGAGTAGCCGAGTCGATTCCCTGGACACGACAATATCCGTTGCGGCGTAAATAAGGCCCGAATCATAAATATTAGATTGACACCGAGCAATCTGCAGCTAACATTATACTGTGATACGTTTTAAGTGTTATTGGGAGCTGTTTGTGGAGAGGGAAGGTCGTTTGAGGAGGAAAACATTTTTGATTTGCTCAGTTTATAGGGTTTTATGATACTTTTGGTACTATTGCCACGAAAATAGTAAAAGAAATAGAAATACAAATAAATAAATAAGTAGTACCTACCTATAAACGTGAATTTTTCAAAAGGGATTGGATGGCCAAATCCGAAACTATAAGGAATAACGAAAAATGTTCAAAGGAGTCACGAGCACGATTTTGATGAAACTTAAAACCTCATCATTAGATATTTGAAAAACCAATAATCCTAGCTGGGAATCGAACCCATTGATTTTGAAAAAAAAAACACATCCTATTATTATTACACCATACGATAGTGTTGCTATTAAGGATCTTATTCTGGAAAGAAATGACATACGGCAAACTAAGGGAAAGTGCTCATCTTTGACAAAATACAATTTATTATTCTTACGTTAATTAACTGATTAAATTGTTCAAAATGTAGACCATTGTTTTCAATACATAGCTGGATTCGAGACCTCGGGATCGTAATGCGTTCAATATTATTGATTCCGTTTATAATATTCTCATAAGAATCATTCTGAGCATGATTGCAAAGACGGAATAGTTACGATCTATTCTGGGATTTAGAACGAAACAAATCATGATACAAAATTTAGGTACATGAAATATGAATTTTATTAAAATTCCAAACTTTCCTTAAATTTGCTGTATATCATTACTTTGCAGAATTTGATCCTTATCAGCGACACTATCGTATGGTGTAATAATAAACGATGTCTTTTTTTTTCAAAATCAATGGGTTTGATTCTCGGCCAAGATTATTGGTTTTTCAAAAATCTAATGATGAGGCTTTAAGTTTTATCAAAATCGGGCTCGTAACTCCTTTGAGCATTTTTAGATATTCCTTATAGTTTCGGATTTGGCCATCCAAGCCCTTTTCAAAAATTTATCCTGTATAATATAGTAGTAATCTGTATGTATAAAAATCAATGCCACTTTTCGTTGTAATTTTATAACTCAAGAACGGGCTCACCTATCCAAGCCAAATGTTTAGGCTTTGTTCGGACTATTTAGTAGATGGTTTATGTGAAGTTTGAACAAAATCGGTCGGGCGGTTCTTTATTTATCACGCAAACGAAGTTGCGCAGGTCAGCTAGTAAGTAATATAGTAGTAAAAAGTAAGTAATAAGCACAGTATATATATGTTGTTTAACATATACAGGGTGGAATGTAAAGACGGTAGTTGGAGGGAAAGTACCCTTAACATTGATCAAGGCAAGTTTTGCTGAAAGGAAACATTCCTTTATTTTCAAAAGTAAGTAAAACTGCATTTAAAGATTTTCAAAATTCACCTGCTTGAGCCGGGAATCGAACCTGGGCAATGGGGAAAAAAACATTCTGTATTTTATGATACCAACCGAAACAGTCTTTAATAAGGATCCATTCCTTTTAAGCAACATAGTATCTTAAATTAAAGGAAGATCAAACAAAATATGTTTTTATTGTAAAGGTTACTCACTATTTGAAAAAAAAAACAACAATCCAATTGATAACCTCCTCCTTTTTTGAAGTTGGTTTGTTAAGTGACCAAAACGAATATTCTCCTATTCACAGAAACTAGAACATTTTTTTAACCAACTTCAAAAAAAAAGGAGGAGGTGCTCAAATAAACTGTTTTTTTTTGTTTAGATAGTGAGAAAGCTTTAAAATAAAAACATATTTTACTTGGTCTTCCTTAATTTAAAATACTATGTTGTTTGAAAGAAATTGTTCCTTATTAAAGACTCTTTCGGTAGGTATCATAAAATACAGGATGTTTTTTTTAACATCTCCCAGGTTCGATGCCCTGCTCAAGCAGGTGATTTTTCAAAAATCTTTAAATTCAGTTTTACTTACTTTTGAAAATAAAGGAATGTTACCTTCCAGCAAAACTTGCCTTGATCAATGTTAAGGGTACTTTCCCTCCAACTACCGTCTTTAAATTCCACCCTGTATATACTGTGGGCAGTGTAATAAGCTAGGATTAACCTTCTTGCGTTATGGATAATACCAGACTACGGAGATTATTACTATACAATATTCTTGCCCCGTGAGGCGACGGGGTCCGGTTTAGCGACGGGTAAGAGTACATAATGTCGCCACCCTAATACATCAAGAGGGTGTCGTAAGAGGCGACTAAGGGAACCCTTTAGCAAAAAGACCATTCCATAGAGAAGGAAAACTCGAAATGAGACCCTAATAACCAGTAAAAGACAAACATTTTTCATTCGTTAAGGCTTGAAATTTTCAACTGTTCGCGGCGACCTGCGCCTGTCCATTCCAACACGGCAATAGACTCTCCACCTTTTACGTGGGACATAAAACTATAAGTTGAAATGTGGGCGTAAACTATGCCTGTGCCTACCCCTTTGGGGATAAAGGCGTGACTATATATTATGTATGTATGTATTTATGTACAATATTATTATTTTATCTGTGTTATTACTTACATATACTTTTTTTGTAAATACATACATACTTTTATAGCATAGGAACACCCAGACTCTTGAGACAAATATTTATATGCAATGTTATAAGCTCTTAAATTTGTGTTCCGTGGTCTGAAAAAAAAATGCTGTGTAAAACATCTTTTAGTATCGTTAGTTTTGAGATGGGTGACCGACATTCCCAATAAATTGTGTCCGGAAAAGTAGTCTATATCATTAATTAGCAGAAAAAACCGACCAAGTGCGAGTTGGACTCGCCCATGAAGGGTTCTGTAGCAGCAAGTAACATAATATAAAAGTTCTTGTAGTTCGTTGTGACTTTGATTGATGTTTAAACACGTTCGCAGTGGTAGTGATTTTTCTCGGCGAAAATTGCGGTTTATGACGTATAAAAAAAACTACCCACTCGATCTCGTTCAAACCAATTTTCAGTTTTATGGCAATGTACATCATACTTTATTTTTAGAATTATCATTCTCTTAGTTTAGAAGTTAGAGGGGGGGGGGGGACACATTTTGCCACTTTGGAACTGTCTCATGCGCAATTTTTTTACTTTAGAAAAAAATTATATGAGAAACCTCAATATCATTTTTAAAGACCTATCTATAGATACACGTATGGTTTCAATGAAAAAAAAAATTTGAGTTTCAGTTCTGTGTGCGGTACACAGAATACATCTACTTACCAAGTTTCAATAGCATAGGCCTTATAGTTTCGGAGAAAAGTGACTGTGACATACGGACGGATAGACAGACAGACATGACGAATCTCTAAGGGTTCCGTTTTTGCCCTACGCTACGGAACCCTAAAAAAGATCCCAAATTTCAAAACATCGATTATATAATAAATTTCCCCATCATTATACAGTTAACTTTTCCAATAATTACTGAAAGTAACATAACTTTAACTAACACGAAATTTCTTAATTAACGGCTACCCACGAAACGCCACAATAATTTTCTAATGAAATTTCAATCATTAAAACTTAAAACATTGAAATTATGAAATTTCGTGTGGGGAGGTAAAACCGGCCCAGTGCTTATCGGAATAGCGCTTTTAGGGTCCCGTATGAGGAACATAAAAACCTTACGTTTCATTTGAAAAAGCGCCTAGTAGAGTCGACTGGTGACCCAAGGGCTGGCAGTTTTCTCTCTCAGCGAATACGTATTGCTATTCAAAGGGGGAATGCTGCTAGTCTTTTGGGCACAATGCCACGGGGGCCTTATTTTGGTTTAGTTTAGATAGTTTTTTTTTTTTTTTTTATGAGGTAACACAAATGTCATCTCATAACAATTACAATCTAGCCTTGAGGCTAATAAGTAATTTAGATTTCACTTATTTTACTAAAGCTTACAGAGTAAAGAATGTGTCCATCGGCACTTTTCTTATTGTCTCTAATTATAATAGAAAGTCCCTTTGTTCTTGTGTTCTTCAAGTATAGCACTCACTGCACTACTTTTGTAACACTAAGATGATCAGTGTTACTCACCAACTAGCGCGAGGTAGCTATGCAGAGAACTCTATCCCAGGGCGCCTTATTTCTAAGTTTCCAGTCTGTGTGCAAGGGTAGGCTAGGGCTCTCACGAAAACAGACAATAGGGTGTACACACATATATTTACTAAGTACACAGAGATACACAGAGACACACAGAGAGCTTATTCACTGATAGACACAAATATCACAGGTACACAGAAGTAAAGTCAGTGCTCAGGTATTAATACTACTAGGCTACACATAAGTAGTGGATTTACTGGCCTGCAGAGTGAGCTGAGTGAGAGTGACTGCCTGTTGTTACTGCCAGGTGATGACGGCAGATTGCCTGTTGTTACTGCCAGGTGATGACGGCAGATACCTCTCACATGAGAAGCACGTGTAGTCCGCACTTCCACGTTGTCGTACCACGTGCAGCCCACTAACTTATAGGTGCGGCACCAAATATCTCATCCGGCAACTAGCCCCGTAGTAAAAAACCCTGTCATGAAAGAAACGACAAATTAAGATCTTGGCTGCGCGACAGACGACAATCGACCCGCTTTGCAAAAGAAGAAGTGACTCACCAGTTTTCTGGGTAAAATGTAGCAAGATGCAATGCAGCAACCCAATCACAGCCCGTTAGGCCACGCGAGGTAACAAATAATCGCGCTTGAGCGAAAAACTGATTCGCGGCACAGTCTCAGAGCAAAAGCCAAAGGACCTCCAACTACCCCAAAGCAGGTCTCGGTCAAAAGTCCGTCTTTCACGAAAAATCTTAACAAAACCCGTTCCTTTAAATGCGAAACGCTTCGTCACCGAACTTATGACATCCTGTCATTCTGACAGCAGAAATGTCACCACTGACAACCGATTAAAAAAAGATAACTCGATAAGGCTGCTTTCACATCCTAAATACTGCATCTATAGAAAATAAATGCTACAACCACCCCCCCTTTAATAGTATTTCCTGCGGATATGACACGCTGGAAATACACAATAAAGAAAACAGAAAAGTACAGACTAATAAACAAAGACAACCAGCTAGGTCCTTCAAACACCAGCTGACTACGACCATTACAATACCAAAGAAAGATCCTCCTATGTACCTAACTAGACACTGACTCGTGTACCGGTTAGGCTAAGTAACTAGAGTCTAATGCCCTTCATAGAAAACGAATGCTCCCTTTACTCACTGCCGATACCCTAACACTACCCAAGCTCTCAGGATATTGTAGAGTACCGAGAAGCGAATGAGAGAAAAACGCTCGGTGCGGTGCATAGAAGAAACTACAACGTGACAATTTAAAGTCACGTACACATATAGAAATACAAACAAAAGATTAAAATAGTCTTACATAATGATCACATAGCACTGGTTTAATAAACTAGAGAAACAGTGCTATGTAGTTACGTTAGGTATTGGAGACTGCTCCTCCCGATACTTCAGGATGTCCTTGATATGGTACTCCCCAAGATCCTTACCGTCCAGATCTGACAGCCTATATACTAAAGGGGATCGTTTAGCAGTCACCACACATTTAAGGAACTTAGGAGCTAGCTTAGCAGTAAAATTCTTGGCCTTGTTGGACAGGTAGAACGTGCGTTTGTAAACTATCTGTCCCACTTTCAGCTCTACATGCCTTTTTCTGAGGTTGTAATACTTTTCATTACGCTGGTGGGCAACGTTGAAATGTTTCCTCACCTGGTCGTAAATGCGTTGTATTTCTCTCAGCTTGACACCGAAGGCTGATGGATCGTCTACAGAGACTGAAGTAGGATGGCACGCGATATCTGTCTGCCTGTACAGCACTCCATCCCCAATAAATTCCCTACCATGTACCAAAAAGTAAGGGGTGAAACGAGTTGCTTCGTTAACTGCAGTGTTTAAAGCACACTGTATCTCAACCAAGAACTGATCCCAAGACTTGTGTTGTGACTTCACATAGCATGAGATCGCTTGAACCACATTGCGAATAGCTCGTTCCGCCTGATTAGTTTGGGCATGATACCTAGGGTTATAATATATATTAGGTACATTGTATTTAGCCAACAGATCCTTAAATGGCTTACTCACAAACTGAGGGCCATTATCCATGTAAATAGTCTTGCAGACTCCGTGCACGAGAAACACACTCTTCTCTATGAACCTCGCGACTACAGCGCCTGTGGCAACCCGAACAGGGCACAACATGACGTATTTGCTAAAGTAGTCGGAGACCACGATCAGGTGTACGTTTCTATTGCTCGAAGTGGGAAAGGGACCAAGCAGATCGACAGAGATAGCTTCGAATGGCTTCGAAACCCGCTTCGGGCTACCCATTAGGCCGGGACGAGACGTATTTACGGGTTTGTACTGCTTGCATGTTTCGCAATTCCCAACATATTCTTTGACGTCCTCGTACATCTTGGGCCAGTAATAATTTAGGGCTAACCTTTTATGCGTCTTCCAAACGCCACCATGGGCACTAAGTGTGTCATCGTGGTACTTAGAGAGCAGGGGCAAGCGATCCTCCTGAGGTACCACCAGCTTCCAGTCAAAGTCTGAAGTCAAAGAATATTTATTTTTAGTTAACCTATATAGAAGGTTGTCACGAATGTCATAATTTGGTGACTTCCTAGGGTTCTTCCGAACACTATTCATGGTGTGGTCATACCACGGGTCTTTAGTGGGTACTGCATCGAGGGAATCAATTTTGATACGAGACAGAGCATCAGGTACAACGTGGTCTTTACCTTTTCGATGCTCTATGTCAAAATCGAATTGACTGAGCCTCATGCTCCAACGTGCTAGACGACCCGTGGGATTTTTTAGCTTATGGAACCACAGAAGAGATGAATGATCCGTGACGACCGTACATTTTTGGCCTTCGACGTACTGTCGAAATTGTTCCAAAGCGAAAATCACGGCCAGAAGTTCTCGCTCAGTTGTGCTGTAGTTCACCTCGTTCTTGTTGAGAGAACGGCTACAGTAGGCGATAGGGTGCTCAACACCATCGTGAGTTTGTGTCAGTACAGCAGCAACTGAGTAAGCTGACGCGTCACTAAGAATGCGGAAGGGCATCTCAAAGTTAGGCATTTTTAATATAGGGGCAGAAACCAAGGCTGACTTTAGCAGGTTAAAGGACTGTTCAGCCTCAGGGGTCCATTCGAACTTAAGGTTCGTAGAAGTGAGTTTGCACAGAGGTTTACTAATCTTCGAGAAGTTGTTAACAAAGCGACGATACCAGCCGGCCATTCCCAGAAATCTCTTAACCTCCTTAGGGTTAGAAGGGGTAGGATAGTTGAGGATAACCTCAACTTTACCCGGGTCTGTCCGTAAGCCATGTTTGTCCACATAATACCCCAGGTATTTGAGTTCACTCCGACAAAAATGGGATTTTTTCATGTTAATAGTTAGGCCAGCATCCTTGAGTTGCTGATAGACTCTATGTAAGAGCTCTACATGCTCCTCAAAGGTGCTGGACACACAGACTATGTCATCCTGAAACGCAAATACCTTGTTGTCGAACTCGGGACCAAACAGACGGTCCATGAGGCGTTGCATCGTGGCACTGGCTCCGACAAGACCGAAGCACATCGAATTGTATTGGAATAATCCTCTCCGGGGAACCGTAAAAGCAGTCTTCTCAGCAGACTGGGGTGAGTCGAATGGAATCTGCCAGTAAGCCGCACTCAAATCTACAGAAGTTAAATACTTAGCATTATTAAGGTGGTCCAAGATTTGATTGATATAGGGTAAGGGGTAGGCGTCACTCTTTGACACAGAGTTCAGCTTGCGAGAGTCCAAGCACAATCTGAGGTCGCCGTTCGCCTTCTCCACCATGACCACTGGAGAGTTCCAGGCGGACTGAGACGGGGACACTACTCCCATCTCCAGCATTCGGTCCAGCTCGGCTTCCAGGGCCTTCTGCTTAAGGGGAGAGAGCGGATAGTAACGCTGCTTTATCGGCTTGCTGTCACCAGTGTCAATGACATGATGTACAAGTGAGGTCCGACCTAAGCCCACCTTATCAGTGTTCAATGAGTCAAATTTCTCAATGACCCCGTTGATTACACACCTTTGTTTAGCAGTCAAGTTGTTGTAATCCTCGAGGCCACCGTTAAGGGACACAGACTCTATAGGATTATTATCACTAAAGCTATCAAGACTAATATTTTGTAAAATTAACTTATCACTCAACTTAAATTGTTGCCAGAAATCCACTCCAAATATCATGGAGGTGGTTATACCTGGGACAACATAGAACTTGACAACTCGGATAACCGAATTGTACTCAATTGGCAAAGAGATACAACCCAGACATTGCAAGTGAGTGCTGTCTGCAGTTGTAATACGAAAAGTAGGATTGATACTCACAAGATCAAAACCCAGTTCCAAGAAGATGCGGTGCGCTCCCTTACCTAGTATAGAGCAGGAGGCACCGGAATCTAGAAGGCCTAAGACATTTAAATTTAAAACCTTAACAACTAGATACGGTCTAATGTCACTATCCCGTTTAGGAAACAGGACCTTATCAGAAATAGACTCAGATACAGAGTGATGCACAGAGTTCCTAATAAGGCCCTGGCCTACGCGTTTTTTGACTTGCTAGTACAGTGTGAGCAGTCTGGGGTCTTGACTCCTTTGAGACCACACCGGAAACACACCAGCTCCCTTGACTGTGTGCAGCTGTATGCAGTGTGACCGCCCCCGCCGCAACGAAAGCATTTGCGATCGTGGGGGGTAACCGGCGTCTCCACTGCAGACACCTGCTTAGCGGGCTTTTGTACACCTTTGTTCTTAAGCTGGTGTAAGTCAGATGTAATCTCAAACTTGTCAAGAGCAGGCTCATGGAAAGCGTCTGCCCTAGTACGCGCAAGCTCCAAGCGCTTACCCAAACGTCTCAAGTCATCTACAGAGTTGACATCATGCAAGGCCAGTTCCTTCATGTAGTCAGGTCTAATGTTGTGCATGAGAATGTCCAGCTGTTCCTCACTGGGCATCTTACATGACAACCTTGAGAACATGGCTTGCATTGTACATATATAGTTAACCAAGGACTCAGAGCGGGCTTGTGTACGCTGTCTTATCTCGTTCCTGAGGCGGTAATCATAATCAGGAATATCGAAGGTATCTCTAAGCTCACTAATAAGATCCTCATATGAGATGAAGTTAGCTTTGTTTGTACGGAACCAAGACAAAGCCGGTCCATCCAACAGGTCGGAGAAAGCCATAAGGAGTCTAGGCTAAGTAACCTCCCGAGCACATCTAAGTTCCTCTAATCTCTCTAAAAACACACGTACACAAGTAGAACCATCATATTTTAAGTTAAATGAACATAAGTTAAGGGGACGTTCTTTATACACTATGTTACATGTAGAACTATTCCTACTTGAACTAGCTCGCACCGAGCGGTCCTCTCTCACTACTGGTGAAGTATATTCCACCTGGTCACGACCCGAAGGATCATCACCATCATCATCCGAACCTTCGGATTCAGAATCACTACTGGGTTCAGCCCTAGCGATGATCTTCACTAGCCTACCACGAATATCCACCAGGTCGGGGCAATCCAGACCACAACGAGCTAACCTACTCAATAAGTAGTTGGCCCTGATAGACACCCTAAGACGAGAATTATTATTGGCCAAAAACTCACCTGACTGAAGAGCCTCCTCCAACTCGGAGACCTTCGGAAGGCAGGTCGAGAGCTCAGCCGATGCATCAGCGGGTACCGGAGCACTCGCTTTGATGCTACCTCGACGGACGAGTCGGTGTGCCGCTCTTAGCTCACTCCGAAGGCCAGACACTGTCGTTTCCGGTTCCACTGAAATACCCATGTGGGACAGCTCGTTAGCAAGTTCATCCTTTCTTAAATAATTAATATGTTTTTTCATCTGTGCCATTATGTAAAAATTTACTTACAACAATTATAAAGATAAAATGGCACAGATAGGGATCAATTACAAAGTAAAAATGTAAATTGAGTTACAACAAAGTGTACTAAGTTAGGTAATTATGTTTCAAATTGACTTTTAGAATTTAACAAAGATTAAGGGTATATTAAGAGAGAAAAGTTTCTAAATTTTCTGATAACACAGTTCAGGTTAACATTCAAAATTACAAGGTATGTACACACCTTATAAAAAAGTTTTAAGTTACACAGAGAAATTCACTAAGTTAACACAGAGAGATTCACTAAGTTTACCTTACAAGGTGAAACTATAGGATAATATATATTATATATTAATCTACACTAATAATATAATAAATATATGTGTGCACCATAAAAAAAGAACATAAAGAAGAAAAAAAACACAATAAGAAAAGAAGTGGGTATTCCAACTAAAATCAAAAAGTTTTTCCAAAATCACAGCTATTTTTAAATTTTAGAATTTAGAATTTTGTGTCTTTTCCAGCCAAAGATGTAGGAAGCTGGAAGAAGACGAAAGGAAAGGTTTTGTGCTTAGCTGCTAGCACCACCAATTAACGTCCTGGAGCGTCTCGGACGATTCCAGAATGGTTTCGCCAGAGATAACCACCTATGCACACACACCAGACTGAGACTACCGCAGAGTAGACACAGAGATTTGCCACTACGTTGGGAGCCAATTTGTAACACTAAGATGATCAGTGTTACTCACCAACTAGCGCGAGGTAGCTATGCAGAGAACTCTATCCCAGGGCGCCTTATTTCTAAGTTTCCAGTCTGTGTGCAAGGGTAGGCTAGGGCTCTCACGAAAACAGACAATAGGGTGTACACACATATATTTACTAAGTACACAGAGATACACAGAGACACACAGAGAGCTTATTCACTGATAGACACAAATATCACAGGTACACAGAAGTAAAGTCAGTGCTCAGGTATTAATACTACTAGGCTACACATAAGTAGTGGATTTACTGGCCTGCAGAGTGAGCTGAGTGAGAGTGACTGCCTGTTGTTACTGCCAGGTGATGACGGCAGATTGCCTGTTGTTACTGCCAGGTGATGACGGCAGATACCTCTCACATGAGAAGCACGTGTAGTCCGCACTTCCACGTTGTCGTACCACGTGCAGCCCACTAACTTATAGGTGCGGCACCAAATATCTCATCCGGCAACTAGCCCCGTAGTAAAAAACCCTGTCATGAAAGAAACGACAAATTAAGATCTTGGCTGCGCGACAGACGACAATCGACCCGCTTTGCAAAAGAAGAAGTGACTCACCAGTTTTCTGGGTAAAATGTAGCAAGATGCAATGCAGCAACCCAATCACAGCCCGTTAGGCCACGCGAGGTAACAAATAATCGCGCTTGAGCGAAAAACTGATTCGCGGCACAGTCTCAGAGCAAAAGCCAAAGGACCTCCAACTACCCCAAAGCAGGTCTCGGTCAAAAGTCCGTCTTTCACGAAAAATCTTAACAAAACCCGTTCCTTTAAATGCGAAACGCTTCGTCACCGAACTTATGACATCCTGTCATTCTGACAGCAGAAATGTCACCACTGACAACCGATTAAAAAAAGATAACTCGATAAGGCTGCTTTCACATCCTAAATACTGCATCTATAGAAAATAAATGCTACACTTTACACTAATTTCACTAAACTAGATCAAAAGGCTTAGTCCTTTTCAGTCTCCTTAAAATGTCCGTGGTGTCAAGAAGCTGAATTGCCTCGACATTCACATGTTTTAGAAGTCTTTGTTCGTGAGCTTCGGCATATTTTTTTATAACCTTTATAACAAGGTCCACTCCTAAGTCCCGGTGGATATCCTTATTCCTAATGTACCAGGGAGCATTTATAATACTCCGAAGTACTTTATTTTGGAATCTTTGAATTATCTCAACATTGGTGCGTTTTGTACAGCCCCAAAGCTGAATACCATATGCCCATACAGGCATAAGTACTTGTTTGTACAGAAGTACCTTGTTGTACACTGATAATGTTGAATGTCTGCCGAGTAGCCAGTACATTTTCTTGAAGCGTAAATCTAACTCCTGGCGTTTCTTTTTGACGTGTGCCTTCCAGCGTAGTTTAGATAGTAATAATTTAATTTTTATGTAATATTTATTGGTACTTTGTTACCCGCGAGTTTGACTCGCACTTGGACGGCGCACAGTGAACTGTCTAGAACATGCTAAATGGACAAAATTATTTTTGGATATTTAAGGGTTCCTCTACATACATTTAGTGATGTTAGGACAGTAACGTTGTTATTCTGTATCATTTTATAGTAAAAAATCAGGATAATAAAAAAAAATAAAAAAATATTTGTAAAAAAATAAGTATAAAAAAGAAATCAAGAACAACTTAACCTAAATTATCAGCAATTAAGATTAAATACAAAAAAATGGAATAAAGGAAAACCTGGCTTTGGTTTATCAACGATAAGCCCCATCTCATTTTTAAATTTATTTTTTATTTCGTCTGAGAGCATCTTTACACTTGCTTTGTCTTCGTCACTTCTAGACTGCCATTTCTTTATACCCAATTTGTAGCTGATGTGTAAAAGGCATTCCAAGCAACGTATCCAAGCATGTAGTGTAGATAAACCAAAACCAAAATGTTCTTGGTTACTATTAAACTCCGCGGGGTCATCGTTCATAGTCTGAGGAGTGGCACCACAGATGAAGCACTTTTGAGATGAACGAGTTTCGGTTAAGGCGTTACAAACTTTACCGTCAGTCATTGTCAACAGAAGTTCATGTTTGACAGAAATTTGAGAACCGTCAAAATGGTAAACAGAAGGCAGTAACTCGTTTATTTCTCCCAACAACTTATTTGTCTCTGCTAACGTAAACTCGTTACTTTCTAGCAAAAATAAATTTTATTGGACGGCAATACATTGTCGATGATGGTCGGGGATTTTGCCAAATAATTTTGGTACCATTGTGTAATCGAAGAGACATTAAGCAAAATACAAATAAAAATTCGTCCGTATCTTTAGTATTCTCAAATTTCTGTTTGTAGGTGCTGTGACCAGAACTACCATCACACCCCCATTTACTTACAAGTGTAAATGATGAGGTTGTTGGGAGCACACTTCTTATAACTTCACTCTGAGCTTGTACTAATCGTTTGACGGTTTTATTCAATAAAGCTTGCAATTTTATTTCAGCACGAGTTTCTGTTATTGTGAGCTCCTCTGCTGCGGGATAACAGGCTTGTTTCGACTTAACCAAACTACAATATGATGGAAATACTTTATGTCCTGCTTTCAAGGACCACTTTCTAGTTTGCTTATAGGAATGACTAGTCGACTTAGAGTCTATATAATAAGCTAACGCTTCGTCACTACTTAATTGCCTAGAATCACTAATTGATTTGGTATTTCTGATTGTAACATTTTTTTCTGGGCTTTCACTAATGTCTTTAATTACACTAGCAATATTTCTTTGCCCTGTAGAACGTACAGCTATCTCAGCAGCAGTCACTAATTCATCTACACTTCTAGAACTTATGAGATCCGCGAGGCGACGCTTTTTTGTCTTAAAAGACGATTCTTTAAAAATTTTTTGCGGCCTACCCGCAAGAGTGTCAGCTTGACATGACGAAGAAGGTTGTGGCTCATTAAAACGTACAATAAATTGTATGTTCTCTCCATCCAGCCAAGTATTATTTTGTTTATAAAACGCTCCTTCGATTTTCCTGAAGACAACCATTTCGAAGCAATCTTGTTAGAAAAAGTGGCTATTTTTAGCTTTATTTCTTTATGGCTGTCCTCAGTTAAGTTGCTGCACTGAAATTTTGAAGAAATAAATTCAAATAATTGTGAGTTTTTATCATCTTTCGCATGATTCAGCCACTCTTCAAAAAACGCTGCTCTTGAAATATAGTAAACGTGTTCTGTAAGAAAAATAAAAAAAAATAGTTGTACTCAAGTGTGCTGGCTAAACTGTATATTTTTACAAAGAATATGGTTGTAAATATGATATACATAAAAATTGGAGCGGAAAGAGGTGGAAGTATTCTTTTTTTGGACTTTCAAAGTTTTTTTAGGACTAAAAACATAACATTTTCATTGAGCATTTTTTAAAGCTAACTGAAATATTAAATAAAGGGCAATTAAAAGTTAATAATGTATATAAATGTTAAACTTACCATCAGAAATAATATCCAGCACAAAAAACTTTCACTAATTTAATATTACCCACTGTAAGATGTGCACGAAAGTGTTGCTAAATTGCAACTGATTGACGTAAAATTTTGCATATAACTAATTACCTGGCTTATGACCCCAGTAACTCATCACTCGGGAATGTTACGCAAAAACAATTATAGTAATTTTGAGTTTGGGGGTGTTGTTTACGTTATACGATTAAGATTTTCTGGAAATTACGACATGAATTTTGTCCAGCTAGCATGTTCTAGGCGATTTACTGTGCGGCGGTTATAGAAATACCTGTTCTGTTATTCTATTAGGTGTCCTGGGACATCTTTCCGAGGGCTTACCCGGGGCTCCCAACCGTAGGCTGTTGGGCGTTACGTATGGTTTTTAGTTGGTAGAAGGCAGAATAGCATCTATGAAGGATTTTTTCTCACTTTAAACGAAAAAAACCTGTTCAGTAAAAATTCCAACAGTCTAGCTATCGCGGTAAATTAAATATCGCATGACTGCGGAGTCTTAGTAAACGGGGCACGTTTTTATTCATTAGATACGGAACCCTGTAAACTAGTTCTTGACAACCCTACGTGGCAAATGTCAAGTTGGACTTTATAAATACATTTCGGAAACATTCTATGAAATGTTTTGAATAAGTAGTTATTGTTTTAGGTAATTAAAACTTTTTCGTCTCAACATTTGTGGTTTATATTTTTGTATTTTAAGAATTTCGGTTCTTTTTCGCGTGGGATATACAGGGTGAAAAAAAAGACTGTGATTGTAGGAAAAGTACCCTTAATATTGATGATGGTAAATTAAGTGGAATAAAAGTTAGGTATGCTCAGTTTTTATTTCAGGTTAAAAAATATTCTTTTTTGACGTGACATCGTCTTATAATTCGATGGAGCCGGCTGCACGAACGAAAAAGGATGACGCAATACGGCGGTACCTCGCTCTGAGGCGTTCCATTTATTTTAGTAATGTTCAACAAATGGCACTCTATTCAATAAAATTGATGTGTTTTTATATTTCTTTTTGTTTTGTAATGTTATTTTTATTTTTGTTTTGTAATGTTATTTTTATTTTTATTTTCTTATGACGTTGTCACGTTCAACCATCGTCAGTAAACCGACTTTACAGACAACCGATTTTTTTTAACGTGAGGGTAAATCCTCATGAATATGACTTCAACCGACTAAGAAACCTCACGTATCCTGCCTAACAGCCTACGGTTAGAAGCCCCGGGTAAACCCTCGGAAGGAAATAGGCCTTTGGAAGGAGAACTATCCTACTAATATTATAAACTAGTTCCCGCTTCTCGTGGGAACTTATTCCCGGTATAAAAAGTAGCCTATGTGTTATTCCAGACTATAATATTATATATGTATCAAATTTCAGCCCGATCCGTTCAGCCGTTAGAGCGGGAAAGAGTAACAAACATCCACACATCCACACTCACAAACTTTCGCATTTATAATATTACTAAGATGAAAAGGTTGTAAAGATGTTTGTATGTTTGTTACTCAATCACGCTCTAACGGCTCAATGGATCGCGCTGAAATTTGGTACAGAGATCGATTTTACTTTTTATTCCGGAAATATGTTAGAAAGTAAACGCTGGCAAAGCCGCGAGCTTCATTTCGTAAGCATTATAAAAATGGGTGTTATGTTTACAAAGAGAAGCGCTCGTGGCCCCGCGGACTCAGTGTTCAGTAAACGATCACTGTAGTAAGCAACATTTACCATGGCCGGTTATGGATGGGTGACCACCACATGACCACTTTATGACATACTAGCGGACGTCACGCGGTTTATGCGTGGGAATATGGAAATAAAATATAGCCTATGTTCACCGCAAACAGTGTAGCTTCCCAACAGTGAAAGAATTTTTCAAATCGGTCCAGTAGTTCCGGAGCCTATTCATTACAAACAAACAAAAACACAACTTTCCTCTTTATAATTATTAGTATAGATATTTTTGCGAGCGTTTCCGTGGCACGTTTCGGAAAGCACGTTAAGTTGGTACCGGTTGTCAGTAAAATGGCAGTCGTTAAGCCAAGTTGAAGGCGTTTTTAGGCGGCTAGAAAAATTTTAACAGTAGGCAGACACAACCTGCGCCTGTCCATCTCAACACGGCAATATGGTTCACCACCTATTACGTGAGACAAATGTAAAAAGGTGAAATGTGGGCATATAATATGTCTTGCCTACCCCTTCGGAAATAAAGGCGTATTCATATGTATGTATGTATGCATGTTAAAAGGGGTAACTTTCGTAATACTATTATTAGAATGCTATTTGGACGTAAAGAAACTTAAAGGGAAGTTAGCTCAATAACCTTGCTAGTATCAATATCACATTCTATTACATTATCTAGATAAACAAAACGGTTTTGACACAATTTGATCGGTTGCTGCGTCCGTATTTACATCGGTCCCAAGGCGAATGTCCGATCTCTTGATGTTTGGCCCGCTGTGCCTCGGGGAACATCGTAAGTTGAGGGTTGATACCGAATAATTTGGACCCATATTATGACTGTAGAAATATTAATAGTAAGTCTTAAATATGGCTATAGAAATATACCTACTTTGTCTACAAAAACTGAAATAAACCTTACTAATAGCTACTGCGAATAAGTTTGATAATGTGGATGTGCAGGTGTGTGGTTGTTCGTCTTTCCCCAACGTCTAAATGATTCTGGTTGAAACACACTATTATATTATCGCCTAGAATAACACAAGTGCTACTTCTTATCCCTAAAATAGGTTCCGAAAGAATTTGGATACTACAAGTTCAGTATCTAATATTTCGATAGTAACGTTGAATTGTATATAGATAAATAGTAACATACAAGCGAACCAAGTAACAATAAGTTCGGTTTACCAGCACATAATAATACACTAACTTATAAACTTACCTTGTTAAGGCTTTTCAACATCGTTTACGAGTTTGACCAGAACTGAAGCGCGTCCAATCTTGAACGATTTAACAAGGCTAAAGTTCTTCAGGTAACTATAGGTCGGGGATTATTAAAGTCAAATACAGGTGACCAGTAATTGGTTGAACTACTCCAATGCAACTTACTACAAAAAACAGACAGCTGTAAGCCTTACTTCCTAAGTCTTGGTATCCTAACATTACCTAGTTTATATATATTTGAGATGTTAATGTTTGTCAAAACTAACTTTAACTTATTTGACACACTTAAGAGTTCTAGAAATCGGCACAAGATCGCCTGTAGACGACACAAAAAAACTATTTTTAACAAAAATTTTTTAGGGATGGCACCCAAGATATATAATAAGTTGCCAAATTCAATTTTACACATTACAAATATAAAGTTATTTAAGAGCGTTAATTCGGTTTTCAAATTTCTTTACGATCGTAAGAAATCAGCGCGGCGCGGCGCATATAGCCGTATAGTGCCAATTGTTGCTACCAACAAGTTTGATACTTTTGTTTTCCTTGATGTATTACCGGTGTCATATTCTTAGTCTAAGCGTTCAATCTTTTATTTTAATTTTTATGTTAGTAATGTTAGTTAATAATTATTGATTATTTTTATACAAAACGGGATTTCGCGTGGCACTATTTTATTATTAATTAAAGGTTTCGGTACCTTCACTTTCCTCGACGTTTCGATAGGGTTACACCTATCGTGGTCCCGAGGTCGCCTCGGAAAGTGAAGGTACCGAAACCTTTAATTAATAATAAAATAGTTCAACGCGTGTTAGTTTAAAACAAATATTGATTACTTTATTGCAAAATTATTGATATTTAGTAGTGTGTGTGTGTGTCGAGACCCTAGGTTCATGGGCATAAAGTTTTTTAAATTTTGAAGAAGCGCCTTGTGGAGTCAACTAGTGACCTAAGGGCTGGCAGTTATTTCTCCCAACGAATAAGCATCGCCGTTCAAGAGGGGAATGCTGCCAGTTTTTTGGGCACAATGCCACCGGGGCCCTATTTAGATTTAGTTTAGTTTTATTCATATTGTAAATAGTTATTATGCTTTATTGTAACATTTGTCTCAATAAATAAAAGAAATATTTCGACTCTAGTAGTGATAGATACTGACATCAATAAAATTAATAAAGTTGACATTTATTTACCTAACTAATATCAATATAGAAATTACAAATACACACATACATGACAACGGTTTCATAAGTTTATTTTTAAAGTATCTAAATATACGAAAATTGTAGAAAGTAATGGACAATATTCTATTATACACTATAAATATTTAAATTTGACAATACACATGGTTAAAAACAAATAATATTTACGTAGCAATGCGCAGGCGCTTGGCATGGTCCGATGTTTTGCTGCCTACTACAGATTCAGTGCTGGCAGGAACATTAAAATATTTTAATAAATAATTCATAAATATTGTTGGATATTCTTACACAACATCATCTAGCCCAAACTAAGCTATAAGCTTGAGCTATGGGATCTAACTCTAATCTTAATATTGATAGTAGGTGTTTTTTTATTTACAATAACCAAATATTTATTAAGAGGCATGTGCATAACAATGCACACCGCCAAGAAAAATGCTAAATAATTAGCCCTTCCGTATCGGCATTGATCGATTATTATATACCTACTAAGATGAATTTTGGGAGGGACCGAACTGAGTTTCTTGGAGTGTTCTTCTCAGTCTGTAGCATTTCCGAACCCCCAGTAGAGTCACAAAAATGTTGACAAACCTATTTTTTTTTAAATTTCAAAGGGAATAAATTTAATTTAATTTTATTTTATCGACTCTTTCTGGGGTTAATCATTTTCGGCAACAGACATTTGTCGTAAAAATTTAACAATTTAGGTTCCATCCTTGTAGTCCAGTACTCGTCGTCTTTCGAAATATTTACTGTGCTTATGGGCAAATTAGTGTTCAGTCAAGCCAACATTTATCGATTTGCGGTGTACGCAAATCGATAAATGTTGGCTTGACTGAAAGTAATTTTTAATACAATTCATTAAAAATATTTATTATATACACAAGATCACTAGAAGATAAAATAAACGCAGCTTCTCACTTGAATTGAAGTCGGCCTTGGATTTTAAAATACCAGTCATGCTTTGTATTAACAGATCCGTATTTTCTCCATAATTTAATTTTACCATCTGCTTTGGCTTGTTCCACATCCATGTGTATAGGGACAGTTCTAGGTAAATTGATTGATTGATTGGTTATTAGGTCGTCTACAACAAGGTTTTTTAGCAGTGGTGAGACCCCGCCTTCTTCTGGATAACCTTTGGCCATGGCTGCGCACTAGTTTCCGCTTGTCTGTAGCTTTAAAATGAGTTATTTAGCATGTTATCTATCTATTCACTGACATCGTGTATACTCGGTGTTTTGCCAGTGCCGTGGTTATGCTTCTTTTTTTGAAAGCTCCCTCTATGTTCATGAAAGTGCCGAGGCACATTGATTGATTGATTCTGGATGACCTCTTCTATTTTGTGTACCACTGCATGTAGTGCTGAGTCTGTAGACTTGCCGGGGGCAATATGCGCGTTGGTTGGAATGCAGTGTCTTATTTTGAAGGGCCGTCTCTCTGTCACACAATCTTTCCAGAGTTTTTAGCAGGAAAGACGAAGGGCTTATCGGTCTGTATAACCAGAGGTCCGAATCACAAATATAAACCCTTTACCGGGTATTGGTATAAAGATCACTTAGACCTCTCTCCACAGTCAGGGTCACAGTTCCATTCATTGTCTGGCGTACAGATACTAAGTAGCTGACAATATCAACTTGTGTCCTCCGGCCTCCCCCATTTTATCACTGCAGGGAAGACTTCATCCTGTCCTGGAGATTTGAAGGACTTGAAGTTGTTAATTACCCATTCAGATTTTTGTAAGTTGACAGAATAGAATAGAACAGGTCTTGCGAGCTCCCACTGGACTTCTTTTGTGGATACGTATTCCACCAGCCACATGAGTGTCTGCAGCAATTGGCATCCTGTGAAGTGCGTTTGAATCAAAATACTCTCGGCTTCTTTTCATGATAGTTTACGTTAGTAGAATGATGTAGTGGTAATTTATATGTTATTAATTTATTGTTTTCGAGTAATTAAGTGATGTAGTGGTCATTATATAATGTTAATTTGCCTTTGAAAATTGCCGAAAGGCGAAACCAGTCAGGTGTAAAATAAATAAATGTTGTGGAACAGTACAAGTGCCGTTAATGAATATGTGCAGCAGGTTCCACCAAGTGCCATCCATCAACAGTATAAATAATTCTTTTCATGGGTTGGTCAGGCCGCCGCGCCGTCAGGTTTCTTTATAGATACGGACAGCTCTGTCTCTTGTTTGGCCAGTATTAGTCTGACTCTAGCAGAAGTTTCTCCAAGACTTGGTACTTCTGTATCTCAGTCGCTACTTGTATTTTGCTTTAGCGGCTTTATAGCCGTCCCAATCCTGGTCTGGTTCCTCACAGGTGTTCCATAATTACCACTTATGAAATGGGGTGTTAATATGTTATTATCAATACCACACGAATAGTGACTACCTGCCTTGCGTATAATACCTACACCTACGCTGTTCGTGAAGAAAATAGTGCAACTGTAATAGCTTATAACTTGGTCAGTTTTCGTTAGATTCATTTAATTTTTTTTATACAGTATTTTGAAGCGAAACTCTAGTCGGGGTGTCTGAGCTTTGCACTATACAAAAGTTCACGTTGTATATCGACCATAAATATTTATATCCTACTATCCTACTAATATTATAAATGTGAAAGTTTGTGAAGATGTTTGGATGTTTGGATGTTTGTTACTCAATCACGCTCTTACGGCTGAATGGATCCAGCTGAAATTTGGTATAGGGATAGAGTATAGTCTGGAATAACACATAGGCTACTTCTTATCCCAGAAAATTGTTTTCACGGGAAGCTGGAACGGGAACCAAAATTCACGCGGGCGAATCCGCGCGCATCAGCTAGTATATTATATTATACGTCACAAAGTACTAAGATTGTTTGGTCACGCTAGAATTAGACTATTTTTGTTAATTTTTTCGTATTCAAAAATGGAACATCGAGCGACATGACCACTCTCTGAGAGCCTCTCGGCGGTACTAAATCGTATTTGTTCGCGTATCTGCATTTATAGGGGTTCACAAAATACTTTGTAAAAAAAAATCTGTATCTAGTTACTTATAAAGAAATATTTTTATTGTCAGAGGTGAAGTTCTGACATAATATTACATAATTATCATAATGATTTAAACTACAGAAGCTGGTGAAAAGACTACTTTATTGTGGTGAAAATTCTCAGTATTTGAGCAAACTTGACAGTCATTTTTCTCCAAAAAAAGGAACCTACCTGATATCAGGTTATTCTACAAACAGATAGCCTAGGCCTTTTGCAATTGCTTCGTATCCCTTGCTCATTAAATTTATCAGCTATTTGACATGAATTTAAGCATCGAAATCGATGCAAATCGTATGATTTGAAAAACCTTGTTCACTTTCGTTGATATTAACCATATGTAATCTGTTGTTAGGTAAAATATGTTTTATAAAACGTTTAGAGCGCTAAATTTTCTAAGTATGTTAGTGAATACCATGTTTGTACGATAAATATTTAATGACTTTAAACGCAATGAAAAGTATGGTTTCTGAGCAAAACGTGGGGCGAAATATGTTAACCCTCTTAAGAAACAAATTTTCGAAATGTTGGTTAATAAGGTATATTACACAGTAAAGGAGTACTTTGATGACATTAATTTATAATCATGTGTGTATGTACTGTTTGACATTAGGATTTCATTTATAGTATTTTAAATGTATGTACTTATGTAATATCTTAATATCTGGGACATCTTGTTGTTGACTTTTTCCAATCGATTCGTAGTAATAGGAAGCTGACAATTTGTAACAATTATGTCTATAGTAATTACCAAAATATTGATATCTATGTATAAAATTTGCATGCCTAAAGCGGTAGAACATGTGTGACTAACATCCTGTAACATCTTAGATGGCCTAAAATGTAACATGTTTTTGCAATAAATGAATTGAAATTAAGCCCTCGGAAGGATATCCCAGGACTCCCAACAGACCTAGGGCCGCTACCGCGGCCTCGCCAAGGGGGTGGTTCGGGTGCTATCCCGCGTCTTTGGGGGGTTTCGGGTGTGATCCCGCTTCTAAGGGGGGGCGTACGTGAGTTCCTCACGTCACGCTGCCGTCATGGGCCTGCTTCTGTAAGGACGGTGAGCGGCCTTCTCATCGTCCTCAGACCCCCGGTCATGGAGGCCGATAGTCCTCGGCGAAGACACGTCGGCGGCGTCCAGGCCGCCGACTGCGGAACTCAGGTGGGAGAGTTCTCTCCCGTACCCGCCCCGCCGCCTCCTTCACGAGCATGACCTGCTCGCAGAAAGAGGCGGCGCAATCCCATTTACTCCCGCTGGAGATCATGGCTCGCACCATGGTCTCGAGCGAAAGAGTGTCCACGTCCAGACCCACTACGAGGACCTGTCGCTGTTGCGCCCATGCTGTGCACTCCTGTGGAACGCCGTGTCATCGCTGCGGTCCTCGCAGTGCTGACACTCGGCCGTGGTTTCCCGGTGTCTTCGCCACAGATACCTACCAAAGCTACCGTGCCCGGTTAGTATCTGTGACAGCCGGTAGGAGAGAGCACCGTGTCTCCACTCCAGCCACTCGTCCATGACCGGTCTGACGGCCGCGATTGTGGCGAATCCCCCCTTTGGTTGCTCAAGTCGCACCTTCCATGTCTCCACGGTTTCCTGGTGGAGCAGGGATCGCTGGGCCTCGATTTCTCGAGACGCAGGCCTTTGGCCCCGCTCCAGCGCCTCATTGCGCCATCTAAATAGTGACGCAAGGGCTCTCGCTTCCAGGTCCCATGGAGGGGTCCCGGCTAGGAGACATGCCGCCTCACCGGAGATCGTGCGGTATCCCCTTATCACCCTGGTACCATGTACCTTTCTACCCACAAAACTCTGCATTGTTCCTCCTCAATCTATAGCCGGGTTAAAGGGTGTCCAAGAAAAATCCTTCACGGATGCTATGCCGGACTTCTACCGACTAAAAAACCTCACGTAACGCCCAACAGCCTACGGTTAGGAGCCCCGAGTAAGCCCTCGGAAGGATGTTCCAGGACTCCCAACAGACCTACGGCTACCACTGCGGCCTCGCCTTTTGGAAGTTGTTCGGGTGCCTACATTAATCCTGGAAAATGTCAAGTTTCAAGATGTAAGGTTTCCGGCTGGACATTGACAGATGTGTGAGTTACCAAATAATTTCTATTAATAAGTAACATCTACCTATTATTTATTAGACCGACGATTTCTTTTATTCAATACTTTTTATGGTCAATATAATAAATATGAAACTGTTATCATAATCGTCAGAACAACTACCATGACATTCCCTTCTTTCATATTCATTCGCAAAACAATAAAAGTATCATCCAACTTTTTTTATACGCCTAATATACAATATCTCTACCTACCACTTTTCCGATAATACACACACAGTGTAACAACACAAAAACCCATTCCCGAAACAACCAACCCTTCGTCTTGTAATTTTCTCGCCACATAAACTATGAAGGTTTAGATAACCAATATAATACTGTACGCACCAAAATATAAGAAAAATATATACTTTTTCTCGACGGATCCAGAGAGGAGGGGTAATGTTTCGAGTGTATTTTTTATGCTACATGCCCCGTGTGGCGACGGGGTCCCATGTTGCGACGGTTAAGAGTACAAAATGTCGCCACCCTAATGCATCCCGAGGCTGTCGTAAGAGCGGATCGACTAAGGGAACACTTTTGCAAAAAGATCCATTGCGTAGAGAACGAAAACTCGAAATGAATCCCGGTTGTCAGTAAAATGACAATCGTTAACCAAATTGAAGGCCTTGTCGGCGGCTTGAAAGTTTTCAACAGCGGGTCGGGGCGAACTGCGCCTGTCCATTTCAACACGGAAATGGGCTCACCGCCTGTTACGTGGACATAAAACTATAATGTGGGCGTATACTATGCCTCTGTCTACCCTTTCGGGATAAAGGCATGACTATATGTATGCATTTTTTTTTATATTGAGGCAGCAGACAAGCGTAAACGTTTGCAACACCAAAAGTATAGCACTCGCGCTATCGACCATGCAGAAAGAAATGCCTTATAAGATCCCTTTTTATTTTTACGTGAGGGAAAATTCTCGTGGATGTTATGCCGGACTCCTACCGACTAAAAAACCTTACGTAACGCCCAACAGCCTATGGTTGTGAGCCCCGGGTAAGCCCTCAGAAGGATGTCCCAGGACTATAAGATCCCTTTTTCAAGAACCCAATAGGTTCTGAAGTAGACGTCGGCCAAAACGGAGGCAGGTAGCTCATTTCACGATCTTCAGCGTGCGCGGGAGAGAAGCCCTATCTTACCACACCTACACGAGCGCTACGGACGCAAAGTGTGAGGATGAACACCCTGTCTGTGGCGAGCGGTGCAATGATAGAACGTAGCCATGAGATATCATAATTATGAAACACTAGCTGTTGCCCGCAGCTTCACCCGCTTAAAATTTGTTCCCGTTCCCGCTTCCCGTATTTTATCCCCTTGGGGGTAGAATGTATCGAAATCCTTTCTTAGCGGATGCCTACGTCATAACATCTACCTGCATGCCAAATTTCAGCCCGATCCGTCCAGTGGTTTGGGCTGTGCGTTGATAGATCACTATGTCGGTCAGTCAGTCACCTTTGAGTTATATATATTTAGATTTCATCAGAGCATAGACATTGTACATTCATCATGATTGATTCAAGACGCTATTGTTCTGCGACAGTAGCATAAAGCTACTTTTACGGCAGCCCAGGAGAGTCTACAGTATGTAAAATAAACACAAAAATATGAAACTCACTCAAACTTGTATCCATCATTATATTCGTAACCAATGACGCGGTTAATTCCCTTTTCAGTGTTGCCAACTACAAATACGAAATGAAATCGAACACGAACAAAAGTCCCATTTAAATCCGTATCAGTGCTATTATTTACAGTGGCAACACCACTGTCAGCTGTCGCAGATCACGCACTGGCATTTTAATCCACATATTTGATCTCGATGACCGCCATTTTCGTTTACAAATTTGAAATCGAAATATGGCTTTGATAGTTGTATGGTTAAATTCAATTTTGGGGCAGTACATATTAATTGTAACTATCCATTCCGACTGTGTATAGTGGTAATTTTAATAACGTGGCCTAATATTTATATCTAAACTAGCTGACCCGCGCAACTTCGTTTGCGTCATGCGAAAGAGTAAAACACCCGTTCCCGTCGCATTTACTCCCGTCAGACGTGGACTACCGGTGTACGTCGTCGCCGGCACAATAGCTAATCGACCAAAAAAAGCGAGGTCAAACGGGATAAAAAGTATCCTATGTCCATCTCCATGTTCTAAGCTACCTCCCCACCAATTTTCAGCCAAATCGGTACTGCCGTTCTTGAGTTATAAATAGTACACTATTTATAACTCAAGAACGGCCTAACACGAACTAACACGACTTTCTTTTATATAAGATTTAAGATATATCTAAATATATACATACATACATATAATCACGCCTTTATCCCCGAAGGGGAAGCAGAGGCATAGTACGAGTATACGCCAAAATTTCACCTTACATTTTTATGTCCCACGTAATAGGTGTTGAGCCTATTGACGTGTTGAAATGGACAGGCGCAGGTCACCGCCGCCAGCAGTTGAAATTTTTCAAGCCATCCATAAGACCTTCAACTTGGCTTAACGATTGTCATTTTACTGACAACCGGGTTTCATTTCGAGTTTTTCTTCTCTATCTATCCATCTAAATACATAAGTACAAAATAATAGGTACATTTATTTGCGAGCGTTTCCGTTATTCAGAAGGCATTTTATGTTGTTTGTCTTGGTCGTCAGTAATTGGAATTTTTTTAGGCCAAGTGGGGAGTTTGAAAAATATCTACAGTGGGCTTCCTACCTACGCCTGGGTCGGTAGCGCGTGTGCGTCCAATCCATAATATGTGGGTCATAAGCTTGTCTGCCACCTTAGTAGAATACAAAATAAAATAATCTACATCATGAAGCGGTAGCATTGCTGATCATTAAACTAAGTGGAACGCCTTATGAGTAGCTTACAAATTTTCGACAGCGAATAGTCGAAACATGTGCGGGTCTATTTCAACACGGCAATATGCTCACCATCTATTACGTGAAACAATGACAGAAAATAGTTTGCCTCTGCCTACCTTTTCGAAGGCAGAGGTGTGAATATATGTATGTGACCTAATAAACAGGTAGGTACCGTGATTTTATTTACAAAACCTGTAAATAAAATAAAAAATCAAAGCCTCATTCCTGACTTTTCTAAATTAAGTTTTCATATTCGCTCGGGATCCAAGCTAAACTTTCATCTAGACTAAACCCTAGATCAGTCGATAGACAATATAAATCTCCCAACTGGTCCACCAATCAGTTTGTATGACAAATCGATATTTATTCAATAAAGGGGACGACAGAGCACGGTTGAATTAATGTTCAGGAAAATGAGGTGCATAAAATTGATTGAAACGTTTTTATTCGTGTGTATTTAATGTGTTGAAATAACTTTGAGATATCGGGCTTTAGATGTATGGGCAATTGTGTCCTAAGTTCCATCTGAGCATAACATCCAGACAAATTATTGAAAAAAAATTTTCAATAAAAAATAAAACCGACTTCCAACAAATCCTGAAAAATAAAATTTACTTAGCACAAAGTAATATGTATTTTGATTTATCTGATTTTATTCAATATCATATTGAAGTCGGCGCCAAGTAAACCCATAGGTTTATGTAAGTCGGTATTATTCATGGCACCAACTTCAATACTATATTGAATAAAATCTGATAAATCAAAATACATTTTACTTTGTGCTAAGTAAATTTTATTTTTCAGGATTTGTTGGAAGTCGGTTTTATTTTTTATTGAAAATTTTTTTTTCATTATTTTAAGTGACGGGTGAACCGAAAAATATATCTATCTACGTGAAAGTTTTCATCAATACAAATCAATCAAGCCCAAACACAAGGTAGCTGCTGTAAATCGTTAAGGATTTCCCTCGACTGTCTTTCGGTTCCATAATCAGATCGACTCCAGATATTCATTAAATTGTAGTACATTAAAGCACTTAATTAAGAAGTTAACAAATACACTGGTTGTCCCTATAATTTTCGGTGGTTGCCCTCGATTTCTCCTGGATCCCATCATCAGATCCTGATCTGGTTAAAATAGGACCACCTCAGAAGTAAACCCTATTCAAGAAAGAAAACAATTTAAATACGTTTATAATTGACGGAAATATCGGTGAACATACATAAAACATTGAGAACTTCCTTTTTTTTTGAAGGCGGATCTATCAATCTAGGTGTAAAGTTCTCATCAATACAAATCAATCAAGCCCAAACACTAAGTAACTGCTGTAAATTGTTAAGGAATGCCCTCGACTGTCTTTCGACTCTATCATCAGGTCGACTCCAGACCTTCATTAAAGTGTAGATCATTAAAGCACTTAATTAAAAAGTGAACAAGTGCACTATTTGTCCCTACAATTTTCGGTGGTTGCCCTCGTTTTCTCCTGGATCCCATCATCAGATCCTGACCTGGTGAAAATGGGACCACCTCAGAAGTAAACCCTATTCAACAAAAAAATAAATTTTGAAATCCGTCTATAATTGACGGAAATATCGCTTAACATACATAAAAAAAAATACATACAGACGAATTGAGAACCTCCTCCTTTTTTTGAAGTCGGTTAAAAAGGAAAATTCGAAGCAGAATTCGGAGAGAATTCGCAGGAAAATACGAAGGAAAAAAGGAAGTTCTTTAACAAATTCATTGAATTAATTGTCTTATTCTAATTGCAGGTAGGTAGTAGTGGCTGAAATAGGCAGAAATATATAAAAAAATATAGGTATGTGGTGAGCAAACAGCCATGTTGAGACGCACGGGAAATATTACTGTTGAAACATTTCAACATCTTAATAGTTCCTTTATGTACGAAGACGTAGGCAGAGACATACTGCTAAATGCTTTTACATAGCACCATTATTTTTTAACGTGAGGGATAATCCTTCATAGATGCTATGCCGGACTCCTACCAACTAAAAAACCACATGTAACGCCCAACAGCCTTCAGTTGGGAGCCCCGGGTAAGGCCTCGGAAGGATGTCCCAGGACTCTTAACAGAACTACGGCTACCACTGCGGCCTTGCCTTTACTTGGCACCATAATTAGGTATGTTTTTGTCACACGTATGATAATAAATTTAATTGAACAGGGCCGCGATCAGTGCAGTTTATCGACTACCATGTACTGACAACCCAGACCAGCGTCATAACGTGCCTTCCCAAGCACAGAAACCACACACAAGGAAATCCACAAATGTTCACCAATCGCAGTGATTGTTTACAGAACACTGTGCCAGCAGGGCTCTTTTCGTGATGTTATGCCGAATTTTTACCGACTAAAACCTTATGGTACCCTACCACTATCTACGGCCGGGAGCCCCGGGTAAGACTTCGAAAGGATATCCCAGGACTACGAAAACTTTTTAACTCATCTAAAGGTGACACAAGAGCTGACAGTTATCTCTACTTTGAAAACCAGCGTGCCGCGTGGATGAAGTGTATGCTCTCATTCACGAGGTGACATTATGCTGAAAGGCGGCATTTATTTTGCTCGGATGGGATGTGCACTGGTGTACATTTTATTGATTTAATTTTTATTTTACTTTATTTTTCTTATCGTTTTGCGTCTAATTTTTTTATGTTTTATTTTAAGTCGATATGTTTTTGTGTCATCATCAGTGTATTTACTGTTTGGCAAAATAAAACAAAAAAAAAATTTTCTTTCTTTCTTTCTTTTTATCAAAGGGGGAATGCTGCCAGTCTTTTGGACACAATGCCACGGGGGCCAACGATTTAGTTTAGTTTAATACATATTGTAAATAGTTATAGTTATTAATGCTTTATTGTAACCATCAAAGATCTAAAGGTGATTTCTGTTTCATCAAATTCCCAGTTTTTTTAAAAATACAAGTAAGCATGTCACACAAAGACAGAAATCGATCGATATCTCGATATTGCTCGAAGCTGGAACACGTGTTACGCAATTTTTCGTCGACTCTCGAAATTGGGTTTACTCAATTCGTACTTCTGTTTCGAAATGAATATTGCTTGAATTTCAGATTCGGAGTTCATGTTTGGTCTTTACAGAAAAAACTTTAGGTGAAGAAAATTGTCTCGTTAATAAAAATACTAGATGATGCTCGCGGCTTTGCCTGCGTGAAATTTGGTACCCGTATCGCTTCCCGTGGGAACATATTCCCGGAATGAGAGTAGCCTATGTGTTATGCCAGACTATAATCTATCGCTGTACCAAATTACAGCCCAATCCGTTCAGCCGTTAGAGCGTGATTGAGTAACAAACATCCAAACATCTAAACATCCAAACATCTTCACAAACTTTCACATTTATAATATTAGTAGGAAGTAGGAAGTAGGATAGTAGGATGGTAGGATGGTAGGATTGTGGGATATTTTCTTTTTATAGAGCGAAACTAGAAATTAAGTTAATAATAAGTTAATAATAATAAGAAAATTTGTGATATGGGATCCAGTCAACTAGTTGGTTTCAGAGCTTTTTTCTTAAATCCAATTAATATTATAAAAGGCGAAAGTCTGTGAAGATAAACAAATCTTTGGATGTATGTTACTCTGTCAAGCTCAATTTCTGAATGGATTTGACTGAAATTTGGTGCAGCTATTCCTGCACCAAATTTCAACCAGATCTATTTTAGTCTTTAATCCTACTAATCCTACTTCCTACTAATATTATAAATGTAAAAGTTTGTGAAGATGTTTGGATGTTTAGATGTTTGGATGTTTGTTACTCAATCACGCTCTAACGGCTGAACGGATCGGGCTAAAATTTGAAACCGGAGTAGATAGTCTGGAATAACACATAGGCTACATTTCATCCCGGGAATATGTTCCCATGGGAAGTGATAACGGGAACCAAATTTCACGCGGGTGTAGCCGCGAGCGTCAGCACAACACATAACTTTTTATGCCTGTAATGTTTCCATGGGATGCGAGAACGGGATTCCTCGCATCAGCTATTATTATGTAAAAAGCCTGAAACAAACATTTTACTGATTACACCAATGTTTGTTTAACCGAAGGATTGGCCTGTCACATCAGCAGTTTACCTTCATTATTGAAACATTTTAAAATTGAATTCTTAATAAGTAGCGCTCGTGGCCCCACGGACTCAGTGTTCTGTAAACGATCACTGCAGTAAGCAACTTTCACTATGGTCAATTCTTGGATGGGTGACCATCCATGTAATTACTTTGTGACATTTATTTGGACATTTCCATGCTTAGGAAGGCACGTTAAACCGTTGGTCCCGATTGCCAGTAAAATGGCAGTCGTTAAGTCAAGTTGAAGGCGTTTATAGGCTGCTTGAAAGATTTCAACAGCAGGCAGTCATAACCTGCGCCTGTCCAGTTCGACACGGTAATACGGCTCACCACCACGTGGAACAAATTATAAAAAGGTGAAATGTGGGCATATAATACGTCTGCCTCTGGCTATCCCTTCGGGGATAAAGAAGTGACCATTTATATATAATGAGAAATTGTAAAAATTATAAAAACAATGCAAAGCCATACTCTCCTATTTCTTTATTTAAGTTTAAACTGAAATACCAGACGCGAATGTTAGTAAATTATACGTAGTAGGTACATAAAACCCTGCCAGGAACTAATACTGTTAAATTTATTGCACAAGAAATTTGCTAGACATTACAAACATTAATTGTTGTAATGGTGTTGTTTTAAGATAGGAAATGGTGATATATTGTTACTTCTGGGGACCCGTGTGGCGACGGGATCCCGTGTTGCGACGGGTAAGAGTACAAAATGTCGCCACCCCAATACATCCCGAAGGTGTCGTAAGTCCACTATGGCAAAAAAAACCATTGCGTAGAGAAGGAAAGCTTGAATTAAAACCCGGTTGTAAAATAAATGACAATCGGGAAGCCAAGTTGAAGGCCTTAAGGGCGGCTTGAAAATTTTCAGCTGCGGGTCGCGGCGACCTGCGCCTTTCCATTTCAACACGGCAATAAGCTCACCACCTATTACGTGGGACATAAAACTATAAGGTGAAATATGGGCGTATACTATGCCTCTGCGTGATTATGTGTATGTTTATCTGGCGCCCAGTGGTAGCGTAACTGACTACTGATGCCGTTTTGAGGTCCTGGGTACGCATCCTGGATCGCAACCAACAAACAAGGTACTTTTGTGTGGTACACTCACGATTTTTTGGAGTTTGGACGTTTTATATGTAACTAGCTGATGCCTTTCCATTTCCTGCTTCCCGTGGCAACTTATTCCCGGGATAAAAAGTAGCCTATGTGTTATTCCAGACTATAATATATCCCTGTACCAAATTTGAGCCAGCTCCGTTCAGCCGTTCGAGCGTGAATGAGTAACAAACATCCACACACACAAACTTTCACATTTATAATATTAGTAAGAATAGTAAGATGTATATAGATAATATAGGTATGTATTCATCAGTTGCTTTAAATAACTTGTATTATGTATAGGATTTAGATCCCTTGCCACAATTTTAATTAAAGCCTAGTTTAATCTTAACATTGACTTGATTTTGAAAATTTTTGGCTATTACCACTGCGCAGAAAAAGACGTTACTCTATAAAAGTATACTAGATGACCGGCGCAACTTCTTTTGCGTCACATAAGAGAGAGTATGTTACCCGTTCCCGTCACATCGTTCATTACTACATGTGAGAGAGAAAGAGAGAAGTTTCACGGCGCGTGTGTTCCCGTCGCATTACATTGAAGAACAATTTCGTTTGCGACAAAACTTCCCCGTCGCATTATTGTAGAAGAAAGATGATTTCCATTAAAATGGTTATTGTGATCCAAAGTCCAAAAAAAAAACATTTTTTATAAAGCCTTTAGCCGTACTGGATAAATAAACTAACGAACTGTACAAGAATTTTTCAATTGGAACCAGTAATTTCTGAGATCCTAATAGCGTTCAACAAACAACTCTTGAGCTTTATAATATTAGTATGGATGTATAGTCAGTCAAATTTATAGGCTTATAACATCTGTAAACAAGGCATATGGTAAGAAAAACATATAAAATCTTCCTCTACAATACCTTACTTTAAAGATAATATTGTGGGTGGAATTTAAACTAGACCGAGCATCGTACCTCGGGTAGTCACGTTTCGTGATGTCTGGGTTGCTCACGGTTGCTCTGCGTGCTTACATACTGCAAGGTAGGACACAATTCAGGAGATTCTAACTTTATATTATACTAGATGGCGCCAGAGGGCTTGTTCTCGTTCCCACTTACCATACGAACTTATTCCCAGGACAAAAAGTAGCACTGTCAGTGTAATTTTGGGGAATGAAACCACTGAAGAAGTAATACTATCTGGAATACTATGGGTGGCTTCATTCGCATCAAATTTTGTTCCCGTTCCCGCTTTCCGTGGTAACATAATCTATACTAATATAAGAGGAAAGATTTGTATTTTTGTTTGTTTGTTTGTAACGAATAGGCTCCGGAACTACTAGACCGATTTGAAAAATTCTTTCACTGTTGGAAAGCTACACTCTTTGCGGTGAACATTGGCTATATTTTATTCCCGTATTCCTACGGGAACGGAAACTAAGCGGGTGAAACCGCGTGACGTCCGCTGGTCTTGAAATGAAAAGACTAAAATCTATTCCTGTACCAAATTTCGGTGAGATCTGTTCAGTTTTCGTAGCGTGATTGAGTAAAATCCACAATTCACACTCACAAAATGTCATGTTATAATAGATATTAGCAGGAAGTAGGATTAGTAAGACTAGCCATTGTCACCCGCGTAGTTTCCGTTCCCGTGGGAATACGAGAATAAAATATAGCCTAATGTCACTCGGGGATAATCTAGCTTTCCAACAATGAAAGAATTTTTCAAATCGCTTTATAAGTTTTGGAGTTTGTTGGATGCAAACAAACAACCAATCAATCTTTCCTACTTCCTACTAATATTGTAAATGTGAAAGTTTGTGAAGATGTTTGGATGTTTGTTACTCAATCACGCTCTAACGGCTGAACGGATGGGGCTGAAATTTGGTACAGAGATAGCTTATAGTCTGGAATAACACATAAGCTACTTTTTATCCCGGGTAAATGTTCCCACGGGAAGCGGGAACGGGTACCGAATTTTCGCGCGGGCTAAGCCACGAGCATCATGTAGTATTAGTATAGACGAGAAGAAGTCGCTTGGTTTTACCCGCCTAGTGGGAATACGGGAATAAAATATAGCGTGTGTATCTTAGGAATAGTTTAGCTTTCCAACAGTAAAAGATTTTTTTAAATTTGTGTAGTAGTTTCGGAGCGATAGAGCAACACGATCTATGACTTTTAGCCCCTCTCTATAAAATAGATTGCAGATGGGCTTATGGCGAGACTTGTATCTGTAGTATATGACTCTGTTGCATTATATTACGTCACTAGGTCACGTGGATCATCTGTTCAAAGTTTGAAATAAAACAAAAATGACAACGTCAATCGGATTGAACTTTCACTTTCATAGAGGGGCAGTCGGGTGACACCGTCTCACGGCTTCTTGTTAAAAATTGTTCCTAGCCTATTAAATGCAAATAAATCTTACCTCTCTATAATAGTTAAGAGTTCTACAATTACAAGGAAACAAATATTCCTCGGTACATATTCTAGTACATAAAACAAGATCTGTTGCTCACGGTGTCTCTGTGTGCTCCGTAAGATCGTACATACCGCAAGGTGAGGCACAATTCACGAGATTCTACTACTTCACCTTTTATTTTTGTTTAGAGTGAGGAAAAACCTCATGGATGTTATGCTGGACTCCTAACGACTAAACACACCACACGTATCCGACCTAACAGCCTACGGTTGGGAGCCCCGGGTAAGCCCTCGGAAGGATACCCCAGGTACTTAGGTACTTCTTAACCTTACTTCAGACATATGCAGAGACTGCCTCTGTGGCGCAGTCGGTAGTGATACCGCCTGCGGCGCTGGAGGTCGTGGGTTCGATTCCCACCGGAGACAAATATTTGTGAGACCCATAAATGTTTGTCTCAAGAGTCTGGGTGTTTCTATGTATAATATGTATGTATTTAAAAGTATATAAGTATTAATATCCGTGGTCTGATACCCATAACACAAGCAGGTTATTCCTAGCTTACTTTGGGATCAGATAGCGTTGTGTGAAATGTCCGTGAATATTTATTTATTTATGCAGAGACCCGCTGGGATCAAACCGACTAAAACCACATATTTCTTACTTGCTAGTCTATGGCCGGGAACTTCTGGGAAAAATGTCCCAAGATTCCCGATAGAGCGCAAGACGTTTATCGCAGTATTTAAAAATCATAAAAAAACGGGAAGCAGGCTATGAAGCTATGAGGGTCGCAAAATGCAATTTACAAACAATCTATAGATGTGACACAGTAAGTTTTTTAACAGTAGGTTGGCACAACCTTCGCCTATAGGCTCACCACCCTTTAAGTGGGACAAAACTACAAGATGAAATACTGCTCGTTCGCTCTAACTTTGCCGCTTGGCTCCATACTAAAGTCGAATTTTTAATTAGACGAAGTAAATTGACAGCAACTAATGTCACTTCTTCATACAATGTTGCGTATTTTCTATGACGAAGTGACATTAGCTACTGTCAATTTGCTTCGTGTAATTAACAATTCGAGTATACGCCTCTACGCCAGCGGCAAAGTTAGAGCGAACGGGTAGTATTGACTACCCTTTCGGGGACAAAGGCGTGCCGTACGTATTATGTATCTACAGATGTTAACAATTGTTATAAGCGACTGTTTGCAACTTTTAAACAAGAAACAAGAAACCTGTGAGATCGTTCTCACCAGACTGCCCCTCTCTAACACGTTTATTGTGAAAGTTCAATCCGATAGACGTTGTCATTTTTATTTTATTTCAAACTTTGAACAGATGATCTACGTGACCTAGTGACGTAGTTTAATGCAATAGAGTCACAGACTACAGACAAAGTCTCGACATAAGCCCCCCTGCATTCTATTTTATAAAGAGGGGCTAAAATGATAATCATTGAGACAGAAATACTGTAAATACGCTTACTCTTCCTTTTTAACCCATCCCACTTTGGATGAGCGTACAATCTCATTGTACCCAGTTGCCAAGACTCCTGCTGAAATTGCCACACCGACGCGACGTCGTGTACAATGAATTACGTTTAATATATTTTTTTCTCCTATTTATGAAATAAACTAGTTGGTAAACGCGGTTTCGTCTGCTTGCTAAAGGTTTTGTATCTGTTTGTAACATTTATATTGTATGTGCAGTATTGTCAGGTTTTTGGCTTGACAATCATCATTGAGCGTGTCAAAGCGCCTTATTCAATTCATTGTTTTTTTTGGCTTTGGCAACATCTCTCGGGTAAGGAGTCGATAGTCGCTGGTTTTTTTGCGTTGTCAGACAGGAACTACAATATAAAACTGGTTTTGAAGGAATTTTCTAGTGGAGTGCATAGTCAGGGTATAAATAGCCCTGCCATGAGGTCACAGGCTCTCTTCTAACATCTAGCCAATACGATTCACATCTTAGTTAACGTTGAGCTGTGATCATTTAGCGCACCTCATGTGTTGCGAGGTTATAGTTTGACTCAGGCACTGTACAAACCTGAGGACTTGTTGAGGAATATAGCCTAGGTTCTACTTTCCTCAGAAAGAATAATTTTCTGTTTCAACCTACACCCGGGATACCGGTAAGTGTCATTTCTTGTTTGCAAAGCGGTTCGAATTTCGTCGGTCGCGATGTCAGTTATTTCATTTGTCGTTTACTTGTCATAACAGGGTTTTTTACTACGGGGAAAAGCGGCCCGTCCACGGTTAGCAAAACCACACCCAAAGACACGTGGACTACACGAGCGAGGTGTTTTGAGAGGAACCAGCCGCCTCCACGTGGCATTCTCGTGCTGTGCCGCTCTCAGCTTGACTCAAGGCCAGTAATTGTCACCCAATTATAAGTGTAGTTAGCTGCTTACCCGTTTTACCTGCTCACGCGGCAGTGGTCTATTGAGTAGTATTAGTACCTAAGCCCTGACTATATTTCTGTGTACCTGTGATATTTGTGTCTATCAGTGAATAAGCTCTCTGTGTGTCTCTGTGTATCTCTGTGTACTTAGTAAATATATGTGTGTACACCCTATTGTCTGTTTTCGTTAGAGCCCTAGCCTACCCTTGCACACACACTGGAAACTCTGAAATAAGGCGCCCTGGGATAGAGTTCTCTGCATAAGCTCCCTCGAGTAAGTTGGTGAGTAACATACTGAACAATAAAGTCGTTACATGTTTCCTTTAAGAACATGTTCCCGATGGGTAATAAAATTAGGTTTTATTTCAAAAAGCAATAAAAAATTACAAAAAGTTTGTTTAATTCGAATATGCGTCTCTGGTCTTATGCGTATTTATTAAATACTGGTCTTTTGCGTTAATAAATTCGGGTCATATGCGTATCTGGTCGTTTGCTGATGAAAATATGGTCATTTGCGTGTCGGGTCATTTGCGTTTCTGGTCATATGCGTCGAAAGGATGGTTCCTTTCGACGCATATGACCAGATACGCAAATGACCCGATACGCATGTAACCAGATTTCAAATACGCTAATGACCAGACACGCATATGACCCGATACGCGAATGACCAGAATAAAAACGCATTTGACCAGAAACGCAAACGACCTGACATGTTAATCGCAATCCCTTTCGACGCATATGACCAGATACGCAAATGACCCGATACGCAAGTAACCAGATTTCAAATACGCTAATGACCAGACACGCAAATGACCCGATACGCGAATGACCAGAATAAAAACGCATTCGACCAGAAACGCAAACGACCTGACATGTTAATCGCAATCGACCAGATACGCCAACGACCATAAATTAATACGCAATCGACCAGGTATTTACAAAAGTTCATTTTACTATGATGTTTGGGTAAAATAAATGAAGATCGAAAAAACTAATGAAGATCGACAAAACAAATGAAGATCGAAAAAAGTAATTAAGATCGGTAAAACAAATGAAAATGGAAAAAACAAATGAAGGTCGAAAAAACAAATGAAGATCGGCAAAATAAATGAAAATCGAAAAAACAAATGAAGATCGGTGAAACAAATGACGGTCGGATAAACTAATGACGATCGAAAAAACATATGCAGAGCATTAAAACAAAAGTCTATTAGCAAGTTGACAAGGTCCAAAATTTCTTGCAGCCATATTCTGTAATCTAGATGTGTGTACCATTAAAAAAAATAGGCGCAAGCAATTCCCGACCTTAATGACACTTATCTAAAAATGTGCTTTTAGGCGCTTATAGACATCACTGATCACGAATTTACAAAAAATAAATAGATATTATGAGTGTTCATAAGGTCGAAATTTGCTTGGACCCATTTTTTGTAATCTAGATGCGATTGTCATTCAAAAAAATAGGTGCAAGCAATTCTCGACCTTATGAACATGCATAATATGTATTTATTTTTTACATATTCATGATCAGTGATGTCTATAAACGCCGAAAAGTACATTTTTAGGTAAGTGTCATTAAGGTCGAGAATTGCTTGCACCTAATTTTTTGAATGGTAATCAAATCTAGATTACAAAATATGGCTTTAAGTAATTTTTTATCTTATCAACTTGCTTATAGACTTTTGTTTTAATGATCTGCATTTGTTTTTCGATCGTCATTTGTTTTGCCGATCTTAATTTGTTTTTTCGATCTTCATTTGTTTTTTAGATCTTCATTTGTTTTTTGAGCTTCATTTGTTTTTTTCGATTTTCATTTGTTTTTCGATCTTCATTTGTTTTATCGATCTTCATTTGTTTTTTGATCTTCATTTGTTTTTTCGATTTTCATTTGTTTTGCCGATCTTAATTTGTTTTCTGGTCCTATAAGTATATTTTAAAATACTGATAATGTGCAAAAAGAAATTCAGGTCATATGCGTCTCTGGTCTTATGCGTATTTATTAAATACTGGTCTTTTGCCTAAATAAATTCGGGTCATTTGCGTATCTGGTCGTTTGCTAATGAAAATATGGTCATTTGCGTGTCGGGTCATTTGCGTTTCTGGTCATATGCGTCGAAAGGTTGCAATCGACCAGGTATTTACAAAAGCTCATTTTACTAAGATGTTTGGATAAAACAAATGAAGATCAGCAAAATAAATGAAAATCGAAAAAACAAATGAAGATCGGTGAAACAAATGACGGTCGGATAAACAAATGACGATCAAAAAAACATATGCAGATCATTAAAACAAAAGTCTATAAGCAAGTTGACAAGGTCCAAAATTTCTTGCAGCCATATTTTGTAATCCAGATGTGTGTACCATTAAAAAAAATAGGCGCTAGCAATTCCCGACCTTAATGACACTTACCTAAAAATGTGCTTTTAGGCGCTTATAGACATCACTGATCACAAATTTTAAAAAAATAAATAGATATTATGAATGCTCATAAGGTCGAAATTTGCTTGGACCCATTTTTTGTAATCTAGATGCGATTGCCATTCAAAAAAATTGGTGCAAGCAATTCTCGACCTTATGAACATGCATAATATATATTTATTTTTTACATATTCATGATCAGTGATGTCTATAAATGCCGAAAAGTACATTTTTAGATAAGTGTCATTAAGGTCGAGAATTGCTTGCACCTAATTTTTTTGATGGTAATCAAATCTAAATTACAAAATATGGCTGTAAGTAATTTTTTACCTTATCAACTTGCTTATAGACTTTTGTTTAAATGATCTGCATTTGTTTTTCGATTGTCATTTGTTTTGCCGATCTTAATGTGTTTTTGATTTTCATTTATTTTTCCGATCTTCATTTGTTTTATCGATTTTCATTTGTTTTTTTATCTTCATTTGTTTTTTCGATTTTCATTTGTTTTGCTTATATTAATTTGTTTTTTCGATCTTTATTGATTTTTCGATCTTCATTTCTTTTTAGATCTTCATTTGTTTTTAGATCTTCATTTGTTTTTCTTAATCTTCATTTGTTTTTTCGATCTTTATTTGGTTTCTGGTCGTATAAGTATATTTCAAAATACTGATAATATGCAAGAAGAAATTCAGGTCATATGCGTCTCTGGTCTTATGCGTATTTATTAAATACTGGTCTTTTGCGTTAATAAATTCGGGTCATATGCGTATCTGGTCGTTTGCTGATGAAAATATGGTCATTTGCGTGTCGGGTCATTTGCGTTTCTGGTCATATGCGTCGAAAGGGTATGGTTGTTAGAAACTTATGCCCGTATAAAGTATATTTTTGCGATTATTTATCTATACTAATATTATAAAGAGGAAAGATTTGTTTTTTTGTTTATTTGTTTGTATGTTTGTTTGTTTGTAACGAATAGGCTCCGGAACTACTGGACCGATTTGAAAAATTCTTTCACAGTTGGAAAGCTACACTCTTTGCGCTGAACATAGGCTATATTTTATTCCCGTATTCCCACGGGAACGGGAACTACGCTGGTGAAACCGCGTGACGTCCGCTAGTTATAAATAAAGATTATAAACTTTAGCAATTTAGTCATTATAAACACAATTAAATACTAAAAACCATTTAAATCAATATAGAAAAAAAAACAATATCTCTAGTCAAGAAAAAAAAATGAAACAAAATACCTGAAGCTTAGACACGATACCAAATTGGCTGTTTGATAAGAAGTGTTACTCTGTTATTTAACGGGAAGCTACATCACTAACGACGGCTAAGGAATTGTCCACACTGGGCTACAATTTGTGTTCTTTTGTTAAGTAATAAAGCTTATTTTTTACCTGAGGGAAAATCCTTCATGAATGCTATGCCGGAATCCTACCGGCTAAAATAACCTCACGTAAAGTCCGACAGCCTACAGCTGGGAGCCCTGGGTAAGCCCTCGGAAGAATATCCCAGATCATATATGTATGTTATAAAGCTAGATAAAATACTTTTGTTACAATAGTTGCGAAAAATGACAAAATTCTGGCACATTACCTACTGGTCAAAAGGTCATGAAAAGTTAGGTCCTATCCTTCCAGCTATTTTTCGCATACGGTTTGAGATATACTTAGGAAAGAATTTTTGAATATTCGCCCAGAACTTCATATATTTCAAATTTGGCTTCTGCTGTAGGATCTAGAACTGAAAATGCAAATAGATTATACATGAAAAATACCCAAACTCTGAATCAAATATTAAAATTTATTTAGTGCGTCACACAAATATTTGATTCAAACCAACTTTCGCATATTTTTACCAGGCCATGCCACCATTTATAACTAAACAGTAGTCAATCAGTCAGTCATAAAACGCTGCAAGAAATTAAATCGTGTTCGCAACTGACAGTCGCGCCACCAAGTTAGTTCTAAGTATAAATTACTAAAACAATCTTTGTAACATGTTGAACTTGTTTGTTCAGTGTAAACAAGTCCTTATGGAATCAATTTAAATAGATCCCGAGGGAATTAGTGTTGTGTCTCGTTATAAGAAAACAGAACTTCGAAGGGAACACGGCTAATTTACATTGCACTAGTGATGGGACACTTCACGAAAGATAATTAGTCGATTTGTGTTAGTAATTAGGTTATACGTCTAAATTAGTTCATTGCTTTGAGAAAGTGATAGACGTTTGGAAATTCAATCTAGACTTTATATCAATAATGTAATGTGTTTTCATTAGACTCCATATTAAGTTGCAAAGACTTTTTTATTGGTTTTGCTAATTTTATATGTATATATTTATTACTACGAGTAAATGATTTACGTAAAGAACTTTGAAACAGTTTTTGTCCAACTGAGCTTTAAGCCCTTAACCATACGTCCCCCAACTATCCATCAAGAATTCCCAAGATTAAGCAATTCACACGAACACGTTCAAGCACGGTAAGGTCCGATTTAGAATTTCTTCCACACACGATTAAATTGTGAAATGATCTCCCTGCCTCGGTTTTCACAAACGTCTACAGTATGGGAGTCATCAGAAGGGGTCTTAAAAACTTCTTGCCGGGTAAGGAGCGCGAGTGTAGTGCCTCTGGTGTCGCATGATCATAGGCTGGCCTCATTTCATCAGGTGGGCCGTAAGCTTGGATGCCCTTCGTCAAATTAAAAAAAAAGTAAAGGGTTTTTAAGAATTCGAACAAAAATTCGAAAAGCACAAACGAGTTATCAATTGTTCTTTTTAGTCGATAAAAATAGTATCGGTCACATCCCTACCAATATAACTACCGTTATATTGTTTTTACAGACAGTTTACACTCCACGGTGTGAATTGGGGCATCCCTACCGCAAACATTAGCATAATAAACATATTAACTGTTACTGATATTTTAGCAACTCGTAGCCGCAGTTGTTTGTTAACGATCTGCGTTAAGCATCTTACGCTGCGGTTGATGATGTGATGGGTAACCGTTTTCGGTATTTTCGTTACCGAGTATTTTCGTATGTTGTCGAAAAGCATGCCAATTACGTTAAGCCATTGGGCCTGGCGCGATGGCGACTTAAAAACTTTAAAAAGCAATTAAACACGTGTTTTAAACGTTGATAGGTGAGTAGTATTTGTTGTTATAGCGGTAATAGAATAAATCCTACAAAACAAGCTTACATTAGCTTGATTTGGGCAAAATGATACAATATTATTATTTATAGCGGACCTCACGCGGTTTCACCCCCGTAGCTTCCGTTCCCGTGGGAATACGGGAATAAAATATAGCCTATGTTACCCGTCAAAGTGTACTTTCCAATATTGAAAGAATTCTTTAAATCAGTTCAGTAGTTTCGGAGTCTATACGATGCGAACAAACAAAAACAATCAAATCTATCCTCTTTATTATATTAGTATACATACATACATACATAACATTACGCCTGTCTCCCAGCGGGGTAGGCAGAGACTATGACTTTCCACTTGCTACGACTCTGGCAAACAACTTTCGCTTCTTCAACTTTCATAAGTGTCTTCATACATGCTCTTCGGTTAAGGGTACTCTTGACCTGGCTTTTTCTCAGAAGATTATCGATTTGATCGACATGAGTATGCCGAGGTCGACCCCTACCAGTTTGCTCATTCACTATCGCTTCATAAATCTGTTTCGTCAGCCTATTTCCATCCATTCTCTCCACATGTCCAGACCATCTGAGCATCCCTTTCTCTATCTTAGTCACTACATCTTCTGTCATACCGCAATGTTCCCTTATCACACTATTATTTACTTTATCCATCAATGTCACTCCAGCTATACTTCGCAAACTTCTCATTTCCACTGTATTAATTTTACTTTCATGCTTCTCCTGCCACACCATATTAGTATAGATAAATAGAATTACATCATCTTCACAAATCTTTAAAAATTTCAGCTATCTAGCTATCATCTGTTCAGGAAATACAGCTAAGTGACTGACAGACATACATACATCTGAGTCTTAGTAATAAAGCCCCGTGCATAGATAAATAGAAATACATCATCTTCACATAAAAAATTCAGCTGTCTATCATCGGTTCAGGAAATACAGCCTAGTGTCTGACAGACATACAGACAACGGAGTCTTAGTTATAGAACTCCATTTTTACCCTTTGAATACGGAACCTTAAAAAGCACAACATAAAAGATAGTATTGATATAATTATCTCAAAAAGCTCAATGCATCTTACTCTAAGCTTTCAGTAGAGGAAAGCTTTTAAAATATTAACATTATTAAATTAAACTGTACTGTTGCAGTTTCCGCTCCGCTGCAAAGACGTAATGAGTGCTGTCTTTGTTCATTATTGAGGGTAGAAAATGAGGGTAGATTTTGGAAGGGAAAATGATGGATTTGTAAAGAAACTAGGGTTTATTTGCGACTATATTGACATCACAATACATTTAAATAAATCTTACTAATATTATAAATGCGAAAGTTTGTGAGTGTGGATGTTTGTTGCTCTTTCACGCTCAAACCGCTGAACGGATCGGGCTGAAATTTGGTACAAAATACATTATAGTCTGGAATAACACATAGGCTAGCTTTTATCCCAGGAATAACTTCCCGCGGGAACAAATTTTACGAGGGCGAAGCTGCGGGCATCAGCTAGTTACTTATATTATAAAGATGAAAGATTTGATTGTTTGTTTGTATCGAATAGTCTCTGAAACACGCACTAAGCCGTATTAGAACCAAAAATAACTTCAATACGACGTTTATAGAACGTTAAGTCGTGTAATTTTTTTGACCCATTAGAAAAATTCTTTCACTGTTGGGAAGCTATCCTATTACCAGGTGACATAAGCTATAATCTATTCCCGTTTTCCCACGGGAACGGGAATTACGCCGGTGAAACTGAGTGATGTCCGCTGTCTTTCCGTCTGTCAGTCTTGAGGTTATATCTCAGGAACCGTGATAGTTAGACGCAGATGATGTGTTTCTGTTGCATCACAAACAATTTTATCACAAAAAAAAGAGTGGCTCTTTAAGAGAGACAACGCTTTCGCAATGACCTTGTTTGTTTGAGAATGGCTCCAAATCTCTAGATGCTTAAATGGCATTGGTATTAGCTGTCATTTTTGGTCAAATAATAAAAATAAACTTCATATTTTACAAAGTAATTTTTTCAACTTTAATTCTCTTTTTACCCATTCAAACAAAATATCTCATTTCCAAATTCTCCATCCAGACAAAAACAAACAAAAAATAAAATACAATAAAACACATTCATCCAATTCTTTGTAAATAAGACATCGTAAAAATAAATTAGTCTGTAGTATTAAACAAGTTGCCGAGCGTAGAGGTCGTAGAAAACACGCGTAGCTGCTACGGAGCTACGAAGTGCTACGAAAAGCTTTCTGAATGTAATGAAAATCGTTGCGTTGTAATGATCATAATCATAAAATAAAATGGTGGACTTCAATTGTGTATTAAAATTGTTGTTGAATTTTTTGTTTGTATTTAAAGCAATTTAAAGATATTTTGACTGTTTCGTGTCTGTTTTGCAGTGATTTTTTTTACTCATAAGTCATAAGTCATTTATTCAGAACAAAATACATTTGTGTAGAATATTATGCGTCCGTGAATACTCCAGCAACAACACAACAAAATCACTTACAAAACACTGAACAAATAGGTAGGTACATGAAACCAATCAATAATTATAGTGTCACCATCAACATTCTTAATTTTATCAAGCACTGACTTATTCACATTAATCTAAATGTCATTGTGTTACATTATTCCATATCAATAAATATATCTTTACAGTAATCTGTGTTTGAGGTTTCAGTTTCAGCTTTTAAGATGTCAGTAGGTAAAAACATTAATTGTAACAAAATCTAGCGAGGCCCAGTAATTACATTGGTAAGTATGTCAAGTTAAAATACATCAGAGTCAGTTCATTCATTTAAAATACATAAACATTTTGCAAGGCCAAGGAATGTGATTAATATGTCAGTTAAAATACATCGGAGTCAATTTAGTCAATACATTGAATCATTATTACATTAGGGCCCACTCAAAAATTCATCTATATCGTAATAACATTTCTCCAACAAATATGCTTTTAATTTTCTCTTAAAAATACTGACACTGTGAATGATTTTTAATTCGGTGGGGAGTACATTAAAGACCCTGATAGCTTGCACCCCTGAACTATGCTGGACAACATTAAGCCTAGGTATAATTAAAGTATTTAAATCTTTTCTACGACTGTTTACTCTTATTTCTCTTTCAGCCTTTGTTTCATATTTGTCTAAATTCTTTATTAGGTTTGTCAATAACACCAATATGTATAAACATGGAACTGTCAGAATTTTCAGTTCAATAAAATGAGGTTTACATGACTCCGTCTGACCAATGCGTAGAACAGTCCGCAATGCTCTTTTTTGCATAACAAATGCAGAATTTGTGTTATACTTGTAGCTATTTCCCCAGAACAGTACACTGTATCTAATCCTAGATTCAACCAACGCATGGTACGGCATTTTCAATTGATGAATAGTCAATTCGTCTCTTAAACTCCTGATCGCATAGCAAGCAGAGCTCAAGGAATTAACCAATGCAGTCAACTCCTGCCTCCAGCTTAGCACGGAATCAAGTTGCACACCTAGGAATTTAACTGTATCTACCACATCAACACTGGCACCTAGAGACTGAACCCTTAATTTTGCAGTCCCTTTAGTTGTAGACTTGAAAAGCATACACTTCGTTTTTGTAACATTTAATTTCAAATTGTTCACTGCAAACCATCTCTCAAAAGTAGACAATGCAGTATTGACTTTTGTTTCCAAACTATCAACACTATCATCTGAAATTATTGCGTTTGTATCGTCTGCAAAGAGCACGAGTTTTATGTCCGGAATCTCATTAGAGATATAATCTACCATATCATTCAAAAACAAAACAAATAAGATAGGTCCCAAAACAGACCCTTGAGGAACCCCCATTCGAACTGTTGTTAATCTCGATTTATATGATTTCTCTTTGTCTTCTACTAATACTTTTGTATCAACATATTGCTTCCTGTTAGATAAGTAAGAGTTAAATACGTTAAGAATGTTATTACGTATGCCATAGTGCTCAAGTTTTTTTATTAATAATTGATGATCAACACTGTCAAATGCAGCGCTAAGATCAAGGAATAGTCCTGCCACTTCGCGTTTTTTATTTAAACTATTTACTACATCTTCTATCAATGTGTCTATAGCATCTAAAGTCCCTATACTTCTCTGGTACCCAAACTGTCTGCGATTCAAGACTTCACACTTATTAATGTGGTTTATGAGTCTTGTTTTCATGACCTTTTCAAATATTTTAGAGAACACTGGCAGTAATGATATTGGCCTGTAATTAGCGGGGTCGGTTCTAGAACCCTTCTTAAAAATTGGTAAAATTTTGGCAATTTTAAATTGTTCGGGAAACTCTCCTTTATCCATACATTTATTTAATAGCTCAGCTATCGGATAAGCTAATATTTCAATGTTGTCTTTAAGCACCGATAAGGGAATATCATCATACCCACAGGAGTTTTTGGATGGCATTTTTTTGATGATTTTAAGTATCTCAATTGGCCGAACAGGGTCAAAGTACATAGGAATTTCAACTCTAACTATATTATCAGTTAGATATTTCATCGCAGTACCACTGTGATCAACAGAGCATAAAACAGCAGCCCCTGCAAAGGCATCCGAGAATATGTTGACAACAAGTTGGGGTTTGTCAACAATAACATTATCCATTTTCAGCATCAAACAATCCCGGGGATTGTTTGATGCTGAAAATGGAATCCGCTAAGGAATGGGATCCGCTAAGGTGGTAGACAACAAGAAGGTGATAGTGTGGAGACCAGCGCGACATAGCGAAAATCTATGGCTCATATAATAGGCAGTCTGCATCACGCTATTCAATTGAGTAACAAACACCCAAACATCAATTTTTATTTACGTGAGGCAAAATCCTTATGGATGTGCCGGACTTTTACCGTCTAAAAGGTCCCAGGACTCCCAACAGACCCACGGCCGCCACTACAGCCTCGCGTAGTGGGTGGTTCGGGAGCTATCCTGCGTCTTTGCGGGTTTCGGGTGTGATCCCGCTTCTAACAGGGAGCGTGCGTGAGTTCCTCACGTCACGCTGCCGTCATGGGCCTGCTTCTGTAAGGACGGTGAGCGACCCTCTCACCGTCCACAGGTCCCCGGTCATGGAGGCCGATAGTCCTCGGCGAAGACACGTCGACTGCGGAACTCGGGTGGGAGAGTTCTCTCCCGTTCCCGTCCCGCCGTCTCTTTCACGAGCATGACCTGCTCGCAGAAAGAGGCGGCGCAGTCCCACTTACTCCCGCTGGAGAGCATGGCTCGCACCATGGTCTCAAGCGAGACATCCAAACATCTTCAAAAACTTTCACATTTATAATATTACTAGCGACCCACCCCGGCTTCGCACGGGTGCAATGCTGAAACTAAATACAAATACTATTTAATGGATGTTATTATACACATAAAACTTCCTCTTCAATCACTCTATCTATTAAAAAAACCGCATCAAAATTTGTTGCGTAGTTTTAAAGATTTAAGTATATACATAGGGACAGAGAAAGCGACTTTGTTTTATACTATGTAGTGAAGCAGGATATTAAGGAACTATTTTTTTTTTTAATAAATATTCACGGACATTTCACACAACGCTATCTGATCCCAAAGTAAGCTAGGAATATCCTACTTGTGTTATGGGTATCAGACCACGGATATTAATACTTACGTACTATTTTTTTAAATACATACATATTATACGTAGAAACATCCAGACTCTTGAGACAAACATTTATGGGTCACACAAATATTTGTCTCCGGTGGGAATCGAACCCACGACCTCCAGCGCCGCAGGCGCTATCACTACCGACTGCGCCACAGAGGTAGTCAAAATTGTTCAATACTAACGCAGTACAGTGCAGTATCATATTTCAACACTGTTTGGAGTACAAATTATTCCAAAAACTTTGAAACTAAAGGATTTCCTCATAAAGTCACACTAAAAAAAAAACTAGAAATATTTTAACAAGAGCACATCAAAAGAAGACGCTCTTTTTACTGCTAAAGTGGCAAAAAACGCGCTCAAAGCTCTGATCAAAGGCTCAAAGTACATACCGCAAGGTGAGGCACAATTCACGAGATTCTTACTTCTTCACCTTTCAGTTTTGTTTAGAGTGAGGAAAAATCTTCATGGATTTTATGCCGGACTCCTAACGACTAAACAAACCACACGTATCCGACCTAACAGCCTACGGTTGGGAGCGTCGGGTAAGCCCTCGGAAGGATACCCCAGGTACATACTTCTTAACCTTACTTCAGACATATGCAGAGACTGCCTCTGTGGCGCAGTCGGTAGTGATACCGCCTGCGGCGCTGGAGGTCGTGGGTTCGATTCCCACCGGAGACAAATATTTGTGAGACCCATAAATGTTTGTCTCAAGAGTCTGGGTGTTTCTATGTATAATATGTATGTATTTAAAAGTATATAAGTATTAATATCCGTGGTCTGATACCCATAACACAAGCAGGTTATTCCTAGCTTACTTTGGGATCAGATAGCGTTGTGTGAAATGTCCGTGAATATTTATTTATTTATGCAGAGACCCGCTGGGATCAAACCGACTAAAACCACATATTTCTTACTTGCCAGTCTATGGCCGGGAACTCCTGGGAAGAATGTCCCAAGATTCCCGATAGAGCGCAAGACGTTTATCGCAGTATTTAAAAATCATAAAAAAACGGGAAGCAGGCTATGAAGCTATGAGGGTCGCAAAATGCAATTTACAAACAATCTATAGACGTGATACAGTAAGTTTTTCAACTGTTTGCAACTTTTAAATAAGAAGAATGATAATCATTGAGGCAGAAATACTGTAAATACGCTTACTCTTCCTTTTTAACCCATCCCACTTTGGATGAGCGTACAATCTCATTGTACCCAGTTGCCAAGACTCCTGCTGAAATTGCCACACCGACGCGACGTCGTGTACAATGAATTACGTTTAATATATTTTTTTCTCCTATTTATGAAATAAACTAGTTGGTAAACGCGGTTTCGTCTGCTTGCTAAAGGTTTTGTATCTGTTTGTAACATTTATATTGTATGTGTAGTATTGTCAGGTTTTTGGCTTGACAATCATCATTGAGCGTGTCAAAGCGCCTTATTCAATTCATTGTTTTTTTTGGCTTTGGCAACATCTCTCGGGTAAGGAGTCGATAGTCGCTGGTTTTTTTGCGTTGTCAGACAGGAACTACAATATAAAACTGGTTTTGAAAGAATTTTCTAGTGGAGTGCATAGTCAGGGTATAAATAGCCCTGCCATGAGGTCACAGGCTCTCTTCTAACATCTAGCCAATACGATTCACATCTTAGTTAACGTTGAGCTCTGATCATTTAGCGCACCTCATGTGTTGCGAGGTTATAGTTTGACTCAGGCACTGTACAAACCTGAGGACTTGTTGAGGAATATAGCCTAGGTTCTACTTTCCTCAGAAAGAATAATTTTCTGTTTCAACCTACACCCGGGATACCGGTAAGTGTCATTTCTTGTTTGCAAAGCGGTTCGAATTTCGTCGGTCGCGATGTCAGTTATTTCATTTGTCGTTTACTTGTCATAACAGGGTTTTTTACTACGGGGAAAAGCGGCCCGTCCACGGTTAGCAAAACCACACCCAAAGACACGTGGACTACACGAGCGAGGTGTTTTGAGAGGAACCAGCCGCCTCCACGTGGCATTCTCGTGCTGTGCCGCTCTCAGCTTGACTCAAGGCCAGTAATTGTCACCCAATTATAAGTGTAGTTAGCTGCTTACCCGTTTTACCTGCTCACGCGGCAGTGGTCTATTGAGTAGTATTAGTACCTAAGCCCTGACTATATTTCTGTGTACCTGTGATATTTGTGTCTATCAGTGAATAAGCTCTCTGTGTGTCTCTGTGTATCTCTGTGTACTTAATAAATATATGTGTGTACACCCTATTGTCTGTTTTCGTTAGAGCCCTAGCCTACCCTTGCACACACACTGGAAACTCTGAAATAAGGCGCCCTGGGATAGAGTTCTCTGCATAAGCTCCCTCGAGTAAGTTGGTGAGTAACATACTGAACAATAAAGTAGTTACATGTTTCCTTTAAGAACATGTTCCCGATGGGTAATAAAATTAGGTTTTATTTCAAAAAGCAATAAAAAATTACAAAAAGTTTGTTTAATTCGAATATGCGTCTCTGGTCTTATGCGTATTTATTAAATACTGGTCTTTTGCGTTAATAAATTCGGGTCATATGCGTATCTGGTCGTTTGCTGATGAAAATATGGTCATTTGCGTGTCGGGTCATTTGCGTTTCTGGTCATATGCGTCGAAAGGATGGTTCCTTTCGACGCATATGACCAGATACGCAAATGACCCGATACGCATGTAACCAGATTTCAAATACGCTAATGACCAGACACGCATATGACCCGATACGCGAATGACCAGAATAAAAACGCATTTGACCAGAAACGCAAACGACCTGACATGTTAATCGCAATCGACCAGGTATTTACAAAAGCTCATTTTACTAAGATGTTTGGATAAAACAAATGAAGATCGAAAAAACAAATGAAGATCGACAAAACAAATGAAGATCGAAAAAAGTAATTAAGATCGGTAAAACAAATGAAAATGGAAAAAAACAAATTAAGATCGAAAAAACAAATGAAGATCGAAAAAACAAATGAAGATCAGCAAAATAAATGAAAATCGAAAAAACAAATGAAGATCGGTGAAACAAATGACGGTCGGATAAACAAATGACGATCAAAAAAACATATGCAGATCATTAAAACAAAAGTCTATAAGCAAGTTGACAAGGTCCAAAATTTCTTGCAGCCATATTTTGTAATCCAGATGTGTGTACCATTAAAAAAAATAGGCGCTAGCAATTCCTGACCTTAATGACACTTACCTAAAAATGTGCTTTTAGGCGCTTATAGACATCACTGATCACAAATTTTAAAAAAATAAATAGATATTATGAATGCTCATAAGGTCGAAATTTGCTTGGACCCATTTTTTGTAATCTAGATGCGATTGCCATTCAAAAAAATAGGTGCAAGCAATTCTCGACCTTATGAACATGCATAATATATATTTATTTTTTACATATTCATGATCAGTGATGTCTATAAATGCCGAAAAGTACATTTTTAGATAAGTGTCATTAAGGTCGAGAATTGCTTGCACCTAATTTTTTTGATGGTAATCAAATCTAAATTACAAAATATGGCTGTAAGTAATTTTTTACCTTATCAACTTGCTTATAGACTTTTGTTTAAATGATCTGCATTTGTTTTTCGATTGTCATTTGTTTTGCCGATCTTAATGTGTTTTTGATTTTCATTTATTTTTCCGATCTTCATTTGTTTTATCGATTTTCATTTGTTTTGCTTATATTAATTTGTTTTTTCGATCTTTATTGTTTTTTCGATCTTCATTTGTTTTTAGATCTTCATTTGTTTTTAGATCTTCATTTGTTTTTCTTAATCTTCATTTGTTTTTTCGATCTTTATTTGGTTTCTGGTCGTATAAGTATATTTCAAAATACTGATAATATGCAAGAAGAAATTCAGGTCATATGCGTCTCTGGTCTTATGCGTACTTATTAAATACTGGTCTTTTGCGTTAATAAATTCGGGTCATATGCGTATCTGGTCGTTTGCTGATGAAAATATGGTCATTTGCGTGTCGGGTCATTTGCGTTTCTGGTCATATGCGTCGAAAGGGTATGGTTGTTAGAAACTTATGCCCGTATAAAGTATATTTTTGCGATTATTTATCTATACTAATATTATAAAGAGGAAAGATTTGTTTTTTTGTTTATTTGTTTGTATGTTTGTTTGTTTGTAACGAATAGGCTCCGGAACTACTGGACCGATTTGAAAAATTCTTTCACAGTTGGAAAGCTACACTCTTTGCGCTGAATATAGGCTATATTTTATTCCCGTATTCCCACGGGAACGGGAACTACGCTGGTGAAACCGCGTGACGTCCGCTAGTTATAAATAAAGATTATAAACTTTAGCAATTTAGTCATTATAAACACAATTAAATACTAAAAACCATTTAAATCAATATAGAAAAAAAAAACAATATCTCTAGTCAAGAAAAAAAAATGAAACAAAATACCTGAAGCTTAGACACGATACCAAATTGGCTGTTTGATAAGAATTGTTACTCTGTTATTTAACGGGAAGCTACATCACTAACGACGGCTAAGGAATTGTCCACACTGGGCTACAATTTGTGTTCTTTTGTTAAGTAATAAAGCTTATTTTTTACCTGAGGGAAAATCCTTCATGAATGCTATGCCGGAATCCTACCGGCTAAAATAACCTCACGTAAAGTCCGACAGCCTACAGCTGGGAGCCCTGGGTAAGCCCTCGGAAGAATATCCCAGATCATATATCGATACCTTAATTTGCAAACCTAATAACTCCACTTTTTCATGAAAATTACATTTTGATACCGGCAGAAACTAGATTTTTTGCTCTATTTTTTGAAATACTAATAACTCCATGATTCCCAACCGCATTGGTGTAAAACGCCATTTGAAAATCAAACAACTCCGCGTTAAACGAAATGCATCGATTTTGACAAAATAATCTAATAACTCCCGCGCAGTCGGCAATTTTGTCTGGCGTCACAGAAGCGTACGAAATATTTTCATCAAATGGTTAAAGTGTGTTTTATCGCCGTTTGAAGCTTAAAAACCGTAGAAGATATATTAAGGTTAGTGTATTTATGATACTATTACGCTATTGAATAGAACAGGGGCACCAAGGTCTTAGCCCAGCAGTTCGGTAGACCCCATCTAACGAAACATAAAACAGCGGGTGGCAAAACCGTGACCTCAGGGTCCGAGATTCTCGAGGAAATTGAGTACTATATATAGACCTCTATGCATCACGGACCTCGGCGGCTCTCGAGCAACTGAAACCCAATAAATCTCCTGGAGAGGACGGAATTACGACTGAGCTCCTAAAAGCGGGTGGGACTCCGATCCTTAGATACCTTACGAGCATATTTAATTCCGTCCTCTAACAAGGGTCAGACACCCAAAGCGTAGAGCGGGAGTGCGGTGGCGCTGTTCTTCAAAAAGCACCCTTTTTAGTAGTAGTTCTTCAGTAAGGATTTGTCACCACAAATCCTTACTGAAGAACTACAGACCCATCTCTCTCCTGAGCCATGTCTACAAGTTGTTCTCGAGAGTAATCTCAAACCGCCTCGCTGGGAAACTTGACAATTTCCAGCCAAAGGAGCAAGCTGGGTTTCGAAAAGGCTTTAGCACCGTGGACCACATCTATACTATTTGGCAGATTGTACAGAAGACAAAAGAGTACAATCAGCCGCTGTGTGACTATGGCTTACGTAGACTACGAGAAAGTCTTCGACTCGATCGAAACCTGGGCAGTTCTAGAAGCTCTGCAGTGGTGTAGTATTGATTGCCGATATATCGAGGTGTTGAAGTGTTTATATGATACTGCTACAACTACCGCCCGGTTGTAGGATAAGAAAACCCATCCCATAGCGCTGCGCAGAGGTGTGAGACAGGGAGATGTTATGTCGCCTAAGCTCGTCACTAATGCGGTTAAGGACGTCTTCAAGTCTTTGGACTGGAATGGATGGGGCGTGAATATAATCGGTGAATGTATCTCACAACTTCGGTTTGACAGTTGAGCGGGATGCTGCATAGTCTAAGTGAAAAGTCTAGACATGTTGGGCTCTGCATGAACTTGGACAAAACCAAGCTAATGTTCAATGAGCATGTCGTGCCGGGACCAACATTCGTTGAAGGATCGAGGCTTGAGGTTGATGAGTACACCTACCTTGGGCAGGCTATCACATTTGAAGGGAGTAACCTGGATAAGGAAATAGCCAGAAGGATTCGCTTGGGCTTGGCAGCGTTCAGCAAACTGCGTCGGGTTTTCTATCCGCCAATACCGCAATGCCTGAAGACGAAAGTCTTCAACCAGTGCGTTCTACCAGTGTGTACCTACGGTGCCAAGACGTGGACACTCACAGTGTGGCTAGTCCATGCCCTGGTTGCGCAACGAGCAATGGAACGAGCTATGCTTGGGGTGTCTTTGAGGGATAGGATCCGAAACGATGTTATCCTTGCATAGACACAACCAAGTGGCCAGGATTGTCCAACAGCAACTAGCACTACAATATAAACTTGTTGATTCGGATGTACTGTATTACAGGTATGTGCCCGACCCAGTTCTAGATAATGGCCGTGTCACATTGTATTGGAATCGATCTATTATCACTGACAGGACTATTGTAGCCAATAAGCCTGATATAGTGGTAATAGATCAATCAGAGCGCCTCGCCATAATCGTTGACATAACCGTCCCACATGACGAAAATCTCGTGAGATCTAAAAAGGAAAAACAAATAAAATATTTGTATTTGGCTCACGAGATTACTGACATGTGGGGTGTTGATTCAGCGGTTATTGTTTCGATAGTCGTATCAGCACATGGTCTGATTGCCAAGTGCCTCGATCAACATCTCCAGAGGCTCGCGTTAGGTAGTTGGGTCAAGGGCCAGATGCAAAAGGCGGTACTCCTAGACACGGCACGTATCGTCAAGAGGTTCCAGTCTCTGCAGCCCTATTGGTCCCTGTACCCGATGCCGGTGGGACGCTATTTTTATATTTTTGGTTTTTTAGTATGTATTTAAAAATTTATATTAATAAGTTTATAAATGTAAATCAGGGGAATACTAATAATAATTTATTTCTGGTCAAATTACACACACATTATCAGCAAACAATTCATTAATATTACACCTCAATAATTGTTTGTACGATTGTACTCTTCTTAAAGTTTAAGATAAAAACAAACAACTCCACTTTAAGTTTCAAATATTGCTTAAACCAAATCTAACAACTCCTTTTTTCATTATAAAACTCAATGGTTATAAAAAAAAGTCGATTTTTAAGTGTTTTTAGAAAAATAAAAAGCATAATTTCCAACGGGATTTTTGGTTTTCTTCATTGTGTTAAATAAAATTTATTATGAAGTTTTAAGTCTCTCCTGTAAAATTTGCTCAAGAGGAGTTAGTAGGTTTGCAAATTAGGGTATCGATATGTATGTTATAAAGCTAGATAAAATACTTTTGTTACAATAGTTGCGAAAAATGACAAAATTCTGGCACATTACCTACTGGTCAAAAGGTCATGAAAAGTTAGGTCCTATCCATCCAGCTATTTTTCGCATACGGTTTGAGATATACTTAGGAAAGAATTTTTGAATATTCGCCCAGAACTTCATATATTTCAAATTTGTCTTCTGCTGTAGGATCTAGAACTGAAAATGCAAATAGATTATACATGAAAAATACCCAAACTCTGAATCAAATATTAAAATTTATTTAGTGCGTCACACAAATATTTGATTCAAACCAACTTTCGCATATTTTTACCAGGCCATGCCACCATTTATAACTAAACAGTAGTCAATCAGTCAGTCATAAAACGCTGCAAGAAATTAAATCGTGTTCGCAACTGACAGTCGCGCCACCAAGTTAGTTCTAAGTATAAATTACTAAAACAATCTTTGTAACATGTTGAACTTGTTTGTTCAGTGTAAACAAGTCCTTATGGAATCAATTTAAATAGATCCCGAGGGAATTAGTGTTGTGTCTCGTTATAAGAAAACAGAACTTCGAAGGGAACACGGCTAATTTACATTGCACTAGTGATGGGACACTTCACGAAAGATAATTAGTCGATTTGTGTTAGTAATTAGGTTATACGTCTAAATTAGTTCATTGCTTTGAGAAAGTGATAGACGTTTGGAAATTCAATCTAGACTTTATATCAATAATGTAATGTGTTTTCATTAGACTCCATATTAAGTTGCAAAGACTTTTTTATTGGTTTTGCTAATTTTATATGTATATATTTATTACTACGAGTAAATGATTTACCTAAAGAACTTTGAAACAGTTTTTGTCCAACTGAGGTTTAAGCCCTTTTTCTCCCAGGGATTATTATGTCGTATTCAAACCAATTGAAACCATACGTCCCCCAACTATCCATCAAGAATTCCCAAGATTAAGCAATTCACACGAACACGTTCAAGCACGGTAAGGTCCGATTTAGAATTTCTTCCACACACGATTAAATTGTGAAATGATCTCCCTGCCTCGGTTTTCCCAAACGTCTACAGTATGGGAGTCATCAGAAGGGGTCTTAAAAACTTCTTGCCGGGTAAGGAGCGCGAGTGTAGTGCCTCTGGTGTCGCATGATCATAGGCTGGCCTCATTTCATCAGGTGGGCCGTAAGCTTGGATGACCTTCGTCAGATTAAAAAAAAAGTAAAGGGTTTTTAAGAATTCGAACAAAAATTCGAAAAGCACAAACGAGTTATCAATTGTTTTTTTTAGTCGATAAAAATAGTATCGGTCACATCCCTACCAATATAACTACCGTTATATTGTTTTTACAGACAGTTTACACTCCACGGTGTGAATTGGGGCATCCCTACCGCAACTGTTACTGATATTTTAGCAACTCGTAGCCCCAGTTGTTTGTTAACGATCTGCGTTAAGCATCTTACGCTGCGGTTGATGATGTGATGGGTAACCGTTTTCGGTATTTTCGTTACCGAGTATTTTCGTATGTTGTCGAAAAGCATGCCAATTACGTTAAGCCATTGGGCCTGGCGCGATGGCGACTTAAAAACTTTAAAAATCAATTAAACACGTGTTTTAAACGTTGATAGGTGAGTAGTATTTGTTGTTATAGCGGTAATAGAATAAATCCTACAAAACAAGCTTACATTAGCTTGATTTGGGCAAAATGATACAATATTATTATTTATAGCGGACCTCACGCGGTTTCACCCCCGTAGCTTCCGTTCCCGTGGGAATACGGGAATAAAATATAGCCTATGTTACCCGTCAAAGTGTACTTTCCAATATTGAAAGAATTCTTTAAATCAGTTCAGTAGTTTCGGAGTCTATACGATGCGAACAAACAAAAACAATCAAATCTATCCTCTTTATTATATTAGTATACATACATACATACATAACATTACGCCTGTCTCCCAGCGGGGTAGGCAGAGACTATGACTTTCCACTTGCTACGACTCTGGCAAACAACTTTCGCTTCTTCAACTTTCATAAGTGTCTTCATACATGCTCTTCGGTTAAGGCTACTCTTGACCTGGCTTTTTCTCAGAAGATTATCGATTTGATCGACATGAGTATGCCGAAGTCGACCCCTACCAGTTTGCTCATTCACTATCGCTTCATAAATCTGTTTCATCAGCCTATTTCCATCCATTCTCTCCACATGTCCAGACCATCTGAGCATCCCTTTCTCTATCTTAGTCACTACATCTTCTGTCATGCCGCAATGTTCCCTTATCACACTATTATTTACTTTATCCATCAATGTCACTCCAGCTATACTTCGCAAACTTCTCATTTCCACTGTATTAATTTTACTTTCATGCTTCTCCTGCCACACCAAATTAGTATAGATAAATAGAATTACATCATCTTCACAAATCTTTAAAAATTTCAGCTATCTAGCTATCATCTGTTCAGGAAATACAGCTGAGTGACTGACAGACATACATACATCTGAGTCTTAGTAATAAAGCCCCGTGCATAGATAAATAGAAATACATCATCTTAACATAAAAAATTCAGCTGTCTATCATCGGTTCAGGAAATACAGCCTAGTGTCTGACAGACATACAGACAACGGAGTCTTAGTTATAGAACTCCATTTTTACCCTTTGAATACGGAACCTTAAAAAGCACAACATAAAAGAGAGTATCGATATAATTATCTCAAAAAGCTCAATGCATCTTACTCCGTGAAGAAAAGCTTTTAAAATATTAACATTATTAAATTAAACTGTACTGTTGCAGTTTCCGCTCCGCTGCAAAGACGTAATGAGTGCTGTCTTTGTTCATTATTGAGGGTAGAAAATGAGGGTAGATTTTGGAAGGGAAAATGATGGATTTGTAGAGAAACTAGGGTTTATTTGCGACTATATTGACATCACAATACATTTAAATAAATCTTACTAATATTATAAATGCGAAAGTTTGTGAGTGTGGATGTTTGTTGCTCTTTCACGCTCAAACCGCTGAACGGATCGGGCTGAAATTTGGTACAAAATACATTATAGTCTGGAATAACACATAGGCTAGCTTTTATCCCAGGAATAACTTCCCGCGGGAACAAATTTTACGCGGGCGAAGCTGCGGGCATCAGCTAGTTACTTATATTATAAAGATGAAAGATTTGATTGTTTGTTTGTATCGAATAGTCTCTGAAACACGCACTAAGCCGTATTAGAACCAAAAATAACTTCAATACGACGTTTATAGAACGTTAAGTCGTGTAATTTTTTTGACCCATTAGAAAAATTCTTTCACTGTTGGGAAGCTATCCTATTACCAGGTAACATAGGCTATAATCTATTCCCGTTTTCCCACGGGAACGGGAATTACGCCGGTGAAACTGGGTAATGTCCGCTGTCTTTCCGTCTGTCAGTCTGTAGGTTTTATCTCAGGAACGTTGATAGTTGTCGCAGATGATGTATTTCTGTTGCATCACAAATAATTTTATCACAAAAAAGAGAGTGGCTCTTTAAGAGAGACAACGCTTTCTCAATGACCGTGTTTGTTTGAGAATGGCTCCAAATCTCTAGATGCTTAAATGGCATTGGTATTAGCTGTCATTTTAGTCAAATAATAAAAATAAACTTCATATTTTACAAAGTAATTTTTTCAACTTTAATTCTCTTTTTACCCATTCAAACAAAATATCTCATTTCAAAATCCTCCATCCAGACAAAAACAAACAAAAAATAAAATACAATAAAACACATTCATCCAATTCTTTGTAAATAAGACATCGTAAAAATAAATTAGTCTGTAGTATTAAACAAGTTGCCGAGCGTAGAGGTCGTAGAACACACGCGTAGCTGCTACGGAGCTACGAAGTGCTACGAAAAGCTTTCTGAATGTAATGAAAATCGTTGCGTTGTCATGATCATAATCATAAAATAAAATGGTGGACTTCAATTGTGTATTAAAATTGTTGTTGAATTTTTTGTTTGTATTTAAAGCAATTTAAAGATATTTTGACTGTTTCGTGTCTGTTTTGCAGTGATTTTTTTTACTCATAAGTCATAAGTCATTTATTCAGAACAAAATACATTTGTGTAGAATATTATGCGTCCGTGAATACTCCAGCAACAACATAACAAAATCACTTACAAAACACTGAACAAATAGGTAGGTACATGAAACCAATCAATAATTATAGTGTCACCATCAACATTCTTAATTTTATCAAGCACTGACTTATTCACATTAATCTAAATGTCATTGTGTTACATTATTCCATATCAATAAATATATCTTTACAGTAATCTGTGTTTGAGGTTTCAGTTTCAGCTTTTAAGATGTCAGTAGGTAAAAACATTAATTGTAACAAAATCTAGCGAGGCCCAGTAATTACATTGGTAAGTATGTCAAGTTAAAATACATCAGAGTCAGTTCATTCATTTAAAATACATAAACATTTTGCAAGGCCAAGGAATGTGATTAATATGTCAGTTAAAATACATCGGAGTCAATTTAGTCAATACATTGAATCATTATTACATTAGGGCCCACTCAAAAATTCATCTATATCGTAATAACATTTCTCTAACAAATATGCTTTTAATTTTCTCTTAAAAATACTGACACTGTGAATGATTTTTAATTCGGTGGGGAGTACATTAAAGACCCTGATAGCTTGCACCCCTGAACTATGCTGGACAACATTAAGCCTAGGTATAATTAAAGTATTTAAATCTTTTCTACGACTGTTTACTCTTATTTCTCTTTCAGCCTTTGTTTCATATTCTAAATTCTTTATTAGGTTTGTCAATAACACCAATATATATAAACATGGAACTGTCAGAATTTTCAGTTCAATAAAATGAGGTTTACATGACTCCGTCTGACCAATGCGTAGAACAGTCCGCAATGCTCTTTTTTGCATAACAAATGCAGTATTTGTGTTATACTTGTAGCTATTTCCCCAGAACAGTACACTGTATCTAATCCTAGATTCAACCAACGCATGGTACACCATTTTCAATTGATGAATAGTCAATTCGTCTCTTAAACTCCTGATCGCATAGCAAGCAGAGCTCAAGGAATTAACCAATGCAGTCAACTCCTGCCTCCAGCTTAGCATGGAATCAAGTTGCACACCTAGGAATTTAACTGTATCTACCACATCAACACTGGCACCTAGAGACTGAACCCTTAATTTTGCAGTCCCTTTAGTTGTAGACTTGAAAAGCATACACTTCGTTTTTGTAACATTTAATTTCAAATTGTTCACTGCAAACCATCTCTCAAAAGTAGACAATGCAGTATTGACTTTTGTTTCCAAACTATCAACACTATCATCTGAAATTATTGCGTTTGTATCGTCTGCAAAGAGCACGAGTTTTATGTCCGGAATCTCATTAGAGATATAATCTACCATATCATTCAAAAACAAAACAAAGAAGATAGGTCCCAAAACAGACCCTTGAGGAACCCCCATTCGAACTGTTGTTAATCTCGATTTGTATGATTTCTCTTTGTCTTCTACTAATACTTTTGTCTCAACATATTGCTTCCTGTTAGATAAGTAAGAGTTAAATAAGTTAAGAATGTTATTACGTATGCCATAGTGCTCAAGTTTTTTTATTAATAATTGATGATCAACACTGTCAAATGCAGCGCTAAGATCAAGGAATAGTCCTGCCACTTCGCGTTTTTTATTTAAACTATTTACTACATCTTCTATCAATGTGTCTATAGCATCTAAAGTCCCTATAATTCTCTGGTACCCAAACTGTCTGCGATTCAAGACTTCACACTTATTAATGTGGTTTATGAGTCTTGTTTTCATGACCTTTTCAAATATTTTAGAGAACACTGGCAGTAATGATATTGGCCTATAATTAGCGGGGTCGGTTCTAGAACCCTTCTTAAAAATTGGTAAAATTTTGGCAATTTTAAATTGTTCGGGAAACTCTCCTTTATCTATACATTTATTTAATAGCTCAGCTATTGGATAAGCTAATATTTCAATGTTGTCTTTAAGCACCGATAAGGGAATATCATCATACCCACAGGAGTTTTTGGATGGCATTTTTTTGATGATTTTAAGTATCTCAATTGGCCGAACAGGGTCAAAGTACATAGGAATTTCAACTCTAACTATATTATCAGTTAGATATTTCATCGCAGTACCACTGTGATCAACAGAGCATAAAACAGCAGCCCCTGCAAAGGCATCCGAGAATATGTTGACAACAAGTTGGGGTTTGTCAACAATAACATTATCCATTTTCTGCATCAAACAATCCCGGGGATTGTTTGATGCTGAAAATGGAATCCGCTAAGGAATGGAATCCGCTAAGGTGGTAGACAACAAGAAGGTGATAGTGTGGAGACCAGCGCGACATAGCGAAAATCTATGGCTCATATAATAGGCAGTCTGCATCACGCTATTCAATTGAGTAACAAACACCCAAACATCAATTTTTATTTACGTGAGGCAAAATCCTTATGGATGTGCCGGACTTTTACCGTCTAAAAGGTCCCAGGACTCCCAACAGACCCACGGCCGCCACTACAGCCTCGCGTAGTGGGTGGTTCGGGAGCTATCCTGCGTCTTTGCGGGTTTCGGGTGTGATCCCGCTTCTAACAGGGAGCTTGCGTGAGTTCCTCACGTCACGCTGCCGTCATGGGCCTGCTTCTGTAAGGACGGTGAGCGACCCTCTCACCGTCCACAGGTCCCCGGTCATGGAGGCCGATAGTCCTCGGCGAAGACACGTCGACTGCGGAACTCGGGTGGGAGAGTTCTCTCCCGTTCCCGTCCCGCCGTCTCTTTCACGAGCATGACCTGCTCGCAGAAAGAGGCGGCGCAGTCCCACTTACTCCCGCTGGAGAGCATGGCTCGCACCATGGTCTCAAGCGAGACATCCAAACATCTTCAAAAACTTTCACATTTATAATATTACTAGCGACCCACCCCGGCTTCGCACGGGTGCAATGCTGAAACTAAATACAAATACTATTTAATGGATGTTATTATACACATAAAACTTCCTCTTCAATCACTCTATCTATTAAAAAAACCGCATCAAAATTTGTTGCGTAGTTTTAAAGATTTAAGTATATACATAGGGACAGAGAAAGCGACTTTGTTTCATACTATGTAGTGAAGCAGGATATTAAGGAACTATTTTTTTTTTTATAAATATTCACGGACATTTAACACAACGCTATCTGATCCCAAAGTAAGCTAGGAATAACCTACTTGTGTTATGGGTATCAGACCACGGATATTAATACTTACGTACTATTTTTTTAAATACATACATATTATACGTAGAAACATCCAGACTCTTGAGACAAACATTTATGGGTCACACAAATATTTGTCTCCGGTGGGAATCGAACCCACGACCTCCAGCGCCGCAGGCGCTATCACTACCGACTGCGCCACAGAGGTAGTCAAAATTGTTCAATACTAACGCAGTACAGTGCAGTATCATATTTCAACACTGTTTGGAGTACAAATTATTCCAAAAACTTTGAAACTAAAGGATTTCCTCATAAAGTCACACCAAAAAAAAAACTAGAAATATTTTAACAAGAGCACATCAAAAGAAGACGCTCTTTTTACTGCTAAAGTGGCAAAAAACGCGCTCAAAGCTCTCTATAAAAACTTAATGATCGCAGTTTGCGATGCGTCTTTTTAATTATTCAGAACATGAAATTTACTAAGTGTGAAAGTGCGATGTACATTATGAGTAAGTAATATTTCCTCTTTGTGTTTGAGTCATTGTTTTTGAGTTTCTGGATAACTTATAAAGTTGCAAGAACACAATTTGGAGTTGCAGAAAAAAGTGCAGAAAAAAAATATCGGATAATCACTGCCTCTGTATGCATTTTGTATTTACAAATATACAAGTATGTTTAGCAGTCGTCTAGATCCCATAGCACAAGCTTATATTATTTAAAAATATAACCAAGCGAATCTATTGAATGGAAGTTTTAATTTCCAAACGGCAAAATTTCATTTTGTAGCTTTTTTTTTATATTTATTTTATTTATTTATTAATGATCAACATAATACATTTATTACATTACAGCTATGTGTGTGTGTGTGTGTGTGTGTGTGAGTTGTACTGGTTCCTCTCTACGACTTACACTTCCCAAATCAATTTTAATGACTTACAACCATTTTATATGGTCAAATGACTTTGAATTGAGGGGCAAATGGGTATATGAGGAGAGATATCTTGCTTACTGTTACTTTATCTCCGGTATTAATTCGATTTCGAAGAAAACACAAATAACAAGAAAGCCATGAGATCGTTCTCACCAGAATGCCCCTCTAACACGTTTATTGTGAAAGTGAACATTCAATCCGATTGACGTTGTCATTTTTGTTTTATTTCAAACTTTGAACAGATGATCCACGTGACCTAGTGACGTAGTTTAATGCATCACAGTCACAGACTACAGACAAAGTCTCGCCATAAGCCCCTCTGCACTCTATTTTATAGAGAGGAGCTAAATTTAAAAATATTTTTAAGAATAGTACACAGCTCATCACGTCTTGTCAAATATAGTTTTAACACACAACTGCCAGATACGTATGAAATCAAATAAAATTCAAACTCACCGCACAGAGTGCCACGACTAACAAACAGCGTAGCACCATGGTGTCAATCGGCCTCCCACGTCGCTTCACGGCACATTCTTTGAGCTCAACTCATTTCTACCTGCAACAAAATATAGTTCACATTATTTTATGTAAAAAAAAGCCCGTCAATAGGGAATATGCATGATTTAATAACTTAAATGAATTCCTTACATCATTGTAAAATAAAAATAATATATAAGTAAGTCTTAAAATAATCAAATTATTCTTCAAATTCAAATTTAAAACATTGATTAAATTTGAGCACTTGAAACGCCACTAATATTGGCGCCATTTTGATGACGAAATATGTCACTTGTCAATACGTGTATGCTTGTACTGTTTGTTTGGGTCAATGACCTTTATACATATTGACGCTTATAAGTTGAATGTTGTGTGAGACAAATGACGTCACATTTCGTGTCGACCAATGGTGAAGCGTTTTGCAAGTTTGAATTTCGCTCTCAGGATTTTCACTTTTAATGCAGTATTTTACAGGTTTTAAATAATAAATAAATAAAAAGAAACCTTTTATTTATAATTAAATGAAAATAAAAAATGGAAAAAAATGATTTTTGAGGCAATATAAATTTTATGCATATTCCCTATTACGAAGACTACAGCCGGAGGATGCAAAGAATACAACTTGTTAATTAACTTTGATCTATTCAATCAAAGAAATTACCATTACAATTAAAATTAAAACTAAATTAGTCTACGTCGACTATCGGTCGATGCTGTACCAAAAGTGATGCCTCTATCAGGTGCACCTCCTTACAAACTATAAGCTGGAGCCCGTCGTGTCCTGAAGGAATGTGCGATTCTTCCTGGCGCTTGTCAACCCATATTGCGTGATGATATATATATTATCGTGGGACCTTTCTGATTTTGAGAGGTTTGGCGCGTCAAGTGTCCTAGCCGATCGATACATTAGGCTTATAACACTCGTGTTACGTACTCATCCATCCGCTTGAGAAGAACTGGCAAGATACTCGTATCTTGCCAGTTCGTGACGTCCGCGTGACGTCCTCTAGTGAGCAATAAAAATATATATTCATAAGTACAAAAAAGTTTCCATTCCTTCCACAAAAATATCACTTGCTAAGATCTTGGCCGACTTTTTTGCTTTCTTCATAAGGGAACCTACTCTTGACCAGACCTATTCTAATAGAATTTAATACACACATACTACAAGGCCACACGCATCTTATCTCACACGCGCAGATAGAGATAGAAAGAGAGAGGAAGATCACGCGTACTCTTTTCACAATTCCCCATGTCCATGTCTAAAACAGTATAAACTTATCAAAACAATCGATAAAGCTATTATAAACGAAATATGCAACTGAGAACTGTGTTTTGAACTCGAACCGTATACTATCATAAACTGTGAATCCACTTTTCGTGAAAATTCGAATAGCTGAATCATTTTAAGTTAAAGAGTTCATGCCGAAATACGAAATAGTTATGAATAGTTTCCGAAACGGTTTCCGAATATTGGCGTGCAGAAATAAGTGGCGAGATTAGTTGCGAGTAGGTTTACTGAAGGCTTCCTAAATTTGGTGCATTTTGATGCAATTCAAGTCATAAGTGTATGTCGATTTCATTTCCGTGCGAAGTTTAATTCTTGTGAAAGCGAATTAGGTGGAAAATTTATGTCAAGTTGTAAAGGAGACTATTGCACTGCAATCGTTTCCGTACTTCGGCAGACATTTTAAATGGTCCCGGTTAGCATTGAAATTTCTCTCGATAAGCCAAGTTTTTTTTTACAACTAAAGTGGCAGACAAGGCCCCACCAGATGTACCAGTGGTCACCGCTGCATAGAGACGTTTGCAACACCAGAGGCGCCACAATTGCGCTGCTGACCCAGTAAAACCCAAAGTTCCAACAGCAAGGACAACCTGAGCCTGTCCATTTTAACACGGCAATACAGGAAAAAAGTAGCTACTTATGTAGGTACTATGAAGTTAGGCGCTTTTTAGGGTATCGTAGTCTAATTGCAAAAACGGAACCCTTATAGATTCGTCATGTCTGTCTGTCCGTATGTCACAGTCACTTTTCTCCGAAGTAGATGAAAACTAGAAAGCAGTAAATTTTGGTGTTCCAATACTTAGAACTGAAACTCAAAATTTTTTTTTCATCTAACCCATACATGTGGGGTATCTATAGATAGTTCTTTTCAAAAATGCTACTGAGGTTTTTAACATCATTTTTTTCTAAAGTGAATAGTTTCCGCAAGAGACACTTCCAAAGTAAAAAAATGTCCCCCCCCCCATAAAATCTACCAACGAAAATTGGTTTGAACGAGATCGAGTTGGTTTTATTAATACGTCATAAACCACAATTTTTGCTGCTACGGAACCCTTCATGGGCTAGTCCAACTCGCACTTGGCCGATTTTACTTTATACTCACGAACATTCACGATAATATTCAAATGTTCCACTTACATAAAATTTCTAGAACACACAAAGCCTAAACTTATACATAAGTGCGAGCTTAGGTTACCCTGACATATAGGTATATCATTGTACAAGGTACAGGGCCATAAAGTGTAGAAGGTACAAATAATAGTTTACATGGATATAAAGAGTTTTGAACTGGTATTATATTGGTCGTTAATTCTTCCAAAAGGTCTGATTTTCTTGGCTTTAGACGTGGAGAAAAAAACTTAATATTTAGTCTACTTTATGTCTCTCTAAGGCTACCATTGGAGTCTGTTTTCAGTAGCTACTAGAGGCAGCACTGATCTTTATATAGATGTTATCCCGTTTCTTGGGGGGGGGGGGGGTTCTTGCGTGAATCCCTCATGATACGCTGTCGTCTGAGTCTTGGATTTCTGACTTAGTGAAGCCGAAACTAGAAGATTACTGATGGAATCAGACGTAAAATGTTCTTTAGGCGGGCGGAGTCAATTTGGCGAGCTTAATATAAAACAAACTTCCTTGCAGTTGAGATTGGCTTTAGCCCTGACGATCCTTGATAGTAAGCAGTTAAAAACTGAATTAGGCATTCAAATTTGACTAAAAAAAGATACCTAAAGTGCAATTTCTTTTTCAGTATAATTAAAAACAAACGCTGCTTTGCCCACATGGTGTTTTATTCCCATTTCCATATCTCATAGGAACATATTGCAGGGATTAAAGAAACCAGATGGAATTCAGAAAACAAATATCCAAACATCTGTACAGACTTTCACACTAATTAATAATATGGCAACGAAATGGGATAGAAGGATGCCACATCCCAATTCAGTATATCCGTGTACCCTCGCGTGATAGTCAGCGGTAGGCAACCATTTCTTCGGCGCCGATGTGGCCTTATTGATTGTCTTATTCAATAATGTCTTATATTCCGGCCCTTCGAAAACGTATGCGGTAAAAGTATTGTGGCACACACGTAGGATGGCTTGAAAGCCGGGAAAACTTTTGACAAAGGTTCGATTTAGGTAGTTTTGGAAGTTGAATCCGTTGGATTGTTTTTGTTTCTTTTTTTACCTAACTATTATAGATTTATCTGCCATCTATACAAATAAATAAAATTGGAGTGTCTGTTTGTAATATTAAAATAACCTCTTTCTACTACATGCGTATGAATGTACCTATATACGGTACACATACCAAAATATATATTTTTAAATTTTTTGTTTTCTGTCTGTCTGTTTGTTCCGGCTAATCTCTATAAAGGCTGGACCGATTTGGACGGGACTTTCACTGGCAGATAGCTTATGTAATAAGGAGTAACTTAAGCTACTTTTATTTTAGAAAAAATATTTTATTTTAGAAAAAAAATGCCAAAAACGAAAAAACTAAATAAACTATTTTTTTTATTACATTCCACGCGGACGAAGTCGCGGGCACAACTAGTATTATATAAATAAGAAGCCGGAGAAGGTCTCACCCAACTGCCCCTCTGTGAAAGTGAAAGTTCACTCCGATTGACGTTGTCATTTTTGTTTTATTAAAAACTTTGAACAGATGATCCACGTGACCTAGTGACGTCATAATGCAACAGAGTCACAGACTACAGACAAAGTCTCGCCATAATCCCCTCTCCACTCTATTATATAGAGAGGGGCTAAAAGGGAGGTTTGAACTACACCAGTGTTATCTTAGAACAGAAGTTTTGCCATTAAAAACTTAACTTGTACAAAATAGATGCAAAAAATCAAGTTGACTGGATGGTTGCCCCTTAATCTTAGTTATTGTTGTGATAGCAGCAATAGTAACACATCATCTGTAATTTAAAATAGCAACATTCAAAATCTAAAGTTTAAAATAAACGGATTGGCAGATTAGCAACTATCCCGAACGTTTTATTTTCTATTTTGATAAAAAAAAAATTAAACGTCAAAAAATTGAATAGCAAATCTATCACTATCAAACGATTAAATGCAGAAAAAAAACTTTACGATAACATTGAGGAAAGTTCTGAAACAGTTTCCGTATATAATCCTAAATCGTATAAAATCCGAGAAAAAGGAATATTTTATACAGATATATAATATTGTTTTATATCGAAGTTGTTTGAACGTTCCCGAAGAAAATAAGTTTTGAACTTTTTGGTTCAATGTTTTCACAGATAAATAAATCAAAGTAAACTATCACAGCCAGTTTTACTCGAATGTCGTAAGCAGAAGTATATGAGAACCTGAAACTTCGTCAAATTGGTCCTGCTAAATAGATGATTTGCGATGGAAACCTGTCGAGATCTTACTCTTAGGGTCTAAGTCAACCTTGCCTGCAAGTTGTGTACCAGTCGACTCACGGATGAGGTCATGGAGTAAAGAAGGAGAACGGTGGACAGTCCAGGTCCTGAAAGAGCTATGCTTGGAGTGTCTTTGAGGAATAAACTCCGGAACGAGGACATCGAGGATAAATTCTAAATAGAATGACTTTAATATACTGAACATATCTACATGTACTCTATTTATTATTGCATAAATAAATAAAAATTAATAAATATTCACGACAGCGAACCAGAGTGATCGATGTAGCCTGCATGAAGAGTTGCCTGGATAGTAGATGAAGCAAACAAGTTCTGGAGTGAGACCGCAACTTAGTAAACGTAGGGTCCCATAACCCTGTCAAATTACGTTAAGCAAAAATTGATAAACTCGTTATAATACTTACTAAGTTATAAAAATGTTAAGAATTAAGTAGAAACTCATTCCACTTTTATAATATCCTTATAAACCTCCGTAGTGTTGACATATACTTATGATTAATGATATCGGACACGTTTTGTAAGCCAAATGAAGTTAAAACATTTTTTTTTTTCAAACATTACGAGTACATACCTATGCCATTTACATAACAACACTAGCGCCTGTTGAATAAATACTGGCAATTTGGACTTACGTGTAACTTTGCTATTAGTATTTTTACAGGCGATTATTTGGAAATTGAGTTAATACGATTTGTGATGCCCTAATAACACGTAATGTTTTGGTAGAGGTAGGTATTTCATGCTTACCCTGAAACTAGAGAAAAGATTTGAAACGATCAGTAATAATAACGTTCATTATTATTGACATTTTCAAATTTAGTATGTTACCCGTATCGCGACGGAGTCCCGTGTGGTAACGGGAAAGAGTACAAAATATCGCCACCCCAATTAATCCCGAGGATGACGTAAAAGGCGACTAAGGGAACACTTTTGCAAAACGGTCCATTGCGTAGAGAAGTTAAACTCGAAGTGAAACTCGCTTGTCAGTTAAATGACAACCGAGCCAAATTGAAGGCCTTATGGGCAGCTTCAAAAAATTCAACTGCAGGTCGTCACAACCTGCGCCTGTTCATTTTAACACGGCAATAGGCTCACCATCTATTACGTGGGACATAAAACTGTAAGGTGTAATGTGGAAGTATACTATGACTTTGCCTGCCCCTTTCGAGGATATGGGCGTGATTATAATATAAGTATGTATGTAAAATTTGACTACCTATAAGAGCTTTAACCATTACAAACATTTTTTAAACAATTCGATGAACAAAAACTGCCATTAATCATATTTTATTTGCTAGGTATAGATTCGGAATTAGAGTGGAAAATTGGTGAGTCATTGTGATTACCGTTGACTCAGCATTTATTGAATCTATTGGGCTATTGTTTGTCAAAATAGGTACTGAATCTATTTGTCCATATTTGACATAACTATGTAGACTTTATTCAATGTTGTTAGCACTGGAATCATAGCTTAATTGTATCAGAAATTCCATAAAATATTTAATCAAAAAATATTTGATTCGATCGACTCAAGCCCCGCTGAATTATTTTTATTCTACTGAGGTAACAGACAAGCTTACGGCCCACCTAATGGTTGGTTACCGTAGCCTATATACGTTTGCAGCACCAGAAACGCTTTTTTTTTTATACGTGAGCGAAAATCCTCTTGGATGTTATGCCGGACTCCTACCGACTAAAAAACCTCACGTAACGAACAACAGCCTATGGTTGTGAGCCCCGGGTAAGCCCTTGGAAGGATGTCCCCGGACTCCCAACAGACCTACGGCCACCACTGCGGCCTCGCCCAGGGGGTACGCTACACACACGCTGCCGACTCGGATGCAGGTTGTGACGACGCACTGCAGGAAATTTTCAAGCCGCCCATAAGGCCTTCACTTGGCTTAACGAGAGTCATATTAATGACAACCAGGATCAACGGCTTAACGTGCCTTCGGAAGCATGAAAACGCTCTTATATAAATGTCACAAAGTGGTCAGGTGGTGGTCACCCATCCATGACTGGTAAATGAGAAGAAGCGCTTGTGGCCCCGCGGACTCAGTTTTCTGTAAACTATCACTGCAGTAAGCAACTATCACTGTGGCCAGTCCTTGGATGGGTGACCGTCCATGTGACCACTTTGTAAAATGTATTTGAGCGTTTCCGTGCTTTGGAAGGCACGTTAAGCCGTTGGTCCCGGTTGCCAGTATAATGTCAAGGTAGGCGGCTTGAAAAATTTTAACAGCAGGCCGTCACAAACTGCGCCTGTCCATCTCAACACGGCAATACGGCTCCACCACCTATTACGTGGGACAAATTCTAAAAAGGTGAAATGTGGACATATAATATGCCTCTGCCTACCCCTTCGAGGATAAAGGCGTGACCCTGTATGTATGGTAAATGTTGCTTGCTACAAATTTTGTGTGTTCCAACTGCCGGAAGGTCCGGAGAGATACAGGCTAAAACCGGGAGTCCCAGATAAGCCCCTCTCCCCCCACGTCTCTAGATTCCCCGACAGACTTTGGCTACCATCGCCTCGTCTGGGGGTTTTGGTGCGACCCGTAGTCTTCTGGGGGTTGGTCCGCGTATTATCTCGCTTCTTGGGCGTGAGGAGTGCGTGAAACATTACGTCACGCTGCCGTCTTGGGTCTGACTCTGTAAGAATGGAGGCCGATAAACTTGGGTGAAGAAAAACGCCCTCGCCTCAAACTGTGTAACTGGGTTGGGAGAGGGGAGCCTGAGGACGATGAGAGGACTGCTCACCGTCCTTACAGAAGCAGGCCCATGACGGCAGCGTGACGTGACGAATTCCCGCACGCCCCCCCTTAGAAGCGGGATCACACCCGAAACCCCCCAAAGACGCGGGATAGCACCCAAACCACCCCTTAGGCGAAGCCGCAGTAGCGGCCGTGGGTCTGTTGGGCGTCCTGGGACATCCTTCCGAGGACTTACCCGGGGCTCCCAACCATTGGATGTTGGGCGTTACGTGAGGTTTTTTAGTCGGTAGGAGTCCGGCATAACATCCATGAGGATTTTCCCTCACGTTAAACAAAAAAAAAAGAAAGCACACTAAAATTGATTCCGGACGGATCTTTTGTTTTTTACTCGCCAAATTGATGTCGCCACTGATGGAAAGCCGTGGCGCATCTAGCGTTTGGGGGTCACTCTCACATTCAGTAATACTTCCGACGGTGGTCCTCAAGTTGGCGGCCCTGTGATGTGCCTCTTCAAGCTCCACTTAAAGAACCCGGGATTGTAAGATGAGGGAGACACGTGTGCGGGCAGGTCGTTCCAGGTTTTTATAGCTCGACTGAGGAACGATCTTTTGAGATGCGCAGTTCTGGCGAAGATTCTCTCCGCTGTGAATGAGTGGCATCTCTGCCCGGCACGCGTTGTTCGAGATCGGAAAGGATCCCATGCTTTTCAACTACCTTAATCATAAAAAAAGTAACAATTTGATGTTTATTAGATAACTGAGTCAATGTCATTTTATATCAGTTAATATCAGAGTTTATCAGTATTACCATTAAAATACTATGTTCCATTAACCCATTAATTACAATCTCATGTATTGAGTAATTTATGACAGTGAGCCTACTCGAGTTTTTATCTATGATGAGATTTCATTCTAGCTAATCCAATATTATATAGAGTAAAGATTTGATTATTTGTTTGTTTGCATCGAATAGGCTCCAAAACAACTGAACTGATTTGAAAAATTCTTTCAGTGTTGGGAAATTGCGCTATCTGCGGGTAACATTTTAATCCCGTCTTCTCACGGGAATAAAATGTAAAACCGAGTGGCGTCCCTAGCAGACGACATGATAATTTTGCAATCCAATATGGCCGCCGCACCGAAATGGTATTTTGTGATTTCGGCGCGGCGGCCATATTGGATTGCAAAATTATCATGTGATTCGTACTCAGCATACCAAGAAACCCCTTAAACGATACCCATCATGAAATTTTGTGGTTTCGGCGCGGCGACCATATTGGATTGCAGAATTATCATGTGATTCGTACTCAGCATACCAAAAAAACCCCTTAAACGATACCTATCATGAAATCATGAAATCTCATACTTTTCCACTTCCCTTAGATTGAGGCTAGTCGCATTCTTTTCAACCGATATACAGTTATTTGAGTCCATTAGTTTTGTAGCCAGATGGTTCTTGTGCCGTTCCAGTCTATGCCCATAAGCCGCACTAGACCTTTCTATCTCTTTCCTTACTATTGGGATTTCCAGGTACTCATGCACTTCCGTGTTTCGTATGAACCATGGTGCATTGCTCAAGGATTTCAGGACTTTATTCTGGAAACGTTGAAGAATTTCTATATTGGAGTGTCTCGCTGATCCCCAGAGCTGTATACCATAGGTCCAAACAGGTTTCAATATACATTTGTATATTAAGAGCTTATTTTTAAGGCTTAGTGACGACTTTCCACCAAGTAGCCAGTACAAGTTCCCAAATTTCTTATTTGCTTGCGCCTTTTTGGCCTTTATATGATCGCGCCAAGTTAGTCGCCTGTCCAGGTACATACCCAAGTATTTGACTTTTGCATGGTGTGGCAAGATAGTTCCATCAAGTGTTACAGCTGAGCAATCCTTTCTATTTAGGGTAAATGACACATGAACAGACTTTGCTGGACTTGCTTGGATTCTCCACTTCTTCAGCCATAGTCCAATTTTGTCAAGGCATTCCTGAAGTTTTGTGGAAGCTATGTGTGGGTCTCTATTACAGGAGAGAACTGCAGTGTCGTCTGCATAGGTTGCTGTCACCACTGCTTCTGAGGTGGGTAGGTCAGCGGTGTAGATAGTGTATAAGACCGGGCCCAGCACCGAACCCTGAGGAACACCTGCCCTGGTCTCGCAGATAGATGATAGATATTCCTCGCACTTAACCTGGAATATTCTGTTTTGCAGGTATGACTTCAAGAGCAAGTATGCTGTATTTGGTAGGCGTTGTTTTAGCTTACATAACAGGCCCTTATGCCACACTCGGTCAAAGGCCTGCTGTATGTCAAGAAATACAGCAGAACAATATTCCTTCCTTTCCAGAGCTTGTCGTATGGTATGAGCTACTCGGTGCACCTGTTCTGTTGTTCCATGACATGAGCGAAATCCAAATTGGTGATCTGGTATTACTTCTTGTTCATCGAGAACTGGGAGGAGGCGAGTCAGGACTAGTTTTTCGCAAACCTTTGAGAGTATGGATAGAAGACTTATGGGCCTGTACGACGTAACTTCTGTCGCTGGTTTTCCTGGTTTGGCAACCATGTTTATAATTGACACTTTCCATAACTTTGGAATGTATTGAAGCCTGAATATTGCATTGTAGAGGATTGTCAGTAATACAAAGCCCTTTTTTGGTTATTGCTTTAGGACTTCTGCAGTTATGAGATCAAATCCCGGTGCCTTTTTTTGTTTCAACTGCGTAATGACTTTTCTGACTTCGGCTGGTGTTACGAGTCTTAGTGGCAAAGACATTTGCTGGTCTCTGTTCAGGATTTCGTCAATTTCCTCCTCTGTGTGATTAATATCCGGTTTATTGGGTTTGAATACATCCTTCAGACAGTTAGCAAACAACTCAGCCTTATCTTGGGGTCTTCGTGACCAGTTACCATTACTCTCTCTTAATGGCGGTATGTGTTCTTTGGGTCTTTTTACTGTTTTTGCCATTTTCCAGAGAGAATAGTCATCGGCTTTATACGGAGATAACGTTCTTAGCTTGTCCTGCATGGTTTTATGCTCGTTTTCTCTGCGTTTCTCTTTCAGTTCTTTTTGAGCTTTGTTTAGCGCCTTCTTGTCTTGTCTATTCCTACTAGTTTGCCATTGGCGTCTTAGTCTTCGTTTCACGGCTATTAATTCTTTTATTTCCAGGGGAATCACTTGGTTTTGTGGTTTGGATTCCAAGTAAGGCGTTGACAGCCAAGCTGTTTTTTGAATTATATTGGTGGTGTAACTCGTAGTCTCCTCAATGTCGTCTTCTGTTTTAAGCGGTATACGAAGGTTGATATTTTCCTCAATGTACACTTTTAAGGCCTGCCAGTCCGTCTTATGGTTATATAGGGTCGGGCTAGGTTCCTTCCAGATAACTGTAGTACTTAGTGTACATATCACAGGTGTGTGGTCTGAGGAGCCATCCAAGCATGATTCTACTTTTGTATAAATTCCCGAAATTCCATTAGTTATGAAAAAGTCGATGAGGTCTGGAAGCTTACCACGATCTGCAGGATAATGCGTTGGTTGCCCCGTTGATAATACAGCGAGAGTATTCTTGTCAATTGCCTTTTTTAGCTCTCGGCCTCTTGTTGTCGTTAGTCGCGAGCCCCAAGATGTATTCTTGGCGTTCCAATCTCCACACATTATGTATCGGCTAGAGCCTAGTGTGCGGAAGAAGTCACAAAACATTTGCTCATTTATTTTATGTCTCGGGGGACAGTATACTGCAGCCACCTTAAGCGATCCCTGCCAGTCATCCAGTGATATTACAGCAGCTTGTATATGTGCGTGTTTGTAGTTTTGCAGAATGTGATGCCTAATATTTGCCTTTACTATTACAGCTGCTCCAGCATGTGATGTCTCATCTGGATGATTAGCATAGCATATGTTGTATCCATTAATTTTAGTTATTCTTTGGTCAGTCATGTGTGTTTCAGTAACCAATAATACATCTATTTTGTGGAGGTTTATGAATACCTCGACTTCTTGCTTATTCGGAGTTAAGCCATTTACGTTCCATGTTGCAATGCGCAAGAATTTCATTTCTTTTGCTGGGCTATGAGCGTCGTCAGGAGACCCATTAGAGTTCCTATTTGTTGAATGAGAACATCAATTTTTTCTGATTGTTTGATTATAATTTGCTCTAGTGAGCCTGTTGACTGAGACTGGGCAATCTCTGGTTTCCTATTCCAATAGCTAGTATTTGCAAAGCTAGGCATATTTTCAGTTTTATGTTTCTTGCTTCTGTCCTGTTTGTTTGCGAACTGTTGCCTGTCATATCTAGATGGTTTTATTGGAGGGAATTCATCTATTGTAGGCGGAGGTTTAAATGAGTTTATGTTCTTCTCTAATGAAACTTTTCTGTTTCCTGCTTGGGCCATTTTTCTTGCTCGTATCTCTTTGTAAACTTGGCAGCCTTTGTAATTGGCTGGATGCTCACCGTGGCATAGGGCACAGGTGGCTGGTGTGTTGTTGTCTTTTTTTGGACAGTCCGTAGTTTTGTGTCCATTCCCACATTTGACACACCTGTATGGACGCATAGAATTGTTTTTGGTGTGCCCATATTGTTGGCACCTTGTGCACTGGGGAATTTCAGTTGATTTTCTTGGGTCTTCGATTTTGACCCTTGTGTGGTATATATATTTGATATTCCTTATTTCTGGATTACTAAGGCTGGGTTTGATGTTTACGAAACACATGTTAAGAGGCTTTTTATTTTTCCTGAATATTGCACAGATGATTTCTCCTCGTACCCTGTTTCCTGTATTTTCTATTTCTTCTACAATAGCTGATTTAGGCATGGTGTGATGCAAATTTTTCATAACGATTCTGTAGCATTTATTTTGTTTCTGTGTGAATGTGTGACCAATGAGACCGATGGTCCGGATCAGTTCTATCAGTTCTTTATATACCTCTGTTGATTGTGTCATAAGTCTTAATTGATCTCTATTGATAATTTTGTACGAGTAGCTGTCACTAGGTACCGTTTTATTTAGCAATTCTGTTATTTGGACAGGTCTTCTATGCCATATAGTATTATAGGTGGTGGTTTAGTATTTTTTTTAGGCTGAGTGGATGGTTCTTCCTCAGTTAGATCAATGGGCAGTCTACTGAATCTATTAGAGGTATCGATTCCTGAATGTGTTTGCTGAACTTTTTGTGTTTGAGGTGGACTATTTGATATTCTCTTCCTCTTAGGGTAGCGGTTCGTAGGTATTCTTTGCCAGGAGGGAGGGGCAACATTGTTGACCAGATCAGTTGTGGTATCTATTTTCGATGGTGTGGTAGGTAAGTTCTTTGATTCGGCAGTCTTGATATTACCCAATGAAGACGACCTCGGTCTCGTGATGAAGAGGCTTGGATGAAATGCCTGCTGAGTTAGTTTTTTATTGGTGCTGCCAGTAGCATTCACTGTCACAGGGGCCTGGTCGCTTACGCCCACGCAGTCATCGGTAACATATTTCACACTTGCAGGCCCGGGTACCTACAAGCGCCGGGCGTTAGCCGGATCGCATGACAAATCAACATTCGTATCGCTCATAATATCCATAATTACGTGGTGGGACATACGCATATCGCTTTCCCAAGGCGATATGGTCACACTTTTGGAAGGGATTTAGTCCTTCTTGGCCTGTGATTTGCCAGTGGTCAGGTTAGTTAACCGCCGCCTGTTGCTCGGCGTTGTTGCTCATTTAGCACCACCCGGGGGGCACGTGTAGGGTGGGCCTAGGAAACGGTGGTAAATCCTACGGACGCGAGCAACTTCTACCCCTAAACGATACCTAACATGAAATTTTGTGATTTCGGCGTGGTGGCCGTATTGGATTGCAAAATTATCATGTGGTTCATACTCAGCATACCAAAAACCCCTTAAACGATACTCATCATGAAATTTTGTGATTTCGGAGCGGCTGTCATATTGGATTGCAAAATTATCATGTTATTCGTACTCATCATACCAAAAAACCCCATAAACGATACCCATCATGAAATTTTGTGGTTTCGGCGCGGCGGCCATATTGGATTGCAGAATTATCATGTGATTCGTACTCAGCATACCAAAAAACCCCTTAAACGATACCCATCATGAAATTTTGTGATTTCAGCGCGGCGGCCATATTGGATTGCAAAAATATCATGAGATTCGTACGCAGCATATAAAAATCCCAATTAAACGATACCCATCATGAAATTTTGTGATTTCGGCGCGGCGGCCGTATTGGATTGCAAAATTATCATGTGATTCGTATTCAGCATACCAAAAACCCCCTTAAACGATACCCATCATGAAATTTTGTTATTTCGGCGCGGCGGCCATATTGGATTGCAAAATTATCATGTAATCACCTACAGAGATAGATTATAGTCTGAAATGATACATTTTTTATCCCCGGAATAAGTTCCCATGAGACCCGGAAAAAACAAAATGTCACGCAGGCGAAGCTGCGGGCATCAGCTAGTCTAACAAATGTTACATTACATGCGAATGCTCGTGTCGGTCAGGGAGGTAGCATCGTAACGTAATGCTCGAGTCGAATCTATAAATGTTACATTACATGCGAACGCTCGTCGGTCAGGGAGGTAGCATCGGAACGTAATGCTCGAGTCTAATCTAATTTGTTACATTACATGCGGATGCTCCCGGTGAGGGAGCACCTTTAAACTAGAAAAAAAGCAGTTAATTTTGGGGCTCCCCATACTCAGAACTGAAACTCAAAAATTGTTTTTTCATTAAACCCATACGTGTCTACGTGTCTAAATAGGTCTTCAAAAATGCTATTGGAGGTTTCTAACATTATTTTTTTCTAAAGTGAATAGTTTGCGCAAGAGACACTTCCAAAGTGGAAAAATGTGTGTCCCCCCCCTCTAACTTCTAAACTAAGAGAATGATAAATCTAAAAAAAATATATAATGTACCTACATTGCTATAAAATTTACCAACGAAAATTTTGGAAGTGTCTCTTGCGCAAACTATTCACCTAAGGAAAAAATGACTTTAGGAACCTCAATAGCATTTTTGCAGACCTATCTATAAATACCCCACACGTATGGGTTTGATGAAAAAAAAAGTTGAGTTTCAGTTCTGAGTATGGGGACTCCCAAAACTTACTGCTTTTTTTCTAGTTTTATATAAGAATCTTAATGCGGTTCACAGAATACATCTAGTTACCAAGTTTCAATAGCATAGGCCTTATAGTTTCGGAGAAAAATGGCTGTAACACACGGACGGACAGACAGACAGACAAACAGACATGACGAATCTATAAGGGTTCCGTTTTTGCCATTTGGCTACTACGGCGGTATTCGGACGTGATTGATAAGAGGAAATATTTATGTAACCTTCGCCATTAGCACTTAGATAAATTGATAATTTATAGTATTGTATAGTTAGCAGAAATTTATCTGGTGTCGCGATCTGAGGATGCGTGACACCAGAGATAACATCCCCTCTTTGCATTCCTAATATTGTAGTATATAAACCGCGGTTTTGATAGAATAAGTTAGTCGGTAAGCAAGATACAATAAAAGACTACACAAGTATAATTTGTCTCTCCCTACGACACGCTATAGCTACGAAACCCTAAAAAAGGGAGACCAGGGACCAGAAGACGCAGGTTCAAGTCCTGCTCGACATCATAATAATTAAAATAAATTATTTATTTTAACATTAAATTTGTGACTAGAATTTGCATTAAAAATGATGACATTGCACCATGGGAGGGAAACCTAATGGGTTTGATGATTACATAGCCTTATCACAAATCCAGACAATATCAGTTATCACTGTTATCAGCCATATATAAACAAACATGAATTAGATAATGTTTGTTTGTCCAGCACTCGTTCGGAAATGTATTAAATAGTATTTTGGCAACTAATCATAAATTTCTGTTTGTTGAAGACTCGATTGATTGATATTATTATTACTATTCCGCTCCTATATGTAGTAGCGTTATGAAATATAGCTTATAACCTACCTTAATATATGGGTCATCTAATACAAAAATAATTTTTCAAGTCGGTTTAGAAGTAGTCGAGATAGAAGTAATTACCCAAACTCACAACACACACATAGATACATTATAGTCACGCCTTTATCCCCGAATGGGTAGGCAGAGGCATAGTACCTATAAGCCCACATTACACCTTATAGTTTTATGCCTATTGCCTCACTCACAAAGTTAACCTTTGTATTATATGACAAAGTTAACTTTTTTATTATATTAGCCCGCATTATTATATATTAGCATAGCATTATTATGTTATAGTATCCTGGGCTAGTTTCCGGGTACTTTTATTGCATTATTTCATAACAAACCTGATTTCCGTTAAACTATTACAGTTCTTGCGAACTTTTATAACATAATTCAGTAGAAATTATTTCGTAATAAACGATTGTTGTTTAAGTACTTACTTAGTAACTTGGAGGACACAAGTACCTAAATTTTGTAACCACCCTTATAACCCTTGTTTGCAAAAGTAAAGAATTAAATTGAAGTACATAATTGAAACCATTTTTGACTGCCTTTATGGCGTAAAAGGTAAACCGCCTGCGGCGCTGGAGGTCCTGGGTCGGTCCAAATATTTGTGAGATCCACAAATGTTTGTTTCGGACTTTGGGTGCTTTCCATGTATAAATATGTATGTATTTAGAAATATAATATCAGTCGTCTAGATCCCATAGCAAAAGCTTATATTAGCTTAATTTGGGCTACATGATGTTGTGTGAATGTCCACAAATAAAATATTTATTTACACAACGTAGGCAACGGATGATCACAAAAGGTTTGTTATTCGTTATTGTATAGGCAAGTGCTGTTCCTATGGACGCCTTATACCTGTGGATACAATCGATTCCGACGAAACTAACAACCCTAAAATTATAATTTTAACGCGACCGTAAAGCTTTGTCGTTTAGCGTTCAAATTATAATTTTAGGGTTGTTAGTTTCGTCGGAATCGATTGTGTCCACAGGTATAAGGCGTCCATAGGAACAGCACTTGCCCATAATATCATTATATTGACACATGATGCTCGCGGCTTCGCCCGCATGAAATTCTGTACCCGCTCCCGCTTCGCATGGGAACATATTCCCGGGAAACATGTTATTCCAGACCATAAGCTATCTCTGTACCAAATTTTAGCCCAATCCGTTCAGCCGTTAGAGCGCGATTGAGTAACAAACATCCAAAGATCTTCACAAACTTTCACGTCCATAATATTAGTACGAAGTAGGATTGCTGCTCAGATCCTATAAGGCGCAGCGTGATGTAACATGAATAGCATTCATCGAACTAAAAAAAATGAAATCCTACCCGTAGTTTCTGTGATCATCTCAGGCAAACTAACTCTTCAGTTTTGTAAATTTAACTTCTTTATTCTATTTACTAGCCGATGCCCGCAGCTTCGCCCGAATTATTTGTTTTCGTTCCCGCTTCCCTTGGGAAGTAGTACCGTAGCCTATGTGTTATTCCAGACTATAATCTATCCTTGTACTAAATCTCAGCCAGATCCGTTCAGCCGTTAGAGCGTGAAAGAGTAACAAACATCCACACTCACAAACCTTCGCATTTATAATACTACTAGCTGATGAGCGCGGCTTCGCCCGCGTAAAATTTGTTCCCGTTCTGACTTCCCGTGGGAACTTATTCCCGGGATAGCCTATGTGATAATTCAGACTATAATCTATCTCTGTACCAAATTTCAGCTCGATCCGTTCAGCGGTTTGAGCGTGAAAGAGTAACAAACATCCACACTCACAAACTTTCACATTTAAAATATCAGTAAGATAGCACCTTATTACCCAGTATACTTCACTGTAACCTATAATATAACCGACTGCGAATATATAAAGAGGAGTCCACGACCCCATTACTTACTGAATATTGTATAAGGAGAGAATCGATATTTCACTCACGAAACATTCCGTATTGATTCGATTGTTCTTGATAGAGTTCAGATTGTTTAGGATAATGTTAGCATGCAAAATGACGTCAAATGATTGTCCTGGGACAAATTTCCGAAGGCTTACCCGGGGCTCCCAACCGTAGGCTGTTGGGCGTTACGTGAGGTTTAGGAGTCCGGCATAGCATCTATGAAGGATTTTCCCTCACGTTAAATAAAAAAAGCATGCATAATGTTATAGTTTGCAATTTTTTTGAAGATGTAATGAGGATTAAAGACCCTGACTGATTTGTTAATACCATGTTTCAAGGGAAACTGGATGAGGAAGGCACAGGACTGTTTATTATTGTGGCATAAGAGAAGAGGTCTACGTTCAACAGTGGACAGCCATAGGCTGATTTGATTGTATGATTGATGTTTCGAAGGTGTCCTTGATGCATGTCAGGATGGCAATTCTCACTCATACTTCCATATACCCATTGAGTTTGTCAAATTTAGTTTTATTCGTTGTCTTATGAGCGAATTGACGCGACTTAAACGACGCGGGGCTATGCGACATAATACGACCGTATCTACTTATCAAGTTTAAGTGCTACAACTTAAGTCAAGATATATAACAATGACTTGATAAAAATTGTAAAGATGGGAGTTGATCTCCAGTGGGACTGGTCTCCAGTGAGAGTAAGTGGGACACCACTGCGTCTTTCTGCGAGCAGGTTGTGCTCTCTCAGGATGAAGCGCTCGTGGCCCCGCGGACTCAGTGTTCTGTATACGATCACTGCAGTAAGCAACTTTCACTATGGCCGGTCCATGGATGGGTGACCATCCATGTGATCACTTTGTGACATTTATTTGAGCGTTTCCGTGCTTCGGAAGGCACGTTAAGCCGTTGGTCCCGGTTGCCAGTAAAATGGCAGTCGTAAGCCAAGTTGAAGGCTTTATTTCAACAGCAGGCTGTCACAACCTGCGCCTGTCCATTTAAACACGGCAATACGGCTCACAACGTATTACGTGGGACAAATTATAAAAAGGTGAACTGTGGGTATATAATATGCCTCTGCCTACCCCTTCGGGGATAAAGGCGTGATGATGAGTATAGATTGTGCTCTTGAAAGAGGCGGCGGGGCGGGAGCGGAAGAGAACTCTCCCATCCGAGTTTTGCAGTTTTGTCTTCGCCCAAGACTGTCGGCCTCCATTGGCGAGCGCTGTGTCTTTCTGCGAGCAGGTTATGCTTGTGAAAGAGGCGGCGGGGATAGCGCAGAAGAGAACTTTATCACCCAAGTTCCGCAATCTTGTCTTTGCCAAAGACTGTCGGCCTCGGACAAGCATACAACAGTAGGTCGAAGACGACAGCGTGACGTGTTAATTTCACGTACACCACTTGCCCTAAGAAGTGGGATACCACCCGAACAACCCACCAAAGACGTAGGGTAGCATTCGAACCCCCTAGGCTGCAGTGGTAGCCAAGGTCTGTTGGGAATCCTTGGGGTATCCTTCCGAGGGCTTACTCGGGGCAAAGATAATAATAATAGTATTACATACAGATCTCAACTCCCTGCCTCCCACTGAGTAAGCTTCCCCATCCCCCCACCAAAGTTGATGTGTCTATTGCCGTGTCAGTACTTGAGAGAGTGTCACTGCGTTTCATTACGTATTACTACCTACGTATTTTGTGCTATTGCTTTGGTTTAATTTGTGCTTAGCCGAGGGTAGATTTGAAAAAAAGTACCTACATACATGAGATTGCGTCTGTTCCATATTATTTTGTTTCCATAGCTAGTGTCCCTAGTATACTCACACACACATTCAAGCTTGATTCAAGCATTCACATTACGTGTATATTAGTGTGGGTGAAAACGAACATTTTTGTATGGAGTTTCAACCCTGTGCCCGGGGCTGCAAACCGTGGGCACCATGTGAGCGTGTTAGTTTTTAGTCGGTGGGAGTCCGGCATAGCAAGTTATAAGCAAGGTAAAAAAAATGTTTCAAGATCGCTAGTGCATACCAGGGTGGCAGTTATCAACCATACGAAAAGCCGTCTACGTGAATTCCTACGTATGTACACGATTTTAGTAATTTGAACCATTTACACAGCGCACGCAATGGAAGCTCTCAAAAGTAATAAATGTCTTGCTCCTATTCATCGTAGCGGAATGTTATACCTACAGCCTCCCTCAATAAATGGACCAAGTACCAAACTCGACAATAATTTTTGAATTTTAACCTGTGCTTTCTAAGATCCTAACACAAACAAACTCTTCAACTTTATAATATTAGTTTAAATTCGCCGACTTTATTAAGTTGTCTATACTTATATTATTAAGAGGAAAGATTTGATTGTTCGTTTGTTTGTTTGTTTGCCTCGAAAAGGCTCCAAAATTACTGAACCGATTTGAAAAATTCTTTCACTGCTGGGAAGCTACGCTATCTCCGGAGAACATAGGCTATATTTTATTCCCATATTCCCACGGGAACGGGAGCTACGCGGATGAAACCGCGTGACGTCCGCTAGTATTCAGATAAAATCTACAACAAACGAACACGTTACTCTAAAACGATGTCAATCACAGCTCTGAATGCATCTGTCGGGTTGGAACCGCGCCAATATCGCGTGAACGTTCAATGTGAACCAGCTCATTGTTCAATGAGTGCCTGATTTGTTTATGGGACTAGTTTTGGTAGAATCTAGTATATGCTTGCATAGCGTTCGTACCTCCGCTGACTCAGTATTCAGAGTGCGGAAGCGACGTGTATTAGGCACACCATAGTCACATCAGTGTGACCGCAAGCAACTACATGTATTACACCATAGTCACACCAGTGGCACAGGGCGGAAACTCCATACAAAAATGTTCGTTTTCACCCACACTAATATACACGTAATGTGAATGCTTGAATCAAACTTGAATGTGTGTGTGAGTATACTACGGACACTCGCTATGGAAACAAAATAATAAGGAACAGAACGCAATCTCATGTATGTAGTACTTAATGCAACGCAGTGACACTCTCTCAAGTACTAACACGGCAATAGACACATCAACTTTGGCGGGGGGATGGGAAAGCTTATTCGGTGGGAGGCAGGGAGTTGCCGATCTGTATGTAATACTATTATATTATCATTGCCAGTGGGACCACAGGCAACTGCAGTGAATCAGTGCTAGTACATTGGTGTGACCACGAGTAACAGGCGTTCGTCACACTAGTGTGGTAAAATGGAGTGGTCATGAGTCTGAAGTCGCATTGAAATTTGACGTGCGTCATCGTGTATAACATGAGCATAATGGCAGTCTACTGCTGAACGAAAGCCTTTCCCAAATTACCCTACAATACACGGTCCTTCGCCTCCCACATCCAGTTACATACATACATATTATCACGCCTTTATCCCCGTAGGGGTAGGCAGAGACATAGTATACGCCCGCATTTTACCTTATAGCTTTACGTCCCACGTAATGTGGTGAGCCCATTGCCTTGTTGAAATGGACAGGCGCAGGTCGTCACGACCCGCACTTAAAATTTTCATGCCGACCATTAGGCCTTCAACTTGGCTTAACGATTTCCATTTTTCTGATAACCGGGTTTCATTTCGAGTTTTCCTTCTCTACGCGAAAGATCTGTTGGCGAAAGTGTTCCCTTAGTCGCCTCTTACGACATCCTCGGGATGTATTGGGGTGGTGACATTTTGTACTCTTGCCCATCGTCCAATTTAGTTACAAGCCCAGCGGAAATATCTGCGAACCTGTCATAATGACGACATGCAAACTGTACCTACGGTATAATTCGAGCGCAACGAGAAGGTACTGAACCTTGTCAAAGTCAATGGAAAATGGCCGATTTCAAGTATATTCCAATCGCGGGCGTGTTATACAGGAAAGACGAAAACGGGGCGAAGTGCGGGGAATCGCGAGGGGTAGCCAGTTTTGCAGATATTTCCGCCGGGTAGTACTCTCTGCAACCTTTTTCCCTCTAGTTGCAGTAGTTCGATTGGTAGCTCCGTCGATCTTCATTTGTTTCGTTGATCTTCATTTGTTTCGTTGATCTTCATTTGTTTCGTTGATCTTCATTTCAACCGAACCACTGCACCTAGAGAGGTAGCAACAGTTCGGTGATTGAAATCAACCGGACTTCTGCTACTAAAAAGTTGCATTAGTTCGGTCAACCGAACTACGAATCGAACTACTGCAACTAGAGGGCTTTTTCAGGTCATCGGTCCACCTAGCGGGGGGTCATCTTAACCCACGTGTACCAATTCGCGGTTCAGAACTCGTTTGCTTCACTTCATGTGCTTCACACTTCGTTTGATGTGGCCAGCCCACTGCCACTTCAAAACGCATACTCTGCGAGCTGTATCGACACTCTAGTTCTCTGACGAACGACATTGTTCCGGATTTTATCCTTCAAGACACCCAAGCATAGCCCGTTCTATTGCTCGCTGTGCCACTTTAAGGGCATGGACTAGATTAACTGTAGACTGAGGACACTTCCACGTATCGTGTATCATCAAAGCCAATTTGTATGGAAACGAGTCACCATTGCCCACCTGTAAGCGCGGGTACTTGTTTCGACTCTATGCTAACTCAGGTATACGCTCTTTATCGTGAATCAAGATAGGCACTTTCAAAATCACGAAGCACTATTAACCGTTGCAACGTACCTTCAGAGTGCCTTATGGGAAGCTCAAAATATTTTAACAACAAACAGTCACAACCAGTAAATTTTAATTTTAACGCGGCAATCGGCTCACCACATATTACGTGAGACAATAGTGAAATTATAATAATGTAGGCATAGAATACACCTCTACCTATCCCTTTGGGGATAAAAGCGTGACTAATGTACTAACTAAACGTAGATGTACAAAGCTAAGAGGATCCCGAAAAATTGTGATATGATGGAATTGGAATTGTTCTTCACGTAGATAAAGCAACATAATTGTCACACTAATTTGCCTAGCGGTTAAGTAAAAAACCGGCCAAGTGCGAGTTGGGCTCGCCCATGAAGGGTTTCGTAGCAGCAAGTAACATAATATAAAAGTTATTATACACTCAGGGACAAATTTAGAGGAACGCAAAAAAAAGGTCGACTACGTTAATTTTTTTATACTTACACACTGGTCACCTATAACAGCATTTGTTTTTTTTGTGTTTTGTTTCAGAATATCATTTGTTTTTTTTTCTCTACGTAGTAATGTAATAAATTTGTGTCGTAACTTCGTAAGAGAACAATTTAAGAGTTTATTTTCGTATTTGAAAACTTTAGTAAATCTTTTTTTTTACAAAAATTATTCGTCAGAGTGTTACTTAGAGACTTTTTAAAAATACTGAAGTGATAATGCCGGATCTCAACGTAGCACAGGTGTCCAAAGCTGTAACTTTAATCGAACAAGGTTACACTTACAATCAAGTGGCTCAAATGTTGCGAGTTTCCAAATCAGTTATCTTTCGCAACGTAAAACGATACCTGCAGACAGGCGAGTACACAAGATGCAGAGGACAAGGGAGAAAAAAGAAGACCACAGCTAGGGACGATAGATTTATCGTAAGCAGTGTGCTAAGAAATCGTACCTCGACGTCTTCTGAGGTAAGAGCAAGGCTCCAAGAAGTCCGAAATGTGGCAGTTAGCACTAAAACGATACAAAGAAGACTTAAAGCAGCCGGAATAGGGGCATTTATACCTGCCAAAGGACCTCTTCTTACCACAGGTCATCGTGTAGCTCGGAGTAACTTTGCTCGCATTCACCGTCACTGGAATGACAATGACTGTGGAAGAGTATTATTCACTGATGAGTCCAGATTTTGCCTTAAGCCAGATGATGGAAGGGTGAAAGTGTGGAAACGACCAGGAGAAAGATATGCACAGTGTAACATTGTCGAAAGAGAACCTTACGGTGGAGGGTCAGTGATGGTATGGGGCGGCATTTCCTTAGGAGGACGTACGGAGCTCCACGTCTTCGAAAATGGATCTCTGACAGCAGCACGCTACGTAACTAACGTTTTAGAAGAAATTGTGATACCATTCGTCCCATACATAGGTGATAATTTTCTACTGATGCATGATAATGCTCGGCCACACACTGCCGCTGTAGTTTCAAGATACCTTCAAGGGTTCGAAATCGATGTTTTGGAATGGCCAGCCCGCTCGCCAGACTTAAACCTGATTGAACATGTCTGGGATAAACTGGGAAGACAAATAAAAAAAAGAATCCCTGCAATAACCAACTTACGACAACTTAAAACGGCGTTGGTAGAAGAATGGGACCAAATGCCACAAAATTTCATAGACGAATTAATAAAAAGTATGCCCAGACGATTGGAGGCAGTTTTAACAGCAAGAGGAGGTAACACCAAATACTGAATGTACCTACGAGAGGTCATGTTAACTTTTACTAGAGAAGAAACCAGACATTCCATAAATTTCATGATAAGATTAAATTTCATTGTTTCCTTAACATTCTCGTTAATAAGCGATAACTTAAATATTTGTCTATTTTTAACAGTAAATTGTACATTTCTTTATTTTAAAAAGTTAAATTAATTAAGAATACTCAAATGAAACTGTATTAAACATAAATAAATCGTTTATTTTATTACTACCTGAACATTTCTTTGCGTTCCCCTAATTTTGTCCATGAGTGTAGTTCGTTGTAACTGTGATTGATGTTTTTACACGTTCGCAGTGGTGTGGTAGTGATTTTTCTAACCAAAAATTGCGGTTTATGAGGTATTAAAAAAAAACTACGAACTCTATTTCGTTCAAACTAATTTTCGTTGGTAGTTTTTATGGCAACTTACATCATATAATTTTTTTAATTTATCATTCTCTTAGTTTAGAAGTTAGAGGGGGGGGGGGGACACACATTTTTCCACTTTGGAAGTGTCTCTTGCGCAAACTATTCATTTTAGAAATAAATGATGTTAGGAACCTCAATAGCATTTTTGAAGACCTATCTATAGATACCCCACACGTACGATTTACGAGTACGAGTACGATTTATATCAAATAAATAAATTTTGAGTTTCAGTTCTGAGTATGGGGACGCCCAAAATTTACTACTTTTTTTCTAGTTTTATATAAGAATCTTAATGCGGTTCACAGAATACATCTAGTTACCAAGTTTCAGGCCTTATAGTTTCGGAGAAAAATGGCTGTGACACACGGACGGACAGACAGCCAGACAGACAGACAGACATGACGAATCTATAAGGGTTCCGTTTTTGCCATTTGGCTACGAAACCCTAAAAACAATTCCAATTTCCATAATAATGACAATTTTCTTGAAAGAATTCGCGAACAACTACTATTAACCAATAAACAACTACATTATTTTCTTTTACAAAATCTTCCAATGACCCATAATCGGATTCTCGTTAATACACGTCTACAAAGTAAACAAGAACAATATAATTTTCTTTCTCTACAATTCTTTGTTCTATCTTTGTTTTTCTTTGTTTCGCCCTTTGAACAACTTTCAATTTATAAAGCTTTTCAATTCCAACAATGACTGCTTCTTTCATTAGTTTTGTAATCTGAGCTGCAATTTGAAAGAGATGCACTTTTTACAGGTAAATAATGTTGCCTCTTTCAATTTATTTGAATTTGTAAATTTGTTCAACAGTGGTTTGTTTTCTGGTTGTTTTATTAAATAAACTTTTATCGTTTATTTCTTTCGTTCTATTTTTATTTGATTAAAGGTTATATGAGTAAATTGGTTTTGTCGTTAGGGCCCCTGACTATGATTTCAGAGGTTGTGAGGTGAATTTCCACAGAGGACAAATCTGTTTGTGTAGTAGGAACGTTGATTTATTTTGTGTACGAGTGTGTTTTTCGTGTGGTGACCATCATGGAAGCTATGCCGGACTCCTGCCACGCTGGGTAAAACTACATGGTGGGTACAATGTGGTTTTCCATCTGCCTGCGACCGGGAAGGATAATTTTTTGTATACGAGTGTAATTTATGAATAGCTAAAGAACGTCACGCGGTTTCGCCCGCGTAGCTCCCGTTCCCGCGGGAATATGAGAACAAAATATACCTTATGTTCACCGCGAGGAGTGTAGCTTACGAACAGTTACGAAATTTTTTTTTAAATCTGTCCAGTTTCGGAGCCTATTCGTGCAAACAAACAATCAAATCTTTCCTCTTAATAATATTAGTTTAGACTAGCGGCGTTCCGGGTTTCACCTGAACAATTTCTTTAATAGATCTATTTTACCCCCGGAAGGGCTTATTTTACGCGTAGAAATCCCTCATAGATGCCATGCTGGACTCTTACCGACTAAAACCACACTTACCTTACCGCTGCCTATGGCTGAGAGCTCCAGGTAAGCCCTTGGAAGGAATTTCCAATCGGCAACCATAACCTATTACAAACATACAAAATAAGGAACACTACATGGACATGACATGATGCCCCGTGTGGCGACGGGGTCCCGTGTTCGACGGGTAAGAGTACAAAATGTCGCCACCCCAATACATCCCGAGGGTGTCGTAAGAGGCGACTAAATCTTTCAAATCTTTATTTTTTTTTTCAACAAACATTTTACAGTAAAAAATATTGATCGGGGTCACCTTTTAAGCAAAATATGCCTGTGACAGGTGACCTCGCTCTTCCATAGCTGTGCAAAGTACATAGTTTGGAACAATTTACAATTCGACTCCGTCCCACCGCACCTGGCACACACGACGTCTGTCGGTCAGGGCCGCATGGACAGCTTGGCCTACTGGAGGGATACTATACCCATACTTCGCCATATCCCTAAAGGTGCGAGGAACCAGGCGTCAGGCAAAATGTGTGACTTGATTGACAGATGCGTAGAATCCAATAGTTTGGAGGATTGGGCTGCCCTTCTGACTTTTGCCTACGGCGCGTTTCGGGTCCCATCCAGGGACCTTCCAGGGAACATGACGACAAAGGTTAGGGCCAACATCGATTCATCAGAGGATTTCCAGTCTCCCGATGGGATTGATGGCAGACTCTCGAACTCCAGGCCCAATTCTTTACAAAAGAAAATTGAGTCAAAAGTCCATGAGGGCGATGTGAGAGGGGCTGTGCGATTACTGGTATCGGACAATTCTTTTGCACAACGAGGGCCAGAAACGCTTTCAAATCTTAAAACAAAACACCCAGGCCCGTCGCGGCCGCTTAGTTTTCCAACTGCACCAGACCTGTCAACAGGTTCGTTGACAGTTACTGATGAGTTGGTGGCCCAGGCCCTAGCATCCTTTTACAACGGATCAGCTGCTGGCCTAGATGGCATACGTCCGAGCCACCTCAAAGAGCTCACCTCACGTACAGCTGGAGAAAACGGACCACGGCTTCTCAGTCGAATCACTAGGCTCGTAAACTTTATGCTCAGCGGTCGAATTAATTTGGAAGTGTGCCCCTACTTATATGGGGCCTCACTGTGTGCACTGACAAAGAAGGACGGGGGGGTAAGACCAATCGCCATTGGCAGTGTATTCCGTCGGCTTGCAGGCAAGCTAGCATGCCGAGCCGTGAGGGAGAGTGTGGCTGACTATTTACTACCACATCAACTTGGATTCGGCACACGTTTGGGGTGTGAGTCGGCAATTCATGCTACCCGCGCATTTGTTATGAATCCGGGAAATGCGGAATTCGTGGTAGTCAAATTAGACATATGCAACGCCTTCAACACTCTCAAGAGAGACGTACTGTTACGCGAAGTTTGTGATCTCACTCCTACTATCTATCCCTTTCTTCATCAAGTGTACCGCTTGCCTTCAAAAACCTTCTATAATAATGAACTTATTCTTTCACAAGCCGGGGCACAGCAAGGGGACCCGCTTGGGCCGCTACTATTCAGTTTGGCAATTCACAGAGTTATCCAAGACTTGAAATCACCGCTAAACATCTGGTACTTGGATGACGGCACGATTGGTGGTAAACCAGAAGACGTTTATCGTGACCTGGTAACTCTTATTCCCCGATTCAGGTATCTAGGTCTTAAGGTGAATACGTGCAAATGCGAATTTTTCCCTTGCAGTGCCGCTGCTGGTGCACAAAGTCTTTCCTTGAATTCCATCTTACCCGGCATCAGAGAACTTTCCCGCAATACCTTTCACCTGTTAGGGTCTCCTATATTTCCGGATTCTCTTCCTGAGGTCATAAATAAGCGCAAAAACATTCTTTTGAATGCTCAGGAACGTCTTGACGGTCTGTCGGCGCATGTCGCGTTGACATTGCTACGAATGTGTTTTGCGTTGCCTAAGATGACATATTTGTTGAGAACAAGTCCTACCTGGATGTGCCCGACGGAAATCTCGTCGTTTGACGATGCACTGAAATCGGTTGTGAAATCCGTGCTAAACGTCTCTTTTACAGAGTCTCAGTGGGACTTAGCGTCACAGCCCATCAAGTACGGGGGTCTTGTGATCCGGCGCGCGCGAGACGTCGGGTTGCCGGCATTTCTTGCGTCGGCGTATGGTGTTGCGAGCCTTGTTACTACTATACTGCAATCCGAGGGTAGCGGGGCTGGCATACCATTTGCGTCCGGGGCATTGGACGCTTGGTCGGTAATCAGCAGTGGTGCGCGGATCCCGGTCACTCCTCATATCCAGAAGTCTTGGGATGAGGTGGGAGCTAAGCTGGCCCATGAACGGCGGTTGGAAGGAGCATCTGGGGCGGATCGGGCGAGATTGCTTGCTGTGTCACAGCCGGAGGCGGGGGCATGGCTGCACGCGTTACCATCACCACAGTTGGGAACATTATTGGACGATGACTCATTGCGTGTGGCAGTGGCACTTCGCCTGGGCTGCAAGGTGTGTGAACCCCACATATGCACCTGCGGTTCCAGGGTGGAGGCTGACGGCCATCACGCGTTGAGTTGTCGTCGCAGTGCGGGTAGGTTCCCTCGTCACCATGCCCTCAACGATTTGATCCGAAGGGCTTTCATTTCGGCGGACGTGCCCTGTGCTCTCGAGCCGCCTGACCTATCGAGATCGGATGGCAGGAGACCAGATGGGCTGACACTTGTACCTTGGAAGCGGGGTAGGTGCTTGATTTGGGACGCGACATGCGTTAGCACTGTGGCAGCGCGCCACTTGGGCTGAACGGCTCTTGCCCCTGCAGCTGCGGCAGAAGACGCGGCTAGCAGGAAGCACCTAAAGTACGCAGACTTGGCGTCTCGCTACATGGTGACACCAGTGGCGTTCGAAACAATGGGCAGTTGGGGCATGGAGGCCAAGCAATTGGTCGCAGACATGGGACGAAAAATAGCGGAGAAAACCGGTGACTCTCGCTCTGGCTCCAGCCATTGCAATCCAGCGCGGAAATGCGGCGAGCGTTTTGGGCACCTTTGCACCGGGTACGACCCGGAGTGGGTTATTAAGCTAACAATTTGTGTTAGTTTTACTTTAGTTTTAATTGTGACATTTATGTAATATTAATTCTAATAATTTTTTTTTAATCAGGGAAAAAATTTACAATTAATTCTACTAACAAGAGTGTGTAGGTACGCAAAATGAATTCGTTGTGTTTATACGTGCGCGTGCTTTTATGCTTGTGTGTGTGTGTGTGTGTGTGTGTGTGTGTGTGTGTGGTCGTGTGTATGTGTGTGTGTGCGTGCGTGTCTGTGTGTTCGGGCGTGTCTCTCTGTGTGTGTGTGTGTGTGTGTGTGTACGTATGGTGTGTTTGTCGTCCAATGTTGTGTGTGTGTGTCTGTGCGTGCGTGTGTGTGAGTACGTATGGTGTGTTTGCCGTGTTATGTTGTGTTTTGTAAAAACGCCTCCACCTCTTCATAGCTCTGTGGTCCTAAGTAGTTTGTAAGCTTTTTCTTATTTTCCTTTAGTGTGCTGCCATATATGTCTATCTTTTTGTCCATTTTATTATATAGGTATCCCGAGCGGCTGGTATATTGTCCGACCAAGGACTAAGGGAACACTTTCGCAAAAAGGTCCATTGCATAGGGAAGGAAAACACAGGAAATTGACAATCGTTAAGCCAAGTTGAAGGCCTTATGGGTTGCGCTTGAAAAGTTTTAACTGCGGGTCGCGGTGACCTGCGCCTGTCCATTGCAACACGATATGTGGTACAAAACTATAAGGTGAAATGTGGGCGTATACTATGCCTCTGCCTACCCCTTCGGGGATAAAGGCGTGACCATATGTATGTATGTATGTATGTACATGGACACGATCGGCATTATGAATATAGAACCACAATCAAAATATTACTAAAAAATCTACATCGCGGTATAGAAATTCTCACACGAAATACACTACAATTATTTTCAATCCAATAATAATACATTATTTTTATTGGCGGGGGAATGTACGGGTGGCGGTGAATACCCGCTGTTAGCGTTTCTTGTAAAATTGGGAGGTTCCGCACTCCGTCGCACAAAGGTTTATGACGGGAGCGTGACTTGCTTGCGCTAACTCGGAAAACAAGCCGCTGTTACATTCATAAGCTGAAGCGGTTTATATATCAGCGGTTTTTTGTATTTAACTTGCTAAAATGTTGCCACCTGTGTGGTTGAAAGTTTATTGCACCGGAATTCGTTGACATTGAAGACCAAAGTTATGGTTTAAGAGTTCAATTCAGAATTATTTCGAGAAATACCTACTTTTAAATTCTTTTAGCGTAAGGACTATAAATATTAAAAAGACTTTGTGTAAGTAATAATTTGTGGTAGAAGTTACGGATCACTGTATTAGGTACTTGAGCCGCTAGTTTGGCCTTCCTTTTATAACGCGTATGAAAAAAGAAAAATAATGTACGGCAAATATGGTACAGCTGAGAAAAAAGTAAACGTCAGTTCAGTCTAGCTCCTCCTTTGCTTCAAGTACGAATAAACCTCGCATGCAAGCCAAGAAAGCAAGAAATTGCACTCCGGGATCGCGGCGAAAACTTGGACAGTTACATGTGTAGTTTTTAGATCATTCTTTTTTATAAATCAACACACGAGTTCCGATTTCCCGGTTTCCAAAAAATGCCTAAGTGCCCTTAGAATTTTTCATTAAAAAAGAACTATGATAAGACAGGAAAAACTAAACATATCTTTTCTGCGTGAATCGCTTCAGCCTATAAATATAACCTGTCCCATTCCAGCTAAGCCAAGCTAAAGAGCAACTCACCACCGATTTGCCATTAATCTTGACGTGACTGATCATTATTTCTCGTCTCGTTGCCGTGATTTCATGTTTCAAATCATATCATATATCTGAGGCCAATTATTTTCTATACAACCTTACAGAAAATTTCACAGGTTTAGGCGGGATTTGCGTATTTTGGTGGGAATAGAAAGAGGCGCAGACTCTGTCTTATTATAATTTTTCAAAACCAGTACTTGCCTTTTTTTTAACGTGAGGGAAAATCCTCATGTATTCTATGCTGGACTCCTACCGACTAAAAAACCTCACGTTACGCCCAATCGCCTATGGTCGGGAGTCCCGGGTAAGCCCTCGGAAGAATGTCCCAGGACTCGAAAAGACATTTATCACTCAGGATTTGAACCGGTGGCATCAAGGTTGGTAACGAGTATACCTGCTGTGCTAATCTGCTTGTACCAGTACTTGGTCTAGTGTTTCTGTGTAAAATTAAATTCAATTCAATTGCCTTGTTGAAACAGACACGAACTGGCTGTGACTATCTTCTATTAAATTAGGTTTTTTTGACGCGGAGACTGCTGGTTAAGCACTTTGCCGCCCTATTTCAGGAGAATAGGGCGACTTCATGCGGGTCTCACGGCCCCGAGAGGGACCGTCCTACCCACGAAACTATATATATAAATCACCTCGGCAATCCCGTTGTCTCAGAATTCTTCACGGGGGGCCTCTTTTTTCATACCACTAAGGTGGCAGACAAGCATACGGCCCAACAGAAGGACTGGTGGTCACCGCAGCCTATGAACGTTTGCAACACCAGAGGCCCCACACTCGCGCTGCCGACCCTATAAAAACCTTTTAAGGCTCCTTTTGAAAACCCCCATACTATAGGCGTTTTGGAAAACCCAGGCAGGGAGATCATTCCACAACCTAAGCCTGCCTAAGGCCGGAAGAACTGCCCCCTCAGAACTCCCTAAGAAGCTGAAAAACAGCCCGCGTCATACCACTTTCGTATGCCCCTCTGTAAGCAGAGGATCTGTTGAAATTTGGCATAACGACTACCAGATTATGTCAGTCACAGTGTTTGGTTTAACGTGTCTTCTGAAGCACGGCAATAAGTTAAATACCTTATCAGTCACAATCTGCGTCCAATTCAACACATCTACTAGACTCACCAAATGGTGAAAGTCAGTAAAGTAACTTGTTAAATGTAAATAAAATATTAGCTATAATTGGATGCACCTGGGTCAACTCGTGAGGATCAAAGTCTATAATGATGACCTATTGTGTGGTCACACAATAGGTCACCCTTATTATGAAGACGTCGGTACCCTAATTGTTGGTCAACAATTAGGGTACCGACGTCTTCATAATAAGGGTGACCTATTGTGTTACAATGGAGATCAAAGTATTGTCTCTCTTACGATTACCTGGAAATCTAGACAATAAGTGAGGTAATCATTATGTGTCATGTTATCTAGCTATGCCTTACGGCTTGTTCTACATATATGTATAGCATGTTAAGAATCCCGTTCCAATTATTTAACCCATTCGTGAATATTTACAATAGTGAAAGGAAAATGAGGAAGTCGAGTCCTTATTTTGATTAATAAATTGAAACAGAATTTTGATTAAATTACCATTATAATTAGATCGGTGTCTAACCCTTCGAAGAAATAGTGTTTTTTTATGTTCACCTCGCCAAATTGACGTCGCCACCAGCCTGATGGAAAGCCGTGACGCATCTAGCGATTGAGAGCCACTTCTTACAGTGGTCCTCAAGTTGGCGGCCCTGTGATGTGCCTCTTCACGCTCCTCTTAAAGAACCCGGGATTGTAAGATGAGGGAAATACGTGTTTGTACGTATGTTAGCATTTCATTGTTCGCAGAAATCAATACATATAATAAAATCGTAACAGGTCGCTGTCTGTACATGGAAGATAAATAAGAAAAAATATTATAGGGGGGCTTTATGAACGCAATAGAATCATTAAGCTCTTTTATGATTAAGCAAACAGGGCAGTTTCAGACGCTGCTTGATGACTCTGATGAAGAAATACCTTTCCTTTCATACACCTTATGTGACGTAAACGAAGTTGCGGGTTCAGCTAGTCACAGAATAAAGATATTGTACATCTAGGAAAACAGACCCATGTATTATTATTCTGAACATTCTAAACATGTCCTAACATGGTGTAACGTGTATCTAACTGTTGTAGTTGGTATATGAAAGGCGAAAAGCAGAAGTTTAACTGGCAGAATACTCCCAACATTCACTAAGTTGGGTACTTATTCGGTAATATTTATACTAAGTAAAGTAGCTAATACCGTGAAGAGAATTACAGTGAAATATAATTATTATTTACTAGCTGATGCCCGCAGCTTCGCACGCGTAAAATTTGTTCCCGTTCCCGCTTCACGTAGGAAGTTATACCCGGGATAATATGAAGCCTATGTGTTATTCTAGCTAGACTATAATGTATCCCTGTACCAAATTTCAGCCAAATCCGTTTAGCCGTTCGAGCGTGAAAGAGTAACAAACATCCAAACTCACAAACTTTCGCATTTATAATATTAGTAAGATTTTATATATTTACACTATTACTATCTAAACTAAACCTAAATAAGGCCCCCGTGGCATTGTGCCCAAAGACTAGCAGCATTCCCCCTTTGAATAGCAATACCAATAGAGAAAACTGCCAGCCCTTGGGTCACCAGTCAACTCCACAAGGCGCTTTTTCAATTTCTTGAAAAATGTTTGCGCATTGGGACCAAAACAACCATAGATACATTTGTTTAGAATTTTAACCAAATAAAGTTTGTGGCGAATTTGATATAAATATGGCAAACATATGCAATGAAAATTTTTTTACTGAATGCTGACAATAATTCAAACCCCTAAACATTCTTCAAACAATATTTCAAACCAAAACCTTAAGAGTTAATCCCCAACTTGAACTTCTAAACTTCAATTGTATAATGTTCAACCCCAAACCGGATGTCGGAAGTCTCAGCGACGCCATGTTTCCGGACGAGACGTCACTTCTGTGCCATTGTGGGGAAGCTTTTGACGAAACCTCTTGCTTGAGCTTAGCCGACTTGTTTGTAGGTAGTACGTTAATGTTGTAATTTATTTAACTGGGCTTTCGCGTTTAGAGTACCTGACTAGGAACTCAGATTTCCATCTAGAACACAATCTAAATAAGCGCAAACTTTAAAGCTTTTTTTTAACGTGAGGGTGAATCCTTCATAGATGCTTTGCCGGACTCCTACCGATTACAAAACCTCACGTAACGCCCAACAGCCTACTGTTGGGAGCCCCGGGTAAACCCTCGGAAGGATGTCCCAGGACTCCCAACAGACCTACGGCTATCAATGCGGCCTCGCTTAGGTGGGGTTCGGGTGCTATCCCGCGTCTTTGGGGCGGTTTTTCGGGTACCATTCTTAGGGGGGGCGTGCGTGAATCCCTCACGGCACGCTTAAAGCCTTCCCTAAGAAGTTGTGTGCAACGAAATTTGATTAGAATATTTAACGATTTTATGGTGGGAAGTAGTAATATTCAACAACGTATTGCTGTATTTCTCTCCGCAGCAGCAAAACTGGCATTTTCAACCGATTGTGTAGAATTTAATAAAGTTTTTTAAATGGAATCAACGAACAGCCATGAGTTACATAATAATCATAAAGTTCCTTTTTAGCACATTGAGATCAAAACATGAAACTGAATACTTTCTCTGGAGAAAGTGAGATTTAAGAATAATAGAAAGTACCGTTATTTTAATACGATAAAAATCTTGAACTAAATAAATTATCTTCAAAAGAAACTCGATTCATTTCCTTCAATACACAATCGAGCTTTTTACCTTCTAAAACAAATTTCCAAAATTTAATTACTAAATTCATTACAGCCTTTGTTTGAATAAATCTAAAGGATTTATTACTGACGGACGAACAATTCAAGATTGTATACAGATGCTGATATAAAATATATACAATTAAGAGACGGGGGCATCGATATCTGTCGAAGAATCTACCAATTAAATTGAGAGGGGTAACGAGTTGACACAGATCGATGTTTCGGATAGACGCGGCTGGAATAATAAGTATATTAAAAAGACCCTGATTAGAAGTGGGAAAGAAACGAATATTTAAACTTATTAAAACTACTGGTATAGGTAGATTGGAATCAAAGTCATAATTAAAATACAGTCATACTTATAGGAAGCTCTCGTGGCCCCGCGGACTCAGTGTTCTGTAAACGATCACTGCAGTAAGCAACTTTCACTATGGCCAGTCCATGGATGGGTGACCATCCATGTGATCACTTTGTGACATTTATTTGAGCGTTTCCGTGCTTCGGAAGGCACGTTAAGCCGTTGGTCCCGGTTGCCAGTAAAATGGCAGTCGTTAAGCTAAGTTGAAAGCTTTATTTCAACAGCAGGCAGTCACAACCTGCGCCTGTCCATTTAAACACAGGAATACGACTCACCACCTATTACGTGGGACAAATTATACAAAAGGTGAAATGTGGGCATAATTATAATTTGCCTCTGCCTACCCCTTCGGGGATAAAGGCGTGACCATATGTATGTATGCATACTTATAGAATTCTGGACTTCACGCGAAATACTTATTACTTACATTCACCGACTTTTAAAATACAGATTCATTATAAAGTCTTACCTAATATCACAAATTGAGTTTGTTTGTTTGATCGCAAAGATCTCAGGAACTACTTTTAGCTAAAATTAAAAAAAAAACGTTTTGAGTTCGATAGGTAGTGCATTTTTTGGCAAAAACTATAGGTTATATAACATCACACTGCGTCGAATAGAGGAGCAGCAATTAAAGATGTTACGAAATCGGCCACAATATAATTATTCTTATTTTTAACGTGAGGATAAATCCATCATGGATGCTATGCCGCACTTCTACCAACTAAAAAACCTCACGTAACGCCCAATAGCCTCTGGTTGGGAGCCCCGGGTAAGCCCTCGGAAGGAGGTCCCAGGACACAATATAATTATTCTATTTCAAAGAGTACACAACCAGAAACAACTGTATATACAGTAGGAATACTTAACTTTGACAAAAAATTCATGCTTCAAATATTTTCAGTACTTTTTAAGTGAATTTTAAATAAGCTTACAAATTACAAATTAAATCAGTACAACAAGACTCAAAAGCCCTTCCAAACCGAGAATCGACCTCAACACTATCTGTACATCAGCTCCATTCACTACCCACTCCACCATACTACCCAATAACAAAAAAAGACATTAATTATAAACATATTGAACACAACCACAATTAAAACAATTAATATAAATTAACTTAGGCAATTTCTATTGACAGTTCTACACATTATGAGATCTATGGATTACATTTATCAAACCTAGTAACAATTCAGGCAACTAATTAAAATAGATGACCCATTTACTTACATATTGAGATTTAGTGCTGTTATAATAGTTTGTAAGATTTACTGCTATTGTATCAGTATGGATGAAATATTGTTTTTAAAACAGTATGGTCGATATTATTCATTGTCGTATGTTAATCCTGTGAAAAATTTAAGTAGTTGTTCAATTCCAGTTGAAGCGTATAACGGTATTTTTTGAAATGAAAGATTTATTTACTAGTGTTTTTGAATATAATTCACTAGTAAGAGAGGGAAGTGTATTTAATTTGATTTGAAACAGATCTTTTTGCTGAACTAGGTATAAACCTTGTAACTAATACTCATACTTTAATATTTAGAACAACTTTGATTTCCATTTGAAAGGTTATTTTGAGTCAATTTTAAAATATGCATAATTCTTCCGCTATTTTTTATTTAATAACTTTTTAGAGTAACAATTTGGTAATATGTGATTATTAAGTAACTATAACTATTTCCGTAGCACACACGAAATCATTGGACCAATCGCAAATTGGACTAATCGCGCCTAAAGAAACAAAAGCTCTCCAAAGGAAAACCAAACCCGAAATATCTCATGAATTACATCTTCCCCGTTTCTATAAAAATGTTCATTGCTACTCAGCTCCTGTCTGCAGTAACTTGTTATTAGGTACCTGTCCTAAAGAAATGAACTATCTAATTCGATAAGACTGTTTAATGCCAACTCGCAGTTCCTGAAATCTTAGAGTTGAACCTTATAAACAAACTCTTCAGCTTTATAATACCTATTAGAATAGATACATTAGTCACACCTTCACATTCTTATTATAAGCCCATATTTCTTATTTCATCACATAAAATGTACATCATACGTCTTATAAATGTAAACCAGTCTAAAAATATCTTAGATGTGACGTTAAAAGCGTGGGCGAAAGTATTGTGGGCGGTCCTGATTGGCAGACCGATACCTATCGCTTGCGATAAAGGATTAGAAGCGTAAGGTATCAAAAAACATTAATTGGATTAAAGTTACCTTTTGAAATTGTGGAGCAAACTTGTTATCAATCGTCTGTATCTAAGAACCTGTCTATATTTGTAGATTCTGAGGAAATTTAAAAGTGGCAATGCTTTTTTTTTTCTTTTTTAACGTGAGGGGAAATGCTGGACTCCTACCGACTAAAAAACCCCACGTAACGCCCAACAGCCTACGGTAGGGAGGGAGCCCCGGGTAAGCCCTCGGAAGGCTGTCTCAGGACTCCCAACAGACCCACGGCCGCCACTGCGGCCTCGCCCAAGGGGCAGTTCGAGTGCTATCCCGCGTCCCGCTGTGAACGTGGCAATGCTGCCAGTTTTCTGGGAACGTTTCCAGTGAACGATGATGTGGAGACGACACGAGTCCACCGCCCAAAAATGTATTCATGGGTGGACTCGTGTCGTCTCCACATCCTAGCGGATCCTCTGGAATAGACGTTAGGATGTTCCGAGTCCTGGTGTTCTCCCTGCTGGGGGTTCCCCCCAGCAGAGAGAACGTAATAGTAATGTGATTATTGGCGGTTTTAAGATATTTATCTAAAAATCGCCAATATTGACGTTACTATGAACTGCATAACTAGATCATTTTATAGCAGTCCCTGACGGATTTTTTAAAATTTTTACGATATTTCAGGTTTCATTTATTTGTAGATGTTTCGATTATATTATCCTTTTTCAAAAACATTAAATACCTACCTAATTATTCATTTTATCAAAACTTTAAATTTTACTCTTTATTATACACTAGCGGACGTCACGCGGTTTCACCCGCGTAGATCCCGTTCCCGTAGGAATACGGGAATAAAATTTAGCCTACTAGTTGATGCGCGCGGCTTTGCCCGCGTGAAATTTGGTTCCCGTTCCCGCTTCCCATGGGAACATATTCCCGGGATAAAATGTAGCCTATGTGTTATTCCAGACTATAATCTACCCCGGTTCCAAATTTCAGCCCGATCCGTTCAGCCGTTAGAGCGTGATTGAGTAACAAACATCCAAACATCTAAACATACAAACATCTTCACAAACTTTCACATTTATAATATTAGTAGGATGTTCACCGCAAAGACTGTAGCTTTCCAACAGTGAAAGAATTTTTCCAATCGGTCCAGTAGTTCCGGAGCCTATTCGTTACAAACAAACAAACAAAAAAACAAATCTGTCCTCTTTATAATAGTATATATTCATGCGATCAGCCCAAAAGGGTTAAGCACAGGCATAATAAACACCTACATTTCAACAGTTTATAACTGTCCAAAAAAATAAAATAAATACTAATTAAAACTTATTTTTGAAACCAATAATCACCCATCTCACAGCGTAAGTTGCTTAACTCACAGATCATTTACATCACACTGAGTGACTACAGAATAACAAATAATCCTTCAAATAATATCTACCAAATATATCGATAATATAACAAGCGTCCAATTATACCAATTATTTATCGCGGCTCTGCCCGTATGGATCAGGAATGCGGTTAAATGTTGTTTAATTAATTACTACCGACTGTGCCTGTCAACTATAATGATATATTGTGGATGGGGTTATAGTTGACCTATATCTAAGAACCTTAAACTATTAGGAAGCGCTCGACTTGGTGTTTTATAAACGACTAGCGGACGTCACGTGGTTTCACCCGCGTAGTACCCGTTCCCGTGGGAATACGGGAATAAAATATAGCCTATGTTCACCGCAAAGAGTGTAGCTTCCCAACAGTGAAAGAATTTTTCAAATTTGTCCAGTAGTTCCGGAGCCTATTCGTTACAAACAAACTAACAACAAATAATAACAAAAAACAAATCTTTCCTCTTTATAATTTTAGTATAGATCAGTGTAGTAAGCAACATTTTACTGGCTAGTCATGGATGGGTGACCATGTGTTACTACTTTGTGACATTTATTTGCGAGCGTTTCCGTGCTTCGGAAGGCACTTTAAGCCATTGGTCCCGGTTCCAAGTAAAATGATAGTCCTTAAATGACAGCTTGAAAAAACTCAACAGCGGGCAGTCACAACCTGCGCCTGTCCATATCAACACGGCAATACAGCTCACTACCTAATTACGTGGGACAAAATCTAATAATATGTGAAATGTGGGCATATAAAATGGCCTCTGCCTACCCCTTCTGAAGCTTTGCGTCCGGAACATTCGAGTACGGTTAGATCTGATAGGCGCTTTCTTCCGCCCACGCTTAGATTGTGAATTGATCTTCCTGCCTCGGTTCTCCCAAACGCCTACAGTATGGGGTTCTTCAAGAGGGGTCTTAGAAGGTTTTTACAGAGTCGGCAGTGCGAGTGTAGCGCCTCTGGTGTTGCAAACGTCCATAGACTTCGGTGATCACCGAAACAACTGGTAGGCCGTATGCTTGCTGCCACCTTAGTCGTGTATAAAAAAACTCGCATTGAATTCGGTTCCCGTTCCCGTTTCCCGTGGGAACATGTTTCTTAGATAAAAAGTAGCATATACGTTATACCAGACTATAATCAATCTCTATACCTGTCCCTATTTAAAACCCCTCAATGATATCGCTAAAAAGACCTTCAAAATATTGCAAGTCAACTTAAAAACACATTTTATTACCGTTGTTAACGAAGTTTTCAGTCACATATTTTAACAATATTTACAACTCATTGTTTTAGCATGGAGTACGAATAGGCTTTGTAACGACTGCAGACAGCTAATTATATAAACGTTTTTACGGATTTCGTGATAAATTTAGCTGTACCATGCATCTCTAACCCATGTAAGGTCCAATCCTGCCCGATCTGGCAATAATGTAAACATGTCATGTTTTGACAATCGTTGTCTAAGACAGATGAGTAGAAAAATATAGTATAACAAATCATTGAATTTTTTACTATCCTGAGTAGGTATTTTACATGAAAATAAACTATCATAAAGAAGTTATTTGGTGTCGAAATGATTGTAAGAACAGTGTATGACTCCTGGATACTGGAGTATAATCAGGGTGAATACTCAATTGCAAGTAACTATGGATTTATAGGATCAAAATGTGTTTGTTTACATTTTTGCGCAGAGCTATTGAAATACAGTATAGCATGATAGTACCCTGGGCTCCTGGCCGTAGGCAGTGATTTCAAAAGCGTGATGATGATATACCTATATACTCTATAATCTATATAGCCTGCAGGCATATCTTAATCCTTCTAATATGTAATGCGGTGACCACTGTGTACATCTGGTGGGCCGTATGCTTGTCTGCCACCTAAGTGGTAAGTATAAAAACAAATCATAAATGTGAAAGTTTATGAGTGTAGATGTGTGGGAGTCCTGGGATATCCTTCCGAGGGCTTACCAGGGGTTTCCAACCGTAGGCTGGTAGGTTTAGTCGGTAGAAGTCCGGCATAGCATCCATTAGAATTTTCCCTCACGAAAAAAGAAAGCGTAGATGTGTGGATATTTGTTACTCATTCCCGCTCTAACGGCTGAACGGGTCTGGCTGAAACTTGGTACCAGAATACATTATGGCCTAACATTATGGCCTACACTAACACATAGGCTAGGTAATAAGTTCCCATAAGAAGCGGGAATGGATATAAATTTTACGCGGTCGGGAAATTTTTTTGAGAAACTCCAAAATAATATTTCGCGAAATTGCCATGCATTTTATAATAAGGGCTTAAATATACAGAGAGGCATCAGTAAATCTGAGTGCTGAGCGTACCCGTCTGCTGAATATTTGAAACATTGCCGTAATGCCAGGTTAGTAGGTCGAGGGTGCCAACGTTATAACACTAAGCTAAATTGTTTAAGTTGGTAGTACTGTTTGTGCGCTTTTGTCTTTTCTCTTTATAAAACCAAATTAATCCAATAAGCGTATAGAAGTTCATTACTCTCTCTGCATACAGTCCTTCGCTATGATATTTTCTAGATCGCCTCTCTGTAAAAGCTCTCCTCTCCATCGAACCAGTTATTTCAAACAGCGTGAGAAGTCTATTACTGGACGTAGGGCAACGCATAGACAATTTTTTATACAACTAAGGTGGCAGACAAACGTACCACCAGAAAGACTGGCGGTCACCAGAGGCACCACACTCGCGCTGCCGACCCTGTAAAAACCTTCTAAGACCCCTTTTGAAGAACCCCATACTGTAGGCGTTTGGGAAAACCGAGGCGAGGAAATCATTCCACAACCTAAGCGTGCGCGGAAGAAAGATCCTTTCGGATCTAACCGTGCTCGAACGCTCCGGACGTAGAGTGTGAGGATGAACTCACTGTCTGTGGCGAGCGGTGCGATGATAGAACGTAGCCGTGGGCATCTTACCAAACAATTCCTCAAAGCATAAACCGTTGTACAGGCGGTAGAACACGCATGAAGGCAAAGCTAACTAAAAACTACTTAAAACTAGCGCTTTGTGCATTTTCTGGGGGTCACTGGAGTGGTATTTGACCTTACTGTACAAGGTGAGCCTGATGTCACTTAACACCGTAAGGACCATCTGAAAATCGGCGCTGCGTACCATTTCTATGAATGGTATGTAACATATGCTTAGATGGCTATCTTTTCGGGTGAATACACTAGGTACTTGTATTTTGCACGAATATAATTTGTAATGAATGTAATGTGCCTGAATAAATATCTTTCTTTCTTTCTTTACCACGTGGGTAAGATGGATTGGTAGGATTCCACATTCAGATCTCCTTCTCTTCGCAATGACCTCGTCAGATGATATAACACTTTCAGTTGATAACCTTAGCTGGTTTCCCGGAGACCTCGCTTAGACCGTTTTGTTTTTATATTACTAAGGCAGCAAAAAAATCTTTGATCCACCTGATGAAAAGTGACTATCGTCACATATACCTTGATAATACCAGAGGCGCAATTGACAGACTTGTTACAACCAATTTTGTATAACATTCCAAAACAAAATTCTCCTTGTATATTTCGTAGTTCACACTTAAACAAGCACTAAGTTATTTATAGTGCCTTATCCGTCTCACGTTTACAGCTCGCTATAAACTAGCTAAGAGACGCAATAATCCCTGATGATAAATATTTTAGGTGTAGATCTATACGGCAGAGATAAAGGGCATGTTTACAAGATGGTGGGTGATTTGCAAGGTAAATGGAATTGGGAATATAGTTTCGAATGTATGAAATAGGTATAATTCATTTAAAGACCTTGGAGTGCCAAGAGCTTATTATGTATGTATTGAATTAAAAATGCATGTAAAAATTTTAATGTTATTTGGGTGCAAACCAACCATAATACATAAACACTAAAACCAATATATCTCCATATTACAGAATTCGCGTTAGCTATTTTGACTCCGTTCCAATTTCACCCCATCCCACTTTTGGTTGTGGCTGTAAATTACATACCGACCAACTAATCACATTTCGTACACACACTGTATGATATAAAACTAGATATTGTTCTCCTTTAAAATAGAGCGCTCGTGACCCCGCGGACTCAGTGTTCTGTAAACGATCACTGCAGTAAGCAATTTTCACTATGGCCGGTCCATGGATTGATGACCATCCATGTGATCACTTTGTGACATTTATTTGAGCGTTTCCGTGCTTCGGAAGGCACGTTAAGCCGTTGGTCCCGGTTGCCAGTAAAATGGCAGTCGTTAAGCTAAGTTGAAGGCTTCATTTCAACAGCAGGCAGTCACAACCTGCGCCTGTCCATTTAAACACGGCAATACGGCTCACCACCTATTACGGGGGACAAATTATACAAAGGTGAAATGTGGGCATATAATATGCCTCTGCCTACCCCTTCTGGGATAAAGGCGTGATCATATGTATGTATGTAAAATAGAGCAAAGTCATTTAAATTAGAAGCAGCCTGCGTTTAAAGCACGGTAAGGTGTTATATGGGCTTTCTTCAGTGTGCACTTGGATCATGAAAGGCAGTGCAGATGGCAAGTTCTGGTTACCAGTAAAAGTCGATGAACCTAGTCGAAGGCCTAATAGGTAGCTTAAAATGTCAACAATTAGTCATAACCTGCAGCTATCCATTTCAATACAGCAGTGAACTTGTGGAGAAAAGGTTGGGAATGTTCCTCCAAGAAGAACAAGGGAGGATCCTCCGACCAGGCTAGGTGATCACGCCTGGCGGGCCGAAGCCCAACGGTTGATATTGGACTGTTGTTAATCGCGCCTAAAGGGTTTATATTATTCATCGCCGTGCGAACTTTGAAATCGTAATGCAGGATTTGTATAATCTTCGTAGCGAGAACTTTCATATCGCGATGCAGGTTTTCTATTTTGTCTTCGCTATGTGGCAGTTGCCACAAGCTCTAAGTAGGACAAAATGCAACTGTTAAAACTTGTCCTCATAGCATCTCTCTGCACATCCTGATGCAGTGGCCAGTGAAATCCTGGGAACGAGACTTTGATTCAAATACCTATCTAGCCAAATTTAACCCAATAAAAGCTTATGTTATGGGATTGTGATGGTTTTCTATGCCCAATTTTACACCCTAACCTGCACAAAAAAGTTATATTTTATACTTTTAAATACTGTACGAAAAATCCCTAAATGATGAATATGTTTGCCATGGAATAATGAACTCTATAGTAATACTGTAAAGACTACAATTACTATACTTGTACTAAAGGCAGTCAAATTCACGTACAACATTTTTCATTGACAGATCGAAGATAGGCAAAAAAAAACAAAAAGGGCAATGTTGATATAACCACATAACCTTATGGATGTTTTCCAGCAAATGCGAAATTCGCGTGTGTGTCGAACATTTGATTCTCACGTCACGAACTGAAGCGTTTGAGACGTGCACTGCAAATCACTGTGTTTCATCACTGTTACACACGCTGATATTGTTTAGTATTTTTGTGGATATGAGGAAGCTGTTATATAAAAATTTCAAGGAGGTTAAAGTTTTTGAATGTGGCATTTTCTGTTTCGGTCTTATTATATAAGATGTTTTGTTTAGAAACATCTGTTAATTTTAATTCTTTAGGCAATGCATTCAATACGATCTGACATCCCCTTTCAAACTTCCGGTTATTATCTGTGGCCACTTTTCTCGCAAAAATTTAAGTTCTGAGACATCCCTTCGAGGGCTTAAGAAGAACTCACGCTAGACCGTCCGAGTCCGAGCCGAGTGTTGGCCGTAACACGGTCACCGAGCCGGTTCCGTGTCTGAAATAGAATGACTCACGCGAGACCGTGCCGGGTCCGAGCCGTGTGTCAGCTTTAGCACGCACGTTCACCGAACCAGTTCTGTTCACGACTGTTTGACTGAAGCTCGGCGGCACTGCAACGGGCCGTGTCCGAGCCGAGGCGGGACCGAGTTGTTTCCGAGCGTTATCCGTTTCTCGGCCGTCACTCGGTTGCCGTTCGGTATAGCATGAGTGTGTTCATACAAAATATAATATAATATTACCCGATACGGTGTAGCGTGAGTCATCCTTTACCCGGGGTTCCCGACTGTAGACGTAGGAAGGGAACGTGTGGTTTTAGTCAGTAAAAGTCCGACATAGCATCCATGATTGTATTTAGTAGATACAAGATTGATTTTTTATTTTTTTTTTGTAAATTCGCATCCTGCGATCGGCTTGAAAAGCCCTTAGCAGATGTGTTGGGGGAGGATTTGGCAGGGGAGAGCTGTTCCTCCATTAAGGAAGCCGTCTCTTATGGTATTAGAATTTGTCATTATACAAAGTCCCATATGTGTTGCCTTTTAAGCCTTCTGGCATGTCTTGGTTCACTCAATGCTGATGCCAGCGTGTTAGTGTGAGCTTTTATGCGGTCTTTGTATACTTTAGCTCTGTGTTTGATTTCCTCCTTAATTGTTCTCGTTTCTGTGTACTTGTGTAATTCACTAGTTCTAATGAACAGTGGTGCATTAGATATAGTTTTCAATGCTCGGTTTTGGAATCTTTGTAAAATTTCCAAGTTTGAATTTTTTGCTGTTCCCCACAGCTCAATCCCATATGTCCAAACCGGCTTAATTATGGTCTTATAAATGAGAATCTTATTTTCCATGGTGACAGTTGATCTTTTGCCTATGAGCCAGTCAAGACTTTTGAGCCTTATTTTCATTTCGTCACGTTTCTTTTCTATATGTGCCTTCCAAGTCTGTTTCCTGTTAAGATGCATGCCAAGATACTTCGCAGAATCCCGATGCGGTAGGTAGTCGTTTCCTAGTTTGATAGGCGGGCAGTTGCTCTTTCGCAGAGTAAAGGTGACATGCATTGATTTGCTGGAGCTGGCCTTGATGCGCCACTTTTCCAACCATTTGTAAACTTTGTTCAGGTGATTCTGTAGACACAAAGATGCCACACTTGGATTTCTGTGGTTGCAAAGCGCAGCAGTATCATCAGCGAAAGTGGCGGAGAGAACACCATCCGTTGTGGGTATATCCGCTGTGTAGATAAGGTATAAAGTTGGCCCCAACACGGAACCCTGCGGCACACCTGCTCTTATTTCTTTGAAGTCAGAGTAAGTGTCATTGATCTTTACTCGGAATATTCTGCCTTCGAGGTAGGATTTTACAAGATTGATTTTAGTATCAAATTCTAATTTACCTTCTAACAGATCGATAGCATCCAAATATATGGCACACATTTTAAACCAAAAGGCAACCACAACAACTTGTATTAGCCAACTCCTTGGCAAAACCGATCGGCAATATGAATACAAACTGTCGAACAAAAATCACGAAACGATCAAACGAAAGTTTGATTTATGAATATGAAATGGCTATGTGCAGTAACAAAATGTTCATGTTAATATTATTTTATAAGAACACGCTAACGTGAATTGGAAGCATTCATCTGAAAAGCAATTTCATCGGTGTTTATTTATTAGTTTCATTTTATTTGAAGGTCAGCTAACTTACATATTTATTATACAGCATACTGTTCAATACTTGAGTGTCCCTGTATTTTGAAGAAAACATTTCAAGTTGAAGCGAATATGTCATTCATCAGTTTAAAAACTAGCCAGGCATTCCATAAATTTCTTTGAATAATCCTTCATTGTACTTGTGATTCACCTGTAGAATATTTTACTGATAATATAGGCGTCACTCGATGTTAATGGATTATATATGCTATCTATCACCGATTCTATAATCTGTACCTGTTTCATATTATGTATTCTACGTGCTTACCAAAGATATTGGAAGAGAAAAATTACGTCATGGAGTCTCCAGCTGCAGTGCGACCTACAGCCTTTCAATGAAATAGGCCAATCGTTGTTGGTTGATTATCGCTGACTTCCTTATCACACTGTCTATACCAACTTGAGGACCATTTGGATGCGCCAGTACCGACGCATACATATTTTTTAGTTTATGTATTTAATGGTATTTATTATAATTATTATATGTCAACACTCACGCACTAAACGCATCTTACTTTTATGTATTGTCTATGGCAACACTATCCCGCCCGCTTCCTACATTCACATTCCGCCATAGCTATTGGAAGATACGCACGCACCCGTCTCTTAACGCTCCGCTCCGCTATCGGCCGCTGTGATTACCCATCATATCGCGCTACATCGCTTATCATCAGCCACAGTCTCGAGAGTTACGGTTATAACTCCTGTGTGCATATTTCGCGGTCGTGAATCAAGACCCCGAACGCAAAGCTGGGAGCAGCGCCTACCTACCAACAAGAGTTCAAGGTAAGTGCAATTCCAAGTGTGGTCCTCCGTCCGGATATTCCATCTAACGCATTCTTTCTACTAATAATATTAATTACCTCTTTTCCTATTAAATTCACGCATACGCATATATATATTTAGTATATTACTCATAAATACTCAACGCAAATATTATATTTAACGCCACCCGCACGCATTAGAAAAGTTAATTATCTTTTCACACCGCATATTTTATATTACTCATAAGTACTCATATTCTATAACGCATTTACGCTATTTATCATAATCATATTTACCTATATATAATCAACCCGCTGGCAGGTAGCGCCCCCCGAAATTATCGCTACCCAGGACTTGGACCATCCTGGCCATGTTAGTCCGGTTGTCCGATTCTAGGCAATCATTTTGATATTTTTTGGTAATTAGGAGTTTTGGCATAAAGTAAAACGGACAATCCAAAATTAACAATTTTCTCAACCGTCATAAATTTAACGTAGTTTTCCCCAATTTCATTACAATTTCATATTATCTTTCGAATTGTAATCGTAGATAAAACTCATATTTATACGTTAATTTTATACCCACATATATTTATTTTATTGTGACGGTACTGGGCAACGCAGCCGATACATAACGGTATTCAAACGATTAACAGCTGATTGTTACGCAGACTCCATATTGGGTTTGTTCTCTGAATACTTTACCGCAAACAGCTGATTTAAGCTAACAGCTGATCGTTGTTCGAATTTTATACCTTTTCGCTGAATATTTCTATTACCTACCCACTTATATACATACTCGTATCTCGTATCAATTATATTATCATGGCTTCTAAAGACAAATCCCATAGTAAAAGTTCAGACGAAAGTCAGGTCATGATAAATTTTTTAGAATACAAAAAACAAAGTTTGTTTCACATAGTTCAAGAAGTGTACAACTTAAGTCTCAAGGTTACCGATGAAACAGTACGCATGATGTTTCTCGCTCGGGTTCAATCTATCGATAAAACCCGATCGGATTACATCGAAACTATCGATAAATTGTTAATTGAACAATTAAAAGATAATCCGCAGGTACAGCCGAGTTATAGTGTTTTTAATACATTTGATGAATTATACTGTTTCATAAAGCAAACGGAAACTACTCTGAGACAAGAACTCGACGATAAAAAGAAAAGTGATAATTTTAATATCAAATTACCCCCACTTAAACTCACAGGTTTCGATGGTACTTATGGTAAGTGGCCTATATTTTATGAAAATTTCTGTAGTGTGATACATACGAATACTCGTCTCACCAACGCCGAAAAGGTTCAATATTTGATAGGTTGCCTTTCGGGTAGGGCACTTACTGTTTGTTCAGGCATAGCTGCTACCGCACAAAATTACGATGTTATTTGGCAAGCCCTTCTGGCTAAATACCACGATACCAGGGTTCAGGCGTCGTGCTATTTAGAACAAATGTTACACCAGAAGCCAGGGCAATCGGCTGATCAGATCTTGGAGAACTTTTGTTCAGCTGAAGCAGCTCTGCAGCGTCTACCTATCACAAATTTATCAGATTTCATAATAACTCATTTAGCATTAAGCAAGTTTGATAAACCTATGCTTGAATTGTTTGAACAATCTCATAGACATTTGAGTGTACCTACATATAGTGACGTCAAAACATTTTTGACAGAACAAAGCAAACTCCAAACGCTCCGCTCACCATCACATTCCCAAAAAGGTGATTATCGCGCTCAGCGGAGTTCAACCGCCTCTCATTTAAATAAACCTAAGTCATTTTTTACGCAAACCCGCCCTACTAATTTGAAATCAGTCGATACTTCTAACATAAAAAATTGTATCGTATGTAACAATAATTCCGCTCACCCTTTGTTCAAATGTCAACATTTTATTCAAGAGACTGTTGAAACGCGAAATGAAATAGTTCGTAAACATTCCTTTTGTGTTAATTGTTTAGGTTTTCATCACGTGAGTGCTTGCAGATCTGTTAATAGGTGTTCGATTTGCAATCGGTCTCATCATAGTTTACTGTGTTATAAAAATAATTTGAACGCATCAAATTCAACAAGAAATCATGCTACCGGCAACGCATCGAGGCAGGCAAACGCGTCTACTGCGCCGTCCGAGCATTCCATGTCGACTCATGCGTCATCGGCAGATGATCCGTCCCGCTCGCACTCGCGGGAGGCGCGGTCACATAGTGGCAATATCGCGTCGTTATCGGCTGTGATCCCTCCGCCGCGTAATTCAAGCAGCGCGACCACGGTTTTGTTGCCGACTGCTTGTGTATATGCAAATTATAAATCGGATCGTATACGTTTGTTTTTGGACTCAGGGTCTATGAGTAACTTTATTACGAAGTCTTGTTGTGAGCGTTTGCACTTAACCATACTTAACGCTCCTTCTGTCATTAAAGGCATAGGTCAACTTGAAAGCCAATCTTATGGAATTACGCATTTCAAAATATATTCGCGATTTGATGCCCGCTGTTCTTATTCGGTTAGTGCACGGGTTATAGACACTATTACAGATTTTTTGCCTAACGTGGAAATTGATACAGCGGAATTAACCCATTTACAAAATTTACCTATGGCTGACGAACGATACTATACTCCGGGTGGTATAGATTGTTTGTTAGGTAATGAACTCTTCCCCATGATTTTAGGGTCGCAAAAAATTACATCCCCAACCTCATCAGTAATCGCGATAGAAACCACGCTCGGATACGTCGCAATGGGAAAGGCGCATGCTTTACCTTATTCGCTAGTGGCAAACAAGCATCCCCGCGATCGCATGTCTCATTCCTCCGTGTCCGACAAGGCCTTCTTATGTCACACTCAAGATGTGTCTCTCGAACAATTAACGCAACGCTTTTGGGAGATAGAACAGGTGCCAGATAAGAAGCACATTAGCACGGACGACGCAGCATGTGAAAAGCTGTTCTCGTCTACGTACTCACGCGACGATACCGGTAGATATACGGTTAGTCTTCCCTTTAAATACCCTCCCAGTGAGCTAGGGCATTCGTACACAATCGCCAAACGCAGGTTTTTAAATTTAGAAAAAAAGTTAGACGCTTCTAACTTACGCAACGATTATAATGCCATTATTCAAACATATATTGATCAAGGTTATCTCACTAAAGTGTCAAATAGCTTTCTAGACTCTCAAGTTTATTATATGCCGCATCGGGCCGTTTATCGCCCTGACAAAGAAACCTCTAAAACGCGTGTGGTCTTAGACGCTGGGTGTAAAACCACGTCAGGTAAATCGCTTAACGATTTGCTTTATACGGGACCAATATTACAGAACAATATCTTTCATTTGCTTCTCAATTTGCGTATGTACCCGGTTGCTGTAACCGCGGACATAGAAAAAATGTATTTTCAAGTGAAACTTACTCAAGATCATCATACATATCAAAGAATATTATTTAGGTTCGATTCCAATTCTCCTATTGAAAGCTATCATTTCAACCGCGTTTGTTTTGGCGTCTCCAGCTCACCCTTCCTGGCAATGCGAGTCGTAAACCAGCTCGCGTCGGACTGTCGCGCTTTATATCCTCTGGCGGCTTACGAAGCTGACAATCACATGTATGTTGACGACTACGTTAGTTCCATAGAGAATGTAGATTTAGCTGAAGACACCTATAGGGAAATGGTCGCTATGTTTAAATCTGGAGGTTTTAACTTAACTAAGTGGATCTCTAATGACAATACCCTATTGTCACGTATCCCGTCAATTCATAAGAGCTGTCTCGCTGTCAAGTTTGATGAGGATCCTCATGTTGACACTAAGATCGTGGGTATGCAATGGCAACCTAACGATGACACCTTTAACTTTAAAATAGTGATCGACATGCCTTTAACATGCACTAAACGCTCGATCCTTTCCGTAACCGCGCGCTTGTTCGATCCGCTTGGAATCATCAGTCCAGTGGTCGCATACATGAAGTTGCTTATACAAGAATGTTGGAAATTACAACTGGACTGGGACGAGACGGTCCCGGGTTGCATTCTGTCTAAATGGAAACACTTTCATAGGGAGTTGTCGCGTTTATCTGAAATAAAAATACCGAGACATATAGGTTTAACATCCGCTCGTCGAATTACTCTAATAGGCTTCTCGGATGCCAGCCAGCAATGTTATGGTGCTGTTATCTATGTACGAATAGAAACGGCTGAGAACGGAAACGCTCTTAATGTGAATCTACTGACCGCTAAATCCAAAGTGTCAGATTCTAATAAAACGCTAGCGCGTTTAGAACTCTGCGCGGCGGTCTTACTCGCAAAATTAATTAATTCTGTGCGCACTGTTTTTAATAAGCGGTGTCAAATAAACAATATATTCGCATTCTCTGATTCTACGGTAACCCTTACCTGGATTCACTCTCCCGCTCATAAGTTTCAAACTTTTGTAGCTAATCGCATCGCTCAGGTAAATGAATATCTGCCTGCTTCCCATTGGTATCACGTTCGTGGGGTTGAAAATCCCGCCGATATAGTCTCGCGCCCTGTGACACCTAAAGGGTTAATAAATAACTATCTTTGGTTTCACGGGCCGAAATGGCTGTCCGCACCTATAAATGCATGGCCTGTGAAGGAATATAAAATCAATCATAACGAGAAGACAGAATTACCGGAAATTAAAATAGCTTCTCTCCATGCACATATCATACCTGTCTCCGATCACGTTCACATGATAGACGAACTTGCCGAGCGTTGCTCGAGTTGGGTAAAATTTATTCGTTCACTGGTTTATGTATTACGTTTCACAAGGATTCTCAAATCCCGCGGTATACTTTCTGTATACGATTTAGAATACGCAGAATATTATGCGGTCCGCTTCGATCAGTCTAAGTATTTTCAGGTAGAATTACAAGCACTTAAGGCTACTAAAATTTGTCCAAATCAGGCTATTTTAAAACTCAACCCTTTTCTTGACGAACAAGGGTTAATTAGAGTAGGTGGTCGACTTACTCATTCTCAACTAAATTACAATACAAAATATCCAATACTGCTATCACCTAAAGGACGTATAGTGTCGCTCTTAGTAGACCACTATCACACCGACAATTTACACACCGGTCCTGGACTAGTGTTAGCATTGACTCGCCAAAAGTATTGGATTCTTTCTGCACGAAATTTGATTCGCCAACGAGTACATAAATGTAATTTATGTTTTAAAGCTAGGCCTCGTTCTACAACTCCACCTATGGGTGATCTTCCATCCATTAGAGTTTCACAAGTAAAGTCGTTTGTGCATACCGCAGTTGATTACGCGGGACCCTTTTACGTAACTCACATAAGGCGTCGTGGAGTAAAAAGTCATAAAGCGTATATTTGCTTGTTCGTCTGTCTCACAACAAAGGCGCTCCATTTAGAGTTAGTAAGTGATCTTAGTACAGATTTATTTCTCGCTGCCTTTAAACGTTTTATCTCACGCAGGGGTCCTGTTTCAGTGTTGTACAGCGATGGAGGCACTAATTTCATAGGTGCGAAACGAAAATTGAACGAAATTTACACGCTTATACAGTCCACTAATTATAAAAATGATCTGAATAAATATCTAACTCAACATAAGATTCAGTTTCAGCACAGCCCACCTTTCGGGCCCAATTTTAATTCGTTGCCTGAAATTAATGTCAAATGTGTTAAGTCTCATTTATTTAAAGCTATCGGGAGTCAAATACTCACCTATGAAGAATTCAGTACAATATTGGTGCAAATTGAAGGCATTTTGAATAGCCGTCCGATTTGCATACTTTCTTCGGATCCATCGGATCCAACCCCCCTAACGCCTAATCATTTTCTTAATGTTACTCCGCTTAAATATTTACCCGCTGAACACATTGAACCCCTATTACCAGATAACAGACTCACCCGCTATCAATTATTAAATAGAATTGTTCAAAGTTACTGGACACGTTGGAGCAAAGAATATCTTACCTCTCTCCAACTTAGACATAAGTGGAATATGCCGTCCAAACCTGTGACGATAGGAACTGTAGTTGTTGTTAAGGATGACAATACGCATCCTTTATCGTGGCCACTCGCGGTTGTATCAGAGGTGTTTCCCGGGAAGGATGGTGTAATTAGAGTCGTCAGAATTAAGACTTCTTCTGGTGAATACATTCGTCCTGTAACTCGGCTTTGCCCGTTACCCACGCAATAACTCCTACGCTTTTGAATTATTTTTTAGTTCATAAGTTTTCATTCCTTTTATTTTTTTATTTTGTTTATTCAATGTAGAGGAAGAATCCTCTAAGCCCCCCGAAGTTGGATGCGCCAGTACCGACGCATACATATTTTTTAGTTTATGTATTTAATGGTATTTATTATAATTATTATATGTCAACACTCACGCACTAAACGCATCTTACTTTTATGTATTGTCTATGGCAACACTATCCCGCCCGCTTCCTACATTCACATTCCGCCATAGCTATTGGAAGATACGCACGCACCCGTCTCTTAACGCTCCGCTCCGCTATCGGCCGCTGTGATTACCCATCATATCGCGCTACATCGCTTATCATCAGCCACAGTCTCGAGAGTTACGGTTATAACTCCTGTGTGCATATTTCGCGGTCGTGAATCAAGACCCCGAACGCAAAGCTGGGAGCAGCGCCTACCTACCAACAAGAGTTCAAGGTAAGTGCAATTCCAAGTGTTCCAAAAACGCCCCATTCAATTTCTTCTTTTTACCGATTTCTATGGTGCCACCTACTAGTCTATGCTAAGGATGTGTAATGTGTATATATAATATAATATCAAATTGGTTGAGATGATGATGAATATTTTTGAAATACATATATTTTTAAGACTTTTATAATACATACATACCTACATACATATAAGTCACGTCACGCCTTTTTTCCCGAAGGGGTAGCCAGAGGCATAGTAGACGCAGACGCCCACATTTCACCTTATAATTTTATCCCACGTAATAGGTGGTGAGCCTATTGCCGTATTGAAATGGATAGGCGCAGGTTGTGACAACCTACAGTTGAAAATTTTCAAGCCACCTAATAAGGCCTTCAACTTGGCTTAACGATTGTCGTTTTACTGACACCCGGGTTTCATTTCGAGTTTTCCTTCTATACGCAATGGATTATTTTTCAAAAGTGTTCCTTTAGTCGTCTCTTACGACACCCTCGGGATGAGTTGTGGTGGTGACATTATGTAATTTTTCCATTTGCCACACGGAGCCCTATCGCCAAACGGGGCGTGATGATAAAGATTATAATGATGAATATTATACAAAAAATATACTTTTATTATTGGTAACAACATAATAATATGTTTCTTTAAAGTTAAATTAAAAAGAAGCGCTCGTGGCCGCGCGGACTCAGTGTTCTGTAAACGATCACTATAGTAAGTAACTTTCACTATGGCCAGTCCCTGGATGGATGACCATTCATGTGGCTACTTTGTGACATTTATTTGAGCGTTTTTAAGCCGTTGGTCCCAGTTGTCAGTAAAATGGCAGTCCGGCCAAGTTGAAGGTCTTTTATGGCGGCTTTAAAAATTTCAACAGCAGACAGTCACAACCTGCGCCTGTCCATCTCAACACGTTAGACTCCAACTTGCAGTGGGGGCCTCATATCGAGAAAGTCTCGGGCAGACTGAGCTCTGCAGCCTATGCCGTTAAAAAGATCCGACAACTGACAGACATTAGAACAGCGCGTCTTGTCTACTTTAGCTATTTTCACAGTGTCATGACCTATGGCATACTATTATGGGGTAACGCTGCCGACATCGAATCTATCTTTGTGTTGCAGAAAAGGGCTGTCCGGGCTATCTATGGTATGGGGATTCGGGAGTCATTAAGAGAAAAGTTTAAGGATATCAACATACTTACTGTGTATTCACAGTACATATATGAAAACTTATTATATACTCATAAAAATAACAGTAAATTTATTAAAAATAGTGATATCCATAATCTAAACTTAAGAAATAAGAATAAATTGGCTGTACCTAGATTTAGGCTTAATAAAATAAGCAATTCTTTTGCGGGCAATTGTATTCGAATGTACAATACATTGCCGACAGCCATAACAGGTTTGTCAGTTAATAAATTTAAAAAACTAATAAAACTTAAATTGTGCCAGAAAGCTTATTATAGCATTAAAGACTTTCTAGAAGACAAGGCTGCCTGGCAGTGACACGAATTGCTCCTTTCTACATTAAAAAAAACTGTATTAGATACTAAGATACTAGAAGAGTAGGGACCAGACTGAGTTTCTTGGGGTGTTCTTCTCAGTCTGTAGTATTTCCGAACCCCCGGTAGAGTCACAAAAATTTTGACAAACCTAAATAATTTTTTTAAAAATTTCAAAGGGAATAAATTTTATTTTATTTTTATTTATTTTCACGGCAAAACGGCTCACCACCTATTATGTGGGACATATTCTGGAAAAAAAAAGGTGAAATATGGGCATATAATATGTCTCTGCCTTCCTTCGTGGATGAAGGCGTGACCATTTATGTATGTATGTATGTTAAAGTTAAATTGCGTTGGCAACGTAAGTTTAAGCATAAAATATTTACCCAAAAAAAATCCGTATGCTGTTTTATGATGCCGTGTTTCACAACTCCGGAACCTAACCATTTCGCCTCGTGTAATATAAAACGAACGGACTCGAATATTCGGCTTCTTTATACGAACTTTATGCTTTGAGGATTATTTGAAACGAAATTTTTTGCGGAAAACGTCGAACATTTGATAGAAATAGATTGAAATATAAGCTCATGTAGGAGAATGGCGTGAAGCTGTTCACACTCCTGCAATTCTGCCATGGGAGGATGTTTAGTTTTGTACACCTACTTTAGGTTGACCTAGGACAACAGAAAGGGGCTGAAAACCTTCGTCAGACATGTCTAAAATCAGATACTTATTTAGAAAACATTAGATCCTTAAATGAGATACTTAAATTAGATCTTATTGGAGCCTATTGCCGTGTTGAAATGGACGTAGTTAAAATTTTCAAGCCGCTAATTGGGCCTTCAAAATGGCTTAACGATTGTCATTTTACAGACAACTGGATTTTTTTTCGAGTTTTCCTTCTCTACACAATGGACCTTTTCGCGAAAGTGTTGCCTTAGTCGACTCTTACGACACCCTCGTGATGTATTGGGTGGCGACATTTTGTACTCTTACCCGTCGCAACACGAAATCCCGTCGTCGCCGACCTACCACTGCCTACGACCACTAACCACGGGTAAGTCTTCGGAAGAATGTCCACTATAAGGCAGATCGTTCTAAATTTGCGCACATTCGGGTACAGAATAAATATAAATATATACTCCGATTTTTTTTATCTATTGATTTGCAGACTCTACAATTTCTTCTCAAGTAAATTGTACTAACACGAGTCAAAATTGATACCATCGCGAACGTGATGTTTATGTACTGTCAGCAAATATGATTCATGAAAGGCGAAAAATGAATTATGAGTGGTGTAGAAAATAGTTCTTGTACTTGGAATAGTTTTGCTAAGAATGTCTTTACATGACTGAGTTTAGATTTTAGGGCTCCGTATTTAAAGGTTAAAAATGCGACCCTAATACCAAATATAATATAGTTTTACATACAGATCGGCTACTCCCTGCCTCCCACTGAGTAAACTTCCCCATCCCTCCACCGAAGTTGACGTATCTATTGCCATAACAGCACTTGAGACTTGAGAGAGTGTCACTGCGTTGCATTACGTATTACTACTTATGTACTTTGTGCTATTGCTTTGGCTTAATTTGTATTCTGGTTTATGCGCGCGTGTGCTTAGACGAGAGTAGGTTTGAAAAAATGTCCCATGTACATGAGATTGCGTTCTGTTCCTTATTATTTTGTTTCCATAGCTAGTGACCCTAGTATACTCACACACACATTGAAGCTTGATTCAAGCATTCACATAACGTGTATATTAGTTTGGGTGAAAACGAACATTTTTGCTAATACTGAGATTCTGTTGTCAGTCTGTTAGTTTCTCTGTCACCAGGCTTCATCTCATGAACTGTGATAGCGTGTAGCTAGACATTTGAAAACCTCCTTTCAAACCGATTTCTGTAAAAGGTGGCGGTTCTCAAGGCGATTTCATGTTTCTATTCTATACAGTAGAAGCTGAGAAACTTGTATTATGAAACTCGGTATCCGATTCCACCAGGTTTGCCGAATCCCCCCCCCCCCCCCCGCCCCTAAGCGACGCCGCAGAGGTAGCCGTAGGTCTGTTGGGAGTCCTGGGACATCCTTCCGAGCCCGGGCTAAGGTAAGCCCGGGGCTCCCAACCGTAGGCTGTTGGGCGTTACGTGAGGTTTTTTAGTCGGTAAGAGTCCGCCATAGCTTCCATGAGAATTTTACCTCACGTAAAATAAAAAAAGGATCTGGCTTAAACTTTTGATACACTGATAATTAACATCACGCCTGCCTCCCAACATGGTAAACAGAGACTGTGGCATTCCGGCTTCAAATTTGGTACAGTGGTTGATTATGGGGGCTGCTCACCGTCTTTACAGAAGCAGGCCCAAGACGACAGCGTGACGTGATAGTTCCACGCACGCCATAGGCCCCAAGAAGCGCGATAACACCCGAACAACCGCCCAAAGATGCGGGATAGCACCCGAACCCCCGATAGGTGATGCCGCAGTGGTATCCTTCTGACCCTGGAACATCCTTCCGAGGGCTTACCCGGGACTCCCGGCCACAGATTGTTGTAAGGCAATGTGTGGTTTTAACTGGTAGGAGTCCGGCATAGCATGCCGGATTTCCACACGATAAAAAAAGCCGTCCTTCCGAGGGCTTACCCGGGGCGCCCAATCGTAGGCACTAGGTAGAAAAGGTGTGGTTTTTAGTCGGCAGAAGTCCGGCATGGCATCATTGTAGGATTTTCCTCACGTTGAAAAATAAATGGGATAGATTATATCTATTCTGGAATAACTTGTAGTAGGTACATATTTCACGCAGGCGAAGACGCGTGCGTTATCTAGTGAACAAATATTATTATCGAATACTCATTTTTTTGTTTAGCAGCATAAATATATCCTTCCTTAAACCTTTTTGTATTAAACAAGCTCATACAAGTCTCTTTGAATTATAGTAAAATTGAAATCGTAATTAACGTCTTCCTATTCAAATTGTAACTTTAATGCCTTCAAAATAAGGTTGAATGTACATTGAAGGTAGTGTAAAGGTGACCTGCCTGATCCCACAACACGTATTAAGTGTAAAGAACATTATATCTTCGCTCAGGACATCAAAACATAGCGAAATGGTGAAGCACGTGTCGTATTTAATATCAGGTTCTGTACATAGTTGTTCCATTTTTTTATTGCTGAAGTAAATAACTAAATACGCAATCACTTATTGTAGATACAGTCATCCTCAGAAGTAGATTAACAGAATTCTAATATTCGACATAGATCTTTTAATAAATAGTAGGGGCCTGCGGGTAGGGGACGTCAGCATCGGCATCGAGCCCTCGATCAAGTATCTGGGGCTCGTACTCGATGGCCGGTGGAACTTCGGACATCACTTCGAAAGTTTGGTTCCAAAACTGAGGGGGGCATCAGCCGCACTAGCGCAACTGATGCCCAACGTCCGGGGACCCAACGCTCCCTACAGGAGACTGTACCTGGGGATCGTGCGAAGTATGGCCCTATACGGGGCCCCCGTTTGGGCAGAGACCCTGACGGCCATCAATGTGGCTAGATTGCTGAGTCCACAGTGGGCGATGGCTATCAGGGTGATAAGGGGATACCGCACGATCTCAGGTGAGGCGGCATGAAATGAAGAAATAAAAAGCATATTTATGAAGGTATGTGTATTAAAACTTCATGTTTACACATAATGAGTCACAAATTATTTTTAGTTCTCCAAGTACTTTAAATAGTGCTGTTGTATGTGTCTAAGTATGTACTGTTTCCCTACATTTCTATGTTCATACGATCTAGCCCAATCCAGTCCAATTATGAATTACCCTGACTTTTTTATACGTATATCTTGGGTCGTTATGAATAATATATTATTTTTATGAATCAAAATACAATTCCAACAGCCAGAAAAGATGTTAAACAAATTATTAAATTGAAGAAATTATCATATATAATAAACCGTACGCAAAAGCTAGTACCTACATAATAAACTAATACCTAAAGTAAAGGTTCACACATAATACAATTTAAAAGCTCCATTCTCTATTCAAAGATTCATGAAACCTAGCATAAAATCTTTATTACAAACAGTATTCCTCACCTGCGGACCCCTAAACCACGAACCCCTTTACCGAACCAGCAGGGGTCTCACCGGGGCGTCCGACGTGTGTAAAAAATAAATTGGAACCCATCCTAAATTAACGCGGTAAAACGCTCAGCGCCGTGTAATTTTGAATAATGTGCGTCAGACATTTTTGTTTTTATTTTAATTTTAACATGTTTTAAATTAATGTTTAATACACTTGTAAAATATGAGATACTTTTAAAAGGATATTAGATTGTGAGTGTATTGGAAGCGCTTGTTATTACAACAACAAGCGTTCTGGATGGAAGCGATCACTGATAATCATCTTTTTTTGTTTTACATGATGGAAAATCCTACATGGATGCTATGCCGGACTCCTACTGACAACTATCCTACATAACAGCCTACAGTTGGGAGTCGGACGGATGTCCCCAGGACTCAGAACAAATCTACGGCTATCACTGCGTCCTCACCTAGGGGGGTTTGTGCTATACGGCGTCTTTGGGGGGTTGTTCGGATGTTATCCCGCTCCTTGAGGGGGGGGGCGTGCGTCACGCTGTCGTCTAGGGCCTGCTTCTGTAAGGACGGTGAGCAGCCCCCTCACCGTCCTCAGGCCCCGGTCACGGAGACCGATAGTCTTGGGCGAAGACACGTCTGTGGCGATGCCGCCACCGACTGTGGAATTTGGTGTTGGAGAGTTTTCTCCCGCTCCCTCCCCGCCGCCTTTTTCACGAGCATGACCTGCTTACAGAAATAGGCAGCAAAGTCCCAGAAAGAGGCAGCCAAGTCCCACTGCGGCCACACCTGAGGGGGGTTTGGGTGCTATCTCGCGTCTTTGGGAGGTTATTCAGCTGTTATCCCGTTTCTTGGAGGGGCGTGCGTAAATCCCTTACGTCACGCTATCGTCTAGGGCCGGCTTCTGTGAGGCCGGTGAGCAGTCCACTACCGCCCTCACTAACGCAATACTGATTATGACATTGGTGATTTTTTGTGGAATTTTTATTAATTGATGATTCCGTGCATTGGAAGGTACGTGTGAAATTCCCTCAGGGATGCTATGTCGGACTTTTACCTACGAAAACCCTACGGTGTCCTACTACTACTGCCTACCTAGGGTAAACCCTCGGAAGGATGTCCCAGGAGTACGTTATATCGTTGGTCAAGGTTGCCAATAACAAGTCGCTGAAGGCCTCGGCTTGAAAAGTTCAAAATCAATACTTGTGCCTACCTATTTCAACACGGCAAAAGGCTTACAAACTGTTACACTTACATAGGATAAAATGCAAATAGCAATAACGCCTACAGAATTGAGTTCTTCAAAAGGCGTTTTAGAAGGTTCTTGCAGTGCCGAAGGCACGGGTGTTGCAACGTCCATAGGCATCCGGTTTGCTTCCTTCGAGGATAGTATTAAAAAAATCTTATAATCACCTAAGAAGAGTCCCTGTTTGGGGCATCCTCTCAAGGACTTCAATTAAACTAGAAAATCGTATATCAATCAAATCATCCCATGGCATGGCAGTCCACTATTGGACGTAGGCCTCTACTATTTATGTCACAATACACGGTCCTGCGCCTTTCGCATCCAGTCCCAGACTGCCACCTCTTCCAGGTCGTCGGTTCATGTGGCAGATGGACGTCTTCTACGTTTACTGAGACTCGTTTGCTCCATCGGCCGTCGGTTGTTCTGCTGATGTGGCTAGCTCATGGAGTACCGTATCGATGATTTTATAATTAGTTGGTTCATAATCCTTTACCTTTCAATTGAACGATGCAAAACTATGACTTGAATGAATAATGCGATCGTTTATTGTTCAAAATGACACGTTTGGTAAAATTTACTTTCAACCGCTACGGTTCTCAAAGTTTTGTAATTTTAATTTAAGTATTATGTAATTTACAATTCACAGTACATAAATGAATTTTACATTTAGTTTGAAGCCTGAGGGCGAGGAGGTCAGTTACAAAAATGTAGTTCGGGGTGTGACCGTTTGATTTTTATAGCCATCCCCAATTCGGCTAAAAATTTTACACCGATTTGGTTATAGCTAGCCTATTCTCGTCTTTTTTTTTAACGTAAGGGAAAATCTATCATGGATGCTATGCCGGACACCTACCGACTAAAAAACCTCACGTAATGCCCAACAGCCTATGGTTGGGTAAGCCCTTGGAAGGATGTGCCAGGACTCCCAACAGACCTACGGCCACCAGTATGGCCTCGCCCAGGGGGTGGTTTGGGTGCTATCCCGCGTCTTTGGTTTCGGGTGTGATCCCGCTTCGAAGGGGGGGCGTGCGTGAACTTATCACGTCACGCTGCCGTCATGGGCCTGATTCTGTAAGGACGATGAGCAGCCCTCTCGCCGTCCTCAGGTCCCCAGTCATGGAGGCCGATAGTCGGCGGCGCCCAGGCCGCCGACTGCGGAACTCGGATGGGAGAGTTCTCTCCCGTTCCCGCCCCGCCGCCACTTTTGCGAGCATGTCCTGCTCCCAGAAAGAGGCGAGCCTATTCTCGTCTTGTCGTCACACGAGCTTATTGGAGTATTTAATAACAGATATTCCACGTTTCTCAAAACAGTTTATAATGTTCTGTTTAATATTATTGGCAAATAAGAGTATTTAATTCTGCTTCATCCGGATATAATTATAATTAAGTAAACTATTCAAATAAAATCCAAATAATCAGCATCATTGGGAGAGACTTGGGGTATCCTTCCGAGGGCTTACCCGGGGTTCCTTACCGTAGACTGTTAGGTAGGACACGTGTGGTTTTTAATCGGTAGGGTTCCGGCACAGCATTCATGTAGGACTTCCTTTCGTTGAAAAAGATAATCCTACTAATATTATAAATGTGAAAGTTTGTGAAGATGTTTGGATGTTTGACTGTTTGGATTTTTGGATGTTTGGATGTTTGAATATTTGAATGTTTGTTACTCAATCACGCTCTAACGGCTAAACGGGTTGGGCTGAAATTTGGTATAGAGATAGCTTATAGTCTGGAATAACACATAGGCCACGTTTCATCCCGGGAATATGTTCCCACGGGAAGCGGGGACGGATACCGAATTTCAGGCGGGCGAGGCCACAAGCATCATCTAGTACGCATATAAATCAGCATTAATAAGATCAAAAACCGTTAAGTAGTAAAGAAGATCTAGAGATTGGTAAACAAAGAAAAGTATTTTCCTTCTAAATAATGTTGTAAATCACATAATAGTAAAGTAATCACACAGCTTTTATAAATAAGTGGATGGCAAAATCATTAATTCAATAGAAATATCCCGAGAGAGCGAACAAATTCTACAAAGCTGTACCTCGACATCGAACATTTTTCTTTATTCCCTTTGTTATAAGTTTGTCGGACCCAGAAATACTCCTTGTGTTACTCCGCTTAAAGCTATTGGTGCATTATATTATTTGATTTGGTTCACAATAACATAGGACTTTCTATTTGTAAGAATAGTGCTTTAGGTAATAAGTATGTTTTTAATGGAGATACTGTTGGGTCACAGCTAGTGTCAAATTTGATTATGTACTTACGTGGACTTAAAAAAAGGTGAGTATTTTTTTTAATTCTTGTTTATACCTTCTTACAATTTTTTTTTGTAATTGAAGCCTAAACTACAGCTTACCAGAATGCTATAACCGGTCCCATACACGTACAATAATATTGATCAATATAGCAATAAATTGTCCGTGTATGGGTAATATTGAGGTTTGAACAGACTGTAATCGGACGGAAATAAATATTGATGCAATATTATTGAGTCAATAACATTGTACGTGTATGGGGCCGGTAAATGGAGTCTAGTGCTGTTTTCTTTCATGCAGTAGCTTGAGAACTTCGCCCGAGGCCAAGTAATCATTAAACGGTCTTGCCAACTCAATCATCCTGTCTCTAAAGGTAAGAGTCCGAACCCGACCGCAAGCAGCACTGCGGTCGATGCAATGTCGCAACCGCACCACTGGTCTCCATACATTCTGTATAGATTTAATAAATAAATAAATAAATATTCACGGATATTTCACACAACGCTATCTGAGCCCAAAGTAAGCTAGGAATAACCTGCTTGTGTTATAGGTATCAGACCACGGATATTAATACTTATATACGTTTAAATACATACATATTATACGTAGAAACACCCAGACTCTTGAGACAAACATTTATGGGTCACACAAAGATTTGTCTCCGGTGGGAATCGAACCCACGACCTCCAGCGCCGCAAGCGGTATCACTACCGACTGCGCCACAGAGACAGTCAGTTTGTATTAGAATACATTCTGAACTCGGCAGCAGCGTCGCAACTGCACTCAGCACTGCGCGGCACTGTCACCTTGCCACCGCGACTATACAGTGGCGACAGCAATGCTGCTTGCAGTCGAGTTCGGACACATACTTTAACAAGACTATTTTTACTAATAAAAAGTAAAACATATGCTCTTCCTGAATTATCTTGCCCATAGATTTTAAACTTTGCACATTTTTTTGAAGTGTGGTATTAGCAACAGTTTTGGCAACATCGCGAACAACCAAAACAAACAAATGTTTACAACCTACACATTTTTTTTTGTGGTTTGCTAACTAAGCGTATCGATGAATTCCAAACACGGCATTCTGTGTTTTGCCTTCGCTCTATTCAATAATTATGTGACGTCACATAGCTAATAATCAGTGTTCTATCAAAACTGTTCTAACCTTTAAATTCATAAGGCAGCTGATTCCTGGTGTGAAACATATTTTTGCCCCGAAATCAAATTCATATGCGAAGGGGTTACTAAGGAAATTTATCTAACTAGCTGTTCCCCGCGGCTCCGTCCACTTAATAGCCGGCCATCGCGTAAAATCATTACCCTCTTTTTGCATAGTCGGTTAAAAAGTAGCCTATGTCCTTTCCAGGGACTCAAACTACCTCTATACGAAATTTTATCTAAATCGCTTCAGTAGTTTAGGCGTCACAGCGTAACAGACAGATAGACAGATAGAAAGACAGATAGACATACAGACAGAGTTCCTTTCGCATTTATAATATTCTAGTAGGGAAGTAGGGATAATCGTCTTTATAATCAATAGCTAAATAGAAATGTTGAAAAAAAAAATTTGAGAACCACAGCAATCGACGGATGCCCTCAAATCAAAACACCGGATTTGTTTAGCATTTCTATGTTAAACGTACGCACGTTTCGCGCCGTGCCAGGTCTAATGTCGATGTGAATATTTTATCTGTAATTGGTTTTGTTAAAAATGTGGATAGTGTTTGTGATGGTGACTATCCTGTTCTTTGAATCTAAGGCTATTTCTGGAAAAGGTTGGGATGTGTTTTTTTTTTATTTTATTGACATTTTAAACCTCCGGAGTTTTTACTCCCATCAGTGTTCAAGCCGTGCAATTTCGTTCAATGCAGTGCATATTGATCGTGGGGTTGTCCTACTTAATAGTACCTATTTATTATACCTACTGTTTGTAAATTGTGTGTTACTGCTGGGGCTCGAGCGGGAGAGAACTCTCCCACCCGAGTTCCGCAGTCGGCGGCCTGGGCGCCGCCGACGTGTCTTCGCCGAAGACTATCGGCCTTCATGACCGGGGGCCTGAGGACGGTGAGTGGGCTGCTTACCGTCTTTACAGGAACAGGCTCATGACGGCAGCGTGACGTGAGCTTGGGTGTTACGTGAGGTTTTTGAACCTCTAGATTATTTTGTATCTTTTTTCTACCTTATTAACATCTCTCTTCTGTATTACTATTAAGTATTAATATCCGTGGTCTGATACCCATAACGCAAGCAGGTTATTTCTAGCTTACTTTAGGGTCAGATGGCGTTGTGTGAAATGTCCGTGAATATTTATTTATAAAAAAAACTTTTGACGCTAAGTTATGAAGACCTAAAGGCCGTTATTTTAGTCACAATAGAAATAGACTGACCCAGTTTAATGCTTGTGCTAGATAGGTATATCTATGAGTATGACCATATGACCTTCACAACCAATCGGTAATGTCGAAATTCTGAGACTATGGTTTTTATTTGAGGCAGGTTAGTTTTAGGGTTCCGTAGACCGTACCTAAACATTAAAATACGGGACCCTATTCATGAGACTTGCATCACTGAAATTTTCACAAATGATATATTTCTGTTGCCGCTATAACAAATACTGAAATCAGGAATTACGGAACCCTCCATGCTTGAGTCCAACTCGCATTCTGCCGGTTTTTTTTTTCATAGATAAAGGTCGTGGATTGGAAGGAAAGGAAGGATATTTTTGTACAATATCACACAACATCATCGAGCATAAACTAAACCAACTATGGGATCTGGACAATTGATAGACATACTTACATATTTCTAAATACATACATCTATACTAATATTGTAAAGAAGTAAAGTTTGTGTGTTTGTATATTTGTTAAATTGTAAGGGGTTATCTCGGGATCTACTAAACCAATTTTAAAAATTCTTTCACCAATAGAAAGCTACATTATTGTAGAGTGTCATAGGCTATATAGCATCACGCTACAAAGAATATGAGCGGAGCAATAATAGTAAATGTTTCAAAAACGGGGGAATAGTTATTCCTTTTGAGAGCTTCGTTGCGTGTGCTGCGTAAAAATTTATAGTTATGTAAAAAAAATTGTTTCTCTTAAAAAGTTCTAAAAAAATTGCGCGATAGCTTGTGTCTATCATTAGGTTGGTGCACAATAACCATTTTAATGGCAATCAATTTTTTCTACATTAATGCCACGGGATACCTCTTTCATAAACGAAATTGTTCTTAAAAATAATGCTACGGGAATACACGCGACGAGAAACCTTTCTCTCTCTCTCTCTCTCTCTCTCTCTCACGTAGTATTGAATATTAACGACGAGACGCTACGGGAGTAAACGCAAATCGACGGGAATAGGTAAAACTCTCTCTAAGGGTCCGTTCACACAGACCGGCACGGAGAGGGGAGCAGATTCTTATCACGTTGAAAACCGAGTTTTTATTATTTGAAGTAAGGTTTATTTTTGCATGTGCACTGATTTTGTCATAGAGAATGCTTGAACGCGCTTGGTATGAAATAATAAGAGGAGCTGACCGGCTCCGATCGCGTACTTTTCTCGTTCGCGCAGCCGTTCGGCTCCGATTTCATGCTCTTTCCCGCTCGCGCAGCCGATCGGCTCCAATTGCGTGCTCTTTCCCGCTCGCGCAGCCGATCGGCTCCGATTGCGTGCGCGCCTCTCCACGCCGACCGCCATTTTGATAGCACAATTTAAACAGAACAGTTGTTTGCACTTATACGAAAACATGACTGATGAAAAATTAATATATTTCTTCATCGGAGCTATCTAAAACCATGTTCCGAAAAGCACCCGTTTACACCGAAAACAAAACTTGGAATACTGGTACTGCCTTTGTAGTGAATCGATGCACTCGATGCATCCGACCGGCTCCGAGCGCATCCGCTCTCAGCCGGTCTGTGTGAAATTGTTGGCGGCTCCTCTCCGACCAACTCCGAGCGTATCCGATCCGGTCTGTGTGAAAAGAAAAGTGCGCGCCGATGCTCTCCGAGCCGGTCTGTGTGAACGGACCCTTATGTGGCGCAAACGAAGTTGCGCGGGGCAGGTAGTAAATTATATATAGCAAACACCCAAACTCCGAAACAAACATTACTGTATCACACAAATATTTAGACCGACCCAGGAATCGAACCCAGGGCCTCAGTGCCACCAAGACAGTCATCTATACCAATATTATAAAGAGGAAATTATTATATTGTTTGTTTGTTTGCATCGAAACTACTGGACCGACTTGAAAAAATCACTGTTGGGAAGCTACACTCTTCGCGGTGAACATAGGCTATATTTGATTCCTGTATTCCCACGGGAACGGTAGCTACGCGTATAAAACCGCGTGACGTCGTCTAGTACAAATTCAATTTGTTTATTATTAGACAGGAAATGCCTGAACATTGATTTCAATTTAGCGTTATTAATTACGGATTTTACGCATAATATAGTGTTTATGAATTCAATTCAAATAATCAACAATCAATTGAATTCAAATGCAAATTTACATTATGAATTCAAATTCAAACAAGGTAGTACATTTAGTACCGGTATACGGTTAATTGGTAATTCAATTCATCGTAAATCGTGCCTTATAATAATGAATTATGTGATCATTAACAGTAATAAATTAAACAAATAAATGAATTTAATTTATACATAAATTCTGTATCAAGTTTCTAAACAATGTTGAATTGTATTTATATCAAGTACTAGCGGACGTCACGCGGTTTCACCCGCGTAGTTCCCGTTCCCGTGGGAATACGGGAATAAAATATAGCCTATGTTCACCGCAAAGAGTGTAGCTTTCCAACAGTGAAATAATTTTTCAAATCAGTCCAGTATTTCCGGAGCCTATTCGTTACAAACAAACAAAATAACAAATCTTTCCTCTATATAATAATTATAGTATAGAGTTGCTGTGTTTTTAACCGACTTCGAAGAAAGGAGGAGGTTCTCAATTCGTCTGTATGTTTTTTTTATGTATGTTTACCGATATTTCCGTCAATTATAGACAGATTTCAAAAATTCTTTTTTCTTTAGATAGTGTTTACTTCTGAGATGGTCCCATTCTCGCCATGTCAGGATCTGATGATGGGATCCAGGAGAAATCGAGGGCAACACCGAAAATTGTAGTGACAACTAGTGCGTTTGTTAACTTTACAATTAAGTGCTTTAATGTACTACAATTTAATGAAGGTCTGGAGTCCTGATAGCTAGGGAACAGAATTTTTTAAAGATGATGTATTTCGAATAAATACTCACGCCATTTTCACTACGGGGGAGACAGAGACAACAGCCTGCCATTTGCTTCTGTCTACATATTTCACTAGCTTCCTCTACATTCATTAAACCTGCCCTTTTTGCAATACATCACCAATTTGTTTGGTGTATGTTCTGCGAGGTCGACCTCGGCTTGCCTATCCACTTACGCCTTCCATACTTGGTGTGTCATACGCTCATGTGTTTTGAAATTGTGAGTAAAGAAGGATATTTAGCCATTTAGCCACTGAAGCGCGAAAGAGTAACTCTTTCACGCTTCAATGGCTAAATGGATATGGCTGAAATTTTGTGTAGGGTTGTCATTTTTTTTAACGTGAGTGAAAATCCATCATGGATGCTATGCCGGACTGCTACCGACTAAAAAACCTCACGTAACGTCCAACAGCCTATGGTTGTGAACTCCGGGTAAGCCCTCGGAAGGATGTCCCAGGACTCCCAACAGACCCACGGCTACCACTACGGCCTCGCCCGAAGGCGGTTCGGATGCTATCCCGCGTCTTTGGGGGGTTTTCGGGTGTGATCCCGCTTATATTGGGGGGCGTGCGGAATCTCTTGCGTCACGCTGACGTCAAGAGCCTGCTGCTGTAAGGACGGTAACCATCCTCAGGCCCTCGGTTAGCCTATAGTCTGGATTTAATACCTATGTCGGGACGGGAACAAAATTCCACGTGGAAGCTGCACGCAACATCTAACATTTCATAATACAAGCTCAGTGTAGTGGGAAGTTAAATGGCTTTGTGGGAATAAAGACAAACACAATCGGCCTTGAGATTCTGTTACACTGCGTCTGTGAAAATACTACTTTCTCATACAAGTGTTTATAATTATATTGTTTAAATGAAAGCAGACTGATTGTTAAACAAATTCCTCTATGGTTTTTTTTGATGGAGTCTATCTTAACGAGATACATAGTTATTTATAGTTATCTATCAAATCTTTAACCCTAGTATTATGGAATAGTATCCAAACAACTAAAAAAAGACTACTTGTCAGCAAATAGGTTCTGGGTTCCAGGTTTTCACGGGCTATTTGGCGTGGGGTATTGTGGTATGGCTATTGCCAACCCAGTTCCTCCAGGAAGTCTAGCAGACTCTTCACGTTGCCGACGACTTCCTGAAGCGACCTCGGTATACCGAAGTGTCTGGCCCTGTATCTTATCAGTTTCGGGTATTCAATAAGAATGAGACTGGCAGTTTCGTCAGTCTCTATACAGGCTCTGCAAAGAGGGATGTCTGTGACACCTAAAGTAAAGAGATATTTGTTAAGTGACCGCAACTTTAACTGTTATCATACTTATCTTGGTCCTATTTAGCTGCAGAATTTTGGAGAGAATCTGGTGTTGATTGTCGGCAGTGCCTCTCTAGCCTAGGCCATGTTTGATAGAAATTACTTAACATAAACACGAAAACAGTTTGAGAAAATATAACTTGTAGAAGTGAAAATACAGAAAAAAAAGGAAGTCGCCTGCAGACAGAAAATTCTTCATGTTTCGGCAATGCCTTTAAGTGTCATTTCGACCACTCCAAGCGTATACTTTTTATACAAGTGGATATCCTCATGGATGCTTTACCGGACTTTTACAGACTAAGACCACACGGTGCTCTACCATCTGTCTACCGCCAGGAGACCCGGGTATAACTCTTAGCCTGACGGAATTTCGGACTTTAATGTAAAGTTTTATTCACAAAACTTTCTTTTCCATTGTAATCATGCCATCAGACTCGTGGACGCGCAGATGTGTTAAAGTCGCATGGGTTTAAGGTGCTTCTCCCAGTAGAGCCGAACCTTTCAGTTGAATAGTCACTTATTTGGTTGACTATTAGAGGTCGAAGATGTCACGCCGCTTTTTTAATCGACGAATTGATTCCGGGATGATCAGCTGATCCTCAATTTCATTTGAGGGCCTTTGTAGTCGTGACATGTACGTTGCCGAGTTTCTAGCCAGTTCTTTTCAAGCGGTTTGCGTTCTGAACTGGTGGTACTAACTTTGATTTGTATTCATGGACGTGTCGCAAGTGCCTATGTATTAGGATTATCTATAGATATAATGAAATGATAGAAAAGTCAAAACTTTACATAAGAAATATTAAAAAAAAATACTCGATGGGTGTTCAACATAAGATACCGAAGCCGAAATTATAGTAAGAATTTTTTTTTTAAGTTTGTCTGTTTGCTTTGCTTTGTCCGGAAGGATCTCGAAAAGTACTCAATAGATTTGATTCAAATTTTGCACAAATATTCACTAGGGGTACGGTCTTCAAATAGGCTATATATTATCACGCAACATATCCTAGGGACTAAGTAGAGACCAGTCAAACTTGCATTATAACATAATTTTCACGCGTCGAAGTCGAAAATGTTTTTCGAGTTTTAGTTTACGATCTAGTCCTTCCAAACCTAACCCCCTTTTTATATGGCAATCAATTACTTCCTTTACCATTGGTCGGTTCTCATGAATCTCACTAATTTTATTCACAAAATATTTTTTTGAAAATTAGCCTACCTGATTATTTTTCACAGCCATCAATGCGGTTGAACGACAACAGGCGTCATCTGAATAACTTTCATTTTTGGTAAAGGAAATGATTAATAACTTATCCTGTGCACGTTCTAAACAAATATTTTGTTTATTAATTACATCATCAATGTCTATGTTAGTTTGTTTAGCACTTGGTAACAATGGCTGATTTGAAATGTATTATGTCATGTTTAGTAATATAAAGGTACGTTAGGAAAGTCTTTTGAGTTTTAGTTCATTGTTACTTAGATTTTAGTGAGAAGATCTACTCTTCTTCTGAGCTAAGAGAATATTTCTCTTTTATTCAGTGAAAGTGCTAGAAATAACCTAATAGTTACAAAGTGCCAGTTTTCGTCAAGTAGTGTAATAAATTTTACAGATATTTTTTCTAGTTTTTCGTGATCATGATTATAGATCCGTTGATTAAGTTTATAGTTTTATGTAAGTGATACTGAATAACCAATCAAATTTTAAAATAATTATTGTGTATGATTGTCTTGGTGGGCCAATGGTAGTATACCTCCGACTGCCGTTGCTGAGGTGTCAGGTTTGATTTCCAGATAGGACCCAATTTTTGAATTTGTTATTGTTATTTGAAAAAATCCTCTACGATCTTTTGAAGAACCTCAGATACTAATAAAATATCAAATCAATCAATCAAATTGGCCTATAGCGGTCCTCTGCTGGACGTAGGCTTCTCCCAAATTACGCCACAACACACGGTCCTGCGCCTTCCGCATCCAGTCAGTCCCTGCGACCTTTTTCAGGTTATCGGTCCATCTGGCGGGGGGTCCTCTGGAATAAATATAGCATTTAAAAATCCATGTGACTTTGTTCCTGTGCCTACTTGAAATATTTGTACGGATCCCTCGGTGAGCGAGTCTGACTCGCTTTTATCCGAGAATCGTCCATTCATAGTAAATGGAAAGACTGACCTTGAAATACAGCAAATATAAATGAGTTTTAAATTGTTTCAGCCTTTCTGTGTCGAGATCCAGACACCGGCAAACTTCACACAGTCAACTCCACGTGGCCATCCACAACATTTTGTGGCAACTATCACTGCAAACTTCGGAAAAAAAATGTAACTGAACAAGAATTGGAACCTTTAAGGCAAATCAATTTGACAAATAATGACATACAACCAAAATTATATCTTCTACTTAATGAAGATACTTTAATACAAAAACATAAAAACGTGGAATCAATAAGTTCAAACAAAATTGAAAATCCTAATGCTATAAAAGTCAATCTTGAAAAGACTGGACTTATAAAATCAATAGATGGTGATAGATATTTAACAGATAATGAGATCAAAACTATTTCATCAGTATTACATACAGTGAAAAAAAGTGATTTAGAAGCTATAGTAGAAATATATCAGTTGGCCCAAAATATATATGATGAAATTGATAAAACAAACCCAGAAACATTGATTAAAGACACTGGTAATGATCTAAATAAAATTATTTCTGCAGAAGCCAAACAAGATACTCGACAGTCTAAGTTACTGAATACTGTTAATACGAAACGAGTTTCATACTTCTATGATCCAATAACTAGTAGCAAACATCTATCTCATTTTAAAGAACTGCCAATAACTGTAGTGAAAGTAAAACCTGAGGTAAATATTTTACGTACGGAACCAGTAAAGCTTACAACAATATCAAAGCCTCTGAAACTGTCAGTCGCTCCAACGAAGGCTGTCAACTACTTTGATGGACCTCTAACCACAAGAGATTTTGGTAGATTACCGTACTATTTTCCCTTGTCATCGTTTCAACGTGTAGCATCGTATTTACATAAACCTTTAGTAATTACGAATACACCATATCCACGCCAAGTAACGACTACAACGATTGCTAAAACGCAAACGACTAAAACACCGATCGCAACTCATCAAAAAGATTTAAAATCACCATTATACTTGCCGTATCCCTTCTTCAATGTGCCTCATAATTACAATTGGACATCTCCTCAAACTAAGTTCCATAGCAAGAACTATGTAGATCGATACGAAATGAGTTTAGACAGCAATAAACGAAAAAGCAATGCTATTTTAATCAATCCAGATATACAAAACATACAAGAACTACGTCTAAAATCAGTTGAGAAACAAGAAAGGAGTTTACCAAAAATGTTAGCACTTGACAAGAACAGTAAAGAAGAAAAACCAGTTCACGATTGGCAAACAAATCCGATATCTAAAACGATTTTGGAAGAAGTGAGAGCGCATATTGATAAGACAAAGTTTCGAAAAGCTTTATCTTTGAGGAAGAAGGTAAAACTAGACAGAGTTGCAAAAGTAATCAAGATGGATGAGTTTAATACAAGACGCAAGAGGAGTCCCAACGTAAAGAATGAGATGAAAGAGTTAGAATTGTACGAAGTTTATTTAGATAGAACGATGTAAGTAAATTTATTTTCTAATAGTTTTAGCATATACTAGAAAATGTAGATAAGTCCTTTCAAGATTGCGAAGCCTCACTCCTGCTAATGTGATGGCTAACAGAAGCTCTACCGGAGGGCGGAGGGGTATTAGAAATCACAGTAAAAGCAATAATTGTACAAAGCAACAAATAGACGGCATACATGATAGAAAGTAGCTTAGTACTTAGTATCTTAGTACCTTCCCTAATAGTGGAGTTGGAGATCGGCCTTATAGGCTGTTCGCCGCGGCTTCGAGAAGTCGTAATGGCATAAAATCATAACCCTCCTTTTACGAAGTCGGTTAAAAAGTAGCCGATGTCCATCTCAGGGCCTCGAAATATCCCTAAGTATACCAAATTTCATCTCAATCGCTCCAGCCGTTTAGGCGTGAAAGCGTAACAGACGGACAGACAGACAGAGTTACTTTTGCATTTATAATATTAGTAGGGATGGATGTATGCGACACTAGAGATTTTCCATTATAGAAAATTCGTTTGAATTTATGTGTTTAATGATTTAGTATACCATGTTTGGTACAATACAACGGGGATATGTAAATATTATTTTCCGCTATACTTAATAGCTTTATGAGAGTAAAACTTATTAAAATGTAGTAAAAAAAAGGTTGTATCCAAAAGCCATTAACTTGGGCTCATTTGAAAAATAACCTACCACATTTTATCCAAAAAAAATACATTCCTCGACAATTTCAAACCAACCTAACACCTTAGGTAAGAAATTTGACAAATTACTTAAAAAACAATGTCACAGGAATTCCGGCCCTTGTTAAAACATCCCTTTCTCGGTGGTACCCGTTTTATCAAACGGGGTGAGCTATTTATCTTTGGTTTAACGTACTTTGCCATAGCTAGGGTGAATTTGTCAATTAAATAATGAGGTGAATGTAACAATTTACGATCACATCATGTAATTGCATAAATTTGGTACTTAAGTCAGTGTTAAACTATTATTTTTAATTTAAATTGCGGTTTAAAATTGTAGTTTATGTACATAAAATGTCGACGTCTGTATTTTTTCAAAAATGTAGGCAAAAGTGTATCATTATAACTTTGTCTCACATCATGATATTTAATTGGCTTTTTTAAATAGAACATGTTACCGAAAGCCTAAATTTAATGCCCAGAAATTTAATACGAACGAACATTTACAATCCGTAGAATGGCCTATTTTATTAACGGTTGAATTCTGACCATACATTATGAAATAATGTATACTAACACAATGCACATAATACTATTTTCATCACTGTGCCAATGCGCAATGTCGTTGAACACTTATTTCAACTCAATTAAAACTTTAGTCTAGTTTAAAACACTTAAACATAGCCCAGTCATCGTTTGTGTGCCAAAAACAATAACATTTAAATTAAACCAAGTCATAAAATTAAGTTAAATTGAAATCATTTCAACAATGTAACTTTTATTGTCAGTTGCAGCGGAATTGGTGCTGTGCCAACAATTGGTTTGTTCACCCTACAGGGAATAAGCCGGTTGTTATTTTTTATTCCCTCGTGCGTTTGAAATGGGTTATAGATAGCGTTGTAAAACACCTCAATTTATACTCTTTTTTGGTCACAGATGTAGATTAGAGATGATGTAATGGCAGACCAATCTCGTATGATGGTAAGGGGTTATCGCAGTCAATAACAGCTTGCAATATTAGAAGTGTTATTCGTCCCTTGTGAGTAGTTTTATAGACACAAGTAGATGTCCCTTGCCATCACAAGAAGTTTTATTAGAGGACTAGTTATTGCATACGGCTTTGATCGCTGCAATCTGTTTTTATATCAATGTTCTAAACCATGATTTATCTTGGGTGGTATGCAAATAGTTGAAAATGTATAATGTGCACTGTGTATAATCTGATCAATTTGTATGCATGTACGTGTAATATTCACGTCCGTTTATTTTAGTTTTGTGATTTTAGCCTAATTTTATGAAACTTCGATGATCCGGTGGTCGCTGCTATAGGAATTAAATGCAAATTGTGTTTTGAGGGTACAGCTGACCCAAGAACTCAGTGCAAAGGGGATAGCTGCTACCCTGAAACTTCCCTTCGAGGGCTTACCCGGGACTCCCCCTCCTCCCCCCCCCCCCCTCCCGTAGGCAGTGGTAGAGCACCGTGTGTTTTTTAGTTTTTTATTCGAAAGGAGTCCGGCATAGCATCCATAAAGATTTCCATACGCAAAAAAAAATACACAAAGGAGTATGGTTGCTTCGTGAGGTCCATTACTCAGAGCTTTTTTTTGCTAATTACGTAAAACGGATTGTCATTTTTAATAACTTAGGATGTTGTAATATTTTTTACTTTTTACAGATGCCAGTCAAACGACACGGTCCCCGGATTCTTCAAATACGGCAACCTAAGCCAACCATTTCCCCAATGCTGCCCCCAAAGAATAGCTAACTAATCTATTAGCAATGATAGGTTTAGTGTTATTGTAAATAGTTGCTGATTATTTTATATGAAGAAAAAATCTTTTTGACATTTTGCGTAGCTGTCCATTGCAGAAAACTGTGACAACTCAAATATTTATAAAAAAAATACTGGTTTCTTTTTTTAAATAAAGGCTAATAAAACTATGTGCAATATTGTTTGAATATTGTAATGCATGCGTGGTTCACTGGTTCCTATGGATCCTTTTTTTTTAAAAGGCAACGAGTGCGTGAAGTAACTTATCACTTCTGCCAACTCTCTCGAGTACATAGCTATAATATGTATTTGATATTCTATCTATATTTATTGAAGTCACTGAAGTGGATCACTAAATTAGCAATATGAAATTTAGAACTACATTTTGACACTTTTTTCTAGAATCTAGATGTAATTTTCTTATATACAGAATGAATTTTTCAAAAGCGTTTGGATGGCCAAATCCGAAACTATAAGGAATAGCGAAAAATGCACAAAGGAGTCACGATCCCGATTTTGAAGAAACTTAAAACCTAATCATTGGATTTTTGAAAAACCAACAATCCTAGCTGGGAATCGAACCCATTGATTTTCAAATAAAACACACCCTATATTAGTACACCATACGATAGTGTTGCTATTAAGGATCATATTCTGGGAAGTAATTACATATGGCAAACTAAAGGAAAGTGCTCATCTTTACCAAAATACAATTTACTTTTCTTACGTACACTGATTAGTTGTTTAAAAATGTAGACCATTGTTTTCAACACATAGCTGAATTCGAGACCTCAAGGATCGTACTGTATTCAATATTATTGATTCCGTTTAGAATATTCTCCAAAGAATCATTCTGAACATAATTTAAAACACGGAATAGTTACGATCTATTCTGGGATTTCAAACGAAACAAATTTATGATACAAAATTTAGGTACATAAAATATGAATTCTATTAAGATTCTAAACTTTCCTTAAATTTGCCGTATATCATTACTTCGCAGAATTTGATACTTATCAGCGACAGTATCGTATGGTGTAATAATAAAGGGTGTCTTTTTTTTTCAAAATCAATGGGTTCGATTCCCAGCTAGGATTATTGGTTTTTCAAAAATCTAATGATAAGGTTTTAAGTTTTATCAAAATCGGGCTCGTGACTCCTTTGAGCATTTTTAGCTATTCCTTATAGTTTCGGATTTGGCCATCCAAGCCCTTCTCAAAAATTCACCTGCATATGTATTATATTTTTTATTAAAGCTATTTAAGTGGAATTAAAAATAAAAACATTAGAGAAATTATGTATTTCTTCCGATGAAACGTTTTTCGAATAATAACGGTTGTGTACAATGGTGAATATTTGTGACAAGTATCCCTAATCGGAATATTATGATTAAACACATGAAAATTTGGAGTAATTTCATTAATTACGATCATAAAGCGTCATTTTTTTTATTAATAAATTATTTCATGAAAAATGTTATTTTTCTCTTCATCCCAAAATTCTAATAATTTTTTTGAGATATATCTTCCTTCAAAATCATTATCACCCCATCAGTGTCATGAAAATATTAATAATATATACTTTACTAGCTGATGCCCGCAGCTTCGCCCGCGTAAAATTTGTTCCCGCGGGAAGTTATTCCCGGGATAAAAGGTAACCTATGTGTTATTCCAGACTATAATGTATCTCTGTACCAAATTTCAGCCCGATCCGTTCAGCGGTTTGAGCGTGAAAGAGTAACAAACATCCACACTCACAAACTTTCGCATTTATAATATTAGTAAGATTTTAAGGCCTATGTTCAACAAAGTAAAGTACCAAGTACCTACTTGACTGTGGACATTTGGGCTTTTGGCCTTTTGGACTTTTGGACTTTTGGACTTTTGGGACTTTTGGGACTAATGGGACTTTTGGGACTTTTGCGACTTTGGGACTTTTGGGACGTTTGGACTTTTGGACTTGACAAAAAAAAGCAGGATCAAAAGTCCAAAAGTCCAAAGTCCAAAAGTCTTTTGGGACTTTTCGGTCTTTTGGGACTTTTGGGTCTTTTGGGAAATTTGGGACTTTTGGGACTTTTGGGACTTTTGGGAATTTGCGACTTTTGGGACTTTTGGACTTTTGGACTTGCCAAAAAAGCAGGATCAAAAGTCCGAAAGTCCAAAGTCCAAAGTCCAAAAGGCCAAAAGTTCAAAAGTCTAAAACTTTTGGACTTGCCAATAAAAAGCAGGATCAAAAGTCCAAAAGTCCAAAGTCCAAAGTCCAAAGTCCAAAGTCCAAAAGTCCAAAGTAAAAAGTCCAAAGTCCAAAAGTCCAAAAAACCATCGTCCAAAAGTCCAAAAGTGCAAAAGCCCAAAAGGCCAAAAGTCCAAAAGTACGAAAGTCTAAAAGTCCTAAAGTCCAAAAGGCCAAAGTCCAAAAGTCCAAAAGTCCAAAAGTCCCAAAGGCCAAAGTCCAAAAGGCCAAAATTCTACTCCACCTAACCTCACCCCACCCCACCTCACACCAATTCACCTCACCACACCCCACTTCACTTCACCCCACCCTACACACCTCAGCCCACCCCACTTCACCCTACTTCACTTCATATACATAGGTACACGTTATGCAAACGCTCACGTGTACACGTTGGTATATGAAGTGCGAGATACACGAACCTGGCCGAGCGTGGCCGAAGGCAGCCGAGAGTGTGATTTATTTTCGTGACACAATTTCTGGATTCGGTCTCCACGCAAGGCCCGCGATAGAAGCTATGCAATAGCTTAAAATTCTGACACGCCGGTGTTTGTATGTAAATTGTTTATACTGAGGAAAATTCTATACTGAGGAATAGCTTTAACCATTAAGCTCTATTTTGATTAAGCAAACAGGGCAGATTCACACGCTACTTGATGCGTATGATTAATAAATACCTCTTATTTCATAGACCTTGTGTGACGTAAACAAAGTGGCGAGGGTCAGCTAGTTAAAAGATAAAACAATAGGTTTCTTCTTATCTACTTAAAAACTATTTTTACAAATTTTATGGTAATAATAGACATTCTTTGAAATGTGCATTTATGGTATTGTTGTGACTTTTATGACACGTTTAAAGTACATAGGTATGGGATAGATGGCGCTTGCGGCTACGTCAGCGTGAAATTTTCTTCCGGCTTCCCATGGGAACGTACTCCCGGGATAAAAAGTAGCCTATATGTTATTCCAGACTATAATGTATCTCTGTACCAAATTTCAGCCCCATCCGTTCAGCCGTTTGAGCGTGAAAGAGTAACAAACATCCACACTCACAAACTTTCGCATTTATAATATTAGTAAGATTGTACACCATAAATCACAAAATATCGGCGCGCACACTCAAATGACTTTGTAGGTCGAGTTTTACTTCAATTTGAATAGAATGTTCTGAAAAATCGGCCTACAAAAGTATATCTTATAATTTGACATAACATACCTACACCATAATAAAGCACAAAAGCTCACTTTGATCGTATATTATAAACTTTCCGTTCAAAACATTCCACGTAAGGTATTTTATTGTGACTGCAACATGTGCGGCCGGATTGATTTATAGAGTATCATTTTTTGTTGAATTAGGAGTTATCTTACTTTCTGGGGTTAATTGGAGCTTACTAATGTGTTTTTAACAAATTTATCTTGGTTGTTTTATAAACAAACTTATTTTTATTTTAAGTGCAGTGGGCTCAGTTGTATAACCGGTGAATTAATTATAAAAGTATGTAATCAATTCAATGTTGTATTTTAGTAAAAAATACAACGACGTATTATAATATAGACACGTCATGTACGAACATCACGGCTTTCAAAAATGGCAATTATTTTTTATATTCAAAAATAGAATTTCTATGAAATTGTGAAGTATGTGCCTATGTGTGGGTAGATGCACATACCATTATTTACTTTTAGTAGTATGTTCGGTGTCGCGCAGTCTGCGAATATACGTCTAGTTAACCAGTTGCTGTATTATTGTTACCCAAGTACTCAGATATTTATCAGTGGCGACGAGCAAAAAACGAACTGTGTCGCGTGTGTTAAGTGAACTTAAAATTAATTTTATTACACGTTACACGTATTACGTGTGTGGATTGTTAACCATGTCGATCGGTAAAATTGCGGAGTTCAAAGTGCAAAGTGACGATTGGCCTTTGTATATAGAACGGTTAGAACAGTACTTCTTAGTTAATAAAATACCGAAAGAATTACAAGTGCCGACTTTGATTACCGTTATGGGGGCAGAGTGTTATGAGTTAGTGGTCAATTTGTGTACACCGACGAAACCTAAAAATAAAACATTTGACGAAATTACCGACATTGTGCAAAAACCTACGAATAATGTATACTAGCAAAAACATTTAAAACCGAAACCGAGTGAATTAGCGGAGCGGTATAAGTTCAGACACCGGCAACAAAAAGATGGTGAAACAATATCCGAGTACACGGCGGTATTAAAGAAAATGTCGAAAACTTGTGAGTTCGGGCCGTGGCTTGAGGAAAGTTTGCGTGATCAGCTGGTTTGTGGCATTAGTAACGAGACAATACGGCAGCGGTTATTCGCCGAAAGTGACCTAGATTTCGGCAAGGCGTATAAGTTGGCAGTTAGTATGGAGGCTGCCGAGAAAGATGCGGCTGCAGTGGAAGGGCACGTAGGGCCTAAAGCGGGCCCGGAGCCGGCGTCGGTGGTGTGCCAGGCGATGAGCGCGGCTGGCGCTCGACACCGGGGCGCTCTACGCACAGCGCACGGTCTGAGCGGAGCGGTGCAGGCGGGCGACTCGCGCGGCACGAGGCGGCGCGCGGGCCCCGCACAGACCGGGCGCGCGGGCTCGCTGCTGGCTGAGCAGGCTCAGCGGCAGTGCCAGGTATGCGGCGGGCGGCATGACGGTGCTACGTGCAAATTCAAGCGGTACGTGTGCCGCGTTTGCAACCGGCAGGGGCACTTGCAGCGGGTGTGCTCGAATTCGGCGGGTCAGCTCAGCGTGAACGTCTTACATGAAGAAGAAAGTTTAAGTGACAGCTCAGATAGTGAAGAGGTAACTTTTGTGAATATTTGTAGATTATCCGCGGCTCAGTGTAAGCCCGTATATATATATAATTAAATGTAGACGGCAAATATTTAAAAATGGAATGTGACACGGGTAGTGCAGTGTCTTGTATCAGCTGGGACTGCTACAATAAGTGGTTTAGGCCAGGGGTCGGCAAGGCGCGGCTCGCGAGCCGCATGCGGCTCTTTGGGTGTAGACCTGCGGCTCTTTAGTTGCATACATAATTATCATATTATTCATTTTCAAGAACATTATCACCCTTTCATTTTCAAAAATACCACAAAAGTCTTACTAGTAGTTAAACAAGCAAACTCGCCTGCGCTTGAAAGCGTTATATGGAGCACCATTTTCTTTCTAATAGAACTCTGCTGCGATGTCCGCAGCGGGCCATAGCCCAGAGAATATAATATCATAAGAGACGGCATGTCTAATTCTGACAGTCCGTCACGGAACCTAGAGGCCGCAGTTCTGGCAGAAATCTACCGGCCCAATGCTTTGGTGCGTCAAAATGGCAAACAACCATCTTCGGAAGAGATTGAAAGCTGGCGTGTTAGACCGCGCAATGATCTCATTCATAAATGGCGCACCAGGCTAGAGCTCAGCGGTAAGCACTCAATGCTTACCGCCGAGCTCGTCTCTGCCATCTTTTTTATTTTGAGGCCCTGGGTAGAAAAGCGGCACTGACATACCTACCACCTCACACAGCTCCTCACGGGGCACGGATATTTTAGTAAATACCTGCATGATGTGGTAGGCATTGAGCCTGAGGCAACGTACCCACTGCGAGGACGGCGCCGTGGATAAAGCGCTGCACACCCTCGCTTTTTGTACGGAGTGGAGTGGCGAGCGTACCGCTCTAAGAGTCCTAAATTGGCCCGGTCGCGTCGCTGTCTATTATAGTTGACGCTATGTTAGACAGCGAAGAAAATTGGTTTGGCTGTTGTTTTGACGTCAACGGCAATGCGAAAAGCGCTGCGGGTGCCAGATCAGGGTGGCCTAACACTTCCAGTATGCCTACCTCGCACGTGGCCGACGATGGAAGCTTTATGACAGCCGTGAGACTGACTAAGACGCACCTCTCGTGTTCAGGCGTCGCGGCAGTGAAGTTTCGGTGGGTAATATTTAGACCCCCAGAGTCGAGACTGTTGCAGGTCGCTGTTGTACGCTTGCCTTCCCTGTGACCCAACAATAGTGACAAGAAGCAATATCCCAGGGTTTTAGTGGGAGAACCCCACATAATCACTGTTTTTTTTTTATACTATTTAGGTGGCAGACAAGCTTACGGCCCACCGGAAGGTTGGTAACCGTAGCCTATAGACGTTTGCAACACCAGAGGCGCTGCCGACCCGGGCGCAGGTTGTGACGACCCACAGTTGAAATTTTTCAAGCCGCCCGTAAGGCCTTCAACTTGGCTTAACGACTGTCATTTTACTGACAACCGGGACCAACGGCTTATCGTGCCTTCCGAAGCACGGAAACGCTCGTAAATAAATGTCACAAAGTGGTCCACGTGGTGGTCACCGATCCATATTCGGCCATAGTAAATGTTGCTTACTGCAGTGATCGTTTACAAAACACTGAGTCCGCGGGGCCACGAGCGCTTCATTCATTGGAAATTCTCCAAAACCACCCTGTGACTTACCATCTGCCTATGGCCGTAAGTCCTGGAGACGCCCTTCGAAGAATGTTCTTAGAGCTTCCGACAGACTTGGTTTGTCTCTATAGCAGACTTTCCCCGCAGTCTAGTCTATCCCACTTCTTACGGGGGGGGGGGGGGGGGATCAAGAAAGATTTTGTGGCTCTTTAAAAATGTTGTAATTTAAAATCGACATTTTTGGCTCTTCCGACTCAAAAGGTTGCCGACCCCTGGTTTAGGCGGCTAAGGCTTGAGCCCTGTGAGTTGAATCTTAGGTATTATACGGGCGAATGTATAATACCTATGGGCGTTATACGGCCGATGGTGAAATATAAAAATGTGGGTAAACGGTTGGAATTATTTGTTATAAAAAATGGTAAAACTATTCTTTTGGGGCGACAATGGATGGCCGAATTAAAATTACAATTACCGGTAGTGAATTATGATGTTAATAATGTTAATATTTTTAAGAATAACGTATTCGATGTAACTGCTTTCAGTTCCAAATACTGTGAGGTGTTCGCGGAGAGCCTGGGTCGGTCCACGGGCGGCGCGGTGAGCATCCACGTGCGCGAGGGGGCGCGGCCGGTGTTCCTGCGCGCGCGCCCGCTGGCGTACGCGCTGCGCGGGCCGGTGGAGCGCGCGCTGGCTCAGCTGCAGCACGACGGCATACTCTCTCCGGTGGAGCGCTCCGACTGGGCCACACCGATAGTACCGGTCGTCAAAAAGGACGGTAACATTAGGATTTGTGCTGATTTTAAACTTACCTTAAATAAAGTCGTAGAGGTTGACCGTTATCCCTTACCTAGGGTCGAGGATTTGCTGCTCCGATTGAAAGGTGGGGAACGTTTTAGTAAAATTGACCTGTCGCAGGCGTACGCTCAATTTGAACTTGATGAGACTAGAAAGTATACTGTGATTAATACTCACAAAGGTTTATTCCGCTATAATAGACTTGTTTATGGATTGTCTTCCAGTCCTGGAATCTTCCAAAGACATCTAGAACAGCTGTTTTCAGATTTACCTAATGTAGGCGTCTTCCTGGACGACATTATTATTACGGGATCCACGGCGGAGACTCATATTCAAAATTTATGTGAAGTATTTGATCGTTTAAAGCAGTATGGCCTGCGACTGCGAGTAAAGAAAGAGAAGTGTGTGTTCTTCGCCGAGTCAGTAAATTACCTAGGCCACACCATCAGTAAGGATGGAGTACGAACTTGTCCTGATAAGGTGAAGGCCATAAGACACCAGCCCCAACGAATGTATCAGAGCTGAGGGCATTTATAGGTATGGTGATGTATTACGCTAAATTTATAAAAAATGTCAGTACGATTCTGGCACCTATGTACAACTTACTAAAGTCAGGCGTACCATATAGTTGGAATAAAAAGTGTCAGGAAGCATTCGAGGAAGTTAAACGTGGTTTAACGTGCAGTGAAGTACTGACACATTATTCACCAGAGTTGCCATTAGTGCTGACAACTGACGCCAGCAGCGTCGGTATCGGTGCGGTCATTTCACACGTGACCCCGGCGGGCGAGCGGCCCGTGGCCTACGCGTCGCGCTCGCTCACTCAGGCCGAGCGGGCTTGCTCGCAGATAGATCGGGAGGCGCTAGCTATTGTGTTTGGAGTACGTAAGTTCCACCAATATCTTTATGGTCGTAAGTTTATTTTAAGAACAGATCACAAGCCGTTGACTTACATTCTGGGAGATAAAGTGGGCATTCCGGTGATGGCGGCGTCCAGACTGCAAAGGTGGGCGGTTCTATTATCCGGGTACACCTGCGACATAGAATATGTGAAATCTAGTCTGAACTGTGCCGATGCCTTGTCACGCTTGCCGTGTAAGGAAAGTAAGGAGACGGGGATTAAAGAAAGTACTTACGTGAACTTCGTAGAAATTTTTTTACCTGTGACGAGTGAGGACGTCAGTAAAGCGACTGCGGGAGATAGGATTTTAAGTAGGGTTTTAGCATATATTCAATCTGGTTGGCCGCCTACTTCCAGCAGTGACCAGATGCAACCATACTTTCTGAGGCGTCACGAATTGTATACCGAACGTGGTTGCGTAATGTGGGGTTATCGCATGGTTGTACCGGACACGCTACGTAGTAGTGTATTGAAGCAATTACACAGCAGCCACATGGGAATTGTAAAGACAAAGAGTCTAGCGCGTAGCTATGTATGGTGGCCTAATATAGATACAGCTGTGGAAGATCTTTGTAAGGAGTGTGAGACTTGTGCGGCAGAGGCGGATGCGCCGCAAAAGGCCCCTATCCAGCCATGGCCGTATCACGCACGCCCCTGGACCAGACTGCACATCGATTTCCTGGGCCCCTACAAAGGTGCAACTTTTTTAGTACTCATTGATTCGACATCGAAATGGTTGGAGATCTTTGAGATGTCGCGCACGAATGCCTCGAACGTTATTAAAACGTTGAGAGCTACCTTCGCTAGATTCGGGTTGCCACAGGAGTTAGTTTCAGATCAGGGTCCACCATTCACTAGTCTAGAGTTTAAGTCATTCTTGAAAATGAATGGCATCAAACAGTTGTTTTCACCAGTGTATCACCCTTCTTCGAACGGGGCCGCAGAGAACGCAGTAAAGTTGTGTAAAAGGGCTTTAAAGAAGGCGCATAGGGACAAGGTCGATGTCGATACAGCTTTGCAAACCTTCCTGCTGGCATATCGAAATACAGTGCATAGTACAACGGGGGAAACAGCGGCGATGCTGTTACAGAAACGGTCATTACGTACCAGACTCGATATGTTACGTACTGAACGGGTCGTCGAAAATAGGGTTCGTGAAGCTCAACAGCGACAAGTCGACTACGCACAGGGCAGTCCACGTAGTTTCCAGGAAGGCGAGTCAGTGTGGGCCCGTGATTACGGTGTTAGGGACAAATGGGTGAAGGGCACTATCGATAGAGTAGATAGTTTGCGTAGATATTCTGTGGTAGGGAATAACGGTCAATTACTTAAAAGACACGTGGATCAATTGCGTCGTAGATCACGACTTTCTGATGTTACTTGCCCCGATGATTCTAGGGACAAACATAACGTAGGCTATGAAAAAGATCGTAGTAAAGAGAGTGTCGCGTTGCCGCTGAGTGAGGGCGCGGTCGACTCGGCTCGCGAAGGTGCCTTGATGAACGAGGGGAAGGATATTGAGGGTTCCAAGGAGGACAGTGCTCCTGTTGTTATTTCTAAGCCACCATCCCCTCGATTATCATCGCTACCGAAGCCGCCACCGCCGCCGGTGAGTCGTTACTCACAACGAACACGGAAACCTGTAGACAGGTTCCAGATCAACATAGATTAAGTATTTAGTATAGTCATAGATTAAGATGTGTTTAGTATAGTCATAGATTAAGTAGATCATAAGATGTGGCATTGTATTGTGGTGGAGGTGTGAAGTATGTGCCTATGTGTGGGTAGATGCACATACCATTATTTACTTTTAGTAGTATGTTCGGTGTCGCGCAGTCTGCGAATATACGTCTAGTTAACCAGTTGCTGTATTATTGTTACCCAAGTACTCAGATATTTATCAGAAATTATCTATGGTAGCATGTATGAAAATTAAGGCAATTGCCTGACTTTTTTGTTGCCATTTTTAAGTGTTGATAACGTATCTATAGTTTTTTATATATCATTGAAAAAATAGAGCTAAATTTCAATAATATATCAATTGCATAAAATATTGTTTTCACAGATAAGATATCCAAATAAACACATTCATAAAAAGAACGGCATTGACAAAAAAGACGCAGAAATATTTTATTGTCAGTGCCTCGAATATAAATTACAGATGGTATTCCATAGCGACGCGACGAAAGCCTGTCAACTGAAGTTTATGACGAGCTGTCAAATCTGACATGTTGTCAGATTATTGGCAGATTTTTGGCGCGCTGTCAGTACGAATATTATGTTATGTATTACGTGTTATTGGTTTATATTTGAAGACATTTATTATTGATGAGTGTTAGAGAAAATACACTTGTTTCGTTGAAAAAGATGATGCTAAAAATATACGAATGATATTTTTTGTTATAGTAGCAAATAATTTCACAACAGAAAGTTTTGACTTAGGACCCGATAAAAAAGACAAAGTCCAGAATTTGTTTTTATAAATTACACATTATTATTGTAAAAATGATTTCAATGACCATTCCCTGATGCATGAACAACGTCGGTTTCAACGTTTATAGAAATCAGAGTGAATGTCAAATTCAAATTAAGTTGCAGACAGTTAAAGTCAAATTCTTCAGCAAAAATAAAACTTTCAGGGGAAAAATGTTAACGGAAAGAAATGCAACCAAATGTTAGGAAAAGGAAGCGTGTTTGAAATCCAATCTAGTTCATAAACCTTTTTATAATGAAACTGATATAAATGGTAACTACCATAAAATCACAATCCTTGTGTAAACAAACTAAACCCATAACATTCTACTATTTTGTAGAAAAAACCTTTTCTTAAATTGTAAGGGTTCACTTAAAAAGGCATTTACTCTACGACGGGTTCGTGACTTATCGCTACACGTAAAAAGAGACAGATATACCCAGCGCTCCCTAAGAGCAAGCGAGACAACGATATGCATCAGAAATATTTAAATTAAGTCCTCCCCTTAATGTCCGACATTATTTTTTTATCGGCATGTCCAAATAAAGATATGTAGTCAACTATATTTTCTTCTTTGCCCTTATTTTTCTTTTGGAGGGAAATATTGTGAAATACGAGTTGTAGCCGTTTTGTTGATGGCGTCTGGATTTATAGTTGTTTGCGATCCATTTTCGTAAATTGTTTTTTTTTTGAACGAAGACATCATTCTGTAACTCATTCTGCCTATCGCGGTCCATTGCTCGGCGTAAGCTTCTCTCAATTGAATTTTAGATGGGTGATTAACCTTACTGAACCACGCTGGCCAGATTGGTTGGTACAAGGATTAATTCGAGCTTACCTTCTACCTTCGCCAGTTAATCGTCAAAGTGCACCACTAACAGGTAAAATTAGTTTGGGGTTTGGAAATCCCAGTAGTGCTCCATCGACAACCCTCAAACGATGAAGACTGGCTGTGAACTGTGTTACTGACAACTGGGATCAACGGCTTGACGTTCTTTTCAAAGCACGGACCGTAGTGTTGATATTTAAAATGCAGTGATCATTGATTTGCAGATAACTTTAGAATATGGAAGATTCGTTAGTTCCATAATCTCAGTTGATAAGCTTTTTTTGCTTAGGATAAAATCTGGAGATTGAATTGAAATTTTTGGTTCAGCGAACAAGAGTCTCTCTTTCTCTCTCTCTCTCTCTCTCTCATCATGGAGTTCGATCTAGTACATACATATGGTCACGCCTTTTTCCCGGAAGGGTAGACAGAGGCATATTATAGGCCCACATTTCCCCTTTTTAAAATTTCCCACGTAATAGGTGGTGAGTCGTATTGCCGTGTTGAGATGGACAGAAGTAGGTTGTGACTGCCTGCTGTTGAAATATTTCAAGCTTTCTACTTTGCTTAACGACTGCCATTTTACTGGTAACCGGGACCAACGGTTTAACGTGCCTTCCGAAGCACGGAAACACTTAAATAAATGTCACAACTTGGACACATGGATGGTCACCCATCCAAGGACTGGCCATAGTGAAAGTTGCATACTGCAGTAATCGTTTACAGAACACTGAGTTCGCGGGGTCACGAGCGCTTCGCTCAAGTACTTACACTGACTGAAATATACTAAATGTGTTCCCATTAAAATAACCCTGCACTGCTGCTACGAAAGTCAAACCAATTCATCTATGTTAGGAAAACATGGCTGCCCAGCCTACCATAATAGTTGGTCATTAGCGCAAATCTCCACGCTCTAATCCCACTTCCCCATTAATTACAGCTTCGCCAAATCTCTCAGTTTTTATAAACGACCGTATCTGTAATGGTTGGTTCAGACTACGTGAGCGAACGACGGCGACGGTGAAGTGTTATAGTAATTGCATGCAAAGTTGAATGAAATAGCAATTTTATTTGTTACAGTAATATTATACACAGTGTGAAACTTCGGAAAGATGTTTGTTACTGGATCACGCTCTATCTTCTGAACTTATTTGATTGAAATACGGAATCCCAATAGTTGAGTTCAGAATTTACGGGATTTATGAACAAACTTGCATTGCAAATATTTAACTGTTGGGAAATTAAAAAGTTCAAAAGTAATATACTTATCCGAACATAAAGCGATATTTACGACACTTTCATAGAACGACGATTAAGATTCAAAGTCCGTAATCACGACTGGACTCGGGAGAGGGATACTGAATATTTGTATTATAGATATACAAATACATACGAATTATTCAATTCAATATACATAGGAATGTTAATAAAACTAAAGGGTAATTTTATTCATCTATCAACGCCGAGCTCATACCCTTAGACCTAAAAATTTATACCGCAAAAATAACTAAAACTTTACAACCTACTTCAAGATTCAAACTATCACTCATCGTCATCAAATTTAAATACGATCAATCGGTTAGCTAAAACTCACAATTTACCAAAATCATTCATTGATGTCTCAAATATAAACGACATCACTGAACGACAATCCTTCCAAACCCTTTACACCGTGTGAACCAGGCATTAGCCAGCAACACCTTTGACAAAAACACTCCGCATTAGTACCCTTTTAAGAAAGGAGCGGGATTATGTAAGGTAACATTGGGTTTAGACGAGATATTTGTACGAGTACGAGATAAGCGGGTCTACCTGTGGGATTATGTTAGTTCGTCAAGCCTTTCTTGTTTACTGAGTAAGTGATAACATGAAGTGTGGACCTTTTTTTAAAAAAAGAATACATGTTTTGTTTTTAAATATTGTGAGCTGCCAGGATTGTCTAAAAAGGTCTGTTAACTACAACAAGTCACTGAGGTTTGCTTTGCTCTATGCTATGCCATGAGGCAGTGCCAAGACGTAGTGCCAAAGAGTAAGAGGCGACTTAGGTAACACTTTTGCAAAACGATCTATTGCTTTGCGATGCCGCACTTGCGTTTTTCCGCGGCGGTTTCTAACCTCAAAGTGTCATCAAACTGTCGAAATCAATGAAATTAAGTCAAGGTTTGACATTTTGAGCTTACAAACCGCCGCGGGAAAACGCAGCTGCGGCCTCGCAGTAGAGAAGAAAAACTCGGAATGAAACCCTGTTGTCAGTAAAATGACAACCGTTAGACCACAGATTAAATAATATATTCGTTAAACCAAGTCGATTGCCATACGGGCGACTTTAAAAATTTTAACTGTGGTTTGTCACGACCTGGGCCTGTCCATCTCAATAGGCAATAGGCAATACCTATTACGTGGGACATAAAACCATAAGGTGAAGTGTGGGCGTATCTTACTATGCCTCAGCCCAACCCTTCGGGGATAAAGGCGTGACATTATGTATAATAATAAATGAAAAATTCATGACAGATCGCAGCCTTAAAGATTTAGTAAGTAAGAGTCCGGCAGAATAGCATCCATGAGAATTATCAGTCACACGCAAAAAAAAAGTGTGTGCATGTAACCTTTACGCGCGATTGTTCGCTATCTAAAATTCGAATAGTAAGCGTTACTTCCGACCACAGAGCATCGCGCGCCTCTACAGAGGGAGGGGCCAAAGCTTTCAAACCCCCTCTGGCAATAATGTGACACATAATGTGACATATCGACGACAAAAAGTGCCCAGTTCCATACAAACTGAAGGAAGATTTCCCCCCGCCACCCGCAAAATATGACAGAAAATTTTGTACCGAGCAATCGTTCTATGCCGTCTCCCCTCAGACAGTTCACGTTGCTCTATGCTTCCGACAGAAAAAAATCTGAATTACATCCTAGTCGCGCCTAAAGAAGTTTTACTTCATAAACGAGGCATTCTCAACACTGTTTTGCAGCAAGAAAATGTACCATTCGGGTCGGCTTTAAAAAAAATATATATCGCGGTATTAGAGTCCGCCATTTTTAGTTCCCGCCAAAACACAACATTAGAAGCAAGCAAATGACAAGCTGCCACAGACAAAATACCCGCGAAAATATAATAAAGTAGAGAATACCTGTAATCAAAAGCTCGTTTGAAGAACAGTGCTCGGTGCTCACTGTTTTTTTTTGTCATTTAAAAGAAAATATTACGCGGGGAAGACTGCCATTGTTATTTTAATGCACGATTTTTTTATGGCAAACAAGTTAGACGCCGATTTTCAATCGTGCGACGAGAAATTTAGGTGGAAATTTACTGGTGAAATGTATTTTGTCTCACGTTTTGCAGGTTTTTAATGAAATCAGACAAAAACCATTTCTCCAGCAATTTTTAAGCTATTGCATAGCTTTTATCGCGGGCCTTGAGCATGGAGACCGAATCCAGAAATTCCGTCACGAAAAAAACCTAACACTCGGCTATTCTCGGCCACGCTCGGTCACGCTCGTACATCTCGTCTCGCACTTCATTTTTTTTTTATTTACGTCAGTTATGCACTCTGCAGTCGGTATTATATTAAGTCAATCCAAAAAGTGACGCTTGTACCCAGAATCGATCTTGCACCTTCTGCGTACCGATCCGCGTCTTAACCACTCGACCAAAGTTGAATTAAAAGTACTGGTCGAATTTCGAGTTCTTAATGTGAAAACAATTTCGATGCTCCGATTGAAATGCGTCATAGATAAGAATATTGACAGCACTTTGCAAATCACCCACTAACTTTTAATTCACAATTTTTCACAACGGACACGGTAATGTTTAAGTAAAACTAGCTGACCCGCGCAACTACGTTTGCGCCACATTTAAGAGAGAGTATTACCTGTTCCCGTCGCGTTGCGTTTACTCCCGTAGCGTCTCGTCGTTAAGATTCAATACTAAGTGAGAGAGAGAGAGACAGAGAGAGAGAGAGAGAGAGAGATAAAGGTTTCTCGTCGCGTGTATTCCCGTCGCATTATTTTTAAGAACAATTTCGTTTATGAAAGAGGTAGGTATCCCGTGGCATTATTGTAGAAAAAAAATTATTGCCATAAAAATGGTTATTGTGCACCAACCCAAAGATAGACATAATTATGCTATCGCACAATTTTTTTAGAACTTTTTTAAAAGAAACAATTTTGTAGTACTTATTTTTACATAACTATACCTACATATTTACGCAGCACACGCAACGAAGCTCTCAAAAGGAATAACTTTTCCCCCGTTTTTGAAACATTTACTATTACTGCTTCGCTCCTATTCGTTGTAGCGTGATGCTATATAGCCTATGACACTCCAAAATAACGTAGCTTTCTATTGGTGAAAAAAATTTTAAAATCGGTTCAGTAGATCCCGAGATTACCCCTTACAATTTAACAAATGTACAAACACACAAACTTCACTTCTTTATAATATTAGTATAGATAACGACACGAATCTATAAGGGTTCCATTTTTTGCCATTCGGCTACGGAACTCTAAAAATGCTATGCAATAGCTTTACCGCGGCAGTCCCCGAATGCCACACGTCTTTTTTTTTTATTAAGCTCGCCAAATAGACATCGCCAGTCTGATGGAAAGCCGTGACGCATCTAGCGATTGGGGGCCACTCTCACAGTACGTAACACTTCTGACAGTGGTCCTCAAGTTGGCGGCCCTGTGATGTGACTCTTCACGCTCCGCTTGAATGAGGGAAACACGAGTGAGGACAGGTCGATCCAGGTTTTTATAGTTCGATAAAAGAACGATCTTTTGTCCCTAGATATATAAATAATAAGTATAAATATCCCGTTAACAGTGTGTGTTATTTAATCCGTTTATAACTTATCGATATCTTTCCGTGCGGATTGTACCTAAACTATTAACAAAAACCTCACACACGATGCCTACATATTTGTTACCTTGTGCCGGTTTCTTGTATATAACGACCTTCTCTGTAAACGATATGTTCCTACGTCACGAAGAACAAAAGCTTAATTTTGAAACCGCTTAAATTATGGTGCGCCTTTTGTACAACGGGTGTTGCAGTGTTTTTGTAGAAAAGGCGTTATAAAATACAATTTAATATACAAAAAATTGTTATTAAATAGTTTTTTTTTGGGAATCTATTAGAATTCCGGTAAATTGTGGCCGTTGAGTACGCATGCCTCTGGTTACCCATTTTGGGAAGAAATCGTGATTTTTTGTACAAGGAATGAACAAAATCAAAATTTCGCTTTACCTAATGTTCAAAAACTGTTGATTTTTAACAAATACCAGTAAGTGTACACAAATAAAGCATAATAAATTCATTTATAAAAAAAATCAGGCTGATACTGATTGGAATATCTATATGGTTTGAAGGAATTAATAGGCGGTGAGCCTATTGCAGTAAAAAAACACACAGTGAGATTAATATTTATGTAGGTAGGTACGTAGTTAGTGCCAAAAATTCAGCATTAAGATTTAGAAAGGTTGAAAAGTATAATAGGCCTTACTGCACTAATCTTGGTGCAGTGTTCCGCATCAAGGCCTATAAAATTAGAGTATTCTGTTTCGAATTTTCCGTCCCTTTCTCATGACCTCGTTGACCTTTGAAACGGACAGATGCTCAAACCGCCCATAAGGCCTTCAACTTGGCTTAATTGGCCGCTGAAACCAACAGCATCCCGTGCCCTTTGAAGCACAGAAACGTTTGAAAATGGAAATAGGGTGAAATATCAAGTCACCCTTGAACTTGAATTGGACCACAGGTTAATAAATAGTGAATTGGATGTAGCTAGTAATCGTTTACAGAACACTGAATACTCAAGACAGCAAGTCTTTATAAAACCTGAAAACACCTGACAGACAAAATCAGCCAAGTGCGAGTCAGGCACGCGCACAGAGGGTTCCGTATCAAAAAACGGCCAAAAATAACGTTTATTGTATAGAAGTCCACCTTAAATTTTGTAATTTTTCTGATTTTAGTACTTGTTGTTTGTAGCGACAACAGAAATAAATCATCTGTGAAATTTACAGCCCTCTAGCTATCACGGTGTCTGAGATACAGCCTTGTGACAGACAGACAGACAGACGGACGGCGAAGTCTCATGAATAGAGTTCCGTTTTTACCCTTTAGGAACGGAACCCTATAAAAATATTTAATAAATTTTAATATAATCCCAGCTCCTGGACTAAGGTTGTAGGTCAGCGCTAATGAAATTTCGTCTATAAAAAATAGTCAGTAACGCGGTTAATAATACCTTGTTAAATTCTATTGTCTTCTTAACAAAGGAGCATTCTTAATTTATTACCACCTTTTCTTTTATTCGGTTAATATAATAGTTTTTTTAGGTATAATCAATTATCGCTAGTGATATGCGTATGAGAAGCTTTTATTTTGTTTTGTTCGTTCCGCATTAATGGGCTTATACTCTGTAAAATATAGCTTGATCTCTGTGACAGTTTTACAAACGTAAACAAGAATAGACTTTATATAAACGGAATAAAGCTTGTGTGGTTGAAATGCAGAGAGTAAGAACACAGGGGTGCAAACTGTAAATAACAACTTTATGGATTTGACATAAAGTTCAATTTTGTTTACGTTATTATGACTGTCACAGAGATCAATCTACATTTTACAGGGTATAGTGGTAAGCGGTGTATGAGAAGTTTTTTTTGTTTTGTTCGTTCTAAAATAACGGGCTAAGGTAAAATTTTCTGTCAAAATTACACTACCGACTACGCCACAGAGGCAGTCAAGGAAAGATTAACCCATTACTGCATAAAGTTCGTTTCTGCACTTATTATGATTTTTATGTATTTTAGGGACTTGATTTGAAAGGCTTAATCAATAATCACACGACATATATATGCGAGTATAATTTTATGGCCCGTCCAATATATCGGACGCTATGCACTATGGAACCTGGAGTTCCTTGGATGTAGTATACAGTTTAAAGAATAAGATAATTAGAATTATTAGTTAGTAAAATAAAAAAATGAATGAAATAATAATTTTATGGGCTCTGGAGATGGTCAACGCGACTTGACGAGTACCTATCATGTCTACATACACGTTGATGCACATAGGTACACATACAAAGAATTTTTCATTCATATTCATTCATATTTTAGCAACCTGTCAAATCACATTGACTGTCTCTGAAGCCCATTACAGTAAATTATGTTTTGGGTACATGGTAAGTAATCAAAAAAACATTTCGGGTTAGACCCATATCGCATTTCAAGCATTTGTACTTTGATTTTCCTTCACATTGATAAGCGACTGATAGTTACCACCTAGTGGTATTTGCCATAATACCGTATATTTGACAGTGGTTTATCTGGTTTTTGACCTTGATGCGGTGAAGTACGTTTCATGTGGGACAAGTAACATGCCTTCTGAATGCAATCAACGACGTACTCTCATTATCGCAGCCATTTTTTCATCCTAGCAAGTAACCAGCTGTTCACCAGCGCCACATCCTTGAAGTAGGCAAAAATCATCTACCACCATATCCTTATTCGCATTTTAGTGCGAAGATTCTCTACCTACAGCTAGATCGTATTTATCCACCCCATTCATATGCTCGTTGTAGCTGGTAATCAGTGAGGGCTGCGCGATCGAAACTTTTGCTTTCTTATTATTAGACCAACGAGTAGCAGATTCAAAGATTCAGTTTTAGAAACTAGTTGCCAAAAATAGTGACCAAGTTTTAGAAACTAGTTGCCAAAAATAGTGACCACATTGCTGTCATACCAGCAACACACAAAAACATAATCAGATATTCTGTAATCAAAGCCATAAAAGAATGTCTGTTGTGTGATGTGGCTTTCTTCACGCTTGAACTGGTTGATGTCTGTTAGCGGACAGTTCTCAACAAGGTTGGCCCGAACTGCACTAGGCTTATTATGCCAATTCTCAGAAGTCTTATCAATGCTAAAGACGTTGCCTGCCGACTTTCTTCCATAGGTGGTTCAAAATAAATAATAATACGCTTAGTCTCCTCATTATCAACACCACATTCCAAAGCTGGCAAATCACTAAGAAACAGTAACTGTAGAGCCCGCTATGCATAGCGTCCGATATATCGTACACGATCAAAAACACACGCCTGAGAAAAAAAATAAAGACTTTGATATGAAATAAAGCATATTTCTAGATAGATATACAATATTTCAACCGACTGAACATACTATTTATTACTTTTACCATAACAATTTAAAAATATTCAAAATAAACTTTACCTTGGTATTAAATTTGCCTGACCGCGACCCGCCCTTTTAAACAAATGACATATGACAGGCTATTTATGATACTCAAGTCTATTCTATGGGGTTACTCGTATAAAGACACTGTTTATCATTCGTTCAAAACCAAAACATACCAATTATTTTAATAATTTCTCTGAATTTTTTTCAATATTTTAGCGTCCGATTTATCGGACGTTATGCTGTAATGGGTTAAGAATCCACCATTTTTACACTTAACCATGATTCGAAAATACAATAATTTTGAAAAATTATACAGTCACTGACAACCAGTCTATTTTTAAGTGCAGTGCAATAACCTATTATCTACGTAAAAATACAAATACGCGTATAAGGCATAAAAATACTAGAGTACGTAACATCTGTTAAAAATCCATGCAAGTACATCCTGTTGCACCACTAAATACCGAAGAACGGAACAAATATGTGTCACCTAATATTTACTTCACCAGGAAATCGAACCTATATCCCTTTGGTGCAAGTATTACATCATCAGTTCCGTTTTTCGTGTAAATATTCTAGGTGCCAACAAACTTAATTCCTTGTTTGGTTTAACTGTTATTTCGATGGTGCTATTCCCGGTTGGTACAAATATTTGTCAATCAAACATACATGCATATATTATCACGCCTTTTCCTAGAAGAGGTAGGCAGAAGCATACTTTAAGCCCACATTTCACAAGTACCAACTTTTTGTTCTGGTGAGCTTATTGCCATGTTGAAGTCGACAGGGGTAGATTGCGAATACATACTGTCGACATTTTTCAAAATAAAGTTAAACAGTTTATAAAAGAGTTAGAACAAATTTATATACTACTAATGTGGGAGAGAAGCACATGCCACCACGATCCACCTGATTGAAAGTGATCTAATGCAACACAAGAGATGGCAGCACTTACGCTGCCGGCCCATTAAAACCATTCTAAGAACCCCTTTTAAAGAACCCCATAACTCTAAGACGTTCGGGAACCACACAAACTGAATCATATAATGGACACAGCAAGATAAATTATATTTCATTAACGTTAAACCTCGCCGCGGTCTAATTTAATTAATGAGTAAATTAATTAAACTATACAGAGACACCAATCTTTAATTAATTGCTCTAGATTATGTAATGAAATTTGATTTGAAATTAATTATAATAGACTAGCTAATTTCCGCTGCTTTGTAAGGTATTCTCGTTCTCCTTACCTAAAGAAACTTATTCCCGTGCTAAAAAGTAGTCACGCCCCCAAGCTTTTTTCTATCACAGTAGGTACCGAATTTCATCAGAATCGGTTCAGTGATTCATGCAAACCAGCGAAAAAACTTAAATAAATCTTAAGGAAAGCAGAATATTAAAATAATACACACTTTTTATATTGTAACACTATCAAATTAGGGAAACCTGTAAGAATAGATGTTTGACAGAATAAATAAATAAATAACTTTTACAAGTTTAAATGCGGTTTTGTTGTGCAACTTTTTAATCCAACAACGTTTCGAACGGCCGTCGTCACAAGCTAATCCTTTAAAAACTTCCAATCTTAAATTAAAAACGTTGTAGTTGGTTTAAAAAGAACTAGAACGAAATTAATCATTCATTCTAATCCTTAAACTATGTACCTCCTAATCCCTCTCCCAACCCTAAAATGAGTAGAAATATGTATATTCATAAATTCGTCAGACCCAGTGTGACGCAGGTGGGATAATGCGTTGTGTACATAGAGATGACAAACAGACACACGGGTTGTGTTTGCTAAACCATTTTGTAACAAAACGCCCGCCGGAGCATCAAGTGTATTACTGCATGATAGGGGGATAACCTTGGGTTTAAGTACCGTTCAACGTACACTAGGCTTAGTACTAGTATTTTGTCTGCAAGTTGGTGAATGGAAATTCAGATTTTTTTTACATCTTCCTAGATTAAAATAACAAGAGATGTTGAGATGTCTTCGCATGGAAACAACACGAGAGAAATCTAAAGATTTCTTAAACCTTTTCCTACTGTAGTTAGTAGTAAATAAATTCGATCAGACGTTTGACGACAAAACTAACCTAATCTATTATATCACAACAAAGCCCGACTTCATAATGCGGCCAGATTAGACTTCAGCAGAGTCAAAGACATATCAACGACTGGTTAGTATTATAATTCAGATAGCTGACAAAACAATACTATAGTAAGTTCAACTCATCTGTGCGCGCGGCTCTATGTGTGGGTAAGCCTCGTCTAAACACAGTGACTTCGTGTGCGTGACATGAGGTACAGTGAAGTACAAAATACAAACACTTGGTTAACTAAAATAAAAACTCAATGGGTGAAATGTCTGTTATACAGCCTGTTATACAGCGATACATATTAATATGTATCGCTGTTTGAAGAATAAAATTGAGGAATTTTAGGATTCGCTGCTCTCTCCAAGGTTAATTATAAATTCAATCAAAACGTCGATAATATTCTTCTTCTTTGGCGTGTCGACAAGTATAACGCCACATCTCTTCATCTATTTGACTTAAACGTTCGTTTATTAATTTCATTATTTCCATCACATTCTGTTCGATTTTATGCGAAGCATTAAGTATAATTTGTTTAAATTCCCCATACATTTTCTATTCGGTTTAGTTCAGGATGAAACGGTGGTAGCCCAAGAACTTTTAAGCCATATGGCTAAAGTATGTCATTAATCTTATAACAAACTAGCTGACACATAAGGTGTGCGAAAAGCGTGTGAAACTGCCCTGCCCACTCCCAAAGGAACCGCACAATATATCGGGAACAAAAGTATCCTAGAACCTTCCTCGGATCATAAGCGCAGATTGTACCAAGTTTCATTTAACTCAATTCATTATCAGGATACAGACAGACAGAAATGAAAATTTCTAATTACATTTTCAGCTTCAGTATCGATTAGAGAACGCCCTACAATTAAAATTTTCAAATTATCTTCCACGTACAGACTCTCGACCCTCAACAGTTTTTTTTTGATGTAAGTATAGATATATTCTTTTAATTTTTTAAATCAAGTCATACAGTTCAAATAAGCAATGTTTTTTCCGTCGACCATCTCTGCATTTCTATTTTTTTTTGCATTAGAATTTGGAGCTCTATCATTTATGACTTTTCCGTAGGCCTTTATAAGTTACACAATTCTACCATACATTATTTTGTTATGGCTCGAAGGGTTTAGGCAGCTTTTTCGTTAAAATTAAAAGCTCCCAGACACCTTATTTTTTACGACATCTCCAACTAATATCATTATATTTTAGTCAATGTATACAAAACCTCAACAAATTATATACGTTAACCAGGGCCTGATTTAGGGTTCCGCGCGGCCTAGGCTAGCTATGAATATGCGCCCCCAGCTGCAACTAATTTAAGTCCTACCTACAAAAGAGACTACGTAAGCTGATCCTAAGTTCCTAATCGTTATTCTTTGTTAATTTGAAAATAAAATAAAACCCGATTCTGAGACTTCTTATGAAGTTATGACTGGATGCATCAGCCAGTGAAAAGCGAGATAAAAATACCATCAAAGTACCTAACAGTACCTCGGTACATCCAGTTTCCGATAAATCGAACCAGTGAATCTTAGTGAAATCCCTTCATAACTCAGGAAGTGAGCTGATGAATGCAAAATTTATAGCTGAGAACGGTTCGAAAGCCGATTTCTGGGGATGGCCCCGGCACATTGGCTTTCGAGCATAGAAAACCGCAAAATTGGCTCATCTGTTGGGCTGCTACGATGCCACAGACAGACACACACATACACAGATACACAGGTCAAACTTAAAACACTTCTCGTTTTTCGGCGGGGTTAATTAAATCGTCTGTAATATTGGTGCGATGGTGCCTTTCCAGCCACTCCTCCATGACCGGTTTCATCGTCTCAACAGCACCGTCTCACACTTTTTTTATACCACCAAAGTGGCAGACAAGCATACGGCCCACCAGATGTACCGGTGGTCACGCACAAGGAGGCAAAGTCTCTCCTGTCGTGAAGAGGTTCCACACCACCTGCAAGCATGGGATCGTTGACCACTTCATGGCTCGCCTCTGCACCGAGTCGAACGGAAGAATTCAGTCAATTCATTCTGATATTCTGGTGCCCCCACCCAGCAGTGGCAGCTGTGCTCCATGTGCGGCCGCACTTGCGACTTTAAACAGAAGCAGTGTTTGCGCCGCAGTAAGTACCGCCGCGCCCTCTTGAGCACACCGAGCGGCTTGGACGCCAGCTTGGCCTTATTCTCCAAATCACTTCGGAACTGAACGTCACTGGAGATGTCAACACCAAGGATACCTATACTGTCAGTGTAGGAGAGAGTTGTGCCCTGAAATTATGGCGCTACAGTAAATTGTGTTTTCTTTGCGGTGAATACACAAACTTGTGTCATAGTAGGAATTGAACAAGATTTTTTTTCCCAATGGGACACTCTATTGCGAGTTGTCTCGATTTCAAACACAAGTTGTTCACAGCTTTCTTCCACTGCAGCCCGAGAGATACCGGTGCGGCCCGTGTGACAAGTGTCGCCCCTACTGTCGTCCGCATAACAATGAATGCAGTCAATATACATCATCTCATTGATATGCAGCAGAAACAGAGTGGGGGACAACACTGAGCCTTGCGGTACTCCAGCGTTTATGGACATGCATTCAGAACCTATGCTTCTACCGGCCAAAAAGCTGGACACCCATTCACTTTGGTTCCTGGGTGCCTTGAACGCGACACGGATGGAGCTGTCGTATTTACTACCACGCTGCCAGGGAGATGGGCGCAGGAATTAAATTTTAACGCACGTATTTGTATTTTCACTAAATTACCAAATATTATTATGTAGGTACTTTGGTGTAACTAACAATTTTAAACATGTTGTTAGGAGTTGTTACAATCTGTTAAAAATTGCTAGATTTTTTGTGTGCTCCTTTTTGGGAGCACCGTAAATCACAGCCCAGCGCCGAGCCCGACGCCAGGCGCCCCCTTGATCCTGGCGCCCTAAGCTTCAGCTTAGTTAGCTTATGGGTAAATCAGGCCCTGACGTTAACCTTTCTCAAGAATCATTGGTGATCTCAGCATGAAAATCCATGCAGTAGTTTTTAAGTTTATCGTGAACAGACAGACGCGGCAGGGACTTTGTTTTAATAAACGTAGTGATAACAAATATTAATTCCATCAAATTGACACATAAAAAATATTTACCTGACTTCTTAAACATTTTCTCCGTGAAGAATTAAACATTTTCTTTAACGACGGTACCCATGGTATTATCACTAAGAACACTATGTAATGAATTATAATGTGACCAAGTTACACAGGATCTCAACGTTGCAGTTACATTGAGACTTGTCATGATATTTGATTTCGTTTCATTATAACGTAAGAGTTGCCTGCAAACGTGGTAGATGGCGCTGTATGCTTTATGTATAAATATGATGTTTATTTAGCGGCCACGCTGAGCGTTTCCTGCAAAGACTGCTTGGCACCGCTGGTGTCGTCAATAAGTCGAGTTACGTCTCTACCTCATAATATAAAAATGTACTCTGTGAAGACGGCCGCGTCACTGCCACACAAATTAAAGCTGTATAATTACTAGCGCACGCACACATAGCGCCGCGCGCACTGATGAGTTGAATTATTTATAAGTATGTATATTAGGTATAACCACGTAAAACTATAGTACCGACATAACACATCCTTATCCCAACATTTCTTAAACCACATTCCAAATTTGAATCTTCAGATTACATAACAAAACCGTACACTATCACGAACAGAGACCATAATCTGTCAAACAAAAAGAGGTTGCATTTTATCTATACGGCCTACACTGTGATGACATATAAATTTACGAAAAAAAAAAGTCACTTGTCAGGTTATGATTATATTATGGAGTGTTTCATGGATAAAATCATCAATGTATACTCTATTTTTATCACCTACGGCCACCATTATTGAGCCTGATGTCACTAACGCTCTATGTTATTACATTTGACAAAACTTCGATATCATATCGACTTGATATAGCGGTAGCTACCTTAATGGATGGTTTCGAGTGTGTTAGTACAACAAATAAATTACTTTTACTGTATTCGATATTTGAAACATTCTTTACATATTTTTTTAAGTAGCTACTAGATTATTTTAAAATCAGAAGGATAACAGTAAAATTTATTGTAACAAAAGTATTATTTTCTTAAATGTCAAGTATCTGTGACGCAATAAGTTCCTGATGCCAGAATGTTGTCTATTTCTTTGCACAAAGGAATAGCATTGCCACTTAATTTGACAACACTGTCGAAAATTTGAGAATTTCTACAGTAAAGGAATTCTACGACGCTTGTAAATAGGTTTAGATGTTTATAGTTTCATATTTAACTTATTGTAGATAGAACTTAATCGATATGGATAGAAATTTGACCAACCATTTTTGTTAATTATTGTGAACTCGAACCTGTGTGTCTGGTGTGCTGGGCTAGAAGAGGAAGATTAAGAAATATAATTAGCTAGTTATACAAAAAAAAAACAAATGTGTTTTAAAATTAAATAATACGATTTCTTTTTTCTATGAATACGAAAGGCGATACGAAGTTTACCTGACTTTTGATAAAAAAAAACAGGTAGTATTATTTTATTCACACGAATACATCAATAAATGCGATGTCAAATAATAAGCTAAGAATAAATAACCCACCCGTGGTCGTATCCGATGCAAAAGTGCCTATGTGCTGAATTTTCGCGCTGGGTGGCAATAGCTATCTTTTGTGTCAGATAAAAACCGGAGCGAGAGTCACGGCCTATTTTGTGACAATTTTTTTACTGGTTGTCAAAAATGATCCAATAATTCCACCGGAGACAAATATTTTTGTGACCCATAAATGTTTGTCTCAAGAGTCTGGGTGTTCCTATGTATAATATGTATGTATTTAAAAGTATATAAGTATTAATATCCCTGGTCTGATACCCATAACACAAGCAGGTTATTCCTAGCTTACTTTGGGATCAGATAGCGTTGTGTGAGATGTCCGTGAATATTTATTTATTTATTTATTTATTAATAACTGGCGGACGTCATCGCAAAGAGTGTAGCTTCCCAACAGTGAAAGAATTTTTCAAATCGGTCCAGTAGTTCCGGAGCCTATTCGTTACAAACAAACAAAAAAACAAATCTTTCCTCTTTATAATATTAGTAAAGATACAGAATTAGAATTGACTCCATGACAATAAAAATAAGTCCATTATTCAGCTATGTACTTAAACCTAACCCGTTAAAAGCATACACTAATACTTCACGCATTTATTCCGATCATAAACACATTCGTTACTTATGATATGACTCATAACCCGCTAAGTACACTTTGAGGGAAAGTTTTTATGTCACATGTTAACGGGCTTATCCAGGATTCATTTCATATGACTCATAACTGAGTATTCAAATACCAAATACATATAGCCACGCCTTTATCCCCGAAGGGGTAGGCAGAGGCATAGTATAAACCCACATTTCACTTTATAGTTTTATGTCCCACGTACCTAATATGAGCCTATAGCCGTGTTGAAATGGACAGGCGCTGGTCGGCGCATCCCGCAGTTCAAATGTTTCAAGCCGTTCATACCAACTTCAACTTGGCATAACAATTGTCATTTTAAGGACAACCGAATGGATCTTTTGCGAAAGTGGTTCCTTAGTCGCCTCTTACGACACTCTCGGGATGTATTGGGGTGGCTCTTTCCCGTAGCAACACGGTACCCCGTCCTCATACAAGGTCCCGTGTTGTTCAAATACCAAAATACAAAATAATATTTTTTAAAACATGATCCCCGCGGCTTCATCCGTGTGGTTGACGAACTTAGGGTTCAGGGTCGGCAGCGCGAGTGTGGCGCCTCTGGTGTTGCAAACGTTCATAGGCTGCGGTGACCACCAGTCCTCCTGGTGGGCCGTATGCTTGTCTGCCACCTTAGTAGTATAAAAAAAAAAAAAAAAAAAAAAACTTAGGTAACTTTTTCACCAGAGATATGCAATGCTATGTTGCTATGAATACTATGGAAAATCCACCACCAATCACATTTGTTGGTCCAATGTTGACAGTTCAACGAATATGATTGGTGGATTCCAAACGCATCCCTTATTTTGCTAATAATAATTAGGTTTGTAAGCTGTACCTAATCTCAGCTAGATCCATTAAGCCGTTAGAGCCTAAAATAGTTACAAATATTCATGCATACATTCATACTCACAAACTTTCATGTTTTTGATATTAGCAAGGATAACAGATGTGATTGAAAATACACCTAGACGCAATTTGCTTCGTCATTTTTTACGAGCGAAAATCCATCATGGATGCATATAGCACACAATTAATCAATCAATGAAATCAACCTGTGGCAATCCTCAGCTGGACTTTTGGCCTCTCCCAATCTACGCCACCACAATACACGCTACTGCGCCTTCAGCATCCAGTCCCAGCCTGCGACCTTTACCAGGTAGTTGGTCCATCTGGCGGGTGGACGTCCACAGTGTTCTGCAAGTTCCTACGGCGGGCAGTCCCGTGTTAACGCTCAGAAGGAGGTCCAGGTATCCGTCGAATATGATTTCTACTGTGTTGTCTAAGACATAAGCTACAAAGTTTATTTTCTAATGTCTCAGATGCTTTTCAATGGATAACGGATCTTAGTGTAGCCATAAAACGCGCTGGAGTGTGAAATTCATTGTTTTTCGAATTTAAGCTGAATCATATAAAATATTTATGAAGTCATAAAATGGCAGAAAGCTATTTGTTAAAGTTAACAGTTACCAGACTAGAAATTTTATCTATAATTTTGACAGAATTGCTATTCTAAAAATGTAATGGAATATTATTGATCATAAACCTGTGAGTCCCGTGTGGCGACGGGGTCCCGTGTTGAGACGGGTAAGAGTACAAAATGTCGCCACCCCAATACATCCCGAGGGTGTCGTAAGGGGCGACTAAGGGAACGCTTTCGCAAAAAGATCCATTGCGTAGAGAAGGAAAATTCGAAATGAAACCCGGTTGTCAGTAAAATGACAATCGTTAAGCCAAGTTGAAGGCCCTATGGGCGGCTTGAAAAATTTCAACTGCGAGTCGCGGCGATCTGCCCCTGTCCATTTCAACACGGCAATAGGCTCACCACCTGTACACTATAAGGTGACATAAAACTATAAGGTGAAATGAGGGCGTTTACCTATACCTACTTTGTCTCTGTCTACCCTTTCGGGGATAAAGGCGTGATTATATTTATGTATAACCCTGTGAGTTCAGTGTTTGTTAAACTATCACCATGGTAAGAGGTATACTCTAAGACCAGTACAGAGATGGATCATCGTTTCTGAACCTCTTCATATTTTTAAAGGCTCGTTACAACTTTGTTTTTGGTCGTCAGTAAAAAGCCGAGTGTATGGTCATATGAGTGGCTTGAAAATTTTCACAGTAGGTCAAAAATTGTATCGGTTCTTTTCACCACGGCAGTGGACTCCTCAATACAACAGTAAAGTGATGTATTGAAACTTTCAAAATCAGAGAAAATTCTGTAATTATGATGCTTGCAACTGTGTCGAAATACCTAACGCAAACACTGAATAGTTAAATATTCCGTTAACAGTAATACTACTGTGGGACTGTCGTATGCCTCTGCCTACTCCGTCGATTAAAAAAACATGACATGCAGACATATAATCTACAGTAAGGGTTTCTTAGAAGGTTTTTGCAAGGTATTCAACGCGAGTGTGTAGCACCGCTGTTGTTGCAAATGCTCATAGTCTACAGCTAACACTTTCCATCAGGTGATCCGTATACTTGACTGCCACCTTAGTAGTAAGAAAAACACCTTTTCATTGCATCATTTATCTTCATTATTTAACAGTAAAGTGATGTATTGAAACTTTCAAAATCAGAGAAAATTCTGTAATTATGATGCTTGCAACTGTGTCGAAATACCTAACGCAAACACTGAATAGTTAAATATTCCGTTAACAGTAATACTACTGTGGGACTGTCGTATGCCTCTGCCTACTCCGTCGATTAAAAAAACATGACATGCAGACATATAATCTACAGTAAGGGTTTCTTAGAAGGTTTTTGCAAGGTATTCAACGCGAGTGTGTAGCACCGCTGTTGTTGCAAATGCTCATAGTCTACAGCTAACACTTTCCATCAGGTGATCCGTATACTTGACTGCCACCTTAGTAGTAAGAAAAACACCTTTTCATTGCATCATTTATCTTCTATATAGGCCAAAATAATTAGTTTGTAATTTCCATAATGGCTGAACTCAAAATGGGCTTTAAACACTCAGGGGGATTGTAGTTATTAGATAATATCAGCAATAATGCTCATTCGTTGATTAGATAAGCGCTTTTGATTATTAAAACAGCTTTAGGTTATTAGCTTAGGAGGTAATTGTTGACATAACCCGTTATCTTTACTATCAGTGGAGGGTTTGATAATTGCGTAGGGAACCCACAGAATACATAAAAGCACCTAGTTATAAAAGACATTGAATATAACTTTAGTATTAGAAATGTCGACTAATAAACTGGCTGAAAAATTACTCATACGTAAAGGCTTGTTTCATTTTCTATGATCCTGAAATCAATACAATATTCGTGTATCGTCCCCAAGATACAGCTTTTTTTTAACGTGAGGGAAATCCCTCATTGATGCTATGCCGGACTCCTGCCGAGTAAAAACCTCACGTAACGCCCATCAGCCTACGGTCGGGAGCCCCGGGTAAGCTCTCGGAAGGATGTCCCAGGTCTCATCCAAGATACAGCCTAATATAAGTCTTGAACGATGATGGCATTTTCATAATATTTTTATTCACGCTCTTACTTTGTCACTGCTGAAGACTAAATTCAACAGCGCAGTTATAAAATATAAGTCGTTTTCGGTATTTCATTTCAAAACAACATAATTCTTTCGTTAAAATGCCTAAACTAGTTCAATTTAAAGTTTGAATTTGTTTTATTTCAATATTTTCCGGCGCATAAACATTAAAATGAAACTACCAATTTAATTCCAATCGTTTTCAAAACCTGCTATATTCTGTATAACATCAAAGCCTACTAAGTCCCGAGTGTACGTCCCGTATTAAACATTCAACAGTCAGCTAATGAACTCTGAGACGAGATCTCACATATTAAACGCGAATTCGCTGACTTGTCATTTATAAATTTGCCTTTCGTTAATAATGTTTGTTTATTTCAAAAGGAGTTATTTAAACAATGATGAAGACTGAGAGTTTGGATTTGATATGGGTATTAAGAATAAATTAGAGATTGTGTTCGCTGGCATGTACTTCTAAGATGTTTGAAGATTTTTGTATGGAACTTGGCATACCTAAGTACGTAAAGCAGCAATCACAGAGCAATGCGACTAGTACAAGGGGAGTAGACATAGCATGATGCTCTATACATATCTTTTTGTCATATTTTGCGTGAGGAAACCGTATTCTTATACACCACTATAAAAACAAACGACTGTCACTATGAAACTTACACAAAACAATTCACTCATAATTTCATGTATGTATATGTATCGGCGTACTCCTTTTTCGTACCCACCTTAACAGAGAGGATACTCTCAGCATAGCACCTCCCCTCCCGGTAAACGTCATAAATTGTGTTGCTCTATGACATGGCAAATCGGTAAATATCGTGATATGACACTCAGAACTTATTAACCGTCAAAGCTAGTAACACCCGCAACCGGCCTACGATTGTATACGGGTAGGAACAGAGTATTAAATGATTCAATACCAAGAGAAATTATCACACATGATCACGCCTTTTATCCCCGAATGGGTAGGTAGAGGCATAATTAGATGCCCACATTTCACCTTTAAGGTTTTGTACAGGCGCAGGTTGTGACTTCCCGCTGTTAAAATTTTTCAAGCCGCCAATAAAGGTCATCAACTTGGCTTAACGACTGCCATTTTACTGGCAACCTAGAACAACGGGTTAACGTGCCTTCCAAAGCACGGAAACGCTCGTAAATAATTGTCACAAAGTGTTTACATAGGTTCCCCATCCATGACCGGCCACAGTCAATGTTGCTTACTTCAGTGATCGTTTACGAGAGAAATGATAACAGCATAAAATCATTCCCTTTCTACTAGTCTTTGTAATATGAACGCGTCAGCTAGCCTGATGTAAAATTATGGCCATATCAAAAAACTGAAGACCACTATCACAGTCGTAAAATTCAGTTGACAATAACCCTCCAATAAAAATGATGATTTAACTTCAAAAAAATTTCCATAAGGAAATCAAAGTCTTGACAAGGGTTTTCACAAAAGTAAGTACCTACCTAAGTGAATATAAAGAACAATAAAGTTGGTCTCAAGTCCTTCACAAAGATACTTACATTCAATTTGTAGGTAGGCGCCCAATGAACCTGCAAAAGAAAAATGGTGGCTAAATTAAAATGGCTACAGAAAAGGTAGACTTAAGGGGAGAAAAGTGGACGTAACTTGTAGACAGTGACTACTGATGTTAGATAAGTTTTTATTTATTAAGGCAAAAGATTGTAGCACGTTAGTAAATGAAATAGCGGAATCTGTCTTCCATCGCGTTCATAAATATTTAAAAAAATCATATTTAGGGTTGGCAGCGCGAGTGTAACGGCACTGGTGTTGCAAACGTTTATAGGCTATGGTGGTCATGATCACTGTGGCCATCATGAGGCCATCAGGTGGGGCCGTAAGCGTATCTGACGGCTTAGTGGTATAAAAAATAGAAATTTAATGTATTTTAATGTATTTTAATATAGCTCACCAAAATCATGCTGCTGATGGTGCATGGTGGAAAACTATGGCTACATCAAGAGAGAGAAACACAGTCGAAAATTAGCCCTAAGTTAACGGCCCTCAGATATACCTTTATTCAAGAGTCGTTTATAAAACTTACAGTAATAATAATAATAATTTAAAACATCAATATGTAATTTCTTAAGCTGTCACTTGTGTACTAAACATAAATATCACCTATATAAATATAATCTTGTTTGAAAAAAATGTACTACAATTATTATACAGTACGATTCTACAAAATAGAGAAAGAAAAAGTTCAATTCAAGCTGATCAAACACGCTGGTCCACTAAATCAATCAATGAATTGTACGACCAAAACCTTTTTATTTGAACCAGACATCACACGCGTATTGGATCTAGTTCTTTTTTTACTAAGCTAACCTTTTTAATTTGAGCTTATTAATGATCTGTTTTGATTAAAACGTAGTGGACTGAGAAGGTTTAGGTTTGAATTTTATTATTTTTAATAACGTTTATCAACGCCAAAGGTATTTGCAATCCAGTGAAAGGCCTTTGACAGGCCGACTGTTTCACCCTTTATTGTTTGTAAGTCGGTTTGGCTTTGATATTCCGTGCATTGTTGGGAAGAACCTCACATCACTTCAATTAGAATAAATGTGTCACAGTATCGTTTGTCAATCACGTATTATTGACTACCTCGTTGATCTAGAGGTCGTATAGTACAACAGCCGATCACGGGGTTGGGTTCCATTCACATCAGGTGACGAAAATCTGTGTGATCACACCATTGAGTTATTGTAGTGGTATGGTAGCTTAGTTACTCATATATTATTATATAAGGCATGTTATTCTCTATTAAAGGACAGTATATTCAAGATATTCACGAGTTTCACTCATCTCTAACGCTCAACCTTACATGGCGACCCTGCCAGGAAGGCGCGCTCGGGCGTACCCAATGTGTCCGCCTGTGCCGAGGCGACACCGCGAATAATATTCGTAAAAATGTGATCATTTGACCTCGAACGTTTTCTTTTTACCTCGTTTTGTTTTTTCGTGCATACTCGTAGTTCGATATCAGTTTAAATCATGGGCAAAAAGAAGAAGAAGAAAAAGAAGAAAATGGCGTGGGAGATGAAAAGTACTACGCAACTTCAAAAATAATTTCGAAGCGCTCGTGGCCCCGCGGACTCAGTGTTCTGTAAACGATCACTGCAGTAAGCAACATTAACTATGGCCGAATATGGATGGCTGACCACCACGTGGACCACTTTGTGACAATTATTTACGAGCGTTTCCGTGCTTCGGAAGGCACGATAAGCCGTTGGTCCCGGTTGTCAGTAAAATGACAGTCGTTAAGCCAAGTTGAAGGCCTTACGGGCGGCTTGAAAAATTTCAACTGTGGGTCGTCACAACCTGCGCCCGGGTCGGCAGCGCGTGTGTAGCGCCTCTGGTGTTGCAAACGTCTATAGGCTACGGTTACCAACCTTCCGGTGGGCCGTAAGCTTGTCTGCCACCTAAGTAGTATAAAAAAAAAAGTACTCTACCCTAAGTGCCACTGACGTTCAAAGTGTATAAGAAGACCCGTAATCTTTGAGAAAATGTAGAAAAAACGTAACAAGGCGTGTCCGTGCGTAGTGTAGGTACCTACCTATGTGTAATTAAAGTGCCGAAAAGTTCAAAGTGCTTAAAAAATTGGTGTGTGTGGTCTCAAAAACGTTGAACATGCGTTACAAAAATGCATAGTGACTTTGCAAATTATCTTATTTAGCAATTTCACTACGCATAATGTGAGAGACTATTGGTGATAAGTACCTAAGTGCGTTACGGAACATTTTAGAGACATTTAATTCGTTTTGATGTTTAGTTTTCATTTTTTTTACAATATATATTTAAATTACATATATATACTAACTCTTAAAACTAAATTTCAGTCAGTAAATAAAATAATATTTAATTAAGTATATCATTATGTAAGTGAATAACAAATGTTATATTATCATCTGTCTGATACTCGGCGACGTATAATATAAATCCGCAATAAAATCTGCAGTTGCCTATGTATGTATGTACCAGATTACAAGTTAGGTCGGCTAGAGCCTTACAGATCTTAGTTGTTCCACTTGCGTCAACTTTTTGACGAGTTTTTATTTCACTTTCTTCTCAGTTCAGTTATACATTTTTTCAAATTTTATTGGTTCATCATGATAATTATTTTATAAATGTTGCAAAAGTTTAAATATGCTTAATTTTATATGATCAACAACGTGCAAAAAACACGTAACAGCGTAGGGTCCTATTTAAAAACTTGAATCGTAAAGAGACACATTAAGATAAACACCAAAAGTATCCACAAGGTAAATGTGTGTCCTTTGTATCATAGAATCTTCAAAATGCGCCCCAAAACGGTAATATAAAGTTTTCAAGATAAAATGTAACTTACTTGGTCCTATTCTCTGTTACGGAAGCAAGAGTTACTTTTAGTCTGCTTCATTTAACGACTTCGCCACTTAATTATGTCTTGCATTTGTCTGTAGATACGTATAAACCTTCAATTTTATCGACAAAAAAGATAAGATAAGATAAGATAAGATAAGATAAATTTTATTTGTGAAAACAATATAAAAATATGAAAACAATATAAAATAATACATTTCATTTGTACCGAAGCGTAAAATATCTATGTATTATGAAATACAAACATTGAAATACTTACATAGAAAACTTTGCGGATCACATTAAATTGATTCGACCTATGAATCGAACCCAGAGATTTAGAACGACAGTCGCATACACTTTCCGCTATAATTATTTACTTGATTAAAATAATAGAAAAAATCTCTCCACTATTCCGAAAACAACACAACCCAGAAATATAAACACATAATTAAATGCCTACGTCATTCAATTAACTTTCATAAAATATAAAGCTTTATACCTAATTAATAAAAGGCATACACGCAACCTAACCTAATGAAAATACTCCGAGAGAACGATATTATTACTATTTAATTACGCGCCAAAGCAACTGTGTGACATATCTATTTTTGAACAAGCCAGACATGATAAAAAATTCAAAACCTGCTATGTCCCGAAATATCATTGGCTTTGAAAAGGGGATGCCACAACAAGGCCTAATTATTTGCGATCACAAGCGTGGTCCGTTCTGGCGTGAAAAGGGCATTTGATGGTCCCCTTAATGTCGGCCCTCGGACCAAATAGAGACCTCTCTAACCTCAAACGAAGTTCGAATTACAAATTAAACTGACCTTTGTCACACCGAAGCGTAAGTTACGCGTTAATGTATTGTATAATGTGTCTTGTTAGGAAGTCGGTTTTGAAGTTTGCAACATTTTCATCATTTACACTGTTGAGTACAGTCAACAATATAAATTGATGAGCTAGATAGGGGTGGTTGAACCACTGATATTTGGAGCTTGTATTGCTACTAAGGTGACAGACAAGCATACGGCCCACCTGACGGAAAGTGAAATACGTTTGAAATACCAGAAGAACTACTCACGCGTTGCCGACCATGCAAAAACCTTTTAAGTCCCCTTTTAAAACCCACAGTTTAGGCCTTTGGGAAAGCCGAGACAGGGATTCCAATCAAAGCGTGCGCGTAAGAAAGTTCATATCGGACCTTATCGTAAGGGTGGTTACAATCTTCATGATGAATCAATTGCCATTTTTCGCCATAAATAAAAATATGTAATTATTTCAAATAATAAACGTTTTTATAAAGACTTTAAACAGTTCCACTTTACAATCTAATTGGATGATTAAATTGTCTTGCAGCTTAAATTCAAAGCGACTCTCGGCGTTGTCTAGAGTTGTAAAAGAACTCTGAAGTTGTAGAAGGGAATTTCAAGGAATACTGTATTATAGAGCATAAATTATGTTTGAAGTTGAACGCAATAGCGTTATAGCAAGAAATATCTTACTAATATTAGTGCGAAAGTTTGTGAGTGTGGATATGTAGATGTTTGTTACTCTTTCACGCTCTAACGGCTAAACCACTGTATACTGTAGTCTGACTCGGCCGGATTTTAGAAATAAATGCCTACAGCCGCGCGGTACGTAAGCATGCGATAGGGCTGCCCACCTATAGCATTTTAATAATATGTGCCTACTTTGACGTTCTATTTAATATTGTGATTGTAAATATGTACATACATACATACATTCATATAGTCACGTCTTTATCCCCGAAGGTGTAGGCAGAGGCATAGTATACGCCCACATTTTACCTTATAGTTTTACGTACCGCGTAATAGATAGTGAGCCTAATGCAGTTGAAATTTTTCAATCCGCCAATAAGGCCTTCAATTTGTATTAAGGATTGTCGTTTTACTGACAACCGGCTTTCATTTCGAGTAAATATGTACCTTTTTTATTTAAACAAAAAATACTTTGTGAGTAATAATATAATATCCCCGCAACGGCTGGCGGCGCGGGGCGGCGGCGTGGCGGCGCAGCGCCCGTTATCTACTAACGATTGAGTGAGACAGGTATAGAAATTTGAAAACGAGTAAGCGACGTAGACAATAATAATCGGCTCATCACATGTTTCGTCAGTGATAGAATCACGGAATTCTAGTCTTTATAATCATTGCGTTAAATTTTTGATTTACAAAATTTAAACTATTTTTCGATTTGAAAGTATTAGTCATTCTCTAGTACACTAGTACTTTTCGTACATTGTCATGTTGTGTTAAATTTTGGAAGTTCATATTTGTCTCTATGCGTGTAATAAAAATCAAAGGTAACAAAAATGCTGTCAATCAAAGTCATACGGTGCTAAGTGTACTGTAACATCGGTCATCCACAAAGAAATGAAAACTCTTGAAACATACCTAAATCATTGCTCTCAATTAAATAACTACGAACTGACAACGGAACTAAATGTACTACCTACACGTACTAGAGTTCTGAACTAGTTTTTTTGGATATTGTACTATATTGGATCGCACCGTTCACTGACTGAGCAAGCACAAGTCTAGTTTTAAACACAAACATACCTACTCCATGTAACTACCTAGTTCACTCGTGTCAATCACTTTGTTTAACTTTAGTCAACTAGGTAGTAGTATAGTACCAATTAGTACTTAAGTAAAATCAATTTATAGTCTTGCCTATCGGAGTTTCCAGGTAATCTAAAAAACGTTATCTCTGGGTGCGTTATTGACGAATTCATGCAACCAAAACAAGCACAATAGACTCTAGTTGTCATATTAAATATTTTTAGTAAATAAAACACGCGCGGTTACTATCTAAAAAACGACACACCGTCCATTCGTCTACTCGGCACAATCGCCTGCTAGCGTGCTGAAAGGCCTGCCGAAAACGAGAATCGTAGGTATAGCATGCGCTTCGTCCGTTTGTAGGGAGCTACAATACTGGTTAAACCACATATTTATACTGTGGCTAAACGGATCTGGCTGAAATTCGGTACATATAGGTCTGGAATAACACAAAGGCTACTTTTTATCCCGGGAATAAGTTCCTACGGGAACGGGAACAAAACTTAACGCGGGCGGAGCTGCGGGCGTCAGATAGTAATAAAATATATTCAACTTCAAGAATTTACTCATAAAACATTTTTTTTATTTTAAAACGTACAGGAAAAATAAATTACCTTTTTTTTAATTGTCACACAACGCAATCTAGCCCAAATTAAACTAATGTAAGCTTGTGCTATGATATCTAGACAACTGACAAACATATTTATATAGGTATGTGTCTGTTACGCCTGGATTCCGGGATTTGAACCTCAAGAAATTTCAGCATGCACCTCATGATACACTACGAAGATGAGTGAGATTTTGTCTATATACCGAAATTCATCAAAATCGATTTCACAAATTAGATTGGTAGTTTAGTTACACTGCGGTGGAAAGCGCAAAAAAAATTAAAGATAATGAGATGTCTAGAGTCTATCGTAAAAATGAATTTACGGAAATCCAATTTTCACAGGCCCTTAAAAAACTCGAGCGTACATGTTTTAATTTAATTTCACAAACATTAGGATCTAATTATCAGTTTGAGAGGTCCACTAGACTCCTTTGTGGTTTAATTGGGTCATAATGGGGCTGATTGTTTTATCATTCGACGGACAGACCCTCATTTGAGAGGCTAAGGCCACTTTGAGAAAAATCCAGAGTGAGTTTACACGCGGTAGTATTTTTTTTTGTAGAGTATATCTTTTTTGTTATTTAAAGTAGGAATAAATTAATGAGAAACACAAAAAACTGTCATTTTTTCGTTGTATAAAATCCAGTTCACTAACCGAAAGTGCTTGAAATGAAAGAGAAACAGAAACAGAATAATGCATAGTTGTCTCTGTTCCCTGCACTTTTAATCCAACAATACAAGAACTGATGAGAAAGTTCCTAGGACACCACCAGGTACCTACAATATATATACCTATCTTAAAATATCTAAGCGATAAGAACACACCGTCACAACCCTGTGTACGTGTGGTTGTAGGGGTGAGACGCGCTTTCAGTAGGGTGACAGCTCTGTGTAAGTTTTGAAATTAAATACACTCGAGAGCAATGAATCCGGGTCACTTAAAGAATCCTAAAAATCTCGGAAACTAAAAATGCTAGGTTAATGCAATAAATTGTATTTAATAGACAATGTAATACTCCTTAAATGAAGGTATTAAAACTTCTTAGTTATTGTAAAGTTATATCATAAAAAAATCAAATTTGAAAAAGGGCCACTTTCGAAGATGGAACTACGAAATTACAGCATTTGGTGTTGCTTTTGTTTGTAATCTGTCGTTTATGTGGGTACATAAACCATGTTGATAGTGCTCTATATTCATTAATCAAGCTGAAATTATGTCGCTTACGCCGGAAGAATGCACCAGAATACTTACAATGCTGGAAACCGGCCGGAGTCAGCGCGATACAGCCAGGACTGTCGGTGTGTCGCTGTCAACAGTACAAAGAGTTCTCCGACGTTACGAAGAAACTGGTTCTAACCTACGCAGACCAGGAACGGGCAGAACCAGGTGTACCACAGCACGAGAAGACCGATACTTGGTGAACACCATGCTTCGAAATCGCTTTCTCACAGGAACTGAACTCACCAATCAGTTTCGACGCCTCGGAGGAAGTAACCCAAGTGCATGGACAGTAAGACGTCGGCTTGCTGAATCTAACTTAAAACCCCTTAGACCTGCAAACGGCCCTAAACTGTAGCGTGGGCATCGTATTTCGAGACTAAGGTATGCCCAGAGCCACGTAAATTGGAGTATTGAAGATTGGTCAAAAGTTATGTTCTCCGACGAATCAAAATTTATGCTCTACAAGCACGATGGAAGACACAGAGTGTATCGAAGACCAGGGGAAAGATTCAAGCAAGCATGCATCGAAGAAAAAGTAGCCTACGGTGGTGGGTCTGTACTTGTGTGGGCCGGAATTTCTTCTGAAAGTCGCACAGAGCTGGTGATCATAGAAAACGGCTCTTTAACTAGCGTAAGATATGTGGAAGAAATCCTCAATGATCACGTTGGTCCATTTATGGTCAATTTAGGTGAGGATGCTATATTTATGCATGACAATGCCCGACGTCATACAGGTAGGATTGTGAATGACTACCTTTAAGAGATGAACATTACTCGTATGGAGTGGCCAGCGCGCAGCCCGGATATCAACCCGATCGAGCATGCTTGGGACGAGCTAGGCAGATGCGTAAAACAACGAAACCCTCCCCCAATCACGCTTCGTGAGCTCAAAATTGCTCTCACAGAGGAATGGGAGAATATTCCCCAAAATCGTATAAGGAACTTGGTGTACAGCATGCCAAACCGCGTAAACGCAGTAATGGAAGCACGAGGAGGCAATACGAAGTATTAAAATTCAAGAAAATCGTAATAAAGTTCAAAAATTTCATGTTTCCTATTTTTGTTTTAAGGAGAGATCAGCAGTTTTTTCTTTATGTAATTTTGTGTTAATAAAATGTATGGTGACTCATATTTTTTTTACTTTCATTTAAGGAGTATTACATTGTCTATTAAATACAATTTATTGCATTAACCTATCATTTTTAGTTTCCGAGATTTTTAACATTCTTTAAGTGACCCGGATTCATTGCTCTCGAGTGTAGTACAATTGCTTTTTTACCGTGTCGCGTCGTCTAGCAGATAAACATATTTACATACTAGCTGATGGCTGATGCTCGAAGTAAAATTTGTTCCCGTTCCCGCTTCCCGTGGGAGCTTATACCCGGGATAAAAAGTAGCCTATGTGTTGTTCCAGACCATAATCTATCCCTGTACCATATTTCAGCGAGATCCGTTCAGCCGTTAGAGCGTGAAAGAGTAACAAACATCCACACTCACAAATTTTTGCATTTATAATATTAGTAAGACTAGATAATGCTTGCGGCTTCGCCCGCGTGAAATTTGGTCAATATGAATGTATAATAATAATAAATACATAAGTATTAATAGAAAACACACAAACTCCGAATTTAACATTAGCGTATCTCACAACAATGTTCTAGCCGACCAGGAAATCTAACCTGGGATCTCAGTACATACGGCGACTCATTCTAATGGTTTCCTTTCGAGGGTACTCCTATTAATATCATACACGTATGAATCTTCATCAATCGAACAATTATTCACAGTAGGCTGACCAAACCGTTGCAATTAACGCGACTAGTCCCGGATTCAGATAGCTAATACGCCTTTGATTGTCAAAGCGGCACGTCCGCGCATCGTCCAATTTTGTGGACACCGAGTTTCATTGTGTCATAGTGTGTGGGATAGACACGTTGCGTTGTATTCATTTGTCTTGGAAATTGTGGTGATTAATTGGTCACACTAGTGCTAACAGTATTATTGGACAAAGCGGTATATTTCCGTTTCGAGTTAAGTTCTGAATGAAGTTATATTTACTTGATTATTGAGTTAACATATTTAATAAAGACTGGAAAATATGTCTCTCCTAGTAGTTTTACATGAGGTTGGTGGTTCCGTGCCTCGTTTTAGGGTAACTCGATGAGAATAAAGGGAGTAATTTGTCCTGCTATTAGTCAATCGAATGTAAAATCGTTCATAAATACGATTTACCACAGCTTAATAATCTTTGAAAATAACAATATCAAGACTATGCTTTAGGCGAGGCTGCAGTGGTAGCCGTAGGTCTGTTGGGAGACCTGGGACATCCTTCCGAGGGCTTACCCGGAGCTCCTAACCGTAGGCTATTGGGCATTACTTGAGGTTTTTAAGTCGGTAGAAGTCCGGCATAGCATCCATAATGGGTTTTCCCTCATGTAAAAAGAAAACTTTACTTAGTCAATTTCTATCTCAATTCTAAAAAATACTGTTATCATCATCATCCACTGAGCCTTTTCCCAGCCCAAATGGCTATCTAGCCTAACTATACTGTCTAATTGGCGGAGTTGCCGGCATCGGCCCCGGCCGAAAGCCATAACCAAAAATAGAATACTGTCAAATTGTATAGAACCCAAATACATGCTAACTAACTATAAGTATATAACCCAGAAATTTACAGTGATTCATCAAAACAACTGTCCCAGACAAATAAATCCTGACACATTCAGTTATAGGACGCGTATCGCATAAACAATAACACAATGAGAGAAAGTCCAGCAAATTGGATTATTGTTGGACGTACCACTTCGATTATCAAAGGAGCACCACTAATTGCAGTCCCGGACCAGTCCCGTTAATCGCCGCAGCTTGGTCAGCCTAGTGTGATTAATTGTAGGTTTTGGAATAATGATAGATTATGGGGTACCTGTTTTTGGATATCATATAGGTACCTACCTACTGAAATTTTTAAGATATTATGAATTGAGTGAAGGTGAAACACGTGTCAACTTAAGGGGACTGGTTTTTTTTTTTTTTTTTTTTTTTTTTTTTTTTTTTTTTTTTATACCACTAGAGTGGCAGACAAGCATACGGCCCCACCAGATGTACCGGTGGTCACCGCAGCCTATGGACGTTTGCAACACCAGAGGCGCCACAATCGCGCTGCCGACTCTTTAAAAACCTTCTAAGTCCCCTTTTGAAGAACCCCATACTGTAGGTGTTTGGGAAAACCGAAGCAGGGAGATCATTCCACAACCTAAGCGTACGTGGAAGAAAGCCTCTATTAGATCTCACCGTGCTCGAGCGCTCAGGACGCAACGTGTGAGGATGAACACCCTGTCTATGGCGAGCGGTGCGATGATAGAATGTAGCCGTAGGCATCATATCAAACAATTCTTCAGAGCACAAACCGTTGTACAGGCGGTAGAACACACACAGAGAAGCAAAGTCTCTCCTGTCACTAAGAGGTTCCACACCACCTGCAAGTATGGGATCGCTGACAACTCTCATAGCTCGCCTTTGCACCGAGTCAAATGGACGAAGCTGGTATTCGGGTGCCCCCGCCCAGAGGTGACAGCAGTACTCCATATGCGGACGCACTTGCGACTTATAGAGAAGCAGCGCTTGCGCCGCAGTAAAGTATCGCCGCGCCCTTCTGAGCACTCCGAGCTTCCTGGACGCCAGCTTGGCCTTGCCCTCCAAGTGACTGCGGAACTGCACATCACTGGAGATGTCAACACCAAGGATCCCTATACTTTCAGAGATGGTGAGAGATGTGCTCTGAAATTGTGGCGCCACAGTGAATGGGGTCTTTTTTGCGGTGAAAACACAAACTTGTGTCTTGGAAGGGTTGAATTGGACAAGATTTTGTCGACCCCAATCGGACACCCTATTGAGAGTAGCCTCGACTTCAGACACAAGTTGTTCACGACTTTCTTCCATTGCAACCCGAGAGATACCGGGGCGGCCCGTGTAATACGTGTCGCCCTTACTGTCGTCCGCATAACAATGAATGCCGTCAATAGACAACATGTCATTGATATGCAGCAGAAACAAAGTAGGGGACAACACTGAGCCTTGTGGTACTCCAGCGTTTATGGCCATACAGTCAGAACAGCTGCCGTCAACGACGGCCCTGATGCTTCTACCGGCCAAAAAGCTGGACACCCATCCGCATAAACTCTCGGGCAGTCCATAGCAGGGCAATTTCGTAAGAAGACCACGGTGCCAGACTCGGTCAAAGGCTTTCGAGATGTCGAGGCTCACTGCTAGAGCCTCACCTTTACTCTCGATAGCCGCCGCCCAGCGGTGTGTGAGGTACACAAGAAGATCGCCCGTCGAGCGACCGTGACGGAAACCGTACTGCCGGTCACTGAGCAGGTCATGTTCCTCAAGGTACCTCAGGAGCTGTGTATTAATTACACGCTCCATCACCTTAGATAAAAGGGAGGTGACGGCTATAGGCCTATAATTGGCCGGGTCGGTCCTGTCACCCTTCTTGGGCACAGGATGCACGTGCGCGATCTTCCACGACGCCGGGACTTGCTTCATGGAGTATGAAAGCGTGAAAAGACGTGTAAGTACCGGGCACAACTCCGGACCACACCGCTTAAGTACCACCGCTGGAATGCCGTCCGGCCCACTCGACTTATGAATATCTAGGGATTGAAGCTCCCGCCTGACGTCCCGTTGCTTGAACTTAATTTCTGGCATGGTATAAGAAAAGACGAAATAGAGGTGCAAATGAAAGCGTTTTTTGTCTGCATAAATAGACACAATAATAGCCAAGAATAGATTTTTAATCTACAAGACGATTGTCAAAAAATGGGTTGCAGTAAATTGTATACTAATTAAACATAACGTGTAAAACGATCAAAAAGTCAGTCCTAATTTTTTAGTTACTTATATGCATTTTATGACTTCAGTTTTTATTGACGCGAAAGAAAAAAATATGCCAACATATGAAGAAAATATACATCTATAAATTGGTTTCTTCCGATTTTGAATAAGTATGCGTATTAGCTTATTACAACTAAAATAAGCTATAAAAAAGTACATTTCCTAGCGTGAAGGACGCGCGTTTTGTATGGTTAAGGTCGTTAGCCCTACCAACGGCCTTAATAGTCACGTTGTTAAGCAAAGTTTGCTCATTGTCAACTACCTGGATGGTAAAGGTACCTATTACTTGCCCAAGTTTCTTCCCTTAAGGAATTCGCTTCATCTTTCCTTGTTTAAATTAGTTGGGGTTACCATCAGCATCCAAAATATTTGTATCGTGAGTTTGGGTCTATGTATCATAAGTTCGTTTTTACTAAAAAAATGGCACATACACACCTACATACATATGGTCACGCGCAGGTTGTCACTGCGTGTTGTTGAAATTTTTCCAGCCGCCTAAAATGGCCTTTATATTGGCTTAACGAATGCCATTTTACTGGCAACCGGGACCAACGACTTAACTTGCCTTACGAAGCACGGAAACGCTCCAATAAATTTCACAATGTGGTCACATGGACGGTCACCCATCAAAGGACTGGCCATAGTGAAAGTTGCTTAATGCAGTGATCGTTTACAAAACACTGAGTCCGCGGGCCACGAGCCTTCTTGTAATTTTCCGAAAATAATATTTAAAATATCAAAACTAAATTCAATATGATTAGTTCAATCGATGAGCTTATTCAGGGAACGAGAATACAACGATAAATAGTTTCGCGAAGTTCGCCAGGCGAATTTGTAAATAGTTTTTGGAATGAATAGAGAAATAACTTTGTGGTTTCATTCTGTGAATTCGTTTTGCAATCTGGTTTGTTTGTTGAGCTAGCTGTTTTTTGAAAAAAAATATCATGTAAAAACGTATGCTTGTCCAGAATGAGCTTTTTAATTTTTCATGTTTCACAGCATTTTTGTTTTGATAATGTCCACTGCACTGACAATTTTAATTAAACTTTTTTGAAGACACGTTTTACATACATAAATATAGTCTCACTTTTATCCCCGAGGGGTTAGGCAGGGCAGTAGTATACTGTTTACCTACATTTCATCATCTGTTTTATTGCCGTGTTGAAATTGACAGGCACAGTTTGTGACTATTTTCAAACCACCCAAACCCAATACATTAAACTTGACTTAATGACTGCCATGGGAAAGGCCGTCGGGACCAACAGATTAACATGCCTTCCGAACCATGGAAACGCTTGCAAGGCAAATCAGACATCAGATAGCACAAGCTTATACTCGTATTAGCTTAATTTGGGGTAGATGATATTGTGTATGATAGTATAGGTACAGATTTTGTTTAAACTTGTCATAATTGGTCACCCATCTGAGAACCAGCCATAGCGTATGTTGTGAAGCCATGTTTACATCTAAAGAGTTGCTGGTGACTCTCACAGACCTTAAAACTATTGACAGTGGTCCTCAAAATGTTATCCTTTTTCACGCTCTGCTTAAAGATCTTGGGGTTTTACGAAAACACGTGCACTGGCCAGCGTTTCATGTTTATAAGATTCAGCAGGGAAACGATCTTTTGAAACACTTGGCTCTGGCGAAGAATCTCTCCACTGTATGACGGTAGCACCTCTACCCGGCACGCGTTGTTCAGGATCGAAAAGAAGAGGATAGCATTAAGTTGGAGAATTCCTCAGGCTATTCGGCGTTGTACCTACATTACAATATGTAGGTAAAAATACAAAAATGCAATTGTTCTACGCTGCGCCAGCGGCTCACACATTAAAGTAAATGACAGCGACAGCAGATAGGTCTTGGTGCCAGAGTGCAAGATAGATAGTAGTCAATGGAAGACCAGATTACAAGAGAGTAGGCAACTTAGAACAGACGATAACAAACGCAGCTAGAGCTGGTGCTTGTGTGCGAGCGCAGTGGCTCACACCATGGTCTCCAGCGAGAGAATGTCCACGTGTCAATGCCATGAAAACCAGATGCTGCTGTACCCACGCTGAGCATTCTGCAAATGCGTTGAGCGCTGTGTCCTCGCTGCGTTCTTCACAGTGCTGGCACTCGGACGTCATCTACCGGTGTATTTTGCCACAGATACTGATTGAAGTGCACCTGCCCGGTAATCATCTGTGTCAACCGGTAGGAGAGGTTGCCGTGGTTCCTCTCCAGCAACTCATCTATGACTGGCCTAACCGCCCAATTGTGGCGTTTCCCCACCTCGATTGCTTAAGTCACACCTTCCATGTCTCCAGGATTGTACACTAGCCTAAAAGCTTTCAAGCTACGCAGAAGTACAAAATAAAATGATGAATGAATCTACGAATGTAATTGAAACTTATTATTCCTATTGTGTTGTTTTCAATAACCACTTGTCAAGAGAACAATATGCCAATTATGAACTGCTAAAGTTCAGAGCGATGCCTTTTTTGCTTTAATAATGTTTTTTATACTGCATGATGTTTATTAATTTGCCCCTCGAGGTTCCGCGGTTGTGACGCAGTATTTTGTAGTTTCCAATTTAATAAGATATTTATTACTAGCGGACGTCACTCGGTTTCACCCGCGTAGATCCCGTTCCCGTGGGAATACGGGAATAAAATATAGCCCATGTTCACCGCAAAGAGAGTAGCTTCCCAACAGTGAAAGAATTTTCAAATCGGTCCAGTAGTTCCGGAGCCTATTCGTTACAAACAAACAAAAAAATAAATCTTTCTTCTTTATAATATTAGTATAGTATATAATTTAGTATGATCCAAAAAAGTTTGTTTCGAAGTTGGGATGAATCCTACGTATAAGAAGCAGTTCCCTCGGCTTCGATCGTGACTTGCTTCGATACTTGGACAGGATTTTACAAAATTTCACCCATCCTACTATCCTATCCTACTAATATCCTACTTCCTACTATCCTACTATTCTGCTTCCTACCTCCTACTAATATTATAAATTTGAAAGTTTGTGAAGATGTTTGCATGTTTGTTACTCAATCACGCTGTAACTGCTGAACGGATCGGGCTGAAATTTGGTACAGAGATAGAGCATAGTCTGGAATAACACAAAGGCTTTCCATCCCGGGAATATGTTCCCACAGGAGGCGTGAACGGGTACGGAATTGACTGCCTCTGTGGCGCAGTCGGTAGTGATACCGCCTGCGGCGCTGGAGGTCGTGGGTTTGATTCCCACCAGAGTCTGGGTGTTTCTATGTATAATAATGCATGTATTTAAAAGTATGTAAGTATTAATATCCGTGGTCTGATACCCATAACACAAGCAGATTATTCCTAGCTTACTTTGGCATCAGATAGCGTTGTGTGAGATGTCCGTGACTATTTATTTATATTTATTTATATTATTTATTTATAAATTACATATTATACTGACATATAGTACCTACAAAAAACTAGTTTTTCCTCCTAATAATATTAGTATAGAATTATCGATGAAACAATCATAGCTTCGTTTCTTTGCTCATTGTTCTGTAAACTTCCTTTTACGACTTTCCGAAATTTTACGAGCGTTCCCGAGCTACTAAAGGCCTGTTAAGCCATTGGTCCCGGCTGCCACTAACATGGCCATCATTAAACCAAGTTAAAGACGTTATGGGTGGCTTGACAAGAGTTTGCTTTTAAAACGTTAGCAATTTTCTATGTATTTAGAAATATATAAGTATGTCTATCAGTTGCTTAGATCGAATAGCACATGTTTATTTTTCATTAATTTGGGCTAGATGATGTTGTGGGAAAGTCCAATAATGTTTATTTGTTTTGGAAATAAAGCTCTTTACAGTGCTTTCAGCAAACCTACATTATTAAAATAAAAATAAAACAAAATAAAATTTATTCACTGTGAATTTTTAAAAATAATATTTAGGTTTGTCAAAATTTTTGTGACTCTACTGGGGGTTCGGAAATGCTACAAACTGAGAAGAACACCCCAAGAAACTCAGTCCGGTCATTACCAAAATTAATCTTAGAATCTAATACAGTTTTTTTATATGTAGAAAGGAGCAATTCGTGTCACTGCCAGGCAGCCTTGTCTTCTAGAAAGTCAAATTATGTAATATATGTAGTATATATATATAAACTATTTTTAAAAAGAGTAATATAAGTCCAAAAGTTTATGAAAGTAGGTAGTCTGGGATTTGAATTCTCTGAGATTCAGGTCTAAGGGAATTTCGCAGTTATCTTCAAGTTCAATCAAAATTTATAATAGTAAATTTCAGCTAAACATAGTTTCTTTGATGCTGAACTGCTGATTTAACCCTAAGTGCCAGTTGTACTATTAGAATTACAATTGGGAGTATACCTTCTCGAATTGCAGTATCTGTCAAGGCTGTTGTAATTTTGCCTCAATTTACGAAATGGTCGTAGATTTTTTCCTGTATGTACATAATTCCCGCTGACAGCAATATGGTTGTCCTCTATTACATGACACCTTACACAACTATTGAGAAAGTGTGCACATTATTCGCCACTGCCTAACCCCCAGAAATATAGGTGTGTTAATATAAATCCTTCCCAAAATATTCATTTCCAATTTTGCAAACACCGCCGATCGCATTCTCTTGATGATAATACATCACACGCAAAACATTCTAAGCGTAATACACAATACAGGCCATAATTGTTCTAGGCCATTGTGTTGGCGATACGGCCATGAATTATTGGCCATTATTGGCTGCTTGGCCGGTCACTGCCAATTCTGTATTGCGGGACAGGTATGGGAAATATGGGATAATAGATGTTTGTTGTAGAGATTGCGGTGGTTTAATATTAATAGATAGGTGATATTTATTTAAATCTATATCATTGGGATTTATTCTAAGCGTTAATTTATTTTTGTTACTTTGATTCAGAAAGAGCTCGTGCCTAAAGGTTACCTGAAAGGGATTGCTTTTTAACCCTCTGTGCATTTATAAGACTATAATCTCTTTAAAAGAATGATTTTGAAAAAGAAAATTAAAATATATAAGTATGTTTATCAGTCGTCTAGATCCCATAGCACAAGCTTATAATTAGCTTAATTTGAGCTAGTTGATGTTGTGTGAGATTGTCTACAAATATTTATTTATTTTAAATTGGTGTGCTATAAAGTTTATTCTATTCTATTCTAATGTGTTCGCTAGCTCAGTATTAATTTCGGGAAGCATCTTACGTGATGATGGATCCTGAGATTATAACCGTTTGTGATACTTACATTTACGAGTGTTTCGGTCCTTCATGAAGGAAAACAGCGGTACCTGTTACCTATAACAGGGTAGTCCATAAGTTGAAAACCCAATTATAACAACTTGAAAATTTTCAGCAGCTAACCGGTGGGACACAATTTCTAATAGGCATGACCAAATATTTGTATTTAAAGCATCAACAACATGAAGTAACTCTTCAAATATAACAACGATAATATTCGTTGTAAAGAAACCCAACAAGATCCTTCGTAAACATAAATTTTCGACTACCCTCCGATCCACACAAAAAAAAACAAAACATGTCTATGATCACCGGACCCCGTGTAAAGTTTATAAATTACGGAAACAGCCGAACCGTCACGATGTTTCCCGAAAACGACCAAGTGACAAATGCAAGGGTCAACCATCTGACAGCTGTTGAGCGGACGACCGAAAAGAAAAATGGCGGACAACAAAATGGCGCCGAAACGTGTCCTGCATAATTATGTTTTTTTTTTCGTTCCGCTGCGGCGTTAGTTATTTGTGTACGGATAAATTTTACAGAGAGTTTTTGTTTGGTATACATTACTAACAGGATAACATCTTTATGCGCTGTTTGTAATGCAAGATCCCTGATTTCCCAGCGCTGTCTATTTTTTACATTCAACTCGTCAAAAAGATGGCAAGAAACATAGACCGCCTGATGAAACGCTACGGTGACATTTAGTGAATTGGGGGTGGAAGCTACTCTCACAAGACTACTGACGTTCTTCAAGTTGGGGACCCATTGATGCTAGGCTCCGCTTTAGAATCTTGGGTTGTAAGTGGAGTGAAATACATACGCCGAAAGAGCGTTCCAAGTTTCCAAAAAACCGATCTTTAGGCTTAGCTTTGGCATAGATTCTCTTGAGTGTAACATCTCGGGTAATCTTACCCTAGATTTACAAAAAAACTTACTAAACTACGTAGGTAATTTTAAAAAAAAATCGAGAAAATTCATCTACAAAATTAATTAGAATAATATAAATTGTCTCATTATATTTTAAACCATCCATACATACTAATAATGATAAAACACATGTAAATAACATGTCTGCGTGTAAAAAGGACGTCTAATTCAAAAGCGCACCAAGAATTAAAATAAAAGGAAACGCACAACAATTTAACTAAAATGTTATCCATTATCGCCGCATCAAACCTTCTTCCGTCCAAATTAGAAATTAACTACAGGCGTATTTGAGCAAATTGGGTTAGTCCGATCCCGGGATCCCACCCTGTGACATTAATAAAGGCCCAGATGCTGGAAGCGGGGGTCGAATACTGATTATCGGAAGGAATAAATGAATTAATTTTTGTAATTAGGTACGAGGGAAAATGTAAAAATTGGTACGAGATGGTGGACATGGATTTTCGTACGGACCATTAATTTTTATGTTATTTGATTTATGTCTGTTTTATGAAACGAAATTTGCATATTAGGTTAATTGTTTTGTTAATGTGTATTGGAGGTTTTATTGATTTTTGTGCTTTTATTGGCTTGTTCAATTTTAAATATATTTACGACATGTTTTCATTGCACTCACAAAGGAAATTGATGCTTATTTTTTTTAACGTGAGAAGAAATCCATCATGGATGCTATGCCGCACTCCTACCGACTAAAAACCTCAGGTAACGCCCAACAGCCTATGGTTGGGAGCCCCGGGTAAGCCCTCGGAAGGATGTCCCAGGACTCCCAACTATGACAATTACTTGTCTTGTTATCTGTTATTGCACGATAGAGCAATAATTGATTAAGATACAGAATACTGTAGTATTCAGTGAGCATAGAAGGAAAACTTGAAATAAAACCTTATTTTTTCTGACCAGTAATTTGAAAAATGGTTTTGTTAGATCCTTGGCAAAGAGTCAACCCAGTAGGAGGCTTGCTTTGGTAAAGGAGTTTGAAGTTTAAGCAACAGCGAGAAAAGATAATCTCTAAGCTCTAGACCACACTAGAGAAACTTTAAAGGACGAAACTTGACACAGGGTTACAACAAAAGTTTGTATTTTCTACTTATCTTGTTTCAAAAACGGCATTGACACTTTTATACATACACAGAGTCTTGTTATAACGGTTAAATTTATTCTAAAATCGTAACAAAAGGTCTGTAAAGCCGCTTCAGGAACACAATTAAGCAAAAAGGACAGGAAAACGAGTTTAATAAAATCATAACCTGCGGGGAAAAATTTTAATTATTAAGTTCATTAAGCTAACGGGTTTACGCTGCTGACATTTTTGCAGTGAATAAATTGTTTCTTTTTGTAGTACGCCATCCTTTTTCTATCCTAGTCTATGGTTTTTTTTTTAATTTAGTACGAACTCGACTCAGAATTTATAAAAAAGTTGTAAAACAACAAAAACTTTTTCATGTTTTTTTTAATCTAGGACATTGCCGCTAGCTCTGTGTAAATTGTTGATGTTTTTAGGGTTGCGTACCCAAGGGGTAAAACGGGACCATTTCTGAGAATTTGCTGATGGTCCATCTGTCTCTATATAACTATCTACCAGAAAAACTTTTTTGTAAGAGACTACGTGACTCGCCCTAGCCCGGATGATTTTTTTTTCAAATTTAAATGAAAGTTCAATAATCTCAAGCGCGAGAAGGTACACCGCGAAATTTAGTGGTAGGACGGTCACTTTCCGGGACCAGTGAACTTCATACACTATGCCAGCTCCCACGCGGCTGAAAAGATTGTGCGGAAATGCATTCCCGGATCGAAAAAAAAAACGTATCTACGAAGTCTGTATTTAAAATAATTAGAACTATAACTGCAATAAAAATGGTAGATTGTTATAAAAAGCATCCTCCAAAAACAGAAATCCACTACACAGATAAACATACAATACATTGAGTAGCCAACACTTAATAACGACGGGTTCCCCTCGTCCGAGTGGGCAAGTAGAATGCAAAATGTCGCCACCCCCAGTCATCCCGATGGTCGTTAGAGGCGACTAAGAAGCAACTTTTGCAAAACGATCCATTGCGTAGAGATGGAAAACTCTAAATGAAACCTGGTTGTCAGTAAAATGACAATCGTTGAGCCACGTTTGGGGTCATTTGGGGGGATTAAAGGAATTTAACTGCGGGTCGTCCTGTCCATTTCTTACGTACCAATGAGCTCACCACTTATTACGTAGGACGTAAAACTATAGTTGAAATGTGGGCGTATAATATGCCTCTGCCTGCCCCTTCGGAGAATCGTCTCAATGTATGATTAATAAGAACGCATCTCCCAAAAACAGAAATTCTCTATACAGATAAACATACAATACATTGAGTAGCCAACACTTAATAACGAAGGGTCTATACACTACAACGTCAGATTTGTGACCGTCCTACCCCTCGTCAGAGTGTCTGGGCAAGTAGAATACAAAATGTGTCGATTCATCCCGAGGGTGTCGTAAGAGGCAACTAAGGGAACACCTTCCCAAAAAAAATCATTACATAGAGAAGGAAAACTGGAAATGAAACCCGGTTGTCAGTAAAATGACAATTGTTGAGCTGGGTTTAGTGCCTTTTGGGGGGATTAAAGGATTTTAACTGCGGGTCTTCCTGTTTATTTCAACACGGCAATGGGCTCACCACCTATTACATAAAACTATAGTAGAAATGTGGGCGTATAAATTGCCTCTGCCTGCCCCTTTGGAGAAGAAGGCGTCTCAATGTATGATTATTAAGAAAGCATCTCCCAAAAACAGAAATTCTCTATACAGATAAACACACAATACATTGAGTAGCCAACACTTAATAGCGAAGGGTTATATACACTACAACGTCAGATTTGTGACCGTTCTACCCCTCGTCAGAGTAGGCAATTAGAATACCAAATGTTACCACCCCAATTCATCCCGATGGTCGTAAGAGGCGACTAATGGACAACTGTTGCAAAACGATCTATTGCGTACAGAAGGAAAACTCACTCTAAATGAAACTTGATTTTTAGTAAAATGAAAATAGTTGAGCCGGGTTGAGGGCCTTTTGGGGGGATTGAAGGATTTAAACTGTGGGTGGTCCTGTCCAAGTGTCCAATTCAGCATAGCAATGAGCTCATTACCTATTTCGTGGGACATAAAACTATAAGGTGAAATGTGAGCGTATAATAAGCCTCTGTCAGCATCAGTACCCTTGGTGAATAAGGGGTGACTCTATGTATGATTAAAATAAACAGCATCCTCCAAAACAGAAATTCTCTACACAGATAAACACACAATACATTATGTGAGTAGCCAACACTTAATAACGAAGGGTCTATACACTACAACGTCAGATTTGTGACCGTCCTACCCCTCGTCAGAGTGTTGGGGCAGGCTTAACTTTATTTTGCCTCAATAAATCTGTATGCCACGGACAAGTTCGGCTTTCCTTATTAGATAACTGTAAATACATATAATAATAACATGAGTCGGATTATTTTGATGTACAGTTATCTGTTTGTTTATTTATCGTTAATTTAGGTATGTATGTATCGATATTATGTCGCAGGTAAATGAAGATTTTTATATTTGCTTGGAACATCACAAAAAAAATTACTGCTAAGGTGGCAGTCAAGCTTACGGCCCTACCTAGTGGTTTGCAACACCAACGGCGCTATACTCGCGCCTATAAATATTCTTTTTTAAAGAAAAGTCTAGTGATATAGTATAACACCTAATAATACCAACCTGATAACCAACTGAGAGGGAAAAGACGAAAGATGATGATGGGGAGAAAGTTTCTTGACAAATTTTAATGTTTCAAATATATATCAGTGTAAATTGAAAGCAAGACAACGTGTTTCAGAAGGGACTCGAACCCGCGTTCTTTTCCTAAGTACGGTAATGCCAATGCTAGTAATTCTTCACTACATCGTAAACGCCATTTAAAACTATTAGATAAGAGTCAAACAAAACAACAAACAAAATAATTTATTTCGCTTAGACATATACAGATGCACTTGTAAAACGTCCTGAATATAAACCAAAGAATTACCACCAGTTCACAACGCTACCCACCTGAGAAGAACTGGCAAGAATAAGTCAACCTTCTTACCAACTGTATTGTTAGAATACCATTAAATCATAAGTACCTATTTAATTGTAATTTTGAAATTGCCAAACGTTCCCAAATCCCTGCCTAATTGAATTCACCTACACAAATATTTAAGTAACCAAATTAAATACACTTAAGTATACTCCATCCACTTCTGAACAAATTAAATATCAATATTTTATTAGAACATAAAATTTTGCTGAACAGGAATTGACGTAAAATAATAAGATCCTGTAAAATGCAGGCTAACAAGCGGAGTAAGGGAGAGGTCTGAGTTCAGCATAATTACGGTAAAAATAAAAAAAAAAGTATTAGCCAAACTCCCTGTAAGCTGAATCACCCTGAGAGATGACTCAGGTATGTCTTTAATCTTAATATATATAAATCTCCTGTCACGATGTTTATCCGCGATGGACTCCTAAACTACTGAACCGATTTTAACCAAATTTGCTCACCGTATGCAGTTTGACCCAACTTGAGAGATAGGATAGTTTTTTTTTGTGGAAAGCCTACCTGGCTACGGCCGGGAGTCCCGTGTTACAAAAATCTTAGCCACAGCAACGCGTAGCCTGGTCCTTTAGTAATATTATAAAAACTGGCATGTGTGAACTTTGCGACAGTGTCAACTGCTCGCCGTTGTGCTGCATTGGGACTATCAATAATTTAGCTTGTTGGCATGATTTTACAAGGATATTTTTTGCAACCCTTTTCTGTAAATTTGCTTCTCCTCATGGGCTTAGCTTATCTGCTCAGAGCTGCTGTAGAGCTCAATACTTTTCCTACTCTCTACTCGTGACCACGGCTATTGTAACATAGCCGAAACGTCGAGAGGTGAGCGAAGTTTGAATTGTTTACGCGAAAAAGACCCGCAACTAATATAATTTGTAGTGCAAGTCGTGTGAGTTTAAAAACATTAAAAACTTTTATTATAGTTTTATAAAGTCATAGTGACTTAACCTCTAGCCTTTTCTGCGGCTCGATACAGACGAAGTCAAAGACTGAGGTTTGATAGTTTTTATAGTTTGATTCCTCTTTTCCAGAGCTGGGATTTTCTACACGGAGTCTTTTTTTACTTTTCAAACAGCAATGTGCTTAAATGCATAATAAATCGTTTCTTATAACAGTGAAAGGCGAAATAAAGAATTATGATTTTGATTTGAAAAAATCTTAAGCGTTTAAACTGATCATAAATCATATGCACAACCATCGAGAAATGATTTCTAAATAACATTTGCCTCCAAAACCATAGAAGAAATATATACCAAAACGAGTATCAGATTAATCGCTGTCGCATATCAACGTATCACAACCCTTACCGTTTCTATACCGTTATGAATAGCGCGTCAACACCACCGGTCACATTGAGAAATTAATTCAGTAGGCACTTTCTTTGTGATCGCATGTCCGTCTATCATTAAAAACGAACAAAAACATGTTGTTTTTGAACAAAACTCTTTGATGAAAAGAGTTTTTTCAGCTGCCTGTGAAAAATGGCGCTGGTTATACCTATAAAGACTTTTCAGTTTATTTGACGAGTTTATTTTATGCTTGCATAGAATAAAGCTACGCGAATATCTATGCGAGGAGCGTTATTTATGGGACTTGGCTGCTGCATTTAGCTCGCCAAAATGTTGCAGCCCGTCTGATGGTAAGCGATGACGACATCTAGCGATTGGGGGTTAATTATTTCACAATCTACAAGACTTGTCAACCTAATCCCACCTGTCCATTTCGACGGCAATAGGCTCACATTAAAGCCAGACATCAAACTATATGGTGAAATGTGGGCATATACCTCTGCCTACCCCTTCTGAATTAAGAATAGGAGCAGTGGACTACCATAGGCCGATTTGATTGATTGATTGATAAACATTAAAAAACACCCAAACTCTATAAATATATATTTGTGACTCCTACATAAATGTTTGAATCGACATCAAAATAACTTTAAACACCAAAATAAACATGGCTCGCCTTTGATTGATATTTATTATAATCCAACATGGCCGCCACATTAATTCGTGTCAATAAATACTTTTTTAAGAATATAAATGGCCGTAATTCAGAGGTATAGACAAGATTTGTACCACAGATAACGTATAATCACGCTTGTTTGATAGTTATTTTGGTCGTTGAGATAGATTTATATGAGCAGTAATCGTGTAAAATATTGTAAGTAGAGAATGTAGTTTGTATACTTAATAATAAATAGAGAGATACGGGATGTTTTAATAATAACTAATAAATAAATATTTATTTTATTTATTTTCGCAGAATAAGCACATTGAAGTGGCAGTGTGCCGGCCATATCTGCAGAAGAACCGACGGCCGATGGAGCAAACGGAGATTGCGTCTCGGCAAACGTGGGGTAGGACGTCCACCCGCTAGATGGACCGACGACCTGGTAAAGGTCGCAGGCTGGGACTGGATGCGGAAGGCGCAGGACCGTGTGTTGTGGCCTTAATTGAGAGAGGAATACGTCCAGCAGTGAACTGCGATATGCTGATTTGATTGATATATTTTAACACATTGCAGTTTGCCACAACGCAATCTAGCCCTTTTTTTAACCGGAGTAAAATCCGTCATGGATACTACCGGACTTTTACCGACTAAAAACCACACGTTACCTGCTTAATGTCTACGGTTGGGAGCCCCGGGTAAGCCCTCGAAAGGATGACCCCAGGACTCCCAACAGACCTTGGGTACCACTACGGCCTCACCTAGGGGGGTTCGGGTGCTATCCCACGTCTTTGAGGGGTTGTTCGGGTAGTCATTCCACCTCTTGGGACGTGTGACGTGCGTAAATCTATCACGTCACGCTGTCGTTTAGGGCCTGCTTTTGTAAGGATGGTGAGCAGCCCCCCGCCGACCTCGGGCCCTCGGTCATGAGGACATAACGCCATCTAACCCTAACCAAGCTAATAAACTAATATATAAGCTTGTGCTATAGAATCTAGTCAACTGCAAAACATACTTATAACATAACCTTCTGATATGTACTCTTTTAGAACGCTGTTTCAGAGATTAGAAAGAAAGAAAGAAAGAAAAAGGATTTAATTCGCAACTCATGCCACAAAGTTACATCTTTCCATACAAAGGGAGATACAGTAGGTACATGATTATTAGGTACTAACTTACAAAATAAACATAGAAACTATTATAAAACAAATAATAATGAAAAAAAAAAACATAAAAAGAACATCACAGATAAAACACCCAAAGTACCTACCTAAATAAAATAAATAAAGTAATAGAAAAAAAAAAAAAGGAAAAGGAAAAATGGTATCCTAGCATGAGCTTGAAAGGGTTGCCACCTCAGCTTTTTGCTACACGTCAACGTTGTTGTGACGTGCAGCGCTGGTTTTCAGGCGGCACCTATCTATGAATTGACTAACGTCACGCACGCTATACAGTAGGTACAAAATAAATTGATATTGAGCTAGTAGATGAAAGAATAGTAACTATTAAATTATATATCTATAAATTTAAAAACATGAAACACTAAAATACTTGTAAAAAAAAATGAAAAAATGAAATAAAATAAAATAAGAACACCTTGTCTATTGATTTCCAAAATGATCACATCAAAAACAAACAAATAAAGTATGTACATAATAAATACATTCTGTGGTATTCGCACTTCAGGTTACACAATGACCTCTGTACTTTATATTGTGGCTGTAATGTGCTCTGTGGTTTCCTGTTGTCGCACGTGACACCCGACCGATCCCTAACGCGCGCGAGTGCTGGTACTTTTTATGTATTGTTTGTTGAAATGTTGACGCTTCGACATAGCCAGCCATTTTGTGTGCATCGCATGACTGTAAATTTTGTAAACACACTCATCGAAACAATGTCATCTCAACAACTAGCTTATTAAACTACAAAATAGAGTGTAAAACAAAACAACAAAGCCTGTTTATGTGACAAAGTGCTGTGCATTGATCCCTAAGTTGTCATCTTTAAGTCTCTTTCTGCGTACAAATGATAACCTCCAAAGTATAGTGTACGCAGATAAGATGCTCAAATCACATGTAGGAATATGTGATATCATGGAAGACAAATTTCCATTGTGAGACTGTTGTAACACGCTCCCAGTGCATAACCAATAGGTAAGCTCCCAAAGTCTAAGCACGTGCTTTCTGCTTGTACAGTAGGTGTAGTTTGTATTTAGCTCTAAATGTGTTAATTGATTTTAGGGCACGTATTGGCGGCGGCAGATTATTCCAAATTCTACTGAAAGCGAGCTTTAGACTGCCCTTAAATCCTGCCGTTCTGTGACGAGGTGCTAACATCAGGTATGTTGAAGCTCTAGTCGCATACTTGTTGACGTCCCTCGACCACGCCATTCTGTCATACAAATACCGAGGTCTGTGACTCAATACGACTCCAAAAAGCAAGGTGGCAAGATGCAACTGACTACGCTCGCTCATCTTAAGCATATTACCATTGCACAGAAAAGGCGTAACATGTGTACGTGGTGGTATGTGGTAGCAAAACCGGGCACAGGCATTCTGCACACGCTGTATGAGTCTCTCTGTTCTCTTTAAAAGACAGCTTCCAAACACTGCGTCAGCATAATTGAGCTTTGAAAGAATTAGTGATTCGCACAGTAATATTCTTATGCTTTCACTAATGTAAGGACGTATTTTATATAGCACCTTCAACCTATAGAAACAACTCTGCAATAACATTTGCCTCCAAAACCATAGAAGAAATATATACCAAAACGAGTATCAGATTAATCGCTGTCGCATATCAACGTATCACAACCCTTACCGTTTCTATACCGTTATGAATAGCGCGTCAACACCACCGGTCACATTGAGAAATTAATTCAGTAGGCACTTTCTTTGTGATCGCATGTCCGTCTATCATTAAAAACGAACAAAAACATGTTGTTTTTGAACAAAACTCTTTGATGAAAAGAGTTTTTTCAGCTGCCTGTGAAAAATGGCGCTGGTTATACCTATAAAGACTTTTCAGTTTATTTGACGAGTTTATTTTATGCTTGCATAGAATAAAGCTACGCGAATATCTATGCGAGGAGCGTTATTTATGGGACTTGGCTGCTGCATTTAGCTCGCCAAAATGTTGCAGCCCGTCTGATGGTAAGCGATGACGACATCTAGCGATTGGGGGTTAATTATTTCACAATCTACAAGACTTGTCAACCTAATCCCACCTGTCCATTTCGACGGCAATAGGCTCACATTAAAGCCAGACATCAAACTATATGGTGAAATGTGGGCATATACCTCTGCCTACCCCTTCTGAATTAAGAATAGGAGCAGTGGACTACCATAGGCCGATTTGATTGATTGATTGATAAACATTAAAAAACACCCAAACTCTATAAATATATATTTGTGACTCCTACATAAATGTTTGAATCGACATCAAAATAACTTTAAACACCAAAATAAACATGGCTCGCCTTTGATTGATATTTATTATAATCCAACATGGCCGCCACATTAATTCGTGTCAATAAATACTTTTTTAAGAATATAAATGGCCGTAATTCAGAGGTATAGACAAGATTTGTACCACAGATAACGTATAATCACGCTTGTTTGATAGTTATTTTGGTCGTTGAGATAGATTTATATGAGCAGTAATCGTGTAAAATATTGTAAGTAGAGAATGTAGTTTGTATACTTAATAATAAATAGAGAGATACGGGATGTTTTAATAATAACTAATAAATAAATATTTATTTTATTTATTTTCGCAGAATAAGCACATTGAAGTGGCAGTGTGCCGGCCATATCTGCAGAAGAACCGACGGCCGATGGAGCAAACGGAGATTGCGTCTCGGCAAACGTGGGGTAGGACGTCCACCCGCTAGATGGACCGACGACCTGGTAAAGGTCGCAGGCTGGGACTGGATGCGGAAGGCGCAGGACCGTGTGTTGTGGCCTTAATTGAGAGAGGAATACGTCCAGCAGTGAACTGCGATATGCTGATTTGATTGATATATTTTAACACATTGCAGTTTGCCACAACGCAATCTAGCCCTTTTTTTAACCGGAGTAAAATCCGTCATGGATACTACCGGACTTTTACCGACTAAAAACCACACGTTACCTGCTTAATGTCTACGGTTGGGAGCCCCGGGTAAGCCCTCGAAAGGATGACCCCAGGACTCCCAACAGACCTTGGGTACCACTACGGCCTCACCTAGGGGGGTTCGGGTGCTATCCCACGTCTTTGAGGGGTTGTTCGGGTAGTCATTCCACCTCTTGGGACGTGTGACGTGCGTAAATCTATCACGTCACGCTGTCGTTTAGGGCCTGCTTTTGTAAGGATGGTGAGCAGCCCCCCGCCGACCTCGGGCCCTCGGTCATGAGGACATAACGCCATCTAACCCTAACCAAGCTAATAAACTAATATATAAGCTTGTGCTATAGAATCTAGTCAACTGCAAAACATACTTATAACATAACCTTCTGATATGTACTCTTTTAGAACGCTGTTTCAGAGATTAGAAAGAAAGAAAGAAAGAAAAAGGATTTAATTCGCAACTCATGCCACAAAGTTACATCTTTCCATACAAAGGGAGATACAGTAGGTACATGATTATTAGGTACTAACTTACAAAATAAACATAGAAACTATTATAAAACAAATAATAATGAAAAAAAAAAACATAAAAAGAACATCACAGATAAAACACCCAAAGTACCTACCTAAATAAAATAAATAAAGTAATAGAAAAAAAAAAAAGGAAAAGGAAAAATGGTATCCTAGCATGAGCTTGAAAGGGTTGCCACCTCAGCTTTTTGCTACACGTCAACGTTGTTGTGACGTGCAGCGCTGGTTTTCAGGCGGCACCTATCTATGAATTGACTAACGTCACGCACGCTATACAGTAGGTACAAAATAAATTGATATTGAGCTAGTAGATGAAAGAATAGTAACTATTAAATTATATATCTATAAATTTAAAAACATGAAACACTAAAATACTTGTAAAAAAAAATGAAAAAATGAAATAAAATAAAATAAGAACACCTTGTCTATTGATTTCCAAAATGATCACATCAAAAACAAACAAATAAAGTATGTACATAATAAATACATTCTGTGGTATTCGCACTTCAGGTTACACAATGACCTCTGTACTTTATATTGTGGCTGTAATGTGCTCTGTGGTTTCCTGTTGTCGCACGTGACACCCGACCGATCCCTAACGCGCGCGAGTGCTGGTACTTTTTATGTATTGTTTGTTGAAATGTTGACGCTTCGACATAGCCAGCCATTTTGTGTGCATCGCATGACTGTAAATTTTGTAAACACACTCATCGAAACAATGTCATCTCAACAACTAGCTTATTAAACTACAAAATAGAGTGTAAAACAAAACAACAAAGCCTGTTTATGTGACAAAGTGCTGTGCATTGATCCCTAAGTTGTCATCTTTAAGTCTCTTTCTGCGTACAAATGATAACCTCCAAAGTATAGTGTACGCAGATAAGATGCTCAAATCACATGTAGGAATATGTGATATCATGGAAGACAAATTTCCATTGTGAGACTGTTGTAACACGCTCCCAGTGCATAACCAATAGGTAAGCTCCCAAAGTCTAAGCACGTGCTTTCTGCTTGTACAGTAGGTGTAGTTTGTATTTAGCTCTAAATGTGTTAATTGATTTTAGGGCACGTATTGGCGGCGGCAGATTATTCCAAATTCTACTGAAAGCGAGCTTTAGACTGCCCTTAAATCCTGCCGTTCTGTGACGAGGTGCTAACATCAGGTATGTTGAAGCTCTAGTCGCATACTTGTTGACGTCCCTCGACCACGCCATTCTGTCATACAAATACCGAGGTCTGTGACTCAATACGACTCCAAAAAGCAAGGTGGCAAGATGCAACTGACTACGCTCGCTCATCTTAAGCATATTACCATTGCACAGAAAAGGCGTAACATGTGTACGTGGTGGTATGTGGTAGCAAAACCGGGCACAGGCATTCTGCACACGCTGTATGAGTCTCTCTGTTCTCTTTAAAAGACAGCTTCCAAACACTGCGTCAGCATAATTGAGCTTTGAAAGAATTAGTGATTCGCACAGTAATATTCTTATGCTTTCACTAATGTAAGGACGTATTTTATATAGCACCTTCAACCTATAGAAACAACTCTGCACAGCCTGCCCAACATGTGTTTCAAACCGCATCTGTTCATCCATAACCAACCCCAGGTTACGGGCTTCAATAACCTTTTTAATTGAGGAGCTGTTTATTCTGATGTCAGGCCGTAATTGACATATTTGCTCTATTGATTTTTGTGTACCCATAACAATAAATTTGGACTTTTCTGGGTTCAAGACCAATGAGTTTCTTTGTGCCCAGGCCGCAACATTGCTTAAGTCCTCATTTATCCTGTTTACTGCTTCCAGACACTCAGATGGAGGAAAAGGCAGGTAAAGCTGAAGGTCATCTGCATAGAGGTGAAACTTGCAGTAACTGATTGTATTAGTGATATCAGCGCTGTACAAAATGAACAACAAGGGTCCAAGGATCGAGCCCTGTGGGACCCCCCTGGTCACAGGACGATGGGATGAATCATAGATACAACCAGATTTATGATCTTGAACTTGAACAAATTGTAATCTGTTACTAAGGTAGCTATGAAACCATTTAACCACCCCCATGTCACATCCATAATAGGTAAGTTTAGACAACAGCAGTGAAATATTAATTCCATCGAAAGCCCTGGAGAAATCGAGCAAAGTGAGTACTGTACCCATACCCTGGTCTCTGGCCTGCATCACATCATCCACCACAGCCAATAGCGCTGTTGTCGTACTGTGTCCCCTCCGAAAGCCCGACTGCATAACTGGTAGAATGTTCGAGTTTTCCAGATAGTTCGTGAACTGATTACTAACAACTCTCTCCAATATTTTAGACAGGCATGGCAATAGACTAATTGGTCTTAGGTCTTTAGGGCTCAAGGGACTTGGTTGTTTTGGGATAGGCCTTATCTTAGCAGTTTTCCATATACTGGGAAAGATTGATGTTGTGATGGATGTGTTAATTATATGCGTTATAATACTCCGAGTCCAAGGGAGAGTCATTAGCAGCATATCCAACGAGATCTCATCCGCTCCCATTGCATTCGATCGGAGCCCTCTGACAATTTTACTAACATCATCTTCGTCCACTGTCTTCAACTGAAAACTGCAGTGACCATATCTGTTAAACTCGAAATAAGTTAGATCCGATAAAGGCACCTTGTCACTACCAGGTATGTTCAAAAAATGATGGTTCAGACTGTCAGGGTTGACACAAGAATCAGGCAACTCACAATCTTTATTATTTGGCAGTATAGTTGATCTGAGCCGACTCCATAACTTCCTAGGCTGCTGCAAATTACTGTTAATATGATATTTAAAATATGCTCGCTTTTCCCTTTCTATGGCAGCTCTCACTGTGTATTTAAGGTCCCGATATGAGTTTTTGTGTACCTCCAGGTTAGTTGCCTTTGATTTACGGTAATATTTGTCTCTTAAGTGCATCATATCCTTAATTGTACTTGTTATCCAGGGATAGGTATTCTCTTTTACCAAAATTCTTTTTATGGGAGCATGTAAATCAAATAAGGAGACAATATATGAGTTAAGTGCAGCAACCATGGAGTCAACATCCCCCAAATCCATGATCGAGTTCCAGTCAATGCTACTAATGTCCTCCTCAAACCTCTCCTTCAATATATCATGTAACGGCCTATATAAAATCCACTGTGGTGTAGGCTTTTCAACTCTGATGTCAATCTCCGCAGATATCAAGGCATGCCGACCAAGTTCAGGGGTATGAAAGACTGATACATTGAACGCCCGGCAATCTGTACAGACTAAATCAATTAGTGTCTCAGTATTATCATCCTTAAAGTGAGTAGGTTCCATCACTAAATTAGTTAAACTCACGCTCACTAAGAACTCCTGGAGTAGTTTTGTTTTGCCATCATCCTTCTTCAGGAGATCTATATTAAAATCCCCGAGCAGAACTACCTTGTCAACTCCAGAGAAAGAAGTGATAGATTCAGTCACAGCATCTATGAATGTAACAACACTAAGTCGAGGCGGCCTGTATGCTGTGCCAATTATGATGGATTGTGAGTTTCTGTTTAGTCTCAACCACATCTGTTCGACATTCGGAGTCACTGGGTGTGGTTCATTGCGCACTCTAATTCCACGACGGATATAGAATCCGACTCCTCCACCACGGCCTTCGCATATGTAAGTCGGGCGTGGTGTATGGCGCAACCCATAGCCCGGCACCGCCGGCGCCTTATAATCATCTCCTTCCTTTATCCACGTTTCATTTATTGCCATTATATCTACGGCATGCCTCCCCATGGCAATAATGAACTCTTCCTGTCCTGTGCCCAACGACCCTGCATTAAACAGCCCTATTTTTAAACATTTTTCCTTCTTATTTTTCATTGTTATATATTTTATTGTATATAATATCCACGTGTATGTATATAAAGGTGAATCCCACACATGCACAGTCACTCAACACAAACTCAAGCAATTGCAGAAATAAACTATCATTATTTACTATCAGAAGTAACAGAACATAAATTTGTAAATATACTAATGTCATAATTAATAAAATTAAATCAAAGAAAACATTGTAACAAATACATAATAAACTTCCCATATCATTCAATTCAATCATTTCAATTAAATAGACAGCTCTCACAAAAAATTGACAGCTGATAAGTGGTTTTAAGTACACAATGTAATTATTATATAGCAAGTACTCACACCGACCCAGCAACCTACAACCATGCACACATTGCACACCGCCATCAACAATCCCATGAGACATACAACCTAATCTAATATATACAGTATTACAGTCTGGTTTTCTTGCAGCTTCTGCATTACTAAATTGCACCCTCCTCAAGACCATCAGGACCAAAAACCCGAAGCAAGTCCGCCTCCGACCTTATGCTGTAGGACTGCTTTCCTTCGGCCTGTCTCACCATAACTCTACCCCGCTGGATCCATACAAATCTCCACCCCAGGCGGCTCGCCGCCTGACGCACCTGATGGTATATTTTTTTATTATGTCTGTTCAGACGTTCGTTGACAAAGAAACGGCGAGGGGGCGCGCGCAGGCCGAGGTCGGCGGTGGTGGCGCCGCGCCGCACGCGCGCGCCGCGCAGCAGCTCGTCGCGCAGTTGGCGCCGCGCCAGGCGCACCACCAGGCGGCGCGGGCGGCCCGCCTCGCGCTCCCCGCCCGCCTCGCCAGTTGAGCTCTGCTTGCGTGGTGGGCCTACCCTTTCGGCGAACACTATATCCCGCGTTTCCATAGGAACTCCAAGTTTTTTTGCGACTAACTCAATTATATGTGCGGCGTTTTCGCCGCTTTCCTCAGGGATATTGGCTATCTCGAGGTCCGATGATAATAGCTCCTGATCACGATCATTGAGCTCGGCTTTCAGCAGCGACACGGTTCTCTCGAGGTGAGCCGTGCTCGTTTGCCTGTCCTCGAGCTCTTTGACCCTGCTCTGCAGGCCGTCGACTCGGGCCTCACAGTCCGCCATATCTCTGCGGAGATCGCCCACCTCCCGTCGCAGATCCCTGAGCTCCCTGGTCACCTCGTCCCTCATATCCCGAAACTCCGCTCTGAGCATCCTCATTTCCTCCACTATACTTAAACTAGCCTCCTCACTCGCTATGTGCGACCTCTGACGATTATCTCGCTGTACTGCTTTCGGCGCACCCCCCGACCCGTTGATATCCTGCTGCTGGCCAACAACAACAACGTTCATGTCATTACGGGGAGTCCTGTCCTTGTTCCCGGGTGGTTTTTCTGAACAACATTTACAACTGCCCCTGACAACGCCGTCTATACCCCCTTTGGCAGATAGAAATCTCCCGCAGTTGGTGCACTTTGCCATCTTATTAGTTGTAAGTATATTTGCAGAAATGGCTCTAGTAAATTACAACGGAAGTTCTATTTGTTTACTATAGACTTTTAAGAAGTAGTTGTTCACTAGGTCGCACAGATGGCGCTATTACAACAAAATGTTTTAGGCAATATTTGCGAAGGTTCTATTCACAATTTAGTACCACTTAAAACACCATTCTACTCCAAGAATAAAGCACTTTACATTTACTGTAAACAATAAACGGTCCAATACTTGAACACTATTGTTGTTTTATTTATCCCAAACTAGGGTAGTTTATTCATTCCTCACTCATCGAAAAAGTTTACTTTAACAATTTATTTACAAGTCACTGATTGATAACACTGCATAACATAATAATGAGTACTGTCACATCACAGTCAACCACTAGGTAAGTATATTCATACGTAACACGCGATCTTATTATTTTAAAACTCAATTAATCCGAGGAGGTGCTCTGTTACATTCAACGTCCGTGACGTCCAACACGTGCCGCAACAAGTCGACATTCACACAAAAAAAAATTGGTTGTCTGTAAAGTCGGTTTACTGACGATAGTTGAACGTGACAACTCAGCCTTAATGAAACGCCTCAGAGCGAGGTAACGCCGTATACGTCATGTTTTTTCGAGCGTGCAGCCGGCTCAATCGAATTATAAAACGTGGTCACGTCAAAATTAAAAATGTTTTTTTATTGTACTTAACTACCGCCTTTCAAACGCTCCTAATCTAGAAATTCACTCAGACACTTCAATTTTATTTATAAGACGTACAGATATACAAAGAAGAATTTATTTCTAGGTACTTTTTCTTAACCTTTATTACAAAGGCTATCAGGCCAATAGGCAAGGATTGTTTATGGGTAGTAATTCATGGGGGTTACTCGTATGAGGAAAATTGGAGAAACAAGTGGGATACGGACTACTTAACGGGGCAATTCGGGCTTAATGGAATTTTATTGGTCAGTGAAATTCGTTAAGTGAAAAGGGTTTTTGAACTATTCATACATATAGTCACGCCTTTATCCCCAAAGGGGTAGGCAGAGGCATAGTATACGCTCACATTTCACCTTATACTTTCGTGTCCCACGTAATAGGTGGTGAGCCTATTGCCGTGTTAAAATGGATACGCGCAGTATTCGATGTTTGTTTGTGTGTTTGTTTGTTTGTTTGCATCGAATAAGCTCCGGAACTACTGAACCGATTTGAAAAATTCTTTCACTATTGGGAAGCTACACTCTTCCGGTGAACATAGGCTATATTTTATTCCCGTATTCCCACGGGAACGGGAACTATGTGGGTGAAACCGCGTGACGTCCGCTAGTTAATAATAATATTAGGTATTTATTTCTACGTAAAACCGTACACCGACGGACAGCGAAGTCTCTTGAATAGGGTCCCATTGGCTACTGAACCCTAAAAATGATGTGTAAATTCTGGTGATAGCCTGTTTTGATTGACAGCATCTTCACCAACTTAATCTGCAACTTATTAACTTGAAGTCACCCCTTATAATTATTTCCTTTCAAGTTTGCCGCTGTTTGTAACTTAGGCTGTATTTAAAGCACTTCTGACTTTGAAATAAGTTCGTTACAATCGGGACAAGTGCTTTGATGTCACTTATCTTAAAGTTTAGCTGTCCAATCTTATCTCATGCTTGCATTAAGTCAGAGTTCTGTTGTGTCCATATAATAATGCTAAATAAACTTTGAACGAGAGATATAAACAAAAGATTTAAGTAAATAAATAAAAATGTAGAATTACTGTTGTACGATGTAATTTTTCTATATTTTCTGTAGATAATTAAAGAATGAATCCATATTTTCTGTCTGTTTGCTTAGATTTTGCAACTGCATCAAAATTATGTTGAGCACAACATAATTTTGATGCAGTTTTGATCAATCTATAGAGTGATACAAGAGGAAGATATTTATGTATAAAACATACATACAAGCGTCAAATTAATAGACCCCGTTCATCGGAATCAAGATAAAATACAATCTACTACCTTTCTTACCGACAGCTCGGGTCGCCAAAAAAATCTTTGAAATAATTATTTTTTCGACGATCTGCTGAAAGTTCTTACTTAACGAAGTATTTTTTATTCAATAGACAGACAGCATTGCAGAAAACGATATGATTAATATAAAAAAAAAACTTAAAAAAAGGCTATATGGCGGTTGGTTGACCTGACCATACAAAACACGCGTTCTTCAGGCTAGAAAATGTTGTATTTTATGGATTATTTTAGTTGTAATAAGCTAATACTCATACTTATTCAAAATCGAAGAAAATCAAGTTATAGGTGTATATTTTCTTAATTATGTTGGCATATTTTTTTCTTTCGCGTTGATAAAATTGAAGTCATAAAATGCATTCATCTAAAAATTTGGGGCTTACTCTATAATCGCTTAACACATTATGTATAATTAATTAATATTATATAATTTGCAACAATACCATATTTTGACACACGTCATGTACGTTAAAAATCTATTTTTGGCTATAATTTTCCGTCATTTGGCTGTAATTTTGTCATATGACTATGACTATGAATTTGCAGACAAAAGACGCTTTCATTTGAACCTCTTTTTCGTCATTTTCTAAACCAGTCCCCTTAAGTAGTATTAATAGACCGCAGTACTGGTCACGTCATGACACTTAATTTAAAACTCCACAAAAAAAATTACATTCAATAAAAAACAAAATAAAATACAATCGAGTTTATCTCAATTACCGGTACCTAATAAATTCTGGTCACAAATCCGACCAATCAACAACAAAACATAAACACTGGTATTACGCAAAAGCACTTTGTTACCATTTATGAAAAACCCTAGGGTTGGTACCTATCGGAAAAAAATACACTCATAAATTTGTATGCCTATTTCATTTGCTGGCTGTACCCGAGGGCAAGGCAATCATGGTTTGGGATATAAAAGGATAGCGCAAGTCATCGTAAACTGTCCTGTGTGAGATTGTATGGGATTTGTACGTACTTGCCGAATGAAATGTGTACGATTTTTTTTGGATATATTTAAGAAGTGATAGCCCTAGTGATTTGAATATGTTAAGCGCGTATTTATTTTGAGGGTAGTTGGAGATTTGTTTTAACTGAGTGCGGTTTTTGAATCGGAGATTGTGTGTTGGAGTTGATTTTGACGATTGGTGTGGATTTTAGTCTATCTTTGTATCAACAGTGATTGAAATATTTATTTTTTGCCTTACTGATATTAACTCTGTATGTGTCTATGTAAGAGCATATTATTATGGCGTATTACAAATTGCAACATTAACTGTTTCCATCCCCTTTATGATTGGAAGGTTTTTGAACATAACATGTTTTTGAGCTCTAGCCCAAATCAGAAAAATAGTTCTCTGACACTCACTTTCAGGATCCCCAGTTTATAAACGATAGGGCACCCCCTTTTCTAGGGAATAGGCCCCTCTGTGGGTTAACCCGGGTCTCCCGGCCGTATGATAGATGGCGCGCAAGTCGTCACGATAATAAGAGCTCCGTATTTTATTTGAAATTAAAATATTAAACACTATAATTTCCACCTAAAAACAGTTTCTTGTGCAAAGTGAGTTACAAAGTGAATGTGTAAATGTTTTTCCGTAAAACAAAAACAGTATATTAATGTAAAACTCGATCGGAAGAATAAGTGAGTGTCACAGAGAAATAAACATTATTCAAGCAAGAATTTGACATAGGTAAATAAAACAATTAGATAAATGAAATTGTGAAATGACCACAGATGCCTATTACAAGTCAACAAACAAGGTGATAAAAGAGAAATACATAATTCACTACAATTCGACTACTTTGACAGAAGAAAAATATTTGCAACATGAGTCATAATAACGGCGATCTAAAATCATAACAAACAACCACTATTAGTACAACTGCCTAATTCGATCGATTCTCACATGTTGTTGTGGCGGAGTGGATAAGAGCACTGTGTAACATCTCGCTGAGCCTGAATTCAAATCCGGAACAAACATTCTTTTTGTTTGATTTTGTTTTTCATTTGTCTACATAGTTTGAATCACAATAACAATGGACTCACAAAATGTTACTTTGCGCAGACATAGAACCGTAATAAACGACTCGCTTAATCTATCATTCATATCTAGTAATTCCGATTATTTATCGAAAAGTTTACCAGTCCTATCTACTGGTTATGTTAATAATGAAGAGATGGATGAACTTCAAAAAGAGTCGGAAAAGTTACGAAATCTGCTACAAATAGCGCATAAAGAAATTGAAAACCTGAGTTTTTTTTTTTTTTTTTTTTTTTTTTTTTTTTTTTTTTTTTTTTTTTTTTCTGCACCTCTGCCATGGGCAAAGCCTATCTATACAGTTTCTGTCTAGCTAATTAATCATATGTACTAGCCCCGCGGGGCTTCTTGACCTACTTCAAGAGATGTCGGGGGGCGGGGACACATAAGCCCGTGTCTTAAGTGCTAAAATGTGGCCTCGGCAAGCTGCAGTGCCGGTACATTTGGGCGCACCTTCGTGAGCCCATCCGCACCGAGCCACTGCGTCGCCGGCCGTTTCTACCTCCATCATGGGTAGTGCCCCCAGGCCCCCGGCATCTCGAACCTATCTAAACTAATCCTCTTTCACCCATATTCTCTTTATCATTCCAGTTCTCGCTTTTATGCCTCTCGCACTTTCACGCTTTCCCGACCTTTCATTCTTTTATCTAAACTAGCTAATCCTTAAAAACTATCGTCTTTCATTCTTATTCCTCTAGTACCATACTCGTCACGCTTTTATGCCTCTCGCACTTTCACGATGGCCTTTCATTCTGGGGATGTGGGGTATCATACCTTGGGATGGGGTTTGTGTGTAGTCTTGGGGGCTTCTTGCCCCGTATGGTTTTAATTTTAATTTCAAAAGAAAAACTTCTATCTACTATTTTTACAATTTTGTGTTAGGTCTAATTTTTTACATAACAATATTTTAACTTATTTATTTTAAATCTCTTATATAATAATTATACATTAATGTGCTATCTTCTAAACATGTTGATCTTAAAGTTTAATTTCTTAATACTAATAATTTCTATGTTCTGCGTGTCTAATTTATCTGCCAAATACTTATTATTAACAATACGTTATTTCTTAATTTACAAATACAGCTGGTTTCTTTCATTTTCTTACTATCTATGTTCTTTTGTTACAGTGCAATATTGACAATAATACTGGTGAACAAAAGTATCCCTACTTATTCCTTCTATTTACAATTTTTATAATTTTCTGACTGTATTGTATAAATCTTTCTCTGTGTTGTTTTACAAAAATGGGTAAATTTTCAATATTTAATTTCAGGTTTGTTGCTGCCTCTAGATCCACTCTGTCAAGCGCGTGGATGGGACAATCTATAAGCAGGTGGACCACATTTTCGTCCACCCCAGGCTCACAGGCGCACGATGGGTCCCCCTTACACTTGAAACGGGTCAAGTATTCGGAAAACCCACCGTGCCCCGTCAGCAGTTGGGTTGTGGTGCCGGCGATCGTCATCTTCCGGACGACACTGTATGCCTCCACTGCGCATGGGAAGAAAAGCTTGGTGACGGAGGCCTGCTCGCCCTCACTGTACCTCTTGTTCCACTCGCCAAGCGTGTCCTGCCTGAGGGCACGCTTCACGAATGAAACAGGGCACAGTCCGTAGTCCGGTGCTCTCTTCAGCCTCAGAGCCGCCTCCTTGGCGAGCTGGTCGGCTCGCTCATTGCCCTCCAACCCCGCGTGAGCCTTGACCCAGAATAAGGAGATTTCCTTACCCTGGGCCATGCCTTGGTGAATGGCGGCTCGGGCTTCAACCGCCAGGGGGTGGAGAGCATGACGGTTTATGACCGTCAGGAGAGCGGCTCTGCTATCACTGAAGATGCCAAACGTGGACGCGCCTCGCCTGAGGGCCTCACTGGCCGCTTTGCATAACGCCAGGAGCTCGGCCTGATAGACGGTGCAATGGGGCGACAGAGCAAGTTTGAGGGCCTTAATTTCGGCCCGGCTATCCCAAAATGATAGCGCGGCACCGACACGGCCCTCAATCTTGCTCCCGTCCGTGAAGATGCGAATCTCAAAATGATTCGCATCCTCCAGCTGCCCCTCGTCTACCAGACTGGTGAACCCCAATGGCGGATGCTCCGCGGGGTGAGGAGCCTCAATCGCTGGAGACATGCGCTCGACCTCCCTGTCTCCCAGCCATGACTGGCCCACTCCTCTCTTGGCCTCGTATAACGAGGCCACCTCATGAAGTCTGAGGTCCAGAGGGAGCAGACCAGCCAGGACCAGCGCCGAGTTCAGGGAGACCGTGCGGTATGCCTTACACAGCTTTTGGGCGAATCCGCGCTGTACCACGTTCAGCTGCTTTTGGACTCCAAGCTTCTCTGCCGATGCGTGCCAAGCACTGGCGGCGTACAGTATCGTCGGCTCCACGGCCGCGACGTAGATCGTCCGGATCACCTCGGGGTGAAGCCCCCAGCTGATCCGGGCCATCCGCGCCAGCTTCCGGTAGATGCCGATCGCCTTTTTGCATACGTTTGTAATGTGTGTGTTGAAAGTGAGTGCCCTGTCAATGGTCAGCCCTAGGATTTTGATCTCTTTGGACATGCCAATGTCTATCCCGCCCATGCTAAGGCGTGGGACATCGTACTTTAGCCTCCGCGTGATAACCATCGCACTGGTTTTGTGCGGTGCGAATTTCAGCTTATTTCCGATGCCCCACTCCCGCACATGTTCGAGAGAGGCATTGGCGTGTCCCTCGATTTCCAGAGCTGAATCTCCGTCGAACACGAGCACCACGTCGTCCGCAAACGCCTGCACATACACGCCCATCCGCTCCAGTCCTTTCAAAAGTGGGTCTAAAAGCAAATTCCACAGCAAGGGACCCCCGATCGACCCCTGGACGCACCCTTTGTCGGTGGAGCGACTATGCTCCTCACCGGCGTACCGAACCCTCACTCTCCTCTCGCTAAGGTAGCTGCTGATTACTCGCCTCAAGTTTGCCGGGCACTTTTCTTCCGCCAGCCGTACTTTTATAGCCGGCCACCAGGCGCTATCGAAGGCCCCCTCTATGTCCAAAGACACCATAGTGACTATCCTCTTTTCACGGAGTTTAGCCACTATGTGTCCCATTAGGTCATAGAGGGCGTCTTCGGTGCTTTTCTGGGGCATAAAGCCGTACTGGCGAGTGCTCATACGCGGCAATAGGTGGTACTTGAGTCGAGTAATCACCATCCTCTCGTACACCTTTCCCAAAACCGGTAACAGGCCTATAGGCCTGTACGATTTGGGAACGGCGTACGAGTCCTTGCCTGGCTTCTTCAGCACCACCACCACGGCTTCCTTCCATATCTTAGGAAAGTAGCCGTGATGGAGGCACTGATTCAGCAGCTTCAAGAAGAGTGACGGATCGGTCTCGATGGCTCGGGAACAGATGTCGGCTGTAAAGCCGTCCACTCCCGGCGCTTTCTTCGGGTTGAATCTCTGAAGCGCATCGATCAGTTCGCCCACCGTAAAAGGTGGGTCATCATCATTATGACCATCTATGTCTTTTACGGCGGTTTCGCGTATCTGTCGATGCGCTTCAGTGTCCTCCTCGACTCGATCCTCCGGGTAGAAGGTTCGAGCGAGGAGTTGTGCTGAGCCCCTAGCGTCCAAAAAGGTCCCCTCGTGGGTTAGCAGTCGATCTTCTTCCCTCACTGTGGCCCTCCCGATTACCCTGTATATCCCCTCCCAGACGCCCTCCCTGTCCTGCTTTCCACAGAAGTTCTTCCAACTTTCGACCTGTGCCTTTTTTACTTCTGATTCATACATCTCCTTGCATTCTAGGTATTCCACAACTACTAGTTGCCGTCGATCCGGCGCTGCGTTCCTGATCCGACGCCTTTTGGTGTTGACTTCCCTTTTCAGGGTGGCGAGCCTCTCCGACCACCACGGCATAGTGATTTTTTGACTGTTGCGCTTTTTTGGGATGGCTCCCCCGCAGGCCCCCCCCACTGAGCATGAGTACTCGACGACTGCGCTTTCCAGATCTTCTGTACTTGCGAGCCGCCGAGCAGCCAGGCCCCGCAGAGAGAGTTCCTGCGCCAGCTTCGTCTTAAAGCCATCCCAATCAGCCTTTTTGGTGTTATAGAGCCTAGTGGTACGCTGTATCTGCGTACCACTGGCTCGCTCTAGGTGGACATTAAACACTATGCAGTTGTGGTCGGAGTTGACTAGCCCTGTGTCAACCCTCCAGCCGTCGGTCAGGGGGAGCATGTCTCCCGTGCAAGATGTTACGTCTATGTAGCTGTGGAACCTCCTTCCGCCCCTATACGTGTCGAAAGTTGGAATACTTCCGCTATTCAGAACATGGAGGTCCATCTGATCGAGGACGTCCATCAGTAACCCTCCCCTCTCATCTTGAAACTGATGCCCCCACCAGGTACTTTTTGCATTGGCGTCTCCTCCAAGAAGAAGGCGCCGGCCTCCGAGCTCGTGCTTCACCTTCAGCAGTCGCTCCAGGCAGGGCTCCAGGGGTGCCCTCGGTTCGCAGTAATAGGACACCAGGGTGATCTCCCAGGCACTGGTCCGGATCCCCACCACACACACATGGTCTGTGGTGAGTTGCGGGTACTGCAAGACGTCCAGCGTCGCGTCAAACACGACGATGGCCGCCTTAACAGTCCCTTCTCCTTGCCCAGTGTTCTGGAAGACCCTGGCGCCCTGGTATGCTCCCATTCCCCTCATCGAGCCCACGTAAGGCTCCTGCACTAGAGCAACCGCAGCCCTAAGCCTGGTGGCCTCGATCATGAGGTCCTTTGTAGCCTGCGCCTTCTTCTGGAGGTTAGCCTGGAAAAACCTGTATGGGGGCCTATTTGCCGGGGTGCCCTCAGCAGTACTGGATGGACGCCCTCGCTATCTGATCCCACTTTCCTTTCACTGGGCACGAGCCATCATAGACACTATGTCTCGTGTTGCCCAGCCTCTCCCTTCTGCAGTTGCAGCAAGACGGCTGCGACCCGACGGCATATTCAGGGCATTGCGCCCTCAAATGAGTCCCACCGCAATGACTGCAGGTGGGCTCTGCCATCTTGCAGTGGCGCCTGCTGTGTCCGTACCCTAGGCACAGGGAGCACTGCATTAATGGAGTTTGATCTTCAACCCTCACGGGTTGCAGATCCACATGCAGCCTCCCTGCGCTCAGGGCCCGGGTCCAAACTGCAGGGGAGACTCTGAGCACCACGTGGCATGTAAGGGGGTTCCGCGCTGTCCTACGGTACAGTACGGCCATCCTGACCTGCTCTGGGATCAGGCTGTCGAAAACCTCACGGTTTCGCAACCTGATCTTTTCGAGCAGGTCTTCATCCTTATGGATTTTTAGGACGCCGTACATAATCAGCAGCGGGTCCTTATTTGCCGTGGGTTGGGTTTCAAGCCAAAAAATCCACTACACTAGCAGCGTTTAACCTATTCCGGTATATAAACGAAAGTATTGACAAAAACCAACAAGTTTCAACCATATTCTTCGATATGAGTCGCGCATTTGACTTTGTGGATCACAAAATATTGATTAGCAAATGTGAGCGATACGGGTTCCGGGGCAGGGCACTCGATTGGATATGCAGCTACCTACAGAATCGTAAGCAATGCGTGGAAGTTGATCGTATAGATGAAAACCGTCTCTTCAGATCGTATAGATCAAGCTTTGAGTTTAATAATATAGGTGTACCACAGGGAAGCGTTCTGGGCCCTCTACTCTTCCTGCTTTATATAAACGACTTGCCTAAAGTCACAAAGCACCATTGCACACTCTTTGCTGATGATATATCGGTTGTGGTGAATGATTCAAGGGAAGAAAATCAGCATGTTTATAATGTAAATAGCACAATAGACCTTGTCATGGATTGGCTAATGAAAAATAATTTAACTGCAAATATAGAAAAAACCAAAATCATCCAATTTGCGAACTATAAAGCTAAAAATCAGCCACTGAAAGCTCTCTACCAGGGCGTAAATATAGACATCACGTCAGAAACGAAGTTTCTGGGCATAGTGCTGGACAAGCATTGTAATTGGAAATCCCATATAAAGATCCTATGTACTAAGGTGAACCGCTTTGTTTTTGTCCTTAGAAGATTGCGCCGAACAGTAAATGTGAAAACCGCTCTGACTGCCTACCACGGTTATGTTCAGTCAATACTGAGATATGGTCTAATCCTATGGGGTAACTCGAGTGACGTTGAGAAGGTTTTCATATGCCAGAAAAAGTGTGTTCGGGTTATAGCCAATATTGATCAGTTGGACTCGTGTAGACCAGTTTTTAGAAATCTAAAGTTATTGACTCTGACGGCCTTATATATATTGGAGATTGGTATGCTCGTTAGAACTCATCCAGAGTTGTTTGAAAAAGCTAGTAAATACAAATTGTACAAATCAAGAGACGAAACAAAACTATTGCAGCCCTTCTGTAGAACAAAACTATGTCAAAATAATTCCTATTACATGACAGTAAAAATTTACAATCATATACCAAAGAGCATAAGAGAAATGACATTGAAAAAATTTAGAATTACACTCATTAACTGGCTTACTGAGAAATGCTATTATACTGTCAGAGAGTTTCTTGAGGATAAATAGACAATAACATATATTTCTCTTTTTGAATGAAAGTCATTAATGTAAATTTAGTTTAATATTTTTATAAACTGGAATAATTGAACAAATGTGACATATAGAAGTAGTGTTAAGGAAAAATGGACATTTATAAATTGAAATTGACATATTGAAATAACTGACATTTAATAATTGATAGCTGAATTAAAATATGACATTGATATTTTTATATAGGTACTAAGTAATTTTGATTTGGTCTTAATAATAATACCTCGTGAAAGCCGAAAAAGACAAACAATTAAAATATTTGGACTTGGCACACGAGGTTGTCGACATGTGGGATGTAGATTCAGCGATTATTGTTCCGATAGTCGTATCAGCACACGGTCTAATTGCCAAGAGCCTCGATCAACATCTCAAGAGGCTCGCGTTAGGTAGTTGGGTCAAGGGCCAGATGCAAAAGGCAGTTCTCCTAGATACGGCACGTATTGTGAGGAGGTTCCTGTCTCTGCAGCCCTAACCACCGGTAGCTTGGTCCCTGTACCCGATGCCGGTGGGACACTATTTTTTTATATTTTTAAATATATATTTTTTTTTTTAAATGTATTTAAAAAATTAATTTAATAAGTTGAACATTGTAAATAAAGGAAATAATAATAATAAATCTTTATTGTCAGGCAACATTAGAAAGTTACAGTTTTTTTTTTGTCTTAATATGTGGTAATTTAATGTAGGTATTTTCTTAATGTATCTTTATAAATTTTGCATGCAGATGAATCTGCGGGACATGCTGACCTCTAATAAATATGTATAATAACACCTTAAGATACCATGTTTCACGCAATAAATGATTTATTATTATTTATTATTATTATATGCAGTTGTAGGGCATTGTGTGCAGTAGCAGCCGTGGGTCTGTTAGGAGTCCCGGGAAATCCTTCCGAGGGCTTACCCGGGGCTCCCAACCACAGGCTGTTGGGCGTTACGTGAGGTTTTTTAGTCGGTAAGAGTCCGGCATCATCCTCTGAGGATTTTTCCTCACGTAAAAAAAAGGGCATTGTGTGCTTGTAGTTAATAGGAATCCGGTATTGCATCTGGATGCAATACCGGATTCCTATTAACTAGATTTTACGTCTGGACGTAAAATGTCTAAGTCCCGTCATCACATCAATTACATAAAGTACATACAATCTCAAAATGGAATTCTCTAAAATTCCTTTAGGATAGTAAAGAATTTAAACAACTCTTCCTCCTAAACGAAATTGCTCTCAACTCGAGCGAATAAATTCAAAATTGGCAAGTTAGGACTATTCGGTCATCAAAGTTGTAACTTGAAGATATAAATGAAGATACGAAGTAAGATAATGTCAAAGCATAACTTGATAAGGTCCGTTAAGAGGGAACAAGGGCTGCGAGGAATTTGTGAAATAGCTATTTGAATTTAGGTATTGCCATCGCACTGCACCTGGTCAACTCCGTACAGTGCGATAAGAATAGCTGTATTTCAGACCAATTTTATATGGACTGTTTTCTCCCGGGAAACTGGACCAATTTAAATTATTGAAAAACATCACTTGTACTGTTTCACAACATTTATTATTGTAATACCTAACCGGTTTCACCTTTTGGCATTCTCAATATATAAAATAGCCTTTGAGAATGCCGAAAGGCGAAACCGGTTAGGTATTACAATAATAAATGTTGTGGAACAGTACAAGTGAAGTTTTTCAATATGTGTAGCAAGTTCCATCAAGTGCCATCAATCAAAAGTATCAATAACCAATTTAAATATTTTTGACACTTTTTCTTTAAGCAAGAGTGAGTATGACCAGGTTTCTATTACATAGTGTAGGGTAAATAAACTTCAAATTTGTCTTGTAGTCCCCTAAATGCAGCGCTAATAACGGGATATTTAGCGCCATTTTTAAAGTGACATATTTCTTACTAGCTGAGCCCGCAACTTCGTTTACGTCACATAAGGTGTATGAAAGGAAAGGTATTTCTTCATCAGAGTCATCAAGCAGCGTCTGAAACTCTTTTATGATTAAGCCAACACGCCAGTTTAGGTTCACTCACATTCAAAGAAACCCTACAATTAAAATTTTCAAAATATCAGATTCTTAAAAGTGTTATAACTCTTTTATTTCTAAACCGATTTACATAAAACAAACGCTAAATGTTAACTGGAGCAAACCTCAATACAATAAAAAAAACCGCATTGCAATCGGTTGATTGGTTACTGAGATTAGCGTGCACAACCGTACAGACAAACAGATATACAGACATACAGACATACAGACAAACAGACAAAAATTCTAAAAATCATTGTTTTGGGTTCTATTGCGTTCATAAAGCCCCCCTATAATATTTTTTCTTATTTATCTTCCATGTACAGACAGCGACCTGTTACGATTTTATTATATGTATTGATTTACCGCAATAAAGAAGTTATATAAGGACATGTTAGCTTATCTTAATTTCATAAAATTATAAATTCAAGGGGAAAATAGCGGATACGTTTGCATGAAAAAAGCACAGCTGGCCTATTTTTTATTCAGACGACATGAATGCGTAGACGGAAAGTTAAAGGTGAAACGTCTGCTATCTGATATTTAGGAACAGCAAAATATGAGACAGATTAAATTCACCCATCAATTTCCGTCCACGTATTCACACTGTGTGGTCGAGAATTGGCGCCTTGGCCGTGTGATATGTAATCTATTTCATATTTAGGAAAGGCAAAACGTGATACAGGTTCACCCGTCAATTTCCGTCCACGCATTCGAGTTGTTTTGTCGATAGTCGGCGCCCTGGTCATGTGATGCGTTATCTATCTCATATTTAGGAACGGCAAAACCTGATACAGGTAAAGTTTCACCCGTAAATTTCCGTCCACGCATTCACCTCGTGTGGTCCTGAAGAAGCCCTGGTCATGTTCCCTCTTAAAACAAACGTCGTTGACAATTTACGATAGCTGTTTAGATAAGTACAGTCAACAAATCAAGTAGGTGATTATCAAGTCAATTATTTTGGTTCATATTTCATTGTTAATTGTGCTGCTTTAATTTATTAACTTAGTTGTGACTTGAATCACATATTGTAGGTTTAGAGTGAGATTGTATGTTTTCTCAGCAGTGTGTAAGTCCCCTACGTGATTGTAGGCGTGATATATCAATCAAATCAGCCTATATCAGTCCACTCCTGGACGCAGGCCTCTCCCAATTTAAGCCACAACACACGGTACTGCGCCTTTCGCATTCAGTCCCAGCCTGCGACCTATTCCAGATCGTCGGTCCATCTGGCGGGTGGACGTCCTACGCTACGTTTGCTAAGGCGTGATATATGTATTTATTAATTCTTTTTTAATTTACTGACAATTCTGTGGAGTCCTTATCCCAGAAAATAGCTAAGTACTACAACAGAATATTATTTACTAGCTGAACCCGCAACTTCGTTTACGTCACATAAGGTGTATGAAAGGAGAGGAATTTCTTCAGCAGACTCATCAAGCAGCGTGTGAAACTGCCCTGTTTGCTTAATCATAAAAGAGCTTAAAGATTAAGCTCTTTTATGATTAAGCCAACACGCCAGTTTAGATTTACCCATTTTTAAATTCTTATGTCTATGTACGATTTTTTGAAGCGATACAACTTTTTTATTTATAAACCGATTGACATAAAATAAACGCTAAATGTTAAGTGGAGCAAACTTCAACACAATAAAGAAAACCGCATTGCAATCGATTAAGCGGTTACTGAGATTAGCGTGCACAAACGTACAGACAAACAGACATACAGACAAACAGACAAAAATACTAAAAATCATTGTTTTGGGTTCTATTGCGTTCATAAAGCCCCCCTAATAATATTTTTTCTTATTTATCTTCCATGTACAGACAGCGACCTGTTACGATTTTATTATATGTATTGATTTTAATATCTCATTGGAATATCATGGAAATAATTAATTAGAAAAATGGTAATTTCAAGTTCATTAGATTTATCACAAAAACTAAGGAAGAAAACAAAGTTCACTAACAGTCGTGCTCAAAAATGATTTGGTTAGGGACTCGATAAAGAACTTGCAAGACTTTGATATTTGTTTTTGTTTAACGTGAGGGAAAATCCTCATGGATGTTATGCCGGACTCCTACCGACTAAAAAACCTCACGTCACGCCCAACAGCCTGTGGTTGGGAGCCCCGGGGAAGCCCTCGGAAGGATGTCCCAGAACTGATGCTGCCCGCCTGATGGAAAGATTTAGCGAAATCTAGCAACAGAGGGCCACTCTCACAATGTAAAAGACAAATTAATAGTGCACAGTGCACCATATTCGTTCCGCGTATTCGAAGCATCAAAACATTAAAAATTTGATATAAAAACTTCGATCTAATTAAAGCACAGGGCAACGCGACCAGTACAAAGGGAGAAGACATAGCATGTTTGATCTATACAATACATATCTGACTGTCATTGTTTGCGGGAAGAAATCATATTCATAAACACCATTAGAAAAGCTATCGGCTGTCGCTACGGAACTTACTTATAACAATTTAACCAATACACTCAAATTTTCAGACATACATATAATTTTTTCTTTTATATTTAGCTCGCCAAATTGACGTCGCCACCAGCCTGATGAAAAGCCGTGGTGTATCTAGCGATTGGGGCCACTTCTGACAGTGGTCCTCGGTTCTTATTATATGTGTTTACTTTTTGGGAGTCCACTTTGACCTAAGGGAAATTCTCAGTATGGTAGTTCCCTTCCAGTGAACGTCATAGATCGTGTTGCTCTATAAATTAAAGTTACTAACAAACCCACACAAGTATCGCAAGTACAGTCAACACAAACACCGAACACTCTTAGAAATTAATACATTTCAATCAAATTCAATAACTTCGTACTAAAACTAATATTATACGAAAATTCATTAAAGTTTATATCAATTTGATATTTGAACGAGTAAATTACTAGTTATATTTATGTATAACTTATACTTATATCAGCCATTATGTATAAAACATTACCTACCCACTATGAAAGTAACAAACGTCAAATTTCGTAATGTAATGTTTATTTACTGTTTTTCCTAAGCCGATTTTGTGTGGTCCAAGTTAAAAGCGACCACAGAGATTGAACCTATCAATTCTAATAATATTTTTTTGGCCATCCTCATGCAACGTTAATTATATTATAAAGCTTTGAATGGGTAATATTATAAGCTATGGCATGTTCGTATGTTTGTGAATCCTTAACACTCTAACGACTGAACCGATCTAGCTAATATTTGGTACAGGGATTGATCTATCATTGTACCAAATTTCAGTCAGATCAGCATAATGATAGTCGGGAATAACACATGTTACTTTGATTAGCGAAATAAATTCCCATGAGATGTGGGAATAGGAACAAAATTCCACTCTTGCTTAGACTTTACTTAATACTTCTAAATAGGTACATACTCGTAATAGAAAACATCAATCTTTAAAACTCATGCGGGAATCCAACCTAGACCTCAGCACGGCAGTTACAAAAATTTACCACTGTGCCACTGAGGTAGTCAATCAAAATATTGTAAGCAGGAAACATACCCTGCATCATTTATCTATGTATAATATTCATGTATTAAGAAACATACAAGTATATCTATCAGTTGTCCAGATCTCTTAGCACAAGTTTATTTTAGCTTAATTTGGTTTAGATGATGTTGTGTGAGAATGTCCAACAATATTTAATCTATCTAAAATCTATAAATGTTCTGTCAACTCCTACGTTTTATACCCCAAGCGTGACTATAATGAATCTACGTCAAACGTTGGGACAAAACATAGCGGGCCTGTGATTTAATTTAATAATGTATTACCTATAATTTAATAATGTATTACGATGCGTAGCTGAGAAAGTTTTGGCTAAAAGTCAAAAGGTCTATTGCATATTCGTGGACTTGGAAAAGGCCTACGACAGAGTGGTGAGGAATGAACTGTGGTCAATATTTCCATGTATGGAGTGAACAGCAACTTGATACGGGCATTGAGGTCTCTCTTTGAGGGTTCTAGTGCTTGTGTCAGGATCAACGGGGCCTGCACGGACTTCTTTCACATTGAAAAGGGTGTGAGACAGGGCTGTGTGGCGTCTCCGTGGCTGTTTAATCTATACATGGACAGTTGTCTGAAAGAACTGCAAGAGAGTATGTATGGTTTAAAAATGAATGAACTAACCGTCAAATGCCTCCTATACGCTGATGATCAGGTGATATTAGCATCATCAGCGGAGGAATTGCAGCTGATGGTTAATAGTATGAATGAGGCTCTAAAAAGTAGAGGAATGAAAGTTAATGTAAACAAGACGAAAGTTATGGTTTTTGAAAGAGAAGAAAGTATGACGAATTGCTCAATCTTCATTGAAGGGCAAAGAGTGGAACAGGTGAAAGAATTTGTATACTTGGGTTCCAAATTTGTGAGGGATGGAAAGTGTGACCAGGATATTGAGCGAAGAATTTTGGCAGGAAATCAAGTGAATGGGGCTATGTACACCTTTATGAGCAGTCAAAATGTGTCTGAGAAGGCCAGGTTGGCTGTACATAGGGGAGTGCTCATCCCTACACTTATGTATGGTAGTGAAAGTTGGGTATGGCAGAAGAAGCATGAAAGCAAAATTAATGCAGTGGAAATGAGAAGTCTGCGAAGTATAGCTGGAGTGACTTTAATGGACAAAAAAAGAAATAGCGTGATAAGGGAAAAATGTGGTATAACAGAAGATGTAGTGACTAAGATCGAAAAAGGGATGCTTAGATGGTTTGGACACGTGGAAAGAATGGATGAGAATAGACTGACAAAGCAGATTTATGAGGCGAGAATGAATGGGCAAACTGGTAGGGATCGACCTCGGCGTACGCATGCCGATCAAATCAGAGACCTTCTGGAAAAAGGCAAGGTCAAGAGTACCCTTAACCGGCGAGCGTGTATGAAAACAGTTATGAAAGTAGAAGAAGCGAAAGTTGTATGCCAGGATCGTAGCAAGTGGAAAGTCATAGTCTCTGCTTACCCCGATGGGAGACAAGCGTGATTATATGTATGTATTACCTATGTTTTACATAATTATAAAGATTCTGATTCTGAACCTATTATTAGCTAATGATGATCCTAAAATCATAGTATAAAAATATAAACACTGCTAAAATTAAAAGAAAGCATTTTTTTAAAGTCGCTATGATCTCTAACTTGGACCACTCATTTAAATAATTTACGATGCGTTTACAGTCAGAATTAAAATCCTGGACCGGTGTAATAAGTTACGTTTTTGTTGTTAGAACGCCGCCATGTGTAATCAGCTAGCGCGGTGACAGTATATCATGTTTTACGTCTGAGAATAAGTTTGAGAACAACTAGCTGTGCCTCCAAGCTTCACTCGTGACGTGCAGTAAACTTTTTCCTACTTTTTTACCCACGTAGAGGTGAAATTTTGGATAATTCTTTCATAGTAAGCGCCTACCGGGTAGATTATCCTTAAATTTTCAAGTAAGTAGGTGTAATAATTTCTTTCCGGTGATTTGGGTGAAGGAATCACTCCGTAATAATATTAGTCTCCCTGTCATCTTTGCCGTCGCTCGTGGCCCCGCGGACTCCGTGTTCTGTAAACGATCACTGCAGTAAGCAACTTTCACTATGGCCGGTCCATGGATGGGTGACCATCCATGTGATCACTTTGTGACATTTATTTGAGCGTTTCCGTGCTTCGGAAGGCACGTTAAGCCGTTGGTCCCGGTTGCCAGTAAAATGGCAGTCGTTAAGCTAAGTTGAAGGCTTTATTTCAACAGCAGGCAGTCACAACCTGCGCCTGTCCATTTAAACACGACAATACGGCTCACCACCTATTACGTGGGACAAATTATACAAAGGTGAAATGTGGGCATATAATATGCCTCTGCCTACCCCTTCGGGGATAAAGGCGTGACCATATGTATGTATGTATGTCATCTTTGCAAATTTTACAAAGAGGATACATTTGATTGTTTGCATCGAATAGGCTCCAAAACTACTGGACCGATTTGACAAATTCTTTCACTCTTGGGAAGTTACACTATCTCCGAGTAAAATAGGATATATTTTAATCCCGTATTCCCGGGAACCACGAGGGTGAAACCGCGTGAGGTTCGCAAGTATATAATATTTAGAACGATAGTTAGTTATCTTAGTTGTTTTGATTATTGTGAGCGCTGTTTGTCTAGATATTATTGATGTACCTAACTGTACAATTTAGGGGCTTAGGAATATTAGATTAATCAATCAATCAACTAAAGCTGCTTATTAAAAGCTTATCTTCGTAATTTTGGTACAGTGATTAGACTTACTAGCAGCTTTATCTCTAAAAGCAATATTATTTAAATATAAATGTTACTTTCTAAGTGTGAATCGGATTATTAATAAACATATTCACCACAGATCTTATGTACAGATGAACTGTCAAGTACAGAGGTAAATTGAAAAAAATGACTGATAGATGCGTGTGTTAAGGGTCCGTATGATGATAAATGACTATTATCTTGATCTAGACCTCAGGACTCTTGAGGTCTAATGAATTAATGTTATAAACAAACGTAACTTCAGTTAATTAATTAAAAATGCTCTAGACCAAAAACACGATTACTCATAACATTCTTGATAGTTTTGTTTTGTTTTTTTTTTATCCCACTAAGGTGGCAGACAAGCATACGGCCCACCAGAAGGACTGGTGGTCACCGCAGCCTATGAACGTTTGCAACACCAGAGGCGCCACACTCGCGCTGCCGACCCTGTAAAAACCTTCTTATCTTAGACCCCTTTTGATGACCCCATACTGTAGGCATTTGGGAAAACCGAGGCAGGAAGATCATTCCACAACCTAAGCGTTCGCGGAAGAAAACCCCTATCGGATCTAACCGTGCTCGAACGCTCCGGACGTAGGGTGTGAGGATGAAATCCCTGTCTATGGCGAGCGGTGCGATGATAAAACGTAGCCGTGGGCATCATGTCAAACAATTCCTCAGAGCACATACCATTGTACAGTCGGTAGAACACGCATAAGGAGGCAAAGTCTCTCCTGTCGCGGAGAGGTGAGGTTCAACGCCACCTGTCAGTATAGGATCGTTGACAACTCTCACAGCCCGCCTCTGCACCGAGTCAAATGGACGAAGCTGATATTCAGGTGCCCCCGCCCAGAGGTGACAGCAGTACTCCATGTGTGGCCGCACTTGCGACTTATAGAGAAGCAGTTTTTGCGCCGCAGTAAAGTACCGCCGCGCCCTGTTGAGCACACCGAGCTTCTTGGACGCCAGCTTGGCCTTGTCCTCCAAATGTTCTGTTACCAACATTGATTTCGTACCTACATTACATACCTACACAGTACGTACATAGTACATATAAGTATCCAGTACCTACAGTGATTTCGTGGAATTTTAGGCTAGTTTTCATGAGTTTTTATAATTTAATTTATTTATGAGAAAGATAACAGTAAAATCTTCATTTGCACTAGACCATTTTTTTCCTATTGGTTGTAGTTTTATAATTAATTTATTTCATTAAAAACGCACAAAAACCGATCGCATCTCTCTCTTCTTGCTGGCTAAAATGTATATCTTCTAAGTTGATTCAACCGATTAGCACTAGCAACGTTCAAATTTGCACTACTTACTAGATAATGACGGGATTTGCAGCTCACGAACACTCGGACGTACCTGAAACAAATAATATACCTTATTAAGGAGCGCCTTTCATACTACAAACATGTTTATTTTCCCGAAATCGCGGGACATCCTTCCGACAAGCAACCCCGGGCACCCGGCGCCAGACGGATATAATTATGTAAGGACCGTGTTAATTTAGCCAATAGCAACCCGAAATACATGATATTCGTGGGAAACTCTATATGTTAAAAAAGTAAATTTTATTTACGCACAGCCATTTTAAATGGTTACTACAGTCGGAGTATCACCTCAAGTTTGCTAACCTTACTGTATATCATAGTCAGTATAAGATTTTATTTCGAACTAGCTGTTGCCCACGACTTCGTACGCGTGAAAATTATGTTATAATGTCATTTTGATTGCTCTTTGCTTAGCCCCTAGGATATGTAGCGTGATAATATATAGCCTATTTGAAGACTATACCCCTATTTAATATTTCTGCAAAATTTGAATCAAATTTATTGAGTACTTTTTGTAATCCTTCCGGACAAAGCAAAGCAAATAGACAAACAGACAAAAAAATTTCTAACCATATTTTCGGCTTCGGTATCTTAAATATGTTGTTACCAGTGAAGTTTGGATGTTCTCTATCCCTGTAATTTTTGTTTATTTAGAAACATTTAATTAGCTTTAAAATACCTTGTTTAAATATGAGTTCTGTAGATTCCATCCAAGAAACTCATATTAGGGTATTTTGTGTGGTGATATTGCACTCTATCCGTACGTAACCGTCCTGTTTTTTTTTAAGTGAGGGAAAATCCTCAAAGGATGTTATGCCGGACTCTTACCGACTAAAAAACCTCACGTAACGCCCAACAGCCTGAGGTTGGGAGCCCCGAGTAAGCCCTCGGAAGGATGTCCCGGGACTCCCAACAGACGTTTATTAGGACCTCTCCTATTTATTATTTATATAAATGACATGCCGAAAATAACACTAAGCCCTATGATCCTATTCGCTGATGACAGCACGGTAATTTTTGAATCCAGTGATAATTTGACATTAGAAAAAGAAATTAATGACTGCCTTGGGAAATTAATAAATTGGTCAAATGCAAATAACTTAAAGATAAATTTTGACAAAACTAAACTTATGACATTTCAACAAAGGACTGATAATATTAAACTTGACATACAATATAATAATAATATAATTCTGGAATGCAAATCTACAAAATTTCTGGGGCTAGAATTAGACCGAGACATGACTTGGCTAACGCACACAAGTAGCGTGTGTAGGCGTCTGAGTCAGTATTCATATGCACTTTACAACCTGTCAAAGGTAGCAAGTCAGAAGACATTGGTTACCGCCTACCATACATATGTTACGTCCACCTTACGGTACGGCCTTATATACTGGGGTAACTCCTCCAATGTGGAAACAGTTTTCAAAGCCCAGAAAAGGTGCGTCAGATCAATTTGTGGTGTACGACCCCCAAATAGCTGTAAACAGTTTTATACAAGTCTCTGCATAATGACTTTGCCGAGTCTATACATATATGAGGTTGTCATGTTTGTTAGGAAAATTTTTTTATTCGAAACCCTTAAAAGCTTACGAAATAAACATAAAATACGATTTAGTCAACACAAAAAAGCTATTTTTAACAAGGGTCTCCTAAATATGGCCCCCAGGTTATACAATAAATTACCTAAATCTTTATTGGAGAGTAATGATTTGAGATCTTTTCAAAATAAATTAAAAGCTGTACTGATAGAAAAGGCCTACTATTCTGTTAATGGATACTTGTCGGATAGAATTATTGTATAGTACCTACTGTGTGAAACGATTGACAAAGTGACATGTTTAATGACGTAGTTGTGGATATTGTATTTGTATTATATTGGTGATTTTTATTAATTTTATTTTACACGTTTTGAATTGTATCATGCATGCCTATTGGTAGAAACATACTGACTATGCATTATCTAATATCTTTTATGCCGATTATTGTTTATGTTTCGCAAGAAATAAAGAATAAAGAATAAAGACGTAACCGTCCCCTAGGGCCTAGGGACGGCGCCGTCTATTTCAAACACTTACATACAATCATACAAATGTCTCGCCGTTACCCCCGAAAGATAGGCAGAGGCATAGTATACGCCCACATTTCACCTTATCGTTTTATGTCCCACGTAATAGGGGGTGAGCCTATTGCCGTGTTGAAATGGACAGGCGTAAGTCGTGACCCGCAGTTAAAATTCTTCAAGCCTTAAACTTGGCTTAACAATTGTCATTTTACTGACAACTGGTTTTTATTTCGAGTTTTCCTTCTCTACGCAAAAGATGGATTGTTTTGCAAAAGTGTTTAATTAGTTAGGACACCCTCGGAATGAATGAGGGTGGCGACATTTTGTATCAACGGGAACGTCGCCACACGGAGAATTTCAAACACTTATTTTAAAATAATACCCATATCGAAGTAAAATCGTGACCATACACTTGCGTGACGCATTACAGAACAGTTTACTTATTTGAGTGTTTCAACAAATGGACGCCATATTGATTAGGATCCATACAATATGTCCACAATGTCAAAGTGACATTGTTGACAAGTGTAATTGTCAATTTTGGTAATTGAGAGTGAGGCGTCAAGGCTCAAGATGGTACAACCTATTTGACATTCTATACATACAAGCATACATTGCACCTTATAGTATTATGTCCTACGCAATAGGTGGTGAGCTTATTGCCGTGTTGAAATGGACAGGCGTAGGTCGTGACGACTTGTAGTTGAAATTTTGCAAGCCGCCCATAAGGCCTTAAACTTGGCTTAACGATTGTCATTTTACTGACAACCAGGTTTCATTTCGAATTTTCCTTCTCTACGCAATGGATCTTTTTGCGAAAGTGTTCCCATAGTGACCTCTTACGACACCCTCGGGATGTATTGGGGTGGCGACATTTTGTACTCTTACCCGTCGCCACACGAGGCTTTTTTTTCACCTTAAAAAAAATAGGATGCTACGGGAAATTCAATTTTCTATATCCAATACCCGCCTCTAAAATTACAGACGTTGACAAAGCCATACATTATAGATAACTCATTCCTCGATAGCCAATACAAAATGACACAGCCATTTCGTACCTAAACTATCATTTACACTACATCACGGCGATGGCGATACGATGCCATAAATAGGCCGTCCACACCTGATTACTGCTGACTAAGTTGTACGGGCCGGTGGGCTGGCCAAAAATGTGTGGCGTAATTTGTAAGAGCTTCGGATTACTATTTAGATTTCGGACTATATTTTACTAAAGAGATACCGTGTGTGCGAGTCGATATTAGAAACTTTCATTTAGGGTATGTGTCATATAGGGCATAGGGGGTAGGGTATGCGTAATATAGGGGGTAGGTACCAATAAAAATTAAAATGTCTTGAAAGAAATCCCGGGGTATCCCTCTGAGGGCTTATCCGGGGCTCCAAACCGTAGGCTATTAGCAGGACACGTGAGGTTTTCTAGTCAGTAGGAGTCCGGCATAACACCCATGAGGATATTCCCTCACGTAAAAAAAAGGGGTCTTGAAAGACAGATGGACAGCCAGACAGACCGCAAAGCGATCCTATTTGGGTTCCGTTATACATTTAAGGCGCAGAAACTATAAAATAATCTGTTTGTTGCCAGCAAACTCTAAAAACAGACGTATTCGTGTAGCATTACTAGTTACAAAAGCTTAATGGGACATTTTCTGGGTAATATAATTTGTATACAAGTCTTCACCAAAAAAGTAACGCTTTAAAATAAGGTCCCACAAAATTGAAAAAATAAATTATATTCTTAATTTATAAAAATAAAACATACCTATTATAATAAAGAGCCACGTCTTAGATCCCAAAGCGATAGACAGAGATTTATGCCAATAAAAGGTGATCACCCTGTTGCAACCGAAAAAAAAATCTGTCATAAAATCGCTAAATCCTATCACTTGCGCCACACCTCAGTACCTTTTACTGAATTGAACGCTATAGCAGTGATTTTGCCGCACCTTTCGCGAGCGGTATTAATGCGCATAATGGCCGCTTAGTAGCGCATAAGTAGGGGTAGGTAGGAATGTTTCATAAGGGATTGAATCTACAAGTACAGAAGTATGATACAAAGGAAAAAGAAGATTAAGGTTCCTCAACCAAAGGGGTAAAAGGCCAGGTCAAGAGTACCCTTAACCGGCGAGCGTTTATGAAAACACTTATGATAGTAAAATAAGCGGAAGTGATATGCCAGGATCGTAGCAAATGGAAAGCCATTGTCTCTGCCAGCCCCGATGGGAGACAGGCGTGATTATATGCGTGATTTATGCACGCAAAGGGTAAAAAGGTTTTAAATAAACTTAATTATTAAGAATACAAAAAACCCGACTGCCAAGTAAACATACAAGCGAAAAGCAAGAAACAAGCTTTACATTTCTTTTGTGATTTTCTGCTACTTACTGTTTTACTTTGTCGGCAACATTTGCAGGCGGGATCAAGTTATGTCAAGCAAGTAGTATGTAGATTATTGATACTGTTGGTTGATGGCACTTGATGGAACTTACTACACATATTGAAAACTTCACTTGTACTGTTCCACAACATTTATTATTGTAATACCTAACCGGTTTCGCCTTTCTTAAAGGCTATTTACGCGCGGACTGAATTATTTTACAATAGCCTTAATCATTAAGCTCTTTTATGATTAAGCCAACACGCCCGTTTAGAATTACCCTCACATTTAAAGGAATCCTTGAATTCTAGGTTTTGCAAAAGTTGATATGTGCCTCTAATGCCTGAACTACAAAACCTTCAACATTGGCACTTGTGTGAAACATTCCCTAAAGTATTCCCTTTATAACTCTCAAATTTTCAATTAATGTCAAGCCGTTCAGGCTGTAGGACGTGACAAAAAATTGGACATACATACATACATAGTCTCGAAAAACATTACCCTCCTTTCTTCGGCAGTTCGGGTAATAACTGGACCCTACAACTTCTTTTTTCACTGCCTTAAATTTTCAAAGAGTAAGGTAGTAGCTGCCAGCCTGATGGAAAGCCGTGGGGCATCTAGCGATTGGGGGCCACTTTTGACAGTAGTCCTCAAGTTGATGTGCCTCTTCACGCTCCTCTTAAAGAACCCGGGATTGTAAGATGAGGGAAATACGTATGCGGGCAGGTCGTTCCAAGTTTTTATAGTTCGACAGAGGAACGATCTTTTAAAACGCTTGGTTCTGGCGAAGCTTCTCTCCACTGTATATGAGTAGCATCGCTGATGGAAAGGAGATGGTGGGATCAGGTTGAAGAGCTCTTCAGAACAATCTTGATATATTATTATCTTGTTCGTGAAAGAAATACAAGAAAACAATGTCTCACTTATATATAATATGCTAATGGACATTGTGACAGTAATATGAGTCCAGTTTTCAAACCGTTAGCAACCTGGATTAACTTAATCCCTAGCAAAACAAATTTCAGTACCTCCATCATAATATATTGCTGTACAAACACTGACATTTAATTTCTTGTCATATGAATTTCAATCCCATTGAATTATAGACTCTATTCCTTGCCACCAAGGTGTACATTGCATTGTAAATCTTTTACGACTATGTTGTTTTCAGCAGTACAAGGGCTTTTACGTATGATTGATCATAATAAGTGGCCTTTCGGCTATGAAAAAAATATGTCCCTATAAACCACTATGTACGTTGAGGGTTATTATTTTTGTTTGATAGTTTTTGGTCTTACATTCTTCATTTATGATTTGTTCGGGTTGAATGAAACGGGTTGTTATTGAATATTTCAAGGTCCAAAGGTCAAATAGTTGTGGCAGATCTATTTTCTTTTTTTTTGTAATGGCTTGGTAGCTAAGATCTTTTTTTTTTTTTTTTTTATACTACTTAGGTGGCAGACAAGCTTACGGCCCACCGGAAGGTTGGTAACCGTAGCCTATAGACGTTTGCAACACCAGAGGCGCTACACACGCGCTGCCGACCCGGGCGCAGGTTGTGACGACCCACAGTTGAAATTTTTCAAGCCGCCCGTAAGGCCTTCAACTTGGCTTAACGACTGTCATTTTACTGACAACCGGGACCAACGGCTTATCGTGCCTTCCGAAGCACGGAAACGCTCGTAAATAAATGTCACAAAGTGGTCCACGTGGTGGTCACCCATCCATATCCGGCCACAGTAAATGTTGCTTACTGCAGTGATCGTTTACAGAACACTGAGTCCGCGGGGCCACGAGCGCTTTGAGGTTAATATTTCAATTCAAGCGATCACTGCAAATGTGGCCTAATCTATTTTTTCTATATTCTGATTTCAAATGACACATTTTTCAAACTTGATAACATCAATATAATGATACATCTAATAAAATCGTAACAGGTCGCTGTCTGTACATGAAAGATAAATAAGAAAAAAATATTATACGCCCCTATAATATTTTTTTCTTATTGATTTTTTATGAAGGCAATAGAAGCCGAAACAATGATTTTTAGAATTTTTGTCTGTATATCTGTTTGTCTGTACGTTTGTGCACGCTAATCTCAGTAACCGCTTAACCGATTGCAATGGCCTCTTAACATTTAGTGTTTATTTCATGTCAATCAGTTAATAAATAAAAAAGTTATATCACTTTAATTAAAGAATCATATACTTATAGACATATAAATCTAAAAGTGGGTAGGTAAATCTAAACTGGCGTGTCGGCTTAATCATAAAAAAGCTTAATGATTAAGGCTATTGTAAAAGAGAAAATAGAAAGAGAAGAATAGACTTGATCTTTAAGCTCTTTTATGATTAAGCAAACAGGGCAGTTTCACACGCTGCTTGATGACTCTGATGAAGAAATACCTCTCCTTTCATACACCTTATGTGACGTAAACGAAGTTGCGGGGTCAGCTATTTTACATAAAACCAGCATAATATCGTGTTATAGCGTTTCAAATTCATTTTTCTTCTTTTCTTTTTCTTTTGAAAATCTTAAAATGCCTTAGGCTTTTTTAGATTTTCAAAATAGTGACACAGAAAGAAAATGGTTTGGCCATTTTTGCATAAGGACAGCTAGGCCATATTTGCGCTGACCGCCTCATGTATTCCTATCCTTTAGGCTACGTCCGCACAGGCAGGCGGCTTGCTTGGCGCCTAGCGCCTAGTGGCTTGCATCCTGGCTACTTGCTAGGATACACGGTGGCCGCACTGAAAGGTGGTTTGCGTGGGGGGTCGCTAGGTGCCTTGGTCATTTGCTTGTCGGCACGTTGACAAGATGTCCCTTTAAAAAATTGCCCTATACTGATCTATATTAGGTTCATACATATTATCACGCCTTTTATCCACGAAGGGGTAGACAGAGGCATTTTAGATGCCCACATTTCACCTTTGAGATTTTGTCCCACGTAATAGGTGGTGAGCCGTATTGCCATGTTGATATGGACAAGCGCAGGCAAGGCCTGCCAGCAGTGCCAGCTGTTAAAAATTTTCAAGCCGCCTAAAAAGGCCCTCAACTTGGCTTAGGTACTGCCTCGACTGCTATTTTACTGGCAACCGGGACCAAGGACTTTTCGAACCACGGAAAATAAATGTCACACAGTGGTCACGAGACGGTCACCCATCCATGAACGGCCACAGTAAATGTTGTTTACTACAGTGATCGTTTACACAACACTGAGTCCGCGGGGCCACGAGCGCTTCATATTGGGTTCATGACATAAATAAGACACGGTCAAGTCATGGGGATTTTTTTGTTCTATATAAGCAATTGCATAATTTTAACTAAAAAATTACGAAGATTTGCGTATGGCCAGAGACACATTTGATCTACTTCTCAGTAAAGTTAAAGGAAAATTAACTCATTCGGATACTCATCTATTTATGACTAGCTGTATCCGCGACTTCGTCCGCGTAGAATGTAATGAAAAAATTTAGTTAATTTAGTTTTTTTTCTAAAATAAAAGAATTTTTCTAAAATAAAAGTAGCCTAAGTTACTACTTATTACATAAGCTATCTGCCAGTGAAAGTTCCGTCCAAATCGGTCCAGCCGTTCTAGAGATTAGCCGGAGGCCAGAACAAACAGACAGACAAAAAATTTAAAAGTATATATTTTGGTATGTGTACCGTAATACATTCATATGCATGCAGTAGAAAGCGGTTATTTTAATATTACAAACAGACACTCCAATTGAATTTATTTGTATGTATGGATGCGATTAATATTTCGTATATTTTTTTCTTCAAAATGCCTCGCGCCTGGCGACAAAAAACCAACATGTTTGTTTACTTGGATACACGCTAAGCTACTCGCTAGGCGCCAAGCGCGCAGTGCGGCCGGTCGCGAACATTCAAGTATGTCCGTTTTACTAAGCGACTCGCTAGGTGACTCGCTAGGCGCTAGGCACCAAGCAAGCCGCCTGCCTGTGCGGACGTAACCTTAGTGTTCAAAGTCAAAGTGCTCGTTTTCCACGTCTTAGTAAAGTTTGTTCTTAAAAGTTTGAGTTAGTTTTCCCCCATTAAAGTAGGTAGTGGAAATTTAAGGCTGCGCATGTTTCCATTAAGTTGTTACGAATTATTTGTCGTAGGACCACTGTTCTCTTTTGAACTCATATTGTATTGGTAACGGGATTTCGCGCGACACTATTTTACTATTAAATAAAGGTTATCGGTACCTTACACCTGTCGTGGTCCTGAGGCGACTATCTTCGCCTCGTGACCACGATAGGCCGAGAACCTTTATTTAATAGTAAAATAGTGCCGCGCGAAATCCCATTTTCAATATACCTACTATTGCCTCTATTACCATTATAATCGCCAATTGGTCGTCATACGATATTTTTATCGCTTTGCATCGTTTTACGACTGTCGTGGTAGACGTTCTCAATGTCACGACAATCTGACATCACTGCAAAACAGGAAAGCCGTGAGATCTTCTCACCATACTGCCCCTCTCTAACCCGTTTATTGTGAAAGTGAAAGTTCAATCCGATTGACATTGTCATTTTTGTTTTATTTCAAACTTTGAACAGATGATCCACAGTACAGACAAAGTCTCGCCATAAGCCCCTATGCACTCTATTTTATAGAGAGGGCTAAAAGGAAGTCGCTAGTCCCAGTCCTCGGCCGGATGTCCCAGAGTTCCCGGCAGAAACATACCTACATAATGTATAGTCAAGCCTTTATCCTTGAAGGGGTAGGTAGAGGCATATTATATGTACACATTTAACCATACAGTTTTATGTCCCACGTAATAGGTGGTGAGCCTATTACGGTTCAATTTCACGAAACTAAAACAATAGAAAATTCCTTATTAGGGAATTGAACAAAAGAAAGCTACTCATGTAAACTTCATCACTTAAAATCAAACCAACTATGTAATACCCATTTAAGTTAACATTTTTCAGCTGTTAGTGTTCATAAAATATAGCATAAAGGGGCACCAAGACTACTCGAACTGTGAAATAAAACAACGCACTCTTTAGGTACTCGCTAAAAGCATTTGGACGTGTTACCATCTGCGAAAGATGCACTTTAAAAAGAAATTCATTGAAAACTACTAGTTCCTTAAAGTCACTGTTCTGTAAACAATTTACGCTATGCTTGGTTTTAAGCTGAGAAAGCAATTGTGGCATTTGAATTTGAAAATGAAAATATCTTTATTCACGTAGGTTACAAAGTAACATTTACGAACGTCATAGTTTATGCTACTACATATTCTATATTTACATTTACTGCCAGATTCGCTATGCAATAGGTAGAGCCTGTGAGGAAGAACCTGGCAAGAAACCTCACGGCCACTTCTTTCAAATAGTCTAGCTTCAATCGTATGTAATACAATAAAAAAATTACGAGCTCTTCCGTGTTTTGTAAAGCACGTTAAGCATAGATGCCTTCCGAAGCACGTGTGTCTGATTGGGCTGAAATAGTAGTCAAAATTTAATTGCAGTTAGCTGTATTTATACCAACTTCCTCTGAGGGAGCTGCCCATCTGACTCCCCCGAGAAGTGCCCCTAACCTACAGGAAGCCCTTTACCGGGATAACTTCGATAACCTTTGACCATAAAGCGAGAGGAAGAACACTGCGGGGTTTAGTGGTTGGGTTTGTTTCTCCTCGAGTCGCGAGTTCCACACACCGTCCCAGCTGCCCGATAGCTGGGATTATGGAGCTTAAATGCATTCTTCGCGTCAATAATCTAAAGGGTTCTTCAAATGGGATCTTAGAAGGTTTTTACAGGGTTGGCAGCGCGAATGTAGCGTTTCTGGTGTTGCAACCGTCCCTAGTCTACGGTGACCACCAGTAGGTACATCTGTTAGGTCGTATGCTAGTCTGCCACCTTGGTGGTATAAAAATAATTAACCTACATTCATATGGTCACATTTATCCCCGAAGGAGTAGGCAGAGGCATAGTGTACGCCCACATTTCACCTTATAGCTTTATTTCCCACGTAATAGGTGGGAAGCCTATTGTCGTGTTGAAGTGGACAAGCGCAGGTCGTGAGCTGAATTTTTTCTAGTCGCCTATAAGCACTTTAAAGATTGTCGTTTTACTGACAATCGAGTTACATTTCGAGTTTTCCTCCTCTACGTAATGAATCGTTTTGCGATAGTATTCCCTTACGACGCGACACCCTCGGGATGGCGACATTTTGTACAAAAAGAATATTTTAAGTTAGGGCTATCATAAATTTATATTCATAACTAGATAGCTTTAGCCGTAACAGTATGTATGTAAATCTAGTGGTGACGTAGCTACACCTCTTTTCATATTCATGACATCTGTAATGCATTCCTAGGCAGCCATGTTTTGTTTAAGGTAGGATAGGGCTGGCAAATGCTGTAAATTTCATTTTGAATCTTGTGGAGAGGAGTTAGTGTTATCTACAGCACTATCTAGCCCAAATTAAGTTAATAATAAGGATCTAGGTATGTGATAAACATACTTCTATGTATTTATAGGTACATATTTTACATGGAAAGCTTCCAAACTTCGAAACAAATATTGCAAATGACACAAATTTCAAAACAAATATTTGCGAATCACACAATTATTTGTTGCAACCGGGATTCGAATCCAAAGCATCAGCAATAACCGTCACATCTTTAATCACGTAGGTTACATATCTCTCTCTCTTTCTCTCTCTCTCTCTCTCTTGAGTTTTTTTATTTTATTTGGGGGAGATACGCTACCCCTGCGCCACAGAGGCAGTAAAAACCAATAATATAAATCTATCACAATCTGTATGAAATAATTCATTACCATTTTAGGGTATATTTCCGGGTCAACTCGTGACCACGGCTATTTCAATATACCCAAAATGAGGTGAGCAAGGTTCAAAAAATCATATATTTTATAGACAGGGGGTGCATCCTCACAATTTCTCATCCGGAGCGCTCGAGCACGGTTAAATTCGATAGGTGTTTTCTCCCGTGCACGCATAGATTGTGGAGTGATCTCCCTGCCTCGGTTTTCCCAAACGCCTACAGTACGGGGTTCTTCAAAAGGGGTCTTAGAAGGTTTTTACTGGGTCGGCAGCGCGAGTGTAGCGCCTCCGGTGTTACAAGCGTCCATAGGCAGCGGTGACCACCGGTACATCTGGTGGGCCGTATACTTGTCTGCCACCTTGATGTTATGAAAAAAATCATATTTAAAAGCTAAAAAGACCCGAAAACCATAATGAATAATAAAAAAAACCTGTGCAGGTAAATTTCAACCGATTTGCGAGAACCTACATTCTGTAACCCTTTTAGCCCAATTTCCTCCTTATCAATTCCACACACACTTACGCATAGAAGTTTCTTTTCAAGCTCTTATTTACCCTTATTACGTTTAAAGTTTAAACAAAATTCCACGCTCTAACCCTTTCCAAAATGAAAGGAACGCATACTAATGAACATTCTAATTTTGCACAACCCTACAGAAACATACCTTTAACACTAACGCGAAATGAAAATTACACGTCACACACTCGCGCAGAAAAATACTACAAAGCTACGTTTTAATTAAAACATCTTTGAGATCCTTTGAATACATTAAAAGCCTTTTACATTTGGTTTTTCTATGAATTCTAGGGCTGTGAGTTATTTTAAAAATATTACGAGAAGTGCCTATCAAAACCATAACTTTGCTATTTTATAATAATGTAAGCCACTGTAATTTCATTGTTATTTACTCTAAATAAAAACCGGCCAAGTGTGAGTCGGATTTGCGCACGTTTTTTGTATGGGAAACACCTTAAATATTATTGTTTTTCTGTTTTTAGTAGTTGTTTGAAGCGCTCGTGGCCCCGCGGACTCAGTGTTCTGTAAACGATCACTGCAGTAAGCAACATTTACTATGGCCGGACATGGATGGGTGACCACCACGTGGACCACTTTGTGACATTTATTTACGAGCGTTTCCGTGCTTCGGAAGGCACGATAAGCCGTTGTTCCCGGTTGTCGGTAAAATGACAGTCGTTAAGCCAAGTTGAAGGCCTTACGGGCGGCTTGAAAAATTTCAACTGTGGGTTGTCACAACCTGCGCCCGGGTCGGCAGCGCATGTGTAGCGCCTCTGGTGTTGCAAACGTCTATAGGCTACGGTTACCAACCTTCCGGTGGGCCGTAAGCTTGTCTGCCACCTAAGTAGTATAAAAAAAAAAAAAAAAAAAAAAAACAAGACATAATCTGTGAAGATTTCAGCTATTACCGTTCTTGAGATACAGTCTCGTGACAGACAGACAGACAGACGGACAGCGAAGTCCCATTCTTTACCCTTCAGGTACGGATCCCTAAAAACCGGCCAAGTGCTTGTGGGACTCGCGCGAGGGTTCCGTTACAAAAAGCGGCCAGCAAGCCTTTGATGTATGGGAGCCCTCTTTGAATATTTTTTTCTGTTCTTAGTACTTGTTTTCATAGCGGCATCAGAAACACAATCATTCCATCTGTGCACTCATGGCCCCGAGTGTTCTGTAAACGATCGCTGCAGTAAGCAACTTTCACTATGGCCGGTCCTTGGATAGTGACCATCCATGTGACCATATGTATGTATCTGTGAAAATTGTCTGGCTATCACGGTTTCTGAGATAAGAGCGGAAAAAGCGGAGTTTTTACCCTTAAGAGAAAGAAAGAAAGAAAAAAAGATATTCAGAAGCCTTCCAGATACATAATACCATAATGGAGAGAAAAATTGGTAGGTAAAATAACATTATCTAATTTTTTTAGGCAAAACCTCAAGCTTGCTGAATGGGGCCTGGATCATCGTGTGCTAGATTGGTGCCTAGCGCTGGTTTTCAACCAGACTCCTAACGAGTCCTTGGGTACGGAACCCTTAAAAGTTCAAAAATATTATTTTTAAACTATCGCGGTTATTAACACTCATTCTTATAGAATTCGGGACTTCACGCTAAATACTTAATACTACAGAATTCGCCAAATCTGGTTAGGCAGGGGAGGGAACATTGCTGACGGTGGAAGGTGATCGTTTATGCGCATAGTAAGGTGGCCACCCTAAACCTACTTGGGTCGCAAGTCCCAAACGCCATCGGGGTGTTCCCCCCTGTGCCACGCTAGGGACCCGGCACCCGGCACGGAGAATCCATGGAATGCTAAGAATGAGGTCTCTACTTACATTCACCCACGTTTTTTTATACGTTGCAGGCACCACCAGCAGTCCAACCACATCGACGGGCGCTGCAACGTGTCCGAAACGTCGGTGAATATAAGTAAAAGTATTTCGCGTGAAGTCCCTAATTCTTCAAGTACCTATGAGTCAAAAATATTGTTCAATTAGCAACTTCATTTTAGAAAGATAAAACAATGTTTTCACTCGACCACACCTTCCATTCTGAGCAGGTTTAACAGATTGTGAGTACAGTTGGACAAACAGTGTGCACGTGGGCGAACGTCAGGTGTGGCTGTACCAAAGTCAATAATCCTATACTTTTATGACAATCGTAATAGTTTGACTTTGAGCTTCTGGACATATAACACCGATGGATAGCTGGTCATAAAAATATTATTTATCTCAGCATCTTTCCAGTTACTTCAAAACGACCTGGATTCGGCCTAGGGTCCAATTTAAATAACTGGTAGGATTTGATTTTGCATTTGACGATGAGCAGCCCCCTTACCGTCCTCAGGCCCCTGGTCATGGAGGCCGATCACAGAAATCAGAAAACATCTTTTCTGATATCTGAGAGGCCGATAGTCTAAGCGCTAGTTTTTAGACACGGCGTTAACCGCGCGATTATAGAATCGCATGGAAATCGCGCGGGTCTTATTTATATGAGTTAGTTAGTAATCGTTCAGACATAATTACCGCAAATAAATCATTATTACTATTTAAATAAAATTATCGCGCGCACGAAAATCGCATAATAACCGCCGGTGTCTGAATAGCATCACAATGTTGCGGGTTCAAGCCGGGCGATTTGTAAACGCGCGGTTCCCGCATGTCTGAACTGGCGCTAAGACTACTTACTAAACTATATAGAATCTAAATACCTATAAAATACTCATTTCTTTAAATAGAAAATATCAGAGCTCCTGTAGGATATTAGGATCCATGTTTATCATCTGTCTAGACCGCGCAGCATTAAATTATAGTAGTTTCATTAAGAGCCTACCGGACCCCAATATTTAAAAGAATTGTTAAAAGAAGATAGAAGATATACATTTTAGCGTGCAAGAAAGAGAGAGATGCGATCAGTTTTTGTGCGCTTTTAACGAAATAAATTAATTGTAAAAAACTATAACCAATATGAAACAAATGCTCTAGTGCAAATGAAGATTTTAATATTGTCTTTCTTATTTATAAATATTTTATATTATAAAAACAACTTATAGCATACGAGATCAAGTTTAAAATTTCACGAAATCGAGGTATTTTTAACACAAAAATCTATCGAGAATTTTATCAGTAATCGTGTTTCGAGCCTAGAGCGTTTTTAGTTCATGAACTGAAGTTGTTTGTGTTCAAATTTTAATTCAGCAGACCTCACGAGTCCTGAGATCTAGATCAAAGTAATAGTCTATTTGGCGTCATATGGACTCTTAAGGCTAAAGGGCGCTGTGAAAAAGAAACCGAAAAATGCTTATTATTATTCTTTATCGTGTGGAAATCCTACATGGATGCTTTGCCGGACTCCTGCGGACTAAAACCACGGCCCGCCTTACAACTGTGTATGGCCGGGAGTCCCGGGTAAGTTGTCGGAAGGATGTCCCAGGGTTCCCGGCAGACTTTGACTATCACCGCGAAAATGCATATTATTTAAAAAAATATTTTTTTAAATAATATATTAAAAGTACTTGACCGTAATTCGAAGCTTATATAATGAGATAGGCATATCCGTTACCCGTAGACTTATCTTTTAGTTCTCTATGATGACGTATTTCCGTCGACTCGACAGGCGGGAAGGCGCGATCTGTGAACTTATAAAATAGTGCAGCGCCATCTTGTCCTCATTGGCGTTTTGATTCCCGTAGCATAAGGTGCTAAGAAGAACACCTCATATAAATTCAAATTTCAGAAAAATTGAACGTTACAAGTTATTACTAGCCATATTAGTTATTTAACGGCGTTGCCGTTCGTGCTTTTATAAGTATACAGTGAAATAAGTGAATAATTAACGGTTCTACCGTTCGTTGAAGTTTCAGGTATGTTTTTTATTTTTTACCTCATATTTTTACTATTAGAAAAGAGTGTACTTTTAACGTGTAGGTATAGCACTGCACCTCTCATGGTAACAGTCAACATTTTTTACCGATCTATGTGTGCCAGGTTACACCCTGAGATTACAGAATAGAAGAAAATTTTTTAAACATTTTTTATACCTACCCACAGATTGATACATTAATTGCTTTTGACCTTGACGTTCTTACATGTAAAAATATGGGTGCAATCAACAATAACCCCAAGGTTTTGAATATATACGAGTGTGTCAAAGTTTAAAATTACGGTGGTGCTTAAAAGTTTAAGTACCTAACATTAGTTCTTATTTCGGTTATTTGGAATTCAGACTAATAAGTTTTCTACTTTTAGAATAAGTGAAATGAATCCTCCGCCTTCAGAAAATGAACCAATTGCTGGGCCAAGTGGAGTATTCCGGAAGCGCGCTCGGAGCATCAGTAGCTCTAGTACGTCGAGCAGCTCCAGTTCCAGCTCGCCTAGTTCGAATCCCAAACGACGGCGATCGCACCGCCAACGTCGCAAGCGGAGTAAAAGAAGCAGGCGCTCACTAAGCCAGCTAAGGATGGAAATATGTGAGTTACGAAATGCAATTTCTCAACCTCTTACCCTTTACGATGATGGTCCTGACCAGGTGCCAATTTCGTCACGCATTAGTGGTGACCTTTACGATAGTGAAAGGAACAGTCAATCATCCTTACACCCCGAATTCGTGTTTGATTTAGGGACGAAATTGAAGGAGCCTTCTGTGCCCCGAGCTCCCGAGAGTTTTATTAGCAAACTAGCTAACATACAACATTTTGGCAACAAACATTGGACCGAAATAAGGTATGCTGATACCCAAAAATTGTATAATCACAGCCCGGGGTTTGTAGAACTAGAGACAAATGAGGAAATAAGACAATTCGACTCCTTGCCACATTTTTCTAAAGCCGACAAGGCGTTTGCTGCAATAACCTTTTGTATACTGAAACAAAGGGAATCGCTTCAAAATAATATTCGAGATTTATTAACCTGGGCAAAATCTGAAGGTAGTTTCGAGAATATTAACGACAAAATCGAAGATCTATTTTTAAAAGGGGATTTTCATAAATTCTCTACAGATTTACTACAAATGGCCTGCGGCCATAGATCTGAAATCATACAAACCAAAAGGGACTTCATTCTCAGAAATGTTAAAGACCCTACAGTTAAAATGACCCTTAATAAAATACCGCCCTCGAATACACATATTTTCGAAGCTGAAGCGTTTTCAACGGCACTCGAAAAAGCAGGTGGTGTTCGCAAGGCATTTTGGCCTTCAGTCTCTAAAAAGGATGACCCTCGAAAGGGTTCATCCAAATCATTACGACAGCCTTCGAGAGGATCAGGCTTCAAGAATCAGGCTCCATCGAGTGGATCCCAGATTCCAGTTTACAAAGAACCGTTTAGGCATGTAGCACAGTTACCACTCTCGAGGGGTGAGTACAATCCCTATTATAATTGGGCGTACGATAATAACCAGGCTTATGATAATACCTTTCATAACCATGCAAATAGGGGGTCCTTTCAATCCAGAGGTTCCCGAGCTCGAGGCTCTCAAAGGGGGGGGAGAGGACGAACATCCTCGGCCCAAACCAATAAGGGAAGGACTAAAAGGTACAATCAATGACTCGAGGTCATTCCAAGCCGGTCAGTTAGCTCGATATTACAAATGTTGGGAAGAAAGGGGAGCACCAGAAATAGTTTTAAAATTAATCAGAGGGTACCGCATTCCATTTCTTCAGAAGCCACCCTTGTACATCCCGAGTACAAAGAACTCATTTCAAACGCTCCTTTCAACAGAAATGACCGCAGTAGTTCAAAAAATGAAAGCTCAAGGCATTCTAAAACCAGTTTCCTTATCTCCAAGTTTCGTGTCCCCACTTTTCCTAGTTCCCAAGAGCGATGGGTCACTCCGCCCAATTTTCAATTTAAAGGCATTGAACGAGTTTGTAAAGACCGAGCAATTCCATCTACTAAACATGTTTCGTGTACCAGATTTCCTCCAACCACGAGATTGGATGTGCAAAATAGATCTCAGCCAAGCATATTTTCACGTAAAAGTAGCAAAAGTGCACAGATGCTTTCTCAGAGTACTTTACAACCAGGAACTCCTGGAAATGACTTGTCTCCCGTTCGGACTAAGCACAGCACCCAAAACATTTTCTATTCTCACCAACTGGGTGGCTCAAAGTCTACGACAAAAAAGTATTCGGATCCTCGTCTACCTAGACGATATTTTAATAGCACATCAAAATCCTGTTACTCTTTACAAACACGTTCAAGTAGCCCTGGAAACTCTTCAGACTCTGGGGTGGTTGGTAAATTGGGAGAAATCAATAATAGCTCCCCAAAAGAGCCTCTCATATCTCGGCATTCATTGGAGGACATGGGACAACCTAAAGTCCTTACCATACGAAAAGATTTTGGACATAAGAAAGAAAATTCATTTAATTTTAAATCAAAGATACGTAGTATTAAAGGAAATTCAAAGCCTAGTGGGACTTCTGAATTTCGCCAGTTTTGTGGTGCCACGAGGCAGATTACATCATCGTCACATCCTGACCCTGATGAATACCTTAACCGGCAACCCACTGAAAAAAGTGGCACTTCCCAAAGCAGTACAAGTGGAGCTTCATTGGTGGGTCCGCAATTGCCAGCTCCCTACAGTTCTACATGCTCCCAAGGCGAGACATTTCCTCACCACCGACGCATCAGATCTGGCTTGGGGAGCTCAGCTAGACAACACACCTCTATCAGGCCCTTGGGCCCCAGAAGAACAAAGATTGCACTGCAATCAAAAGGAAATGTTGGCGATTTTACACGTGGTGCGAAATCATATCCCAGTACTCCGTCACAGTTCTGTTCTCATACAGTGCGACAACAAGACAGTTGTAGCCCACCTTCGCAAAGAGGGGGGGACCAAATCTGTTGCCTTGATGATCTTAACTCGTCAGCTATTGCAGTTAATGGACCGACATCAAATCACCTTCACCATTCACTATATTCCGGGCCGGTACAACAATCACGCAGATCACCTGTCAAGGTATCGACTTCCTCCAGAGTGGCATCTGAAACAAGACTGCCTACAAAAAATATTTATGAAATGGGGAACACCCATGATAGACCTGTTTGCGTCGGAGAGAGCCCACGTTGTTTGCAATTATGTGTCCCTAGACTTGAAAGATCCAAATGCAATTTTTCACGATGCATTCAGTGTAGAGTGGCATTACCCTCTCGCGTGGATATTTCCACCACCATTTCTAATACCCAAAGTGCTATCACATCTGAATCGGTCGACAGGAGTGTTTATGTTGGTGGCACCGCGATGGCACAAAGTATTTTGGAGGGCAGATCTCAAAGCGAGAGTTCTAGACGCTCCGTTCATTGTGCAGAACCTGCAGAAGAATCTGATAGACACCTCGACAGGTGTCCCACCACCGCACATAGAAGATCTGATACTAGAAGTTTGGAAATGTGGGGGTGGTCCGAGCAGGTAAGTAACTGGGATGAAAATCAAAAACTTTTATTAAGAAGCTCCTGGAGACCTTCCACATTAAGAACCTATAAAGCAGCATGGAACCGCTGGCTGTTATGGACAAATTCTAAAAATATAGATTTTAGAACACCAACAGGGTCTCAACTTGCCCAGTTTTTAGCCGACTTGCATTTAATTCATAGTTTATCATATAATACGATTTTACTGCATAAATCTGTTGTCGCTACACTTTGTAATGCAGAAACTGCTAGTCAATTTAGTTCACATGTTTTGGTTAAACATGTCTTAAAATCTATTTCTTTGAAAAAGGTGAAGGAAATTAAATCACATATTTGGAATATTGACGATTTAGTTCAATATATATCTACATATTCAGTAGATACAGAGAACATTTTCGAAGTTTCGCGTCATACTGCGATTTTATTGTTGTTATGTTCAGGTCGCCGTGTCCACGATCTAACCTTGCTCAAAGTAGATCCTGATCATTGTATTAAGTCCCATGATACTATCACCCTTTGGCCAGAATTTGGATCCAAAACCGATAACTCTGATTTTAGACAATCTGGGTGGAAATTATTGACAAACAAAGATAGCATTCAATTGAATCCTGTTTTCTGGATTGAGACTATGTTGATCAAGTTGAATACCCGTCGTGAGGCTATACAGTCAAATAGTCTATTTATGACTGTTAGAGGTCCACCAAAACCGGCTTCAAGGACAGTGATAGCTGGTTGGATAAAACAATTATTTAAACGTGCAAACATAAATTTTAGCCCCGGCAGTATCCGATCAGCAGTAGCTTCCAAAAATTGGCTAAGCTACCCCCTGGATGAAATTCTAGCACGTGGTAATTGGAGATCTGTCAATACCTTCCAAAAATTTTATCGACGCACAGTAATGCCAGCTACAACCACCAATCAAACTAATATAACTCAATTATTTAATCCTGTTAATTAATAAGGAATACCGTACATCTTTTGATTAAGAGATATACTTAATTATATTAAGACACATAATGTTATGTACATAGAATTACATTTTATGTTATCCTAGGTGATTATGATTATATTATAATTAACTTACAATAATATTATATTTTGTTCTCAAAATAAATTAGAATCACATTGGCGCTTTTTCTTCATTTCCGTCACTCACCAGGCGAAAACAAACATTTCTCATTATATAAGCTTCGAATTACGGTCAAGTACTTTTAATAGCGGCGTTTTCCCTGAAAGAAAACGCATATTAAAATACTTACCTAATTCGAAGCTTACTTTTTAACTCTGCCTGGTGAATAAAAGCCAATGAGGACAAGATGGCGCTGCACTATTTTATAAGTTCACAGATCGCGCCTTCCCGCCTGTCGAGTCGACGGAAATACGTCATCATAGAGAACTAAAAGATAAGTCTACGGGTAACGGATATGCCTATCTCATTATATAAGCTTCGAATTAGGTAAGTATTTTAATATGCGTTTTCTTTCAGGGAAAACGCCGCTATTTTCAAAATATTTACGGAATTCCTTAAAAATTTTGCTTAGCGTGGGCTAAAAGTATGTTTGTCAATGAATCTGACCACAAAGAAAATTAGCTATATCTATTATAAAGAGGAAAGATTTGTTTTTTTGTTTGTTTGTTTATAACGAATAGGCTCCGGAACTACTGAACCGATTTGAAAATTTTTTTCACTGTTGGAAAGCTACACTCTTTGCGGTGAACATAGGCTATATTGTATTCCCGTATTCCCACAGGAACGGGAACTACGCGGGTGAAACCACGTGACGTCCACTAGTACTGAATATTTTCGTCAAACTATCATTAACTTAACACGTTCACGGACAGTACGTCGAGAACCGTACATCCTGACTCTCATAATATGGCACTACGGCTGTAGCCGGTGATTTTAAATGTATCAAAAGTGGAATTACGTTCACAGCCGAAGATTTTTCATTACACACATAGGAACGGCGTGACTCTGTGCCGTTTTAGGCTGTAATACAGACAGCTAGTGTCACATCAAGCACTCCGACGCGTGCACGCAAGTTAAGTCTCTCACGCACACATTGAAGGACATCATGTCGTGACACTCCTTCTGTGGCCGGGCGATCTACCTACTACCGGTTACGTCTTTGGCCGTTACTGCCGCAACACTTACTTGAAAAATCTAATAATGTGGCAGTCCGTCCGCAGGCGTGATACTATTTTGTATGGAAAATTTGTGTGTCATATCACAATTTTTTAGGAATGGTTTCTGTCCGTGAACGTGTTAAGAGATTCTTATTACCCATAAACAAATACATACCAGACATAACTCTGCTTCTAAAAGCTTGCGTGGGTGAATGCTAGAGACTTCAGCTCGGTAAACAGTAGAAATATTCTCAAAAATGTCGTTATACAAACAATTAGTAACTGATTATGTTTACTTAGTCACTTAATAGCCAACAATTTTCAACTGGTTTTGCTACAAGTGGCTTAGTTTTAGAAAAAATGAGGTTAGAGTCAAGCGGTGCGTTATCTTGAGTTTTGTACTGAAATTCCGATTGTGTAATTTCAAGATATGTTGACGAAGAATTCGAAGAAAACCATAATAAGGATCGCGTATTGCTCGATCTATAAATAAAAAGATTGCTAATAATAAATGCGAAAGTAACTCTGTCTGTCTGTTATGCTTTCACGGTTAAACGGCTGGAACGGTTGAGATGAAATTTGGTATAGGGATAGTTCGAGGCCCTGGGAAAGACATAGGCTACTTTATAACTGACTGCGCAAAAGAAGAGTTATGATTTTTCGCGATAACGACTTCTACGCGGTCGAAGCCGCCGGGAACAGCTAGTTAAATATAAAAATTTTAATATGTACCTAATGCCTACGGTTGGGAGTCCCGGGTAAGCCCTCGGAAGGAAACCCAGGACTCCCAACAGACCTACGGCTACCACTGCGGCCTTACCTAAGGATGCGGGCCCTCATATTGTAATTCATGGTGATATTTAGAGATTTGAGTACAACTCTCACAATCTAAGAGACGATTGACAGTTACACTCAAATTAGCGACCCAATGATTTCTCTCATTCATTTTCTCTTTGAAACCCGGTACTGCATTTGATATGAATTTGGTTTAATTCTTACGTAAACTTAAACCGATAGAAATAAAACTTAATTTACGCCCTAAACCGGATACTCACACAGCACATTCCAAAAACTAGCTACAAATTTCAAATCTAAACAATTTTAATCGATCGTCAAATAAAGGGCCGATAACTAATCGATTATTCCGATTTCCGATCGATTATCGAATCGATTAGGTTAATTACAACGGCCTACATCGAGAAGCAACCAATTATATCGATTATATCGCTAATAAGCGTTAGCGGTTGGTTGATTAGCTCTTATTGTGTTAGCTATCTCGAGGCAATCATGGTTCCGTAGGACGATTTATATGGTACGATATATCGGAATAGTTATAAAACTTTTGCAATTATTTTAATAGTAGGAAGTATATCTATAATAATATTATAAAGAGGAAATATTTGATTGTTTGTTTGTTTGCACAAATAGGCTCCGAAACTACTGAAACGATTTGAAAAATTCTTTCTCTGTTAGATAGCTACACTATCCACGGCGAGCATAGGCTATATTTTACTCCCGTATTTCCACGTAAATGGGAGCTACAAAACGTCCTCTACTAAGTTATAAATAAAATTGCAACAGATTGGATATATTTGTTTCATAGTCGATCACGCTTTAAGGGGCGAATATCCACCACAATCGTGAACGGGATAAAAACATAAATAGGACTCTATCTTACATGCTAAATACCAGTGGTTCTAAATGCGACAGTTAAGCTTTCGTTCTCTTTATAAAATTTAACCACATTACCACATCCCACAATCACCTGCAGAAAAACCGATGGCGGATGGAGCAAACGAGGTCTAGAATGGAAACGGTGACTCAGTTACGTACGATCCAGGGTAGGACGACCAAGCCAAATGGACAGACGACCTGAAAAAATCGCGGGGAATAACTGGATGCGAAAAGTGTAGGGTCGTGTCCAGCAGTGAACTGCTATAGGCTGATTTGATTGATCAATTACACCAAACATATTCAGATTCAACTTCTTCAAGAAATCGTGTCGTATATCGTAAAGAATATTCATAATCATAATAAAATTTCTCTATGCATAATTGGCAAATGATAAACAGGTTTGCCAATATACCTGACCTAATTATGTTAACTACAGAATTTCTCATATTATATTGAAATTCTAGTTAAATTTAACAGCTTAATCTAAAACTTAAGGGTTATGGGTGTGGAAATACCCACGAAAGTTATGGCGGTCTCGAACCGACTAAAACCACCTTTTTTTGACGTCAGACAAAGTTCTCATGGAGGCTATTAGATTCCTTTTTTTAACGTGAGGCAAAATCCTCATGGATGCCATGCCGGACTTCTACCGACTAAAAAACCTCACGTAACGCCCAACAGCCTAAGGTTCGGAGCCCCGGGTATGCCCTCGGAAGGATGTCCCAACTAGAACTACCTGTATATAGATACCAATCTGCCTCGAAGGGATGTCCCATGTTTTCCAGCAAAATTTGGTTACCATCGTAGCATCGCTTACATAAATGATCACGCCTTTTATCCCCGAAGGGATAGGCAAGCATATTATATGCCCACATTTCACCTTTTTTGATTTCGGTCCCACGTAACAGGTGGTGAGCTTGTTGCCGTGTTGAAATGGACAATAACAGGTCGTGACGACTTCTTGTTTCTAGCCACCCATAAAGCCTTCAATTTGGCTTAATGATTAATTAAATTATCATTTTACCGAAAATCTGTTTTCATTTCGAGTTTTCCTTCTCTACGCAATGCATCGGTATGCGAAAGTGTTCCCTTAGTCGCCTCTTACGACACCCGGACCCCGACGCCGTCGCCATAAACACGGTTTTTACATAATTCCAGAAAATAGACAAAATTACCTACGTCTCCTCGCCTTGAAGTCTCCTTGAGGTGATGTCGAAATAGGCATAATTATCAAATCCAATCATATCTTTAAATTTATTAAAATGCTGTCCTTATTGATTTTTTAAATTTCCACAGTCTATTAAATTAGGTAATTAATATTCGACCAATGGTCGACCTTGTTAGTCGCTATAAATTAATTCTGACACTTCGGAGTGAAATACAAATTAGTTTTACTTTTATGTAATTTATTTCTTTTTAAGACTTGATTTTGAAATGTTTTATGTAACAGAGCCAAGTTCAGTTATAATTACAACTAAATATACGTTCACTATAGGTGGTGTTATTGAGATTTTGAGGCATTTATTATAAAGTAACTAAGGGATTTTCCAGGATCCCCACATCTGTAATCTAACAGTATAGGGACCCCACCCCCAAAACATCATGGCTTCTTCATCCTCCAGTAGTATTGTGTTAACAAACGCTACTCACTTATACAATAGTTTGATAAATTTCTCAGAAACCTTAGAAGCTTGAAAATTTTTGGATAAACTTAAAGGTTTTTCAGAACTATAAAAAAGCTCAAAAACATAGTGCAAAGATCATCTGTGAGAGATTCTCATACGTGCAATATGGTCTCCGATACTAATATCAAGTAAACTATCATAACTTTTACACGGTCTTTTTATTTTACAAGTGGAGAATGATCACAACAATTAATCAAGACTTTTACTACAATATTTTAATATTACAATATTTATAAAAACCACATTCATCAATGAAATAGTAGCTTTTCTCTGTGATAATGGTCTTCATCTTCATACACGGTCTTTTTATTTTACAAGTGGAGAATGATCTCAACAATTAATCAAGACTTTTACTACAATATTTTAATATTACAATATTTATAAAATCCACATTCATCAATAAAATAGTAACTTTTCTGTGTGATAATAGTCTTCATCTTCATAATAAAAAAATTCATCAATACACAACTCACAAACAACTAAATGAATAGCACTTGGCTGGCGCTCTGCCGATCATCTTACAGCTATAGATATATATTTACATATTAAATGGCGATTTCAGAGTGTCAATGATATACTTATAGATGTAGTATTAGATATCAAATAGTTTTGGAGGTGTTTGCTTAATGATAATGATTAATGTTACAGTTAATGAGATGATGATATTAAATTATGTTCAAGTGGTTTTGGTTTCGGATTAAATTAGAAAAACAAATGGCCAAAAGGCAGAGGTTGGGCCGGAAATGGCTAAAATTATAATTTGTTATATAGCAATGTTTTGTGGTTTATTGATTCTTGTTATAAGTTTCGATGTTTTTGAGAATTATTTTACACTGACCGAAGACACGTGGTTTCACCCGCGTATTTCTCGTAAAATAGATATCACCAGGGGATAGTGCAGATTTCTTAAAAGTGCAAGATTTTTTCAAATCGTTTCAGTATTCGATGCAAACAACCTAATAATCAAATCTTTCCTCTTTTCCTGTTTATTTATTTATTTTATTACTTATATATATTTGTTAATACATACCTAGAAAACACCCAAACTCCAAAACAAACATTTGCGGATCACGCATACATTTAAACCGACCCAGGAATCGAACCCAGTACCTCCAGCGCGGCAGGCCGTTACACTACCGACTGCGCTACAGAGGCAGCCAAATACTATCACGCCTTTAACTCCGAAGGCGTAAACAGGTGCACTGGTGCATACTAACAATTTCATTTACGTCCTCAGTGAACCAGTGTAGAGGACACAGCAGCTAACTTAAAACAAAAATAAAAACGCGTTTCAACCGCCCGTCTGCAACTCAAGTTCGTTAGCTAGAAATCCAAACACGGCATCTGTTTGCGTGTATGCTCTATGAATTTGTCCCATGTTATTTGTATAGAGGTGGAGGCAACTCCGTACTAGGAATGTACGGATAATCACATCTGTGAGTTATATATTTTTTGCAGCAGTTCTGCTCTCAGAAAATTAAAATAACAGTTACATGTATGTAGATGTTACCTGTTTAATATGGGGTAGTAGATATTTGCAAGGATTTTGTCTTCTAAAGGAATGTACAAATTTAGCATAATTTACTTTATTTGATCATTTAGCCGCCCCAAACTAGGGGGCGAACTAGAACTGTTTCCACTGATCCAATCGTTTATTCCTTCAGGCAACTCTGAACTTAGATGTAACTTCATTATCATTCAAACAATTCAGTTTACAGTCTTTATTATGAACTACAATACCTACAGTACGGGGTTCTTCAAAAGGGGGTTTTAGAAGGTTTTTACAGGGTTGGCAACGCGAGTGTAGCGCCTCTGGTGTTGCAAACGTCCATAGGCTGCGGTGACCACCGGTAGATCTGGTGGGCCGTATGCTTGCCTGCCACCTTAGTGTAATAAAAAACCACAGCTTACCTGGGACTTCCAGCCGCAGACACTTTGCAAAGTCTCATCCACATGAGGATTACCACACGTTAAAAAATAACGAAGGACATACCAACAGCCTACGTATACAATAATAATTCTAGGCAAGAAAACGCTCGTCTGCACATCCAAGGCATTTTTGTAAACGAATTCGACCCCTCAAATGTTTTTCGTCGATACAAAGAAATGTGTAGGTACACAGTACACACAAACTCCACGCGTCCGAACACAAACAGACAATATTTATGTATCTTTGTGTAGCTTCGTGTATCTTTGTGTACCTTGTGTGTACTTTCTTAATTTATTAGAAGTGAATTCTTACGGCTTATTAAAGAGAAATCAAATTGTTGATTGTGTTTGTTCCGGTGTATCTTTTAAAGTTTTTTGTATGTTTGATTCGTTGGTATAGTAATTAACGTTTAAAATTGATCGGTCGTTTAAGAAATTTATTAATACTAGCTTTTCACCACGGCTTCAATCCTGACATACTTTGAACTCCCCTTCCAAACCAATTTTCTAACCCATGCCCCTGAATTAGTATCCAAATAATATAAAGAAGTTGATCCCGTTTGTTGATAATTATGGGTACAGCTCTACTCCCTAGTAGCGTGATGATATAGAGCCTCTCAGAATAAATGGACCATTAACACAAGCAGAATTTAAAATATCGGTCCAATAAGTTTACAATATACGTTAGTAAATATGGTCACGCTTTTATCCCCGAAGGGGTAGGCAGAGGGATATTATATGCCCATATTTCATCTTTTTTTAAAATTTGTCCCACGTAATAAGTGGTGAGTCGTATTGCCGTGTTGAGATAGACAGGAGCAGGTTGTAACTGCCTGCTATTAAAAATTTTCAAGCCGACTAAACTTTGCCTTCCACTTGGCTTAACGACTGCCATTTTACTGGCAACCGGGACCACCGACTTAGCGTGCCTTTCGTAGCTCGGAAACGCTCAAATAATATCAAAAAGTGGTCAAATGAATAAACACCCATCCAAGGACTGGCCATAGTGAAAGTTGCTTACTACAGTGGTCGTTTATTAAACACTGAGTTCGCGGGGCCACGAGCGCTTCTAATATTTTTTTTTTTTATTTTTGGTTTGTTTGTTTGTTTGTAACGAATAGGCTCAGGAACCGTGGACCGATTTGAAAAATTCTTTCACTGTTGGAAAGCTACACTCTTTGCGGTGAACATAGGGTATATTTTATTTCCGTATTCCCACGGGAACGGGAACTACACGGGTAAAACCGCGTGACGTCCGTAATAAATAAATATAAAAGTATAAATCAGTAAGTAAAGGGTGTTTTTTTTCGAGGTATAGAACTTTGAAATGGAATAAAACGAAAGTGATTGTTTTTATTGATATGGAAATGACTTTATTCGAAAGGAAATCTTCTGGCATTATAATTTAAATATGATTTCTGGCATATAACCGCCATGGCTGGCTCGGACGTAGTCTAATCTAGAGGTCCAATTTTCGATGACTTTCCCAACATTTGTGGCCGTATAGCGACAATATCGCGCCGAATGTTATCCTCCAAGTGGTCAATCGTTTCGGGCTTATCGGCGTAGACGAGCGACTTCACATATCTCCACAGAAAATAGTCAAGTGGCGTAAAATCGCACGACTCTGGAGGCCAATCCACGTGTCCAAAACGTGAAACTATGCGGTAACCAAACGTTTCCTTCAATAAATCAATTGTGGCACGAGCTATGTAACATGTTGCGCCGTCTTGTTGAAACCACTACTCCTGCACATCATGGTTGTTCAATTGATGAACGAAAAAGTCAGTAATCTTCGCTCTATAGCAGTCACGATTGACTGTAACATTCTGGTCAGCATCGTTTCTAAAGAAGTACGGACCAATTATTCCACCAGCCTATAAAGCACACCACACAGTCAGTTTTACTGGATGTAACGGTGTCTCAACATACACTTGAGGATCATCATCACCCCAAATATGGCAGTTTTGTTTATTGATGTATCCATTCAACCAAAAGTGAGCTGCACCGCTAAAGAAAATTCGCTTATGAAAATCACGATACGCATTTCGGACAGAACCATGATTTTCAGAATAAATTTGCACAATTTGGAAGCATTGTTCAGGCTTCAGTCTATTTATGTTAAAATGCCAAACCATACTAAACATAAATCACTTTACAGCTGACAAAAATACCGCCGGTTAAAACAGCTAGGCCAACTTAAAGTTCTATACCTCTAAAAAAAACACCCGTTATAAGATATTTTTCGTTATAATTATGTTGACGTACTACGAGAATAATTATTATCTTTTGTTTTAAAGTGTATAGTACAGATGCAATGTATGAACTAGTAAATTAAAATAAAACAAAAAAACCTAGATACTTTGTTAGGTAATAGTTTTATTAGATACTTCACTGTTTTGTTATTATCAAGATGAAAAATAAAATAAAATACTTTTCTAATATGTTTTCATTGTTGCATTTATTATGCAGCTTCAAGCTTCAAAACGTTTTCATAAAAGATAATTTAAAATCTATGCATACTGCAATATTGAAACCCGACCAAACAAAATAGGCCATTACCCGCTCTACAATAAGCAGACAAGCGTATAGACACAAGATTACTTCTCTATTTGGTTAGCTTATCTGCGGTTGCAGCGTTGCCAAAGATTAAACTATAAATAGATAGGAAACTCTCATTATAATGTTCGAGATACAGTTCCAAGTTTAGTTTGTGACCTAAAATCGTAGACATATTTTTAGAGGCGGACAGATTAATTTGTATCTTTGCCAAGATTTTGTTGGAAAATGTATTGTGTGATTGTAGAACAAACTTTTTTTAGGGAAGGCAATATAATACTAAATTGCCACAACTTTTTCTAGAAACCTACATACACGGCGGATGAGACATTCATATTCAGAGGCACTAGGTTATGATTTTGCTTGTTCTATGCATAAACTCGTGTAAATAAACTATACCCCTTAGGATAAATTTTTCAAATCACTTTTTTAGTGGGTGCTCTGTCAAAATTAGAAGAGCAGTGCACCCCAAATAAATTCCAGTTTCTTGGTGTACGGATTTCGGCTGGGTGTTGAAAGGTAAGTTGTGCCTTTACCACTCCACTTGAAGAATTCGGAGTTACCAGAAGACAAAAATACGTGACTTAGCAGAGAGTTGCAAGTTTTTAAAATTGTAAGTATAGAGAAACGATATACGACAGTAAAAAAATATTATTCTATTAAACACGTTCAAGATTATTTGCTACATTTTAAAACTCAAGAGAATAAAATTATTAATGAAAATAGGGATATTTTATCTATTGTCTTTATAATCCTTTTAGAATTCAAGAGCACATATCAGACTAAAGCTTGGATCGCCTTGGATTATATGTGTCTCAACTGCATTAACCTTTTAAATACCTACTGGCTTTTTGCACCAGAGAGCTGGAATTTAATTTATAAAGCAATCAGATTAGACAAAAGCACTCGACTGTACTTAAAAATAAAGCACATTTTGTTCACAGTAGGATTTGTTTTGTGTTTCTTTATTTGTTTTGCTTTCGTTGGTTTGGATATTTATAATGAATTTTCATTGCTTAATTTTTTATAAATACTATTTTATACCACTAAGGTGATAAACAAATTTACGGCACACCGTCATAGCCAATGATCGTTTGCAACACCACGCTACATTTGCACTGGTGAGTCAACAAAAAACCTTCAAAGACCCCTTTTGAAGAACCTCATGATGTGGGCGTTTTCTCCAGCTTAGCTTATGGGCGTTTGCAACACCAGTAGTGAAACACTTGCGGTTCCCACCGTGTCGTCTGTGCCGTGTCAATACGGACAGGGCCATCAGTCAGGCTATGGCTATAGTAAGACCAACGATCAACTGTCGATCGTTTATAAAGCACATCTTTATTAAAGGGAAAACTGTGACCCGTAGCTTCAATCGCGATACAATTGAACTTCATACTAACAAACAATACAGCTAATAGCCTAATCGAAAGTTTATTTGAAAAGATACCTCTAACATGATTATGACAAAAATAAAATTATCCCATCAGCACAGTTAACTCGAAATAATATGTACAGATAATATTTGGCCTTTAAGCCAAATGCAATTTCAACCCATGCTGAACCTGTCAAGAACCCTGGGACATCCTTCCGAGGGCTTACCCGAGACTCCCAGCCGTAGACAATGGTCAGACATCGTGTGGTTTTAGTCGGTAGGTCGGCATAGCATCCATGTAGGATTTCGACAAGTAAAAGAAAAAAAAACCCATGCTGAACAGATTTATCGGAAGCTTGGGGTCTGTCTTCTTACTGCTGTCTCCCCAAATTTATTTAAAAAGAAAAAATATAAACTTCTATTTTCTTTAGTACCTATTAGAAATTCTTTTTCCTTTAACACGATCTCCGGGATCGATCGCATGTCATCCTCCACGTCAAAACAAGTGTTTCAAGTTAGTTTATTTATTCTGGAATGTTTACTTTTCGTTTGCTTTGCCACTTCTGTTTCATAATCTTGGTCCACTATATACAAAGAGCCCGGTGCGTCAAATTAAACAAATCCCAGCGGAGTTATGACAATGTTTGCGAGAGATCCACAGGGCAGCCGTGAACTTGCCTGCGCTGAGGGACAATAATTGAACAATCTGTGCTAATTTACACTACGTGCCTTTGTATTGTTCCATACAATACATACATACATTATTATAGTCACGCCTTTTCCCCGTAGGGGTATGCAAAGGCATAGTATACCCCACATTTGATTTTATAACTTTATGTCACACGTAATAGGTGGTGAGTCTATTGCCGTGTTGAAATGGACAACCCGCAGTTGACTTTTTTTCAAGCCGCCCTTATATTCTGACTGCCTCTGTGGCGCGGTCGGTAGTGATACCGCCTGCGGCGCTGGAGGTCGTGGGTTCGATTCCCACCGGAGACAAATATTTGTGTGACCCATAAATGTTTGTCTCAAGAGTCTGGGTGTTTCTATGTATAATAAGTATGTATTTAAAAAGTATATAAGTATTAATATCCGTGGTCTGATACCCATAACACAAGCAGGTTATTCCTAGCTTACTACAGCGTTGTGTGAAATGTCCGTGAATATTTATTTATTTATTTATTTATAGTAGGGGAGCCCCAGAAGGGATTTCGGGATTTACTAAAGCGCGACAGATTAATATACACAGGGATACCTTGTACCCGGTTAAGTACCTCTACAAAACATGAGGCCCATATATAAGGCCGCCCGTGAAGGATACAGGATCAGATTAGTAAAAAAAAAATTGACCATCAGAAATTCTCGAGCGCGTCAGATTAAGGTAGGGTGAGTTAATTACATCCTAAAAAGTGTATATTCCACTAATCAGACAATTTGAGAGTGACGTAAAAAAAGGGGAGGGCAACAAAGTTGTAAAAAAAAAACATCATCTCGACATTCTCGAGCGTAGCTAAATTTTTTTTTATTTTGAAGGAAATAATTCAAGAATAATGAAAAATATATAATCTGACGATTTCCGCAAGCCGAAATAACAAAAATTCGTCGATAAAGTTACACTATGCGCCAAATATCTTTGCGTCTACTACTACTACTACTTACTTTTAATAATAGTATAGAATTAATATTTACCTATTCAAAACATCTATGTCCTGGAAATTACGCAACAGCATCGATAAAATGAATTTTTAGACTTAGTACTTTTGTTTGCGATTGTACCTGCGCAACCTTGATTTTTTAACCAACTTCATAGGCGCAAAGATATTTGGCGCGTAGTGTAAATGCGTGCAGTTGCGTGATGCCTACATTGCCTTCTCCGCGTTTCTATTCCTCTCTCACTCTTTCTCTATCTATTACTCTCTCACTCCGTCCCCACTCTGGTTTCTGCTGCCATGACGCCATCACAGCTGATCATAAAGACTCGTGGCATACTGTTTGCAACGTTTTGCTATTTTGATATTATTTGTGTGAAGTAAAGTTTATAAATATTGAATATGAGTGATATTAATTTGAAATGTGTATTTAGTGGTGAAAGTACCTTACAAAAAAACAATTAAATTTTCGATAGAAACATTAAAAAAATGTGTAAATATTTTGGAATATCGTCGGAGCAAGCCGGTTATCCGAAAGTCTCGAGGAACATATGATAACCTCGAATTGTCGATGGAATCATCATTAAATGATTTATATCACGCACAGTGCTATAAATTATTTACTGCGATAAAAATACCGCGAGACTTTCAGTATTCACAAGATGTGAAATGACAATACACCGGAAGTTTCGGGAAATAGCTCCGAAGCACATGCTCCTGATTCTGGAGAGTGTTCCGAAGCACATGGAACAACTTCAAAAACTGATCCGCCTTTGAGCTTGAAAAACCACGTCGATCGCCACCAAGCTGGTCAAAAGCGGTTGATTCGTACGAGAGATATCGTGAACGAAAGAAACCCGAAAAAGTGTTTTTTCGGGATTACTCCAAAATTTGTGGTTCGATCAATTAAAATTGCAAAATTACTTATGAGGATGATAAAACTGCGTCGAATACCGCCAACCGCGTGAAAATCGGTTGATCCATTCAAAAGTTCTGTCCTAAAATAGTGTTCTATAAAACTTCTATCAGACTTTCGAGCTGAGAGAGCTCAAATGCATAGAAATATTATTCTTTGAACTCAGCGAGCTCAAAATATCACATAAATTCTATTTTGAGCTAAAAAATGTCATAAGTACACTTTTAAGAGCCCAGGAATGGAATTAGCGGGAAGTTTAAGGTGAACCGTTTTTCTAATTTTTTATTGTCAGATCAGGCCAATCCCTGTAGATAATCGTCAGATTATGAGACAGTACGTTTAGAACATAAAGATGAACCATATATATCTTAATCTGACGCGCTTGAGTATTTTAAAATGGCGAATTTTTTTTGCACATTATGAAAATGGCCGCGAGTTTGCGTCCCATCGAAATCGTCAGATTAGTGAATGAGAGCTTTTTTTGGTGCACTTAACACTCCCTTAGAAAATCTGACGCGCTCGATTAATTTTTTTTTTTCATTTTCAACCCTTAAATACAACCACCCGCATCATGCTAACGATCAGATTAACATACGTACATTATTAAAAATACGTAGGGCATTGATGCTATCAATATCTGACGCGCTCGAGGATGTCCATGCAACAGTTTTTTTTTACATTTTTAAAAATCTATAGCCGCTTCCCCCACCGATGTAAAGGTATATATCATATAACATTTTTTTCTTCATATCATCTAAGCTTTGCATCCCAATAGGTCTCTACGACGCTCGAGTAAATCCCCATTTAGCATCGTGGGCTCCCCTACTATTATTATATTCTTCGAACTCTGCTTAAGAATTGTCATTTTTCTAACAACCAGGTTTCATTTCGAGTTTTCCTTCTCGACGCAAAGGATCGTTTTGCGAAAGTGTCCCCTTAGTCGCCTTTTACGACACTATCGGAATGATGAACTGGGGTGGCGACATTTTGTACTGTTTCCCGTCGCCACACGGTGCTATGAAAGTCAAATGAGTAGAACGTGTTATTTCCTAAAAGAATATTCTTACAAGCTAGTTACTGTATAAATATGATTTAAACAGTCGAAGTTACTTAACAATTCCATTTCTAGGTCTTAAAACCAATATTTTAAGGGAAAATTGAAAAACGAACTTCACCAGGTCGCAATTCTGTTTCCAAAAAACGTAATACTGTAGACTCGTTCATCTAGATTTTTACCAACGTTTCACTTCTATAAGATGGTGATCTTTGACCCGTAAGCACACAGGGCTGTAAAAACAATTCACTCGTTACTTCATCTCTCAAATCTCAAGATCTAAAAGTCTCCACTAATCCAATAAGACATTACAGAAAGTCGGAGATTTTTCCAATTTCATGAAGCCTTCCTCGTGAAATCCTTTACTGGTGGGCAGCGTGGAGAATTTGTTGTAGTGTTACTAGAATTGGTTTATTATTTTCCCCAATTTTTTGTTGAATGAATGAGTTATTTATAATTTATATTTATGTTGCGACTTGGTACACTTGGGGTAGGACGTAGTAACTATTTAGTAATCTGTAGGGTCTGTCTGGGGTAGGACGACCCCCGTCAGATAGACCGATGACCTGATAAAGGTCGCAGGCTGGGACTGGATGCGGAAGGCGCAGGACCGTGTATTGTGACTAAAATTGGGAGAGCCCTACGACCAGCAGTGGACTGCCATAGACTGATTTTTCAACATAGAACTTTTTGATGAAAAGTTTATAACACTAAGATGATCAGTGTTACTCACCAACTAGCGCGAGGTAGCTATGCAGAGAACTCTTTCCCAGGGCGCCTTACTACAGAGATTCCAGTGTGCGTGCAAGGGTAGGCCAGGGCTCTGACGAAAACAGTCAGGTAGGGTGTACACACATATATTTATATAACACAGAGATACACAGAGACACACAGAGAGCTTATTCACTGATAGACACAAATATCACAGGTACACAGAAGTATAGTCAGTGCTTAGGTACTTATGCTACTAAGCTACACATAAGTAGTGGATTTACTGGCCTGCAGAGTGAGCTGAGTGAGAGTGACTGCCTGTTGTTACTGCCAGGTGATGACGGCAGATACCTCTCACATGAGAAGCTCGTGTAGTCCGCACTTCCACGTTGTCGTACCACGTGCAGCCCACTAACTTATAGGTGCGGCACCAAATATCTCATCCGGCAACTAGCCGTAGTAAAAAACCCAGTTTTCTGGGTAAAATGTAGCAAGATGCAATGCAGCAACCCAATCACAGCCCGTTAGGCCACGCGAGGTAACAAATAATCGCGCTTGAGCGAAAAACTGATTCGCGGCACAGTCTCAGAGCAAAAGCCAAAGGACCTCCAACTACCCCAAAGCAGGTCTCGGTCAAAAGTCCCTGTCTTTCACGAAAAATCTTAACAAAGCCCCTTCCTTTAAATGCGAAACGCTTCGTCACCGAACTTATGACATCCTGTCATTCTGACAGCAGAAATGTCACCACTGACAACCGATTAAAAAAAGATAACTCGATAAGGCTGCTTTCACATCCTAAATACTGCATCTATAGAAAATAAATGCTACAACCACCCCCCCTTTAATAGTATTTCCTGCGGATATGACACGCTGGAAATACACAATAAAGAAAACAGAAAAGTACTGACTAATAAACAAAGACAACCAGCTAGGTCCTTCAAACACCAGCTGACTACGACCATTACAATACCAAAGAAAGATCCTCCTATGTACCTAACTAGACACTGACTCGTGTACCGGTTAGGCTAAGTAACTAGAGTCTAATGCCCTTCATAGAAAACGAATGCTCCCTTTACTCACTGCCGATACCCTAACACTACCCAAGCTCTCAGGATAATGTAGAGTACTAAGAAGCGAATGAGAGAAAAACGCTCGGTGCGGTGCATAGAAGAAACTACAACGTGACAATTTAAAGTCACGTACACATATAGAAATACAAACAAAAGATTAAAATAGTCTTACATAATGATCACATAGCACTGGTTTAATAAACTAGAGAAACAGTGCTATGTAGTTACGTTAGGTATTTATTTATTTATTTATTTATTTATTTAACAAATTCCACAGCTCTTATTATATTATGTACTAGCTAAACTTAGGTGGTAGGACCTACAGCCAGTTATGGAATTACATTCTTTAAACTAGATATATAAAAGTAACAGTCTAGAGCAAACATCAGAAAACAGAATTAAAAAAAACAATAATAACAATCTAAGTTACAGCATGTGTGTGGTTGTGTGTGTGTGTGTGTGTGTGTGTGTGTGTCTGTGTGTGTGTGTGTGTGTGTGTGTTTGGTTGTGTGTGTAATGTGTGTGTGTATCACTTCTTGTACATCACCTTATTGTTGAGTAACTGCAGTACTTCTCTATTGTATCCCTCAATGCTATTACTAAAAATGTCAACGGTATAAAATATCTTATTGTAATTGCGATGAATACGGTTAACAAGCGAATTTTGTGCATAATTTGTTTTACTATGGGGTACCGCGAACAAGTTCGTATGCCTTGTTCTGGTTTTTGGGCAACAAAAGCGCAGCATTCTTGTTACTAGTTCCGGGCAGTCTATGTAACCGTTACACACCTTATACAAAAGCAACATATCGGTAAAGGTACGACGATCCTCGAGCGTCGACAGGTGATGGTAATGACAGCTTTCGTTATAATCCTTAAACCGACGATTAATTCTATAATTTAAGTGTTTAAGGAACTTATTCTGTATTTTTTCAATGGCTTGAATTTGGGTAATGTAATGAGGACACCATACCGCGCTGCAGTACTCGAGAACACTTCGGACGTATGAAAAGTACAAAACCTTTAAACAGTGGACATCAGTGAACGGACGACTGACTCGCAGTACAAAGCCTAGATTTTTAAATGCCTTATTCACTATATATTCTATATGTTCCGAAAAGGTTAGTTTCTCATCCATAATTACACCTAAATCCTTAACTGACTCAAGCTGACCTATGTTAACATTGTTGATATTATACGTAAACTTTACGGGACATCTTTTCCTTGTAAATGAGATAAAGTTACATTTAGTTGCATTCATTGTTATACGATTGGCAATGCAATAAGAGCTTAATCTGTCTAAATCTGATTGAAATTTATTACAGTCGTCAATGTTTCTAATTCTCATAAATATTTTTGCATCATCGGCGTACATAAGATATTTCGAATGCAAGAAGCACTTCTCTATATCATACAAGTAAGCCACAAACAGCAGCGGACCCAATATTGAGCCCTGCGGCACACCAGACGATACAATCGCAAAATCCGAACACAATCCGCCTATCACAACTGCTTGGGAACGGTTGCGTAAGTACGAATCCATCCACCTAAGAAGATTCCCACGTATTCCGAGATCAAAAAGCTTTCGAAGGAGTATCACGTGATCCACACGATCGAATGCCTTCTCAAAATCGGTGTACACCGCATCTACCTGCGAGCCACCGTCCATACCATGAGCTATTTCTTCAATGAAAACACTTAAGTTGGTTGTCGTTGAGCGCTTTTGCATAAAACCATGCTGATTTAGTGGAATAGAGGAAGATATTTGGCGGTAAATGCGGTTATGCATGACACGCTCAAACATCTTACTCAGAACATTGAGTATAGTTAAAGGGCGATAATTTTCAACAAGGGTCTTAGAGCCTTTTTTATGAATCGGTACGATCAAAGCCTTTTTCCAGATATTGGGGAAGTAACCCTCAGACAGGCATCTGTTGAATACTAGTTCGATGGGTTTGGAAATAATGTCAGCACACTTAACAAGAAATATAGGAGGTATCTTGTCGGACCCTGCTCCCTTAGTGACGTCTAAGCTCCGGATTAATTTTACAATCTCCTCATTATCAACACTCGCCGCGTGCACCACGCCATGGACCGTATTGTGAGATGAGCCTGAATCGTGGCCCTCAAACAAGACAAGAGGCGCCGGCTCCCTAAAGTTTTCTTTAAAGTATGAATTGAATGCCGTGCATATGTCTTCATGCGTATTAAGTAAGGTGCCAGCACATGACATCTGCTGCGGATAGCCTAAACCCTTTTGTCGTTTAGATTTAACGTAGGACCAAAAGAATTTTGGGTTGTATTTGATTGTTTCTTGGGCATGTTTTACATAAGCGTTGAAACACACGTTTTGCATTAATTTCTGTTTCTTCCTCAATTCAGAAAACTCAAAGTAATCTACGGGGTTTTTGTGTGTCTTCCAGTCTCTATGCTTTTTTGACTTTTCGTTAATAAGTTTAATCAAGGCCTTACTGTACCAAACTGGATGAGTTCTGGTATCGCGGCAAGTTACACGAGGAACGTGAGCCTCTATGAGACTGTATAGAATGTCGTACAGTTTCTCAACAGCAGTTTCCACGTTGTTATCTGTGGCAATAAATGACCAGTCCTGTTGACGTAGTGCCTCTTTTATAATCTCGAAATCAGCTCGCCTGAATTGATATTTCACCCTAGATGGCGACGCAAGTGATGGAATCAAAATATCAGAGGCAACGACTATCAAACTCGGATGAGCACCATCCTCCGCGACCAAACCAGTCGATGACCTCTGTATTGTAAGAGCAAAATTTGAAAATACTAAGTCCAGGACATTACCACTGCGATTAAGAAAGTGATTGTATTGGGTTAGGCCCATAAAGGTACATCCATCAGCAAGTTCCCTCGCGGCATTCTGGATTTCAACGGGGCCTTTTTTTAATATTACTGGTTTATTTGAAACCCAAGTTAAACAAGGAAGATTGAAATCGCCTATAATAATGAAATGATCGTCAGGGTACGTGGTACTAATTGTGGTGAGGAGGTCAAGAAACAAATTCACCCGTAGCGGGAGCAGTGAATTAGGGGGTATATACACAACCACTATGTGAAGATCCCTCGTAGCACCTATCGATGCTGCCGATACAGTGACACAGAAACATTCAAGGTTGTCCCGGCACCACTCAGGCCGTTCTACTATTAGTAATTGAGGGTTACTTAAGATCATGACACCTCCGCCCAAGGTTCCCCTGTCTTTACGGAAAACATTGAACTTACTGCTGCTCAACTCTGTGTTCAGTATACCATCACATAACCAAGTCTCAGTAATTACTATAATATCATGGTCACTCAATAAAACGTTATTATAAAATGTTGTCGTTTTTGTTCTCAATCCTCTTACATTTTGATAGAAAAGTTTTAATTCTCTTAATTTGTCACCCATTTTTGTATTAATATATATTCTATTTTTACTATTAAGTAAATATAGTAACAAAATGTCCTAAAATAGTTAATTAAAAGTATCGAACCATTGGCATACCACCACAACCTTGCATTGACAAGGAGAGATAAGCGTCTACATTTTTTATTTTCATAATATATGTATGTATTTAATAAACAATATAAGAAATTTAGCAAGCAATTTCCAGAAGGCAATTTTAAAAGAATGTAGTGCCTCTTTGACTGCGTAATTGCGATGTTACTCGTGTGATGTTCTGTGTGTGTGTAACTGAGTTTGGAAGTGTGTAGTTTAATTGTATGTTTAAATATCTGACAAGCATTATTACAAAAAATAACATGAAACAAAACAGCAAGAGAAAAACCTATACATTGTAATCGATAAGTAAGTTTGTTTACACCATTTTTTCCAGATCGGCAGGCGAGCTTATTGGAATCGGGGGCGATGAATCGTTTTTTCTGACAAAAATGCGGCAGTTTTTTGTCCATACATATTTAAAACCGGTCTCTTTAGCTCTTAGTCTACAGGAGCTAAGTAGCATTTTGTTATCTCGGGATAGGTGCTCATTAATATATATTTTACACTCATCGACCCCGACCCCAACATCTCTGGTAGTAATATTGCGATGCTTCCGAGACGCGGCTATTAACTGGTCTTTTATGGTGCGCTCCCTGAGGCGAACAACTATTGGGCGCGCTTGGGACGCACTAGTGATGCGTCTAGGCTGCACTCGGTGGGCAAATTCGATGTCATCAGCCCGAGTAGTAACACCAATGTGTGCCGTCAGTTTTCTGACCACTTCCGAAAGCACTTCTTCCTTGTTTTCAGGTATTCCGATAATTTCTATATTTTGCATACGGACCCACTGCTGCTGTTTGCGGTTTTCTTCCTCCAGCACTTTAACCCTAGCCGCATAGGTGTTGAGACCCTCCTGCAATTTTTTGTTTTCCTCTTTTACGGTCTTTAGTTCAGTTGAAGTAGAACTCAACAGCTTTTTTAAACCGCTGATTTCGGATCTCAAATCGTCATATTGTGCACTGACATATGACAGGGACTCCTGAAAAACACCGAACTGATCGGTTATGCCTTTTAATTGACCCAATAGCTCTTTTATAGACGTTTCAATTATGACCTTTGTTTTTATTCCTTCAGCTTTAAAAAGCTCTTTCAGTGTGTCCTCGGAGACATAGGCTCCTTTTTTTCGCAAGGTTATATTACCATCGGATAGGCATTCAGTTTCAGAGTCAGCATCGAATGTGACGGTCCGGCTTGATGAATGTACGGGAGTATTACTATTGTCCGTTTTTGGTATTTTACTTTTACATTCCAGACAGCGCCATTTGCGTTTAGTTTCATCACTCATCTTTTTAAGACGTTTTGGAGAGAGATTAGCACAAGTAAGGTCGTAGCGCTGCTGACAACCCAAGCAGCTCACAAAGCATCTATCTGTAATCTTAGTTTTACAGCCTCCGCAGATATTTCTATCCATTGTTTGGCTGGACGTATGGTTCAAGGTAAATTAGCCGGGACCAATGCCCTGGTGATGACGACTTAATGTTAATGTTATTTGTGACTTGTGTACTCAACACTACACCAATCAGCTTTATATTTTTATATTTATTGGTCTGTTTATTTATTAAATAATGTTCGTGGTTAAGTGGCAACAAGAGTAGTTATTCCGCAGCTCAAATTCAGTAACAAACTACAATTTACTTATAATATGGTGTAGCAATCAATCAATCGTAGTGTGCCTTGCACCAAACAAACTGTAGCTGGCTAGCGGTAATTACGTCACAGCGAGCGTCGCACGGGTTGTCGTAGGTCAGGTATGAATGTTATCAGCTGACTGCAGTTGACTCGAATTTTTATTATGCTAAGTACTCACGATTTTCGCAGCACTTATGAAAACTTATTATATCTCCGTGTAGTATGGTAATTTCTCGTCACAATGATACACAACACAACCACTTTTAAGCAAAAAATACTAGCTTTTCAATTTAATTTCGGCACGTAGAAAATTTAAGTTGTTTACTTCGCGACTGTTGAGGGTAGATTGAAGACTGCTCCTCCTGATACTTCAGGATGTCCTTGATATGGTACTCCCCAAGATCCTTACCGTCCAGATCTGACAGCCTATATACTAAAGGGGATCGTTTAGCAGTCACCACACATTTAAGGAACTTAGGAGCTAGCTTAGCAGTAAAATTCTTGGCCTTGTTGGACAGGTAGAACGTGCGTTTGTAAACTATCTGTCCCACTTTCAGCTCTACATGCCTTTTTCTGAGGTTGTAATACTTTTCATTACGCTGGTGGGCAACGTTCAAATGTTTCCTCACCTGGTCGTAAATGCGTTGTATTTCTCTCAGCTTGACACCGAAGGCTGATGGATCGTCTACAGAGACTGAAGTAGGATGGCACGCGATATCTGTCTGCCTGTACAGCACTCCATCCCCAATAAATTCCCTACCATGTACCAAAAAGTAAGGGGTGAAACGAGTTGCTTCGTTAACTGCAGTGTTTAAAGCACACTGTATCTCAACCAAGAACTGATCCCAAGACTTGTGTTGTGACTTCACATAGCATGAGATCGCTTGAACCACATTGCGAATAGCTCGTTCCGCCTGATTAGTTTGGGCATGATACCTAGGGTTATAATATATATTAGGTACATTGTATTTAGCCAACAGATCCTTAAATGGCTTACTCACAAACTGAGGGCCATTATCCATGTAAATAGTCTTGCAGACTCCGTGCACGAGAAACACACTCTTCTCTATGAACCTCGCGACTACAGCGCCTGTGGCAACCCGAACAGGGCACAACATGACGTATTTGCTAAAGTAGTCGGAGACCACGATCAGGTGTACGTTTCTATTGCTCGAAGTGGGAAAGGGACCAAGCAGATCGACAGAGATAGCTTCGAATGGCTTCGAAACCCGCTTCGGGCTACCCATTAGGCCGGGACGAGACGTATTTACGGGTTTGTACTGCTTGCATGTTTCGCAATTCCCAACATATTCTTTGACGTCCTCGTACATCTTGGGCCAGTAATAATTTAGGGCTAACCTTTTATGCGTCTTCCAAACGCCACCATGGGCACTAAGTGTGTCATCGTGGTACTTAGAGAGCAGGGGCAAGCGATCCTCCTGAGGTACCACCAGCTTCCAGTCAAAGTCTGAAGTCAAAGAATATTTATTTTTAGTTAACCTATATAGAAGGTTGTCACGAATGTCATAATTTGGTGACTTCCTAGGGTTCTTCCGAACACTATTCATGGTGTGGTCATACCACGGGTCTTTAGTGGGTACTGCATCGAGGGAATCAATTTTGATACGAGACAGAGCATCAGGTACAACGTGGTCTTTACCTTTTCGATGCTCTATGTCAAAATCGAATTGACTGAGCCTCATGCTCCAACGTGCTAGACGACCCGTGGGATTTTTTAGCTTATGGAACCACAGAAGAGATGAATGATCCGTGACGACCGTACATTTTTGGCCTTCGACGTACTGTCGAAATTGTTCCAAAGCGAAAATCACGGCCAGAAGTTCTCGCTCAGTTGTGCTGTAGTTCACCTCGTTCTTGTTGAGAGAACGGCTACAGTAGGCGATAGGGTGCTCAACACCATCGTGAGTTTGTGTCAGTACAGCAGCAACTGAGTAAGCTGACGCGTCACTAAGAATGCGGAAGGGCATCTCAAAGTTAGGCATTTTTAATATAGGGGCAGAAACCAAGGCTGACTTTAGCAGGTTAAAGGACTGTTCAGCCTCAGGGGTCCATTCGAACTTAAGGTTCGTAGAAGTGAGTTTGCACAGAGGTTTACTAATCTTCGAGAAGTTGTTAACAAAGCGACGATACCAGCCGGCCATTCCCAGAAATCTCTTAACCTCCTTAGGGTTAGAAGGGGTGGGATAGTTGAGGATAACCTCAACTTTACCCGGGTCTGTCCGTAAGCCATGTTTGTCCACATAATACCCCAGGTATTTGAGTTCACTCCGACAAAAGTGGGATTTTTTCATATTAATAGTTAGGCCAGCATCCTTGAGTTGCTGATAGACTCTATGTAAGAGCTCTACATGCTCCTCAAAGGTGCTGGACACACAGACTATGTCATCCTGAAACGCAAATACCTTGTTGTCGAACTCGGGACCAAACAGACGGTCCATGAGGCGTTGCATCGTGGCACTGGCACCGACAAGACCGAAGCACATGGAATTGTAATGGAACAATCCTCTCCGGGGAACCGTAAAAGCAGTCTTCTCAGCAGACTGGAGTGAGTCGAATGGAATCTGCCAGTAGGCCGCACTCAGATCTACAGAGGTTAAATACTTAGCATTATTAAGATGGTCTAAGATTTGATTGATATAGGGTAAGGGGTAGGCGTCACTCTTAGACACAGAGTTCAGCTTGCGAGAGTCCAAGCACAATCTGAGGTCGCCGTTCGCCTTCTCCACCATGACCACTGGAGAGTTCCAGGCGGACTGAGACGGGGACACTACTCCCATCTCCAGCATTCGGTCCAGCTCGGCTTCCAGGGCCTTCTGCTTAAGGGGAGAGAGCGGATAATAACGCTGCTTGATCGGCTTGCTGTCACCAGTGTCAATGACATGGTGCACAAGTGAGGTCCGACCTAAACCCACCTTATCAGTGTTCAACGAGTCGAACTTTTCAATGACCTCGTTGATTACACACCTTTGTTTAGTTGTCAGGTTGTCGTAATCCTCGAGGCCACCGTTAAGGGACACAGACTCTATAGGATTATTATCACTAAAGCTATCAAGACTAATATTTTGTAAAATTAACTTATCACTTAACTTAAATTGTTGCCAGAAATCCACTCCAAATATCATGGAGGTGGTTATACCTGGGACAACATAGAACTTGACAACTCGGATAACCGAATTGTACTCAATTGGCAAAGAGATACAACCCAGACATTGCAAGTGAGTGCTGTCTGCAGTTGTAATACGAAAAGTAGGATTGATACTCACAAGATCAAAACCCAGTTCCAAGAAGATGCGGTGCGCTCCCTTACCTAGTATAGAGCAGGAGGCACCGGAATCTAGAAGGCCTAAGACATTTAAATTTAAAACCTTAACAACTAGATACGGTCTAATGTCACTATCCCGTTTAGGAAACAGGACCTTATCAGAAATAGACTCAGATACAGAGTGATGCACAGAGTTCCTAATAAGGCCCTGGCCTACGCGTTTTTTGACTTGCTAATACAGTGTGAGCAGTCTGGGGTCTTGACTCCTTTGAGACCACACCGGAAACACACCAGCTCCCTTGACTGTGTGCAGCTGTATGCAGTGTGACCGCCCCCGCCGCAACGAAAGCATTTGCGATCGTGGGGGGTAACCGGCGTCTCCACTGCAGACACCTGCTTAGCGGGCTTTTGTACACCTTTGTTCTTAAGCTGGTGTAAGTCAGATGTAATCTCAAACTTGTCAAGAGCAGGCTCATGGAAAGCGTCTGCCCTAGTACGCGCAAGCTCCAAGCGCTTACCCAAACGTCTCAAGTCATCTACAGAGTTGACATCATGCAAGGCCAGTTCCTTCATGTAGTCAGGTCTAATGTTGTGCATGAGAATGTCCAGCTGTTCCTCACTGGGCATCTTACATGACAACCTTGAGAACATGGCTTGCATTGTACATATATAGTTAACCAAGGACTCAGAGCGGGCTTGTGTACGCTGTCTTATCTCGTTCCTGAGGCGGTAATCATAATCAGGAATATCGAAGGTATCTCTAAGCTCACTAATAAGATCCTCATATGAGATGAAGTTAGCTTTGTTTGTACGGAACCAAGACAAAGCCGGTCCATCCAACAGGTCGGAGAAAGCCATAAGGAGTCTAGGCTTAGTAACCTCCCGAGCACATCTAAGTTCCTCTAATCTCTCTAAAAACACACGTACACAAGTAGAACCATCATATTTTAAGTTAAATGAACATAAGTTAAGGGGACGTTCTTTATACACTATGTTACATGTAGAACTATTCCTACTTGAACTAGCTCGCACCGAGCGGTCCTCTCTCACTACTGGTGAAGTATATTCCACCTGGTCACGACCCGAAGGATCATCACCATCATCATCCGAACCTTCGGATTCAGAATCACTACTGGGTTCAGCCCTAGCGATGATCTTCACTAGCCTACCACGAATATCCACCAGGTCGGGGCAATCCAGACCACAACGAGCTAACCTACTCAATAAGTAGTTGGCCCTGAGGGACACCCTAAGACGACTACCCTTATTAATGAAGATGTCACCTGACTGAATAGCCTCCTCCAGCTCGGACACCTTCGGGAGGCAGATCGAGAGCTCAGCCGATGCATCAGCGGGTACCGGAGCACTCGCTTTGATGCTACCTCGACGGACGAGTCGGTGTGCCGCTCTTAGCTCACTCCGAAGGCCAGACACTGTCGTTTCCGGTTCCACTGAAATACCCATGTGGGACAGCTCGTTAGCAAGTTCATCCTTTCTTAAATAATTAATATATTTTTTCATCTGTGCCATTATGTAAAAATTTACTTACAACAATTATAAAGATAAAATGGCACAGATAGGGATCAATTACAAAGTAAAAATGTAAATTGAGTTACAACAAAGTGTACTAAGTTAGGTAATTATGTTTCAAATTGACTTTTAGAATTTAACAAAGATTAAGGGTATATTAAGAGAGAAAAGTTTCTAAATTTTCTGATAACACAGTTCAGGTTAACATTCAAAATTACCAGGTATGTACACACCTTATAAAAAAGTTTTAAGTTACACAGAGAAATTCACTAAGTTAACACAGAGAGATTCACTAAGTTTACCTTACAAGGTGAAACTATAGGATAATATATATTATATATTAATCTACACTAATAATATAATAAATATATGTGTGCACCATAAAAAAAAGAACATAAAGAAGAAAAAAAACACAATAAGAAAAGAAGTGGGTATTCCAAATAAAATCAAAAAGTTTTTCCAAAATCACAGCTATTTTAAATTTTTGAATTTAGAATTTTGTGTCTTTTCCAGCCAAAGATGTAGGGAGCTGGAAGAAGACGAAAGGGAAGGTTTTGTGCTTAGCTGCTAGCACCACCAATTAACGTCCTGGAGCGTCTCGGACGATTCACCAGGATGGTTTCGCCATAGGTAACCACCTATGCACACACACTAGACTGAGGCTACCGCAGAGTAGACCCAGAGATTTGCCACTACGTTGGGAGCCAATTTATAACACTAAGATGATCAGTGTTACTCACCAACTAGCGCGAGGTAGCTATGCAGAGAACTCTTTCCCAGGGCGCCTTACTACAGAGATTCCAGTGTGCGTGCAAGGGTAGGCCAGGGCTCTGACGAAAACAGTCAGGTAGGGTGTACACACATATATTTATATAACACAGAGATACACAGAGACACACAGAGAGCTTATTCACTGATAGACACAAATATCACAGGTACACAGAAGTATAGTCAGTGCTTAGGTACTTATGCTACTAAGCTACACATAAGTAGTGGATTTACTGGCCTGCAGAGTGAGCTGAGTGAGAGTGACTGCCTGTTGTTACTGCCAGGTGATGACGGCAGATACCTCTCACATGAGAAGCTCGTGTAGTCCGCACTTCCACGTTGTCGTACCACGTGCAGCCCACTAACTTATAGGTGCGGCACCAAATATCTCATCCGGCAACTAGCCGTAGTAAAAAACCCAGTTTTCTGGGTAAAATGTAGCAAGATGCAATGCAGCAACCCAATCACAGCCCGTTAGGCCACGCGAGGTAACAAATAATCGCGCTTGAGCGAAAAACTGATTCGCGGCACAGTCTCAGAGCAAAAGCCAAAGGACCTCCAACTACCCCAAAGCAGGTCTCGGTCAAAAGTCCCTGTCTTTCACGAAAAATCTTAACAAAGCCCCTTCCTTTAAATGCGAAACGCTTCGTCACCGAACTTATGACATCCTGTCATTCTGACAGCAGAAATGTCACCACTGACAACCGATTAAAAAAAGATAACTCGATAAGGCTGCTTTCACATCCTAAATACTGCATCTATAGAAAATAAATGCTACAAGTTATAGATCAATGAACGAAAAATTAACGCAATTTAATAGATATTATCAACTGCAAAAGTCACTACAATTTCATTGACTTAGCACTTTCTCTCAGCATTAAATAGAAAGAAAATATTTTAGGTATTCTAGTTCTCGTGGGCGTGTTCTATATACAATTCTATAAACAAATATATTTTAAAATCAATCGATTTTAAAATATATTTGTTTATAGTAAAAATTTCTCCCCGATTTCAGGGAGAATCTCGACGAGTGAGCACCCTGATTTGTAATTAGATCACACGGCTGCAGGTGACAGATATCGATTTGGTCTCGATAGAATTAGGTGAGAGAAATTTTTAATCTACATTTTTATTAAAGGACTTCCTATGCTTGGTTTTTGGCAGTGACATCCATACTCATATTATAAAGCTGAAGAGTTTGTTTGTTTGTTTGAACGCTAGGATCTCAGGAACTACTGGCTGGATTTCCAAAATTCTTTTACAGTTTGATAGTCCATTTGTCGAGGATGGCTATAGGCTATATAACATTACGCTAAGACGAATAGGAGCGGAGCAGCAAACAAGAATGTTTTGAAAACGGGGAATATTTTTTACCGCCTAAGAGCTTCCGAGGCGTACGCTGCGTAAATGGTTAAAGTTAGGTAAAAATTGTGTATCACAAAATTGTTTCTCTTAAAAAGTTCTACAAAAAAGTCCGCGACAGCATATGTCTATCTTTTAAGGTTCGCTCACAATAACCTAATTTGTCTATCTCTAAGGTTCGCTCACGATATATTGAAACTGAAGAGTTTGTTTGTGGTAGGATCTCAGAAAGCACTGTTGCATTTCAAAAATAATTTAACAGTTTAATAGTCTATTTATTGAGTTTGGCTAATGGCGATATAACATCACGCTAAGACGAATAAGACCGGAGCAGCCATGAATAATTTTTCGAGAACGGGGATTATTTCTTTCTTTTGAGAGCTCCCATTGCGGACGCTGAAGTTACGTAAAAATTGCGTATTACAAAATTGTTTCTCTTAAAAAGTTATAAAAATAAGTCCTTAACAGCATATGTCTATCTTTTAAGGTTCACTAACAATAACCCTCTTAAGTTTTAAAATATGAGCGACGCGACGGGAGTAAACTTGGTCTGGAGTGGCAGCCAGTCAACTCAACGATAAAAACCGGCCAAGTGCCAGTCGGGCTCGCACACGATGAGTTCCATACCGAAAAACGGATGGGTGGAACTAAAAGCGACGGGAAACATTATATCACTTTAACACCTCTTTCCTTCTCAATCTCATGTGACGCAAACGAAGATATCGGTTCAGCTCTAATGAATTCAAGCGACGCGACGCGACGGGGGTAAATGCAACGGGGAACATTATAATACTCAAAATATTAATACCATACCTCTCTCTTTCTCACTCTCATGTGACGCAAACGAAGTTGCGCGGTCAGCTAGTAATTCAATAAAGTTTTACCCCTTGTTTCACAATCCTAAAGGATGAAATGTAAAAAAATCTTAGTGGATTTTATAAATATACTAGCGTCACACGGTTCTACCCGCGTAGTTCCCCTTCCCATGGAATACGGGAATAAAATATAGCCTATGATCACCACAAAGAGTGTAGCTTCCCAACAGTGAAAGAATTTTTCAGATCGGTCCAGTAGTTCCGGAGCCTATTTGTTACAAACAAACAAACAAAAAACAAAAAAAAACAAAGAAACAAAAACAAAAAAACAAATCTTTCCTCTATATAATATTAGTATAGATTAGTATTAGTATAGAAGAGTTCCTAGTTGACACTAAAAACACAAAAATATTAAACTCTGCTATAATAGACAGCGTTCACAGAGTTCACGGAGACAAAGTCAAAGGATTTTCATAGTAATTTCGATAATTGGGAGTGTGCGTAGCCGAGGGTAGGTCTGAAAAAAGTGTGTACGTGTAACCTGTCCGATTGAAGTAAAACTTCTTTGTCATTGACAGCATTAAATATTATATTAAAATCATTCATTCGAATTTTGAATAGCGGAAACTACGTTTCAGCTATTCAAAATTTAAATAGTAAGCGTTAGTTCCGTCAGAAAAAAAAATCTGTCTTACTCCGTAGTCGCGCCTAAAGAAGTTTTACTTTAAAAAAAATACACACATGAGATTGCGTTCTGTACCTCTTTATTTCGTGCTAAAAATGTCATGTTTGTATTAGGGTTCCGTCTTTGTTCGAGCGTGCAGTTCCTCACGAACTTGAACGCCTCATAAATAATGTTAGTAGGTATTCAAAATTGACCTTTCAAGAGCTTGATCGCGTGAAGATTCTCTGTCTAACAGAACCCTCAGGGCTTCAGCGGTGAAATATTTTAATGAATCCATCCGTAATTATATTTAAGTAAGATCAGTCTCAAAATGTCTTCGGCACTGGTAAAAGCTAGTATAAATTCTGGTTATTTCATAACCTAAGCAATAGGCAACTTACAATACTGATCAAATTAATACATTCCGAATATCATCAAAAATTCGTTCAGCCATACCCAATATGCGCAATAAATTTAAGTAACAAAACAATAGTTTGTATGTATCAATAACAAAGTTACTAGGTTCCCTACACCTCTGTGTATGAAGGACAAACAAACAACGCTACAGTGTGTTATAGACACAATGTATACACGTATATGTGAGACAAAACCCGGGTGACAACCGCAGAGATCCGACGGTGGACTGAATTGAGTGCTGCGGTGGAAGAATGTTCCGGCGTAAGGTATGAGAGATAGCGATTTTGAAGATAGTAATCTATACTAATATTATAAAGAGGAAAGATTTGTTTTTGTTTTTTTTTGTTTGTTTGTAACGAATAGGATAGATTGCGTCGGAGACATTTAATTAATGTATAAAAATGATTGCAATATCGTTCATTGATATCAGAGTTGCTAAGAAGCTCGATAGATGGCTCCGTGCATACTCTTAAATGGCGGTTACACTATGGTGAAGAATTTCAACTTGATTCATTACGGTCCCATTAGCTCAAGTGGCAGAGCATTGCCCCGGTTTAGGCAAAGGTTGTGGGTTCAAATCCCGTGTGGGCCAAGTTGTCTTTTTTCACTTTATATTAAATATTATGAAAAAGTCAGCATACTAATTGCTATAAATATTAAATGAATAGGTTAAATAATGATTGTAATAATAATAATTTAAAATATAGATAAAAGACGAAAAATATGTAACCCAACCCATTAAAATACTGTATTTTTTAAGACATAACAACTATGAATAAGTGTCTACTAACCGCTTCCAGACAACCTTAGTATGGAAAGAACGGAAATGGTAGTCGGCAAAGACTAATTTTACAACTTCTTTTTGATGAAATAAATAATGGAAGGTACTTAGGGGTACTACTTACTAGAGACATGTACAATTTACTTGGTTTTATTAAATAAATTTAAAAAGAGATTTCTTTCTTTCTCCTTTTAAGTCAAATCAGCTGAAGCTTTAAAGGTGTGACGATATAAATGCAAAATGTTTAACGAACCGGTATTGAAACGAGTTCTACAGTAAGCGCTGAATTCATTCGATTTCCCTAGCAATTGGGTGCAAAGAATATTATTTATGACTGAGTAATCAACCAATGTGATTTTCGCTCCCTCAATGAGCAAACAATCCATTTTAGAATCAAGAATTATAGATTTTATTTCGAATTTTCCTGTTCTATGTAACGAGTACCTTTACAAACGAGTTACCTACTTTCGTGGTCTTTTACGACATATACAATATGAATCAGAGTGGATACAATCATTTTATCTAATCACCACATGCATCCGATTTTATCCTATTCATTAATGTGAAATTTTAAAAGATGCATTTCAAATTATCAGAATTAAAATAAGAATAAAGTATTTGATATTTTTGCTTGTAATGTTCTCACTTTCACCTTATTTTTATAATTCAACTTTCATAAAACGCAGTTCAGTGTTTCAGGCTTGAAAGTGTAACAGTCGGAGGTACCTTTGAGGATATCGCTACGAGAAACAGGCCTGCTCTCAGTTTACAACTTGGACCACCCATTTTATATTGTTTACCACCACGGTTGATTTTGTTCGTGTAAACGAAAGAAAACTCTCGTACAACGGTGATTAATGCTGTCCAAACATCTTTGTACTTTGTCATCATCGGAGCATCACTCCCGGTTGCATTTTTGAAGCTATAGGTCTGCTATACTCTGTCAGGTTTTATGTTAAAGTTAGATTTTTTATTTGTTCAGGATTACTTCTGGAAGGTCTATTGGTAAAGGTCTATCTACTTTGTCATATCCATACATAATCACGCCTTTTACTAGTTACAAATAGATGATCTAGATTAAAGCGATTCTATCTATTGTAGTCAAAATGTTACATATCAGAATAAATTAATTTTGCCGTTTTTTTCCTCCACTTGGCTGGGGCGCTACCATGCCCCTAGACGTATTATATGTATGGGTTGATATTGAATTATTTATTTTCATGTTGTCGTAATTAAATTGTTTTCTACACTGACTCTACTTTTTTTTTATTTCCAAGTTTTACTCTAAAGAGTTTTATTTGACATGGTTTTTTTAAATGAATTAAATATTCACGGACATTTCACACAACGCTATCTGATCCTAAAGTAAGCTAGGATTAACCTGCTTGTGTTATGGGTATCAGACCACGAATATTAATACTTATATACTTTTTAAATACATACAGCTTTTTAAATATATACTTTTTAAATACATTTTGAAGCGCTCGTGTCCCCGCGGACTTAGTGTTCTGTAAACGATCACTGCAGTAAGCAACATTTACTATGGCCGGATATGGATGGGTGACCACCACGTGGACCACTTTGTGACATTTATTTACGAGCGTTTCCGTGCTTCGGAAGGCACGATAAGCCGTTGGTCCCGGTTGTCAGTAAAATGACAGTCGTTAAGCCAAGTTGAAGGCCTTACGGGCGGCTTGAAAAATTTCAACTGTGGGTCGTCACAACCTGCGCCCGGGTTGGCAGCGCGTGTGTAGCGCCTCTGGTGTTGCAAACGTCTATAGGCTACGGTTACAAACCTTCCGGTGGGCCGTAAGCTTGTCTGCCACCCAAGTAGTATGAAAAAAAAAATACATATTATACATAGAATTTGGTTTTGTATGTCGACTAAAAGAATATGAAATATAGTATGTATCTTTTTCACTTTCTATCATGTAAATATATTTAGTGTATACTAACTGAATACAAAGTATATAATACAAAGTTAACAAATCTCTTTGTAGAAAGTAACTCTTTCTTTACTTACCATACAATGATGGCTCATAATGTAAACTTTTAAATAAATAAATCGTTAAACTAGTTATCGTAGTAAAATCTGGTTGTTTTTGGAACATCATTGTATTAAACAAACGGATGCGTTAGGAAGGAAACGCTCTCAAATTATTACTCATTAGGGCCACGAAATTTGCGGGGAATCGTAGGAATAAATCTTACTACACCAGAGTTCACTAAGTACTTTGTTTACGTGATGAAAACCCGTCATAGACACTTTGCCGGACTCTTACAGGCTAAGAACCACACGTTCCCTGCCTACGGTCTACGGTTGGGAGTCCCGCGTAAGCCCTCGGAAGGATATCCCCAGGGAATTCACTATCTATGTAGGTATAGTTCACAAGTTACTAACTGTTAAATAATACTATTTTTGAAAAAAGGACACATACCAAAAACAGGCAAAAAGCAATCTAAAATCAGTAAATAATATTATCAAGTAGCATGGCAACATTTTTAAAAGCATCTTTTGTATAACAAAATTATAATGATGTCATATTTCATTATTATGTATAATTTTATTATTTTTATATCACTTTACTCTTGGCGGGGTTTACCTTACGGGAGCTAGTAGCGAGATTAATATTATTATGTCTATATCGAAAAATAACTTAATCTTAAATCCTTCCAAAATATATTCCTGAGATAGTAATCAATCTCATCTGTATTTTGTCTCATTTTTTTTTATGTTCATCTCGCCAAATTGACGTCGCCACCAACCTTAAGTTGGTGGCCCTGTGATGAGCCTCTTCTCGCTACTCTTAAAGAACCCGAGATTGTAAGATGAGGGAAATTCGTGTGCGGGCAGGTCGTTCCAAGTTTTTATAGTTCGACAGAGAAACGATCTTTTGAAACGCTCGGTTCTGTGCGAAGATTCTCTCCGCTGTGTATGAGTGGCATCTCTGCCCAGCACGTGTTGATCGGGATTCTTATTTATTTGCTTACAGTGACGCAAATTAACTCAGAATTCTGGTTCGACGTTCATTGACTGCTAAGAGTAGCTTTAATATGACTTTTTCCTCTACTATTACGTTAGGCTAATCCTTAATCTTTCCAAACCCTGCACAGACATTACGCACAATCCTTTTCAACAGTCAGCAGATCCACAAAAATGTAATATTCTCACAAGCTTTAAAGTCGCTCATTTTGTGGCCCCACCTCATACGGTAGTTACCACAAAAATGCGTGGCGGTATGACTTAACACATTCCTCAGATTCAGACCCACAATGTGGATAGTAGCTGAGTAAATATTTGATTCTCATCAAAACTAGCTTTAAAGAGGTTTCACTAACTATTGGCTAGGAAAGTGAGTGAAAAGTTTATTTTACTACAATTTTATGAAGTGTTCTGCATTCTTTTTGTATCTTTACTAATATTATAAAGGGGAAAGATTTGATTGTTTGTTTGCATTTAATTAGCTCTGAAACTACTGAACCGATTTGAAAAATTATTTTACTGTTGCGAAGCTACACTATATTGACATAGGCTATATATATATTATTCAAGTATTCCCACGGGAACGGGTGAAAACGCGTGTCTTCGGCTATTGATAAACTACCGAAGCAGTCATTCAAAGGCCGTGTACTTACAAGGCCCTTTGAATGACTGCTTCGGTAGCTCGGTAGTAAATGTATACGATTGCTCTGCTGGAGTCTTAAGTTCGAATCCCGAGGCTGAAGACATTAGTGTTTAGAAATTTGAGTATTTTCTACGTTTAATATATATTAGAAAATACAATATTAACATTTTAATCCGTTGTACCTAAAGCATATATTGTAGGCTCTCCACAGGACAAGCTAATTATAGCTTAACTAGCTGATGCCCGCAGCTTCGCTCGCGTAATATTTGTTCCCGCGGGAAGTTATTCCCGGAATAAAAGGTAGCCTATGTGTTATTTCAGACTATAATGTATCTCTGTACCAAATTTCAGCCCGATCCGTTCAGCGGTTTGAGCGTGAAAGAGTAACAAACATCCACACTCACAAACTTTCGCATTTATAATATTAGTAAGATTTGGCCAGATGTAATAATAATATCTACTCATTAATTAAAACCAGAAATTCTAATAATACTAGGTACCTACTCATCATGTCACTAATATAACTAGGCGGTATGGACACAAATCTTTAGCCTGCCCAAAAGAAAAGTGAGTAAAACAATAAATCTATGATTTTATTTACCAACATTATAAAAACAAAGAGTCTTCTGCTAATTTATGTAGCCAACACAGCACGCGCTAAATTTTTAAATAAACTTGAACTTACGTACAGTTATATAGCGACTATCGGTGAATTAGAGATTCTATTTGGTTTCGATACAGAATCAATATGATTTGAATAATCTGTGTTGATCTAACGCTCGCTAAGATGGAGGCTTGTAATCTTAAGTTGAATTTGAAACGCGATTGATAGGAGCTTTGCTATTAATTAATTTAAATGATAATTAGTTGAGTATTGATCTGTAGTTAGTTAGTTAGCAAAGATTGTTTGTTCATAGCCTGCTTCTATATCCACCCTTTTTTTTAGCTTTAGGGAAAATCCTCATGGATATTATGCCGGACTCCTACCGACTAAAAAATTCACGTTACGCCCAACAGCCTATGGTTGGGAGTCCCGGGTACCTAAGCCCTCGGAAGGATGTCCCAGGACTCCCAACAGACCCACGGCCACCACTGCGGCCTCGCCTAGAGGGTGGTTCGGGTGCTATCCCGCGTCTTTGGGGGGGTTTCGAGTGTGATCCTGCTTCTAAGCCTAATCATAATGATTTCATTTTGTTTACCACTAGGGTGGCAGACAAGCATACGGCCCACTAGGCGGACTGGTGGTCACCGCCAGCCTAAGAAGATTTGCAACACCAGAGGTGCTACACTCGCGCTGCCGACCCTGCAAAAACCTTCAAAGACACCTCTTGAAGAATTCCATAGGTACTGTAGTAGACGTTTGGGAAAATCGACAAAGCTATGGAGTTAATAATAGCCTTCTTGAGTCCAAATAACATATAAGTCGTTACAGCATTATAGCCAGACACTTAATACTTCAGATCTCATTTTCACACGCGTAAAAGCATTTTTATATTATTATCCAGCAATTGAAACTCCAGCGAGTATGCCTGTTTTATATTTTTCATACTGTTCTTATTTTATGTACCCAAATGAAATAGCCATTTCAATATAAGTACCTTAGGCATAACATAAACGACTTTACAAAGTATAAAAAAGAAAAAAAGGTTCAAACAGTTCCGAAAACATTTAAAAAGTTAAACGAAACCGCAAGTGAGCACAGAGCACACGCCTATAAAAGTTATTGCACTTAATTTATATGTAGAATTGAATTTAAAAATAGAACTTGAAAAAAAAAACTCCGACAACGACATCTTCCACCCACACAGTATGTTTTTTAAAATGGTGGCAGGCACTTTAGATATTTATCTATAGCTCTTCGTCGTTTAAATCCAACAGGTTTATTTGTACGATAATTTAATTACTCTTGAACGTATTGCATGAGACTATAGATGTGTGTTTTAAATAAGTGCAATTCTTTGAGATAGCTCCCACTCAAGTAGGTACTTGACAACTATATCAACTTAGCTTTAAAAAAAATCTACTTTGTCTATGTATAGGCTATTCGTATGTCGTCTTTTACAAACATATGTGTATGTGTAAAGTATAGGGATCCTTGGCGTTGACATCTTCAGTGACGTTCAGTTCCGTAGTCATTTGGAGGACAAGGCTAAGCTGGCGTCCAAGAAGCTAGGTGTGCTCAACAGGGCGCGGCGGTACTTCACTGCGGCGCAAACACTACTTCTCTGTAAGTCGCAAGTGCGGCCGCATATGGAGTACTGCTGTCACCTCTGGGCTGGAAGCATCTGAATATCAGCTTTGTCCACTTGACTCGGTGCAAAGACGAGCTGTAAGAATTGTCAACGATCCTGTACTTACAGCTGGTGTGGAACCTCTTCGCGACAGGAGAGACTTTGCCTCCTTATGCGTGTTCTACCGCCTGTACAATGGTATGTGCTCTGAGGAATTGTTTGATATGATGCCCACGGCTACGTTCTATCATCGCACCGCTTGCCACAGACAGGGAGTTCATCCTCACACTCTGCGTCCGGTGCGTTCCAGCACGGTTAGATCTGATAGGTGTTTTCTTCCGCGCACGCTTAGGTTGTGGAATGACCTCCCTGCCTCGGTTTTCCTAAACGCCTACAGTATGGGGTTCTTCAAAAGGGGTCGTAGAAGGTTTTTACAGGGTCGGCAGCGCGAGTGTGGCACCTCTGGTGTTGCAAACGTTCATAGGCTGCGGTGACCACCGGTCCTCTGGTGGGCCGTATGCTTGTCTGCCACCTTAGTGGAATAAAAAAAAAACTCAAAATTATTATTTAATGACTCTTCACCTTATTTTTGATTTCGCAAAATCCATTTTCAGTTTTTTGTACTTAGCCTTCATGTCGATGTACATTTACATTTTCAATGTCTAGCCTTTTACCTCAAACGGTTTAACATGAGAAAAGAAATTGTTTAATCAAGGCCTTACAGTACCAAAAGCAATTTTTGTGCGTTGATTTTTTGTAGCAGTACCGTGTATGGGTAATATTGAAGTTTGAACAGACTATATTCGGACGGAAATAAATATTGATGCAATATTATTGAGTCAATAATATAGTACGTGTATGGGGCCGGTTAGAGGCTGGGGTCGGTTAGAGGCCCCATACACGTACAATAATATTGATCAATATAGATGATTTTTCAATAAATTGACCGTGTAGGGGTAATATTGAAGTTTCTCTCGGACGGAAATAATATTGATGCAATGTTATTGAGTCAATATTATTGTAGGTGTATGGGCTCTCTTAGAGTACCTAAGCACGTTAAATGGTAAGGGATGGTTTCTTATTTAGACGAGTTCTAGAATAGGGATAACAATCCCACAAACCTATTAAGGTGGAAGGTCCCCCCAGAGTATGGAGTACTTAGATATTGTTAGTGGTAATGCCAGCAGCAAGGAGGGACTCGATGCATAAGGCGCAAGGTGACTACGCAGCCACGCAGGCTGATAAATTGATAAACTGAAAAAAAATAAACAACTTTTTGTGGCATTAACAAAATACAAAGAGTTGACGCTAATCCCTGTATTAAACAGACGTCTTGGTCTACCAAAAAAAAAAGAAAATCTCGTCTAAATTTAAAAAAAGAAAATCGCGCGCGAATCACAGATAATTTTTTATTCCTCCGTTCTCTGCTTTAAAAATGGCCGCCCTTTTATATTGGACAAAAGCTATTTGTATGAAAAATACCATTGTTCATACTAAACAATATGTCAGAATGTTGCTTTTACGGAGATTACTTATAAATGCGACTCGTCTGCGGTTTAAAAATGGCACATTTAGCTTATTTGGGGCAAATATTTCGTGACTTATTTAGTATTATTCCCGTTTCTGTGTGATTTTTTATAGCTGATGAAATTAAAAGTGTCATCTTACAGGTATATTATTAAAAATATAATAGCTAAAGGTCAAAGCCCACTTTAACGACTCTGCTTCCACCCGGCAAAAATAATATAATTCAAATATAGGCTTTAAACATTGCTCTTTAGATATATTTTACATTGCCATCATCAATTAGCAGACAGCTCGCTGTCAGCGAGCTTACCGCCGTCAGACTGCTCGGGAGTGGACGCCTCGCTGGGTGTGCGTTGTAGACGAGCGGTCGGCGCGGTGCCCGCGCGCTTACTGCTAGCAGTCGCCGCGCCGGCACCGATCTCGAACTGCGTCTATTGCGAAAGGCGAGAGCGGTCGGCGGGTGGACAGCTGGCCGTCTGCTAGCTGTCGCCGCGTGGACTGCTGGGTGCGTGCCAGCTGTCGCCGCGTAGACTGCGAGCAGTAGTCTTCTTTTAGGGCAGTGTTTGGTGGGAGTGGTGTTGGAGCGGGGTCATTAAAGTGGGCTATGACCTTAAGTATTCGTTTATTTTGCTAAAAGCCTAAATATCGGGACCGATATGTGGAGGATTTAGACTGGGTGACTCACTGAGATTCAAGGAAGGTTTAAAAGGTGAGAAAAATTACTTAAACCGTCGATGACACTGAATGAGCTTACAAGCTGCTAGTTGACGAGTTTAAACCTAAGCAAATGATTTACAGTCGGAAAGTCAAAAAGATATTTTGTAAAGCACTATGCCACGTCTTCGTGGCATACCTAGAGCATTACAATGCTCGTGGCCCCGCGGACTCAGTGTTTTGTAAACGATCACTGCAGTAAGCAACGTTTACTGTGGCTGGGCCGTGGTTGGGTGACCACCTACGTGACCACTTTGTAACATTTATTTGAGCGTTTCCGAGTTTCGGAAGGAGCGTTACGCCGTTGATCCCGGTTGCCAGTAAAATGAAAGTCGATAAGCCAAGTTGAAGTCCTTTATGGGGCCGGCTTGAAAAATTTCAACAGCGGTCACAACCTGCGCTTGTCCATTTCAACACGGTAATACGGATCACCACTTCTTACGTCGGATAAAATCTTAAAAAGGTGAAATATTGGCATATTATATGCCTCTGCTTACCCCTTTGGGGATAAAGGCGTGACTATATGTATGTATGTGTGTCACGGAGCGAGTTGACAAGCTGCTCGAGAACTTACTGGCTTATAGCTTGTAAACTCGAAAATCTAGATTTAGCAGCCATGAAACAGACGGATATCGAAGTCTAGGTCGTAATAGGGTACCGTTTTTTACAGATCCCTAAAAAAATATAACATAGATTCTTCTAAACTTACCTGAACTGTAAAAATCCGGTAAAAAACCGATAACCGCCGGCAATAACCGGTTATTACTAGTTACGCTCGCGTAAGGGCGCAAATGCGGTTTGCCCACGCAAATGAATTATCCTTTACATTTATTTGCCACCCTAAACTGGTAGGGTGACAATGATTCAGCCTATAAATAGATATACACAATAATATTTTATGATAATCCAAAATTTAAAAAAAAATGTTATTAGAAAAGGATTGACATAGGCTCATTTGATTAGATTGATGGAAAAGTATCTATAAAAAGAAAATATTTGTTTGTTTGTAAAACTCTGAAACCGCTAATTGATTTGAAATATGTATTATTTCATCCTATTTTATTGACATGGCCTTTTGATGTCTAGTTTCATGAACATTTTCATATAAACGTATCAGTACGTTCCTCGTTACCTTTTTCGATCTGGTAAGTATTAAATATTTTACAGGTATTTTATATAATTATTTGACAACTTATTACATACCTGTCGAAGGGATGGTCCTTTTAGTCATAGAAAAAATGTGTAGCACGGTGTTGCTTATGCTATGCTAATGCTTATTATTATCAATTCTTGCCAAAATTATATTCACTTCATAAGGTCCTTTCAACAATTTTCTACCATGTTCTTTTATCTGACTAGGTCATATATGTTTCTACATTAGGTATATACCTAGGTAAATAGTCTTTTAGGTTTCAATACTAGCTTATAAGCTTGATGACATTGCTAAGGTGACCCACAGGGTTATTTAAAATGTATTAGTGAAGCACCGATAAAATCAAGTGCGTGTCTCACGATATAAAATGATTTGTGCGATATTATGGTAAAGGAGCCATTTTCTTTTTTGAAAATAACTCTTGATGTTAATTACCTTACTATATTATTGAATCAATACTTTATTTTGACTATGTGTTTTAGAGAAACCTGCGATTTTATAGCTGATTTCAACAAACCTTAAAATCTTTGCTTATGCCAGTGAAAACACATTTACTCAAATGGAAGTCCTTTGCAAGATAATGGTCCTCAATACCTCTCGTCGTCACCAATATTTTACGTTACTCATAGCAGCATGATGACGTATTAAACAGGTCATCAAGAATAGTTCGAAAATAAAATTATAGGTTACAGACGTAAGTTCATATTGATCAATCTTCAAAGTGGACCTCAATCTCTGAATATCGCCATAGGCTTCTGCCAAACAAATGTCCTCGTTGATTAAATGAAGAACAGTATAATAATTTTTCTATAGATATTTTGAATCGTGTTCGTGCACAAATTTTTATGCTGCGTTTTCAGATAAAAATATTGTAACTATCCTGGAATCCTCAATGGATTCCTGGAAACAATTATACATTGGGTGTACATTTATATTTTATGCTTGAAAACGAGTGCCAATTAGAAGATCGACTAGGGTTTCTGGGAACTATTAATAACAAGGGGTATGACACTGATCGTCTTATGTTATTACAAGGTATTCTAAGTAAAACTGCTTTGCAGAAACGCAGGCTATTTTAGGGTTCATTTTCTAGTTTTCACATAGAGTTGTATTTCGAACGTCACAAAACCTTTTTACTATTGTTCAAAATCAATAAAAGAACTCTCGATACTAATATAGGTAATAAAGTTCAATTTCGTACTACCATCAAATAAAAATAAAAGTATCTCACTTCATTCGGATAGGCACGTATAATCTCAAGCATTTTAATCCATCACGGCAAAAAAAAGCAACAAAAAATCTCAGTCGTGACATGAAACAGGAAAAGTTTCAAAGGAAAGAAGACAAAAGCCGTCACAAAAACGTGTTCAGTGACGTCACAAGATTATCCCAATGTGTACTGCAATCATGGGCACAAGAGTCTTGTCCGCAGTTGGTGTAACTCGCCCGATTTTGACAGATAAGGGATTTCAGTAAAAGTTCTGAGTGATGTCTCTTATTCGTGTTTTTTGTGGTCTCGTTGTAAGCGGAGAGCGGATAAATACAGCTACCATATTAATATTCTCTGAACTTTTGACTATAGTCACTAGATTTTTCTTTCGAATCTTTAAAACTTTGTAAAATAATAACGATAATATCAACGCATGGATTTCCTTGAACATTAAACAGTTCTTTTCGTATGCAAATTGATGCTTGAAATCGCAATGGTTATTCCGTCATTTTTGGAGCAAAAACAAGCTTCTCCTTTAAATCATGCGGTGTACCACTACTTTATGTAAGAAATTACAGCGAAGCGAAGGAAAACTTGAACTAAATTTGGAATCTACCCGCCGAATCGTAGCTTGGATAATTAATTATTCGAATACACGTTAAAAGAGTGTCTTAGGTACAAGAGTGTGTTAAAAAAATCAGAATCAGGATATTCTACTATCAATATTGAACACGATTTTTTTTATTCTTGTTCGTTTGTTCGCGTTGGACGCAAAAAATAAGTAAAAGCTGAGTTATTAATACAACTAGAATAATCATGGTCGAATTTCCGTGCGATTATTATTCTTTTGGACACGATAACTGACATTAACGGGACAGAACCGTGGGCATCGGCTAGTAAACAATAATATTATGGCATCGGCTGGAAGGTGATGTTTGGAATATAGATACTGTTGATTGATGGTACGTAGCCGTAGCCGTGAAACTTGGTACACATATTGAAAAATTAATAAATATTGTGGAACAGTACAAGTGAAGTTTTCAATAGATGAATGTTTGGTTTGATTGACATAAGTTTCTACATCTTCCAAACAAAACTCCATAAAACTCGCTATCTCTCCCGCTCCCCGCTTACAATTACACCGCACCGTACCGTTAAAATACCCGAGAGAAAATTCCGACGAAAATTGCTCGGGGCTCCCCGGGACGAACAACTCGTTATGTGCAAACGTTAACTAAACATCACTTACACTTTTTACATATGTTCCTTCACGGTGTAATAAGTTCCTAGCACCGTATAATGGATAATATACTTTAAGAACAAGAGATAAGAATGAGAATTGTTTGTAATTTGTTAATAGGGTTGGGAAAAGAAAATTTAGTTACCTACGTTCGTTTTGTTAGATCGTTGTTTTGTAATGTTTGGCTGAATGGTACAATTGTTTAAATGAAGGTTTTTCTACGATTGAGGAAGAAAAACTCGTTTTGCTGCTAATTCAATTTGTAAGCGGTCACTGCGTCAAGCATCTCACGCTATGGGTAGTTATGAGATGGGTGACAGACCTTATAGAGTGCGTTTTCGGACTTTAAGGCACGTGAGTCGTTGGTCCCGGTTGCTGGTAACATGGCTGTCATTCAACCAAATTGAAGGCCTAATAGGCGACTTGAAAAATATGTACTGCATTTTTGATAGCATTAAAATAAAGTTTTGAGAAGATACGGAACGTATGGTCACGCGTTTATCCCCGAAGGGGTAGGCAGAGGCATAGTATACGCCCACATTTCACCTTATAGTTGTATGTCCCACGTAATAGGTGGAAAGCCGTATAGCCTTGTTGAGATGGACAGGCGCAGGTCGCCGCGACCGCAGTTGATAATTTTCAAGCCTCCCATATGGCCTTCAACTTGGCTTAACGATTGTCATTTTACTGACAAACGGGTTTCATTTCGAGTTTTCCTTCTCTACGCAATGGATCTTTTTGCGAAAGTGTTTCTTTTTTGTTTTTTTTTTTGGCGGTGGGATGTCGACATTTTGTACCTACTCTTACCAGTCGCAACACGGGACCCCATCACCACACGGGGTTTTAAAAAGATAACAATGTATAACAAAGTATGTGTAGAAAAAAACACACACGTATGTGTAAACATAAGCTTTTTCCAATGGGATCCTTCACATACTAATCAGTTACAAAATATCTGTAAAAATAAAAATCAAGGAAGATGGTCACAGATTAATAAACCCCATATCCAGCCAGTCTTTCACATTCATTGTCATTGTAGTGTTGATGCTATCACGCTTCCGACTTAGTAGATAAAGGGTGTTCTATGAAACAAAACGGGCCAAGCGCGAGCCGGACTCGCGCACAGAGCCGTACCAAAAAACGGCAAATTAATCCCGTTTGTTGTATGGGAGCCCACCTTAATATCCCGTTGTTTCTTATTTTAGTATTTGAAGTAATAGCAGCAACTGGAATACAACATCTATGAAAATTTCAGCATTCTAACTATCACAGTTCCTTACGTACGGCCTCGTGGCGGACAAACAGACAGACAGGCGGACAGCGAAGTCTCATGAATAGGGTCCCGCTTTTCCCTTTGGGTAAAGAACACTAAAAAGTGATGTTTAGTAGCGACAAATTCGATATTTGAACTTTCACGGTCGCTTACATTTACCCCCAGTTTTTTAATTAAAGTCTGATGCTGGACGCAATCGAAGGCCTTAGATAAGTCGCAGAATACACCATAAGCATCATACGACTCCTCCCAGGCCTCATATATACACTCTAACAATTTGATTCCAGCATCCGTGGTAGACCGACCGCGCGTGAAACCGAATTGTTTAGTATGGAATAGTTTATTTGTATTAAAATGATTTTGCATTTGATTAAGCATTACCTTTTCAAAGATTTTACTAAACGTGGCTTGCCAAATGTTAGGCTCGTTAACACCAGTATTAGGATTAGGGATGATCAAGTAGAATTGGTCGATGAAACTGTCTTTCTGGGCATAAAGTTAGACTCCAACTTGCAGTGGGGGCCTCATATCGAGAAAGTCTCGGGCAGACTGAGCTCTGCAGCCTATGCCGTTAAAAAGATCCGACAACTGACAGACATTAGAACAGCGCGTCTTGTCTACTTTAGCTATTTCCACAGTGTCATGACCTATGGCATACTATTATGGACTAACGCTGCCGACATCGAATGTATCTTTGTGTTGCAAAAAAGGGCTGTCCGGGCTATCTATGGTATGGGGTTTCGGGAGTCATTAAGAGAAAAGTTTAATTAATATACTCATAAAAATAACAGTAAATTTATTAAAAATAGTGATATCCATAACCTAAACTTAAGAAATAAGAATAAATTGGCTGTAACTACCTAGATTTAGGCTTAATAAAATAAGCAATTCTTTTGCGGGCAATTGTATTCGAATGTACAATACATTGCCGACAGCCATAACAGGTTTGTCAGTTAATAAATTTAAAAAACTAGTAAAATTTAAATTGTGCCAGAAAGCTTTTTTTTTTTTTTTTTTGTTTAACGTGAGGGAAAATCCTCATAGGATGTTATGCCGGACTCTTACCGACTAAAAAACCTCACGCCACGCCTAACAGCCTATGGTTGAGAGCCCCGGGTAAGCCCTCAGGAAGGATGTCCCGTGACTCCCAACAGACCTACGGCCGCCAATGCGGCCTCGCCCAGGGGGTGGTTCGGGTGCAATCCCGCGTCTATAGGGGATTTCGGGTGTGATCCCGCTTCTAAGGGGGGGGCGTGCATGAGTTGCTCACGTCACGCTGCCGTCATGGGCCTGCTTCTGTAAGGACGGTGAGCGGCCCTCTCACCGTCCTCAGACCCCCGGTCATGGAGGCCGATAGTCCTCGGCGAAGACACGTCGGCGGCGCCCAGGGCGCCGACTGCGGAACTCGGGTGGGAGAGTTCTCTCCCGCATCCGGCCCGCCGCCTCCTTCGCGAGCATGACCTGTTCGCAGAAAGAGGCGGCGCAGTCCCACTTACTCCCGCTGGAGAGCATGGCTCGCACCATGGCCTCGAGCGAGAGAGTGTCCACGCCCAGACCCACTACGAGGACCTGGCGCTGTTGTGCCCACGCCGTGCACTCCACCAGCGTGTGGAGGGCCGTGTCGTCGCTGCGGTCCTCGCAGTGCTGACACTCGGCCGTGGTTTCCCGGTGTTTTCGCCACAGATACCTACCGAAGCTACCGTGCCCGGCAAGCATCTGTGTCAACCGGTAGGAGAGAGCACCGTGTCTTCTCTCCAGCCACTCGTCCATGACCGGTCTGACGGCCGCGATTGTGGCGAATCCCCCCTTTGGTTGCTCAAGTCGCACCTTCCATGTCTCCACGGTTTCCTGGTGGAGCAGGGTCCGCTGGGCCTCGATTTCTCGAGACGCAGGCCTTTGGCCCCGCTCCAGCGCCTCCTTGCGCCATCTGAACAGTGACGCAAGGGCTCTCGCTTCCAGGTCCCATGGAGGGGTCCCGGCTAGGAGACATGCCGCCTCACCGGAGATCGTGCGGTATCCTCTTATCACCCTGACGGCCATCATTCTCTGCGGGCTCAGCAGTCTAGCCTCATTGCTGGCCGTCAGGGTCTCCGCCCATACGGGAGCCCCGTACAGGGCCATGCTTCGCACGATCCCCAGGTACAGCCTCCTATAGGGAGCGTTGGGTCCCCTGATGTTCTCACTCTGGTGTCAGGTATCTGTGGAAGGTGTGACTCGCGCGGTTGATGCCCACATCAACCGCGCGAGTGCGGCCGATGCTGCCCTCAGTTTTGGGACCAAACTTCGGAAGTGATGTCCGAAGTTCCACCGGCCATCGAGTATGAGCCCCAGATACTTCATCGAGGGCTCGATGCCGATGCTGACGCCCCCTACCTGTAGGCTGATTCTCGCAGGTGGCCCCATCCGAGGTCCGTGGAAGCACAGAGCCTCGGATTTGTGAAGGGCGACCTCGAGACCCAGCCGCCGAATCCGACCCACGACCTGAGCAACCCCTGCCGTGGCCTTAAGTGCTGCGGCACGGTGCGTTGCTCCCCGCGCCGTAACGAGGGTGTCGTCGGCGTAACACGTTACGCCGACCCCTCTGAGCAACGGACCACGCAGCACCCAGTCGTAACCGATGTTCCACAGGAGCGGTCCTAAAACCGATCCCTGTGGAACACCGCACGACACATCTCGCCGACCCGGCCCTAGCCAGCTCGGGTAAGTTATGGCCCTCTCGGAGAGATAAGCCCCGACAATTCGACGGAGGTAGGGAGGCACTCCATGATAGATAAGCGCCTCCCTGACGCAGCTCCAGGGCAAGGTGTTGAATGCGTTGGCGATGTCGAGAGACACCGCCACCACCACCTCACCCTGTGAGACTGCTTCCTCCGTCAGGCCTCTAATGCGCATGATCGCGTCCACGGTGGAGCGTCCCTGACGGAAGCCAAGCTGGCTATCCGCCAGATCAGGCCCCACGCGTGTGAGGTGCCCGACGAGGCGTTGTGCAATAATGCGCTCAAAGAGCTTGCACACCTCGTCGAGCAACACGATCGGCCGGTACCCTGATGGGGAATTTGCCGGCCGCCCCGCCTTTCGAATCAAGACCAGTTTCCCTGTCTTCCAGACCTTGGGAAACTGGCCTTTCTCGAGGCATGCGCTAAAGAGCCCAATTAGTCGAGGCCCAAGCTCTTCGAGAGCCAGGACCCACGCTCGGCCTGGAATGCCGTCGGGTCCAGGGGCGGTGTTTCTGCGGGATTTAAGCCGCAGTACAGCCGCCCCTAACTCACCCTCGGTGACCACGGGCACGTCGTTCTCGCTGCCTTCCGCGTTGGGCGCCTGAGACGGAGCCATGCGCGGAGAAATATGTTCCTCCGCTCTCGACGGGAACAAGGAGTCCAGGACCTCCTCCAACCGCTCCGGCTGGAGACTCTGAGTCAGTGGGGGCGCCTTAGGGCGTAATTTGCCCCTTACCATAAGGTACGGGCGCCCCCACGGGTTCCGCTCCAGAGTCTCCATCAGCTCATCGCGGCCCAGCTTTTTGGACCGCTTGATGGCCGTCTGGAGGGCCCTCTTGGCCTCCCTGTACCCATCGTAGAGCTCCGTCTCTCGGGCTGCCGCATCATCTGGGCGACGACGCCTCCGGCGGAATCTGGTGTACCGGCGGCGCGCGGTAACGCACTCCGCGCGCAACTGCGCGATTTCCGGCGTCCACCAGTACACCTGCTTCCTCGCCGGTCTGGGCCTAGCCCTGGGCATCGCCGCATCGCAGATGTGCGACATGGCTCTCCCGAACCACTCCACTTCGGCATCAACATCGGCAAGCCCGTCCACTGTCGGAATCCAGGCCTGCACGATGGCCGCCTCCAGGAGAGCCTCCCGATCCAGGCGATGGAGTGCCCAACGCGGTTCCGGGGGACTCGCGATTGTTGGCGGCAGGTTAGGTGGAGGGGAGACGTCGAACCGAATATATCGGTGATCTGACGACGTCTCCTCCTCCTCCACCACGCGCCATCCCTGGACACGGCGGGCGAGCTCAGGGGTCGCAAACGAAACGTCTATGACCGAGCTGAGCCCCCGCCGCGTCCAGGTTGCGACATTCCCCCGGTTCAGGATGACTAGGCCACGAGTAGTGACCCAGTCCTCCAGTATCCTCCCCCTGCCTCTGGTTTCCCGGGAGCCCCAAGCCTGCGACCAGGCATTGAAGTCTCCCAGGACCAGGACAGGGCGAGGCCGGCATGCAGCGAGGACGACGTCCAGCTCAGGGAGCCATAGCTCGAACTGATGCTGGTCGAGGCTCGGCGAGATGTAGACGGCCACGACAGCCACACCCTCGTATTCCGCCGCGACACAACCCGGACCCCTAGCGATGACCGCCAGGCGCGAGTCGTCCGCGCCGGTCCCCCCAAAGATGGTCGCCAGGCCGTCCAGATCCACCGGGCTTCCCGGGTGAACCCAGTACGGCTCGGCGACAACTGCGATGTTAATGGACCACTGCCTGATGCTCTGGTACAGAAGGTCCTGAGCACCAGTGCAGTGGTTCAAATTCACCTGCAGGATGCGGATATGGGTGTCCATTAATGGACGTCCATTTCCGCACCCTGCCGCGGGCGTGCCACCTCACTCTCACCCCCCCGTGCGGACGGACGGGGCCTCGGCCTTGAGGCAGCGCAGGACTTGCTGCCCGCCCGGTGATCGGCCTCCTTGCCCTCCGCCACGCATTTGAAACATCGTGGCGGAGCGTCACAGGCAAGGGCCGTGTGACCGGGCTGACTACAGCGGAAGCACCGATCGCCCACAGTGACTTCCGCCGTACACTGCACTCCTACATGCCCCACGACCAGGCACCTATGGCACCTGTCTTCGCGGGGCTGCAGGAGATGCACCTGCGCCCTCAGGAAGCCCCCAATAAGGAGGCTCCGTCCGTACCCATCGTAGAGCTCCGTCTCTCGGGCTGCCGCATCATCTGGGCGACGACGCCTCCGGCGGAATCTGGTGTACCGGCGGCGCGCGGTAACGCACTCCGCGCGCAACTGCGCGATTTCCGGCGTCCACCAGTACACCTGCTTCCTCGCCGGTCTGGGCCTAGCCCTGGGCATCGCCGCATCGCAGATGTGCGACATGGCTCTCCCGAACCACTCCACTTCGGCATCAACATCGGCAAGCCCGTCCACTGTCGGAATCCAGGCCTGCACGATGGCCGCCTCCAGGAGAGCCTCCCGATCCAGGCGATGGAGTGCCCAACGCGGTTCCGGGGGACTCGCGATTGTTGGCGGCAGGTTAGGTGGAGGGGAGACGTCGAACCGAATATATCGGTGATCTGACGACGTCTCCTCCTCCTCCACCACGCGCCATCCCTGGACACGGCGGGCGAGCTCAGGGGTCGCAAACGAAACGTCTATGACCGAGCTGAGCCCCCGCCGCGTCCAGGTTGCGACATTCCCCCGGTTCAGGATGACTAGGCCACGAGTAGTGACCCAGTCCTCCAGTATCCTCCCCCTGCCTCTGGTTTCCCGGGAGCCCCAAGCCTGCGACCAGGCATTGAAGTCTCCCAGGACCAGGACAGGGCGAGGCCGGCATGCAGCGAGGACGACGTCCAGCTCAGGGAGCCATAGCTCGAACTGATGCTGGTCGAGGCTCGGCGAGATGTAGACGGCCACGACAGCCACACCCTCGTATTCCGCCGCGACACAACCCGGACCCCTAGCGATGACCGCCAGGCGCGAGTCGTCCGCGCCGGTCCCCCCAAAGATGGTCGCCAGGCCGTCCAGATCCACCGGGCTTCCCGGGTGAACCCAGTACGGCTCGGCGACAACTGCGATGTTAATGGACCACTGCCTGATGCTCTGGTACAGAAGGTCCTGAGCACCAGTGCAGTGGTTCAAATTCACCTGCAGGATGCGGATATGGGTGTCCATTAATGGACGTCCATTTCCGCACCCTGCCGCGGGCGTGCCACCTCACTCTCACCCCCCCGTGCGGACGGACGGGGCCTCGGCCTTGAGGCAGCGCAGGACTTGCTGCCCGCCCGGTGATCGGCCTCCTTGCCCTCCGCCACGCATTTGAAACATCGTGGCGGAGCGTCACAGGCAAGGGCCGTGTGACCGGGCTGACTACAGCGGAAGCACCGATCGCCCACAGTGACTTCCGCCGTACACTGCACTCCTACATGCCCCACGACCAGGCACCTATGGCACCTGTCTTCGCGGGGCTGCAGGAGATGCACCTGCGCCCTCAGGAAGCCCCCAATAAGGAGGCTCCGTCCGTCCGCCACTTTCTGGGCCGCCGCAACGGGGCAGCTCACGACTGCCGACCCGTGACCGGTGGGGCCAAAGCGGATTTCGCCTGACCTCACCTGATCACGGGGACAGCCGCTCGCCTCCACGACGGCGGAGATAAGCTCGTCCGTCGTGGCCGCGTCATCCAGACCCGAAATGCGCAGCGCGGCGCATTTGTTGGGTCTGGACACGCGGACATCGCCCGTATTTAGCGACTCCCGCAGCTTCGCCGCTAAGGCATCCGCTTTGGGGCCGCTGGTGGCGCCGGAGACCTCGAGGAGGCGCGCTCCGGTGCGCGTCACCTTGCACCGGAGCCCTCCCTCAATCTCGAGGGCCTTGAGGTCAACTGAGGCTTTCGCCTGCCTCAGTACCTCGGCGTACCCCACGCCCTTCGCCTTGCCCTCTGTCGTCACCGTAATGACGACGGCAGTGGAGCGGGGAGCGCGGAGCCTCTTCGGCGCCTTCGTCGCGGCGGCCTTTGCCGCCTTTGCCGCTTTAGCGGCGACTTTTGCCGCCTTCTTGGCGGCCTTCGCCGCCTTTTTGGCGGCCTTAGTCGCCTTCTTCTTGGCTCCTACCACCTCCCAGACCCCCTCATTTGAGGTAGTCTGGGGTGCAGCAGGAGCGCTGGCTGTTGGGGAAGCGGGGTTGCCACTTCTCCCAGGTGCCGTCTTCTTGGGGGCGGAGGGGGCGAAGGGCCTTCGGCTTGGGACCAGTCCCGTTGGGTGCAGCCGTCGTCGCGTATGACGCGCCGACGGGAGCCGCCAGCGGTGGGCGGTATGCCCGGTCCTCCAGGACGCCGAGGCGTCGCTCGATGGCCTCCAGCAGCTGGACCATCGATGGTGTCGTCTTAGGTGGTGCACGGGGAGCGGGGGTTTTCACACCCCGAGCTTCCCCGGCCCCCTGGACCAGCTGCGTCAGCTTGTCAACCTCCTCCCGCATCAGCTGCTGCTGCTTACGGGAGTCGGCAAGCTCCGCCTCCAGGCTCGCAACCCGAGCCCGGAGCTTCCCCTCCTCCTTGGAGACACTCCTCTCGAGGAGCTCCTCCAACGCCTTGGTGGCACCAGTGACGGCTTCCGTCACCACCCTTCTCCTGCCCGCTACATTCTTGGCGCCCTTTACAGCGCCAGAAATGCGGGCAAGAGCCGCCATGATCTCCTTAGCCGCCGGCACATCCGTGACACTCCCGCTAGGCAGCGGGGGCACAAATGTCGGCGGCTCTGCTACCTTCTCTTTTGCTTTGTAGAGGTCGGCTTTCCGACCTCTACCCGCAGTGGTAGCTACAACCTTCCGCGGAAGGTCCTCCTCGGATGACGATGATTCTTCAGACCCAGGCCGGCGGAACAGGCCTTTGCCTGGTCCGCTTGACCTGGGTCTCTTCCTTCCTCCGTCGGCATGGATACCCTCGAGGGCACCCTCGGTCTCGGTACCCATGTCGACAGCCGACTCCATCTCCGAGCCAGCGCGGGTTGACGCGACCTCCGCGTCACTGGGGGTGGTTTTTAGGCACACCCTTGGGCCTGTTGGACTGTGGTGACCCCTCCCATATACCACCTGGGATGAACCCTGGCGGGGGTCGACATGACGGATCATGCCAAGCGATTCCCCGGACACTGTCCGGGTGCGCTCCTGGGTAGTTCCTTGCGAAAAATTTACCTCAGTCATTTTGGTGTTTTGCGTTTTTAGTCCGCCGACTTTTTAGGGTGGGAGTGGGGAAGTTGGGAGAGGATGTGAGGAAGGGAATGTTTGGAAGGTGGGAGTGACGCCCTAGGCACTGAGTTCCCCCCAGCGATACATCAAATTGCCGGGCGTCAGAGCGTGAGATTTGGGTTATTTTTTATAGAGGTTTTCTTCCTCGCAACTCCTAAGAGCCACCGTGCCCGTCTGTTGCCAGACGGGGTTACGGCTCGGCCGAACGATGGTCCCCATGGAACCGTGTACTTCGTCTCTGATCGCTCAGTGGCGAAGTACTCGTCGCCCTGGGAGTTCTCCGCTAAGTACGCTCTGCATAACAGAGCGCATGCGGAGAACTCCAAACCGGCCATAACGGCCCCCCTCCTTGGTGGACTATTGGCCGTGGGCGACGACGTGCGCCTCCACGAAGCCCACATCGTCGTCCACGTTACCAGGATGCACCACGTGGAGGTTGTCCTACCCAGCACCCCGTTGCCAGAAAGCTTATTATAGCATTAAAGACTTTCTAGAAGACAAGACTGCCTGGCAGTGACACGAATTGCTCCTTTCTACATTTAAAAAAAAAACTGTATTAGATACTAAGATGAATAAGAGGGACCGGACTGAGTTTCTTGGGGTGTTCTTCTCAGTCTGTAGCATTTCCGAACCCCCGGTAGAGTCACAAAAATTTTGACAAACCTAAATATTTTTTTAAAAATTTCAAAGGGAATAAATTTTATTTTATTTTATTTTATTTATTTCCCCCATATTCATAATCGTTTATAACCTATTTTAGTTAAAACACATTTTAAGTCTATTGCTGTCTCTTACCATACTCTGTCATTGGTTAGAGACAGCAATAGACTTAAAGTGTTTTAACTAAAATAGGTTTAATAAACTATACTATACTATACTATCTTCACGCCAAATCCCTTGCGGGGTAGGCAGAAAGAACCGAGCGCCACACGGCACGGTCCATACACACCTCACTCGCCTCTTCAACTTTCATTTTTCTTTTCATGCATGCACGTCGGTTCCTACGGCTCTTGACACCACCCTCCACTAACACATGATTAATTTGGTCGTGGTAGGTGTGTCGTGGCCTTCCCCGACTCCTACGTCCATCCACTTTCGCGTTGTATATCTGTTTTGTCATTCTTTCATCTCCCATTCGTTCCACATGCCCGAACCATCGTAGCATGCCCTTCCTTACTTTAACACCGACACTCTCTTTCAGACCAACTCTCTTTCTTACATCTTCATTCCGAACGCGATCTGCGAGCGTTACTCCGCAGATTTTGCGTAGCGCGCGCATCTCGACCGCGTTTATTCTACTTTCATGCGTTTCCTGCCATACCCAACTCTCGCTTCCATACGTTAGCGTAGGTATCAGCACCGCATTGTGTACTGCGAGCTGGGCCTTTTGACTTAAGGCCTTGGTACCTAAAAGTTTGCCTAACGCTCCATTCACACTATTTCCCGCAGTTACCCTCTTTTCTACATCAGCGGTGTACCGTCCATCCCTGCTAAATGCACATCCAAGATATACAAACTCATCCACCTGTTCCAGCACTACATCATTTACAGTTATCCTGGCATTCGTTCTGTCCTCTTCTCTTTCGAATACCATCACTTTCGTTTTAGTCGCGTTCAAATGTAAGCCTCTCATTAGACAATCATCTTTCATCGTTGTGACTAGTGACTGTAGTTCTGATGGCGATTCGGCTATGAGCACGGCATCATCTGCATACAGCAAACAGTTCACAAGTAAGTCACCCATTCGCAATCCAACATTCATCGATCTTACTCTCTTAAGACAATCGTCCAGGTACAGGACAAACAGCAGAGCCGACAGCACGCAACCCTGTCTGACGCCAATGTTGACGTCAAACCAGGGAGACAGGCTGCCGCCCACCCGCACACATGCCGTACATCCCACATATGTAGACTGCACAGCACGAAGCAGCGCACCATCAATCCCGTATCCTGGCAATATATCCCAGAGATCCTTCCGTACAACTCTGTCAAATGCTTTCTCCATGTCCACAAAACCGCAGAAAACCTTCCGGCCTACAGCCAGCTGCTTCTCTACAATGTTGCGGAGCGAGAAAACTTGGTCCATACATCCCCTTCCATTTCGGAAACCACCCTGCGCCTCCCACAGTAATCCGTCAGATTCCACCCTCATTCTCCTTTCAATAATTTTGCCATACACTTTAGCTGCTATACTGATCAAACTGATGGCCCTATAGTTGGCGCACTCCATACGTGAGCCCTTGCCTTTATACAAGGGCACGACGATAGCACGCCTCCAGTCCATTGGGACCCTTCCAGTCTTCCAGCATAGATTGCTCAATGACCAGAAGGCGTCCCGGACGCAAGGACCACCTAATTTGATCATTTCAGCAGATATCCTATCAATTCCCGCAGACTTTCCATTTTTCAAGCTTCGTATCGACCATTCAATCTCTTCCAAAGTAATATCTCCGCTTGATGCTTGCACCGCAAGATCAGTTATCGCCTCCCTCGCAGTGCCCGCATCCGGGAGATATTCATACATTTCTCCAAAGTACTCATTCCACCGCTCTAACACCTCTAAGGGGTCCGCAAGAATGTCCCCAGCTTTACTCTTTATCTTATCCATTCTGGAAACTGACGAACAGCTCCGAGACTTCTTGACCTCCCTCCAAAAGAGTTTGGTATTCGTCTCGAAGCTCCTCGTCAGCTTCTCTTCCGCAATCATATTTATCCTTTCACGCTTCTCTTTCACTAAAGCTTTGGCTTCATTCTTGCAGAGGCGGTAAATTTCTTTCTTCGTGTCTTTCATACTGTCATTCAGTTGCAAAGATGAGACATAATCCAACCACGCTTTCTTCTTTCTTGCTACGCAGGATTGAACTTCTGCATCCCACCAGGCATCACCTTTCGAATGTTCATGTCTCTTTGCACTCCCACATGCTTCTTTTGCACTATCCACTATACTTTCTTTCATAATATTCCAGCATTCATCCACATCTAAGTCGGAAAGGCTCGCGTTTGCAAGCCTTTCACTGACTAAGCCAACATACATACTCCTTACGCTTTCATCTTCCAGTTTTTCACTCTTTATCCTTTCATAGTCTCCGAAAGGGACACGCACTCGCCAGTGCCTCCACTTCTTGAAAAGACCAACAAACCGGCTTACCACCAGGTAGTGATCAGTTTCAAGAGTGGGGCCTCTGTAGGCTCTTGTATCCCTTATAGCCTGTCGAAGACGATTGTCTATCAAAATCAAATCAATCACACTTTTTTCTTCCTTCCGTCTCCATGTATACGTGTGGATATCTTTGTGACGGAATAAACTGTTCGCCACAAGGAGGTCTCGTTCCAAGCATACGTCTAAGATTGACTTACCAGCATCATTCGATCTCTTATCTCCATACGGACCAAGGACAGCATCGAAGCCATCTCGCTTGGTCCCCACCCATCCATTCAAATCACCACACATGATCAACTTTTCATTCCCGTCAGCCAAATCGAGGACGTCCCTAACGGATTCCCAGAACTCCGCGAGCACTTGGGGATTAGCCGAGCTGACGGGAGCATAGGCTGCGACCAAAAAAACTCTCGTGATCCCCAGTTTTATACGTACCCACAGGAGTCTTGGGCCTACCAATCCATAATCTTTCACTCCAGAGGCCAAACGGGAGGAGAGCAAGACACCCACTCCCTTACTGGCATGATCCTCTTGGTCCACTCCGGACCACAAAGCAATTATTCCGCCAGGAAGATCGTCGATGCCGCTCCCCCTCCGCTTAGTCTCTGTGACACACAATACATCCAGGCATCGCTCTTTCATTACATCGCCCTAGCCCTGTCGGCACTCATCGGTAGTGTTTTGTTTCGCGTTTTCGCTTTCGCCGCTACTTACGGGGAGGGCCCGAGCACAGGTATCGCTCTTCGTGAAGGCACACTACATCCCCCCAATTATAGGTTTAATAAACGATTATGAATAATAATATGGGGGTTAGTATTTACATTTAATAGAAGGTGCTTCCAAAAATAAAACATGCTGTATGAGTCGTTTAATTTTCTTTCATTACGAATAGTTTTTTTACCTAGTGAGACCACCCTTCATCACTTAGGTAATATATCAACCAAATAACTCCATATAGTTTTATCCCTTCACATATCTACCTACCTACCCTTTAACATTTATTTTTGTTTTCTGTTCTTTATAGGAAAGTTGATCAATTGAAAAAAAAACAGAAATAAAAAAAAATCTGTTTATTTCTTTAAATATAATAGCATAATATCCCTCTGCCTACCTCTTAAAAAAATATCAAGGTGTGAATGTATCTTTTTTATACTTACCACTAGGTAAGTATAAAAACATTCATTAGTAGGTGGCAGATAAGCATACGGCCCACCAGAAGTCACCGTAGCCTATGGACGTTTGCAACACCAGAGGCGCCACACTCGCGCTGCCGACCCTGTAAAAACCTTCTAAGACCCCTTTTGAATAACCCCATACTGTACGCGTTTCGGAAAACCGAGACAGAGAGATTATTACACAATCGAAGCGTGTGCGGAAGAAAACCCGCCGAGGTATGTATGTAGGGCCAAATTAAGTTGTGTAAAAAATGTTCTCCATACAGCCCAATTTTAGGACAGCATGTGATTTTAGACAATTTGAAAAGTACATCGTCGTGATGCAAAACAGGTTTACTGGTCAATCCAGCCAAAAACTTTCCATCAAGATACAGCACACCAGTTCAAAACTCACTAAACAAGCCTTTGAATTTTAACCTCCTTGCTATTCCCACCTCGATGTCCCAAATTTATTCAAAGTTTGTACACCCTATCGCGCAGGGTGCCTGTCACAATCTTATCTTACTCTAGTTCAGGACACGGCTCCAATCTACTCATAGAATGGAGATAAAACAGTACTGTGACGAACCCGATTACAGAGTTACTATTAAATTATAATATTTAGTTTAGCTTTGAGGTGGAAAGGTGTGCCACCCTAATTCACCCCTTTGGTGAAGCAGAATATAGGTACACAAAATATGAAGGCCTAGAGCTGCGAATTATTTTCTGTTATAGAAGAAGCTATTTTTTAGGGTTCCGTAGCCAAATGGCAAAAACGGAACCCAGATTCGTCATGTCTGTCTGTTTGTCTGTCCGTCCGTATGTCACAGCCACTTTTCTCCGCAATTATAAGGCCTATGCTATTGAAACTTGGTAAGTAGATGTATTCTGTGAACCGCATTAAGATTTTTGTATAAAACTATAAAAAAGCAGTAAATTTTGGGGTCCCCATACTTAGAATTGAAACTCAATTTTTTTTTTATCAAACTCATACGTCTGCGGTATATATAGACAGGTTTTTAAAAATGCTATTGAGGTTCCTATCATAATTTGTTTCTAAAGTGAATAGTTTACGCAAGAGACACTTCCAAAGTGGAAAAATGTGTGCCCCCCCCCCTCTAACTTCTAAACTAAGAGAACAGTCACACATCAATCACAGTTACAACGAACATTAAGAACTTTTATATTATGTTACTTGCTGCTACGGAACTCTTCATGGGCGAATCCAACTCGCACTTGGCCGGTTTTTGTTAAGAAAAGTTTCCCACCCAAAGGGACCCGTTACTGATACTACGTTGTCCGTCTGTCTGCCTGTACAGTGACAGCTGGACAGTTGAAATTATCACATAATGTATTCTTATTGCCAAACAAATACAAAAATAAAATTAAAGAGGACTCCCATACCACAAATGTGTTTTTTCCGATTATTGCTATGGATCCCTTAGTATGAGACTCCGACTCGCACTTGACCGATTTATTAAAATACTATCTTAGTTAACAATAAATCGATCAAAAATTATCACGCTGTCCCATCCCTATAAAGCTACTTACTATTAAAACGTTACCAATAAAATACTACTGGAAACATTTCAATTACTTATACATTCGACAAATCGATATTTACGACGTTATTAAGGCTTTACGCGTGAGCCTCCGATAGAACACTCGCACTTGAATAGATCTTGATACTACCTTGTTTTGACGTGGCGCTTAAGTACTAGTGTTGGGGTATTGGGGCTTAACGATTTATCGATAAATATTGAAATTGATTATTGTGTAAATAGTTTGTTTCATTGTAACGAGAAGAGAACTTTTTTATGACACTTAAGTGTCAGACAACATACAGCTCCATCTGATCGAAAATGGTTACCGTAGCTATTTGAAACTACGTGGGTACACTCGCGTTGCAAACGCTTTAAACAAATCAAATTTTAATACAGTAGATACGCATTTTATTTTAATATATTTCTCTATCTACCATAATATTTAAGCTACTTCAGCTTAAATATAATGTTATATAGAGAAATATATTTTAATTAATTGTGTACTTACCTATTTTCAAAACCCATTCTTGCTTTGAAGATATCAAAGAGAGAGAGAAAGAGGAGCAGTCGTGCGTATGTTATAGATAGATATGAAACGTGTGATTCTATTGGGAACTCTTACACGCTATTTTCGATCTCTACTAGCATTTCAGAGATAGTCAAAAATTAATTCGTTTCCTTGTCACTTTTGTCGGTACACTTGTAGCAGAAGATAAGAATTATAATATATTATCTGTCAGAACTATCGATACTTTCCCATCACTAACACACCTAATACAAAATCTATGTTAATATTATGATCGCATACTAATCCTCTGTGGTATACGTAATTCTATGTTTTAATCAACGCGACAAAAAAAAATACTTAAGGCAAGGCACTTCAGACACACCGCCCACTCTCCCTATGTACAGGGGGTGATCAAACTGTGTTTTTGGGACAAATATTGAATTTATAATAGGAATACAATTCGAGGAAAAATATTGGTGAGGTATTTACAATACTACCCGTTCGCTCTAACTTTGCCGCTGGCGTAGAGGCGTATACCCGAATTGTTTATTAGACGAAGTAAATTGACAGTAGCTAATGTCACTTCGTCATAGAAAATACGCAACATTGTATGAAGAAGTGACATTAGTTGCTGTCAATTTACTTCGTCTAATTAAAAATTCGACTTTAATATGGAGCCGAGCGGCAAAGTCAGAGCGAACGAGCAGTACGAAGATTTGAGGCCGTAATTATTTGCGGCAATTGAAATTGAGGATATAAAAATAGGTATTTTTAACTTTTATACTACCCTGTTAATGGTACCCTTCCGAGGTCCTACCTGGTTCGGATCCGGCATGAAATCCTTGGGGGCTTCCACAAGTAAAAAAGGGGAGTGAAAGACGTTTGGATAGTAGATAGGTATTTGCTCCATATATGAATTTGTACTAACTAAACCTATTGCCTTGTTGAATTGCTGATATCTGCTGTTGAAAGTACTTTCTTTCCACCATGAGGATCATCATATATTAGTTTCTAGCGGACGTCGCGCGGTTTCACCCGCGTATCTACCGTTCCCGTGGGAATACGGGAATAAAATATAGCCTATGTTCACCGGGGATAGTGTAGCTTCCCCTGCAGTGAAGAATTTTTCCAATCGGTTCAGTAGTTTCGGAGCCTATTCGATACAAACAAACAATCAAATCTTTTCTCTTTATAATATTAGTATAGATATAGTATAGTATAGATTTTTTTTTATACCACTAAGGTGGCAGACAAGCATACGGCCCACCAGAAGGACCGGTGGTCACCGCAGCCTATGAACGTTTGCAACACCAGAGGTGCCACACTCGCGCTGCCGACCCTGCAAAATCCTTCTAAGACCCCTTTTGAAGAACCCCATACTGTAGGCGTTTGGGAAAACCGAGGCAGGGAGGTCATTCCACAACCTGAGCGTGCGCGGAAGAAAACACAAAAAGATTACTTTAGAATGCGCAGCATAAATGTCAACAAATCTGAAAGCTGGTACGGGGTGGTTTTTACGTGTGAAAATCCCTCATGGATGCTATGCCGGACTCTTACCGACAAAAACCACACGATGCCTTATCCAAAGACTTCTATATAAACTGAGGTAGACGCGCCGTACTCTAACAAACGAGATTTCAAAAGCAATCCTCAAATAAACACATTAATAAGACTACACTCACTTATAAATATTTTTTACGTAATTGTCACCACGCACAATAGCAATATACGAATAGAAAAAGAGTAAAAGAGAAGGCGTATGGACTCCGATTGCAAGTCGAGCACCTACTTTCGAAGTTTTGACTCACAACAGTGCGAGCAACGCTGCTAATTAGCTCAGTTTATAGGTTTCAAAAATCGGTGCGTAGGGCATGTCTGCCTCAGTTTATATAGAAGTCTTTGGCCTTATCACTGTCAACGGCCGGAAGACTCAGTTAGTCCTCGGAAGGATCTCTCATGATTCCTGACAGACTTGGGCTACCACCGCAGTCTTATCTGAAGGTTCAGGTACTATCCCGCGTCTTTAAATAATGGTTTGGGTATTATCCCGCTTTTTGGGACGTGAGTCGTGCATGAAACTTTCCCGTCATGCCGCCATTTTGGGCCGGCTTTTATTAGAACAGCGAGTTGGCTGCCACGGGAACCGTACTAAGTCACAGTCAGTGATTAAACTAAAAAATATTAGACTTATAGACTAGTACTTCTGCGAAGAGTAGATCTCGCGTGCACCCAGTAATTTATTTTTTTTCGTTAAAAATTATCAGAATTCGTTAAAAAATAACACGACAAGAATCTTCAACCCTTTTATACTCCATTTTTTCTCCAATCAAAAAAAGTACTCGATAAAAATCATAGAATTAATGTGCAAAGTTTGGTGAAAATCGATTGAGAAATGCATTCTCTCGACAGGAACTGACATACCAGCCAGACATAAAGCAAAATCGCACATACTGTCGAATCTCGTTCGCTTCGCTCGCTCGGTCAAATTCATTTCTACCTATATTCTTTACGGGCATCCTGTTTGATTTACAGACACTTGTTAAAAGTCAAATTACTAGTGTCAAAAACGGCATTTTTTCCGTTTCTCAGTCGATATCTCGCCTTAACTGATAACTACGTAATACTGAGTTGTGGGCGTGAATAGTTTCAATAAGCTGTCTTTGTGACATGGTGGGAACTTGAAGGTTCTACTTAAGGAGGATTAACTTCAGGTCACGGTGTACGATCAATACTGCTTGTGCAATCTTTTTTAACACTGCTATAATATATACTAGCCGATAGCACGCAGTTTTACTCGCATAATATCCGATCCCGTGGGAATAAAGGAGTAAAATATGCCTTTGTAGCATGATATCTCGTGTGACATAGGCATATTTTACTCCCATGTGGTATAGCTTCCCAATAGTGAAAGAATTTTGAAATCGGTGCAGTAATTTCGGAGCCTATTCAATGCAAACAAACAAACAATCAAATATTTCCTCTATTATATTAGTATAGACATAAATATAGTCACGCCTTCTTCGCCGAGAAGGTTGGCAGAGGGCATACTACATATTATTATAACGCCCACATTTCGAGTCTATTGCCGTCGCGTTATTACTTATTAGTTAATTAGTTAAGTAGTCATCGCTATCATAGTTTTGCTGAATGTCGGCCCATTGCAAGCTCAGCGAACAGTAAATTTGTTTCATATTTATATTTTATAACCCCTAAATGCTTTTGACTGCACATGGTACCAGTGCCACGTCAATAGGTCGGTCAACTCAGAGTGAATAGAACGGGCGCCATAGAGCATGCGTTGAGAAACAGATATAATAATTTGCGTGGGCTCCGGACACGGTCAAATAACCATCAATAACTTGACGTCAATAAATGTGTGCTACGGACGACGGAAACTATTTTCATTAATTAATTATTTCAGAATTGACACAATATTGTTGACCATGTCCGGAAACCAAAATATGGGGTCGGGTTTTTGATTGAGCGGGGTCGGGTGGCGGCGGATGGTGTCGCTTCTTCATAACATGTTTCATAATTTGTGTGACGGGGTGACATTGGCTGCTGTCGCCTGGCTTTGTCTGGTTAGAAATTCGACTTTAGTAGGTTATTTGCAGCGACTGTAAGGGGGACCCGACACGGTCAATTGGCGGATTGTCGGTCGTGTAAAGTATCATGTGTGCATATACGTCGATGCACATAGACATGCAAATAAATTACGCACACTGAAGCAACTTCCATTCATGTTTGACGTGATTGACGGTTGCAGGGCATGGTCGTGTCGGGAGCTCATAATGCCGGGTCCACTGCTTATTGTTTCGGCCGCCTAGGAAACCGGAGTTTGGTAACTGGTTTCCATTAAGGATTTTTTAATACGTCTACGTAACTGGTTACCATGCAGGATTTTTTAATACTGCTATGTAACTGGTTACCAAGGAGTACTTATCATATGTAACTTAGGTCTTCTACGAAACTGACGACGAAAGGAGAAAGAGTTAGAAGGTACTTACTTACTCTTTGTCTTTTAAAACGGTTAAATTGCAAACAATATGGTAGAGTATGACGATCAGGAGGCCGATAGTCCTGGACAAAGATAAGTATGCGGTAGCTAGACTGCGGAACTCGGGTGTGGTGTGAGAGATCACGCTTCCTCACCGCCGCCTCTTTCACGAGCATGAGCTACTCGCAGAACGACGCGGAGGCTGTTACAAACAACTGGGGACAGTCAGTACAATTTTGGTGAACAAGGAAGATGCTGTTTGCTGTTCAGGTTCCGGTCCAGAAGTGTAGAGATATACAGCAGCAGCTGGATGTCTATCTTTGCTTTGTTAATTATAAAAAGGCTTTCGATCGAATGTTGAATGGTTAACTAATAATTTTACTGGAGGATATTGGCCTCGACGATAGAGACCGCCAATACATCTGGAGCGTGTACTGGAATCAGGAAGTCAAGAGTAGAAGGAGACGAAACAAATTCTGTTTCTGTACAAAAAGGTGTGAGACAGGACTGCATTCTGTCACCGGTTCTCCTTTATTTGTATTCGGTAGCTATAATAACAGAAGCTTTACATTATCTCGATTGCATAGTAAAAATAAACAGCAGTACCTAGTATTAACAATTTCCGCTATGCCACAGTTTTGATAGCATGTACAGTGTCCGAATTGCAACAAACGGTAGACAGACTAAAGCAATGCAGTCAAAGGTTTGGTCTGAAGATAAAGACAAAATATATGATGATATCTGGGAAAGACGATGTTAATCTACTTTATAAATTGTAAAAGCTGTGAATTATAAAACATAAAACAAAAATTAAAAATAACTCTCCATATAAGTCAGGTTTTTCACAAGAGAACAAATTAAAACCAGCAGTAACTAGTGAACGAGTGGGCCGATTTTTATGGTTCCGTACCTGTGAGGTAAAACCAGAACCCTATTACTGAGACTCTGCCGTCCGTCTGTCGGTCGATCTGTGTGCCACTAGGCTGTATCTCATGAATCGTACAAGCTACATAGTTGTAATTTTCACTGATGATGCATTTCTGTTACCACTAAACTTAATAACTATTCCATGGAACCAGTTACGTAGACGTACTAAAAACTCCTTCATGGTAACCAGTTACGTAGAAGTATTAAATAATCCTTCATGGTAACCAGTTACGTAGGCGTATTAGAAAATCCTTAAAGGAAACCAGTTACCAAACTCCGGTTTCCTAGGCGGCCGAAGCGTTTTAAATTCTTTCGCTTCTAAGGTCTGTTAATTGCATTTAGTGGGTGCAATGTTTATGGGTAAAGAGCTGTACTGAAGTTTTGCAATAAACATTTATTTATTTATTTATTTATTTATTATTTATTTATTTAGTTATCTAGATGGTACCCGCAGCGACGCGACGCCTACCTAGAATTTTGTTCGAATCCCTCGGGGATAAAAGTAGCCTTTGTGTTATCCCAGACTATAATCTATTAATCCCTGTACCAAATTGAAGCGCTCGTGGCCCCGCGGACTCAGTGTTCTGTAAACGATTACTGCAGTAAGCAACTTTCACTATGGCCGGTCCATGGATGGGTGACCATCCATGTGATCACTTTGTGACATTTATTTGAGCGTTTCCGTGCTTCGGAAGGCACGTAAAGCC